>OW569403.1:133946519-135250902 GCA_937654795.1 Cistogaster globosa | reverse complement strand
AAAATTATTAAAAAAAAATATTTATTCTACTTAATTTTTTTCTTATATTATAATTCTTTGCCATTCTAATATTTGTTTTTTTGAATGAAGTAACTAGTTTACGAATGCAGCTTAAAAATTAAAAAAAAGTTGTCTACAGGGTGTAAAATTAAATTTTAAGCAAAAAAATGTTAAATGGGAAAAATTGGGGCTGACCCTTAGTTTTAGGGTTACGAGCCTTTTTTTAATTTTTAAGCTGCGTTCGTAAACTAGATTTGTTCCAAAGTTACTTCACTAAACTAGATTAACATACATGATGAAGGGTATATAAGATTCGGCATAGCCGAATGTAGCACTCTTACTTGTTTTTAAATGTTTTTAACTGCTCTTTATTTTAGGATAAACGGGCATTACTGCTGCCATGGATAATACTAATGATTGTCGATGTTTGTGTTGAATTTTCTTATGCCTTTTACTTTATATTTAGTAAAATATTTAATTTCGATCCTAATGTTGGATTTATATTTACATAAGTTTTTAGTTCTTACTAAAAAAGTTTAAAGCTCTTGTAAATACTTTTTTTACTTGTAAAAATTTTTAACTTATAGTAATAAATAGTAAGCAAAACATAATTTTTTGAAAATAATAATCTCTTTCTAAAATATTTTTGCTGGTCCTGAAAAGGACCTATTTTTTTTGCATTTATTTGTGTCCAGTAGGTAGTTTAGCACCAGAAACCATTTTCTTTGTTCCTGCATTATTAAAACATACTGCATCCACAGCGGTTCACATAATCACTGTAATGAATATATTTAGTAAGGATATTTATAATTTTTTAATATTAAATAACATATTACCTTAGAAAACTAAAAATTTACTTATAATAAATTCTTAAAGCCCATTATGCGCTGCTTCGATTTTTGAATTTTCAATCGCTTATCTATTGGCACTTCACTGTATTTCATTTCAATTTTCCTAAGAATAAAGAATTTTTATGTGTAGGTTCCAACACTACCACTGAGGTACTACACATAGTGCGTTGCCAATTGTTTTAAATGGCTGGCTTCCCCGGTAGGCCTAAACCATTATTTATTTAACCTAGTTTATTATTTTTGGACCTTATTTTATATTAGTTCACTTTACATACATACATATATAAATTAAATCATTTAATGAAAATATAAATAAATTAAAAAATATTGGAAACTGAAAATAAAAGGCATTAGTTACTTCGTAAAAATGTTTCTGTTAAAATTAAAATTACCGATGCATCTGCCTAGGCCTCTTCTGTTGGTGAAGCTACTACTGCTGGTGGAGAAGTTTCTGTTGGTGAAGCCGCTGCTGTTGGTGGAACTGCTGCTGTTGTTGTTAAAGAGGTATATGGTGAAGGCGGAACATAACTATGGGGTTGTTCTGCAGGAGCCCTCTGTGGTGGAACCCATTGTTGTTGTTGTGGTGCAGCCTATTGTGGTGTTTGTTGTATGGTGCAGACAATTGTGGTTGTTGTTGTTGTGGTGGAGCGCATTGTGGTGTTTGCTGTTGTTGTGGTGGAGCCCATTGTGGTTGTTGTTGTGGTGCAGCCCATTGTGGTGTTTGCTGTTGTTGTGGTGGAGCCCATTGTGGTTGTTGTTGAGCCCATTGTGGTGTTTGCTGTTGTTGTGGTGGAGCCAATTGTGGTTGTTGTGGTGGAGTCCATTGTGGAGTTTGCTGTTGTGGTTGCACAGCCCATTGTGGTGGTTGCTGAGGTGGAGCCAATTGCGGTGGTGCAGCCTATTGTGGTGGAGCCCATTGTAGTGGTGCAGCCCATTGTGGTTGTTGTTAAGCCCATTGTGGTGCAGTCCATTGCGGTGCATCCCATCGTGGTGGTTGTTGTGGTTGCACAGCCCATTGTGGTGGTTGTTGTGGTTTCACAGCCCATTGTGGTGGTTGCTGATGTGGAGCCCATTGTAGTGTTTGCTGTTGTGGAGCAGACAATTGTGGTTGTTGTTGTTGTGCAGCCCATTGTGGTTGTTGTTGTTGTTGTGGTGGAGCCAATTGTGGTGTTTGCTGTTGTTGTTGTGGAGCCAATTGTGGTGTTTGCTGTTGTTGTGGTGGAGCCCATTGCGGTTGTTTTGTACGAACATTTCGGCCGCTTTGCTAAAAACGAAAAAGTTTAACTTAATTACAATATTTTTTTAACAGACTTCAAAAAAAGGAGGTTATCAATTTGACTGAATGTTGCTTTTTTTATGTTTGTGCCCGCATAACTCAGTAATTTGAAATTTTTTTTTTTTTGTAATTTGATAGATTATGCTATTGGTCCCGTTTTAAAAACAGTTCATAATCTTAAAAATTAACGGGTGTCTGTCCCCATACAACATACATGTTTTTTAGGTGTATTTTGAACCGTATAGAGCACCACAATAAAACTTATTAAAAATGCTTATTAGTATAGCTCTCAATAGCAAAAAGTAACATAAAAATAAATATAAAATTAAAGGGTGTCCCTTCATAATAACAAGTATATATATTTTGTAGTCGGTTTTTTTTATGCAAGAATTATTATTTTATTAAAAATTATTATTTTATTAAAGAATTATTATTTTATTAAAAATTACCTGCTGTCTTCTCCCCACTCCTCCCCTTCCATGACGTTCTTTAAATTTCCTGTGAATTACGGTTTTGAAAATATGCTGAAAATATTAAAAAAAAGATCTACTGTAAGAAAGCGAAATACTATAATTTATAATTATTAAGAAATTTAATTTTATTTATGTATATTTTTATAATTTTATGCTCAAAAATAAAAAGGTGCTTACTACGGGGTGTAAAACGGAAGTTTAAGCAAAAGATATAAAGTGAAGAATTTGGCGTCAACCCTTAGTTAGCATATGTATATCGAATATTTTATGTCAGAATGAGGTACTATGGGTATAATTGAAGAGGTAATAAAAATCCTTATTAAATGATCTAGAGCATTTATGTTTAACTTAACCTCATTCTGCCATAAAATATTCGATATAGGTACACTATACTTACAAACTTTGAAGTTCTATAACTCTGAAACTAAGGGTTGGCTTCAAATTAATCACTTTATATTTTTTGCTTAAATTTGCATTTTACACTCCGTAGGCAACTTTTTTATTTTTAATCTACGCTTAAAATTAAAATAAAAAACTATTTTTGTGCTTACCATAATTCGTCCTCCAGCTTCGCCGTTTTGTTTAAAATTACTTTGCTTGAACATAAACAATTTTCACCATACCAAAAAATTCCAAAATTATAGGAATATTGGAATTGAAACAATCGTTATAACTGTAAAGTGAATGAATATCAAAAGAAAAGAGAAAAAGAAAATAATAAGGGACACTTACTCATCAGGTGATACCAGTACATTACCAGCACAACTGACAATTTTTTT
Source organism: Cistogaster globosa (assembly GCA_937654795.1). Taxonomy (NCBI): domain Eukaryota; kingdom Metazoa; phylum Arthropoda; class Insecta; order Diptera; family Tachinidae; genus Cistogaster; species Cistogaster globosa. Next base: position 135,247,523 of record OW569403.1, on the reverse strand, counting down.
CTTCTTATATACTTTTTCAAGTTGAAATGTCAAAATCCTTAATAAAACATTGTTCTCAAATGTCAAAAAGCTATTGCGTTAACCTGATAAATAAAAGTGCCTTAGAAAACAGTTTATACTAAAATTTAAAATAGTGTATGTGTATGTGAACTTAAAATTATATACATATGTATTTTTAATTTAAAAGAAGAAAAAACTTTGAATAAAAATAAAATTATATATGTATATTTCTTAAATATTATTCATATTATATTTAAATAAACTGAGAAATTATACAAAAACTTAAAAGAGTGTATGTGATAATTTTAACTTAAAAGAAGTGAAAATATTAAAAAACAAACCATATATACCTATACATATATAATATAATATATATACATATATTATAAATACGTTATATAGACTATATACTATATATTTAAATCTGTTTGTCTTTTATTATTTACAAATAGTAAGTGAAATTAATATGTTTTAAATAAAATTAAAATAGTGTGTTGATATCTTTTTAATGTGATTTTGGCTTAAGTCTAGTTAAGTAAAGCTTGACCAATAAAAAAAGGAACAAATCTAGTTTACGGACGCAGGTTTAAAATTAAAAAAAGTTGTCTAAGGGGTGTAAAATTCAATTTTAAGCAAAAAATGTTAAGTGGAAAATTTGGGGCTGACCCTTAGTTTCCGAGTTACGGGCCCCCAAAGTTTCTATGTACAATACGGAATATATCGAGTATTTTGTGCCGAAATAAGACAATATGGGTATCATTGAAAAGGTTATGGCCTTTGACCTTAAAACATTACAAGAGTGCAAATTTTGGTTTAAACACTTATTTATTGTACTCCTTTTTCCAAAGAAAAATTATATGTTTAAAGACAGTTTCAGCATTTAAAAAAAAGTTTGGGAAGACGATGAGACAGATTCTAACGAGCCTAATATTACTTATGATGATAATATGAGCAATTTAGAATCCATCGCTTCTCGAAGTCCTTTTAAAAAACTATTTTTGAATATATATGATGGTATAAAAAATGATATTAAGGCTTCAAAGTTGAAGGGCGAGGATAACGAGTTTAAAAATGATGATTTATGCAATTTCATCATCAATAAATATTGCGCATTTCTTCCAATGTGGACAAACATAATGGGTATCTTAATAGACCCTTCAGGAAGTCATCTTAGTAATGCACCAGTCGAATTTACCTTTTTCCTACAAAAACACATTCTTTTAAACCAAAGTCAATGAGACCCGGAGATTTTATTAAAATTGACCGAAAAGACAACATAAGTTCCTTAAAGGACCTAAGATATAAGTACAATATATTTGAAAATATAGAGGTTGAAGACTTGGAACGTAAAAAGTTAGACGTAAGTCAGCAAGAAGAAATAAGTCCACCTATAATAGTTTCCGAAGATCATTTTTATTCGACTTTAGCGAAATATCAAGAAATTAGATTAATTGAAGATATACAACCAGAAGAAACTTGGAATAAAAAAGATCCGAGAAAACGAAGGGCCATAAATCCAAAACATTTATCAAACGCCAAAAATACTAAAAAATTTTTAAAACAAACAAAAAATATCGAAGATATTATTAAAATCGAAACGGATGACTTTAAGAATTCATCACGTATAAAAATGGAACATGCTTACTGCGAGCCAAACTCTTTACCACGAAGCAAAAAATGAAATAAATCAATTATTACCTGTTTAGATATAACGATTTATTTGCTAATATTTACCCAAAAATGAAACAATTTGAAGTCGGATTCTACAACTTTTTGGATCTAGAAGATTTGGATTCATTAAAGGATAATAAACTTTTGACAAATTTAGTTTTGGATTATGCAATTTTATCCATAATTAGAGAAAATTCAAAACATGTATTAAGCTTGCCATGTCAAATAGGAGAAGTGAATTTTGAAAAGGTTAATAAGTTGATTTATTTTAAGCCTGAAATGCTTTTTATACCAATTTTACAAAACGGTCATTTTAATCTTTGTATTTTAAAACCAGAAACACAAAAATTTATTTTCATCGACTCATTTAATGATCATAATGGTAAGTCTTACTTTGATTACTTCGTATCAAATGTATTTAAAAATCAGGCTTGGAAATTTGAAACCATTTTGCAAAGGACAAAACAAAATGACGGGTCGAGTTGGGGTGTTTTTGTTATCATGTACATTTTAAATTTTTTAAAAGATGAACCAATGACGAATCTGCCTTCACCCAACCAATTTAGAAAGAAAATAAAATCTCTGTTGTTTAAATATGCTGACGATTGCTCAAAGTTTTGTTATCACTGTGGAAATTCGAGAAGAAATAGAATTAAATGTACAAACTGCACTTATAATGTGTGTAAAGACTGCATAAAAAATATATATGATAATTCCTTTACAGTATGTAAAATATGCAGTGATCACATTTTGCTTTAAAGAAGTGAAAAAGCCACTAATTAAATTGTAATTGTATTTATTTTCACTTTCTCTAAGTATTATTTACTATATTATAGTATATTAGAATGAACAAACGAGTGAAAAAATCGCAATTCTATTATAAATACTCGCAAAATAGAGGCTTAATTTTATGATCCTTAGTTTAATATATTATATAAATAAGTAGTGATTTAAGCCACTAAAAAAACCAAGAAGTGCGTTAAAAATGTCACAAAAAAGCCAAAAAGGAATTTTTTATGAAGCCATATACATACTTATTTATTTTTATATCTTTATTTATTTATTATAAAAATTACTTATTTATAAAAATCGCACTTCTCTAACAAATATTCGTAAAATAGTGGCATAATTACATAAATAAATCAAGGCTTATTATAATGGCTAAATTTTATAATCAAAACTTTAAAAAAACCAAGAAGTGCGTAAAAATTCCACAAAAAAGCCATAAAGAATATTTATATAAAGTTATATTGGATTATTTATTTTTATTTATTTAGTATAAAAATTATTTATTTAATAAACTAGGTTAAATAAATAATGGTTTAGGCCTACCGGGGAAGCCAGCCATTTAAAACAATTGGCAACGCACTATGTGTAGTACCTCAGTGGTAGTGTGGAAAGCTACACATAAAAATTCTTTATTTTTAGGAAAATTGAAATGAAATACAGTGAAGTGCCAATAGATAAGCGATTGAAAATTCAAAAATCGAAGCAGCGCATAATGGGCTTTAAGAATTTATTATAATTAAATTTTTAGTTTTCTAAGGTTTTCTAATGTTATTTATTATTAAAAAATTATAAATATCCTTACTAAATATATTCATTACAGTGATTATGTGAACCGCTGTGGATGCAGTATGTTTTAATAATGCAGGAACAAAAAAAATGGTTTCTGGTGCTAAACTACCTACTGGACACAAATAAATGCAAAAACCAATCGGTCCTTTTCAGGACCAGCAAAAATATTTTAGAAAGAGATTATTATTTTCAAAAAATTATGTTTTGTTTACTATTTATTACTATAAGTTAAAAATTTTTACAAGTAAAAAAAGTATTTACAAGAGCTTTAAACTTTTTTAGTAAGAACTAAAAACTTATGTAAATATAAATCCAACATTAGGATCGAAATTAAATATTTTACTAAATATAAAGTAAAAGGCATAAGAAAATTCAACACAAACATCGACAATCATTAGTATTATCCATGGCAGCAGTAATGCCCGTTTATCCTAAAATAAAGAGCAGTTAAAAACATTTAAAAACAAGTAAGAGTGCTACATTCGGCTATGCCGAATCTTATATACCCTTCATCATGTATGTTAATCTAGTTTAGTGAAGTAACTTTGGAACAAATCTAGTTTACGAACGCAGCTTAAAAATTAAAAAAAGGCTCGTAACCCTAAAACTAAGGGTCAGCCCCAATTTTTCCCATTTAACATTTTTTTGCTTAAAATTTAATTTTACACCCTGTAGACAACTTTTTTTTAATTTTTAAGCTGCATTCGTAAACTAGTTACTTCATTCAAAAAAACAAATATTAGAATGACAAAGAATTATAAAATAAGAAAAAATTTAAGTAGAATAAATATTTTTTTTAATAATTTTACACAAAACTGTCATCGGCTTTTAGTGGGTTAAGCATTTTTTTTAAATTTTAGTATTTTCCAAAAGTCATTTCAAAAGCTTTTAAATGATACCCATATTGACCATTATGACATTGCCATTGAGTGCCCATTTTTTCGCTGGATGCTTTTTTCTTATTTTTTAGTTCTCCATCTCGCCGTATATTTGTTTTTTTGATTGGAGATACTTCATTGTTCCAAATGTTATGGAGAAATTAGAAGCAGGCGTGGTGTTTTGCCCACTGCCTCGAAGGACATGTGCCAATAGCACCTCTTTCGGCACTATGTCTAATCGATTGACGTATTTGTTTATTTATTTATTTTTTTTTTTTTGTGAAATGATTTCAACACTAACACGGACGGACAGACGGACATCGCTTAATCGACTTCGCTATGCATAAAGATTCAGAATATACTTATTTACTTTATGGGGTCGGAAATGGATATTGTAGAAATTACACACGAAATGACAAACTAATATATATTCCTTTTTTCACTTTTTATGGTGAAGGGTATAAAAATAAGTTAGATTTACCTGAAAATGTTAAGAACAATGTGTGCAGCCAACGATATATCTTACATAACCATCCATTGCCTGTAGTACCTCTATAGGATCTTCAGTTTGATCTGAATTTGCTGCCTGAACCGCGTTATCGTGGCTATGATCCAATGCACCCAATATATTTTTTTGAGGTGTAAATTTTGACGACTTTTACTAATTTTTCAAAGTTTGCTGTTTAATAACTTTTTTCAAAAAGTTTTTCAGAAAACAACTTATACCAGGTTATATTCATATTTTTGTCCCCTATCGATTCTGGGTAGTGGGATATGTGCGTGCGACCTGGTTTTGGAGTAATGAACGAAATACCACTTTAAAATATTTTGACAACTTTTCTAATTTTGCAAAGTTTGCTGTTTAATAACTTTTTTCAGAAAGTCTTTCGGAAAATAACTTATACCACGTTTTATTCGTATTTTTAGCTCCTATCGACTCCGGGTAGTGGGATATGTGCGCGCGATCTCGTTTTGGAGTAATGAACGAAATACCAGTTTAATATATGTATTTTGACGACTTTTACTAATTTTCGAAAGTTTGCTGTTTAATAACTTTCTTTAGAAAGTTTTTCGGAAAATAAATTCTATTACGTTTTATTCGTATATTTGTCCCCTACCGATTCTGGGTAGTGGGATATGTGCGCGCGATCTCGTTTTGGAGTAATGAACGAAATACAAGTTTAAAATATTTTGACGACTTTTACTAATTTTTCAAAGTTTGCTGTCTAATAACTTTTTTCAGAAAGTTTTTCAGAAAACAACTTGTATCAGGTTTTATTCGTATTTTTATCCCCTATCGATTCTGGGTAGTGGAATGTGTGCGCGCGATCTCGTTTTGGAGTAATGAACGAAATACCAGTTTAATATATTTTGAGGACTTTTACTAATTTTTCAAAGTTTGCTGTTTAATAACTTTTTTCAGAAAGTTTTTCAGAAAACAACTTGTACCAGGTTTTATTCGTATTTTTATCCCCTATCGACTCTGGGTACTGGGATGTGTGCGCGCGATCTCGTTTTGGAGTAATGAACGAAATACCAGTTTAATATATGTATTTTGACGACTTTTACTAATTTTCGAAAGTTTGCTGTTTAATAACTTTCTTTAGAAAGTTTTTCGGAAAATAACTTCTATTACGTTTTATTCGTATAGTTGTCCCCTACCGATTCTGGGTAGTGGGATATGTGCGCGCGATCTCGTTTTGGAGTAATGAACGAAATACAAGTTTAAAATATTTTGACGACTTTTACTAATTTTTCAAAGTTTGCTGTCTAATAACTTTTTTCAGAAAGTTTTTCAGAAAACAACTTGTATCAGGTTTTATTCGTATTTTTATCCCCTATCGATTCTGGGTAGTGGAATGTGTGCGCGCGATCTCGTTTTGGAGTAATGAACGAAATACCAGTTTAATATATTTTGACGACTTTTACTAATTTTTCAAAGTTTGCTGTTTAATAACTTTTTTCAGAAAGTTTTTCAGAAAAGAACTTATACCAGGTTTTATTTGTATTTTTGTCCCTTATCGATTCTGGGTAGTGGGATATGTGCGCGCGAAATAGTTTTAGAGTTATTAGCAAAAAAGTGTATCAAAAGGTTTTAACTAAGCAATAATTTGTCTTCCATGTAGCTTATATATTACTAAAATTTTTTAAGTGACAACCATTAAATTTGATTTTACCAATTTGGACGCATCTAATTCCATTTTTTATTTTAAAAAACATTAACAAATTAATGTGAAAATTAATGTTAAATAATGTACATTTTTGATCATAATTCGTTTTTACAAAGCACGTTGTACCCATACACTCTCAAAAAAAAAACGTGTTCGCACGTATACAGAATAAGTACGTTCCATGCAACTCTGAAAAAAGTTTGCCAAAACAAACAAAAAGTTTGCTAAAAAGTTTGTTTTCTTCTCGCCGATGTAAAATAAGTTGATTTGGGTAACTTTAAAATGTATGCGAAAATACGTAGCCTGAACGGGCTATAAATAACAATATAAAATTTATTACAAAAATAAAAAACTAGTAATAACAACAAAAGTTAAATTAAAATCATCTTTTCATATTTTACATTTATTTATGTCATCATGATTCTTCTATTGTTTGTATTGATTTGCTAAAACGTCATTAAAGAAAATTGAAAATACTAGTTTTATTTACTTTCAAATAAACATGTACATACATATATGTGTGTACTATTTTAAAGGTTTAAAATTTAAAGGCTAAGAAGTTTAAGATTTTATATGGTTTTGGAATATTTTTTGAAAAAAAATCATCAAACACAACACACACTGAATCATGTATCGTATTGTTATTGATGTAATAAGTATAAAACCTTTTATATATTTTTATTATTGTTATTATTATTTTTATGTTATACGAGGGCTGCTCTATATATTTCTGGCCTAATAGTGCAAATGCGAATATTTATAATCAAAAATGGTTTTATTGTTTTTCAAAGTATTCTCCAGCATGATTTATACACTTTTGCATGCGCTCAAACCAGTTGTCGAAGCACTTTTTCCACTCCGATTGAGACACCTCTAAAACATGATTTTTAAACACTTCAACAGCTTCTTCAGGCCACGAAAATCGTTGACCACGCATTTTTTTCTTGATGTGCGGAAACAAGAAGAAGTCATTAGGTGCCAAGTCAGAGCTGTATGGTGGATGACCCATTAATTCGACGTTTTGGCCGGTCAAAAACGCTCTGGTTTGAGCCGATGTGTGAGAGCTCGCATTGTCATGGTGAACAATGATTCGTCTTCTCTTGTTGGTTTTTCGAATTTCTCCGATGACTTCAGGCAAACAAATTGTAGTGTACCACTCAGAAGTGACCGTCCTACGTTACTCAAGTGGAACAGTCGCCACATGACCAGTTTTGCCGAAGAAACAGGCGACCATTTGCTTCGAAGTGCTTCCTTCACGAACAACTTTCATTGGATTTTGCTCGTCTTTGAAGACCCACACGGTCGATTGTTGTTTCGTTTCGGGCTCATACGCATAGATCCATGATTCGTCACCTGTGACGATCTTATAAACGTCTTTTGAAGCACCGCAATCGTAGTTTTGCAACATTTCTTTGCACCAATCGTCACGAGCCTTTTTTTGAGCGACTTTCAAATTGTGCGGGATCCAACGAGAACAAACCTCTTTTACGGCTAGGAGTTCATGCAGTATCGAATGTATGCTGGTGGAAGAAATGTCCAAGGATGTCTCTATCTCTCGGTATGTCGCATGTCGATCTTGCATTATGAGTTCACGCACGGCATCGATGTTCTCTGGCACAACAGCCGTTTTTAGACGACCTTCACGAAATTCGTCTTTGAGCGAGCTTCGGCCACGATTAAATTCATTATACCAATTTTTCACAGTGCTATAGGATGGTGCTTCATCGCCATACAAAGATTTAAGTTCATCAATGCACTCTTGTCGTGATAATCCACGTCGAAAGTTGTGAAAAATGATGGCACGAAAATGTTCACGAGTTAATTCCATTTTTTTCTATATTAATTTTTTCAAGTCACTGTAAACAACACAAATAATGGTCGTACGTCAAAACGTTTTGAGTACGATTATGCTTAAAACTGACAAACTTTCCAATGGAAATGTCAGATTGCACTTGGCAGCACTCAGTGTTGCCAGGCCAGAAATATATATAGCAGCCCTCGTAAAATATTATACTTATCTAGTATGTAAATTTTTGATTTTTATTCATAATTGATTATTAAAAAAATATTTTCAAGAGAAAAGATTTGATTTTTTATTATATTGATTTTTTTTATAAAAATAAAATTGGCGCTGATGGTTATATGAACCACAAAGAAAGAAATTTCTTAATTATTTATGTTTGAAAAAAAGAAGATTTTGCTAAATCTTTATAAATAGCAACATTAAAAAAAACAAGTGAAGAACGAAGATATGAAAAATCAGTATAAGAAAAGCTGTTTTAAGTGAAGCCTAAAAGAAACATAAGGACAATGACAACTGCAAATGTGTTTGACAACATTGGAAGCGTTCCAGAGTTTGATGGCAAGCCGGAGGCATAGGGTCTGAGACCTGCGCTGATCGGTTGTCAGCCGGCTGAGTCGAGCCGCTGATAATTTACAATATGTATTATAATTAGAAATATGTGAAATATTTTCAATTATTAATAGAATTTCCATCACTTTTATATAATAAGTAACTTTTCACTTGTTGACTTAAAACCAGAAGCATACATATTTGATCTCAAAGGTACAAAAAATTGGATAAAATTATGTGGAGTGATTTGAAATTGTATATATTGTGTTTTTATAGCCCACATTATTTCTATACTTGTAGGAGTACCCCGACATAGCCAAATTAGCATCATCAATACTAAGCCTAAGCATCATTAATACTAAGCATTCCAGCAACAAGTGTTTCTTCTGAAGAAGCCTTTTCTGGTGCAGGGTCACTAATTAGCGCAAGAAGATCAAATCTTAATGCCCTAAACATAAACAATGTATTGTTTGTACATGATTACGATGAACTATTTAAGCAGTCTGCTCCTTAGACCCAATGATTAAAAAAAAGTTGCAAATACTGTAAAAAATTTGTAGTAAATTTTAGTACGTATTGTAAAATTGTAGACCTTGGTGTATTAACTGTTTGTAGAAAATTAATAAAAAGAAATAAATAAAATTTAATAGAAAATAATCTTGTACATTTTAACGAATGTACGTAAGTGATAGAAATTGATCGATTTAAAAACATTCTGTTTTTAAAGGTATGATAAAATTCGATCTGCTAAACACACAAACCAAAAAAGTTTAAATTCAAAAATGACTGTTTTTTAACCTGATCGATTTCCATCATATACAACCCTCATGGTAATTTCGTAAGAAAGTAAAGCTTACACCATATGTACATACATTCCTAAATAATAAATACATAAAAGAATAAATAAATAATTCATAATAAATAAAACCTTTTTATTTTCAGCCGGCTCAGCCCATTTTAAGTCGCCGCCGACGGTTTTTCGTACAAGCCGCAGGTCTCTGCATAGGGTATACAGACATGAAACAATATAATCAGCAAGGTACATTTATTTTACTAGGTAGTGTCGTCCGCCCAGCTGGTATGTAGTTGGACATGTCAAAAGTTGTTTATATTTTCCTACTTATGTTTACGAATTTCAAAAAACACTAAAAACAAGCATATGTAGAACAAAGAGAGCGTTTGTTTTTAGACCAATTTTCTTTTATTTTCTGTTTCTATTTTTGACATTTCCACCCACAAAGCAACAATAAAATGCCATGTTGTTTTTACAAATGTTGTATTTGTTGTAGAACCGCTTTTACCTAGTAAAATAAATGTACCTTGATAATCAGGTTTTCTGTAGTTTCTCAGGAAAGAGACAAATAAAGTGCTTTTTTATTATGAAGAAGGAAAATAAACAAACAAAAGAAAAAAACTGAATATTTAACAAGAAAACACAAGCCAAGAAAATTTTTGTCGAAATAAAAAAATAATTATTATTCGATAAAATCAAGATATTAATTATAAAGGGAAAATTACAGCACAAAAAAGTAAAAGTTTCTTTAAATCTGCGTATTTTTTTGAACGCAGAAATTGTGATCTGTGGCAGAAATGCAACATCATTGTTTGTGTGTTAACACATTAAATATTAAAAAAGTGGAAGAAACATGAGTTTGGAAAAACATAAAACTTCCACTTTTTATTATGTGGCCGATGTGCAAATGTTGCAAGGACTCAAGAAATTTCGACTTTGTATCACTTAGCAGGTGAGTTACACAAATAAAATATTTTTTCTTTATCTTTAACAAAATCCTAAATTCTATTACAAATAGGGAATAGCTTTGGTTTAATACTGTTTGTGGCTACAGTTGAAGGACGCCCGGTGATGTGGGAAAAACTTCTGATGTTCGTCTGTGTTTACGTTAAAACCAATTTTGCCAAGGTACTAGATAAGCTAGGGAAAGTTTAAATACGCCAACTGATCAGATAAAGTTTCGAAAGTTTTGCTATTGGTAATCAACTAAATCGGCCCATATCCTTTTAGATATTGACCAAAAAACCATGCCTACCTCTAAGTTTTCCATATCAGTTGGAACAGTGGGCAATAGAGAATTAAAATTTAATTAAAAAAAAAAAAACGCAAATTGAAAAAAATATTCCTAATTGGTTTGCAAAACATATTGAAATAATTTTAAAGAGATTTATTATTTTATTACATTTTACTCTATCAGGAGAGTAAAAAAAGTTAACGAGAGAGGAGAGATAAAAAATAGCGTTTCAATAACAACATTAGAAAAAGTTAATGAATTCGCTTAATCCTGGAACACAAAAAAAAACTCATTTTTGGTAGAAAAATTTCAAAAAATTTAATTTTTATTTTTTTTTATTTATATATAAACATGTAAATTTATGTTTAAACACAATAATTTTACAATAAATTATTACATAAATAAATTTTACAATAAATTTGCAATAATAATAAATAAAATTTACATAATTAAGAATAAAATTTTACAATGATATTGTTTTTTTTAATGTTATTACAATTTAAAAATGTATTTTATTTTACAATATTAATATAATAAGTACAAAAATTTCACAATATTTTCCTGTATAAAAACGTTAATTTTTTTGGCGCCACAAACACAAATCAAAACAATAATGATTTTCTTAATAAAATTTCGAAATTTAAAAACTTCTGATATCTGATATTAATAAAAGGATTTTTTCACTTCTTTATTTACGAATTCGTTCTTAGTTTATATTTAAAATGTACATTAATATGTTTATAACAAATTCTCAATTGAACTTAACTACCGGTTTGTTAAGCTGTTAATGTTCAACTGGTTTATTTTTAGCATCTAATAAAAATTGTATTGTCAAGCACTTGGCAATGGCATAGGCTCGTACACAGGCATTCTTCTCATTAGCTACAAAAGAAAGAAACTGTCTTAAGGAACATTAATTTTTTATAAGAAGGAAAAAAATAGATATGTTGAGTATAATTTATTGTTTCGGAACAAAAATTAAAAATAATCAATTCAAGCTGAAATTGTTCCGAAGTGAGTTTAATTCTTTTTCTCTCTCTCTCTCTCTCAAAAAGAAACACTATAAGCTTCATGTAAAAAAATGTTTCGGAACAAAAATTTTGTTAAAAAAAAAAAAAAAAAAAAAAAAAATAATACAAACTGCAAGGAAAAAAAAAATGCTTTTGTCGAATTAAGAATACTAACTTTATACGTTCTGAATTAGATATATCTGTCGCATCGCATTACTTTCAAATAAAAAAAAAATCATATCAGAATGTTTAAAATATTTTAATATGGTTTTAAAATTACAAACTAGGAAATATCATTAACAATTTTAAATACTATTTTCTAATATTTTTTTGTAGCTGGTAAGTTGGTAATATACTCACCTCCCTCTTTTTCGCAAACTTCTATGGTATCACCTGATGCCGGCCAAATATTTTTATGTATTTTCTCGGAATTTAATTTCCAATTTTCGATTAAGCCAGATTTTTCATATAAACAACGTATAAAACACTAAAGAAAATTTTAATCATATTAGGAATATTTCTATACGTATACATATGTACATAAGTATGTATGTATGATAATCATTCTGCGTTTCGACTCGAATTAAAATTTTCTCCGTCTGACAATTTTGGTATTCTGCGTTTCGATTCCGTTCACTTTCTTTCGATTGTATGTATTCTACATTACGATCGGAACTCCGTTTTTCTCAGTCGTTTTTTTTTTGTTAACGGGGGGTTTTTTCATTTGTGTTTTTTAGTTAAAAAATGTAAGTAGAAAATGAGATAAAATGTTCAAATACGGTTTAAAGAAACATCTTAAATTATTTTTAAATAATTTATTTAATTAAATTAATTTTTTTCCTGATGTGTTTTTTTATGTATAACGGGTCAAAAACAACGACACTAGAGCAGTATGAAAAACTGGCAAATTGATTCAGATCTAAAGCAGACATTGCTTGTGGATACATTAGCGTTCAAAGGAATAAGTAGCAGCGTTCTGAGAAAGTTGCAGGAATCCTTAATGCACTAGGTCCTCCAACAAAAATGCCAGCGCAAAAATTAGTTGCCATGAGCAACTAATTTTTATTTTGTTTGTATGAAAATGATAACAAACTTGCTTATTTTGCTATTTCTTTTCCACATTCCACAGTGATGCTATTAATTTTGTAAACATTGTTGTCTTCTTTTTCTTTCGATTCCGTTTTTCTTTAGAATACCAATTTACGATCGCAACGGAACTGAATGCGGAGACTTAATCAAAACGCAGAATAGAGGTGAATAACATCTAAGCTTGTCTCAAGGTATGTACATTTATTTTACTAGGTAATAGCGGCTCTACAACAAATACAACATTTGCAAAAACAACTTGAAATTTTATTGTTGCTTTGTGAGTAGAAATGTCAAAAATAGATAAGAGATAATTGGTCTAAAGACAAACGCTCTCTTTGTTCTGCATATGCTTGTTGTTATGTAGTGTTTTTTAAAATTCGTAAACAAAAGTTGAAGAATAAAAACAATTTTTATAATGTCCACATACAAACCGGCTGGGCGAACGACACTATCTAGTAAAATAAATGTACCTTGCCTTATCTGTTAATATGATGAATCTAATTTAATGAATATAATTGAACTTATTGTTTTTTGCATAAATGAAATTTGTAAAAGATCTTAACATTTTCCAATACTGCGTTATGCAAGCTCTTGCTAACAAACACTTTTTGTTTTTTCAAGAATTTTCAACACCTTTTACTCATTAAAATAAGTAAAAGTGCTGTATTCGGCTGTGCCGAATCTTATGTACCCTTCACCAGAGAGATTCTTTTATAAGCTCCGTTCCCGTACTTTTTGGGTAAAGTTCGGTGAAATCAGAGTAAACAGAAATTGTTCTCAATTAAAGACAAAAATGTCCAAAAGTACGGGAACACTAAAAACCAAACTTTTATCCCAAGACAAGATGTCAAACAAAATACATACATACATATGTATACATGCAGTTATTCATAGTAAACATAAAAATTCATATATGTTTTATGTTTTTAAATTTATTTTAAAATTTTTTAGGATAAAACTTATAAATAACACTTTTGAAACATAGAATTTTTATTTTTCAGCCAACTGATTGTTTTCAGTTTACACAATCTACTCAAAGCAGAAGTTTGGGCTGTAAGGTGCAGAAAAAAGAATAATTTTATTCTCACAAATACTCTATCTTTTACTTGAAGTTTTAATACATTCACACTTTCTTGATATCAATTTTTCTTTCAAGTTGAGTGTTTCAATTTACGTTAAAGAAATCAGCTGATTGAAATTCTTTTGAATTAGTCTTCGTTTTTGTTTCTACAAATATTTTCCCGCCATATCGTCACAAGATTTAATTAAAACAAAAAATCGAAAATACCTTTTTATACCCTTCACCACAAAAAGTGTGTAATTTCTACAATATCCATTTTCGACCCCATAAAGTATATATATTCTGAATCCTTATGCATTGCGAAGTCCATTGAGCGATGTCCGTCTGTCCGTTCGTGTTAGTAGTTTGCCTTGGCAACTTGATTTCACAAAAAAAAAAATAAATAAATAAAAATACGTCAATCGATCAGACATAGTGTCGAAAGAGGTGCTATTGGCAATCAGCATTTTCGGTCCATATCCTTCGAGGCATCAGGCAAATCGTGTGGTGATTTGCATGATGCAATGTGCATTTTATGCGCTTTTGGCTCTTTGTGCAGAGCGAAAAATGCGCAATTGATAATGCGCACTTTATGCGCTGCGTATAGAGCAAAAAAGAGCGAAAAGAGTGGCGTCGCGCTGCGTTTTCTACCCTGATCGTAGGTGCTACACTTTTATACAAAAAAGATGCAAAAAACAGAAATCGCATAGAAAAATAATTTAATGAATTATTTTAAAAGATTATGAAATCGTACAGATCTTTCAAAAAAGTCGGTCACACACATACTCATTTAATCCACACTATTACGGCGCAGTGAACAGGTGACTACATGAGATCATGCGGTCAACATATGTTTTAGCTTTTACGTTTACTTTGTTTTTGTAAAAACTTATGAGTTGTCAAAAACTTCTAGCAATATGTGTGTATGTATTTGTGAAAAATAAGAAAGCCACTAAAAATATCTTAAAATTCATACACACATATTTTCAGACGTTTTCAGCAGCTCGAAAGTTTTAACAAAAACAAAATACACGTAAAAGGTAATGCATTCACTTGGTATCAATGCGCCTTGCCATACAATATATACTATGTTTCTGTTACAACATGAAATTACGCGTCGTGTAATCGATACAACACGACGACACATTTTTACTTACACAGGACCAGAAATATATAGATTAACTAAACTTTTTCAGAAAGAAGGTTAACAGACATTACTAAAGACGAGCGACACTCTACGTAACAATCTCAATACATCAACAGAAATGACCGATAAATTTAACACCAGCGGAGTATACAGACTTACTTGCACCTGCAACCATACAAACATAGGACAAACTGGACGAACATTAAAAACAAGGTTTACAGAACACATACGATCATATAAACGGAAAAGAGAAGACTCTAACTTCGCAATACACCTTAACACACATGAACACGAGCCAAGGGAAATAGATAAATGTATGACATTAATACATCCTAGTAAAAAATGGACGAAGACTGGAATATAAAAAACAATTAATTTGATTAAAATTTTAAATGTAATAAATTACAAACAAACAAAATTAAATAGAAAAATAAAGTTTTTGAACAAATTATTTGAAAGTTATTTCAGTTTTTGTGCAGACGTACAATCGAAGCATGTGTCGTGTAAACAGCGTGCTTCGCAATCATGATTCGAAGAGCGAAGCAAGTGCTTCATTTTGCCGTGGAAACATACTATAAGAAATGCACAGGGCTGAATATCAACATCTATAAAATATGTTCCTATCTCATTTTGTTCCACTTTACATCTTTTGATAATTTTAGTGTCATAACTAAAAAAAATGACAGTGATTTCGATATTCTGGTGACATCACTCATAAAATGGCGTTAAAAAATATAAATAAATATTTTTGAACTAAAATGAGCGGCACATATAACTTTCGTTTTTAAATTTAAATCTACAAGTTAATTTTGATACATTTTAAAGTATTAAAAAAACTAAAACAATAAAAGAAAAATTTATTATTTTGTAATCTTGAGCTTGAAAAAAATTCGGCATTTTTAATTAAATAAAAACGTTGAATTAAAACATAAAATAATAATCTTTTTTTTAATTTTTTATTTACATTATTAATTTCGGACATCTTTCTCCCAAAATGTTCCATAGCGGATCTTAAAATTATAGGTATTTATTGAAATAAATGCTTATAATCCAGTGTATTGTGACCTAATAATATGAAACCAATGCGACTATTTATACTAAAATTACAACTCTAATCTTTATGTATCATTAGAATTAATACATACTTTTGTAAGTTAAGGCTGGGGCACATAGAATCCGTCATACGTTAAACTTTGACAAATTCAACGGACAAGTCAGTTAAAATACATGTTTTTATGAGCGTTGTCACAATCAATACGTGTCCGTCAACGCAAAGTACGAAAGTTGGTCAACTTTTAACTTTTGACGTATGTTAAATACTTTGACAACTATCAACTGCTTCTTCTTCTCTGTTTTCTTTTAACTCTTGCTGTCTTTCAATTGTGTTTTGTGATTTTAATATAACAATTTTGGTGGCAAACAATAAAATACAAATTTAATTAAATTAACAAGTGAATAAAATACAAATTAAATTTAAAAGTGAATGAAAATAGAGAGCAAACTTTGATTTAACATCCGTCAGCAAAGTATTCATTGTGCCCACCACATCCGTAGTTACTTTGATTTTACTTGAATTTGTCAAAGTACAACGTATGTCGGATTCTATGAGCCCCGGCCTTTAGTCTTTAATAAACTTTCGTAGAATAAACATCGGTCTTGTGTAATTTATTTGTAGAGGACTCAACAAAAGAAAATTTAACAAACAGTTTCCACGGAACGTAATATTTTTGTTCCGCTCTCTCATTCTCACAGCTCAATCTTCTGAGAATTAACATGCCTTGCAACACAAAATATTGAAAGCGAAGCACGTAGTTTTAAAATAAATCAGTTTGAATTTACTTGCGAAGCATGAAAAACATTCTACTACTTTTTGAGCAAAAATGCGATTTTTGACAGATCTTACGGCTGAGTATGATAGTCTATCCTGGCCTGTAGTATGAGCGACATTTTCTTTTTGTGTGATACACATATCTTTAAATATTCCAGCTATTTACTACTTATAAACAAATAAGCAGTGCCCATGACTTCAGCCGCGTATTATTTCTAATTTTCTTAAAATTATTATTTTGAAAAATGTGTCTTTAAGCATTTGTTGTAGAGTTCTGTAAACTGTGTTAAAAACTTTCCATCTACAAAAATAAAATGTACTCAAAACTATTTTAGTACCATTATAACGGTAAAATTGGGTACTTTCACATTTAAATCTTTAGTTTCTCTTCGAAATAACATATTTTTACGCAACAAAAAGTGTTTAGGATTTGAACCAAGGTTCTGAGGGACCTTTACACAAAATTTTATCCAAATCCATCCAGCTGTTGTTACGCGATGCAAACACAGACAGATAGACGGACAAAAAAATGCATGCATTTTGTTTTCGTCGTGTTTTAAATCAATATTTGCCAAAGCTACAATGGCAAACCATTAATGATGCTATTCAACATGGCGAAATAATACAAGGTGGTCTCGATAGCGAATTCATTGATTTTCGCCGAAACGTTAAGTGTCAGATACCATATAAAAAAAATTATACTCAATTTTTTATATATGGAGTTTGACATTTCAGGTTTTGAGCTAAATTAATGAATTCGCCATTGCGACCACCGGGTATTGATTCGCGTTGCTATTCAAAAACATAATCTTAACATTTGACGTGTACACACACTTACCATGCCTGTTTTATCCACTAAATCTGGCAACTCAGCCGTTGTATTAAACGTTATAAAATAATCTGAAATTTAGCAAAAACGGAGTATTGTTTTCTTTTCTTAAATGAACGTGCAATACTTACGCAATGGTATATAAAAACTAGAATTGCACGTCGAAATCACTTCATCAAAATTAATTATATATAAATTATCAGGTGCTGTACTTGTAGTACTTAAGCTTGGTTCACTTTTATCCGAAAATAAAGTAGATTCGGTTTGCATTTTTTGCTTAATGTCCTTTAGAAACGTTTCTTCCGATACAATGTAAATATCACCATTATCCTTGGCTCTTTGCAAAGCCTCCATTGAATCAAAAAGTAGTATATAAAAAATTATATAAAATTGTATTCGCAACATTGTTAAAAAAACTTCCGCGTTGAATGCTTCCACTAACGGTATTATTTACTTTAAGTGTTTACAAGTGCTGTTTTTATATGACTGATTTAACACTTTCGTTTTAACATGCCAAACAAATTATTTTTCATATCTTTACATTTATTTAATAATTTTATTTATCAAAAGTATAAATGATTTAATTAGATAAATAACAGTTAAAAACTTTGTAGAAATAGATCTAAATTATAAATGTATGGGAATAAAAGCGTTTAAGTTTAAATTGTACAATTTATTTAATATGAATAATTACGGAAATTGACACGAATAAAATTTATTTCACTAACCAAATCAGTTGGCAACAAGTTGTAAAACAAGCAGATTTAAATTTTCTTTTACATTTTAAAAAAAATACTGGTAACATACACACATACATAAATAAAGTTTCAAAAGCTCGATAATTTTTTTATTTGATTATTGCTAGTTTGTGATTTGATTTATTACAAGTAAAATGGTTGATAAATATTATTCGAAGGAAATAAAAAAATTGCTAATTATTAAAGCAAAGAACTCTTCTTAATAAACATGTCATTCACAGAAGAATGCTATCATTATACGGAGAAGCGTTAAATATTAAATGAGGAACAAGATTATTTAAACATTATGAAAAATAAAAGTAAAGTGCAACAATGAACTACTACATAAAGGGTATTGTAACTTCAAATGGAAAATTGTGTAAAATAAAGTCAAGCCAAGGAAGAATAATGACAAATTATATAAAAAGGTTTATGATAAGTTTAATTTTTAGGAATAAATTTGTAAACTTAAATTTAAATTTTTTTTGTAGAATTTCTTTATATTTTTATTTGTTTTGTAATAATTTAAATTACTCTATGCAGCGTCCATGTTGCGTCCAAACGTCAGACTTTGGCGCCCCAAGCACGCTTAATCATATAAGCACCCTTTTCAGCAATCATAACAGCAGGAGCGTGAGTATTGCCAGATGTTACTTCGGGCATAATGCTGGTGTCCATTACTCTTAAGCCTCGAATGCCATGCACTCTTAATTCATGGTCCACAACAGCCAAGGGATCACGATCTGGTCCCATTTTACAGGAACCAGCTTGATGGTTTTCGGGTCCAGTATTTTGTCGAATTGCACATTCCCAATAGTCATCCGAACCAAAAGTGAATCTTTCACAACCCTTGACAACTGTACGATCTAATCTCATACCAAATTTCTTTAAGGGTGTTGTCTGCGATAATCTAATGCCAAATTTAATGCCTTCTATCAAAACCTTAACATCTCTCTGGTCTGTTAAATAGTTGGCAAATATACGTGGGCTAGCCAAAGGATCATTGGAGGCAAGTGTAATATAACCTTTAGATTTTGGATTTAATACAGCTGGGAAGATTTGTATGCCACGTGAATTATTCGATAAAAGTTCACCAACTACTCCCGTCTGAGCACAACTGGCCAAATAGCCACCAAAATAAATTTGTGTATCTGGTACACCAGGTTGATCAGCATAGGGTGAAGCATATTTCGCTGTAACATCGGAGAGACCAGTGCCAGACATTAAACCGTCACGAAACAAGAGATATTCCATAGCAGTGGCCCAGTTAAGAGGATCTGTGTCCGCATCATCGATAAAGTAATTGGTAAAAAAGGATACATGATTGTGCAAATTTTTACCAACACCCGGCAAATTGTGTATGGGACGGACACCAACCTAAAAATCAAAGAAAATAAAAATCAAATTGAAAATCAAAATGATGTAAAAATTAAAAATTATGTTTAAAGTTACGGTCAGTTTAGTCAAATATTTGACCAAAAAGTCGTTACCACTAAATTATGGAAAAATACCTTTGCCATTCTTAATAATACGTGTCAGAAAAGATGAGATAAATATTTATAAGAATATTGATTATTTTACTAATCTGATCGCACGCTAATTAAATTACCGTTTATATTTTAATTAAAAATTTTTACCGTTTTCAAAGTACTTCAATCGCAATCAGCTTTTGTTAAGATTTAAAAATAAAATAAATGCAGTCACCTGCAAATTTTTTCTAATGTAAATTATTCTCCCATTCATCTCCAGTTTAGCTGCTCAAACACTTCTGACTTATTGACATGTTGATCAAATCGAATTAAGCTTTTATGTCAAATTATTATTAAAAGACAGCTCCTATGGGGAACATGATAAAAATTTCCTATCTACGAAAGCAAATTTATTTAAATAGATTTTGAATTATATAAAACCAGCAATACAAAGATAAGCTACATTTATACACTGCACTACATTAAACACTAAATTTACGAAGCTATGAAAATCTAAGGTTTTCAACAAACATCTCCGTGTACAGTCTTTACAAAATAATCATAGAGGCAATTTTATTTCCTAAATCGCATTTCTTTCTTTAAAATTTTAATAAATTATTGAAAAAATGATTTTCTAGTAGTATCCTCGATACATTCCCCGCGACCCCACTAACACATCAAATATTTTCAATTCTTGTGTGTCTTATGCGTACAGCCCCACTAACAGGCTCTTACACTGACTAACATCTCAGCGAAACGCATGGAAGATGCAGAAAATGTGGAACATTCGTTTACATTGACAACATCTAACATTTAGAGTGGATTTACACGGGGAAAGTTTACTTTGCAAAGTTTTTATTTTACTAGGATGTCAGACGATCAAGTTTTCATTCAAGTTTTAAAATTTCTTTCATTTTTTAAGCAATACACTCACACTTTAAAAACTTGCTGAGAATTTGCTTTCAAATTTTCGTTCAATTGAGTCTTTCAAATTACATTAAAGAAAACAGCTGATTGACGTTGTTCCCTCCAAATTTGTATTAAAAATTCTGCTGTCAGTGTTTTCTTGACATCTTGCTTAAAAACTTGCTTTGAAATTGCGTGCAGCCTACGTCACAGCTTTCAATTTTTGTGAAATTTGACAAGCAATATGTGTTAATTTTTTGAAAGAGAATTGAACAAAAACTTGACCGTCTGACTGCACTGTTATGTGGTAGAGAGGGAGGAAGAATGATAAGCAGTACAGACTTTGATGTACTCGCAAAGTTGCTTTGTCTTCCGTTCGTTGCTTGTACACAGTTGTGTATATGTACATATGTGTTTAAGCACCAAATGAAAAACGTCCAAAAATTAAGAACGATCACACAGAAGGAAACAAAATTTGTCAAAGAAAACTTTGTGTGTCTGAACACCAAACAAAGTTAAAAAGAAAATTAACAAAACTTTGTCAAAGTAAAATTTCCCTGTTTGAATGGGCACCTACCATCAATTCAGTAGTCAAAAACATGTAATTAACGACGCACAATTTTGAGTTGTAAAAATAAGATTAAAAAAATTGTGACTTTGAAAGAACAAACTCAATTATTAATGCAATGGATTGAAATAATGGAAAACCATCCTGGAAGAAGAAGTTGAAGAAAAGTTTTTAGTGGACATACATAAGTCTGCTTGTAGGTCGGAATAAACTGGATAATGAACATTTATTTCAATAAATACTCATATTTCTAAGATCCGCCATGGAACATTTTGGAAGAAAGATGTCCGAAATAAATAAACAATGTAAAATAAAAATATTTTTTTTTTATTATTTGATTTGTAATACACAGTTTTTATTTAAATAAAAATGACAATTTTTTCTAAGATCACTCAAGATGACTAAATAATAAAAATTACTTTTATTGTTTTTGCTTTTTCAATGCTTCAAAGATAGCAATGTTTATTTATATATAAATTTTTTTTAATAAGGATCAGCACTCAGGGGATAACTCCTACTTATGCAATGCATTGTGCCAGAACAAGGAAATTAGGTTGTGGGATGGGGGATAGAGGGTGTAGTGCTTGTAAACATTTGATTTAAATCTTTGAACATTGAAAGTGGCAGGAAAGACCTCTGCAGTGAGTTTATTCCACATACGATCTGTTCGGCTAAAAAACGAATTCTCTGTAATGCGTTTTGCGATTCACTGGCCAATCGACTACAAAGGAATGCGCTCTTGATGCAGATCGCGTTGCGGTATGAAATTACGGTTTTCAGGAACAAGTTCCCTGATCTCATAAGAGCACGTTCCGTTGTAGTAACGATAAAACAGTGAAACACACCCCATATTGCGTCGATGCTCCAGTGAGTCAATAGAGCTGGATACCCTACTGTCACCGATGAGTTTCTTCGCTCTCTCCTGTACGCGGTCGAGTAACTCCAAAATAGACTTTGTAGCACCGGCCCATACATGAGAGTTGTATTCCATTTTCGGTCTGATAAAAGTGACATAGATAGTATGGAGATCATATGGAGTGAAGTATTTCTTACACCGTTTCAGAAAACCTAGGCACTTGAATGCTTCTTTTGCAACATGAAAAATGTGCTTGTTCCAACGAACATCGCATTGAATTTTCAAGCCAAGAACATCGAGAGCTTCTTCCTTAATATATATATCACCAATAATTACAGATGACATAGCATGTTCAGCAGTACTGGGTTTTATAAGCGTTAAACTGAACCCTGTTCGCCAGGCCCCATTCGGACAGTACCAAAAGGTCGCGATTAAGGGTATCGTCTATGTGCTTTCTCATAGCCTCAATTTCCCGAAGGTTTGGTCTACTGCGAAACGAAAATAAATGGCATATGCTACTGTCATCTGCAAAAGAATTGATAGTGTTGGAAGTCTGACGTAGAATATCATTAAGAAATATAAGAAATAGGGTAGGGGAAAGGACGGTACCTTGCGTACCCTCAATTTACCTTGAACTCGTTTAATGAGATCCCATCTATAACAACTCGTATAGTGCAATCTCTGAGAAGGCTCGATATAAGTCGAGTGAAGCTATTACCGACACCAAAAGCAATAAGTTTTGATATGAATGTCATGCCACACTCTATCAAACGCCTTGGAAATATCTAAAGCCATCACCTTACTTTCGCCGAAATGGTGAATGGATTAACCCCATTTTTCCGAAAGGAAGGCCAATAAGTCATTTATAATAATATAATAAGTTTATTTATATTTAAATAAAAAAACCGCTCATTTCCCTTTAAAAATATATTTTTATTTATTTAACTCATTTATTGGAAATTAATTTACAATTTAATTATAATAGAAAGGAACTGACTGCAGCGGCCTTCGTCCTTAAAATATATTTATTTATATATTCAAAGCCATTTTATCAGTGATGTCACCAGAATAACGAAATTACTGTAATTTTTCTACTGATGACACGAAAATAATCGAAAAATGTAAAGTGGAACAAAATGAGATATGAACATCATCATGTAACTAGTGTAGTCAGATAAGGGGATTTCTCCCCAAATTGGGGATTTCCACATAATTTTGTAGACAGAAATTCGTGGGGAGGGATTTTTCATTTGATTTACAGGCATTATATTTAACATTTTAAATATTTTTCTACCTGTGCTGTTGTCTAGCAGAGTTATCATATTGAAAGCATCACGATATAAACTTATATGTATAGAAACTTGATAGTGGTTTAAATATTGTTCTACGCAAATAAAAATAAAACATTCTAGTATAATACCAACTGATCATCTGTGTGAGTTATTTTCAAAGAGTGTGCCATAGTGCCTACTTTCTTAAAACAGTTAATATCTAATGTTAATGAAATGCCGGTAAATATTTTTCTTAAGCCAAAATAAAACGTAATGATTCCACGGAATTTAATGATGAGTAAGGAAGTCGACCATTGAAAAGATAATGTTCTCACTTATCAGGAAGAAAGAAAGAGGGTCAAAAAGGAACCCAAAAGAAGACTGCCCTTTTTAACATTAAATAAATTTGTTTTCATTTTTCAACAAAAAAAAAATTGAAACACTTATCGATATTAAAAGATCTTAATCTTACCTTCATTAAGTCTTCTTTCGGACCAACACCACTCAATAATAAAATCTGTGGTGAGTTTACTGCTCCGCCACTAACAATAACTTCCTTTTTAACTAAAATTTTGCGCATACTGCCAAATTGATCGATGACTTCGACGCCCAAAACTGCTTTCGTTTGGGGATTTATTAAAACTTTAGAAGCAGTTGTGTTCAAAAGTATGTGAAGATTGTTGCGCATACGAGCTGGTCTCAAAAAGGAACGTGCTGAACTGTAGCGTATACCATTGTTTGATGTCATTTGGGCAATCATAAAGCCAGTAGAATTTGCACCATTCAGATCTTGTACCTTAAAACCTGACAAAAAAAAAAAAAAAAAAAAAAACAACAAAAAAATTTAAAAATTGTGAAAATGAAATTATTTAATTACAAGAAAATCATAAAGCAAATTTTTAAATTCCTATTATTACAAAACTATAAATATTTTATATTTAAGAGTTAATTACACTAAGAAGGAACTTACCGAGTTCTTCGCCGGCTCTTAAAATCGCATACGACATTGGTGGGTTGTAGGGAAATTGTGTCACAGGCAATAGACCTCCTGTAGCATGAAAATGTCTACCCACCTCATTAATTTGTAAATTGTTTTCAGATTTCAAGAAGAATGGCAGAACCTCTTTGTAACTCCATCCTGGATTGCCCAAAGCTGCCCAATTATCATAATCTTCACGGTTGCCTCGTATATACATCATGCCATTTAATACTGAAGTGCCACCCAATACTTTGCCTCTGGGCCAAAAGCAACGCTGACCTTCAGATGACAAACAAGCAGATGTTTCCGGTTCTGTATTATATTTCCAATCAATGTCACTACCTATGAAATTCAAAAACATGGAGGGTATCTGTGAACCGACTGGTTCATCGCCACCTGTTTAACAAGCAAATAAAAAAAAATTATTTTTTAAGAAAAATGATAATAAATAAATCAAATAAAATTATTTGCGCATCATTTAATCGTTTAAAAATTATGTATTTAAATTTTTCTATAACTTTTAGTAAAGTTTTATAACTTTGTCATTAGTATTAACAATTTTTTTAAACTTTGACTTACACAGAAAACCAACAACAGACACTACTGTCCACAGTTCCTAAAACCATCCCACCCAACATAAACTCGCAGCATTTAGACATATGATTCACAGACTTAAGTGTAGAAATACAACCTTACGGTGGCGGCGACGGATTCCGCATGTCAGAGAAAAAACAAATAAAATGAGTTGCGGCGACGGATGCGGATTTTATTGCCATTTTTTATTATTCGTTTACTAATTTTTTTATTCTTTTTTATTAAAATATATTTAAAAAATCTTTTTAAATGTAAATAAGCAATAAATTGAAAAATTTCAAAATTATTGTTGATTTTCAACGACTTTTTACATTTTCTTTCTCTTCTTTATTCGTAGTCATTCACAAAAAATATTAACAAATAGTATTTTTTATTAGAAAAACATTAAAACGGTGGCAACATGCTGAAAGAGGAAAAATTTAAAATTGAGAGTTTGAGAGAAAACGCACTCAAATAAAAATTGATTCTAATTTCATGCGTTCAACGTTTTTTATTGTCAAAACTCCATATAAAAAAAACAACCCCATTCGCTACCGTGAGGTTGAATTTCTACTCTAAGGCAGTCCCACTTTCTCCGGACAAATATAACAAAGAACTCGACACAATTTACACTATAGCTAAAAATAACGGTTACAACTGCACTCCTATCGACAAACTACTTAGAAAATACAACACTGAAAACAAGAAGAAAGAAAACAAGAAGACAATCGATACAACACGACGACACATTTTTACTTACACAGTACCAGAAATATATAGATTAACTAACCTTTTTCAGAAAAAAGGTTTACAGACAGCACTAAGACGAGCAACACTCTACGTAACAATCTCAAGACATCAACAGAAATGACCGATAAATTTAACACCAGCGGAGTATACAGACTTACTTGCACCTGCAACCATACATACATAGGACAAACTGAACGAACATTAAAAAAAGGTTCACAGAACACATACGATCATATAAACGGAATAGAGAAGACTCTAACTTCGCAATACACCTTAACACACATGAACACGAGCCAAGGGAAATATATGAATGTATGACGTTAATACATCCTAGTAAAAAAGGACGAAGACTGGACATTCTTGAAAACATGGAAATATACAAAACACAAACGTTTAACGGATATATTATTAACGAACAGGTAAATACAACCTCCGACACACTAAAATTATTAAAACAAACTTACAAGCCCAAAACACCCACAGACGGTCACACTTACCTACCCAATAATAAAAGACTGAAATATTAAAATTATATACCTTCAATAAACATGACATATATCAGGCAATCTACCTGCATAATACCATTTAAATAGACACCATCATAACGGGCAAAACTACCTGAACCAACCACTATCTATACAACAAACACCTTACACCAACGGTTCTTAAATGAGGGTCCGTGGACCCCTGGGGGTCCGTAGTAACCATCTAAGGGGTCCGCATAAAGAACCGAAAAAACAGTTTTTTTTTCAAAAATAATAAAGGTTTTATTTTGAACTTGGGCTTCAAATGGGTCCGCGAAAATTTTTTTTTTACTAGGGGTCCGTGAGCAGGAATTTGATGAGAACCCCTGCCTTACACTATCTAACAAGTACAAATCAAAACGCGGCTTAAAAGTGATGTCTTTACATCGAAAGCGCTTGCCGATCGTACCAAATCAAACAGCCAGCGACGACGGTCTTCACTGAAAGGTATGACAACAGAATAAGTTTTTTATTTAGAATTTAAAATTATCTTCTTCCTTCTGATAAAAATAAGTTGAATTATGTTCGTGCCTGAATGGTGTTCTCTATAATGCATGAACCGATTATGTTTCCGCGCAAGTTTTCAATGAAAGGTAATGTTAATAACAAGGTTTGTATTGTGTGTGTTTTTTATTTGTCGGAAATCTGTAGCAGTCTGGACCAGTAGAATTATCTTAGTTGTTTACTTTCGATCCAGTAAATAGGACATGTCACTATTTTATTTGATTCTTCTATTATGAATATCTTTTCACATGAAATGGTTTCTCTTTCCTCCAAATTGCAACGTGAATAATTCTCATGAACAATTTTCACGTAAACAAAAATTCCCCTTATCGTGATTGATATTTTCCCACGAATTTTTTTACTTTCCCCTTAGATTTGTTCATTTAAATTTAACTGGGGAACTTCATAAACTATAGAAGTTTTTATCACTCATAATGAGAATATTAAAATTATCAATACATTTTTTAATTCAAGATCAGTTTCAGCAGCGCAGACCTGACATTATATTCGACAAGATGCAAAACAAAGAAATCTACTGTTTGTAAATTTATAAAGATTTTTTTTATTTAAAATGTCGTTAAATGAAAAACGGTGATATACAAAAGTTTAATTCAATTTTTTTTTTTGTTGAAATGGGTCAGCAATGTCTCGGGTAACTTCAAGGTGTTATACACGTCTTGCACATCACATTTTTGTAATAAAAGTTTTATTTATTTATTTTTGAACTTCAATTTATAAAATGTCACTAAGCTAATTCTTCTTACTTACATTCAATCTGCACTGATAGCTTTTTAATTTTGAACAGCTGTTCAATGAAGTAAACAAATATTTCGAGTTTGCTACTTTATCTCGAAGGAGGAAAATCTGTGTGCGAGCAGATTTTCCTTCTTTAAAAAAGTAAAGTTATAATTAAAGACGAAACGCGCACGTGTTTTTTCAACTGGCGCTTAATACTGTCCACCGTTCACAAATTTAAAATAATTTTCTATACAAATATCCTGTTCAGGATTCCTCACTTCCTATACGAAGGTATAGGTCGATGTGCAGTTCCTGGAGAGAAGTTAAATATATCTAAAAACTTGTGGGATACCCTGGCGCTGTAGTTTTGTACCCCTGCCATTAAAATTCATATTAAAAAAAAAAATGAACAAATATTTCATGGGAAATCCATGATAGCAATTTTCACTTTGAGGGTAATGAAAATTTCATGGCAACAAAAATTTCACTTCTTATTCACTATAGGGGTGAATATATAAAATTATTAGTAGAACTGTTTAATATTATAGCAAATAAATTAAAATTTTTTTTTTTCAATCAGGATTTAAATCATGGATACTATAAATGAATTAAAATTTACTTTTTTTCGGCTTAGGTTCATTTTTGTTTGATTTAATTTTTAAAAAAATTTTAAAAAGAAAATTATTTACAAATATATGCGGACGCTTGCCAAAGAAAACAAGAAAAATCGGTCACTAGCAGAATGAAATGTAGCATGTTCTGGATCTCTACATCCTTCATCAGCGTTCTTCGCGTCTATGTACTTTATTTCGTATGTGTTGTAAACATCATCTTTTTAATTAACAAATCAGTATTAATTTGGTTAGATGAAGACATAACTCCCCAGTAAAAAATTTCAGAAAAGTTATCAAGTGGAATTAAGCATTTTGGTTGGAAGTACTTCCCAACTAGATTACCAACCTAAGGATTTTAACAAGGCATGGTACTTTTATAATTAATTATTGAGAGCTGAGTACATTGATTATTGCAGGAAATAACAATAATCATGAGTTCGTATTTTTAGGTACTCTTTTTTAGCTTAAAGAACTGGTTCAATTATTACTTGCTTATTTTGCCAACTAATTTAATGTGTTTTGTAAGTGAATAAGAAAATTTGGCAATCACAAAAGTAAGTGATTATATGGAAAGTACTTTTTAAGATAATGTCTAATTTTTTTGCTGGGTCAAAGCATTTCTTTGTTGTTCTCTCTGTAACTCGTCTTAATAATTTATTTTTGCTTTCGTACCAACCATCGGTATGGCCACAAAGGCAATTTTTATTTTTAATCATTCATACTTTTTCTTTTTCTTTTTCGTTTTCTTTTTTTTACTTGGAAATTAAAGAAAAATTTGTATTAAAATTAAAAGAAAATTAAGACATTTCTGACTAGGGCTTGGGAAACGTTATCCATAATGTCCCGGGAAAATTTTTGCTGAATTCCCGGGAAAGAGGAAGCTTAAAGTCATTAGCACTTAAAAAAATACACTGATTTAAATTAAAATTTTCAAATATTTCGTTTCGTGTTAATTCTACTACGTCTCTACATCTGTACATAAAATATTTTTGGAAAGTTTTGATGTTGGTGTAAATAGCAAACGATATGGAATACAAGACACTTATTTTTTGAAATTTTTGTCTGTCTCACCGTCGGCCTGTCTGTGTTCGGGAAATAAAAAACATCGGATAATCCAAAACCCTACTCCTAATACAAGAATAGAAAAAAAAAAATTTATTAAAAGTAAAAAAGATCTAATTTGATCTAAAAATATGATTGAGAGAATTGAAAGTCTAAAGAGATTTCTATGACTAAGCGAAGCAAAAAAGCAAGTGATTGGATTTTTACTTTATTTGCCAGTGTTGAGTAGACTTGATACAGCTTACGCTGTAAAAAAAAAATTATATTTGCCATATCATGTTACTTAATATCTGAGTTAGTTCAAATTTAACTATGCAATTTTTTGTGGCCTTTTTTAATTCTCTATTTAAGTTGCAGCGATATGCGTTAACAAAAAAACATAAGCAACAGTAACATCCTCTTAAAATTTAAGCAATACCATATTGCTTGATCCTCTTGCTTCAGCAACAAACAAAAATTTCATGTTTGTTTCATGAAAAATTGCATGGTGTAAATACCGTATTATTCTAGAAATGCTTTATTCAAAAGAAATGACTTATCATTTATTGGTGATTCATAATGTTAATGATAGAAAATTTCAATTTTTTTATTTGCAGGAGGTCTTATCTCCCGGATATAAAAAAAAAGAATAGGTAAAAACAGTATCTAGTGCCAAGAATGAAGAGGGGAGGATGAAAGAGAAGATACAATATTGAGCGGGATGGTTTCGAGAAGGTGCTTATTCGGAAGTAATTTCGAATCCGGTTTAATTCTAGTATCAGGAAATGTAGTCCTATTGTTTTCATTAGATTTGTTAGATATCGAGAATATGGCCTGGGATCTTTGTACTCACAATGTTTGAATTTAATTATTTAGAAAGAAATTAGGATGGTAGGTAGGATTAGAATGAGTCTTACAGGCAACAAAATGTTGGATGTGGTTACTATGACTGACCTTATTGCTCGAGACTCTGTGATAAGTTTTTATTTACTATTCAACGAATAAATTGATAGGCTAGTGAAAATGCTTTTTTGGTGATGGGATTCTTCACAATGAGAACGAAAAGGCGTTGGCAAAATACCCAAAAGGATGCGGTATGCTTTAGTATTAAATTCGAAATAAATTTTGAAACAACCCAACCTGCTTTTACTTGCTGACAATTTAGCCTTAAAAAATTTTTCTACGCTGTTGTATAAATAACAGTTGCGCCCATTGTCTACTGTGTCTTTCTTAAACATCTCAAACAGGTCCATATTTTTAAAAAGGTGACCTTGACAAACAGTATAAAATTTAATTTTATTATTCGGTTGCTGTTCGATATCTAATAAAAATTCTAGCTTACAAGTTGAACTTTATTCAACCCATTTGATGTTTTAGAAAACATGTTTTAATTTAATAACATTTTAAGACGAAATGTTTGCAATTTTTGACGATTTGAAATAAATTAAATTTCAAAGTTTTTATTTAGGCAACAGGCTGATGAAATAACTTCGAAAAATTCATTGAGAATTTTAATAACCTTGTTAACTGTAATATTTTATTATGTTTCTTATTAAATTTTAACAGCACTTGCAAAATTGTAATAAATTTTAAATTTTATTGTACTTTTATCATCAGTTGAAATTTTGGTTTCATTTTACGTTATTGCTTTTTTTTCTTCAACTTAAGTTTAAAATCCCACGATGTCTTTCACTATAAATTCAATGTGTTGTCTAATTTATTTAAATTCTTTTTTGTTTTGTTTTCTTGTTTTTGTTGTTTATTGCTTTAAAATGTTAAGTGTTCTTTTGACAGTTCAAATCAGCCGGTCTTGTATGTCATTAACAATTAATGGTTTTTTCTTGAATCTACTTCCTTTATTTGGCATTTTTGTTCTAGAAATTAATTGAAATTTCGCAAGAATTTTTTATTTGTTTAAATAAGTTTCTGCACAATGGGTAAAAAGGAGAAAAAAACGAAAATAGAATTCGCATCCCTTTCCATATTGATATAAACGATGTGGCGAAATATTGAAAAAATAAAAATATTAAAAATATTTTTATTCTAAAAACTGACCTAAGGGTTTAGAAGTTAGAAAATAAGAGAGCAACAAAACTAATTTCGTTATTGTTGTTATTGTAAGGGTTACACAGAGCTTAATAAGTTGTTATAAAACTACCAGAGTCGAGAGCCGCGTTTTAAACTTTAGAAAAGAAATAACAAAGTTGAGTTGCATCTGGTTTGTAAAACAGAAGGTCGTGAGTTCGAATCTCGTCAAAACCATTGCATATTGTGATTTAGATGGCAGCGCTAGTTAAAGTGTATGTTTAGTAAAGAACAGTGCATGAGTACAAATCCAGATTGATCCATAGAGAATGAAACAAAAAATATAAATAAATAAAGTGTCACAAAGGGGAAAAAAATATTAGCGCGCCTTTATTTGAGGTTAAGCATTGAAAAAAAACATTACAATAATAAATTTGGAAAATTGTGAATTAAACAGAAAAATATTCTTTTTCGCTAATTTGTATATAAAATTTGTTGTCATATTCCTTTAATCATTTTAGACCTTTTTGGACAGCAGGCATTTGTTAAATCAAAATTTGAATTAATTATTCTTTGCTACTCGTAACTAGACTACATAAGACACAAAATTGACGCTCTTATTTAAGTATGATATTTCAGGTCAAAAGCTATTGGCCCATATTGCGTTGCGCTTTAGACGTTAATTTAGGTTTGTCCGTTTAGCATTTTGATCCAGAAGGTTATTAAAATTTCATGGTGCAATAATACCAGGTGAATGCATTAGCTTTTACGTGTATTTTGTTTTTGTGAAAAATTTTGAGCTGTCAACAACGTCTGGCAATATGTGTGTTTGGATTTCAATATTTTTTTAGTGGCTTTCTTATTTTTCACAACTACATACACATATTGCCAGACGTTTTTGACAGTTCTAACTAAAAAATAAAAATAAGAACATGAAGTGAAAGAATTTGCAGTCGCCCATATTTTCCGAAAGTACAATTGTCGGTTATAAATTTTAAGATATCAAAATGGTTATCATTTAAAAGCTTTAAAAGAAATTTTTCAGAAAATACTAAAATTAAAAAAAAATGCTTAATCCATTAAGAGCCGATAACATTTTTATGCAAAGTTTTTTTTTTTAATTTTTTAATTCTCTTTTACCTCAATATTTGATTTGTTGATTGGAATTACTTCACTAAGCTAGATATAGGATTTGGTATAACCGTCAGCATGACATTTCTAATTTTCTTAAAATTCAAAATTGCAGACTTCTGTAAACAGTGTTAAAAATTTTGTTATCTACAAAAATCAAATGTAAAATTGTGTGCTTTCACATTTGTACCTTTATTTGCTATACGAAATGGCATATTTTTACGAAAAATTATTAATAATAAAATACATATTTGAATAATTTTTTCATCGTTAGACTGCGTTAAATATGACACTAAAATAATGCTAAAAACAGTCACATTTCGAGGATTTGCTTTTTGTACTTTTTATTTTTTAAACAAGTCAGTTTCTTAACGTTTTCCGTGACTGATTAGTTTAGTTTTAAGTCATCTTAAGTAGTCTTAAAAGACTCACTTTGGTGACTTTTGTTAAAAAAAATCTTTCAAATGGCAACTGAGAGAAGAGGCGATTTTTGACTATCACAGTTGGAGACACCAGAAACAAAACTAAATATCAGAAGAATGTGTCTCAACATCTGCCATAAGCATTTTAAGTTGCGTACGTTTTTAGCTTCGTGTATTTAACCAACTAATTTGATAAATAATAATATAGGGAATAAATATTCTTAATCAATCAACATTAATTTCGTACCCAAAGCCTTTCTTCATTGTTCTCTGTATAAATCGTTACATATAAGCTCCGTTCCTGTACTTTTTGGGAAAAGTTCGGTAAAATGAGAGAAAACATAAATTATTCTCAATTAAAGAGAAAAATGCCCGAAAGTACGGAAACACAAAAAACCAAATTTTTATCCCAAAACAAGATGTCGAGCAAAATATACATGCAGTTGTTTTTATTAAACATAAGAACACAAATATTTTGTATGTTCTTGAATTTATTTTAATATTTACAGGAATAAAACTTACAAATAACAGTTTTGCGAAACATTTGCGTGTACGAAACATAGAATTTTTTGTATTTGCTACTGTTTACTTTTCAATCAGCTGATTGTTTTTTAGTTTACACAAACTTACCCAAAGAAAAAGTCTAGGCTGTTTCGTGCAGAAAGAAGAAGAATTTTATTCTCTCAAACTTGTAGTACGGGAACAGTTTTCGGTAACATTGGGATCCCCCGGAATCCCAAAATTGAGTACGGGAACGCACCTATATTTGTTTTTGCTTTCTGCCAGCCGTCGTTATAGCCAATGCAATGCTAGTTTTTTTTATTATTTCTATACTTTTATCTCCAAAGCACAGTTGATGCAATTCCAGTATCTTACTGATTGTTGTTTAGGAAGCATGAGTGCACAGTGGCTTGAATGTAATTAAATGACATGAACTTAAGCCGAATTAAAAATAAATCCTTTGTTTTAACACTACATTAGTTCAACTTTTAATTATAAAAACGAAAAATTAGGATAATTTATTTAAAAATCTGGTACGCAGATCTAGACAGCCATGGTGCGGTCGATTCATAAAATACAGTTACATTCTTCGTTACAAAAAAAGTGACATTCTTAATGATTGTGAAAAAAATTTTATTTTGTGTTGTTTTTTATTGAAGCCACCCGAAAGTATAAAATAATACAGAAATTTTTACTAAAAATACATTTTGTGCTTGAGGTACATTTTGCGTAAATATTTATAACTCCTTGAATTATTTAAGATTAACAAACTCCAGTGCCCTTTTTTGTAGCTTAAACGAGAAGTTTTTCTCAAAATAATATTAAAGTCACCCTGTTTTACACAGAGAAGGCTTTGTACGCATAATACATAATAATTATTTTTGAGAGTTTGTCTGTTTGTGCGTTAATCACGACTAAACGGCTGGACTGATTTTAATGAAATGTAAAACGCAGGTAGACATCTGTCTTAATGGTGCAATAGAATGTTTATATTTTCAAATAGCTTATCAGGAGGAAGAAATGGGTAGCGGGCTACTTTATGCACCTGAATCGAATTTAATCGCTAATCGATTTTATAAAATTTAAAGCATTGATAGATCCTTATCTATAAGGTTCATACTTATTTCTTTCAAGAGGTAGGAACAAAATGAGAGAAATGTAAAAGGTAGAATATTCTTTAATTATTAAGAAGAAAATTAGACCGCCAATCTTCTTAATGGCGTACGAATGGCGCATGGCATATTTTCCACTTTTCACTATCTTATTTAGCAGCCATGGTGATGCCTCTAGAAGAAAAAATACGTCACATTTATGTTAAAAAACTTAGACGGTAATTAAAATATGGCAATATTCACTAATATTTTATTTTCTCATAATAAAACATTCCGTATTTTCTAACCGAAGATTTTATTGCCTGCTGTGAAGAAGGACAAGGTTCATTCAATACTTGATGTAAAATCCTGTCCTGAATTGTTATTTTGATGAGTAACAGTAAAGTGTTCGTCTTATCAAATCATTAATAAAAAATGAGTTAAAACACAAGACTGCAGTCATACAAATATCGAGGTGAAAAACTCTTAAAGAAGAAAAATATTGATTTAATAACAGAACTAAAATATAAATTAAAAAAGCGTTAAACTATTTTTGAACATGCAAATTTAAGCTCAATTAAACTTTTGTACTTGTATACCTTTTATCACAGAATTTATAGATTAAACCTGAGATTCTTAATATGTTAAATCCGAAATTACTTTTCGATAACAAAATATTGTTTCTTATGTGTCTGAAGTAGAGCCCCATAGAAAACTTCTAGACAGCTTCTAGAAATACCCTAAAGTTACAGCCAGGCAACGCCGGTTACAGTAAGCTAAAACGTATTTATATATTTTTTTGTTCTACATTACAAAAAACTCTATACCAGTAACGTTTATATACATAAATATCACCTAAAGCTGAGGAAATGTTAACTATATTTTCTAAACTCTTTCATGTCTAATATTTCAGTACAACATCATCAAGCGTGAAAAATAAACAATTGCAATTGTATTACGTTGCTTGTTCTGTAAATACATTTCTTAAAAACGTGGGCTTATATGTTCATGCATCCGTGCAACTTTGACACACATTTATCGGTCATTCAACAAACTGGTGTGTTTGTATGTGTGCTTTCAGTCCAACACCTTTAGTGTCAGATTTATGTCAAAAATTTAATAACTATTAGCTTAAATATTATTAAAGCTCATAAGACTAAACTTAAAATTAGCAATTTTAAAAGTAATTGAAAACATAAACTAAACAACAACAACAACAAAAACAACAAATTAAATACAGAAAATAAAAACTGTTCAACGATTGTTTGCTAAGTCTTTTGTTTTCAGGGTCAATGTTTTTTCATTTGTTTAAACTTTTTGTTTTTAGGGTTTTTCATTTTTCTTTTTAACAAATATTTGTAGTTATTTGTTATTTTTTCTTATGAAGTACGAAAAGTAATAACAATCATTTTTTAAATGGAATAATTAAAATAATTAATACAAAACTTCAAAAAGTGAAGGATTAATAATGAAGCAGTGCATAGATTGGCATCTAGAGAAAGCATTAAAGCAGCAGAAAAAAGAGAAAACAACGATGCTCTACGCAATAAAATTTTTAACTTCTTAATTTTTTTGATATTTCAAATTCCATTGATAGCATGGTCCTTACAGAAATAAAAAAGTTATCGCTAATATTTGACTACTCATAACGACTAAAAGTGCAAAAAAAAAAATTGAAAAATATTTTAAACTTTAAAACACATAAAATGTCTGACATTTAGCTTTTTCTACACCTCAGCACTGTATCTATCGGACCTTCAGAATCCAAAAATTTACAAATGCTTTATCAATTTAGCTAAACGTGAAAAATGTTTAAAGAAATAACAAAGAAGGCACTTGCTTTTTTAATAAATTTTAATAAAAAAACTGATCTTTGGCTTAATTTTAAATAAATATGGTATTTCATTGTTTTTGTAACATTTAGCAACTTATCAATCAAATGCCAATAATTATTAGGAGGAATTAAAAATTTTTGGATTTTATTAAAAAATAATCTCAAGTTAAAGTTTGTTTTATTTCGTTTTCTTTTATAATTCTCGTTTGTTTTAAAAAAGTCGGTAGTCCCATAGGTCAAATAGATGTAGACTATTATATAGACACAAAAATATCGTTATCTAAAATTATTTATATAAATTTGTAAGAACATTCTGTAATAAAAAATTTATTATAAAAAGCTAATCTTGTTTCGACTGTGTCTTGGATAAATAGAGTTGAATAAGTTGCGACTATTCTCCACCGATCATTGTCTGGGGTAAAAAGTTCTAAAAATGTTGCTGAGTTAAAGCAGTGTTGCCAGTTGTGGCGACTTATTGCCAAAAGTAGTGATTAAAAATTCATTTTGATGATAATTAAAATAAACCTTCTGAAAATTAACTTGCTCTTAATTAAATTTTTTTTTATATTTTAAGATAAGAGATTTAAATACCTGAACGTTTAATCTTACAACATTTGTTTTAATAAAACTTGGCAATATTCGATAAGTTATTTGGGGAGAAAGCTAACAAGACAATACTGGCAACACTGAGTAACAGCAATAGATGATGCGGCAGCACACTAAAGCTGCTTTCAGACTAAAGGTTTTAACATATGAGCTGTCAGTTTGAAAATACATATTGTCGGTCTTATATAGAAAGGCCTAAACTCGAATTTGTATAAAATTAAGTTTCTTTACATTCCTCACGAGTACATCACGTCACAAAAGTTTAATGCTCTACTATCAAGAATAACAATTTCAAAAGCACTTAAATTTTAAATATTACATTGTGATTAATATAGTTTCTATAATGTTTTTATCCACTCCTGTTAAGTCTTAGTTATTCGACTTAAGGTCTTTCTACATGGGAACGACGATATGTTTTTTCTCATGTCTGACAAAACTGTTACTTTACAGATGACTTATAATCTCTGCTCCTAAACGCACGTGTATAATTACATCTGACATAACTTTTTTTGTTTTGAAAACAGCTGATGGCAGATGCTCTTTTAGATCAAAACTGAACGCACTTTAGTTAAAATTTTATCAGATGGTTTTGACAATTAACTATTTTTAAAATAATGTTTGAATATGCAGTGATAAATTTGAAAAGCCACATGTAAAAGCATACCGTGTGAATCCAGCTTAAGCAGCCGATTGTGGACAGTGATGCCATATTTTTTTAAATTGGCAACGTTTTGGCGTTTTATAAAATAAGTGGCAATCTTCGTGGCTATTTTTAAGTAAATTAAACAGTAACGGGGTCATTTCTAAGCATGAAATGTTTTTTGAAAATTTTTTAGTTGGTGTAGAAGGAATACAAAACACCTGTTTTTGGGATTTTTTTCTGTCTGTTTTCGCACACGTAGAAACTGCTAAATGGATTTGAATAAAATTTTTTGTTATTTTGTAGAGAAAATAAAAGATATAAATAAAAGGTCACTCAATTTTGTCGGTGTAGTAAGAATTTATAAAAAAACATTTTTTTAAATTTGAATTTTAAGAAAATTATAAATGACACGCGGACGATGTCATAGGCACTGTAAGTTTTTAAATAAATCTTTATGAGCAATAACTTTATCTTTAAAAATGTTGATACGAAATGTTAATTTTATGCTAAGAACATATTTCTGTATCCAATTTTTTTTCAGGTTCAAAACTCTGGCAACTTTTTTCAGTTAAATATTTTGTAACTAAAAATACAAAAAAATATATATAAAAATATTTTTGACAAAAACTAATAACGAGTCGTTTTGCCGATTTTTAAAATTGACTATCGATTTTGGTAAAAATAATCTGACAACCCTGATTATAAAACAAGTAAAAAGAAGAGGAAAACCTAATAACCACACAGTTTATGGTTTAAGGCTGTTTATTCTTAAATAAGAGATTTTTAGTTCAAATTTTGTCGTAGTCCAAAAAAAAAAGAATATGCTCAAATTGAATTACCGATATGAAGCATCGTAGATTTTCGAAATCTCTATTAAAATGAAATGGTTATACCAGTTTTAATTAAATATAATTCCATTCATAAATTGTAATGGAAAGATAGTTTAAATGTTCTAAAACAAATAATAAAAATATAAAGTTTAAAATTAAATTGTGGCAGATGGTACAGAACTCTTAAAGTGTAACTGGGTTGATAAATTCACAAACTTGAGCTCATTTTTTAACGATTTTTTTGCTACTCATATGACGCTAAATTTAAATGCAGCATTAATCCCGAAATACCCGTAATACACTGCTAAAATATTATTACTCGTAGCTCTATATTTTTAAATAAAAGTTGTTGTGATTAAAAATTAAAAATAGAGCTGATTCCATTATTTATTCATACCCCTAATAATCATTAAATTTGTGTAGACACATAAAACATGTCGTTAAATATTTCAAATAAATTAAAATACTTGCAAAAAAAAAAAAAAAAAGTGGAAAAAATACTTACCGGCTTCGATCAATAACACCTTCCAGTGTGGCACTTCAGATAAACGTGAGGCTACAACAGAACCAGCTGAGCCACCTCCAATCACTATAAAGTCATACTCATAATCAGGTTCCGAACGAAACTGTAAATGTAAAATGTTTAAGCATTTAAAGAAAACGTGAGGGAAAATTTGTTAACAGATGAAATACAAAAAAAAAAAAAAAAAAAAAAAAGAAAAAAATAAAAAAAAAAACAAAAAAAAAAAAATAATAAAAAAATATTAAAAAAACGAAATATCTTAAATTTAATTGTTTGTTGTAAAATTGTATAAAGTTAATTGCATTTATGGTTGTTATGTGCTGTAACTGGTTATTTACCCTTGTAGTGGCACGACCACAAGGATCTTCAAGATCACACTGTGAACGTATGAACACTTCTAAAAGTCCCATGAACACCATAAAAGCACTGCCACCACAGGTAGCAGATAACGTGGGTCCTGTTGGCA
Source organism: Cistogaster globosa (assembly GCA_937654795.1). Taxonomy (NCBI): domain Eukaryota; kingdom Metazoa; phylum Arthropoda; class Insecta; order Diptera; family Tachinidae; genus Cistogaster; species Cistogaster globosa. Next base: position 135,208,280 of record OW569403.1, on the reverse strand, counting down.
CACCAACCGAACAATCACATGAAGGTGATGAATTTTGATTCATTATTGTTTATTTTTATTTTCTCCACGCACAAACTAAAATAGAAAAAAAATAGAAAAATTATTCAAAAATTAAAATAGACTTAACTTAGTGAATATTGTAGATTTGGCATACGATTGCTTTAAAAATGAAATAAATGGTACAGTGCACATTAAAATCAAGATGTTGCTTTTTGTTTAGTAACTTTCGGGATAAAATAAAAAATATCACATAATTTTATTCGGAGTTCATTTTCTGTACAGATTGTAACTCAAATTTCTATCAGATATACAATCTTGTTTTTTTATGAGATGGCCTACTTTCTAACATGACAAATGTATGTATTTGATTATAATAAATTCGTCCAAAGCTGTTTACAACATAAATTTTTATGATTTTAATTTTCACCTGTTTGCACTAGAGTTTAAATTTTATATTTTAACCGCTTTTTAAGTAGTTTTAATGCCTGTAAAAAAGACAAAATTTTCGCTTTAAACTTGTTTAAAAATTAAAACAAACACAAAAAGAATATTTAAAAAAGTTAAAAAGTGTTAATCTGTTCGATTATTTAATCGGATTTCTAATGATTTGTATAAAAAATTTATTTTATTTTTGGTATGAATTGTCTGTTATATGGAATTTTTGTGTGGACTGAAAATGGTTAATGCAAAAATTAAATCCTCGTACATTTTCATTTTTGAGACCACAAGGAGCATTTTAACATAAATTTATCAAAATTGGTACTACGTGAGCTTGAGTTTTTTATTTTTTTTTTTTAATTTTCTAAGCGGTAACCAAGTACGAAATTATTAATCAATCTCCCTTTTCGTTGCGAAATTTTCGATTGATTAAGGCAATATTGGATTTATGTTTTAAATGGGGAAAATTGATTTCTTGTTGCACTTTTAAGCTAAACTATAGCAAGTTAATATTTACCAACTATTTAGATGACTATAACCGGTGTAAATATATTTGAATCTCTCTAAGTGCATTCAGTTGTAGTAAATAATTTGAGAAAGTCCATTTATAGTTTTGAGTAATATTGGTTATAAATCAAAAGAAAACATTATATGATTGTAATCAAATCATATTATTGTTAAACATAACTATAATATTGTTACTGCTAAAGTCATGACAAACAAAGTACAAACATACAACGAAGAAAGGCTTAGAATTGTGCGCGCACTTTGTCCAACCAAATTAATATTGATTAGTTAGTTAAATAGATGATTTTGGCAATGTACACAACTTGAGGTAGATGTAGCGGTCCGGAAAATGCGGCATTACATTCTGCTAGCGTCTAGGTTTTTGTTTGTTTTTTTTTCTAAAAGCGTCCCTGTACATTTGTACGACAGCTGCTATATATATTTCTGGCCTGGCAACACTGAGTGCTGCCAAGTGCAATCTGACATTTCCATTGGAAAGTTTGTCAGTTTTAAGCATAATCGTATTCAAAACGTTTTGACGTACGACCATTATTTGTGTTGTTTACAGTGACTTGAAAAAATTAATACAGAAAAAAATGGAATTAACTCGTGAACATTTTCGTGCCATCATTTTTCACAACTTTCGACGTGGATTATCACGACAAGAGAGCATTGATGAACTTAAATCTTTGTATGGCGATGAAGCACCATCCTATAGCACTGTGAAAAATTTGTATAATGAATTTAATCGTGGCCGAAGCTCGCTAAAAGACGAATTCCGTGAAGGTCTTCCAAAAACGGCTATTGTGCCAGAGAACATTGATGCCGTGCGTGAACTCATAATGCAAGATCGACATGCGACATACCGAGAGGTAGAGACATCCTTGGACATTTCTTCCACCAGCATACTTGCGATACTGTATGAACACCTGGCCGTAACAAAGGTTTGTTCACGTTGGATCCTGCACAATTTGAAAGTCGCTCAAAAAAAGGCTCGTTTCGATTGGTGCAAAAAAATGTTGCAAAAATACGATTGCGATGCTTCAAAAAACGTTCATAAGATCGTCACAGGTAACGAATCATGGATCTATGCGTATAAGCCCGAAACGAAACAACAATCGACCATGTGGGTCTTCAAAGACGAACAAAATCCAACGAAAGTTGTTCGTGGAAGAAGCACTTCAAAGCAAATGGTCGCCTGTTTCTTCGGCAAAACTGGTCATGTGGCGACTGTTCCGCTTGAGCAACGTAGGACGGTCACTTCTGAGTGGTACACCACAATTTTTTTGCCTGAAGTCATTGGAGAAATTCGAAAAATCAACAAGAGAAGACGAATCATTGTTCACCATGACAGTGCGAGCTCTCACACATCAGCTTAAACCAGAGCGTTTTTGACCAAAACGTCGAATTAATGGTTCATCCGCCGTACAGCCCTGACTTGGCACCTAATAACTTCTTCTTGTTTCCGCACATCAAGAAAAAAATGCGTGGTCAACGATTTTCGTCGCCAGAAGAAGTGTTCAAAAACCATGTTTTAGAGGTGTCTCAATCGGAGTGGAAAAAGTGCTTCGACAACTGGTTTGAGCGCATGCAAAAGTGTATAAATCATGCTGGAGAATACTTTGAAAAACAATAAAACCATTTTTGATTATAAATATTCGCATTTTCCCTATTAGGCCAGAAATATATAGAGCAGCCCTCGTAAATAATTTTTCTTTCAAAAAATTTTTAGAAAATAAATTAAAAATAAACCAAAAAAAAAAAGGAAATTATAATTCATTTACAATATTCCACAGTTCAAATCCTGATTAGGAAAAAATTTAAAAATTTAATTTAATCAATAACTAGCTTATGATTTCCAGCATAGCCTGAGTGAGGGAAACTTAAACATACACAATTATCTATTAACAAATTTGTAATTATTTTATACTGAAACGGCGTTGCCGTTGTACGGCTTTTTGTATTAATTAATTTTCGTTTGTTAATTAAATTTACGTTTTAACTTGTGTTTATACAAACTTGATTAGCAAAGGTGAAATGCAGCTTATAAAAAGTTTAGAATTTAAATCTGTTTCAAAGATCAGGCAAAATTTTTATTATATTTTTTGTAAAAAAAGTCACTGGCAACGCTGTTTGCTACAGATGTCACACGTTTACAAATATTTACTTAATTTTTTTTCGTTTTCCCATAAAGAATGTGATAGAAAGTTTGTTTTTTGTAGTGATGGATATTTCCATCATCAGTGATTATCATTTAATGGTTCAAATGTACAACCTTGTTTCCTATGGAGCTTTACACCGAACACATGAGAAACAATATTTTGTAATCGAAAGAGAAATTTTAGAGATCACATACTAAAAATCTCAGAAGAGGCGGCACCTTTTAGGTCCAAGTCTGTGAGCGAAGGTATGCAACTAAAAAATTTTATTCAGATTAGATTCAAAAATGTGTTCAAAAATAGCATCATGCTCTTGTCAATTTATATTTCGTTTGTGTCATTAACTCATTGTTTGTGTTTAATAAAAATTTTTCACTTTAATATTTGTGTTGCTCGGTTTTTTAATTTTAACTGATTTTTAAACGAATTTTATTTTCTAACACCTCATACCAACATGAGTCACGCACTTTACTGTCATAGATGTAAATAATATTGTAAGACAGAATTTTACTTCAGGTATCAGGTATTAAAAAGAGCTTAGAATGACCATTGTATTTGTTGACCGAAAATAAAAAAGTCTTGGGTTACAAAGTGGTAAATGTTAAATTATGAGAAATAAAAATGTTAGTGAATATTGTTATATTTTAATTGTCGTCTAAGTTATATAACATGTATGTGACTTTTTTCCCCTCTTGATTTAAATACCAAACCAATTTAACGATTACTAATGAAACATTTTGCAATAAATTACAATTACATCATTTACTATCAAGAATTAAGGTATTTGCAGATTTGGTAATCTACACAGTAAGAAAAAAAAATATGTTGGACCTTTTTTCTGGTAGACACTGTCTTGTACAACAACAGTCTGTTTTTAGAATTTTTAAAACACGAGTTACGGGTAAAAAACCGGTTTTTCATAACCGTATGCACTAACCGATTTAAATTGTTTTTGGCAGATTTTATAAGAAGAAGCTTAGACCCTTTAAACGGTATATATTTGCTTTAAGTTAACTTCAGATACATGTGTTTATTTTACACCAAATTTATTTTTTACAGGTTTTTCCCAATTTTTCTATTACCAGGACGTTGTTACAAAATATTTTTGTATCGGAACCGTGCTATTTATTATTTTATTTCAAAAATATAATTGATAGCAAATAAAACGGGGGTTTGTGTTTAAAAATCCGTTAGAAATTGACTGATTTATTCAACTTAAAAAAAAACAATTTTTTTTGGGTTTTCATTGATGGCTCATGTAAAAGTAAGTATTTTTCAAATTTGCTATGCCATCAGTCTTGTGCCATATAGTTCAATTTAGTGTTCGCTCTTTTAAGTTCAAAGTTTGTAAATGAACTAGTTCAAAATTTAGTTCAAAGGCTCTCTTTAGTTCAAAATCTCTCTTAGTTCAACTTTCAACTTCTAGTTCAAACGATTTCTTTCGTTCAAAGCTCTTTTAGTTCAAATGTTCTTTTTAAAATATGATGGCAACAATACTGTAGCATTGCCATAACGAATGTTATATTAAATCTCGGAAATGGTCAACAAGAAAAAAAAGACATGGATTCTACTTTCTTGTCTGGTAGTTCAAATACAAAGTATAGTTCAAAATTGAACTAGGTGTACTTAAAAGTATGAACTAGTTTACTTTGTTCAATCGATGGAATCGTTTAAATAAACTAGTTCGTTTATGAACTACACAAGTCTAGCCATTAGCACAAAAGAAACTTAAGAAATCAAGCAAAAAATACTCGTGTTCGTCAGTTATGCCACGCATAAATGTAGAAAGTAATCGATAAAAAGTAATCGATATGGAATACAAGACACTTATTTTTGAAATTTTTTTCTATTTGTTTTTCCGTCTATCAGTCTGTGTTCGCATCACGTAAAAACTGCTAAATGAATTTGAATAAAATTTTTTGTTGAGATCCCTAAGGACATTGGTTCAAATATAGAATACTTTTTTTTCATTAAAATATTTCATTTCGTATAGAATTTATAGATAAAAAATGGAAAGAACCTAATTTCACCGGTTTAATGACACTACAACAGTTTTCAGTACATTTTATTTTTGGAAATGGAAAGTTTTTAACACTGTTTACAGGTCTCTATACAATAAATATAAAAAAAAAAAATTATAAATTTTAATTTTAAGAAAATAAAAAATAATGTGCGGACGAATTGGTGGGCACTGCTAGTTTTCTTATGTATTAGAATTTTACCAAAAAGAGTATTTTTTTCAAGTGATAAAATACAACTCTTATATCACAGTTTTTATATAAAAAAAATCAAATATTTTTAAAATTAGATTTTCCATTTATGAATTATAAACTTTTGTGTTTGCCCTTTTTTTCACACTCCCTTCTATTACTTTTTTTATATAAAAAAACATAGAATATTCTTCCGTCTACATAAGTATCGAATGTTTTTTTTAAGCCTGATGGAGCTTTAAATTATAAAAAACAACACTAAAAATTAAATTTTGATAAAAAACTTTTTCTTTTTATTTTTAGTAAATTCTGGCAAATCATTATGAATAGACTCACGCTTGAACAACGCTGTAAATCATTCATCAATTCAAGTAACTAATAGACGACTGAGCAAGCCATCTGTCGAACTGTGGAGATATTTTGTACCACATACTCTCTAGAAAATGCAATAACACCAACAAGTCGAAGGAATGTGCGTATTGAAGAGAAAATAGCTGCTGCAAACAAAAGTGTGGAAGAAGATCCAAATTTATCCACTACGTGGAAAATTTTGCGCAAAGATGCTGGCCTTCACCCGTATAAGATTCAACTTGTGCAGAAATTAAAGCCATAAGACCATGAAATGCGTCGTTTTTTCGCCGATTGGGCTTTAAAGCAGTTAGTAACTGACCCGTTGTTTTATCACCAACTTGTGTTTAGCGATGAGGCTCATTTTTGGCTGAACGGGTTTATTAAGAAGCAAAATTGCCGCATGTGAAGTGGGATCAATTCACAAGCTGGTGGCATCATTTGACCTTATTTCTTCAAAAATGTGGCCGGATCTCATGCTACGGTCAATGGAGATCGTTACCGTACCAGGATTTATGATTTTTTGTTTGAAAATATGAATGCTATTGATCCGGAAGAAATGTAGTTAAAACAAGATCGCGCGACGTGCCATACGGCAACCGCAACTATCGAGTTATTGAAATCAAAATTTGGCAATAAGTTGATTTCGTTAAATAGACCTATCAGTTGGCCTCCAAGGTCATGCGATTTGATAAATTTCGCTTATTTCCTGTGGGGCCACGTGAAGTCACTGGTTTATGCTGATAAACCAGCAACAATTGAGGCTTTAGAGGCCAACATTGTTCGTGTTATTCGTGTCATACGAACAGCAGTATTTGAAAAAGTGTCTTAAAACTGGACGTCCAGAATGCGTTTAGAATTTTCACTCGGAGTGTTCAAACCAACCGAGTTTTACCTTAAATTATTTAAATTTAGACTTGTTCAAGGTGACTAAGCAACTATAGTTTGTTTAACATAACTGTTACAGAAAACATAATATGGTTATTGTAATAATACCATAATTATACTTATTCTTTCATGTGGGTATAAAAAATTTCTAGGCATAACGTGTTGCTTGTTTGTGAGCAATCCTAAAAGTTTCTAAAGCCCATTTTAAATAATTATAGTTTCTAATATAAGTTATTCTTTGATGACTTTAATCACTACCAAATACTTAAAAATTTTCGTTTTTTTAATTTCCTTCTCAATATTTCAACAGTTGTCTTTAAATTTTTACAGGAAATTATAACATGTTCAATATCTGCACTCTAATTTATGTCGGCAGTTTAACATGTTAGCAAAACAAAAAAAAAAAAAAAAAAAAAAAAATAAAAATAAAAAAAAAAAAAAAATAAAAAAAAAATAAAAAATAAAAAAATCCTCAACACTCATCACATGTTTGTAGCCTGCGCAGGAATATTTATTAAATTAATTAAAAAAAACATCAGTTTTGTGTTTCAAGTCTATTGATTTATACAGTAAAAATTCTTGACATCAACAAAGTGTTAAAATATGTTGTTGTTGTTTTTTTTTTTGCTACTTAAATCGTAACATAATTGATATTATTCGCAATTGTCATAATTAAACAATCATAACCATTTTATTTCTGTGTTCAACCATTCATTCACTTCTGGTTTTATATCTGTCATTAAGATGCAGACATCAGACACGTTTATTATGTTAATAATTGATTTACAACAACAACAAAAAACAAAAATTTTTTTAAAAAACCTGTCTTCTAACTTTTTCTTTCTTTTTTTTTTTGTGGAAAAGCTGTTAGGGGACAAATTATTAATATTTGACAGAAGTGAAAATAATTATACTTTTATAAAAGAAATGAAATGTGAAAATTGCTAATTGATGACATAACAGATTAACACACATTTTTTTTCTGTTTTATTAATTATTAAAATTATTTTTATTACTCTTTTGCTGTATTTAAATAATGTATTGTAGTGAGTAGTGATGGCAAAATATCGATTGAGGAAACACATGATTAATTGAATTAATTAAGAAGAAGTGCTGGTTTTTCCTTTAATAGATCAAATTATTTAAAATATTAAAAAAACCTAATTTAATGAATTTATTTTAATTTAATATACTAAAAAATAATAGAAAGAAGAATAAGCATTTTAATAAGTGAAAAAAGGGTATAACTAATTTTGCCATTTCGTTTGTAGTTTCTACAATATCCCTTTCCGACCCTTTAGAGTAGATATACTCTGACTTCTTATGCATAGCAAAGCCAATTTAGCAATGTCCGTCTGTCCGTCCATGTTAGTATTAAAGTCAACTTTGCCAGAGCACTAGATCAGCTAGAGAAATTTTAAATACGCCAATCGATCAGAACTGGTGTCGAAAGAAGTCCCATTGGAAGCCAGCGTGATCGGTCCATATACTTCGAGGCAGCGGGTAAAACATCACGCCTACCTCTAATTTTCACATCATTTTGAACAATTAAGTATCTGCAATCTAAAAACAAATATATGGGGCGATAGAGAATTAAAAAATAAGAAAAAAAATCAAGTGAAAAAATTGACGGCCTCCTATATTTTTTAAGCTACGGGTCTCTGAAATTTTCATACTTATGGATATCATATTAAAGCTTTTGAAGAATTTTTTAAGGATATGCTAAATTTGTTTAAATATGTTTAATCCATCAAGAGCCGATGGCATATTATATCGCGCTTGATTTTTTTTTAATTCTTTGTCACCGCAATGTTTGCTTTTTTGATTGATTGGAGTTACTTCAATTTACTAGATTTACATAGATGGTGAAGGCTATATAAGATTCAGCATAGCCGAATATAGCACTCTTACTTGTTTTTAGTCTATTACTATTTATCTTGAATTTTTATGCAAAAAGAAATACTTCTACGCAAACAACTAAAGCGCACACCGCATTTCATTATAATTTTAAAACTGGAGTTTTAGTAAAGAAGCTAAGTTCATTTTATTTATTTGTAGAGTCACAGGGATTCCACAAAGCAAATGCAATAGAAAACGGTGTGCTGTCATCTCTATAAGTATTTTTTAAGTTTTGGCTTTAATGAAAAAGTGTGGGCTACACCAACAGTAAATGTTCCAACTGCCAATTTCTTTTTTAATTATTAATAATTTGCCAACACAGATTTTTGATTTGCTTTCAAAATTTGTTGACCTGGTAATGAACACTTGATATAACATTACTTAAAGTAGTGTATGTGGCCAATTAGTGATTCCAAGGATCTTAATAAACTCTAAATTTCTAAAGTGTTCTTAATATATTTTTTGTAACTATGTTTGGTTCCTCAGAAGTACGTTCACTATTAAAACTTTGTTCAAGTCTGCGAAAAATTTTTTCGGCTTCATATATTAGGCAACTTTGTAGTAGTGCCAATACCACGATTTAAAACAAAATTGTCGTTTATATAGCCTTTGAGTATGCAACATTGTTTTCCGCTCTTTAACAATCACGCATATTACGAGGGCTGCTCTATATATTTCTGGCCTTATAGTGAAAATGCGAATATTTATAATCAAAAATGGTTTTATTGTTTTTCAAAGTATTCTCCAGCATGATTTGTACACTTTTGCATGCGCTCAAACCAGTTGTCGACGCATTTTTTTCACTCCGATTGAGACACCTCTAAAACATAGTTTTTGAACACTTCAACAGCTTCTTTTGGCGACGAAAATCGTTGACCACGCATTTTTTTCTTAATGTGCGGAAACAAGAAGAAGTCATTAGGTGCCAAGTCAGGGCTGTACGGCGGATGACCCATTAATTCGACGTTTTGGCCGGTCAAAAACGCTCTGGTTTGAGCCGATGTGTGAGAGCTCGCATTGTCTAGGTGAACAATGATTCGTCTTCTCTTGCTGGTTTTTCGAATTTCTCCGATGACTTCAGGCAAACAAATTGTAGTGTACCACTCAGAAGTGACCGTCCTACGTTGCTCAAGCGGAACAGTCGCCACATGACCAGTTTTGCCGAAGAAACAGGCGACCATTTGCATCGAAGTGCTTCTTCCACGAACAACTTTCGTTGGATTTTGCTCGTCTTTGAAGACCCACACGGTCGATTGTTGTTTCGTTTCGGGCTCATACACATAGATCCATGATTCGTCACCTGTGACGATCTTATAAACGTCTTTTGAAGCACCGCAATCTTATTTTTGCAACATTTCTTTGCACCAATCGATACGAGCCTTTTTTTGAGCAACTTTCAAATTGTGCGGGATCCAACGAGAACAAACTTTTTTTACGACCAGGTGTTCATGCAGTATCGAATGTATGCTGATGGAAGAAATGTCCAAGGATGTCTCTATATCTCGTTATGTCGCGTGTCGATCTTGCATTATGAGTTCACGCACGGCATCAATGTTCTCTGGCACAACAGCCGTTTTTGGACGACCTTCACGGAATTCGTCTTTGAGAGAGCTTCGGCCACGATTAAATTCATTATACCAATTTTTCACAGTGCTACAGGATGGTGCTTCATCGCCATACAAAGATTTAAGTTCATCAATACACTCTTGTCGTGATAATCCACGTCGAAAATTGTGAAAAATGATGGCACGAAAATGTTCACGAGTTAATTCCATTTTTTTCTATATTAATTTTTTTAAGTCACTGTAAACAACACAAATAATGGTTGTACGTCAAAACGTTTTGAGTACGATTATGCTTAAATATGTCAAACTTTCCAATGGAAATGTCAGATTGCACTTGGCAGCACTCAGTGTTGCCAGGCCAGAAATATATATAGCAGCCCTCGTATTCGCAGTTAATAAATGTGGTTGCTATAAACATTTTGCTGTTATAAAACATGATGCTAGAAACATTTCGTACCTTTTTACAAAATGAACAGTCTATAATTTCAGCAACATTATTTCTTTGTGTCAGTTTCTTTGAATACATGGGCGTTTGATAGTATTTTGTGTGAAATGATAAACAGAATACCATACTTTACAAAAAAGCTCACAAGTAAAACTACATAACTAAAATATTTTTATGTTGAACGTTTCTCATTTAACGAAAATTAAAAATTAGTTAAATTTTCTAAAATTAGAAGTTTTAAATTTTTTGTTCATAGACTCAGCTTCCATTATAACTGTTCCGAAGATCACTGATATTAGCAAGTTAAGTTGAGAGTGTTGGTAGTTTTCCTAAGAAGCAAAATAATAACGTTATTCAACTCTATTATATTCTGCATATATTGTGTTGTAGGCCCTTAAGCTGATATCTGACTTTTTAACTTTGTGAGTCATATGTAATTCTGCATGTGTGTTAAAATTGGTATTTTACAGAAGACTTTTAATTTTTGGTCACAAATGTAAATGAAAATTTACGTCTGATATAATTATTATTTGTTTACAAGAGCTGATCTGCTCACAAATTTAATTAAAATTGTTTTTTGTTTAAAGCTATTATTTAAAAATGGATTCAAAATATAAACCAATTGAATGTTATTTAAAAAAACAGCAAATATTTAAAAACAAAAAATTATTAATCCCTTTTTAAAAAATTCGCTTTTTTTCACTGTAAAGATAGATTTTGGTTATATCAAATAAAACCCTCAGCCGGCTAATGCTATCGCCAATGGTCAACCGCCGTTAATTGTTTTCATATGACATAGGTTTTTGCCAATGCTTTTCAGAATTATAAAACAGCTGATTTCAGATGGTTTTTGAGATCAAAAATGAAAACGTTCTAAACGAAAATTTATCTCATGACTTTTCACATGTATTTTACAGAAGCAATGTTTTATTAGCCCTACACGACATGTATGTGTTTTACAGTGAAAAATTTGACATGTCAAATGTAAAAAAAATGTCGTATATAGGAAGCTTTTATAAGAATATAATTTCATTTATATTTAACTCCTAATATTTTATTTTAAATAAAAAGCGCTTTTGATCTTGATCCACGTATTGCATTTATCATTACAGATCATTCATACTATCAAGATTCAATTGCTGTTAAAGTATGTAACTTTGAATAATTTCCAATCATAATGTTGCCTCAGAAAAATATTTTTTTTTAAATAATGGAATTAATGTTAAAAGAAAAATATTAACCTATTTACTCTCTTGCTGGCAATTTATAAGTTTTTAATAAGAAAAAAAAGTAACAAAATCTTCATTAGGATTTAATTTCTTTTGTGAAGTTATTTAATTCATTAAATAACATTTTTTACAGTTTAGCGGGTTTTTATTTATATGATTGTTTTCTTTTTTCTATTTAACAACTGAGTCGCATGAAGCAAATATTTAATCACATACTGTAGATATCTTAAAGCAAATATTCATTGACTTCACAACAAAATACAAATAATTTATTTTGAGTAAACCTCAGAGTTTTTGACAGCTTTAAAATACGCGTTAGTGCTCCCATCTGTAAATATAAAAAAAATTCAGGTTAAAGTAGTTTTCAAATTGTAACCTAATGTGTCCAAAAATTTTGTACTTAGTACCTTTTGCTGTTTATTAAAAAAAAAAACGCGGGTAAATATTTTATTTTGATATTCTTTGGTATATAAATATATTTCAATTATTACTGCAAGTTTTAAAAAAATGTTATGCACGTTGTAAAGCAACAGCTAAGGATTGTACATCGTTTTATTACTTTTCTTTAAAAAATTATTAACGAATATTTGTATATCATATGATAAAGATTTTTTTTGAACACTTTCTTTTAATTGTTTAAAATTTTTTTTGTTTTGGGTTTTCCAGGGGGACAAAAAAGTACCAAAAAATTTAATAAGTAAAAATATGTTTTTCCTAAAGCTATCGCGTCAAGTTTTATGATTTTTTAGGTACGGTCGTTTTAAATAATACTTAGTTTAAATATAAAAGTGAAATTGAAAATAAAGCATTAAAGGGTATTAAAGAGGAAATCTGGGTAAGATTTGGTACCTCTTCGAATAAAATTGTTTTTAATATAATAACAGATTTGATCATATTAATTAAATTAATTCTATGTATTATAAATTTTTAACATAAGTAATTTTTTGGAAAAGGCAAGTCAAAAATGTATTTCAAAGGTGCACTTTATTTTTTTTTTAATCAACAATCCCAAGCAAAATGTAAATCATAAAATAATTTTGTTTTCTTTTACTTTTTTTTTAGCAAATAAACTAAGGAAAAATAAATCTTAAAAGGGGGCAAAAAAGTACTTTTTTTCTTTGTAAAAGCTTATAATTTTTTTAATAAACAAATTTGTTCATGAAATTAAAAGGGGAACACAAAATGGTAATTTTTGTTTTTGTGTTTTTTTTTTGTGTAACATTTTGATTTTCCTAATTAACAAGGCAAAAACTTTGCAAAGTGTTTCTTTTTTATTTTAGTGGTACGTTTTGTTATGTACGCAATGCTTTGTGCTCACGGCCAATAAAAATGAGTAAAAGTACGAATAAAAAAAGTACCATAGATAAAAGCTGTAAATCGATTAAAACCGTTATTAATATCGAAGACGAAGTATATTATCCATAAGTGTTTATTTAAATTTCGATACTTCTGGCTTTTTGTTTCACAAACTACGAAGTGAAGTACGTACAAGTATAAAGATCTTAAGAACAAGAACGAAGGCGAAAACTCTTGATAAAAGATATAAAAGAAAAATAAATTTTTGGTACTATGCTTTCAGGTCATGCACCCTTTGTTCTGCAAATAACAGAAGAATTTCAAAAGAATGCAAATCTTCTCTCTTATTTATGGTTTCGATTTACGCAAAGCAAACATGTTGCTTTATTATGAAATATAGTCAACGAAAAACACCACTTTGGGCTACCGAAACATTGTGAATAAAGAAATCAATAAACGCAAACAAGACTAAAATGTTTAATGCACAGTGGGGCAGAATTAAAGTATTTTGGAAATAGCTCAGCCACTATTTTTACTCTGCCCTTTTTTGCAGTGTGCAACAATATTTTGCTGAACTTCTTTTGTCAAATATTTGCTTGGTCTGTTCAAAACTTTAGTGTTGGTTTTATAAATAATACATTTTTGTTTTTTTATAAGTCATTAATTCTGCATTTTGTGATTATCACTATTTTAATATTTTTTGTTCATTAAATTTAACAGTTTTTTATTTGATGTTTTTGTATTTAAAAAATTAAGTATTAACTGTTGCATGAAGTTGTTATTTATAGTGTTTTTGTTAATAACGTTATATATGCGTTTCAAATATTTTGGAGTGCGAATTAAAAAAAAAACTTTTTTCTCTGATTAATTGGTGGGAAATTTTTTCTGTATGCCTTTTTTTGAATTATAAAACAATTTAATTGACTTAAATTAATACAAATTTATTGGGCAGAACGGCGACAAGTCGAAGAAATCGTAGTCATACCGATGGTTGTGGTAGAGAAAACAACAAAGAAATGCTTTGAGTTGTATGTGAATTTCGTTCAGCCCAAATAATATTAATTAGTTAGTTAAAGGGATAATATTTGTAATATACACGACTTAAGGTAGATAGATGCGAAGAATGCTAATGAAGGATGTAGCGGTCCGAAAAATGCGGCATTATATTCTGCGTATAATTTTTCTGGTTTTCTTTGGAAAACGTCCGCATACATTTGTAAAGTATTTTTTTTTACTAAAAATTAAATTTAAACATGAACCTAAGCCAAAAAATAAGTAGAATTTTAATTGATTTAATAATATTCCACGGTTCAATCTCTGGTATAAAAAAAAAAAAACAAAAAAAAAAAAAAAATTAAAAAAAATCAATAAAGAAAATACTACGCTTTTAAATATATAAAATAAAATTAATAATTAAAATTAATAATAATTAAAACAACAACAAAAAAAAAAAATAAATAAAAAATATAAAAAAATTTTAAAAATATATAAAAATAAAAAAGAATAAAAATAAATAAATAAATAAATGAACAGTTTTACTCCTTTAAAATCTTTAATAATTGTTTCGATTTGTATTTGAAGAATCAATTCATTGGTGGTGTTAACAAACGGTTTGGTCTTTAGCCATCCCTTAAACCATGAATACAACAAAGTCAATGCACAGTGGACCATTTCGAGAGATAACGGTAAGAAATTCAAAACTTTTACGGTTTTATTTAAGAAGAAAACTTAGTCTTAAATCGATATAATCAAATACATTAACCGAAAATTAAAAAGCATTTTCATTTTAAAATAAATTTTAGCGTAAACACGGAGAGCTATGCACCCTACATCATTCTGTGACTTAAAGCACACTTGAAATACTCGATGTCTCGTTTAGAAAATATGTGCTAAAAACTTGGGCAACTATGCAAGCCACACTATGGCTGTGGCGGCGACTCGAACTCATGAGCTCCTGCTTTACCAATAAGACCAATTTACAACAAAGCAACATACAGTTGTTATGTTGTAATTTTCTTCTCTTAATAAGGTTAAGATTACAAATTTTTATGTTATATAGATTAATTAACCATCTCATCTGTTTTTGTAAAATACATGCGCCTTTACGACCAACTCGTTTACGGCGACTAGACAGAAATTGTTTACCTTTTTCTAATTAAGCTTATGGAAGGCTTGAACTGCTGTTTTTCATTTATTTGCCTTTAAACAAATCAAAAACTGGTGCTACTCAACAACAATTATTTAAACTTTATAATCAAGTTTTATTAGGCGATGACCGCTACTTTTGTAATTCATTGTGCCAGAACTAGACACTTGAATGCTTCTTTTGCGACATGAAAAATGTGCTTGTTCCAACGAACATCGCATTGAATTTTCATGCTAAGAACATCGAGAGCTTCTGATTCCTTAATTGTATTTTACCCATAATAACAGATGAGATAGCATATGCCTGTGCGAAAGCACACAGCACGGGGTTTTAAGAGCGTTAAATTGAACACTGTTGGCAAGCCCCATTCGGATATTTTCAAAAGGTCGTGATTAAGGGCATCGTCCATGTGCTTTCTCATAGCCTTAATTTCCCGGAGGCTTGGTCTACTGCGAAACAAAAATGAATCATATATGCTACTGTCATCTGCGAAATAATAGATAGGGTTGGAGGTTGGACGTAGTTCATTAAGAAAAATAAGGAACAGGGAAGGGGAGAGGACGAAAATTTGCGGTACCACTGAATTAACCTTGAACTCTTTTGATGAGAGAGATAAGCTATCACCAACACCAAAAGCAATAAGTTTTCATATGAATGTCATGTCACACTTTATCAAACACCTTGGAAATATCTAAAGCCACCACCTCTTTTGCTGAAATAGTGAACAGGTTGACACCATTTTTTCGAAAAGAAGTCCAGTAGAGCGTCCCCTACCGATCACTAAGTAAGCTGTTGGACTCTAGATATTTAAAAAAATTAAAATAAATGAATGAAAAGTATCCATTAATTTGGAAAGTGCAGAGCAAATTGCGATTTCAGGGTTGCTGGCCTCTCCCTTTTTGGGGATGGGTGTTACATTAGCAACCTTTCAACATGTTTTTGTTGTTACAAGTAAGTAAGAGGCTGCTGTAGTCGAAGTGGTAAACACGTTGACTACAAACTTGGTTGTCCAGGGTTCAACCCCTGCGGCAATGGTATAAATACATATTCAGAATTGACATTAAAACTTGCAGCCTCCTTCGTCGGTACTTCTTCATAGCATATTCACTGGCGAAGTAAAATAACTAACTCTCTATCTCTCTCCTTCGCCAGCTGTCTTATCTCTCATCTATCCCTTTCTTAAAGAATGAAGCACGGCTACCAAAATAACTTAATAGATAATAATGCCTGAAGTGCTACTTCTCTTTAAAAAAAAAGTAAAGTGTTGCCATATCTTATGTTCGTGATAATATGCTTGAACTCGATGCCATTGACCACACTGGCGACAAAATAGTTTAATTATTGTATTAAATATTTAATGATTATGTATTTTGCTGATTCGGTGACTCGTTGCTACTTAATTCCATTTTAAAGATGCATTGTGGAAAACATTTTCCGGATGTATTATTTCATACAAATAAAAATTAAAAATTTTCTGAAAAAACCTGTTTTCTTTTTAATGCAAATCTTGAGCAAACGTTATCATTGTAATCAAACAAATGAAGGATTATTTTTTTCAAATATTATTAAAAATAAAATTACAAATTTAAATACAAACAAACAAAAACTTGCAATACGAAATTTGTTTTTAATAACATCTCAATTCTGAAGTGTTTATCGATTTTGAAATTGTATGCATTCGCGGTAATTTATTATTGTTTCGATGAATAAATTAAAATCTATAATTAAAACGTTTTTATACAGTTAGTTACATGCCCATTTGTGTTGCAACAAAAAAAAAAAAAACAAAAAAAAAAAACATAGAAGGCCATGTGAAATTCACAGATCTCTTCTTCGTTTTTAATCTCTGTAATGAAGACACAAACTTGAAAACAAAAAATAAAAAAAAGAAGCAAAAAAAAAACTTGAAAACAATATTTAGCATTAAAAAAAGATGAACAAAAAATATAATTATTTATTGCATTGTGTTGCTGGTGCAAATGCTGCTATTGATAACTCTTTGTATTGTCGGCTTGGTGTTGCGGTAGCAAACATTCTTCACAGAAGGCCTAATTTTTCTGTTATAATTTCTTTTGTTTTAATTCATATTTTCTTTATGGCGTTTTTATTTTTCATTTAAATAAATATTTCTTTAGTTTAATATTATTTTGTGTTTTCGAGGAGGTTAAGATTATTAACTGTTGAAACTAAGTTCAAGCAGTTGTTTGATTTTTATTTTGTTTTCTTTTGTTTTTTGTTTTTGTTTAACAATTCATTTTTTTAATGAAAACAAAAAGCTTTTACACAAAATCTAAAGGTGGAAGGTTAAGTAGCTATATGAAGAATTTAATGTTTTTTTTTTGTTTTAAATTAAATATGAATTGTGTGTAATGTTTTTTTAAGAGTTCTATTCAGTTCTGTAGGTTATTTTCTTGGTGTTTTAGGCGTTTAAATGTTGCTTTTGTTATAAAAGCCTTCTATTGCTAATATTTTTTAATCTTATGTTTATATTTCTTGTTGTTGTTTATTTGGAAATTCGTTAGTTAATAATCGGTCATTCGGAACATGTTGTTTGTTGTAGTTTTTATGATAAAAAGATTTTCTAGTTTCTTTCTTAAGTCTTTTATGTTAACTTGAAATTTTCTTTACAGAGTTAGAGATTTGCTGCCAAAACAAAAAGTGCTCTTTGACCTTTTTAAAGAAGTTTCCTGTTTATGCAAACAGTGTAAACGTAACGAAATGTAAATGCGTCAACCTTTTATAATTGAACATCAGATTTCTTTTGGGGTGATGGTTTTCGTTTTAAAAGAGCTAACGCTAGAATGCATAGTAAGGCAAAATCAAAATATTTTGAAAACAATTCAGCCATTTGTAAAGCTCTAGTACGATTGATCCAAGAACTTCGTAAATGACCATTATAAGTATGAAAAGAGTTAAAAATGCATCTACCTTGCTGCTTCTAATTTTTAGAAATATTTTTAGGTGCGAGGTACCCAACTTTGAGACTACATAGCGCCATCCCTGGAATGCGAATGATACCAGCTTCCAAATTTAAGCTCGAGTACTCCTCTGCTTTGTTCATGCCAAATTTTGGATCAATTGGCCGCGCCCTTTACAAATGGCTGAATTATTTTCAAAATATTTTAATTCTGCCCCACTGTGCATTCTAGCGTTAGTCTTTTTAAAACAACTAAAACTGTCGTTTTAAAGATCAGGCTCATTTTGGTTTATATTTTTTTTACAAAAAAAGGCAGTGGCAACGCTACTTTTATTTAAAAATAATAAAGAAACGCTTTGTTCTACACAATGGACGGCATATCGGTAAACAATGATGTTCAAGTGACCCATCAAAATGCTGTCATACACATATTTTTATTACGAGGGATGCTCTATATATTTCTGGTCTTATAGTGAAAATGCGAATATTTATTAACAAAAATGGTTTTATTGTTTTTCAAAGTATTCTCCAGCATGATTTATACACTTTTGCATGCGCTCAAACCAGTTGTCGGAGCACTTTTTCCAGTCCGATTGAGACACCTCTAAAACATGGTTTTTGACCACTTCAACAGCTTCTTCTGGCGACGAAAATCGTTGACCACGCATTTTTTTCTTGATGTGCGGAAACAAGAAGAAGTCATTAGTTGCCAAGTCAGGGCTGTACGGCGGCTGACCCATTAATTCGACGTTTTGGCCGGTCAAAAACGCTCTGGTTTGAGCCGATGTGTGAGAGCTGTATTGTCATGGTGAACAATGATTCGTCTTCTCTTGTTGGTTTTTCGAATTTCTCCGATGACTTCAGGCAATCAAGTTGTAGTGTACCACTCAGAAGTGACCGTCCTACGTTGCTCAAGCGGAACAGTCGCCACATGACCAGTTTTGCCGAAGAAACAGGCGACCATTTGCTTCGAAGTGCTTCTTCCACGAACAACTTTCGTTGGATTTTGCTCGTCTTTGAAGACCCACACGGTCGATTGTTGTTTCGTTTCGGGCTCATACGCATAGATCCATGATTCGTCACCTGTGACGATCTTATAAACGTCTTTTGAAGCACCGCAATCGTATGTTTGCAACATCGTATTTTGCACCAATCGACACGAGCCTTTTTTTGAGCGACTTTCAAATTGTGCGAGATCCAACGAGAACAAACCTTTTTACGACCAGGTGTTCATGCAGTATCGAATGTATCCTGGTGGAAGAAATGTCCAAGGATGTCTCTATATCTCGGTATGTCGCATGTCGATCTTGCATTATGAGTTCACGCACGGCAACAATGTTCTCTGGCACAACAGCTGTTTTTGGACGACATTCACGGAATTCGTCTTTGAGAGAGCTTTGGCCACGATTAAATTCATTATACCAATTTTTCACAGTGCTATAGGATGGTGCTTCATCGCCATACAAAGATTTAAATTCATCAATGCACTCTTGTCGTGATAATCCACGTCGAAAGTTGTGAAAAATGATGGCACGAAAATGTTCACGAGTTAATTCCATTTTTTTCTATATTAATTTTTTCAGGTCACTGTAAACAACACAAATAATGGTCGTTCGTCAAAACGTTTTGAAAACGATTATGCTTAAAAATGACAAACTTTCCAATGGAAATGTCAGATTGCACTTGGCAGCACTCAGTGTTGCCAGACCAGAAATATATATAGCAGCCCTCGTAATGGGTTCGGTTCTTATCCTGTGTTTTATTTTTGGACACAAAAATTTAAACAGCGTTAAAAAAGTTTGAATGTTGCAATTTAGCGATTTTTTAAAGCACTAAAAAGGAAAGGTGCCCTAAAATATGAATAAAAAATCACTTATTTAGAGATGCGCTATTTAAATGAAAAATATAGTCAAATATAAAATCAGATATTTTTTTATTTGTGTTTTTTATGAACTACAAATGGTATCACCCTTTATTATTAATTTATATAATTTTTGACAAATTTAATTATTATTACTTTAACGCTGTGGATATAACTACTGAATTTATTGCGTAAAGCGAAAAATTTCACAATAAGATTAAACGAAAAAATTTGAAATAAAAAAAAAATAAAAAATTAATTTTTCCTCTTTTAGCATGATCAACTTTCAACTGCAATTTCAAATTGTTAATAATTGAATTGACTAAATATTTAATCTTTCATTTTTTTAAGATAAAACTATTTAGTCTTTACAATAATTTCAGAAATAACACAGCGAAAAAAAGCATTTAAGAGAAATATTAAAAATTTATTAAAAGTTTTAGTTTATCACCACAAAATAAATTAAATTTAAAACCACTATTCATCATTTCAATACAAGTGTAACTTGTTATTATTGCAGGATATCATTTCGGATTTGATTTTATGCCATTAATGAAATTACAGGCTTTCAATACAACATATTTTGTTTTGCTGTAAAAAAAATATTCACTTAATCTTTAAACAAAAAATAAAAGATATAAAAACTGTATTAAAAATAAATGAACTGAAATCGAACTTTAACATAAAGTTTTTTTAAACATATAAAATTATAAAGAAAATAAAACAGTTTATAGTTTTTTTCTTACTTATTTTTTTTAATGGTCAAATGCAATTTGAGTGTCAAAGTCTTAAAGTGACAATAATGTCACTTTGTGCCAATTTCAAATAAACCAAACAACTAACAAAACAATGAAAATAATACTCATGAATAAATGTTATTGTACATTTTTGGCGGTTAAAAGTGAAAATAGGAAGTTCCAGGTAAAACAACAACGAACCCAGCCATAACAGCATTTGCTCACAACATGAATGAGCCCCACAAAAAATCTACTGCCGTGTTTTTTTCTCCTCTAGCTCTCTTCTTTCCACTTGTATTTGCTGTTAGTTGCTGTCTGATGGTTTTATAAACAAATTGAGCTCATATACATTTCAAAAACTGCAGTGGCTCTACTAACAAGCCACATTATGTGAAATAATGATTTTAGTCAAAAGCAAGTGTTTGGTTGGAAATAGTTAAGTAGCAAAGCGTCAGTTTACTCTAAAGAGAAACATTTATGTTTTTAGAAAGATGTTGTTAATTAAATTAAGTTATATAAAATAAGAAAATTGTTATAAACTAATTTAAAGGCCAGTCTTTGTCTGGAAAATTATCAAATACGGCTGAACTTTAATTTTTGTCTTAAGTTTTTAACTAAAAAAAAAACCGTACGATTTCTCATAAAGCAAGTATATGAAAACTGAATCTTTTGCTTAAATGCTTGCAGAAAAATCCTAGGAATTTACTATTATCGCGGGAACCATAATATGTTTCCTGCAGCAATAAATATTATTATTTTAAAGAACTTATGGTTGTCTTAAACATATTCTTTTTCACTATAAACTATTCGTTGTTAACAAATAGCAATTACATAGTAACCACGTCAAGAAGGTTTAATATGGTTAAATTTAACAATATAATTTTTACTAAAATCCCAACCGTAACCAAAAATGGTTTTGATAAGCATGATACTACAACAAAAACAAAAAAATTCTTCTTAAATTTGCTATGCTGTACACACACTTATAAATATTAGAATTTTCAATTTTGTTGGCTCCCCTGCCAGAATAGTGTTGACTATTTGACTGGTCATATGACCGGCACACTGTGACGCGATTTTATACAACTGGTGGCCAAAAATAGAAGTAGATAGAGTAGATAAGTGAAATTCGCCACGAACGTTTTTTTATAAAAAGAAATATTTATGCGAAGTTTCGAGAAAATCTTACAGGTGCCACGCCCATATCCCATGCATCCTAATTTTAAAAATTTCCATTACAACCCTGTTACAAGTTCTTGTAGCCGTTGTATTCAAATACTTTCATTCTCAAGGTACGGTCAGACTAGTCAAATATTTGACAGAAAAAACGTAACCACTAAATTATGGTAAAAGTTGTTGTTCTTTTCAAATACGTATTAAGAAATATAAGATCATACTTAGTACAAAATGTCAATATATTGCTTTTATTCTATTATAAATCGTAATTCGTAATGATACTTTCCAGAAAAATTGAATAAACATTTGTAAAAATAGTACTTACGCTTTTTTGGTCAAATATTTGACTAATTTGACCATACCTTTAGTATTGTAAATAAACATAAAATTTAAGACTTTTATATAAATTTTGTATGCTGTACACAAATCTTAACTTTGAACCGCTATAAATTTAAAATGTTTAAACATTTTAAAAAGATATTTTATTTATCCTCTACGCAGAATATTTAAAAAAAAGGAAATAAAATAAAAACATTCCAATTCGAATTTTTGGCCACCCTCGTGATACAGTCATTGTGTTGAACATATTGTTACGTTTATCCCTTTTTTGGATCAATGTACCGGATTCTTTTGATTGCAAATACCACTGTGGCACATTATAAATTCGTTATTTTCCTAACTTCTTATGGCTCTCTATCTGGCTACATACTAGATCCTGATCCTACCCGTCTTTAGGATCACTACACTACTGTATTACTCCGGCGAGACATGCCTTATTTAGTAACCTCAACCATATACAGATCTCTCCTCCTGGATTTACACCCAGCCAGTTATCCCTATTAATCCATAGCTACAACTTAACATCTGCCGTATACTGTAATCATTTTAGTTACTTCCTTCCGTTAGAACTCTTCCTCTTTATTATAAAGCTCTTCTTGACAACTGTCTAACTTTTTTATTAAATATACGTCTTCACTAACTTATCTAGCCCAGGCTTCACACAATAGTTGTCTTTCTTTTTCCGGGAGGGTTTGTGCTGCAATTTTTCCTAATTGTAAATTGCCTTACACAATTATTATTCCTTCTTTGTACGCATGTCTGAAGATGGGGCTCGAACTCACGATCTTCTGTTTTACAGCACGCACCTCTACCAACGCAGCCATTGAGGTTGCTCAACTTGTGTTAGCTAATTGTCGTATTATTTAAGTGGTGGAAGTAACTTTTTTCACCTTTCTGTTTTCTTACCAGGCACATACGGACAACAAAAATAGGCGTTGCCAGATCTTATGTTCGTAACAATATTTAGTATCGTATTCTTAAAGCAAAGAAAAATATGTACAGCGTTGTCTTTAACTTTTACACGAAAAAAAAAATCAATACAATTTAAGCTTGATCCTTGAAACAGAAGAAAAAAAAGTCACATTTCGAAATTTGCTAAAGAAATTATCCCTTAACATAAGCCAAAAAGGTGATGCAACGGCAACACTGTTCAATACCCTTCGAAATAAAAAAGAATATTTTTATTTTAAATACACTACAAAATACTATGAAGTTAACTTACACATATAGATGAAGTTTGTATGCTTCGACATAACTAAAAGCAGTTGAACACTTAGAACAAGCAGCTCACTAAACACTACATCAGAGTTAATTTAGCTAAAGGTTAGTTAAAAAATTATCGTGAAAAAGGCAACTGTACAAAAAACAAGTGACTATAATTGTTTCATTTACGAGATAGTTCTTAAATTAGTAAAAATCGTTCAGGAATATTAAACTGTCTTGCAAATGCGTTAGTGCGAAATAATGTTTTAGTTTCAGTCATCCATATCTTGCTGGATCATACCAACACGTACATAGAGACAAGTATAAATGAAAAAATTAGAATCAGTCACTATATTTTATATTTCTATAAGAAGAAATTTCATTTGCCAGCAGTATGGCAGTTTTAAGCAAAACGATTAACAGTCCATGAATTATTTTATACACTCTATACCGTGCACAAGCAACTTTTCTGTTTGTCATTTTGCTTAATACTGCCATGCTGTTCAAAACTACGATTTCTATTTATCAGCGAGTTAAAACGTCTATAAAATTCTGCTGGGAAAAGATCTGGCAACTTTATTTTATTTCAAAATGTGTTTTAATATACTTGCCAATCAAAGGAATGCTGCAACAACAAATAAGAGAAAAGAGCAGAATTTTTTTTATTACTGTATGACGTCATATATTTTTTTCTTTATGTAAAAGTGTTAAATTTATTTAGGTACGAAGTTCATTTCAGAATGGATGAATTCGTCAATAACCAAAATTGTCGTATCTGGGGTAATAAAAATCCTCGTGTTATTCATGAAAAATCTCTACACCCACAAAAAGTTACTGTTTGGTGTGCATTTTGGGCAAATGGAATCATTGGGCCATTTTTCTTCGAAGATGATGCTGGAAATGCTGTTACTGTGAATGCTGAGCGATACCAATCAATGTTGAGAGACTTTTTATGGACACAGTTGAATCATATTGATGTGTCTGACGTCTATTTCCAGCAAGACGGTGCTAGATGTCACATAACTTGAGAAATCATTACGCTTTTGCGATCAAAATTTCCTCAACGTGTAATTTCACGAAATGCAGATTTCAATTGGCCTCCAAGGTCATGTGATCTAACACCATTAGATTTTTTTTTTGTGGGGTTTTTTGAAAAGTCGAGTGTATGCTAACAAGCCACAAACAATTAATGATCTAAAGAACAACATTCAAGTTGCAATTCGTGAAATAACACCAGCAACATGTCGGAAAGTCATTGAAAATTTCGATATTCGGATTGATGTCTGCAGACGCAGTAATGGTGGACATTTGAATGATATTCTATTCCACTTATATTTGTAATGGATCATACTTTTAATAAAAAAAAAACAGCTTGAAAAAATTGCAAATAGTTTGTATTTTATTTCAAAGAAACATGTAGACGCGTTTTTTGGATGACCCTTTATTTTTAAATAAAAATTCTTACTGTACATTTATTTCTTCACTGAAGATATTTAAAGGTCGGCTCAAATAAAATAAACAGTTCAGAATGTTTCTTATATTTTTTTATTTCACTCGAAACTCATTATTTCATTATTATCTCTAATGTTGTGTCTTTTAATAGCTAAAAATTAGAAAATTTAATAGTTAAAAATGAAATCTTATTTCTTTTCTTATGTTTTCTTTGAAAAAATTTTTTCTTTTTAAAAAAGGTTTTTAGAATTTAAAAAATGAACTTAAGCCAAAATTTAATTTTAATTCGAGAAATTTTATTATCTAGGTTTCGGATTAAATAACGCTGAGGATTTCGAAACTGTATTTTCGAAAATCAAGATTATAATTTTATGTTTTTTAATTTTTATTTTTGTAAAGAATAATTTTCTATCAAAATTTCGGATTGAATATGTAGGGCATTTTAAATTCGGCAATGCCGATTAAGGTATTGTAACTTACAGTAATAACTTTGTTGTATCATTGACCTTTTCAAATCAAAATCTAAAAATTTTATTTTAAAATTGATTAAGTTTTAACATTGAATCGAGTTTTAATTGTTTTTTTTAAAAAATCACAAAAATCTTATTGGGGTATTGTAGGGTATAAAAAGTCAAGCGTGAAAAAAATGTTGGCAGAACTAGCTTTTTGAGGTTTTTATATTTCATTCATAGATTTTTTTTGTCTTTGTTTTTTTTTTTTTTGTTATAAATTTTATGCTCTTAGAAACTATAATTTATGGTTTTATTTTTTTTCTTGCAGTTTGTATTTAAAATGTTGTGTTGCGATGGTTATGTGGAAGAAAAAAAATTGTAGATTCAATTGGTGCGGATTTGGCTGGCTAAATGCCTGGAACAACATTTAACAAGATCTTGTTACCACTTCGTTATAAATTTTTTTAATGGCTTTAACCGGTCATTAATACGAGTAATATTTGCAAATAGACGTTTGTTTTCTGTTTAGAGCTGAATGAACAGTTTAGTGTTTCATTTTTTTCTACTTATTTAGTTCCATGTCTTTATGTGTCCATTTCAATCAACACATTTTTATCATTGAGTGTATAAATCTTGGTTTTTTTTGTTGCTGTTTTAATGTTTATGTTACTTATTTACATTTTATTTTTGGAAAAGCAACTGTAATGTACGTTGTTTGTAATACAATTGCATTTGTGTGTTAAAGCAATGACATCCTCAGGGCAGGATCTCAGCTTTGCAAATAATTTTGGATGCCGCTCTTACTTAATAAGAAGTAATTTCCTAACTTTCAAAACTTTTACGAAACTTTTGCATTGAAATGGACTGAATTTATTTACTTTAACAAAAGACAGAAAACGACATCTTATATCACAAATCTCTTATATGATGGTTCAGATTCTAGCTCTAAGCAATGAATTAAGTAAAAAATCCTACAAAGAGGACAGTGGAGTAAAACGATACCATCTTGACCATTTTTAGTTATGGAAGCTATGGATGGAGCAAAACGACTAATAATCAACTGAAGCCTTTCTAATTACAGAATCTGCTAGCACTTGCTGCTGCCAAATGATATTTAAATCGTCATGTCCTGCAACATGGGATTAGGGTACTTCAATTTTATTTTTTTAGATTTTTGATATTTCACCACAAACTCCCATCTGGTTCATGAATAGTGGCATCTGTAAGAGCATTCCTTATATAGTTTCTCGTAACGCCAATATGTTCTTTCACGCATAACAGTGTTACTTGCTTATATCGGGTGAGCTGTTACGCCTAAGGACACAACAATCGAAAGCATTGAACAAATTTTCAGACGATCTTAAGAATAACGCCAAATTTCTTAAAGAAAATAAGTTAAATCTGGACGAGGTTGACAAGAAGAATGTGCTTAAATCGTTTTCTGAAAGCATCTAATCAAATGTATTTGTCCAGAGTAAAGAGATACTTTCTTCCAACACTAAACTTATAATACATCTCAGCTTAATTAACAGACAAGTTTTAGTCTGCTCTATTACTGATAGTAGATCCGATTGCCAAAAATGGTAATTTTGTTCATGTTTGTAATCCTTTTCTATTATGCTTCTAATAATCATTGAATAATTAAAATAATTAATCTGCAGATAATATCTTGAAGATGATCAATCCTTGTAATTAGTTCGGTTGTAGCAGTATCGCTTTCAGAGGTTTTTTAAATTATTTTTTTGATAAATTTAAAAGAAACCCGAAAAAGAAACAGACAAACGTAGCTGTATTTAAAGGCCTTATTTTGAAAAACGTTAAAAAAAGGACGAGAGCATCTAATTTTCTTACAAATCTCTGATTTAATTATGCTTTTGTTGTTTGTTATTGCTGTCTTTTTTATTAAAATCCGAAATTTCAGAAAAAATACTATAAATTACCAGGTAAATAGAAAATTACTTAACCATCTAAATTTTCTCAAAAAATATTACATTTTTACTAACATTTCACCAACAAATTTTGGTTGCAATAAATATTTGGAAAATTTTTTAATAATTATGCAAAAAAAACCCAAGTAAGAGAATCTTATAAATCTAATTTAAGCTTCCCATAAACGACATGTTTTTTACATTTGACATGTCAAATTTTCCACTGTTAAAGACATACATGTCGTGTAGGGCTAATAAAACATGGCTTTTGTAAAATATATGTGAGAATTCATCTGAGAAAATTTCGTTCTGACATCAGCTGTTTTATAACTCTAAAAAGCATTGCGAAACCCCTATGTCGTATAAAAACAATGAAAGGCCGTTAGTGGTAGCATTAGCCAGCTGAGTGTAATATTTGATATGACCAAAATCTAAAAATTATTTTAAGTATTTGATAACAATTATGTAATTTCTGTATTATTATTCAATGCAAACTAATCTTCTTTCTATTTAGAGTAAAAAAAAAAAAACATAATTTAAATTATCAAGTCTTCAATAATTCCGTAACGCATACAAAAATATTTTAAGACGGCAAAAAAACATTTTGAAACCGAACGGCTTGGATGTCTTTACAATGAAAAAAGCGAATTAATAAAAAGAGAACAATTTAATTTTTTGTTTTTGAATATTTATTTTTTATTGAAATAATTAGACTACTACACAATTCAATTGTTCAAATAATCAGCAAATCGAGCAAATCAGCTGTTGTAAACAAACAATTGTTATGTCAGACGTAAATGTTCATTTACGTTTGTGCCAAATATCAAAAGTCTTCTGTAAAATACCAATTTTGACACACAAGCCGAATTACATATGACAGTTATAAAGTCAGTTGTAAAAATATCTCGCGTATGGATAGCTTAAGTAAAGTAGTTCCTATCGAAAAAAAAAGAAAAACAAATATTGGGGTGACAGAAAATTAAAAAATAAGAAGAAAAATATAATACATAAAAATGTCAACGGCTCTTTCTATGTTAAGCAATTAAAATGCATTTTTAAAAATTTCCCCATAGTTCTCTTCAAAGGCTTTTAATTGACACCCATAATGACCATATTGACAATCGAACTTTTTTATGAAAATTACAGAGGCCCATAACTCGGAAAACAAAAGCGAGCGTTTATTTTTTCGCTTATTTTTTTCTTCTTATTTCATAATTCTTTATCGCTCTATACATTTAAATGGAATATCTTTATTATTTCAAATGATATGAAAATATTATGGTGAAGGGTGTAAAAATTGAAGATTATTAGAGTTTCAATAACCATATAAATTTAATCCAAAAGTATTTATTTTTTTTATTTAATTTAAAACCGTAAATTCACAGAAAATAACTAAAACAACTATTAACAATTTAAAAGTTTTCTAAAAAAATACACTTTATTATTTCATTACACACTATAATTTCATTAAATTAAACACAGGCGACCCCTAGTGGGTACAGAACAAACAACTAGGAGAACATAAAATCGGCACACACGAATATAGAATTAGTGATTGTTATACGCAAACTTTACACTCTCGCTTTAGGAAGAGAGCTTGAGTCGTTAGTATTTTTAAAGGGCACTAATTTATTTAGGAGGCCGCAGCAAGCCGAACGAAACGGTGCAAGAATTTGCATTAAGATCAGCTGTTGTAAACTATTAAAGATTATGCCAGACATAATTAATTATGACGTTTGAAATCACTCATATGAAAGCCATGTCATGTCTAAAAGTGGGTTTATTTTTAGCACAATGTGTAAGAGAACGCCAGAAGAATATGGGAACTGATTTGTTAAAATAAATATCAATCGTAAATAAGATAGTTTTTTAGATTATGAAATACCATGAAATTAAATAATTATTTGGCAGCTGTATAATAAACTTTTTTAATTTTCTTATTTAATAATAAAAAATTTAATTATTTTTTTCACAATTGTTGCACTTTAAAAAACCAAGAAAAGTTTTTAATACCGTTATTTTTAATTTTTAATTAATAATTAACAGCTTTGTAACGTAATAAGACGAATTTATCAATATGACTTAAGTCTGTTTAGATTAACATTCCAGATGTTAGTCCATGTGAAGACCCTTCATTAGGAAAGTATTAGTAAATTATCTATTTAAGTGCATTAATTGCCAAATTATATTTGGAAATTTAATTTTATAATGGAAAACATCGTAAAAAACAAGATTTCATAATTCAATAAGTTACCTTTTACCAACAGACATTTAATCTTTTTAATAATAATTATTTTAAATAAAAAACTTTTAAAAGGCAAAAAAAAAAAATCTTTCCGGTGTTTTGTTGCGGTTACAAAACCTAAACTAACTTTTTTTAATTACTCAATAATACTTCTTCTTCATCTTCTTTTAAATTTTATAGTTTTTCATTTAGCCAGTCAGCGATTCATTGGTAAACCTTTAGTTTTGATATTTAATACACTCTAAAACTATTTACTGTATTTTATTTCAATTTGTTGCCTTTTTTAAGTTTGTTTTACACTTTCTGCTTTTATGAAATTGCCTTGAAAAATTGCTGCTGCTGTGTGGCTTTAAAATATCAGAATGTCTACCATGAAGTCTGTCAGCTTTCTAAGCCACAATTAAGTGTGGTTCATCCAAAAGCAATTGCATGTAGCAAGCAAGATGTGGGACCTGTGTACAAAACTAACGTTTCACTTAAGTGGTCTTTAATTCGGCAAATAATTTCCTGTAAATCCTTAATAAAGACAGTGGTTGACTTAAGTGTGAGCAAATTGAATTTAAATTATTTCTGCGAACAAAATTTAGGATTTTATTATGCGATTATCGAATGGAAAATAAATTATTTGATGAGCTAGTTAAAAAATTTTAATTCCAATAATTGTAATTTGGCGAGATAAAACGTCTAGATTATTCAAATATAAAAACATCTGGCAAGCTTGATTTGATAAACGAATTTAACTTATTTAGTTATTATGTATGGATAGCACAGACACCTAAAGGAAAGTATATTTTTTTGTAAAGGATGTTTTGTCAGTCGCTTAAAGGCATTAAATCTTTTTTTGTTATGATATTTTAAATGTTGAAAATATAAGGAAAAGTTTTTAGAAGAGCAATAATATGAATAACAATAACAGCTTTCTAGTCTAGATTATTAAAACAAACGCCAAAATTTAATATGAATATAAACCTGACTTAATTCTTGGGACAAATATGTCACTACGCCTTATAGTACTTTATTTCTTTCTTATAAACTTTCATCAAAAAAAGTTTTAAAAGCTGTAATGTTTGTATATTTAAGGAGTTTCAATGTGAACTGGTTCGACGACAAAATAAATTTATTAAAATTTATTTTTGTTTAAGCCATAAATATTGTAATAAAAAAGCAAAGCCTGAGTTTTTGACACTCATTAACTTTAATTACTCTTGAGTCCATAAATAACATTTAATATTCATTCATAAACGCAACATTTTATTTTTTCCTGGGCAAAAAATAAATAAATAAAAAATTAAAAATAAAAAATAAAATCAAAATATAAAAACAAATATAAATAAATAATACATTGTTATTGAACCAGTTTTCGATTTATATCATCATCTCCTCTTCTCCTTCCCTCTCTCATCAATAACATAAGGCGAGGTTATAAACTGTCTTTTCCTTTTATTAAAGTTTAAAATGTAAACTAAATCTTGCTTTCCAATATTCTGTAACTAAACTTTATTTAAATGTCATTCAAAGAGTTTTTGTTTTGCCCAAAAGTTAATTTAGTAACACGATACAGACATTCACTTATGATCGTTTAGTAGACATCAAAATAAAAAAAACAAAACAAAACATGAAAAAAAATCATAACTAAGGAGAGCATATGAAGTTAAAAATTTGTAAGCCAATATCATACTCATGATGAAATTCTAAAGATTTATTTAATATTTAAGTGTTTAAGGAGGTCGCTTACATTCTTTAAGTTTTAAAATTTGCAAAAGGTTTTATAAAAAAATCTGTTATTTGAGATATTTTAATCTTCCATAAAAAATAAATAAAAGAAGGAAATTATTATTATTATATTTTAAAATAACAATTTTTAAGAATTTAGCGTCTAAATCATTTTTTATTATTAAAATGTTGTTGGCCACAGCAAAATGTTGAAATGGGTTTTTGGTTTAGGGTCGTTATTTCTTGAACATAGGAGAGCATTGTGTTGTTCTTGGGAATTTTTATAAATTGAAACCTGGTAAAATAATTAAAATAAGATTAATTAAAACAAATTTAAATATTTTAAAATAAAAATATTTAAACAAAATAAAAAATATTAAATATTTGCAGAGAAATAGTGGCAACCCTGTAAAAATAAATTTTACAGTTGACAGTTGACAGTCTACAAAAATTGATCTTTATATAAGATTTTCATTATTCAAAAATATTTTATAAAATGATACTGCTTTTTCTAGCAAAGTTGGCTTCGACTATATTTGAATATTTTTGCTCAAGTAAAAAGCTCTGACAGCAGATGATTTGGTATAGATTTTTAGCTAGAGCCATCATTCGTACATAACGTAATATGACTATTAAAATAAAGTGTGTGCGGATGATATGTGGTCTCAATAAAAAATTTACACAATTTATACAGCCCTTGAAACTATTAGATTTCTAAATAAACTATTTCTTAGACAATCAGTGATCAGAATGGGCTCCTTATATCCTGAGATAAACACTATAGAATTTTTTTCTCATGTGGTTATTTAAAGTCAAGTCTGTTTTATTTTTGAGAATCGATAAAGAAAAATTATTTTCGGCATTAAAGAATTCGAATGCTGCTCTCACATCGAAAGCTTACGCCAAACGTCCTAACAAACAAACAGCCAGTGACGACGATCTTCAACGAAAGGTATGACAACAGTATAATACGAGGGCTGCCTTATATATTTCTGGCCTAATAGTGAAAATGCGAATATTTATAATCAAAAATGGTTTTATTGCTTTTAAAAGTATTCTCCAGCATGATTTATACACTTTTGCATGCGCTCAAACCAGTTGTCGGAGCACTTTTTCCAGTCCGATTGAGACACCTCTAAAACATGGTTTTTGAACACTTCAACAGCTTCTTCTGACGACGAAAATCGTTGACCACGCATTTTTTTTTATTGATGTGCGGAAACAAGAAGAAGTCATTAGGTGCCAAGTCAGGGCTGTACGACCCATTAACTCGACGTTTTGTCCGGTCAAAAACGCTCTGGTTTGAGCCGATGTGTGAGAGCTCGCATTGTCATGGTGAACAATGATTCGTCTTCTCTTGTTAGTTTTTTGAATTTCTCCGATGACTTCAGGCAAACAAATTGTAGTGTACCACTCAGAAGTGACCGTTCTACATTGCTCAAGCGGAACAGTTGCCACATGACCAGTTTTGCCGAAGAATCAGGAGACCATTTGCTTCGAAGTGCTTCTTCCACGAACAACTTTCGTTGGATTTTGCTCGTCTTTGAAACCCACACGGTCGATTGTTGTTTCGTTTCGGGCTCATATGCATAGATCCATGATTCGTCACCTGTGACGATCTTATAAACGTCTTTTGAAGCACCGCAATCTTGTTTTTGCAACATTTCTTTGCACCAATCGACACGAGCCTTTTTTTGAGCGACTTTCAAATTGTGCGGGATCCAACGAGAACAAACCTTTTTTACGGCCAGGTGTTCATGCAGTATCGAATGTATGCTGGTGGAAGAAATGTCCAAGGATGTCTCTATCTCTCGGTATGTCGCATGTCGATCTTGCATTATGAGTTCACGCACGGCATCAATGTTCTTTGGTACAACAGCCGTTTTTGGACGACCTTCACGGAATTCGTCTTTGAGCGAGCTTCGGCCACGATTTAATTCATTATACCAATTTTTCACAGTGCTATAGGATGGTGCTTCATCGCCATACAAAGATTTAAGTTCATCAATGCACTCTTGTCTCAATAATCCACGTCGAAAGTTGTGAAAAATGATGGCACGAAAATGTTCACGAGTTAATTCCATTTTTTTCTTTATTAATTGTTTCAAGTCACTGTAAACAACACAAATAATGGTCGTACGTCAAAACGTTTTGAAAACGATTATGCTTAAAAATGACAAATTTTCCAATGGAAATGTTAGATTGCACTTGGCAGCACTCAGTGTTGCCAGGCCAGAAATATATATAGCAGCCCTCGTATTTACGGGCGGAATAAATCCAATTAGCTTAATAATAAATTTGGGCATATTGCCGTACGTTAATTGAAGGAAGGGTCAGGGACCATGTACGAGCCATTGTTTAATTTAAAATTTATTCTTTTTATTATTTATTAATAAAAATTTAAAGTGTCTGCTTTTTATTTTGCCATTCAAAATAATATCGCATCCTTATTAAGACACTCCTCGTATAATTAAATCTTGTGAAAGCGAAACGGGATTTATAATTGATATCTTTGTGAAAGATAGACAAGTTCTTAAAGCAAACATTTGCTAATTATTTAAGGAAGATCCGTAGTTTCTATACCTTTCCAGAAACAATGCATTGACTGATTGATGCATCGTTAAATTTGCTACTTTACTTCAGGGTGAAAGAGCTTTGACTTCTAAAAGTTCTAGTGTTCAGTTGTGATCACCGAAACGAGCAAGTTCACAACCAGAATATTTCTCATGGAGTCAATCTCATTGAAACCACATCTTGATAAATTAGCGATTACCAAAGCTGTCAAGAATATAACTTCATTATTTGAAATATTACTTAACAAACGACAACAAGTGCTACAGCTTTTTAAAATTACTTTTCAGGATATTTGCGCAGATAGCGGCAAGTTTTTATGAGAAATATATTTTGTATATTTTTAGAATTTAATTTTCGTTTGGCATGTTGTACGAGTACAAATAAAAACCCTCAAAGTTCATAAAACCGATATAAGAGAGACAGGCGTAATATTATATTTGCAAATCTATATCTCCTAAGCAGTTTTGATAAACAGTAAATTCTTTTAAGAAATTTGAATATTTTTACTTCTTTGCACAATATTTTTATGCGAAAACTTGGAAAGCTTTATTTCATTACTTTCTTTCGTTTAAGCTGCAAAAGAGGTGCAACTAATTGCTAATTAATCTAACAGAGATTTGTGAACGGGATGTTTGTTTGGCTTTTTTTAGAATTGCTTAAGGCCTTTGATAAAGTTATTCATTCAATTTTGATTTACAACCTGTAAAGAATTTATGGATTTTCGGAACCTTAAAAAAGCTTTCTTAAATTGACCCTTAAAAACGTTATCAATAAAAAAGTTTCTTCACTAGTAAATCTAATGAAACTTTTTCCAAATTTAATTGAGAACAGTGACATACAAATTTTAGATGTCGAATTGTTAAACTCAGCCACATGAATTTAATAAATATTTGAAAAATGTAAGAAAGTTACAGTGGAAGAGTTTTGCCACACAATGTCAAATATTTATAGAGCTGAAAGCGAGTTAATGTTTCCAACTTTGTAGAAGTTTGCAATAAATTTGTTATGTCTCCCTTGTTTATTTGCAAACGTTGAACAGATTTTTAGATCTTTTTTCCAAAATTAAGATTTTTTTCGATTAATGAAGATTTTTTTAATGAAAATTTCTGGCATCACTGGCTTGGGCCTTTGCTGTTTATAGGTAAGTTTTAATGCAATATCATACATAACTCATAAAAATTGTGTTAATAAAAAAATTTTTAAAAATAGAGGAAAAAATCATTAAGCAAAAATTAAAAGGAGTCCATAAAAATTGTGCAGCAAGGCGCAGCTGAGTTATTTTGCGAAAATAATAGTCGAGGCACCTAGTTTCCAAATTAAAAAAAGTATCCGCTAGAACTTGCAACTTTCGGTTTTTTAGGCAGATAATAACGGCGATTCCAAGAAGTGCACTTTTTGAAGTTTGGGTAGAAAACAAAAATAGTGTCGAAAAATGTTCATTGTTAAATTATATAACAAACCTATTGGAAAGGACGTTGACTACCCGAAATTAACAATTTTGTAAAGACTTTGTGTTCCCGCTTTAATAAAAATTGGGCTTCATCCCACCGAATTAAAGCTCATTTTTAAAAGAAAGATGCTACTTGGCTAACTGAATGTCAGGATTTTACATTTTGCCTTCTTGATGTTGGACCGAGTACTTCCCAATACTGTGACAGAGCTGTAGGAAGACCTGCAATTGAGTTCAAGGAATTGTCTCACCGCACAAAAAGACGAAAAGCTAAAGAACTTCTAAATGCTGCTGATTCTGAGCATTTATTAATGGCAGCCGAAATGAACTTGAGATCATCAGGAAAAAGAAATTCAGCCAACATAGTCCACCAATTATCCACAGCATCCCCCTCAAAAGGCACAGCTCTCAAAAAAGCACAAACTTTCACAAAAGTTTCAAAAGTTTTGTCTTCAGACCAAGCGCTTGCACTTATTATAGATAATAATGAATACGACTTGCTTAGACAACATTTCGCTAGTATTAGTTTAAAAATATGTCCGTCATATAGCTGCATTAAAACTTCAAAACTTGCATGTTATCCTGAAAAAATTACAATATCGGAAAACCAAGCAGAGATTGAACTACAGTCACTAACTGATCACACCTAATCTCGCCTATGCGCTACTCAATCAGTGTTAAATGTAGTTGAATCCATGGATTTAAGTGAAATGAATGCAGTTTTTAAATGGGGTTGCGATGGCGCTGAACAAGCCAATTACAAACAAAAATTTTCAGCCGAAAACCAATCCGATGGTAGTTTGTTTTCCATATCAATCATTCTTTTGCGGGTAAGTTCAAATATTGGCGGAGAAGAAAAAATAATATGGAAAATCCAACTCCAAATTCAACCCGATATTGTCGGCCTATTAAGCTCGTATTTGCCGAGGAAACACGTGAACCTTTTTCTAAGGAAGTGCAAAATATTAACAGCCAAATTTCTAAATTACAGCCAACACTAACTATAAACGAAAAACTTAATATTAGCATAAGCAGTACGCTTGTCTTGTGTATGATTGATGGCAAAGTGTGTAATGCACTATCGGTTTACAGATCAAGTCAGGTTTGCTATATTTGTAGTGCTAAACCAAGTGAAATGAACAATTTTCAAGCTCTTGCCGGAAAAATTGTCGATAGTTCAATGCTTAATTTTGGAATTTCACCACTCCATTCATGGATCCGTTGCATGGAATGTATGTTGCACATAGCTTACCGGCTATGCGGATTCCGGTGGGCGGATTCCGCCCATTTTTTTTTGTTCATAATCTATTTTGCATTGGCACTATATGTACCAAGTTTCACTTCGATATATCTTCTAATACCAGAGTAATAATTTCGGCCATCTAAAAATGGAAAAAGTCACAGTCTGCCCCGTAGTACGTTTTTATGCCAAAAACTTATTTTTTAATTAATAAAATAACTATGTATTTACTTGAATTCATTAGAAAACAGAGCAATCTAAGGAACCGTGTAATTTATTTCTTACGTAAATGAAAAAAAAAACTTTTTAGCCGTTTTGCTGTAATCAGCCAAGAAAACAGACCGAATTACCTTTAGTACGTTGGATTTGTTTAAAGATCTATTTTATATTTTGTTGTTATTAAAATAGCTTGTGGCCTTAAGACTAGATTCTTGTATAAAGTGGGTAAATAAATGAATGATTAAATAAAAGAGCTGATAACATTTTTATTTTTTCTTTAACAGTTTCTTTTTAAAAAACTTGTTTTAAATTTTTATTTTTGTTCACTAATTAATTTATGTTTAAATCAATTAAACAAATTAAACAAAAATAGTAGTTCTATTTCAATTAGTTTTAACATCATTATTATTTCCATATTTAGTTGTTCGAACAACTGATTTAATTATTGACATTTTTACTTATAACAACCGAGCTGTAGTATTTGGAATTAAAAAAAAAATCAAGCGTTTTTGGCAAAAAACTATCAAACAGATAAATAATAGTTGTTTGTTGTTTAGAAGTTAAGTATTTTAAGTTTTTATGTAACAGTAGTAAGTTCTCAATATTTCAACGGAAATAAAATAAATAAAATTTCAGTGTCATAAACTGCTACTAAAAAACTAAAATATTTAAAACTTGAAAAAAAAAATTTTGTTATTCCTAAAATAAATTTAGTGGAAGTGTATTTTAAAATAACTAATAATTATAATTAAATTCCATCTTCTATTTTTGGCCAGTAATTAAAAAACAAGAGTTTGGAAAAGGGGAATTCCCGGGAGGGTATCCCGGGAAAAAGCTAAATTCCCGGCAAGTGGGAAGCTTAAAAATATTAAAATTTTTAAGAAAAACAACGATGGGTTTTAAATAATTTATTTGTGATATTTATAACTTTTAAATAATTCGTTTCTATTACGTATGACAAACCAAAAGGTTGTACGAAGCTACGAATATTCGAACAACGCATAGTTCACAATAAAGGGTTGATAGGGCTATTTCTATCGCTGGATGTTTTGCAACGAAAACAAGAAACAGAGTGTCTAGTGAATTTGTCAAGAAAAGAATTAAAAAATACTTTTTCAGTGTTTTAAATTTTTATCTCTCGGTTTGTAGTACAAATGTCACCTGAATTGTTTTAAAGTTTTATCAACTGTTAATTTATTATTTAGCAAATATTTTTATAGTTTGTTTATTTTTCAATAAAACTATGAATTTTTTAATATTTTTATTCCGGCAATAAGATATTTTTTTCCCCTGTTTCCCAGGCAATAAAAAATTGCGAGAAATCCCAAACCCTATAAAAACCAAATGTGAAGGCAGCAGTTATTCAGTCCTCAACATTCGTGGAATAATAAATGAAATAAACAAATAAGAAGGTACGTTGTTGTCTCTTGAAATGGCAGGTTTGAATTGCAAATACTTACGAGCGTTTAAACTCGTCCTTAGTAACCATTTTTAATTTTACTAAAAACTAACTGAATGATTAAGCAGCGCTGTCCTAGTTGTTATCCCGATTTTTAAAAGGGAATTATAGCGTCTAATATTTCTAGGCTTTAATTTTTGATTTGAAATGTCATTTATTGTCATCTATTAATAAAGAAATTATTTGTTGATTAAAAACGCGAATATTTTTGTTGTTCGTGGCTGCGTTAGTCATGAATTTAAGTCCCAATAACAAGCTGATTATAAAGAAATAATAATAAATGGAAGGCAGAAGTTTATGCTACTGAAGTTTCGATAAGAAAAGGACAACATTTAAGCCATAATGGTAGGTGAGATGGCTAAGACACTTTTATATTAAAACAACAAAAGACATGGTAAAGAAGCCTTTACAGTTGAACAGGAAAATCGCAGTCCAAACTTAAACGGAACCATAATTAGAGCAGAGATCATAAGATTGAGTCTCGCTGAAGCCGCAGGTTATTGTGGTCTTGATAACTGCATAAGTATATCAAAAGCGTATGTTTAGTAAACAGGTCTTTGATTAAGTAAAACTTAAGCCAGAGCCACAGAATTAAAAACAAAAAATAAGAGAAAATAAAAAAAAAGTAAAAATCATCCTGCAATTAATTTTTATTTCGGAGCCTAAACGAGAATTTCTTTTTCAGGCGTGTAGAAGGATTCTACGTTTTACATATAAAACTCTCTACAATTAAGCAGAAAAACCTGAAGGAATGATGGTAGAAAATCATCAGATTTAAGCAGCAACTTTCCTGTAGACAAAAATAACTCAGCTGCTTTTTAAATCCTGACCAAAATTTCTTTCTTTTGAGAAAATTTTAAAACAGACAAACTTAAAATCATATTTCTTTAAGACGGTAATTATACATTTATGTTACATTAAATTTGAAAAAGATTGCGTCAGGATTTTTTACATGTCGTAGAACAAAATATGAATGCAGATTAAACAAGAAAATTCGGCAGTTATGTGGTCACTCTTTATTTTGTACACTTTTTATTGCTGATACAATAAAACAAAATTTGTTTAAATTCTAAGCGTTAGTCTGTCTATAACTGTTCAAAAGATTTGCCGTATGCATCAAATTACAACCATTAGGGCACCCTTTGATCTCTAATTTTAAATATTTATTTTTGTTGTTGTTATACTTGATATAGTAATGGATATTCTGTTTAATATTCAACAGTTTCTCTTTAACGGCTTTGAAGATAGGGCTGTATAGGTCAAATTATATTAGTTATAGGGACACCCTTTAATTACTTGTTATAGCGGACTTAGTAATAAAGGTTCTGTGCAACTTTTAATCAACTGTCTACAACTGTTCAACAGTTTGGTCACATACATAAAATAACAGCAACTATCGTAACACCCTATAATTCATCATTTTCAATATTTATATTTCTTAATATACCAGACAAAGAAGTGGACAGTATGTTTAATTTACAAGTGTTTGTATGTAACGTTTAAAACAATAGAGCTACATGGGTTAATTTACTTCAAATATGGGAACACCCTTCAAGTTCTGAATTCAAATTTTATACTTGTTGTTATAGCGAACGTAGCAATACAGGTTCTTTGTAAATTTCAATTATCTGGGTATAAAAGTTCAAAAGCTCACTCTTTTATTAATAATTTTAAATCTTATACTTGTTATTACAACGGTCATAATAATTGACATTCTGTCCAATTTGTAAGCGTATGTCTACAAGGGCTTAAGAAACAAGCAACAATTTACGTCACCTATGGGGATACCCTTTAATTTTGAGATTTATTTTTGTATTTTTTTTTACTATTGGAAGTTATAGTACTACGCATTTTTTTTTTAATTTTAAAAAAGTGCGCACATCTAGGTAGTATTGGGACACCCTTTAATTTTTAAGACTATAAACTGTTTTTAAAACGGAACCAAACTATAAGCATAATCTATCAAATTACAAAAAATGTTAAAAATCGGTTCAGTATTGACTGAGTTCTTCAGGTTCAAACAGAAAAAACCAAAACATTCACTCGAATTGATAACCTCCTTTTCTTTTAAAGTCGGTAAATAAATAACTTAAATTTGACACAAGTTTATTGTCATAAATCTTAAACGGTAATCGGTAGACTCTTAAAACTTTTAACAACGAAGAATAAAGAAAATTAATCAAAAATAAAAGGGTGGCCCACACATAGTATAACCCGTTATAATTGTACTTACGCTGGTAACACTTTTGATTAAACACCCCTTTATCGTTGCTGACACAAACAGTGTACAACTTGCAACATGAAACCCACAATTGTTTAAATATTTGCATGTAACCATTTGTTTTATATACCTTTTCTTGTTTTTTGTTGTTGTTGTTTATTTTCTTTAAGTGATAGTTATACTACGATTTGTAACTTTTCTTACAGCTAAATGGTGAGAGAAAGATCTAAGAAATCAGTCATGATTAATTGTGATTACGTGTGTAGTACCACTCGTAATGTCTATTAATTTAATTTGTTTTTTGTTTTTTTTTTAATTTTTTTTTTTGTGTTTAACTCTTTTACATTTTGTCGTGCATTTGAATACTTTTGCTATTTTCTTTTTTTCTTCTTAAATTTCCTGATAAATTAAATAAATTCGCAGAGATATTAATAATAGTAAAGTTTTGTTAAAGTAGCAGTTGTTGCTGATGGAAAGGTAAAAACTCTACTGTTTACTTTCTCACATTGCAAATGTATAATTTGATAATGGTAAATACATTGTTGCTGCTGTTGTAAGTGGAGTCTTATTAAGTTGCCTTAAGGAGGTTAGTGTGTTACTAACTGTTGCAGTAATGTTTTGTGCAATTTGCAGGTCAAATTCCTGAGGTCATTGCAATTTCTTTGAAATGTTTACGAAAAAAGAAATTTGTTTGCATTTAATTTGTCGGTGTGTTTGTTGCAAATACAGTAAGAAGAAACTTTTGGAAAATTTTTTTTAATAACATAATGGCTTTTGGCTTAAAAGACACTAAGGAAAACCTTAGAATTGTCGGTACCTTTATTTTTTATAGCAGTTATGAAACACACAATCCTAAGGAGCTTAAGCTTAAAGTTTGAGATTGAAATGCTGTGAAATATTTTTATTTAAGTCAATTTTTAATTATGGAAAAAGAAAAAAATTCTTTAATTTTTTTTTGTTGAAAAAATTTCGTTCATAAGGTTTCCTGATCATTGCGTTAATCGAATAAATTTCCTTCCGCGACAAAGTGTTAGACCAACTAAAAGTAACTTGTTTGGCTTGTCTCGTGATCGTTGACATATATTTAAGCTAGTGATTCAACTTGTTTTGCAGTCATGTTTGAACGGAAGTCGCATGGTCTCGCTCTCCACTTTTCCGCATTCTTTCTTCTCTGGATTTTATTGCCTTATTGGATTGCTCAGGAAGTGGGATTTCTGGAAAA
The DNA here is from genome assembly GCA_937654795.1 of Cistogaster globosa. Classification (NCBI taxonomy): domain Eukaryota; kingdom Metazoa; phylum Arthropoda; class Insecta; order Diptera; family Tachinidae; genus Cistogaster; species Cistogaster globosa. Next base: position 135,166,742 of record OW569403.1, on the reverse strand, counting down.
GAATTCACTAACTAAAGATTCCGTTCTGTTCTTAAATCAGTAAGAATCCGTACCATGTGTTTTTTAGGGCCATTTATTTACAGAGAATATAAAGAACTGATTTCTCTCGGTAGCTGGTACAATGAATACTGCCGATAACCGTTAGTACAACCATCAACTTCGAATGTCCTTCCGATTATGATTTACAAGGTACGTAGAGAGTTCCACGTGTTATAAGGCAACATGTTTAAGTTGCGATGGTGTATGTGCTTACTTTACACATGCAACTCTTTTTCTTTAACCGTTTCTCACTTTAGTGATCACTGGCATTTAGTGAAAGACAAGTGAAAATAGGCTTCGTTTGAATTTTTTTTCTAAGAAAAACTAGAATGAATTTTCATGGTGGATTTTAATATGATTTTTGGACAAAATTGAATTTACTGTTACAATTGCCAACTATCTACTACGAATACATCAAAACAGTATAATATTGTTGGTGTTGCCACAATTGGAAAACAAATTTCTTGCTTAAAAACCCTGGGGCCAATCTTTCACTTTTATATTTATGGTTTATACTCTCCGTTACATTGGACACAGAAATATATATCAAGTGTAAATTTCGAATGTTACTTGTTACTTCAAGTAGTATCACCTGAGGGTACACCCTTTAATTTCCAATTTTAATTTCATATTATTAGTTGCACAGAACTTAGCTTTACGAGTTCTGTGCAAATTTCAAGAGATAATTTTATATATTGTACTTAAGGGACACCCTTTAATTTTAAATTCTTAATGTTTGAAGTTGGTGTTATAGCGGACATAATAATCACACTGTGGGTAAATTTTATGTGTATGCCTATTAAAGTTAAAAAAAGACCACATATATCAGGTAACAGCAGGTATGCGGACACCTGTCAACTTTTTTATATTTGTGGGGCCACCCTTTGAGTTCTATTTTTTTCGTTTTATACTTATAGAAATTTAGCAATGCAAGTTTTGCGTAAATTTCAACTGTCTATCTAAAAGAGGATGCCATATAAATCCAATTTAATCACTTATGGGGACACCCTATAATTTTTAATTTTAAATACTTAATTTTTTTGTGATAATGGATGTACAAATATACATTCTGTGTGTTTTTGTAACGTTTCCAAAGGTGCAACTTAATAAGACAAAGCACTTCACCTTTAGGGACACCCTTTAAAATTAAAAATTATCTTTTTAATTACTTTTTGTTACTGTGAACTAAATTGATGCTAACTTTGCTAAAGTCTTGTATGGTGTTTGTTATGGCTTAATCAAGTATGTTGTTTGGGGAAACCCTTTAATTATTAAAGTTTTAAATTTTTGTATTTTTTTTTTTTTTTTTTTTTTAAATCGATTCAGAAATGTTTTAGTTCTGCGGGCACGAATATCAAAAAATCAGTAAATTTGGTAGCCTTGTTTTTTGTTTTATCGATAACAAACTTGGTTTCAACAGCCAGCCTCATTAAGTTGTTACACATTTTCAGGCTGCAAATATCCACTTTGAATACAAGTTTTTAAATTTGCATTTAAAGCAAATTATCTGGTTACGCTTTTTTAATTATTATTTTTTCTATCATATATTTTTGAATTTTTGTTTTTTGCGTGAGTAAAAAAATTGTGCGTTAAATTAAAGAAAATTGACTTGTTATCTTAAATACGAGGAGAAGTCAAAAGGCCTTAAGAAGTGTAAAAAGAAAATTTTTCTTTGCATTTAATAATATTCCTTTCAAATAGTTTTTGATGTATTTGAAAAGAGACTCTTACGTTATATGAACCTTTTCGAGCCTGGCAACGATATCATTGCAAAAAAGTGTTATTTCACTGCTTATAATGAGCAGCTCGTCATGATTCGTATAACTGATTTATGAATAAAATCCGGGACTTTCTTAAAGCTGAAAATGACAATTGCCTTTTGAATTCAGAATTGAACTTTTCTTTTAACATTGATAGTTAGCAACACATACCACTATTTCATTCGATATATTTTTGGAAAAATAATCAAATGAAACCGACTTTGCTTTACTTTGCTTCAATACTTCTTACATGATTTTTTTAAAGATATAATAACTTACCCTCGCATTTTTAAGCAAGTTTTTTTTTAATTGTATAATAAAAATTGTTTTATAAAATGAAAAATGAATGAAACGAAAAAAAAAATAGAAATAAAGGAAATAAACCAAAAAAAAGGATCATTAAAAGTCATTAAACTAAATGGCCAATATTTTTATTGAGATAAATGAAAGGACAAAAGATATGAAGGAAATCAAAAGTTGAACTAATTCAGCGTTTTTTAAGGGTTTTAATTCGTGAGTTGTTTAAGCGCATAAAATAATAAAAATAAATTATGCAAATAGGCTGAAAATAAACAAGTTTTTACCAAGAAAAATTATCTGAATTTTTTTCTGTTTTAAAATATTTGTTTTCTGTGGCACGATTTTTCGTGAAATACAAGAAAAATCGAATTTTGTTTATTTTTTTTATGGAAAAAACAACTAAAAACACTGTTTGCAAAACAAAAGTCTTGACTTAGTATTTCTTAAATATTATTAAGCACTTTTCAAAATATTTAGCAACTTGAATTAAGAAGCAACAAAAAAAAAAAAAAAAATTAAAAATAAAAATAAATAAAAAAAAATTCGATGTAATGAATCATGATCATGTAATGGGGTGTTTAACAAAATTTTTGTGAAATCTTTGCAAAAAGTTTTTTGTTTGTTTTTATTTAATTTTTTTTTATTTCTTTCAACAAACAACCGCATAAATATAAAATAAAACGTGCTTGGGAATTAATTATATTTTGAAATAAACAAAAAAAAAAAAAAAAAAACATTTATAAAAATAATAAATTTAAATATTTCTAGGAACAGTAACGGGATTTCCTTCATTAAAGAGGCTGTTTTGTTTGTTTTGTCTATTTATTGTTAAAGACAAAATATAAAAAAAAAATATTGGCAAAAAACTATTGAAGCTAATTGTTTAAATTAGTTTTTACTTCCGTATCAAAGCTTAAAAATTTTCAAAATAATGATGAGTCATGTTTTAAAGTCCACTGAATTAGAAATTGCCAGTAAGATCTTTTCAAGTCTCTTATAAGTTTTTTGTTATTCTGCCAAATATAAAATAAAATAGAAAAGAACTTCTTTCTTAGGTGCTTTTTTTACTAACGGACGTAGATGTAGTAGATGTGTTGGTGTGTAAAGCGGCCTGTACGTGTAACTCGAGTTCGAGAAGAGTAACAACAAACGATGTGAAGCTGACTTAGTACAATGCTAAACCAGACATGTTTCAGTTTCGCATAATTAGTAAAAAGCCCGTGCAGGGTTGCCAGAAATTTTTATAGGAAACCTTTCATTTATTGAAATAAAATCTTAATTAAAAAAAAAAATTCTTAAAATTTTTTATTTATTTTACTTTTAAAAATATCTGTTCCAAATTTCCAGATGAACATTGAGGACATATGAAATTTATTGCCAACTTCAACAGAGTTGAAAACATTAACTCACTATCCGCTCTAGAAATATTTGACATTGTGTGCCAAAACTCTTCCACTGTAACATCCTTAAAATATTTATTAAATTCATGTGGCTGAGTTCCCTAATTTCGACATCTAAAATTTTTATTTCACTGTCTTCAATTAAATTTGGAAAAAGTTTTATTAGATTTACTAGTGAAGAAACTTTTTTATTAATAACGTTTTAGGGCTCAAAATAAGAAAGCTTTTTTAAGGTTGCGATGTCAAAGTCAAATTGTTTTGTTATTTGTTTATACACCTCAATATAAAAGGCAATAAAATTCTTAATGAATTCATTTAATTCAGTAGCATTAAACTTTTTATAGAAAATATTAGTTTTTTAAAGTACATGTACCTGGTATACGTCATCATTATTAACATAAGCGACAGTGTTACAGTTTTTTCTTTTAGAGTATTGATTTCCAATAAAATTGTTTCACATATGGAAACATGTTTAAAAAATTTTAACAAAAATTCTCTATATTAGTTGTCAAACAACTAAAACATAATTTAAGGAAAAAGATCTTCAAATCTTATTTTGAATAAAGAAATCTTTAAATTCTCGCATCGCTGAGCCAGTGAGCAAGAAAGAAACACAATAAAAAATACTATACTAGTTTACCGCTTTTTCTAGAATTTTTAGAGTTTTTTAACAATTGTGTAGTTGGTAAAATACAATTTTGAGAAGTCACTTTTTAATATGCATAATATAGCGAAAAACTGGCTTAATTGGAATAAGGGGCGTTGCACGTACCATACAGAGTAAAAAATTATAACCCTGTAGCTTGAGAACTATAACAGATAACAGATATAATTTTTTATTAGCAACCCCCAATAATGAGCATGGTACCACTTCATTGTACAACTTTTGAATTTTAATAATTAAAGCTCTGAATTTTTGTATAGATTGGATAGATTGGAAAAGTGGCCGTTGTACCTGGACTACAAAGAAAAATGTTGTTGTCGTTTACCCAGGAAACTGTAAGGAGAAGGGTCTTAAAATTTCGTTCAAGTTACTTCCATAATAATCAGATTCAAAGATGGCTGGATTTGAAAAGTGCTCGTGGCAAGATTTTCCATCACGTCCATATACCTCTTACATTAAGACACGTACAGATTACCGACCATAAAGTGACTTTTAGTAGAAGTGCTAACCAAGTAAAACAGGTACGCAAAATATTAGCATTATTTTATATTGACTGTTGTACGACGCGGCTTTACCCAAACAACTTGACGTCCATTTATTTTCACGCACATTAAATTAAAGTTTAAAATTTAGTTTTCTGATTTAAATAATTGGCTTGAATTAAAAGAAGAGTTTCTTAGTTTATTAATAAACGCAGTTAAAGATAAAGTTTTTGAATTAAGAGTTAAAGTATTTATCTGTAATATCGTGAGGCTATTCCTTCCAAAAATGTGAAGCAAATTCATGTAAATTAAAAAAGAATTATTTAGTAAAATTGTGATATGATCACAAAAGTGTAACAATGTATGATTGCGATAACCAAAATATCGTTATTATGAGTCATTCTATCGTCACGGTAAAAAAGATTTTGTTAATATTATATCATCGAATTGCGCACCACACAAAAAAGTCCATGGTTGGTTTAAATTAACTATTTTTTCTTTAAATACAATCTTCATCACTATTAAATTTTAATAACTAAAATAATTTAGCTTGATTGCTTCCAAAATAAACATTTCATGATATTTTTATGAAATATTTCCTATTCAAAACTATTAAAAATGAAAAGTATTAGTTATTGAAATAGTAACTTTTTTGAATCCCATTGTTTTGAACTAAATGAATTATTTTTACAACTTTTTTCGTAAAAAAATGTTATCGCACTTTTTTTCTTTTTTTTTTAATGTAAAATAACAATTGTTTCCAATAGAAAAAAATATATATAAATATAGACTTGCTAGATTGGCTTAAGATCTGACAAAAATGTTAAAGTATTTAAATAATAATTGAAATTTGTATATGAACTTACATACAATTTTATTCATTCAGGCACAATGATCTAAAAATAATAAAACAAAAATATATATTTTAAAAAATTTTAGTTGAGAAAAAAATAAAAGAATTAATCAAAACAAGTAAGAGTGCTAGGGTTGGCTATGCCAAGTCATGTATACCCTCCACTATCATAAAGAATTAAAGAAATTAATATTGATATGAAGTAGAAAAATTTATGTCATCGGCTCTTAATGGGTAAAGCATATTAAAAAATTTTAGTATTTCCTAGAAGATCTCTTCAAAAGCGTTCAAACGATACCCATATTGATCATATTTACAATCGAACTTTTTTAAGGAAAATTTCAGAGGCCCACAACTCGAAGAATATGGGGCGAGCGCCAATTTTTTCAGTTGATGTTTCTTTTTTCTTATCTTTTAATTCTCTATCGCTCCATATTTTTGTTTTGTTGATTCGAGGTACTTCATTGTTCCAACTGATATGGAAAAATTAGAGGTAGGCGTGGTGTTAAGCCCACTGCCTCGAGGGACACGATATCTGATCTATTGGCGTGCTTAAATTTTCTCTAGCTCATATAGTGCCTCGACAATCGTTTGATTTTAACACAAACACGAACGGACATCGGTTAATCGACTTTGCTATGCATAAGGACCCAGAATATATACACTTTATGAGGTCAACGAAATGAGAAACTTAGATAACCTTTTTTCCAGTTTTCGCGAAAAAGGGTAGCAATGCAATCCAAACGGTTTTTATGGAATATGATTTGGAAGTTTTTGGCAGTGGAAATTGCTTAAAGTTGGACAAAATTATATACAATTTTTTTTAAAGGTGTTTGAACTGATTATATTTTTTTTTTTCGAAAAAAAGGAAAATTCAAATTTTTTATGATTATCTAAACAAAACAACAACTAAATAATATAACATTTAATTCAATGATTTAGAAAATAATTTGTTGTTGATTGATTATTAACCCGAAATTAAAATAAGCGATGAGTCTTAGTTATTACCCAGAGGTGTAGAAAGGGGTTAAAATAAGAGTAGATCCAAGAACACCTTACTTTTAAACTACTAAATAAATAAATAAAATTTTAAATTTAAAAACTCGGGAAATATGGAGTTTCATGTAGGACCAAAAGTGGCTTAAGAAGGTCCACAAAAAATATTTTAATCAAATATCTCTTAGTAAAGTTTCAATAAAATTAGACAATCTGTGTAAAAAGTATAAATTTCTTTAACAATTATAGTTTAAACAACCTTCCATTGAGGTCCAAATAATCCAAAAAAATTAATTTTCTTATTTAATAGTACACTCAATAGCGCATAATAATAATAATAATAATAATAATAATAATAATAATAATAATAATAATAATAATAATAATAATAATAAAAATAATAATAATTAAAAATTAAAACAATTTTTTGAGGTGTCTGTGTTTTAATTTCATTGTTGTTGAATTTATTAGAGCATTTAACTTACAATATTAAAAAAAGGAAGTCACAACTGGAAACAAGGAAAAAAATTGATGATTCATTAAATTAAAAACATTCGCTATACATCATTAAATAAAAATAAATAAGAGTGCTATATCCGGCTATGCCGAATCTAATATACCCTTTACCATGTATGTTAAGTTTAGTGAAGTAGCTCCTATTAAAAAAACAAATATTGGAGTGACAGAGAAATAAGAAATAAGAAAATAAAAACTAAGCCCTTTATAAAATTTTACATTAAAATGTCACCGGCTTTTAATGGATTAAACATTTTTAAAAATTTTAGTTTTTTTTAAAAGAAATATTTTTATGAAAATTTCAGAGCCCCATAATTAGGAAAATATCGGCGAGCGCCAATTTTTTCACTTGGTACATTTTTCTTATTTTTTAATTCTCTTTATATTTGTTTTTTTGATTGGAGTTACTTTGTTGTTCCACATGATATAGAAAAATTAAAGGCATTCGCTGTGTTAAGCCCAGTGCTTCGAACGACATGTACAGATCTTGCTAATTTCTAATAGCAAAAATTTGAATTCTTTATGCGGTCGGAATTGTAGAAATTACAAATGGAATGACAAACTTAGTTATACCCTTTTTCCACTTTTTGTGCTAAAGGGTATAGAAACTGCTTTAAAAATTACTGTTTTTTTCTATCAACCATTTGAGGCTGCTGTAGTCGAAGTAAGCACGTTGGCTACAAACCTGGTTACCCAGGGTTCAACCCCTGCGGCAATCAAAAAATAAAAAATGTTTTTTCTGTTTAATGGTATAAATACATATTCAGAATTAACATGAAAACATGCAGTCTCCTTCGTTGGTACTTCATATAGCATTTTCGCCGGCGAAGTAAAATAACTAACTCTCTATCTCTCTCCTTTCACCACCTGTCTTATCTCTCATCTATCCCTTTCCTAAAAGAATGTAGCACGGTTACCAAATATTTAAATAGATAATAATGCCTGAAGTGCTACTTCACTTAAAAAAAAAAAAAAAAAAAAAAAAAACCAGAGGCGCTGCAGCTTTGCTCGAAAAATACACAGTACAAGCAATTGCAGGGTTGGAAGAAATTAAGCATTTTATCAATCACTTTTGGAAACAAAGGTAACACAAGTAATCGATGGAAGCGATCATGTTCATTTAAGTGTACAGTTTAATATATTCGTATTTGTTTGACATAAAGCAAACAAGTTTTAAACTGATTTATTTATACAAAATTATAAAATATCTATATCATGTCTGTTCGTCGTTTGAGCAAAAACAAAAAAAAAAAATTAAAGAAAAAGTAAAGAAGCGAAAAGGAAGGAAAAAAAACTAACCACAACCGCAGAAATTATTTGATCAAATAAAAAATTTACGGTTAATAAATATTTAATGGAATTAATTTATTAAGCCAACAAAAAAAAAAATTAATTTAAATATTGGTTTTAAACACTTTAGTAAAAATTGATTAAAACAAATTGTGAGAACAAACGAAGCAGACGAATTTAGCGAAACACAAAAAAAACCCAATTAAATAGAAAAGAAAACTATAAAAAGTATTAGACAATATTGCCATTATTTTTATTTATATGCTTCCTAAGAAATATTAAACAAATAAAAAAAAAATAATAAAACTGAACTTGTTAAAGCAAATGAACAAATTTGTGTTTGAAGGTCTGGAGTTTTAATCACAGAAATAAAAAAAACATTTTTTCTCTTTAATAAAAGGCCCAGCTTAAGCATTGTCTTACTTTAAATGAACTATTTAAATAGATTTATGATGTTGAATTGACAAACTGTGGTTGCGTATAATGATGGATGTTGTACGGTTTGGATTTGTTAAAATAAAAAAAACAAAAAACAATTAAATATAACGATTTAACTTAATTTATTTTTTGTTGCGTTTTGTAAGCTCAATTTCAAACAAATATTTTTTTACAAAAAAGGAAAAATTATAATAAAAATTAACGCATGAATGATTATTTTGAAAAAAAAGCGCTTTGAACTTCTTAATCATGCGATGTCTATTGTGGGCTAAATTATTATATGCAAATTACCCTGAAGCAACTTTTGGCAAAAGTGTATTTTTGTCTTAACCTTCAAATAGAAACCAATTATTTATTAAAAGCTCAACTGCTTGTTATTAATTAAAAGAAAAATTACACACTTTTTTATTTCTTTGATGCATTTTGTAATACCAAGTAGTTTGGAACTCGGTGTGTGTTGTTTTCAACACCTTTTTTTCTGTAAAAATTAACAACATTTTATGCATGAAAGTAAAAATCTGGCTGTGACAATCCTTTGAACATTTACAAAAAATCTGACAAGATTCTGTTTTCTTAAAACTCAAACATCTGAGTTTCTGAAGATGCCGTCAGACATTTACTAGACGAGCCGCCACTCTTTCTGACAAATCTTCTGGGGAAACTTTTCTGTTATGATTAGAATTAATTATTGTTTATAATTTCGCATTCATTATTTGTTTGTTCTTTAGAAAAATTGTTTGCTGCTTTTTTTTTTATAAGAGGGAGGAGTATTGAGGCTTTCTAAAAGACCAACTTCCACTTTCTTCAAATTGACTTCTTCTCGCATTGTACGAGAGCTGCTCTATATATTTCTGGCCTAATAGTGAAAATGCGAATATTTATAATCAAAAATGGTTTTATTGTTTTTCAAAGTATTCTCCAGCATGATTTATACACTTTTGCATGCGTTCAAACCAGTTGTCGAAGCACTTTTTCCACTCCGATTAAGACACCTCTAAAACATGGTTTTTGAACACTTCAACAGCTTCTTCTGGAGACGAAAATCGTTGACCACGCATTTTTTTCTTGATGTGCGGAAACAAGAAGAAGTCATTAGGTGCCAAGTCAGGGCTGTACGGCGGATGACCAATTAATTCGACGTTTTTGCCAGTCAAAAACGCTCTGGTTTGAGCCGATGTGTGAGAGCTCACATTGTCATGGTGAACAATGATTCGTCTTCTTTTGTTGGCTTTTCGAATTTCTCCAATGACTTCAGGCAAACAAATTTTAGTGTACCACTCAGAAGTGACCGTCCTACGTTGCTCAAGCGGAACAGTCGCCACATGACCAGTTTTGCCGAAGAAACAGGCGACCATTTGCTTCGAAGTGCTTCTTCCACGAACAACTTTCGTTGGATTTTGTTCGTCTTTGAAGACCCACATGGTCGATTGTTGTTTCGTTTCGGGCTCATACCCATAGATCTATTATTCGTGACCTCTGGCGATCTTATAAACGTCTTTTTAATTACCGTAATCGTATTTTTGCAACATTTTTTTGCACCAATCGACACGAGCCGTTTTTGAGCGGCTTTCAAATTGTGCGGGATCCAACGAGAACAAACCTTTTTTACGGTCAGGTGTTCATGCAGTATCGAATGTATGCTGGTGGAAGAAATGTCCAAGGATGTCTCTATCTCTCACAGCATCAATGTTCTCTGGCACAACAGCCGTTTTTGGATGACCATCACGGAATTCGTCTTTGAGCGAGCTTTGGCCACGATTAAATTCATTATACAAATTTTTCACAGTGCTATAGGATGGTGCTTCATCGCCATACAAGGATTTAAGTTCATCAATGCACTCTTGTCGTGATAATCCACGTCGAAAGTTGTGAAAAATGATGGCACGAAAATGTTCACGAGTTAATTCCATTTTTTTCTATATTATTTTTATCAAGTCACTGTAAACAACACAAATAATGGTCGTACGTCAAAACGTTTTGAGTACGAGTATGCTTAAAAATTACAAACTTTCCAATGGAAATGTCAGATTGCACTTGGCAGCACTCAGTGTTGCCAGGCCAGAAATATATAAAGCAGCCCTCGTATTCATATTCACTGCTGAAGAGGTCACACACTTGTTTTTAATGACAGGAATTCTAAAAGATTTTCCAAAAACAGTTTTTAAAAAATATTTCCATTTTAAAATCTTTAAGAAGACCTTTAGTAGCAGGCCTGTTTAAAAGCCCTATGATAAGGGCCAATAATTACAAAACAAATTAACCCTTCATAGAGGGTTACGCTTTTAGATATTTTCGTCTTTAATAGTTTATTTCTTTTTTCTCTTTAAAAACTTATTTTTGTTGTTTATTTTTTAAAAGCTTAAAAGTTATTTTTTCAAATGTATTTTATTCAGCCCACGGTGTTACGCATTAAGCTCGAGCAGGTGAAAGATGATCACTTTTATCTGCCTGTAATATAAAAATATACGATTATCTTTAAAAAAGTTTATCATTATCGGCCAAAGTGATTTAACAGGACTTTTAAATAGAGATAGCCCTAGCGACTTTTTCTTTTTGTTTAACATTATTTATGCACTGACTTACACATATTCAAGACTAAATGATTGATTGTGATCTGCAATGTGTGTACATATGTGTTTGAAAAGGTCATCTATATTGATGTATAGAACTTTAAGATGGCAACACTTTTTTAACTGGCGTTTACTTTGTCAGCTGTCAAATGATTTATGTTTAGTGGTGTTTGGCGTTTCAAACGAACGCCTAAACGACGCTTCCAAATCGTGCAAATTTATTTTGAAAATCGTGGTAAGTTTTGCGCACTACATTCATTTTGCGTTTAACGTAATCGTCTAACGAAGCATTAAATTCGATTAACTATGGAACGTTTTCGCACCATGTTTACACTAAATGATAATTCGCATCAACAGAGACGCCGGACAGTACGTACAAAAGAAGTTATTGCTGTTGTAGAGCTTAGCGTAGAGACAGCGCACAATTTCGATATGATTTCATCTCTTTATTGAAGCATTTGCAGAAAGATCTTGGTTTGCGAACTTACAAAATCTAAGTCGGGCAACAATTGAAGCTACAACATCAACCAAATCTTTATTTGTTTGTTTGTTGATCCTGATTTTCATAAGCGAATTTATTTTAGCGATAAAGAACGCTTTTGGTTGAATGAATACGTCAGTAAAATAAACTGCCGTCGCTGGTGATGATAATACGCAAGTGTAAATTTAAAAACCGTTACATGCAATAAAAAAAAAACTGACTGTTTTGACTGCTGGTAGAATTAAAAGATTGTTCTTCTTTGAAAACGATGCTGGTCAGAAGGTTACATTTAATGACGACTGCTCTAGAGCAATGATTACTGACTTTTTCGTTCGCCTACTAAACAACCGCGATGTACAGTTCTATGGTTTCAACAAGACAGCGTAACAAATCACACAAGTCGTGTCTAAATTTATTTATTGAAGGATGGGTTTGGTAACTGCAGGGATTCACCTTTCTGTCCCTTGAATTCGCTTCCAAGACTTAAAGCCGGTAGACTAGTTTTAGTAAGAATATGTGACGTCTGTTATCTACGCCGATAAGCCAAAAACGATTGATCACTAGAAGGCCACTCATGTTGATAAAAGACATAAAAAATTGGACCTTCAGATTAGAATATTTTGGATCCAGCCGTGACAGTCATAAGCCAGAAGTTGAATTTAAATTACATCTTTAGAGGATTTTTTTTTTTTTTTTTTTGGAATAAAGTAAATTTTGTGTACATTTATAAAAGTCACCTTTGTTTTATTTTACGTCCATAAAAAACCCTTTACAGCATTCTTGATTTAATTTTTTTTTAATTTATAAAATTTTTAATCAAAACGAAAGACTTAAGAAACAAACACTTTTTAAAACTTTTCCTTCCATAAAAACAAATTAAAAAATAAAATTATTTGGTTATTTTTTTTATTTAAGTTAAGAGTTTTGTTAAGAATTTTGTCACATCTTCACATAATATATTTTGCAAAAAATAAAAAAAGAAAAAACTGGTTTCAGCAAAATAACGTTTTATGGGCATAAACAACATTTTCCGTTTAATGAACTTTTTAAATCGAAAATCACGTTTGCGTTTTTTTTTCTTGCAATAAAAGTTAAATTTGTTTATTCATAAGAAAAGATACTTTTCGTATTGAAACAAGTTACAGATTCCAGGCCATCTAAGAAATTGCTTGTTAACATTTTTTGCTCTGGTTTGCAATGGTTTTGAAATTTTTAAAATGCTGTTGAAGTGATAGTTTTGAATTTTATGTGTAATAAAATTCCTTAAATCATCATTTAGGAAAAATTTCAATTTATCAAATAATAAAGAAATTGGAATATTAAATTAGAGAAGATTTAAAAAGCTTTTTAGAAACATGTTTGTCGTTACTTGAGATTTGTTATATTATCCAAAAAGATATCAGATACCGGCTTCTTAACTGCTATTCCAAAGGGAGCAGGCTGCCTGAAGGGCGTCTGGAACACTAAGGAATTGCGACGACTCACCCATCTGTAGCAACAGAATTAAGACGGGATTCTACGTGTCTGGGAGCGATGAACAAGGCTCATTGCCAAAAATATATTTAAATACATCCCGATAACCAAAGTCATGGAGTTTGTTTGCTTTAGATTTTAGAAGTCATAAAGTTCAAACAGCACTCATGAAAGCATAAACAATGCAACGTTATTTTGCTATTTTCGCATTAAAATGTGGTGGGCTGGTTAAGGTATCAGAGGGAACAAAGGGCTGATCTTCGAATACGGGAAAGTTAAAACTCTGCTATACTTTCTCTATCTCTCTCTCTCTCGACATTGTCTTCAAATATTATTTTTAAACTGATAGTGAGTGATCTGTATTGTCGCACCCACTGCGAGTGATGTACACAAGCTTGTACAAAATATTCGTTAGATTAGAGGACTAGGGGACAACACTAATGGTCTTCACTGTCGTACAGTTTATACGGGCGAATATGTGGTTTCTGATGCCTTAAGTGTACAGCTCAATCAGGGAACGTCGACTCGCCATCGATTTTAACAACTCGGCATTTAATGCATCATAATAATTAGAATTTGGAACAAAAAATTAGGGTTAACCGCTTAATAACCTTCTACTTCAGACTTGAAACCCTATCTATTCTTTTGCAGGTGACAGCATTCATTTTTGTTTCGCAGTAGAGCAAGCCTTCGGGAAATTGAGGCTATGAGAAAGCACATGGACGATACCCTTATCCGCGACCTCTTGATAATTTCCGAATGGGACCTGGCGAAAAGGGGTTCAGTTTAATGCTCATAAAACCTAGTGCTGTGTGCTTTCGCGTACAACTATATATGCTACCTCATCTGTAATTATGGGTGATATATGTATTTAGGAATCAGAAGCTCTCGATGTTCTTGGCATGAAAGTTCAATGCGATGTTCGTTGAAACAAGCATATTTTTCATGTTGCAAAAAAAGCATTCAAGTGCCTAGGTTTTCTAAAACGGTGTAAGAAACAGTTCACTCCATCTGATCTCCTTACTATCTATGTCACCTTTATCAAACCGAAAATGGAATACAACTCCCATGTATGGGCCGGTGCTTTAAAATCTTTTTGGATTTACTCGACAGCGTGCATGAGAAGCTCATCGGTGACAGTAGGGTATCCAGCTCTATTGACTCACTGGAGCATCGACGCAATGTGGGGTGTGTTTTACTGTTTTATCGTTACTACAATGGAATGTGCTCTTATGAGATCAGGGAACTCGTTCTTGAAAACCGTAATTTCATACGCGCAACGCGCTCTGCATCGAGAGCGTATTCCTTTGTGGTCGATTTGCCAGTGAATCGCACAACGCATTACAGAGAAAGTTTGTTTTTTAGCCGAACAGTTTGTATGTGGAATAAACTCCCTGCAGAGGTCTTTCCTGCCACTTTCAATGTGCAAAGATTCAAATCAAATGTCCACAAGCGCTACTTCTCCTATCCCCCTTCCCACAACCTAATTTTCTAGCTCTGGCACAATGCATTTCATAAGTAGGGGTCATCCCCTGAGTTCTGGTCACGCATATTGAAAGAACAGCCATTTTAGTCAACGTTACCAAACCATCTTTTGCGCATTAAGTTCAGTTATCTCATTATCAGCCATTTTCAACTTGGCCTGCTTTGCTTTTCTTGGAGGTGGATGCTGCAAAGGACCAATATTACGCGACTAAACTAGAAACGATCCACATCTTTGGCGCGATTCGCAAGATGCAATCAAAAACCGGCAACAAAGTCCCAGAAAAATGTGGACTTCAAATTTGACTACTGATAAGCCAGCGCCAGCAGTCAAATGAATGAAACATAAATAATAAAATACGTAGTTCGAGAGTATTAAGACACTTTCTGTTGTCGATAAAATTATTAATAGGTCGCAAAGCACTGTCTCAGCTACAAAAACAGACTTAATGGCATAAAATAACTTTTCACGAACTAAATTTGAAATTTACATAAAGAATTAAAACAAACATCCATCATAAAGCATAAAGCGGTCTATACACAATCAAAATATTCGTCCAGCCTTGTGGTAGTATTTGTGCACATATATTAGTATATGTTATACAGAAGATGATGGATGAAAAATCAAAAAAATTTAGATTTTTGGCATGCTGGATGTTTCACTTTGATATGTGTATTGTGTTTTTCAAGCACGTACAAAATTTTCATTTTAAACAAAATTTTCAGTTGTGTAGTTCTGCGGGTATCAAAAAATGTCAAAAGAAAAAAAAAACTTTAAATTTGCCAATCATTGCCAAGCGCAATATTGACAGCACAAAAACGAACCAAAAATGAATTTTTGATTTTTCATTCAACATGTGTGCATCAAAGCGCACAGCACACATACACGAATGTAACAGCCAGCATTTTGATCGAAGATAGACCGCTTAAGGAAACATATTCCTCCGATGCTGGAATCGCTATCTTAAATCAAAAGCCCGAATACAGTTAGAAATAAATGACGAAGATTACTTTTTATACTTCAAGAGAACAATAATAAATAAAGAAACTTCAAATTAGTTTGCTTAACTAAAAACTGTAATTAATGGCAGATAATTATGCAAAAACTTGTGGAGCAATAATTTGCAACATTTTCTGCAATTCTTCATTTTTCAAAACAAGACAAAAAAAAAAAAAACATACTCAGCAACATAAACAAATGTTGCAAATATAATAACATACTTGACCGCAGATTCGATAATAAACAATTGTTCACTTAAGCGAAATGTAGTTGAAATTAACTATTAAGTGAACTATTTTTATAACTGTTGAAAAATTCTAGATAATATTCTTAAACATTAACAATAAGACACTGTTTTGGCTTTTGAAGATAGCAACATTTTTCTTTGACTACAAATGGTTTTATTTCATTTTAGACCAAATTTTAATTATGTTTTTAATTGGTTTAATTATACATGTGTGTAAGGTGAAGGGTATGTACAATTCGGCTTGGCCGAATATAGCACTCTTACTTGTTTTTATCTAAAATAAAACTTTTGCAATTTTATAATGCAAATTTTGAGAGAATTTCTATTGATGTTGGGCATGTTCTATTTTCATCTTCCATAGTCGCTCTTCAGGGCCTTGACGAAAAATTATTAACGCATTAGATGGTGGTTAATAGGGGTGTCAAATTCATAGTAAAGAATTAAGAGCAGTTTTTAATTTGCGTTGCAAAGAACAATATGCAGATGTAGAAGAATGGAGTTCAACAGCATTTACAAAGTTTTTTTTTATTTTTCAAAGAAACAACGACTTTAAAATTGTCTATGTTGGGTCTAAAGTCTTTCGTTTTATTTGCAGCTAAACGTATGCATGCCCAAGCATGTGTTTATGCGTGAGTATGCGTATGTTTAAGCTGCAATTTAACAGATTTTTAATGCTTTAAAGTTAAAATTTATTAAAATTTAAAATTTTAAATGCTTGTATTTTAGTTTATCTTACTTAAAAAAGAATTTATTTATGTTAAATTACTATGACTTGTTGTTTTTTGTTTCTTTTTTTTTTTGCCAAAACCACAAAAAAATTGTGTTGAAAAAAAAAGTACTTGAGCACGATTTAAAAGAAAACATCAGAAAAAAATTAAACAAATTTAAAATAAACAACTACAATAATCAAGGTTTTTCGTGAGATCTATATGCCAAATATAAGTCAAATAACTATTGCATTATTTTAAGGCAAATAATGGAAAATTTTCTAATAAACAGCCTCTGAAACACTCTATTTGTAGTGAATAGATTTTAATTGGCAAATAATTTTAATCCGGCTTGAGTTCACGTATATTTTAATTTCTAAATTTGTTACGAAAGAAAAAATATTTTTTTTTATTTTGTGTTAATTTTAAAGGCAAATCTTCTATTGCAACATTAAAAATATTAAAATCTTGAGAGTTTTCGAAAATAATTAAAATAGTTATGCTTTGAGAGCCTTGAGTTAGTCACCAATGAGTGAGGTAACTGACAGGTTTTCGATTTTCAAGTTGTTGTGCTTTCGTTTGCTTGGACTTTAATGGGCGTAAATTTGACCACAAAACTTAAACAAACGGTCGGCATGTTTATCCTAATAAGTCAACGAATGGCCACAATTCATTAAATAGTGTTCAGCAGAAGACTGACATTAATTAAAAAAGACGACTTGGGACGTAGGGGAGTTAATCAACCACAAAAAAGCAATAAGCCTATTTTTAGATTTTTATATTTTCTTTTGCTTTATTTTTAAAAACTCTTAAAAAAATATAGAAATCCTTTTGTTCATACGCTGCAGTCAACGGATTCAAGGTGGCCAAGAATAGAAATCAGGTTATCTGCCAATTAATATCAGAGTGGTGTAATGAGAATCATGATCCAATGTAGATCTCAGGCTTGCTTTATCCCTTATGGGCGTTTAGTTCCCTGTGGGTACAAATATTGAGTTTGTATATTTTGGGTTTCATTGATTTTTTTATTTAAAATGTATGAATCAGTTGACAGGATAGACAGGATGGACAACCGCTAATTTCTAAAAGTTGTTTTGCAATTTTTTGTTTCAATATGGGCAAAAAATCATTAGCGGAAACAGTGGTGATATGTGTCTGGTAGGATATAGAAGACGACTAAAGGCCCTTAGGGTTGTGGCTACCCAACCCTCATGAATCAGTAAAACAAGATTGCGCATTCAGCCGTTAAACCAATTTTTCTACGCGCATCTACGTCACAATAGAATGAAAATGGTGTGTTTGTTGCAAAGTGTGCCACTCTCACACACGTTAATTTGTTTACGAAAAATATTCTGTTTCTACATCACACAAACGACAACAACAAACTAACGGACCTGCGCAACCTTGTTTTCTTGATTCATGACAGAACCCTAGAGGTGTTTCTCAATGCGTATTTTATAATTTTTAATTTTTTCCCAACTGGAATTTAAACCGCGGATATTATTAATGAGTTTTATTTTTCAGCTTAAGGTTCATTTTTAATTGAATTTCTAAACATTTTTTAGAAAGAAAAGTTATTTACAAATGTTTGCGGACGTTTTTCAAATAAAACAAGAAATCCAAATCCATCATCAGCATTCTTTGCATCTATCCACTTTAGTTTGTGTACATTGTAAACATCCGATGGCTAATACAATTGCAAAAACAAATTTACGAGATAAATTACAAAAAGAATCGTGATAATATTGATATAAATACTTCTCCTATTCTTACTTACAAAGATAGATAGATGCGAGGAATGCTGATGATGGATTTGGCGGTTCTGGAAATGCGGCATTACATTCTGCCAGCGTCTAGTTTTTCTTGTTTTCTTTGGAAAACTTCCGCATACATTTGTTAATAATTTTTCTTTCTAAAAACTGTTTAGAAATTTAATTAAAAAAGAACCTCAAGCCGACAAATAAAATTCTATTTCATTTATAATATCCACGGTTTAAATCTCAATTGGGAAAGAATTAAAAATTATAATCATAATTTCTTTAAATTAAATATAAATTGTTTTTAGTGCAAAGACATTTACCCTTTTAAAATAGAACTAAATATTTTATTAAAAAATTCCCTTATAAGAAAATTTAATTTAATTTAATTAAAATTTTTTTCCTATGGATTTTTTCTTTAATTGAATTTAACTTCCAGTCCAACGTCCATGTTTTTTAAATTTTTAAATATTTTTGGAATTTCCTTATGGGAAAATTGTTTAAATTCACATATAATTACTTTCATTATTTATAAATATTTTAAAGTTAAAAAAACACGAAAACTAATAACCAAAATTTTTACATTTATTTTCAGAAGAAATTTTTCAACTTCAAAGAAATTTCATTGTTAATATTCATGATATTCCAAGGCGGATTAATATTACCGGGTGGCATCATTGCAGCAGCTGACAATTTTTTGTTTAATTATGTACCGTGTAAAATAGCTGTCAGGATTGAATTATTTTATAATACCAAAGTTCTTTTTCTTAGTATTCTTTAGAAAAGAATTGTAAGAAGAGTTTTAAATCAATTTAAAAAACGAATCTTAGGAAAAACGTTATTAAAAAGGGTAAGAAAAAAGTGCAATAATTATTTTTGTATTGTTGTAGGGGTGCTGCCACCTTATATGAATTTGCCTTGTTATATTCATAGAAAAATTGATGAATACAAAAAAATTTCAAGGACAAATTTCTAAAGGGTTGTTTTAGTATTTTTGATTTTTTTTGGGGTTTTTTTATTTTCTAAATTGAATACCGAAATTTTGAAAGTCTTTCTGTGGTGAAATTTTTTAACATAATAGCTCCATTCCCGTACTTTTTTTGAGTAACGTTTGGTAAAATGAAAGTAAATATATATTATTCTCGATTGAAGAGAAAAATTATCGAAAGTACGGGAACACAAAAACCAAACTTCTATCCCTAAACAAGATGTCAACTAAAACAAACGAGCGGCTTATAGTAAACATAAAAACACAAATTTTTCTCAAGTTCTTAAATTTTTTTTAATATTTTTTGGAATTAAACTTGTAAAGAACACTTTTGGCAGACATTTGCTTACATGAAACATAGAATTTTTTTGTATTTGCTACTGTTTACTTTTTAACCAGCTGATTGTTTTTTTTTTTTTTTTTAAGTTTACACATTCTACCCAAAGAAAAAGTCTGAGCTGTTTCGTGCAGAAAGAAGAAAAATTTTTGTCTCTCAAAAGCTCTCTCTTCTACCCAAATTTGTAGTACGGGAACAGTTTTCGGTAACATTAGGATCCCGCGTAATCTCAAAATTGACTACGGGAACGCACCTATAATGTTGATTAAGATTCGAAATTTTTCATGATATTTTTATTGCTTTGTAAACTTAATCGCAGGAATATAATTTTTTTGTGATTTAAAAAATTTGTTGAATTTGTTTAAAAAAAAAAAAATTAAAATTGAGTAGCGTCTCATTCGAACATTTTAAATTCATTTCATAAGATATTTTTAATAGTCAAAATAAATATGAAAGTTTTTAAGCAGCATTATTTTTTTATAAAAGATTCCTTAGACTCGTTTAATGACATTCCAAAATCAATTACCGGGATTAGTATTGTACTAACCCTCGTTAAGCCTGAGATCTCTCAGAGACTATCAAGGTTGCATCTTAAGCAACAGAACCTGTTCACTTAAAGATTTAAAGTCGGTCTTTGGATAATAGCAGCCAGCCACAAGGTTCTGTTTTTAAACTGTAATCCTTTAAAAAGTATCAATCTAAGAATTAAAATTTTTTGATTCTGTTTTTTTTTATCATGTTAAAGGAAGTTTTTTAACAAATTTCTTTTATTTGGTGCATTTTTATAATTTTATATTTTAAGGCTTTCTTTTCATGGCGTTAACTGTTTAAAAAAGCTGTTCAAAAACAAATTTTTATTAAACATTAAATAATGTTTAATAGTTTTCATAAGCACTAAATTGCCATTTAAATGTAGGGTACATAAACATAAGAAAAAAATCGTGCAAAAACTTTCAGAAAATAAAACAATTGTAAAAATCATTGAACAACGACTGCAGCATATTTTAAGATTAAATGCTACTGATTTCTGTTAAGTCTTCGTTAATAATTAAAAGAACCCACAATGACATTTAAAATATAATAAAATTGATATTTTAAAGTTAAAAGTATTTATTTGCAATAAAATAAATTTTAAAATTCTTTAAAATCCCAACTGACCTTTACTTTGTATACAAAATTTATCATTCAATATTTTAATTAATTTTTTTTCAAAATAATTATTTATTTTTTATAACATCAATTATTATTTTGTTTATTTAAAACAAATGCACTTTGTTTAAAAACAAAAATCACTTTATTTTGGCTTTTAACTTTTAAATAAATTTATTTCATTTATTTTTATAAAGAAGATCTTTCACTCTTCCGTTAATGTTTACCTCAGCGCGTACCGTAAACGACTAATTATTTACACCGTTTGCTCTCAACTTTTAAAGGTTTTTTTTTTAAATATTGAACAAAAGTAAAAACCAACAAATTGGCAACGTAAAAAAAGCAAATATTAACAACTAAGCAAAATGGTACTCATTTCCATTGTTGGATTTATACTTCAACATCCAGACTTTAAATTCAAAAACGTAGCGTTGCTTATAAGATGAGTTGCAAACAAGATGATGTGCCAATTGTTAGGTTTATTTGTTAAACTCTCAGTTAATACGGGAGTGCAGTTTTAATTATTGTTGTTCAATGTTAACACAAAATTATGGACAAAAATGAGCGAAACGATTGTAATGCAATTTACCGCTAAATGTCTTGTTCAATTTGCCATTTTTTAGGCCGAAGAGTTTTTTTTTATCTTTTATGGCTAAGTCTTTCTAACTGAAGTTTATGGCTGTTGTTAAAGCTTTTTTTTAAAGAGTATTTGAAAGTTTTCTTTTACTCTTTTTTAAAACTTTACGATTTACAAAAAAGTGTAACGAGGTTGTTGTCTGTGCTAAAGTGCAGGAATGGCAATGTAACTGCATTTGTATTTCTAATAATAAAAATAGTAAATCAGAATACAAACAAATTAAAAAAATTCCAAAAATAATTATTATCGTCGATAGGAAATTGAAAACAGAAATGATATGTGCATAAATAATAATTAATAAAATAATTTGGGAAATAAAGATCAATATTGATGACACAATAATAAAAAACTATAAAAGTGAAAACACAAATGCCATCGCAAATTGCTTCGCGAAAAACTTTAATGAGAATATTAAAAATAAAATCCAACTTGTAATATAAAAATAATGCAACTACTCAACTCAATTCCATATATTTCGAACACGCTTCACAATATAAGATATACACTATTCTAAGATCATTGAATATCAAGAAAGGTGCTACGAGGGCTGCGATATATATTTCTGGCCTGGCAACACTGAGTGCTGCCAAGTGCAATCTGACATTTCCATTGGAAACTTTGTCATTTTTAAGCATAATCGTACTCAAAACGTTTTAACGTACGACTATTATTTGTGTTGTTTACAGTGACTTGAAAAAATTAATATAGAAAAAAATGGAATTAACTCGTGAACATTTTCGTGCCATCATTTTTCACAACTTTCGACGTGGATTATCACGACAAGAGTGCATTGATGAACTTAAATCTTTGTATTGTGATAAAGCACCATCCTATAGCACTGTGAAAAATTGGTATAATGAATTTAATCGTTGCCGAAGCTCGCTCAAAAACGAATTCCGTGAAGGTCGTCCAAAAACGGTTGTTGTGCCAGAGAACATTGATGCCGTGCGGGAACTCATAATGCAAGATCGACATGCGACATACCGAGAGATAGAGACATCCTTGGACATTTCTTCCACCAGTATACGTTCGATACTTTATTAACACCTGGCCGTAAAAAAGGTTTGTTCTCGTTGGATCCCGCACAATTTGAAAGTCGCTCAAAAAAGGCTCGTGTCGATTGGTGCAAAGAAATGTTGCAAAAATACGATTTCGGTGCTTCAAAAGACGTTTATAAGATCGTCATAGGTGACGAATCATGGATCTATGCGTATGAGCCCGAAACGAAACAACAATCGACCGTGTGGGTCTTCAAAGACGAGTAAAATCCAACGAAAGTTGTTCGTGGAAGAAGCACTTCGAAGCAAATGGTCGCCTGTTTCTTCGGCAAAACTGGTCATGTGGCGACTGTTCCGCTTGAGCAACGTAGGACGGTCACTTCTTAGTAGTACACTACAATTTGTGTGCTTGAAGTCATCGGAGAAATTCGAAAAACCAACAAGAGAAGACGAATCATTGTTCACCATGACAATGCGAGCTCTAACACATCGGCTCAAACCAGAGCGTTTTTGACCGGCCAAAACGTCGAATTAATGGGTCATCCGCCGTACAGCCCTGACTTGGAACCTCATGACTTTTTCTTGTTTCCGCACATCAAGAAAAAAATGCGTGGTCAACGATTTTCGTCACCAGAAGAAGCTGTTGAAGTGTTCAAAAACCATGTTTTAGAGGTGTTTCAATCGGAGTAGAAAAAGTGCTTCGACAACTGGTTTGAGCGCATGCAAAAGTATATAAATCATGCTGGAGAATAATTTGAAAAACATTAAAACTATTTTTGATTATAAATATTCGCATTTTCACTATTAGGCTGAAATGTATAGAGCATCCCTCGTAGTATTGATCTTATACGACCAAAAGACCTTCGAAATAATGCCTGTATAATAACGCCTATAATTACTTAATTAGTAAACAGCAACCTGGAAAAATCAAACCTTCCAGAGCTATTGAAAACATCCATCATAAGATCGATTTGTAAAGACGGTCTGGAGAACGAATGCACTAACTATAGAACAATTGCCTCACTCTCAACCGTTGAAAAAGTTCTCAAAGAAATTGTCGTCAGAATACTAATAATTAACACTAATCAGTACGAGTTTCAAAAAGAAAAAAGTATTAAAAAACTACTAGAAAATTCCTCAAACCACGTAAACGACTGTCTTAGCAAAAATATGCACTGCTTAGACATTGATTTTAGTAAAGCTTTTGACACCCTTCTCACAAAAAACTTGTCGAAATGCTTGATAAAAATGGTATTAGAGGAAACCCACTAAGGTGGCTTAAAAGCTATCTTACGTCAAGATCTTTTCAAGTAAAGATAAATAACTCATTGAGTGAAAAAGTCATAACAGAGCATGGAGTACCACAAGAATCAAAATTAGGTCCAATTTATTTACACATCATTTGCGCTGACGACTTGATGAGATGTCTACGTTATAGCAACACTTTTGCCTACGCATTTAAAAAAGAAAGTAATATTTCAAGGAAGAAAGAATTAAAAAGTAGAAGCACTTATTAGAGGAAAACAATAAAATAAGAAATTTTTTGCGCGAGGTACCATAATTGTGTGCATCATTTACAGCTGTTGTAATGAAAAAAAGGTGAACAAATTGTATATCAGTGGATGGGAAATTATCTCTACTATTCAGCAGTGCTTAATTTTTTGCAATAGTTTTTTAAATAAAAAAGCTGTAAAAAATACTGCCAAAAATCAAGAATTTTTATAGTGAAATTTTGCGAATAAAATTTTACTTTGAATATCCTCAATCATATAAAAGATATTAAATCACGTTTTCATCCCATTTAAGACAGATATGTACGTAACTAAAATCAATAAATATTTTGGCAAACAATAGAATAAAATATTATTTTTTGTGTAGAAAAAAAAATTTTCTTCCCCGAAACTTGTAACTTTTTCTACAATCGCCGTCCAGACCCCATTTATGCACAGGATGTCTACAAAATTTGGCCAGTTACTGAAAAGTAATCGTTATAGAATAGTTGTTTATAAAAAGAATAAAAATACGCGTGCAATTTTTTTACAATCTCAAATATTTAGATTTTTTTAAAAATATGTCCATATTCGAACAATTCTGAAAAAGTTCAAAATTTTATTAATTTGCTAACTAAAGTAAAAATCCTACATAAAAAAACTGACCAAAAATATCATTTTTTTTAAACTTTTTATGAAATCGCAAATTAAAAAAATTATTACCAGTAACCTAATGGAGTTAAAGAATAGGTTTTGCTAAAAGCTATTTCTTATAGTATTAGCTTTCTAAATCTGTTTTTGAAATAGTTCTATATACAGCATTGTTCGAAACCTAAGCAACTTTTCCCCAGTAAATGCTCATGGTCGTATATGTTCTCTTTAAATAGATTAATCGAAAATTTCCCTTTTATTTATTATTGTACATATAGTCTACATACTAATAATAACAACAAAAAATACATTTTATGTCTTTGGAAGAAATTATAAAACAAAAACAAAATTAAATTAAAAATTCGCTGTTCGAAACCTAAGCGAAATATTAACTAAAACAACAACACACATTTTAAACAAAAATATTAGTCCCGTTATTATTGCTATTGAATAATAATTTAAAAATAATTTTGGTTGATTTTATGCATTTAAGTAGTATCAATTCTTTAGAAGTGCAACCATGACGCGAACACGTTATGGATCAGCTTTTACGCTAAAGATTATTGAACTCTTTAATAACGGTAAATCCCAAATTTCTATAGCAAACCAATTGAATATTAATAAATCAATAGTTTACCGACTTATAAAAAAGTATAAAGCTACTGGGAAAGTAAATGAAGCCAATAGCGGTGGGCGACCTCGAAAAATTTCTGAACGAACAGACCAGAAAATTTTCATTCTAGTTAAAAAAAATTCCATTTATTTCTTCGAAATATATGTATATTGAATGAGCCTGAACTTTAGATTAGTTTTTTCACAGTAAGAAAACGTTTATTGGAACAAAACTTAAGGAGCTTCATGCCATCTAAGAAGCCTATGCTGACTAAGAAGCATTTAAAAAAGAGGTTTGTTTGATTGATTGCAACGTAGTCTCTGATTTTCTCAGCTTTTTGGTTGTTTTAAGTTGGATTTTGCTAGAACACATATGGATTGGTCTATATCCAAATAGAGAACTGTTTTGTTTAGTGATGAATCTAACTTTAACTTACTAAATTCAGAAGGAGATTGCCACGTCAGAAGACCAAAAGGAAAGCGGCTACATTCTCGGTACTCAAAAGCCACAATAAAGCATGGGGGTGGAAATGTGATGGTTTGGACTTGTTTTTGGACCAGTGGTGCTGGTCCCTTTGTAGAAATTCAAACAAAAACGGACCGTTTTGTTTACAGAGACATTTTAACAACTCACATGCTTAACTATGCTGAGAGGGAAATGCCACTTCGATGGGTGTTTTAGCATGACAATGACCCAAAACACTTATCGAAATTAGTCAAGGATTGGTTATCAGCACAAACTTTTAAGTTAATTTTGTTTTTATTTTATTATAACTTCCAAAGAAGTGGAATTTAATTTTTGTTGTTATTTTTAGGTTATAGACGCTTTGTATGGTAGTAAATAAAAAAACATTTTCTATAAATTTATTTAATGAAAATATATGAGTCAATAATTACTTAGTGGGAAAAAGTTGCTTAGGTTTCGAACAGTACTGTAGTATTTATAAAAAACTACAGGTGAAAAACTAAAAATTGTCAAGAAATAAATGTTGTATCTTAAATGTAAAAGTCGAATTTTTCGAAAAATTTAAAAGATACCATGCAAATTTCAAGCAGGTTTTATGTTTATCTATCTATGTAGATTACTAAAAATAAAAAATTGAAATTAAAAGCGGTTAATTTTTGATTAAGTTATAAGCTCTAAGACATTTTTTAAATTCTACGTTACCTACTTTGACGCCCTGTGGTTTAACCCTGTACTGAAACAGGGTATATTCAACTGCAATAGGCAAAAAGCTTATGACGTCCCCTATAAATCGTAGTGTGTTTCATGAAAATCGGGTAAATATTTTAGCAACTCTATACTTTTTTTTGCCATTTTATTGTATTTCACGTCACTGTGCACTGCAGCAAATAATTTAAAAGTCACGTAATATTTATGTAAATATTTTTATTATACGAACGGTGATAAGCAATCTACACAAATCTGCACAGTGTTACTAAAATTATATGCGATAAAGCAGTAACTAAAAAATCTTTGAATTAAAGGATGTTCCAATATTGACTTGATTTTCAATTATGATACTTTAGTTTTTCAACCGCAGTACTCAGACATTAAGAATTCATGCAGAGTATGAAAAAAATATCTCCACTACAAAAATAAAATTAGAAAAATTAAAAATAAACTCATACCTTAAAGGGTGTTTCTATAGATGCCATAATTTTGACGAATATTGCCATATCTTACGTAATTTTGCAGGCAGGCGCTTGAAATTTGTACAAAAGATGTACTGATTTCTGT
The DNA here is from genome assembly GCA_937654795.1 of Cistogaster globosa. Taxonomy (NCBI): domain Eukaryota; kingdom Metazoa; phylum Arthropoda; class Insecta; order Diptera; family Tachinidae; genus Cistogaster; species Cistogaster globosa. The sequence goes on along the minus strand of OW569403.1, from coordinate 135,139,684 downwards.
TATAAGAATAAAAAATATAATGAAATCAAGGGTGGTATATAGATAGTAACGCAATTTTGCATATATGACCTTATTCTTTTAATTCTTAATAGGCTGAAACTATAAATTATTGCAAAATTCTAAAGTCGCTAAAAAAAAAAAAAAAAAATTAACTAAAAAATGTCATAATATTAACGTTGTTTTTACAAGGCCTTATTTTAAATTTATGCAAAGTATAGTTTACTATGTTTGTGACAAATTCAAGGTACAGAACACTTCGTGTCTAAATCAAACTCACATTTGCCAGATTTATTTATTATTATTTTTTTTTGCCAAAATCTCATATTTTTTAAAATTTTTTAAATTTATTTGGTTTCTTTCTTTGTATAGCTTTTTAATTTCGTATTATTACTTTGAAAATTTTTAAACTTTTCAAAGAGACTATATTTTTTAGTTTTAAGAAAAATTTCTTTCAATTAATAAAAATTTTATTCTTGGCTTTCGTTCGTATTTTTGGCATAATTTTTAATTTCCGCTAAATATCCAGCATTGTTTGTTTTTTTTTTTTTTAATAATCATTTTAATTTTAGATTACATAACGGATGAAAAATTTTACAAAATATATACATATGTATATACAAATTTATAAACTTTTTACTTTTTAAAACGGTAAAAATATTTTTTACTTAAAAAAAAATTAATTTCAAGCCGAACAAGTGCTACCAAAGCAGTTGAAAATTTTGTTTAACGTCACGTATCACCATAAGCAAATACTTACGTTGCCTACGTATGTTGGTTTATTGCGCAGGTCAGAAATTAACGATTTTTTTTCTGATTGGAACTGTGGTGATTATAAGTTGAGTCTTTGAATTTTCATTTAACGTAAAACACGGATCAAAGCGGAGTAAAACGAATAATAATTTTAAAGCCAGTTAATATTTATTATTAATTGGAGCTTATAAATTTGTATTTTAATTGTCTTTTGTTATTTCAACAAGATTTAATGCTTAAAAATGTGAATTTCAAAAGAGAAATTAAAAGCGCAAAATAAAAACAAACATTAAATAATTGTTGAAAAAAAAAAGAAAAAATCTGGCAGAAAAATACAGAAAATATTGTATGTTAAAGTAACACACACACATACATACGTTTATGTGAAAAAAATAACAAATAGATACAAGTAACGGTATATTGTAAAAATTTCATATAAAATTTTGCTTAAATACCTATTTGCAAGAGTTTAAAGTTAAAAAACCCATAAAATATTTTCGTTTTATATTATTGAACTTGAAATTACGCAAAAACCCAGAAAACCCAAAGTGAAAAATTATTATTCATTCATCCTTTAACACAAAACAAAAAAAAAAAACAGGAAAAAAAACGGTCGGTCATAGAAGAGATTAAAAAAAACAAAAAAAAAAAAAACTGACGAATGAATCATACTTGTCATTTATAGGAAAAAACAAAACAACTACAACATTTTATCCTTTATTTGGCGGAGTAAGAGAACCACAAAAAATTACACCCACTCACACTCCACCGAAAATCATTTCAAAGTCATATTTGTTGTTTTATTTTGCTTGTGCACACGCACAGCCCACAAGAGAATAACTGTACGATAGTGAGTAAAAAAAACACAACAATTGTAATATTACTTACGTGCGTGTGTTTGTTTGTTTTTATTTGCACCATATAAATACTCCCTGCAAAAAAAAGAGAGAGAAAAAACTTAGCATAGTTTAAGGATTAAAATCGATTTCATCTTGGCAAAGTGTGTTCTTATTTTTCTTGTCGAAACGAACAAAAATTAAAAATAGAAACTTTTCGCTTAGTGTAGTGTGTTTTGCGGAGTAAATAACGAAGAAATACATTTAATAGTTCATTACTCCAACTAATTTATCACGACGCATTAGAATTTCTATATTCTTTTGCAAATATTAAACGCAAACGAAAAGAAAACATTTCAAGAGGCACAAAAACGTTTTCATATTTAATTAAACAAAATGGGAGAAGAATACAGCACAGATTTCAGCTTCATGACAACAAGTAAGTAGAAAAATAGATATAAAAATGATAAAATTTTCATTTTAATACAATAAGAAATGTAGGGAAAATATTAAAAAAAAGGGCTGTCGCTTTATTAATTGATTTATATTAAAAATGATTTTTTTTTTTGGAAATCAAGAAAACGGAGTGGGTGTTATTTTTTTCTGTTCTTAAGTCTTATTATTTTGCTTTTTCTCATAAGTTAAAAACTGAAATCTAAAGGCTGTGTTATTTTGCAAATCAATAAATGATATCACAAACGAGATTGTATAAGAACCAAACGTGCCCGTTATCATTAATAAAAGATGTTACAAACGAGACGTGATGATAATTTAATTTTGTTTTAATATCATATTGATATTGAAACCTCTAAAAATTATTTCAAATACAAGGTAATTAGAGGTACGACGGATACTAAAATCTAAAATGAAAAAAAGAGAAATGAAATGAAAAAATTAAAAAAAAAATGAAATGAATTTAAGTGAATCATTCTTTTCTTTTTTTTTCTGTCTCTAATATTAAGTCGGTTAGTGTTTAATGCTTAATAAAAGAAGGAAAAAGAAAATATTTAAATATATGAATGGCGGCAAGCAAATAAAAATCCTTTGAGCTGTTTTAAGTAAAACAAAATAATATAGCGACCAGAGCAGATTAGTGGCTTTACAGGTGGAAAATCCTTTTCTCTTGCTTTTTTAATGACTACCTCAAGAATGGTGAAATGATTTTAGTTTTAATACGGTCTATCAATTACTTTAATTGGAATCTGAAAAAAAACATGTATGTGATGGCTTGACTTTTTCATGGACATATTGTGGCCAATTTGTAATATTTTTAATGGTCTCCTTAACAGATTTATGTATATAAATGTATTTTTGTTTGTTGAAAACCCTGTTTCGAAATGGCTTCGCAGATAATTGCCAGATGAAATTATTGACAAATGCAAAAAATCGACGAGAAAAATCGTCAAGTTTTTTGTTACTTTTTTTTCTTATTTTAAGCGTTTTAAATGTAGCAGAATTCAGGCTGAAATCTCTGCTATTAAAAGGGACATGGGTTGGATGAGATACCAAAGGATATACGGAGAGGATATGCGGACTTGAACTGACAGCGAGGCCGCAATAAACTTCTTATCGGGTGTTTAAACGATATACAGATTGCTCCATGAATGTTGGACATCTCTAGATGAGATGGCGAGACATTCTAACCTAGAACTATTTTGGATGCCGGCACACTCGGTCATACCTGGGAACGTAGTTGTGGACGAGCTCGTTAGATTTGGAAATCGGCAGAGAGACCAGGACATAGATCCATTGTTGGAAGTCCTGTTAATCCGTTGTGGAGCTATTTTTCAGCCGAAACTTTTTGGAGCCGCACAGACCAGATGATCTAACAAGGTCACCTGCACAACTTCGAGGATATTACAGCCTCAGTATGATAGTAGGAAATCTGAGAACCTGCTGAGGTTTCCCCGAGGACAGCTAGGCAAACTGATGACAGGGCATGGAGTTATCGGTACCTATGCTGGGATAATGAATCTTCTATAGCACGACTTCTATAATTGGGATTAACTCGTTTAACCGATTTTCGGGATGCTTTAGGGATGGATCTGAAGGTAGTATGGCGACCTAAATGAGAAGACGAAGGAACCATTTAGTGAGTCGGTTTTCGCATGCAGTCAGCCTGTGCAACCTATTCTAACCTAACCTTATCTAAGCGTTTTAAATATAAATATTATTTTTGACTGTTCAAACTTCTCACTAACGCCTTCAGTAAGGCTTACGTCTGATTACAGAAAGGCTTGAAGAATATAAAAGTACTACTTGCACCAGAACAACACCTTTGATCTTTTTTTAGTTTCACACCCTCAAAAGTATAAAGTGAACGTTAATGATCCTTTTGGTAACTCGGATCCCTGCTTAATTTCCGCCTACTTTTCACACTCAGAACTTCGAAACGTCTGAAGAACAGCTACGAGACGTTCAAAATAGTTTTATGATAAAGCTCGCTAGTCTCAGCTAAACGAGTTTTTCCAGATTTCAATTTGAAAATGGTTGGCAACATAATTTTGCTAGAAATAAGATTTTTTATTCCATTAAAACTTTCATTTGATTAAACCCTAAAATGAAGCCCTGTGTTAACCAGACGTGTAAAAATGTAGTCAGATTCAGGGAGGAAGCATTAAGTGCCTGGCATAGAAACTAAAATGCAGATACTAATTATCCGAGCAAGAGAGTGATATCTTCGTTTGAGAAGGTTTTTAGGCATGAAAAACGTCTTCGTGCCAAAGTTCTTTCTTTCCCTCGTAGTAGTAATAGCTTATTGTCATTCGTTAAAAGAGTAAGAGATAATGCTAGTTCCACGATTCTGTCTTCTTTAAAAGATGACTAAATATACACTAAACTGGTTGATAAAGCTAACTTTCTGGCTGGTCAATTTACAAAAATTTCCTACTTGCCGGAAAGCAGTCAGCCACTGTCAGTGCTTGACGGAGTATCAGTGACTATCCTAAAGATATTCTTTCGAGCAGGTGGAGCCAAAAAGGTTTTAACAGATCTTAATATTAACAAGTCTTCTGGGTCGGATGACATTCCAGCTCTGGTCTTGAAGCATTGCTCTTCGACGTACGCACGTCTATTAGCAACCTTTTCAGCATTTTGTATCATGCGGGCGAATTTCCAATGTGTTGGAAGGTAGCTAAAAGAGAGAAGCTTTCAACCTTGAAAATACCCACCCACTCTACTTACTATTTTGCGGATGACAGCAGCAGTTGCCATTCATATTCATTTGGAAAACGACCAAGGCTGTTAGAGGTTGGGGCTTGCCGACTTCTTGACATGAAAATTTAGTGTGATGTTCGATGTGTTGAACACTTTTTGAAGACACAAAAGAATTTTTCCGAAGCCTCAGTTTTATCGAAATGGTGTTAAAGATATTACACTCTATCTGATCTCTTACTATTTATATTACCTACATCCGGCTGATAATGGAATACAATTCTCGTGTATGGGTCTGTGCGCTAAAGTCTGTTTTAAAGCGTCTCGAAGGATTTAAACTCTATTGACTCTCTTGAACATCGATGCAATGTGGATTGTGTTTCGCTGTTTTGTTTATACTAAATGGAATATTTTTAAATGAGATTAGGGAACTCGTTCCCGATATCCGAATACTTTTGCGTACAGCACGTTCTTCATTAAGAGCTAATCTATTTGTGATTGGAAGAGTAGTCGTGGTACGAGTATCATAACAACTTATTTAAATATTCTTTTTCCATTTTTACCAAATAAATATTTTTGGGTATTTCCATTATTCCAATCTTTACCAATTTTTACAATTTGTTTTTATCATCTAATTCTCTCTTATCATTCGTAAATTTACTCTAAATATAAAATCCGTAAAAAAATTAGATTTTCGCAATGGTTTTAATATTTTCAAAATCTTCACTAAAACTCCACAATAGTCGTGCGAGGTTTCAGTGTAATCGGAAGTGCCACTTAATAACTACAAATTTATTACCAAATCCCCCACTGTGCAATAGTGTCAAAAGGTGATAAAATGAATCCGATGACAGATCTCTTATAATTGATTTTGTCTTTTATCTTCTCTCTATTGTTGTGAGATATCTCCCAGGAGGCATAGAAAGCTTTAAAATTTACGATATTTTTGAATATCTTGGCAACACGATCACAGTGTTCATTTTGGCGAAACAGAATGATATTGAAATGGACGATGTCATAAGAAATATTTTAATAAAATAAGAAGACACTTCTAAGCGAGTTACTCTTTAGTTTCTTGTAGTGGAATCGGACACTCTCGTCGTTTGACTCTCCACCAATATGTCTTATAATAAGCCAAAGGTGTTTGTGAGAAACCAGGAAGCAGAAAATTTAATTCTACAGATACGAATACAGACAGACTTATGCAAAATGGCATTTCTAAACTTTTGGCAAAAAGGGCGATTGTTCCAGCAAAAGCTTTTATAAGACTCTCCTCCTGTATAATAATAATTCTGATTAAAAAAAATAAGAAAATAAAATTAACAATTTGTGTTAAAAAATATTATCATCTGCACTTAATTGCCACATTAAATAATTTAATATAAATTAATATTCTTTAATTATTTCAGTACTTCCGGCAATTTTGGGCCTCATGACAGCAGGTGCCCTTTGGGCAGTTGCTTGCATATGTGCTCGTCAAATGCGTGCTCGCAATCGTAAACAAAATCAACATGACTCATCGTTTCCATTTCAACCAACACGACGTCCGACAGCTGTTCGTTCGCCTAGTGGGCAACCACCACACTACTTAAAGAAATCACCGTCACCAACTGGCACCAAACAATTGGGCATATTACAGCCAATGCAAGAGCAAACCGCCGCTTCACCCATGTCACCCCAAACAGTTAAGTATATGGAGGAGGATGAAATTAAATCAATGAAGCACAACAAATACAATGGCAATGATAAGCTTTCACCCATGGAGGCAGACAGCAGCCCCACAGGCTGTGGAGGCAACAATGGTATGAGTGGAAATGGTGCCAAGGGTGGCAATGGACATCAATTATCTGTAATGCAAGAATCCCATGTGAGCAATATGAGTGTGAGTGAAATGAATATCGAACAGTATGGCAAACTGGGTTCAATATTCTTTAAATTGCGTTACTTGGCTGAACGAAATGCATTAATGGTCTCCATAATACGTTGTCGTGGTTTACCCTGCAAAACTGTTGCCGGCGGTAGTGGTGGCAATTCGTCTAATGGCAACAAATCTAATGATATACCAGCTGGTATGAATGGTCGTACTCAATCTGCCACGGATCCCTATGTCAAACTTCAATTGTTGCCTGACAAGCAGCACAAGGTAAAGACTCGTGTAGTGCGCAATACTCGTAATCCGGTCTACGATGAGGACTTCACTTTCTATGGCCTGAACATTAATGATTTACAAAATATGTCTTTGCATTTTGTCATATTGAGTTTTGATCGTTACTCACGTGATGATGTTATTGGTGAAGTCGTATGCCCTCTTTCTTCCATTGAAATTGGCGATATATCCAAGGAAGCCCTGTCGATTAGTAAGGAAATCCAACCACGCAGCCTTAAGATACGTGCCCAAGGACGTGGTGAATTGTTGATTTCCTTGTGTTGGCAACCAGCCGCCGGACGTTTGACTGTTGTCTTGTTAAAGGCTCGTAATTTGCCTCGTATGGATGTGACCGGCTTGGCCGATCCCTATGTCAAAATCTATTTGCTGTACAATGGCCAGCGTATTGCTAAGAAGAAGACTCACGTTAAGAAACGTACATTAAGTCCTGTTTTCAATGAAAGTTTCGCTTTTGACATACCAGCAGCTGAGGTGAGTTGAGCTGAGTTGAGTTGTGGGAAGATTATTTTCAAATCGTCTTTTTTCAGGGCACTGGTGCTACACTGGATGGTGTGTCACTTGAGTTAATGCTTCTCGATTGGGATCGTGTTACCAAAAATGAGGTGAGTTTAAGCGCCTTTGATAAGACATTCAAAAGTAAAAATAAAACGTTAAAATGTTATCGATAGTTCTGAGGTTTTCAAAAGCTTTTTATAAATTTTGAAAGAATTTTAAACACCATTTGGAATAAGAAGTTTTCATAATCTTTTTTCCAGTTAGGCTTCCAGCTAAATTATTTTCAATAAAAGTAAGCACTTGAATAAAATGTCGATTTAGAAAAACTGAATCCCTAATGATTTTTTCTATGCGATCAGAGTTGTTTTTTTTAAATGAGTAGAAAAAAAAACAAATTATTAAAAGCATTTCTTTTTTGTATAAGAGTGTGACACCAACGACGCCATTTTGAAACGATTTTTAAAGTAGGACAGAATTCTGTAAGATTTTTGTGTGATTAAATGGTAGGATTGTGTATGATAGTGAATGCTGGCCTTTAGTAGAACTCTACTTAGAGGGTTTTAAAACGTGTATTGTGCACACGAGTATAAACAGCTGATGCAATTTAGGTTGTTGAGCAACAGCTTCTAGTTGTTTCTAGTGTTTTTTGAACTAAATATAGAATGAAAATTGGTATTTTTAACTTCACTTTTGAGAGTTGCAAAAAAATTAGGTGGCGCCGACTTTTTTATATTTGTAGCTGCGATAATGTTCATTTTATTTTTAATAGGTGACTTTTCTTGTTCTAGCCTCTTGCCATACTGAGCAGAAGCTAGAAAACTATGTTGGTAAACAACACTTAGCTTTTGTTTGAAATGGCTAACCGATAATTAGTATCGTGATTGGTGAAACTCAAGCCAATGTAGTTCTATTTTTTATGAAACATCAACTAAGAAAAACCCGAATAATATTTGCTTTAGGAGGCCTCTGTAGTTTAAAAGAATATTAGTTTTTTAGGGTTTCTTACACAAAGTGTACACCATGTCCGTCAGCCCTGTATCTCTGGAATTTTTTCTCGTCGATTCTTGGAATTTACACAGAAAATTTTTTCTATAGTCGCTACAATAAAAAATACTAAAAGTTAAGGGTGTTTTAAAAGTGTGTCATGTTTTATATCCAGTTCTAAGTTCTTGAAAAAGAGTTTGGAAGAGTGAAAAATCTTCATTGCTTAAATTAAAGATTCAGTATCTTTCCTTTGAAAGAGATATTTTGCTTGAACATTAATGTGAGGGATTTGACACATCATAAATAAAGCCAGAATAAGGGGACTCCTTTATTTTACCTTTCTTTGATCCTTTTTGTACAAAATTCTCTTAAATAATTTATATATTCTGTTTCCTTTTTATAATTAATTTTATTTAAATAATCGTGTATGTTCAGCAACGTTTTGAAAGCATGTTAAATTTAGGTAAAACAAGTAAGAGTTGCTATATTCGGCTATGCCGGTTCTTATGTACCCTTCATAATTGATCTAAACCTAGTTTAGTGAAGTAACTCCAATAAAAAGAAACAGATATAGAGGTGTGAGAGAATTAAAAAATTAAAACATTTTCATAAATATTCCATCGGCTTTTAATGGGTTAAGCATTTTTATATTTTTTGCTAAGGAAGAATAGATCTAGAATATGAAATTTAGAATTTGAAGTGTAAAATGCTATGATTTAAGAATACCGTCCTTATGCATTCAATTAGAGTTGGGGCCTTTAAAATTAACGGTGTTGCTACTAAGTCTCAGAGGATGATGATTGGGGTGACCAGTGATTCGGCCAAGTTACCTTAAGGGAACCATTTACAAAGGTGACTTTTTTTGCGCTTTTTTGTTTTGAATATAGATAAAGAACCTCGGTGAAAGTCCATTAGGTTACTAGGAGCGACCCAAGGATCGGGCATTAAGTCTTTAGGCAGGCAATAGAACCCCCAGAGAAGCAAATAAAAAAATTCAAAATAACAAAAGTTGATGTTTTGGTTTATTGGGTGATTTTTTTTTTGGCTATTATCATAATGACTCCTTGAGAGCCTTTGCCATATGCGTTTAATGAGATGGCATCAGGATAATATATATGATTGTTGTTCTTGCCTAATATCTCCCAAATGATGATAAATATTTACTTTGAAGTTTTTTTGATTTAATAGGAAAAGAGTTTCACAGCTCCGAAAAGAAGTTTCGTACACGATTTGGATTATTAATGCCAAAAATAGACTAGATTTCGTTATGTTAATTTATGTGATAAAAATATCTAAAGAAAATATCATAAAATATTTTTAAAATAAATTAAATACATTTGTAATACGCAGGTAATCGGTCGACTTGAACTTGGAGGACCAAACTCAAATGGTACAGCTCTCAATCATTGGAATGAAGTGTGCAATTCTCCAAGAAGACAAATTGCCGAATGGCATAAATTAAATGAGTAAATGAGAGAAAACGAATGAAGAGAGTCGCCAGAGATGGAAGTATAAAGAGAACAGGATTTCAAATCGAAACAAAGAAAAATTTTAGAAAAAATATAAAAAGCGTAATATAAGTAAGCGATTTAAATTAAATTAAATGAATATTAATTTAAGATTGAGAGAGAAAAAAAAAACAAACAAAATATACTAAAACAACAAATATCTAACAAACTTAAAAAAAACTAATTAAAAACTTTTACACAAATCAAATAAAAAATAAATCCTAAAGAGAAAAACCAAACAAACAGGAACAAGAAATCTTAGACAAGAAAAAATCTCGAAAAACTTTCATTTTTATGTAAAATATATAATTTAAAGAAAACATTAATTTATTAATTTAAAATGCATTAATTATTGTCATGATGATATTAAAAAAATTAAAACGAACAAAAGTGAAATTATTTAAATATTTGATTTGAAAAAAAAAAATAAATAAAACATGTTTTTTCAATTTAAGCAAATTTTATTTACGATTAAAATTAGTTTAAAAAAATAAATTTGTGACTTGAACTCACATATAAATTAAAATAAATTTTAATTACAGTTTGAGTTAGAAGTCCAGGAGTCTTTACATAAATTAATTAAATATTTTAACCCCTTTCTATTACAAATTAATTTCTTTAAATTCAATCAAAAATAGTAAAGGAAAGATATATTGTCTTTAATTCTGTAGTCTCCATTTTGTGATTTATTAAGCAAGAATTTATCGATTAAAAAACTTCTGCTGATTCATTGTCTTTACTTTAGTTCTACCATACTCCAAGGATATGTTCGAATGATTTCGAGTGCTATTGCTGCAAATTTATGTGTTACTTTTTCTAGAGATATAAAAACAAAATTCTGCATATAAATAATTGCAGGAAAGTATATTTTTTTTAATTTCATGGCAAATCTCTGATTGGGTTTTTTTTATTAAAATATTAACGAAATGATAGTATAGTATCGGGGTTTTGTAGTTATTTGAATATTTATACGCGTTATTGTGTTAAATATTCTTGCGTGAAGTTCCATAGAACCGTTTTATTTAAGCATCCAATATGGCACTTCTAGGAGTAATAATGGTTTAAAGATTGAATTAAAATATTGGTTTTAGTCGAAATATTTATTTGTCGATTCATTTTGTTATCAAAAACAAGAACAACTTAATTGAATTATTAATATTTTGAGGAGGGAAAACACACAAGCAATTGTACTTAAAAACACAGACAAGAATGGTCCAGTTTTACGTTGCATAATTTTTTCTACCGAAAATAATGTAGAAGATTTCCCGTGCCGATAACGTTACCCATAAGGAACAGGCATAAATTCAGATTATAGAAAAATTAAGTGTGAGGAAAGGCAAAAGAAAGAAAATATTAAAAACTCAAGATTTGCTTTTGAGGTTGCTGGAAGCGAACTAATTATATTTAAAATTTAAATTTTAAAATTTTATTAAATTTCTAAAATTTTGCCAAACATTTCCTGAAAAATATATAAAAAAGATTCCTTCAGTAATTTTGTCATAACTTTATTTTAGCACAGGAATATATGAGTAAGAATAAGTAGTTTTGCCTCTTAATGTTATTTATTTGACATGTAATGAGGGTACAGTGCAAAATGTCAACTTGGAGTAAAAAATTTTGCACAAAAAGTAACACTCATAACTGAAGCAATGTCAGATTAAATTCTTCTTAAGGCTGGGGCACATAGAATACGTCATACGTTGTACTTTGACGTATTAAAATGGTGTCAAAGTAACTATGGATGAGGTTGGCGCAATGAGTACCATTTGACGGATAATAACTCATAGTTTGCTTTCTATTTTTACTTACTTTTAACTTTAATTTTTGTTCTATTCAATTGTTAATTAACTTAATTTGTATTATATTTTTTGCCACCAAATTTATTTTATTAAAATCACAGAGTATTATTGAAACAAAGCAAGAGTTAAAAGAAAATAAGAAGAATCAGTTGATAGCTTTCAAAGTATTCAAAGAACGTCAAAAGTTAAAGGTTTAACAACTTTCGTACTTTACGTTGACGGTCACGTAATGATTGCCTCTTCGCTCATAAGAAAACATGCACTTTAACTGACTTATCAGTTGAATACTTCAAAGTTAAATGTATAATGAATTCTATGTACCCTGGCCTTTAATGCTCAACTTACCTGCTTATTTTTGTGAATTAGACGAAGTAAAAAAATCTAATTTCTTGAAAGACATGATAAAATTGTTGTAAAAGTTTGTGTCATAAAATGAGAGAAAGAAAAAAAATTACTTTCTCCGACGAATTTTAAAAGTCTAGTTGTATAGAAAAAAGCATCATGTTCTAGTTCTGATTCAACATTTACTTTACTTTATTCAGAAAATATTTCCCATCAGACAAAAATCTAATAACAGTGTTGTTATTCAAATTTCAGGAATAATATCGTCCAGCATCCGGTTTTAGTGGAAAGTTGAAGATTTAAATTTTTTCCTAATTTTTTTTTAAGTTAAAAAAGTTTAGTTATTTTACATAAAACTTAAAAAATACTAATAATTGTATCCTCAATTCTAGTCAGTCTATCAAAACTTTCTTTCATTTTGTTACGAAATCACAAGAATATAAAGGAAGATATAAAGTACAATTGCCGTTTCTCAAAAAGAATTTTGTTTACATTATTGCTGTTGTAAATTTAAAACATTTCTCCCAGTGTACTTTCTGACTGATTTTCGTCTTTCTTTTAAACTGTATTGTATACAAACAATATTTATTACTCAAGGCATAAATTTTGGAATATTATTTTATACTTAAAACTAATTTAAGTTATTTAACCAAATGAATTGAATTTTACTTAATAATTTATGAAAAACATATATTTGTATTGTAAATTAAAAAAAGGAGCAAAATAAAATTAAAGCTTAATTACTAAAAATAAAAAATAAATGTGTAACTTTTACAACAATAAGGACATTATAAATGTATTATGTTTCTACATTGAATTATGCTTAAAACCCAAAAATTTATATCAAAACACAACACAAGAAAAAAGAGAGATAAACAAACACACAAAATTAATGTTAGCAAAAAAAAAATAAAATAAAATATGTATTAGAATTATATGCAACTAGTTGTAAGTTAGTAGAACAAAAACAAACATAACCCTTTTTTCTATATTCATGCAAACAAATCATTAATTCCTTTTGATTTCGCCAAATTAATTCAGTGAGTGTAAGACAGTAGAAAACATTAACATTTAACATGTTAAATGACTTTAAGATTTGACAATTAAAATTTCTAAAAATTACAAATTTACACTTAAACACACATAAACGTACATACAAAATCAATTATATATGAAAATTTATTTAGAAAAAATATAACAAATTTTATTTAAAATTTATTTCTATTAGAATAATTTTTTCTACTAAATAAGACGCCATTTAAAATTATTTGCCAATGGGCTATTGGTGTGGAGAAGTAATAGAAACAATTTATTTCTAAGGTTCCCTGCTGGGAATTTTTAAAGGAAAAATTAAAAAATAAATTTCGCTGCATTTACTGCAGACATGTATTATGGATTGCAATAATTCTAACTGCTCCACATTCACTTACACAATTGGTCCTTCGAACCATTTTAAAATATAAACGGGTAATTTTTCAAAGAGTGCTTATTTAATGGGTCAAAATCAAATTTATCTAAAAGACTTTTAATGGACTTTCCATACAGTTGTTAATTGTTAATCGAACTTGCCTGGAAGCTGAGTAAAGGTTTTAAGTAATTAATATGCTCATAATTATTTAAAGACTGGAATACTCAAAAAAATTTAACGTTTTTAAAAACAGCAAACATGATCTTCTTGAAATGTAAGAAAACAAAAATAGTTTGTAAAAAAGCATAGTGGTTTAGATAAAAGAAAAATATAGAAGTAAAAATAAAAATAAAATAAAATGCATCTCGAAGGACCATACGTTTAATTAATAAAATTATTGAAAACACTCAGAAAGCTTTAAATTAGTTGAAACAATGAAAAAAGATTCATTAATAATACATAATAATTTTTTTATTTTTAAATTATTAATTAAAAATCGAATTTTCGTGAGAAAAGTTGACATCTATAAAACTTGTGTTGGTTCGAAGGACCCTAAAATAAACAAAAGACAAAACAGATTTACAAAAAAGGAGACTTAATTGAATATGAAAAGCTTAAATTTGAACTAATCTGAGATTCAAAAGATATAATAATAATTAATTAGTGATCATATGAAGGTAGAGCGTGTAGGAAAACCAAGATTATCTATTACAGTTACTCTACAATGACGCCAATTGCATGCAAACTATAGGAAAAGGAAAAATTATAGGAGTTTTTTATTTCCTTTCATCATCACAGATTTTAAAGCAGTAGTTGTAAGGAAGATTTGTTTTTCTATTGCCTCGTCACTGCTTTAATTTGTTTCGATTTTAAGGTTAAGAGAGTGAAATTATCAGTCTATGTATCCTAAACCAGATTGTTATTAATTTTTATTTTCTAGCTGGGGTTTTTTAATTACAACGCAAAATATGTCAAAAATTATGTTTATTCGTGTCACTTTATTTTACTCAGCTCTATATGGGCTTTTTGAAAACACTATTAAACCACACGCAAGCTGTCATATGGCAGGCAACTGCGATTTCTGCATATAGTCGGGTAAAATCGTATAGATTACTTAAATTTAGAAATATCTGGCAGCTTTTTCTGATTGTTTCTATTATTCTTGTATTTACTAACGTAAGAGTATAAGGCATTTGAAAAGAGTGTGTTTACTACGTAACTTTTTGATACCCTGGTCAACTTTATTTCTCCACCCACTATCCCAAAAATTTTTTAAATCCAAAAAAGTACAAATTATTTACAACATATTTATTATTTAACTATTAATTTTAATAATTTTTTAATAATACTTTAAATTATTAAATATTTGTATAATTAAAACACCAAAAAACCAAGATTTTGAAAAATAAAAATACAGTTTCTTCATGGATTAAAAAAAAAACCATCTTTTGTAAAAGTTTTAAAAAGGAAAGTATTCTGCTTTTAAAGCTTAAAAACCCGAAAGTATTTTTCTTATTATAATTTGACCGAAGCACACACTAAAATAAAAACCCAACAATTTCCATCACACAATTAAAAAAAAAGAATAAGAAAATAATAAATATTTGCTACAGCACCGCAAAAATACAAATTATTAAACCAAATTTTTTAAAAACGTAAATAAGCAAAAAAAAAAAAAAATATTAAGAACTTCTCCGCTTTTTTATGAAACACAGCAAAATAATAAAACACTACACTTAACATTCATCCAAGGATTCTCTATTCAAGTTGTAACGATTTAGTTCAAGTTCAGTCTAGCTGTGAATAGCATAAGTTGCCAACTGCATGGATACCTTAAGCTAAAATTTAACCCGTCAGTTTAAAACTGATAAAATTTTTGTAACAGAACTCTACATGCTGTTTTAGTTTTTGTAAAGAAAGTTTTAATTTTTTTAATACAATGAGCAGCACACGTGGATACGACAATCCGTGTAGTGAACAGTGAAGTTATCAAGAGATACTGAAAATAACATGATGAGATAAAGAGGTGGAGTAAAGAAAGAAAAACTTCACAAGACCAGATGCATATAGTTGCAGATTCTTTACCAGACCACCCGAGACCAGCCATTACGATGCAGAAGCATAGGTTGACTGAAGTTTTAAACAAAAAACTGTTTCCTGATACGACTGATTTGGGCTTAAAATCGTTAACTTTTTTCGCCTCGTGTTTATTTTTCATTGTTAAATGCTTAAGGCTCAGAGAAGTATATTTATTTGCGGTTCCTAAAATTATACTTCAGTTCATTTTTGCACTGAAAAAATTCAATTGTCGCAGATTTTTTATTTTCTATTTTAATACCCTTCACCACAAAAAGTTGAAAATTTCGACAATATCCATTTCCGACCCAATAAAGTATATATATTCTGATTTCTTATGCATAGCGAAATCGATTGAGCGATGTCCGTCTGTCTGTCCGTCCGTGTTAGTGTTGAAATCAAGTTTGCCGAGGCACTAGATCAACTAGAAAAAATTGAAATACGCAAATCGATCAGACATAGTGACGAAAGAGATGCTATTGGAAATCTGCGTGATCGGTCCATGGCCACCGAGGCAGTCGGCCATATACCACGCCTGCCTCTAATTTTTCCATTCTATTGGAACAATAAAGTAACTCCAAAAAAAAAAAAAAATATGTCTCAAGCGATTGGCTATTAAAAAAAAAATGATATCAAGTGAAAAAATTGTCGCTTGCCCATGATTTTCGAGTAATGGGCCTCTGAACTTATCATAAAAAAGTTCGATTGTCAATATTGCCAAAATGGGTGTCATATTAAAGGTTTTAAAGAGCTCTTTTAGGAAATACAAAATTTTTTTAATGCTGCTTAACCCATTAAGAGCCGATGACATTTTAATATAAAATTTTATATCATTTTTAAATTTTTTTTCTTATTTCTTAATTCTTTATGACAGCAACATCTGTTTTTTTTTTCGATTTAAGTTACCTCACTAAGCTAAATTTTCATACATGGTGAAGGGTTCGTAAGATTCAGCATATATAGTACTCTTACTTATTTATAAAAAATTTGTCTGCCTTTTTGGGTTTTATTTAATTTAATGCCTCCGTTGCCGCGCAGTTTAAAAAATTATTTAAAATTAATGAAATACATTAAAATGTATTTAGAGAGTTGCATTTTTCGAAAAATATGTTCCAAAATAACAATGACCTTTTAATAGTACGTTTATAACAGATTTTATTTTCAAAAGTACCTTTAAAAAAGATGAATTTAAATATCCAAAAAAAAGTTATTTGAAAAGCCTAGGAAAAAGTTTAACTTTAATAAAAGAAAAAAAAAAAAAAGAAAATAACGTTGTTAAAATAAACTTTAACAAGTATATTTTATTTTTATTTTTTTAAAAACTATCTTCAATTCTGAAGGTACCTTTTATAGAACGCATCTTGAATTTGTACCTTTTTAAGCTGTTAACACTGCCTCTTAAAAAAAGTATTTTCGTATTTGTTTAATTTTTCGCGTTTCACAATAAATATCTATTTAAAAAAGTACTTTTTTTTTTAAAGGAAGGATAGTTAAAATAGCCCTCTAAAAAATATCTTTAAATCGGTATATAACAGCTTTTTAATTAAAATTGTTTTAAGGTAAAAAAAATTCAAATACTTTTTTTCAAAAGCTCGTTTTTAGAAAGTACCTACTGCATTTTTTCCAAATACAAATTAATTTAAATTTAATTAAATGTTTTAAAAAGTAGCTTAATTAAGTCCCCTTTCTAATGTATTGTGAAATAATATCTTTGAAAGGACGTATTGATCCTACAATAACATTTTGAAAAAGTACCATTTTAACGAATAATTTTCTGAATTTAAAATTGTTTGGCTTTTAACTTCGAAACTTAATAAAAATAAAAAAAGGTAACTTTTGTTATTTGAAAAACAAAACTTTTTGAAAAAAGAAAATTATAAAAGAGAATGTTTTATTACGTTTTTAAAAATGCTTCATAATTAAAAGTACTTTTCAAAGTATCTCTTAAAAATGTCCTTTTAAAAAGTACTATTTAAGGAAAGCACTTGGAAAAGAGGCCTCCACAATAACAACTTTGGTTTGTTTTAAATCACTTCGATTGAGAATTTTGAATGCAATAATACAATATTTTAAATTGCTATAATTAGATGTCTACAACTTGAATAGAAGTTCGAATTAGAAATATCGCACATTTTTGATGAATAAAAATTATTAAAGATCACACTTAATCAGCTCAATAAAAAAAAACTTATTCAGTACAGAAAACCCATACAAATTGCTTACAAATAAAATGAAAAAAAAATATTTTAAAAAACAAAAATTAAGTAAATAAAATTAATAAAAAAAAGTCAAGCAGATAATAAATAAAAATAAAAATGCTAAAATCTCTCAAAATAATATACAAATCTAAGAAAAAACAAAAATTGATCCCTCCAATCAAATGAAAACAAAAACAAAAACAAAAAGATTATTATGTATATTTATAATGAAAACATTAAATTAATTTATAAAATTGCTTCACTTCTGTAATTATTAAAGAAGTAGTTTAATTTTTCTTTATTTTTTTTTAATTAAAAGATTTGTTATAAATCAAACCAAAAGTTAAATATTTAGTGAAGTAAACAAAAAAATCAATAAAATGAAACATTTTGTAATATAAAAATTTATATATTCAACTGATCGCAGATTGAAAAAGAGCAACAAATAAATATTAAATAAAAAATTCTCAATTAGTTATTAAAAACCCCATAAAATTTTATTTTTAATTTTTGAAATGCTCCACTAATGTTTAAAATCGTTTAAACAATTTTAAGCTCATAAAAATAAGCATCTTAAAAAAATTCGACAGCCTAAAAGTAGGCTTTAATTGTTACATAATTCACATTTAAATATTGTGAATGATGAAATACAGCTGTCATATTGTTATTTTAAGAAGTCAATATAAAAAATAGTTTCGTTTTTATTTTAAAAACAGCAAAAAAAGTTTTGCTTTAAAGAGACTTGTTTGTATTTGTTTATATTTTTAGTATTACAATTCCATTTCATTAGCATATACATACATATATATATATATACAAAAACATATATATTTATTAAAATATATACTCCAAAAAATATATACAAACATATTTATGTATTGGAGCAATTAAAATGCAAAAAAAAAAAAAAAAAGAATTCAAGAGAAAAGTTTCAAATGTTAAACCGTGTAATCATTAACAAAAAATTATATCAATTATATTTCGAAATCAAGAACCTACATACAACGTACATAGATTGCATATAATTGGAAAAATGTTAATTTCAATACAAATATATTATTAAACAAATAAAAATAATAAATAAAACAAACAACAAAAAACACCCGCTGATCTTTTATGTTTTACTTTAGTCGTTAAGGCAAAAGATAGGAGGCAGTGTTCAAGCTGGTGCTGTCTAGTGGGATTCTTTAAAATGAATTTTTTTAAATTCTTGCATTAAGTCTTTGGCGATAACTCTTCGCCATTTCTTAGATTTTTTTCTCTTCTTTAATAAATTTCCATAAAATTGCAAAATTGTCTAAAATCCAAAAAAACGGCGCTTTTGTTTTTAACCGACTTGAAAAAAAGAAGAAGGCTATCAATTCGACTGTTGCTTTTTTATGTTTGTGCCTGCAGAACTTAGTCATTTCTGAACCAATTTTGAACATTTTTTTAATTTTATAGATTATGCTTACAGATTGATACCGTTCTAAAAACAGTTCATAATCTTAAAAATTAAAGGGTGTCCCCATACAACATCTGTGTTTTTAAGTGCATTAGGAACTGTAAAGCGCACTTTTTTCAAATAAAAACAAATGCAAAGAAACAAATGTAGTAAAAAGTAGCACAAAAATAAATCTTAAAATTAAAGGGTGTCCCCATAGATGACGTTAATTGACTTTTGTGCCCCTAAATTTTGAACCGTTATAGAAAATTGGACAGTATGTCAATTACTATGGTCGTTATAATAACTATTATAAACATTCAAGATTAATAATTAAAGGGTGTCCCAATAGTTAATGTAATTTGATGTATGTGGCCAAGCTTTTCAATCGTTATAGACAGACAGCTAAAATTAACAAAGAACCTGAACTGCTACGTCCGCTATAAAAAAAGTATAAAATTTAAATTTAGAAATTAAAGGGTGTTCCCACATTTGGAGTAAATTGACCTATATGGCCCTATCGTTTTAAACGTTACATACAAACACTTGTAAATTAAACAGAACGTTTACTATTTTGTCTAGTACATTAAGAAGTATAAATATTTAAAATGATGAATTATAGGGTGTTACAATAGTTGCTGTTATTTGATGTATGTGACCAAACTGTTTAACAGTTGTAGACAGTTGATTGAAATTTGCACAGAACCTTTATTGCTAAGTCCGCTAAAAAAAATTGCAAACTTGAAATTAGAAATTAAAGGGTGTCCCTATAACTGATGTTATTTGACCTATATGGCCCTATATTTAAAACCGTTACAGACAAACTCTTGAAAATTAGACGGAATGTCTATTATTAATCTGTGGATGTTTCAGTTTACTTAAAACAAGGCATCGAGTAATTCGGGTCTAACCGAAGTCACACAGTAGTGTAATTGATTGTAATTTCTTCAATATCCATTTTCGATCCCATAAAGTACATATATTCTGACTTCTTATGCAGAACGAAGTTGATTGAACAATGGACGTCTATCCGTCCGTAATAGTGTTGAAATCGACTTTGCCAAGTCATTAGCTCAGCTAATCGATCAGACATAGTGTCGAAATAGGAGCAATTGGAAACAGAAGGATTAGTCCATAATCTTTGACGCAGCAAGCAAAACACCACGCCTACCTCTAATTTTTTTACATCATTTGGAACAACAAAGTAAATCCAATCAAGGAAAACAAATATATGAGGCGATAGAGAATTAAAAAATAGATTAAAAACATCAAGTGGGAAATAGGCGCTCGCCCATATTTTCCGAGTTATGGGTCTATGAAATTTTCAAAATTTTTAAAATAAAAATATGGGTATCGTTTTAAAGCTTTAAAGGAGATGTTTCAGGAAATTCTAAGAAAAAATTTTGAAAAATGCTTAACCCATTGGGAGCCGATGGCATTATTATATAAATTATTTTAAATTAAATTATTAGATTTAGATAAATGGTGAAGGATATATAAGATTTGGTTAGCTGTATGATTGCTATATACTTGTTTTTATTATTCTTGTTTCCAGTTTAAAGTTTATCACTTTGTGATATTTTTTTGTATTTTATTAAGTGACGAATTTCGTTTCTCAATAATTAACAAGACTTGGAGTAAGAACGTGGTCATGTGAAATCGTTATCACATGCGCCACGATATCCTCTACCAAATGCGTCTTGGCATGCATGGACCTTTGTATTTTAGGTTTGCCGTTTAATTGCTTAAATAAAACTAAAATAATATTATAGGATCCACAATTAATTTAAAATTTAAGTTCACCTACATGCTTTTAATTGTAAATGATTTTCTGTATTCACTTTGAAAAAAAAATTCTTTATGCTACAGTTAATGTCGACGTCGTCAACGGCGTCAAATGTCAAAAAAAGTTGGATCGTATGAAATTGTGTGAGAGCAGTTTATTTCAACGCTGTAAGAAATTTGACGCCGAAAAAGTTCAGTCTGCGTCAACTTTTTCGGCGTCGTTGCGGTGTTGCTTAGACAAAAATATATGATGAAACGTCAAAACAAATATTATTTTCTGTTGGTTCAAACTTTTGAAAAGTTTTAACCGTTATTAATTAAAATGAGTTCAAGAATATTTCACTAAATAACTTTCCCAAATGAACAGCTGTATATTCAATGCAGTAGTGTACAGCTGTGTTAGCGTCGTTGACGGCGCGGCGTTTACATTAACAGCAAAATAAATTTTACGCCGAACTTCACAATTTCGGCGATAAAACGCCGTCAACGACGTCGACATTAACTCTAGCATCAATCTAAAAAAAAAATTCAACAAATGGTTTTTTAATTGTGGTAGAAATAATATTTTGTCACCTTCCATGTGACTTAATTAATTTGGTTCGCAACGATTTAAAGTAAAAGGAAAATAATATGCTAAAAAAAATGTTTCTTGAGATAACGTGAGATGTAGTCCATAAACGCGTTACTTAGAAACCAATGGAAGATTTAGGAATTACAATTGTACAATTATTTAATTTGTAACACAGGTTTGTCAAAACCAAATACTCTAGAGTAATGCATCATAAGAAGAATGAAAATCAGAGATTATAAAAAAATACATATTTTTTTTTCGGTTCACATTTAAGAAACTCAAAAGTTGTTAAGCATTTTTTATATTCAAAGTTGCCACATTTTTCACTCTGTAAGTTATTTTGTACTGAAACCAGGTGTCCAAATACAACAGACAAATAGCTAAGATTCTCCTCTGTAAATTGCATTTTGCCTAATGTAATTCGGGTAACTCGCTTAAAACTTCCAAACTTTTAATTCATATTTGGCATTTCATAAAAAAAAATAAATGAAAATAATTTTAATAACTTTTAATTATATTCTATTAATTAATTAATAATGTTAATTGATTTATTTTATTCTATTAAAATGTGTTGTTGTTATATTTAACTACTAAGATATTGAAACTTTATACAACAAAAATTTACAAATAAATCATTGTAATTGCATTTTGAATTTTTTATAAACTATATCTTGAAGTTCATAACCGCTTTAAAAAGAAAATTCTTATTAATTTTATTACATAAGCTTAAAGCTTAAATAAACAGACTTGTAACGTTTATAAAAGAAGTCCATTTATTTAATATAAAAAAATCTCAAATTCCCATCTCTGCTTCACAGAATTATTTTAAGCAGGATTAACGCAGGAAAAGTTATAATTAGAATTTGAAGAACATCGTAAAAATGTGATTGGTAAGAAAATTTTACATTAAAAAGAGCCTGCGTGCAACGGTACGGCAAATTATTATTAAATAATTTTTAATATTTATTTTAAAGAAAATTGACAAAAAATTTGTAAGAAACAACCGAACATTACTCGCCTTTTGTGCACAATTCTGAGGAATAAAAACAAATTGATTTTAGTTAACTCAAAATTTTGTTGAAGACTACTTCTCTCATGTCATCATCGATTTTATTGAGAACAAAAATTAATTTTTAAAAGGAACTCTTAATTTAAAACTGTTATCAGCGCTTGAGAATAATCAAATCTCAAGCTAAAACTAGTTTTGAATTAAAAAATCAGTTTCAAAGAGATGCTTGGTGCGGCAAGTTAAAGCGGAACAATCGCCACAAAAAAAAACTTAGAACTTTGAATAAAAAAAAAAACATAAAATTTAAATGTTACGTACTTATGAAATACTCAAACTCTTTGTGTTCCAGCTGTTGCTTATGTTGTTATTAAGTTTGCTTGTGTTTTGTTATCAATAAATTGCAAAGTTTTCGTTATGAAAATTCCTAAAAATGCTATTTGCCAATCTTTTTTATTTGTAATATTAATATGTTCAACTAATTTTGATGGCGGTAAGTGAAAAAAAGTATTTATTCTTCAATTTTCAGTAAAATTTTTGTGGAAATAAACACATGATTCTCTTACAAATTGTTGCCAGATGTAAAAAAAATTTCAAGATATTTTTTCTAGACGTGTTATATCTGAAACACAGATGGTAAATTCTCCGTCAAGTTTTGTAAACCATAATTTTAATTGATGTTAAATAAAAAATAGAAATATATTTTGATTTTTTCAAATCAGTTTAATTGTTATTACTTCTTTTTATATTTATTTTTTTTTGCAGTATCTGCTTTTATACTTTAATTACCCGATGCTTATGTTTTTGTGTAAATTTACTTTAAGGGGTATTAAATCAATAAATAACAGGAAAGAGTGCTGTATTTTGTAACGTCGAATCTTATATACCCTTCACCAGATATGCAAATCTATTTTAGTAAAGTACCTTCAATTGAAAAAACAAATATGCGGTGACAAGGAATTAAAAATAAGAAAAAAATTAAATACTATATACTATATATATCGGGTCTTAATGCGTTAAGCATTTTCAAAAATTTTAGTTTTTATTGAAAGATCTCTTCAAAAGCTTTCAAACGATACCCATATTGTTATTTTAAAAATATGCTGCACAGTCGTACTATTTTATGGAAAGTTAAGATGCCGATAACTCAGGCAATATGGGCGAGCGCTAATTTTTTCACTTGATATTTTTTCTTTTTTTTATTCTCTATCGCCCCATATATTTGTTTATTTTTATCGAAGTTACTTCACTAAAATAGATTTTAAATGATATGGAAATATTAGAAGTAGGAGTGGTGTTTTGATTGCTGCCTTTAAGGACATGAACCGATCTTGCTAATTTTCAATTCTATATCTGATCGATTGGCGTATTTAAAATTTTTCTACCTCATCTCGTGCCTTGACAAAGTTGATTGCAACACAAACACGGACGGACAGGACTCAGAATATATGTACTTTATGAGGTCGGAAACGGATACTGTAGATATTCCACTTTTGGTAGTGACGGGTATAAAAACAACGTTGCTACAATTTTAGGTTTCCTATACAATTTAAAGTATCATTTGTGAATTCATCTGGCAGCCCTCTCAAAAGTAATAAAAAAGCAAGCAAAAGAGAGAAAAAGTTAAATTTGTAAAGTGATATCCAAGGTACATTTATATTACTAGGTAATAGCGGCTCTACAACAAATACAACATTTGTAAAAACAACATGGCATTTTATTGTTGCTTTGTGAGTGGAAATGTCAAAAATGGGAAGAGAAAATAAAAGATAATTGTTTTAAAAACGAACGCTCTCTCTGTTCTGCATATGCTTGTTGTTGGTGTTTTTTGAAATTCGTAAACAAAAGTTGTAAAATATAAACAACTTTTGACATGTCCAACTTCAAACAAGCTGGGCGGACGACACTACCTAGTAAAATAAATGTACCTTGGTGATATCAGTTGAACACAGTGTTGCCAGTTTTTTCATCCTTCTCGCCAAACTGCTTGTCGAATATCGACAATGTTTGATTTGTAAAAACATTTTTATTTTATATTGTAATATTAAAAGTTCAGCTAATTATACTTAATTTATTTTAAATAGAATTTATTACAGAAAAAATCCTTTCAACACAATCCTTACGTGAGTTGATAAATCTTTTAAAAGCTTCTTGAACATCAGATAATTTAATTTAAGATACGGAGTTACAGCGTTTTAGATTTAATAATAAAGCTGAAAAGTTGTCAAGCGTACGGAATACAACTATACTTCAAAATGAACGTGTCCCTTATAAAAAGTGGAAAAAGGGTTTAACTAATATTGTCATTCCGTTCGTGATTTCTACAATATCTATTCAGACCTCATTAAATAAATATATTCTGACTTCTTATGCATAGCAAAGTCGATAGAGCGATGTCCGTCTGACCGTCCATGTTATTGTTTAAAATCAAGTTTGCCGAGGCACAAGAGCAGCTAGAAAAAATTTCAATACGCCAAACATAGTGTCAAAAGAGGTGCTGTTGGAAATCAGCAAGATCGGTTCATGTCCTTCGACGCAGCGAACCATAATTTTTCTATATCATTTGGAACAATGAAATTACTCCAATCAAAAAAAACAAATATATGGGGCTATAGAGAATTAAAAAATATGAAAAAAAAACATCACGTGAAAAATTGGCGCTCGCCCATATTTGCCGAGTAATGAACCTCTGAAATTTTCAACATTTTTAAAATACCAATATGCGTATCATTTGAAAGCTTTTGAAAAGATCTTTAAGTAAATACTAAAACTTTCAAAAATGCTTAACCAATTAAGAGCCGATGGCGTTTTTATGTAAAGTTCCGAATGTATATGTAGTTCTTTAATTTTTTCCTATTTTATGATTCTCTGTCACCTCAATATTTGCTATTTTGATTGGAGTTATTTCACTAAACTAGATTAACATAGATGGTGAAGGGTATCTTAGACTCTGGATTTTTAAATCAAAATTTCCTTTTGGGGTTGAAAATTGTTCTTCCAAAGGTATAAATCTTTGATTTATATTTTTCGCGTTGTCAATCCAAATTTAAACTTTAAATTTGATTTATTATTAAATTTGTGAAAGTTAATATAGTCTATTTTTTATATCACTGCCTTTCTTCTTTAGTGTCTTTACCATTTGACATTCAATTTATTAACTAAATTTCATTTGTATATACATGATAGTCTAGAAAATTACTTACAAGTAGGGGAATCAGTTTTAGGTCACCATATCCTTTTTTAATGCATTATTATCGTGAAAAAATTATTTTAAAAAAAAAGACAAAAGTATTAAAAAGTATTTTAAATTACCCAAGTAATTCACAGTCTTTAATTTTCATCGCGACGTTTGGTTAAATAAATAATTAATATATAAATAATTTTAATGGTTCCCCATTAAACAAACCTAAAGCTCAAATAAAAAAATAACATAGTCAAGGCGTGCAATACTGTTTGCTGCTGGCTATCTTTTTTTTTTAATGGTTAGACATTGGCGATTTCAAATTTGATTAGATCATATCTTAACTCACGAAACTTCTTCTTCTGCTATTCAACAGCTTAGAATGCTTTTGTTATTTTTAACTAGCTTATTTGTTATTAATTATTGGCTATTAGAAGTTGCTCTTTGCTAGCGCCATCTTTTTACAACCCAACGAAAACGAGATCTTAGCTTTTATAATACGGTTAGGGTTAAAGCAGCGAGAGGATTAAGCAAGTTGCACTTATTCAACATGCCCTCTTAAAATAAAATAAAAAAAAACCAAAGAGTGTTTTTTTTTCGTTCGTTCGTTCGTTGAAGGTTTTGGAGCTGTTTCGCATAAAGTTTTTTCGGTCCTCCTAAAATATTAAATTTTTTGAACCTTCCGTAGCATAGTTTTGCTTCTCGTTTGCCTTCCATTAGACCTGGCAGTACTGCATTCCTTGCTTAACTATAAGACTCTGTTGAAGAACTTCTCCGATCATTACATTTTTAAAGTAATTATTGGTATATCTTGCTATTTAACGGTACTTTTTAATCATTTTTAAGTCGGTAGGACCAAAAAATCCTTGACTTCTAAGAATGTTATTAATTTAGTAGCCTGGGTTTATATCGCAGCTGCTACAAATTTCACAACCTCCGTTCTGCTAACACATGTTGAGGTTTTTCATATTTTTATTTAGAACACAGCGTTTTGCTTCCCTGAATTACTCTGCAGTATGTGTAGACGAATTAAAAAATTAATAAAATGATTAAACCAGCTACAAAAGAACTTTAGTGTGCTTCTAAAAATGGTATGCGCTGAAACACTCTCTTAAATTCAAATATAACGGTAATTGAATGGTTGTTTAAAACAAGGCTTTCTCTCATTTACTCCTTCTCACCGCTTCCCTTCTTTGTATAGAGAGAGCTCTTAATTAGTTAAAATTACTTCCTGAGTGTTACTTCTTCTAGCAAATAAAAAAGGATCATGTGTTTACTAATTAGAATATGAGATTTTTTCTGATATCTTTATTTCTTAAACTAACAAGCTCGCTCCGAATGCAGTAGCAGCAGTGATTGGGAATGCGATAATGGACAGTGTATAGGAGATGATAAATTATGTGATGGCAAAGTTGATTGTAGCGATCGATCGGATGAAATAGCTGAGAATTGTATACATTTTCATGACACCTGTCAAGAGTTTGCATTTCGTTGTGCATATGGAGCCTGCATAGATGGTAAGGCCAGATGCAATGGTGTGCAGGATTGTGCCGATAATTCAGATGAACTGATATGCGTTAAAAAAGATGATTCCGATTTTCAAGGTAAATGGTAAGAGAAGAATATTCATACGTTTAATTTAATAATTAAGTTTTTTTTTCTAAACAAACATTAACTTTAAAAATTTTAGCTCGGATACTGAAATCCAATGCTTAAAATCGAAGGAATGTATTAATTCAATACATATGTGTGATGGCATTGTTCACTGTAAGGACGGTTCGGATGAATCCCTAGAGTTGTGTATAAATTTTGGTTGCATTTCCTTTGGATTTCAGTGTGGCTATGGTGCTTGTATAACCGGGAAATCCAAATGCAATGGCATAAAAGAATGTGCTGATGGATCGGATGAAGCCTGGGAGTTGTGTAGCACACCACGGAAAATTGGCAGTACAGTGACACCGATACCAACGCCAAAACCACCGACACCAACACCTACAGCAATTCCAGAAGATTTCAGGAGATGCATTATACCAAATATTCCCCAGCTACAGAATTTGCTATTCAAAATACATCCTCAAAATGAGACAATTGAAGTTGGATCATTTGTAGAAAGTTATGAAATCATACATATTGAATGCAAAAATAAATACACTTTGAAAGGTCAGCCAAGTCTTATTTGTAGAAATGGTGAATGGAATTATGATTTCCCCACGTGTGATGGTGAGACAATAAATTGCTTCTGATCATAATTTTAATTGCAGTTTTTTCATACTTCATTTAGGCTTCTGTGATGGCACACTTTTAAGCAGTCTTTCCTTACGTGCAATTTGTGATTTTCGCAGCCGTTTCGTTGAGTGTCCAAAAAAGATTCTTCCAGGAACAGCAATTCAGGTTAATTGTGCATTTGGTTATACTCGCACTCCAAAAACTCCTCAGTACTTGAGATGTTTAGCAGATGGCACTTTTGATAAAAGTCCAACGCGTTGTCAGCAAAGTTGTGGTAGAATTGCACCAACTTCGGAAGTTTTGTCGAAAGATGGCATTCCAATTCATGTAAGTTTGGCACCCTGGCACGTGGCCATATATGAACACAATAGTGTTATTTACACATACAAGTGCAGCGGTTCAATTGTTTCTGCTAGAATTATTATCTCAGGTAAGTAATTTTTATAAGTAACGATGAAAACGACAGATTATAAGAAATAATTTTTTGTAATTTAGCTGCACATTGCTTTTGGGATGAACCCAATTTAATACTGAAGAATTATACGGACTATCAAATTATAGCTGGGCGAAGTACAAGCAATTATACAACCGTACAAAACGATTACTCGCAGATAGTCAAAGTACAGGAAATACATATTCCAGTAGAGTGAGTTGTATTCACCATAACTTTATTTAACAAAATTATCTTGATTTTGGCACCTTCGAATTTTTTTCTTCACTGTCTGTAGTGCATCGTTTGTCTGAAAATTTATGCGAAAAAAAGATTCTGTTAGCCCTCATACTTACAGCAATTTTTGTTTCAGCAATTTTCTTAAGTTCTTTTTTGAAATTGCATTCGTGTCCACACATTAAAATTTGGTTTCTGCAATTTCGGCCTTGATTGCGTAAATATTGTTTTTTCTTAAACTACGAATGATAAAACAAAAGAGGATTGCAAGTACATAAAGCAGTGTACCTGTTTCTATTCTTTCTTTCCTCTCTCACCCACAAACTTAAGATTTGCTCAACAAAAGTTGCAAAGTGTGGACAGGGTCTTAGCATATGCGATATTAAAACACTGCATGACCAGCATTATTGTCAGAGAAATGTAAACCAAAACTGTCAGTGTTTCGCTGCCTTTTATAAAGACAGCCTTGCACCAACTTTGAAATTAAAAAGAAATTTTTGTAATTATGGAAATTTAAAAGAAAGTTAAAAAACAAATTAATTACAACATTTAAAATCAAACATTTTTTAAATGCCATCGATCCAAAATATTTAACCAAAAAAAAACAAAAACAAAATTATTTTTGTACAAAAAAACAACTGACTTTAAAACAGACAAACTTAAAATTATTTTGCTTTAGGACGGTAATTATGTATTATATTATATTTTATTCGAGGAAGATTGCGTCAGGATTTTTTATTTATCGTGGAGCAGAATGCGAATGCAGATTAAACAAGAAATTAAGCAGTTATGTATCACCCTTTATTTACACTTTTTATTGCTGACACGATAAAATTTGTTTAAATTAAAGCGTAAAATCAAAGCGTTAATCTATAACTGTTCAAAAGATTGGCCATATTCATCAAAATGCAACCTTAGAGCACCCTTTAATTTTTAATTTTAAATATTTTTACCTGTTGTTGTTATAATTGATATAGTAACGGATATTCTGTTTAATATTCAAGAGTTTGTCTGCAACGGCTTCAAAGCTAGTGCCTTATAGGTCAAGTAACATCACTTATGGTGACACCCTTTAATTTCTAATTTTAGTTTTGCTACTTGTTATAACGGACTTGGCAATAAAGATTCTGTGCAAATTTGAATTAACTGTCTACAACTGTCCCACAGATTACTCATATACTTCGCATAACAGCAACTATTATAACAACAATAACTTTCAATATTTATACTTGTTAATATAGCAGACAAAGTAGCAAAGTAGTGGATTTTTTGTTTACTTTTCAAATGTTCAAACAATAGTGCCATATAGGTCAATTTACTTCACATATGGAAACACCCTTTAATTTCTAAATCAAAATTTTTTGCTTGTTAATATAACGGACTTAGCAATGTAAATTTGAGCTGTCTGTCTATAACGGTTTTAAAGTGTGGCCACAAACATCAAATTACATTAACTATTCGGACACCCTTTAATTAATAATTTTTTTTATACTTGTTATTTTAACGGTCATAGTTGTCGTCATTCTGTCCAATTTTCAAGGGTTTGTCTGAAACGTTTCAAAAGAAAGGCGCATATAAGTTAATTTACGTCACCTATAGGTACACCCTTTGATTTTAGGATTTATTATTGCATTGCTTTTCGCTATTGGGAGCTATAGTAATACGCATTTTTTTAATTTTTAAAGAAGTGCGCTTTACGGTTAATTAAACCCTTAAAAAATGTATGTTTTATGGGGACACCCTTTAATTTTTAAGATTATGAACTGTTTTTAAAACGGGACCAATCTGTTAGCATAATCTATCACGTTACAAAAAAAATCGGTTCAGAAATGACTGAATTCACAATATAAAAAACATTCAGTCAAACTGATAACCCCCCTCTTTTTTCTAAGTCAGATAGAAGTTGCTAAAATTCTTTCGTGAGTGGATATTTGTCACCAAAAAGCTTTAGACGTTTTTTTGTCCACATCGAAAAAATTATATTCTGGATGTTCGTTCACCAGCCCACTAATTATTTCTGCTTAATTATTAAGTCTGCACTTTATAATTATTTCCTTCGGATTAACGAACTGAACTTGGTACTACCAAATTACTTTTTTGCTTAGTATTTGTACAGTCGTAGTCCAACTTTAAAAATATTGCTTAACACCGAAAATCGAAGTTTTTTAGAATCGAAATAAATACATGAGACTAATACATCAAAACTTTAAGTTCATAACGTTTACATTTACAACTTTTTAATTAACAGTTAAAACCATCACAACTATTTTCTTTTGCAGATATCAAGGTAAAGCCGGACGGCAAAGAGATGATATTGCTTTTTTGAAATTAGAAACTCCACTTAAGTTCTCTGAAACTATTGCACCCATTTGTATACCAAAGGAACTTCGAGCCTCTGCCAAAACTTATATGCTGAGTAATAATTTTGGAAACATCAACGGTTTCGGAACACAAAATCAATTAGAAAGACTTAAAATGATAACGTTGGCGTATCATGACTGCATACAGAAAAGTCCACCGGATGCTCCGGTAGCCGATGATAAATTCTGTATTTACAACAACGAAGGCGGTTCGGTATGTCGTGGTGATAGCGGTGGGGGTTTTTACATGGAAACCAATGATGTTGATAACAATGAAATAATCTACAGACTTTGGGGTGTCATAAGCAATACACCGACCACCAAAAATGATTGCACACGCACTGATGACAAAGCATATGTTGCAGTTACGAATATTTATAATGCAGCTTCCGAATTCAAGAGAAAATTGGCACATGCCCGCAAAGAAGACGAAGCATTATTTTAAGTTTAAGAGTAGGAAGACTAATGTGTAGATGTATGTTTTTTTTAAATTAAAAAGTGCAATAAAAATGAACTTAATGATTTTATAAAATTATTTATCTTCGTCAAATTATATTATTGGTCTTTCTGGGTGGTGCTTACTTTGCGATTTCTCCTTTAACTAACTACACCATAGAGCGTCAATGATCTGGAGGGTGGAGGCGGGTTTACATACAGTTCTTTATGTCAATGTTGCCAACTGCAATGAAAATTACAAATGTTGTCAATGAAAAAAATATGTAGAAATTTTTAAGCAAGTTTTACCTTAAGGTTTGTTTTAGGCCTTCACGGCAACCAGCAAATAAAGTTTTTAAAATTAATGGTGGATTTTTATATTGAGGATTTATAATAACGGATTTAGCTCGTAAAGAGAGAAGTTCGTTATGTGAAAAGAATTTGTTGCCAATTCAATTTTATCGGTATTATTTAGAATTCAGTTGTGATAATTGAGTGAATATGATGCTGATAGCAAAACATTGCTTTCCGGATCGCTACATCCGTCATCAGCATTCTGTGCATATCTCTACTTTAGGTTGTGTGCATTGTAAACATCGTCCATTTAACCAACTAATTTTTTTAAATAGGAATATTTAATCAAATCAAACCATGGGAACATTAAATTAAATTAAAATCTTGCTTTTCTGATTAAATTAATAAATCACCGATATTGATTATTGAGGGTGAAAGCACGTTTCGATGGCCATTTCGTTACCGCTCACTTAGCTCTTTCTCACAAATATTTTAAATAAACTAAAGACTTTTGTCTAAACAATAAAGTAAAGACAAAAATTAAAGTTTAAGCAAAAAACAAGAATAATCGACAATGATTTTTGACTGACTTTTTTCGGCTCCTTTATACAGTTAAAAGATGTTGAAAAAAAATATCACAGCAACACTGCGATAATTTGTTTTTGTTTTATGCGTGGGCTCTCGCAAATTATTAAATCAAATCAAAGCACGGGAATATTAAATTAATTAATCTTAAAAAAATCGTGCTATTTTTTACGAGGAATATTCTTAATTAATCAATATGATATTTTAGACAAAGACCATACGATGCCTGTTTCTTCAAAATTTTAAAAATTTTAAAATGAATTTGAGCCGGATTATTAAATAAATATCAAACAGTTGAACAAATAATTTTAATTTTTTAAAGTAAAAATTTTAAAATGTGTCATTTTTATTAACTTTAAATGATAGATCGCTAATATTTCAATCTATCAAAGATATTGAGATAAATTTTTTTTAAAGAGTTCGTAATATTGTTGGGTAGCTGCCTGAAAAATAATGCTTCTAAAAAAATAATTCGTTATCTTTATGGTATATATTTTATCTTAAACGCGTTAAAACTGTTCTTTTAGTATCCAAGATCAGATATACAAATGGAAAACTTTACGCCTTAGTGCCTTATTTTGAAGTCTTGAAGGGTCTGGGGAAATAAATATGATTTTAGTCTTTAAGAAATAACGTTTTTATTTTTAAAATGATTTGCTACTGCCTTATTTACAATCCTTTTTTTTTGTTATTTATTTTATTTTGTTCCATAGTGTTCAAAACAGATTTTAGTTTTATGAAAATTTTCTTTTATTAAATTTTTGTTTTGTGTGTTTAAATTATTAAATCATTTTTAAGTTGGTATTTCCCCATTGCTGATAAAGAATATAAAAATATCATTCTGAAGCACTGCTATGTATAAACAAATTTTGTTAATCTGCTATAAAGAAATTTCTTAGTTTTTAGACTTTGGAAGAAGAGATGTATGTAATTATTTTTACTCAAACGAAAGAAGCAAATATCCTTAATTGCGGTAATATATCATAAGAATGCATGAGCATTTGTCCGAATTGTAAATCAAATAAATAGTTAAAATTTGCATTGCTAATCTAATTAAAAAAATGCGGGAATTATGTATTAAAAATTTGGCACCACCCTTTCACGTATAGAAGAACAATTCACATGCTCAATATTTTATTTAATACAAAATAGCGATGACTTAAAAACAAGTTAGAGTGCTATATCCGGCTATGTCGAATCTTATATACCCCTTACCATGTATGTTAATTCAATTTAGTAAAGTAACTCCAATAAAAAAAAGCAAATATTGCCGTCACAGAGAATTAAAAGTAATAAAAAAAAAAAAATAAGAACGATATATAATTTTTCACAAAAATTTCATCTGCTCTTAATGGGTTAACTATTTAAAAACATACTTTGAATTTTCTTAAAGATCTCTTTATAAGCTTTTAAATGATACCCATATTGATACTTTAAAAATTTAGAAAAATTCAGAGGCCCATAACTCGGGAAATATAGGCGAGCGCCATTTTTTTTTCACGTGATTTTTCTTCTTATTATTTAATTCTCTATCGCCCCATATATTTGTTTTATTGATTGGAGTTACTTCGTTGTTCCAAATGGCATAGAAAAAGTAGAGGTGGGCGTGGTGTTTTGCCCGCTGTGTCAAAGGACATGGACCAAACTTGCTGGTTTGTGGTAGCGCCTCTTTCAACACTTTGTCTCATCGATTGGCGTACTTAAATTTTTTCTAGCTGATTTAGTGCCTCGGCAAACTTGATTTAAACACTAAAACGGGCGGACAGGCGGACAGGCAGACATCATTCAATCGACTTCGCTATGCATAGGGACTCAGAATATATATACTTTATGGGGTCGGAAATGGTTATTGTGGAAAAAATACAAATGGAATAACAAACTTAGATATACCTTTTTTAAGCTTTTGTGTTGAAGGGTATAAAAGTTATATAGGAAAATAATTATAGAAATAAGTTTTATTTTTAATTTGTTTTTTTTTTTTGATTACTTTGATTATTGGTTGGCTTAAGTGTAACTGAAGCGATATTAAAAAAAGTTATTGTAAGAAATAAATGATGGGCCTCTTTAAAACGTGTTTATTTTTAAAGTACCATCAATTTTAAAACGCTTTAATTCTGTATCTTAAATTAAATTTTTTGCAGTTCAAGAAGTTTTTTAAAGATTCAACGAACCTAATGGCGCACTTGGTATTTTTAAACACAGTGGGGAACAGTTTTCTTCATAAATTTAATGCAACATTTTGATTTTGAAGTTTAAAAAAACCAATATGAGTTCGAAAGCCATTCTTATGTTAGTAGTTTTCACAAGTAATAATTCTGGTGAAAGAACTTTTTCTGTAATGAATTTTATGAAAATTAAATTGAAAATAAATTGCATAAGAATTGATAAATAATGGACTTTTAGAATTTCGCAAAATAATGTACCTCGTTAAGAAAGCAAAAAAAAATAAATAAATAATTAATATCAACGTATAAATGGATCAATAACTGATATGGGTTCTTAAACATTTTTTTTTATTTCTTTATATTTTTTTTTTTTTTTTTTGATCTCGAGATTTTTACTTAAATTGCAAACTTGGCCTTTTTTTAATTATTTTACATTTATATTTATGTCTTTTTATAAAAACTTTTTTTAGATTGTTGTAAACACTGCAAATTTTATGTTTTACTATAAAATATTATATATTTTTATATATTAGCGATACTCGACAAGCCATTTAGCAAGAAAACTAAAAAAAGCTGGCATCACTAGATATCAGTTTGTTATTGAACTTGTAGAGAAGCTCAATTAATAAATTAATCTCAAAGAGAAGTTACATTTAACTTCTTGCATAAAACAAATTCACACAACCGGCTACCGACTGCAATCTGTCAAAAATTTAAAACATGTGTGCATTTGAAAATATTTATTTATTTTGATGGTACCAACGCAACAAAAGGCGGCTGGTTGTTGTCCTTGCATTGACACTGCCATTTCTTTTTGTGTGGGGAACATTTAGTTATTAATTTAATTCTTTTCTTATTACCTGTTTGCTGTTGAAATACCTATACAGCCTCTCATCCTTTGAAAATTTTAGCTGTCTACGTTTTTAAGTAAAAGGGTTCTTGTACGGGTCACCTGTAAAATTTCCACACAATTTTTTTTATTGTAAATATCAGAGAATTGGTTAGCTGTCAAAATTTTATTGTATTTAATATTTGCTTTCTCCCCACATTGGGGATTTTTTCAACATAAGTTTAGGGACAGAGATTCGTAGGGAGAGATTTATGAATTTTTTATTCCTAGCTTTTTTCATTGTTTTAATTTACAGGCATTAAATTTAATATTTTGAATATTTTTCTTCCTGTACTGCGGAAAAAAGTCTCTTTATGTTTTCCTTAAAAGGAGAAATAGTTCTATTTAAAGTTAAAAGCGCTTGGCATTCACTAAGATTATGCAGCTTGGAACCGGCAAAATCAATCCTGAACTCTGTCGAATTTATTGTTGTTTCTTGGGAATGTTCGTTTTGAAATTGGGATTTTCGGGGACATATTGATTTAAATTGGGGATGAGAGGCAGAATTTTCTGGCAACACAACTACATTTCAATATTTTTTTTTTCAATTTTAAAGACACGCTCAACGAATAATTTACCTCATCGTCAAAAAACTGTTTTTTAATTTTAAAAGCCTCTTACACTACAACTAAAATTTTTATTTAACCATAAACCAGAGCTCATTCTTAAAAAAAAAACGTTTAAAAATTTTAAATGACACCACTGAAATACATGAGCAGTTGATCATCTGTTTTTAGTTTTTTTCTATTTGTTTCTTGATTTGGTGGTTTACTTTTTTCAATTAATTTTAAACTTACTTTATACACTGAAGCCGTAATCTGAACTATTTCTAGAGAAGTTATTCATTGTTTTTCAGATATATTTTGTTCAACACAGCTAATTTTGTTGTGCATTGCTAAAATGTCGAAAATGCCAACTTATAATGTCGCTGCCCCGCTCAAACAATTAATTGGCTAAAAGGCGACAAATGCAGCTAGCGACATTTGCAGTCGTGTGTTCGTGTGGCCTACAGTGTGTTTAATGCGTATCACTTGCTTTGCAAAAAACAAAAACAAACAAAAAAAAAAATGCAAAGCAAGTTTAAAATTTGATACAACAAAAAACTTAATTTTAGTATAAAACATCAGCTTTGGTTGGTCAGACGGGTTGCATCTTCGATTTAAAGATTTTTTTTGCAATCAGACGCTACAAATTGAGACTTTTTCGTGCTTTAAAAATACAAAAATAACAATTAAACTTTTATTTATTAATTAAATTTCTAAAAGAAATTGTGAATAAAAACAAACAAAAAATGAAACGTGCAAATGCAAAATATTTGATTTTATTAATTTCGTTACAAATGGTGCTCAGTGAATCTTGTAAGTTGCGCTTTGGATATTAAAGAGGAATCTCAGAGATGGGATATTATAATTATTACTTTGGTTTAAATTTTATTTTGCTTTTTGTTTCCTTTTTAATAATTTAGATTGAAAGTTTATTAACCAAATTTTTGAAAGTTACTTAAACTGTTAAAGCGAATTAAATTAGTTTACAGACATACGAGAGCATTGCCAAAATCTGTTTACAAATTTCCTAAGATTTGTGTATAAAAGGTTAACTTCGTTATCTTTGGTTATCTTTTTTAGACTAAAAATTAACGCAAAATCTCAAAATCACCACAAAAAGTGGAAAAATTTTTGTCATTCCGCTTGCAATTTCTACAATATCCATCCTTATACATAACGAAATCGATTGAGCAATGTCCGTCCGTCCGTGAAACTAGATAAGCTAGTGAAAACTTCAATAAGCTAATCGATCAGGCATAGTGTCGAAAGAGGTGGTATTACAAATAAGCAAGATGGGTCCATGTCCCTCGAGAGAGTAGGTCGAAAACTTCTCCTACCTCTAATGATTCCATACAATTTGGGAGAATGAAGTAAGTCCAATGAAAAAAAACAAAACAAATATATGAAGCGATAGAGAATTAAAAAATAAAAAAAACATCTAGCGAATTATAAGCCTTTGAAATTTTCATAAAAAATTTCGCTTGTAATAATGGACAATATGGGTATCATTTAAGAGTTTTAAAAAGATCTTTCTAAATTTCTATGAAATTAAAAAATAATTCTTAACTCATTAAAAGCCGATGACAATTTTATATTAAATTATATATCGTAATAAATTATTTTCTTATTTTTGAATTCTCTACTATTTTGAAATTATTCGCCCGCGCACAGGAGAGAGAGAAAAGCTTATCGGTGACAGTAGGGTGTCCAGCTTTATTGACTCACTGGAGCATCGACGACATGTGGGGTGTGTTTCACTGTTTTATCGTTACTACCACGGAATGTGCTTTTTTGAAATCAGGAAATTTCTTCCTGAAGACTGTAATTTCATAAGCGCAACGCGCTCTGCATCAAGAGCGCATTCCTTTGTGGTCGATTGGCCAGTGAAACGCACTTCGCATTGTAGAGAAAATTCGTTTTTTAGCCGAACAGTTCTTATGTGTAATAAACTCCCTGCAGATATCTTTCCCGCCACTTTCAATATGCAAAGATTCAAATCAAATATCCACAAGCACTACTCCCGTTATCCCCCTTCCCACAACCTAATTTCGTAGTTTTTGGTATGTGAAAAATAAACAAAAACAAATTATTACAGATGTTTTCAAAAATCTTAAGTCGGAATAAAACATGAATTTAAAATAATACATTTTGTAATAATTTAATCCCCTACTTTGAATAATAAATAACATATTTGGCAGCCCTGCCAAAATGTTGTAAAGTCGTTTGATAAGAATTACTACTTTAAGTTTGTGTCTTCAGATACTTGCAAATAAAACCAGTTTAGAGACATTTTAGCATAAAGCATCTTTAGAAAAATAAAAAAGATCTTTAGAAAACATCCAATAAAAAAGACCAAGAACTGGTTGAACAAAATTTACACTTATAAAGGACTACAAAATTAAGATATTTTATTAAATATTCTTCTAATGTTTTCTTACAACTGATTTATATAAATTAATTAATTTTCATTAAAAAAATTTCAAAGTTAAAAAAAAAAGAATTTTGTTTATAGATAGAAAATAGTTTTTGGGTTAATCCCATTTATAATATTTGCTTGTAAATCGTAAAATTTTCTGTTTGTAAACAGATATAAAAGAAAAAAACTAAATTTATTTACTTCAAACAAACTCATAATTTTTAATTTCTCTTAAAAGCACTTAGCCATAAAAGAACTCTCTTAAAAGTTTATTTAAAAATTATGAAAAACAACCTGTTATGCAGAGATGGGTACTTATTATTATTTAAAATTATTGAATGCAGAATTTTGGAATTTTTTAAACGAATATACTTTGAAATTTCCCATTAATTACTAGAGATGGTGACAAAAGAAAAAAAAAAACAAGTAATTTAATTTTTCCTTAAAGATCTCTTCAAAGCCCTTTTAATGCCACATATATTTTATGGCCTAGAGGTTTTCTCTGGTACTTTTGAGTATAACTCTTCTAGATTGAATCGGATTGTTAATATGATTGTGCGCTATGTTTATGGTGTCCGGAGAAGAATGCATATTTCTAGATATGTTGATCTTTTCTTAGGGTGTTCTTTTGGGAACTTTGTTTTATGTCGCATTTTGTATTTTTTCTTCTTCTGGAATGAACCAAAATAACATTGGATAATTTCTTAACTATATTTTCTTCAATATTTATTTAAAGTACTTATTTTTCTTGCTTACTTGTTAAGCTAATTCTTATGGGACTTGTTTTGTTATTTTTTATCTTTTGTTGTCATTAATTTTTATATTGGGCTGGGGAGCCGAATTGCAAATGTTTTTCTTTTTTTTTTGCCCTCATATTGTATAATATTTGTAATTTTTATATTTGTATTAATTATACTCAGGGAATTGGCTATGTTATATATATATATTGGCCTATACAGAGGCTTTTTATATTACCATGAAATAAATAAATATATATTTTTGGTGATTGGAGTTACTTCATTGTTCCAAATGATTCCCCCGGGGGTACTACAAGAAATCTGGCTGATTCTAACCTAGGCATAGACATAGTACACTCGGGGTATAGGGTACTGCAGGCACTGAATCTGAATAGAGAACACGCGTGTCATTGTCGAAGGGCTAACCAGTATCCTTAAAAGACTGGCACCATGAAAACCGGTGGCCACTACAGAGAGCTGCTAAACAAATGTGCTGTTGCATATTCAACAGAGCGGTTGGAGAGTCTCCAACCCTTAAGCAAGAGAAAGGACATGGTCCTGCAAGTCATGTTCTTGAAATTGCAACTCTGTTGGCTATGCCTAGGAGGGGGCGCTAGTCGTCGCTTTGTATTTAACTCAGTGTTAAGACCACCTTCGGGTTAGGGCTTTGCAGCCAGGTACCGACGTTAATTTTGATCAGGTAATGTTCCAAATGATGTACAAAAATTAGATGTAGGTGTGGTGTTTTTCATGCTGCCTCGAAGGATATGGACTGATCATGCTGATTTCCAATAGTACCTCTTTCAACACTATGTCGTATCGTTTGGACAACGTCGCTATGCATAAGAAGTCAGAATATATAAACATTATGGGGTCGGAAATGGATGTTGTTGAAATTATAAACGGAATGACAAACTTAGTTAAACCCTTTTCCCACTTTTTGCTGTGAAGGGTGTACAAATATTACTGCATTATAGACTTGTGCTATATAGTTCAATTTAGTGATTGCTCTTTTTAGTTCAAAGTTTGAAAATAAACTAGTTCAAATTTTAGTTCAAAGGCTCTTTTTAGTTAGAAATTTCTTTTCAACTATAGTTCAAACGCTTGATTTACTTTAAATCTCTTTTAGTTCATATATTGTTTTCGAAATATTACGGGAACAACACCGTAGAATTGTCAAAATGAATGTTTAATAAAATGCATGGCAGCACTAATTTCATATTTGAAATAGACAGCAAGAAAACACAGACATGAATCATAGTTCATCTTGTCTGGTAGTTCAAATACAAAGTATGATTCAAAAGTGAACTATGTATACTTAAAAGTATGAACTAGTTCACTTAGTTCAATGCATGGAATCGTTTAAGTGAACTAGTTCGTTTATGAACTACACAAGTCTACTACATTACTAACAGAAAGCTATTTGGTAGCAACACAGGTATAAATATGATTACCGAGTAAAGTGTTGTTCATCGTGTTACTCACCATATCATTTAATAATGTGATCTACATTTTTTTAGTATCTGCAGTAATCAACTCTTACAACTTTAGAAGTAAGTTAATTTATATAAAACATAAATGAGTCGTTTTACCCAGCTCTGTGTGTAAAAGAGTTGCTCTTTAAAAGAGAAAAAGTTCTGTTTTTATAAAGCAAAAAGTATTTATGAGAGACTGTAAACTTTGGAGTACACCAGAGCCTCGGTTTGCGTCGTTAAAAGAGACAGAAAAACGCGACGCAAATTGAAACGACTCAATTTAATTCACCTTTTTCTATATAAATGTACTGATATTTTATTTATATAGGGAAAATATTCAAAACATAACAAAAAAAATTTTATTTTTGATTAAAAACAAGTATGAATACATTTTTATTTATTTCATTTGCCTTAAAAAATGATAATAATTATTATAAAGAAACAACAAAAGAACACATTAAAAATAACATAAAAAACAGGGAAGTCCTCTTATTTAACGCAATTTAAAAACTTGTTAATGCTTATGTGACGATCATTGTTGCTAGAAGCTGTATAAATTCTATAAGACAGAAAAGATGTTAAATCAGGCGCTACAAATGCCAAAAAATGGCAATCCACAATGGTGCAGTAAAAAATTTAACCGCTTTTAGCGACAACGCAAATCGAAATCAAAACAGCTCAAATCGGAAACAAAACGACGCATATCGAATTCCAAAGGATGCAAATCGGGGTAAAAACGACGCAACTTGAAATTGCAACGACACAAATCTAATTTTTCGAGCTGAAGAAAAGCGACGCAAATCGAAACATGGCATGACGACGCAATTTGGGGCTCTAGTGTACTGCAATCAAAACAGAACTTTTGTTGGGAAGTTTGTAAACAAATAAATATTTTTATTTACTTGAAGTTCATGACCGCAAAGAAATAAAGAAAATTTTGGAACAAACCTGAAAATTGTAGAACTTTAAATTACAATTTATACATACACATGTATATTTTACAATATCTAGGTACAAACATAACTTCTGTAAAATTTGGTTGTAGTGTTTTTTACTTGGGCTTTTTCTTTAAGGATCTTCTATATTTAGACAAATCTGTTAACTGGAAAACGGTTAAACCTGTTTAGTTTTTATAACAATAAAATTAGATACACACAAAACAACAACAACCTAACATATGTTGCTGCATACCTACATTTATTTTTTTTTATAGAATTAGTAATTTATTAGATTATTGAATTTAGCTTATTAATTTATTTTTAACAGAATTTCTTCCGAAAAAAATAAAACAAACGATAGGATTTTGTTGGCAATTTTTTATTTAATATAAACAAATTTATATATAAAATAAACAAAAACCCTGTCTAATCTATAGTCTC
Organism: Cistogaster globosa; assembly: GCA_937654795.1. Taxonomy (NCBI): domain Eukaryota; kingdom Metazoa; phylum Arthropoda; class Insecta; order Diptera; family Tachinidae; genus Cistogaster; species Cistogaster globosa. Next base: position 135,097,829 of record OW569403.1, on the reverse strand, counting down.
TTTATACTGCAGGCAACAAAAAAAGTTTGATCAAAGTTGAGCGATATTTCAGTGCCTGTGATTCTACAGTGACTGAGTTTACCAAGTTAAAGTTCCGTATAAAAAGTTTCTTCTATATTCGCACAGGCATAAACTTAAATTTAATTTTAATTTGTATAGAGAAATATAAGTTCTTTTGACTTTTGTCAAAGCGGCTTTGAATGTCACGGTCACTAATTAAAAAATTACGGCATCGCCCATCCTTAGTTTAAATACATAGACCGAGTGACGCCAGACATTCTCATGGAAAACTCTTCATTTATCGAAAAAATATCTTAATTTGAGAAAAAAAAGTTTTTATGTGTTTTACTTTTGAAAATAACTGTTCAACGTTTGCAGATGAACCATGAAGACTGGTTGCAAATTTAGACAAAGTTAGAAACATTAACTCACTATCCGCTCAAGAAATATTTGACGTTGTGTTCCAAAACTCTTCTTATTAAATTCATGTGGCTATGTTCCCTTCTTCTAAATCCTGTGTCTCACTGTTTAATTAAAATTTGTAAAATTTTTATTAGACTTACAAATGAAGAAACTTTTTTACTAACAACGTTTTGAGGGTCTTTGGGATGGTTAAGCGCTCGTGAAGCTTTAGTAAGAAGCTCCATCCTCATACCTTCGGGCATAACAAAGGGATCGTTGGTACCCAAGTGTTCAGTCACGCATATATATAGTGATCGCTACCAACCTTAAATTATTGCCACATGTGAACAATTTTTAAAAATGAAATTAAAAAGATGAGTTTTGGAACACATGGTTGTGATTTCACCTTAAAAAATAGCTAAACAATTGTCAAGTAAATATTTCATTTTCTATAATTAATTATTGTACAAACTTTATGTTGTTGTTGTACTGCCAATTAATAAAATAATTTGAATTAAAAATACATAAATATATAAAATGCTTAGGTATAATAGATGTTTGTAATAATAAAATAAAAAAAATAAAATAAAATGTCTAAAGAATTTCCTCGTTTTATCAGTGAAAAATAAAAGAAATATTTGAATTCCAAATTTCCAAAATCAAGCTTCGATTTAATTCAATGTTTTAAGGTAATGAAATCAAATCGTGGCCTTTAAAAAAGAGGATTACTGAGTTTATATGAAGTAATTTCACTTTGGCTTTTTCGAAGGTTATTTGTCAAAGGTTGTTCAGAATATCATGTTTTGCCTGATTCCTCTCCTATCATTGCAATTATTTTTATTCAATTCAGAATAAAACAAAAATGTCAAATTCTACAAAAAATGCATCGACTGAAAGTATTTTTATCTCAACAAGTATTTTTAACTGACTTCAAAAAAGATGGAGGATATCAATTCGACTGAATGTTGCTTTTTTATATTTGTGCCTGCAGAAGTCAGTCTTTTCTGAACTGATTTTAAACGATTTTTGTAATTTGATAGATTACGCTAACAGATTGGACCCGTTTAAAAAACAATTTATAATCCTAAAAATTAAAGGGTGTCCCCATAAAACATACGTGTTTTTTATTTGTATCATGAACAGTAAAGCGCACTTCTTTAAAATATAGAAAATAGTGTTTTACTATAGCTCCCAACAGAAAAAATACAAATATAAATCTAAAAATTAAAGGGTGTCTTCATAGGTGACGCAAATTGACTTACATATATGCATTTATCTTTTGAACCATTTCAGACAGACATTTCAGAAAATAAGACAGAACGTCGATTACTATGACCGTAACAATAACAAGTATAAACATTTAAGATTATATATTAAAGGGTTTCCCAATAGTTAATGTAATTTGACGTATGTGGCCAAAAATATTTAACGTTGAAATTTTCAAGGAACCTTTATTGCTAAGTCCCCTATAACAAGAAGTAAAAAATTTTTATTTGAAAATTAAAGGGTGTTCCCATATTTGAAGTAATTTGATGTATATGGCCTTATATTGTAGTGAATAGTTACATAAAAACACTTGAAAATTAAACAGTATGTCCACAACTTTGTCTGTTATATTAAGAAGTTTTAATATTTAAAATGATGAATTATAGGGTGTTACAATAGTTGCTGTTGTTTGATGTATTTGACCAAACTGTTAAACAGTTGTAGACAGTTGATTTAAATTTGCACAAAACCTTTAAGACCGCAAATTTGATATAAGAAATTAAAGGGTGTCACTATAACTGATGTAATTTGAACTATAGGGCCCTTTCTTTTAAACCGTTACAGACAAACTCTTGAAAATTAGACGGAATGTCCACAATAACAAGTAAATATATTTAAAATTAGAAATAAAAGGGTGCCCTAATTGTTGTAATTTGATGTATATGGCCAATCTTTTGAACAGTTATAACGTTTAGAATTTAATATAATTAATGTATGATTACCGTCCTAAAGGAAATAATTTTAAAATTGTCTGTGTTGAATCGGGGTTTTTTTTTTGCAAGAATTATTTACAATTTTTTTAAATAAAAATTCCTGTTTTGATTTAAATGCAAAAATATTTATTTTTATAATTTTTATATGAGTATAAGTCTATACGAGTACATATAATTAAACTGTGTCGGGATCATTTTTGGACATAAATAGGAATGGATATGAAAATCAAAACACTTATTTTTTCAATTTCTGCCTGTCTGTGTTCGCATCACGTTAGAACTATTAAATGGATTTGAACAAAATTTCGTAAGAAAAATTTTTTTTACAAAAATCAGCCATTTCGTAGAGAAACAGTTGTCAGCACATTTTATTTTTGTTGATGAAAGATTTTTAATTTAATTGTTTTCAGAACTTTGAATTAATAATGAAAAACACATTTTAGTAACTTTGAATTTAATGAAAACTAAAAAGGATACGCTGATGAAGTTTTGAAGACTGATTGAAAAAAAAATTTCACTATTTTTATTATTATTGTTCGTTTGTACCGAAAAAAGTACCTGTATTAAATCTAACATCACTGCTTTGCTTACTTTTTATTCTTAAAAAAAAAAACACCTACAAAGCTAAAAGATTCTAAACCTCTAATTTAATTTGGTTAAAAACTTTTTGTTGTCTACTCCCTTGGCTTAAATAAAGAAAACTAACAAATTTAATTTAATTTACTTCAATGTTACAAATTTTTTTTTCAGACGTTTTTTAAATAAATTATTTCGTTAAAAAAAGGAAAAAAGCTTTTAAATTATTCTTGTTAGTAAGAATCTCCCTTCCTTTTTGTAAGTTTTTCGAGTACGTAAACACGTTACGTATCAAACAATATTAACTTGGTTACATTAAAAACCTGCACAACTCGAAGATTTATTTATTGTTGTAGTTATTAATCTTCCCATGTACTTGTTCTTGCTTTCTGTTAACCGTCGGTTCAGAAACGAGTGCTATTTTTTATAGTTGCATATAAAAGCATTCAGAAGTGTTTGAGTAATTTTGACCAAGATTACAGGATAAAGGCTAAAAATTAATGAAAATTTAATTTTGAGCCTTTTTGGGATAGAACTTTTTTCACATCGTACTCACAGCGTTGTATCTCCTTTCTGGTTCTGATAAAAGCAGAACAATTTGTAAAGTTTCTGGTACCATTCGTTGTGTTCTGCCGAACGACTTGACAACCCTGTTTTTTTTAAGAAACCATCGATACAGAACGAATTATAATTATTACAAAATAAAATTACAGAAGATCACAAAGAAGTGCTTTAAGGAACTTAACCATCCTATTGCAGTATTAAGTAAGAAATGGCTACACTCTGTTTCGTAAACAGTGTGTTAAAATTTATGCAAAATTTGAAAACGTTTTCATTTACTACAGGACGAATTTAGGTTGTTCGTAGTCAGTTCCATCACGATAGACGTTTAGCAACAGATTTTATTTTGCTAAAATCCTCCTGTGAAGCGTTTGCTACTACGACTTCTTTTTTGTCATTCCTTTAATCTTCTATATTTTTTAAATATTTCAAGCTTCAGGATGCCCACTTTACACGTGGCAATGCAACAATAGTCAATGTATAAAATTTGAAGATCTTTGTGATGGAAATTACGATTGTATTGACAAATCCGATGAGACCGTTGAAGAGTGTCTCTTAAGGCCCTGTCCAAGTTATGCATTTCAATGTGCCTACGGTGCCTGTATAACGGGCAACTTTCAATGTAATGGCATTGTTAATTGTGTAGATGACTCTGATGAGACTAAATATTTGTGCCAGCCAAAGCTAAACTATGAAAAGGAAATGCAGGGAAAATGTGGGTGAGTTGAAAAGAAAAAAAAAACAATAACTAATTTTACAAATAAAATCTGTAATAATTTGAAAAATCACAGAATTCCCAACAGTATGGAATGTAAAACTGGAGAATGTATTAACAGCGAAAGGTTATGCGATGGTAAAAACGATTGCCATGATGGCAGTGATGAGACAGTTGAAGTTTGTAGTTTCCTTAAATGTCCCGAGTATTCATTTCGTTGCGGTTATGGAGCTTGCGTTCCCGGTTTATCGGTTTGTGATGGCATTAAAGATTGTATGGATGGATCCGATGAAATTGCCAGCATTTGTTCCAACATAACAAGTACAACAATTACAATTACACCAGTGCCTCAAAGTACAACATCTACTACTGTCACACCATCTACTGCAATAACGACGGTATATCCAGCATCTTCCGAAAGACCATTTTCTTCGGTAAATCATTGTTCGCCTACGACTTTAATGCGGGGCATTTCAACGCTGGCCTTTTGTTACTATAACAACACACCAACAAGCTGTTATCAGGACATTCGAGCTGGTACAATTGCCAATGTCACTTGCGCTCCTGGTTATGTGGAAAAACAAGTGAAACAAAATTTCACTTCTACTAGATGTGATGCTGATGGAGAATGGACTCGACCAAAGGGTAAATGTATGCCCGAATGTGGCACGATGACGGATGAGCAGCAAAAAAGTACGTCAAAACCTTGGGAGGTGACAATATTAAGAAGAGATTATGCACCCATTTACATGCCCATTTGTAGTGGCGTCATTGTTTCGCCCAAAATCGTGTTGACTGGCAAGTTTAAGAAATAAATTTCTTTTAATTGAAATAAATTATTTACTCTTTATTTTTAAGCTGCCAAATGCTTCTTGAGCTATAATAACGCTTATTACACCGATCATGTTTTTTATAATTTGGTTGAGGGTTTCTATAATCAGTCTTACAGCAATGGCGATCGCTTAAGTGTCAAAGTGCACAACATTTCCAGTATCAGTATGTAAGTGAAATATTATTTCAGTTTAATGTAAACTTTTGAAAATTTCTTTATTATTCTTAAATCTTTAATTTCGATCGAGCACAATAACTGTTCAAAATATTGGCCATGGACAACAAATCACACCCATTGGGGCACCCTTTAATTTCTAATTTTAAATATTTATACTTGTTATTATACTTGATATAGAAATGGACATTATGTCTAATTTTCAAGAGTTTGTCTGTAGCGGTTTTAAAGATAAAGCCTTATAGGTCAAATTACATCAATTATAGGGACACCCTTTAATTTCTTATATCAAGTTTGCTACTTGTTATAGCGGTCTTAGAGGTTTTGCAAATTTTAGTCAACTGTCTACAACTATTCAACAGTTTGTTCATATATATCAAATACAGCAACTATTGTAACACCCTATAATTTATAATTTTAAATGTTTATACTTCTTAATATACCAGAAAAATTAGTGGATATTTTGTTTAATTTTTAGGTGTTTTTATATAACTCTTCAAACTATAGGGCCATATAGGTCAATAACTTCAATAATGGGAACACCCTTTAATCTCTAAATTCAAATTTTATACGTTTTGTTATAGCGGGCTCAGCAATGCAGGTTGTTTGTAAACTTCAACTATCTGTCTATAATGTTTTTAAAGTTTAGCCACGTGCCCCAACTTACATCAACTATTGGGAAACCCTTTAATTTCTAAATTCAAATTTTTCACGTTTTGTTATAGCGGACTCAGCAATACAGGTTCTTTATCAATATCAACTATTTGGCTACAACAGTTCAAATCTTAGCCACATACATCAAATTACATTAATTATGTGACACCCTCTAGTTTAAAATTTAAAATGTTTATACTATTTATTATAATGGTCATAGTAATCGACATCCTGTCCAATTTTTAAGCGTTTGTCTAAAACGGTTCAGAAGATAAGCGCATATAAGTTCATTTTTGTGTCCTATGTGAACACCCTTTAATTTTTAGATTTATTGGAAAATACAGTAATACGCATTTTTCTTAGTTTTAAAGAAATGCGCTTTACGGTTCATAATACACTTAAAAAATCATGTAGGTTGTACGGAGACATCCTTTAATTTTTAAGACTAAATTATTTATCAAACTATAAAAAAATCTTTAAAATCGGTTGAGAAGTGGCTGAGTTCTGCAGGCACAAACATAAAAAATTAACATTCAGTCGAATTAATAACCTACTTCTTTTTTTGAATTCTTTAAAAAATAAGAAGTTTAAGAAACATACCTTTAGCACAATTCAAATGTTTTAATAAAGAAAAGCTTATAAATGAAAAATTTCTAAGAAGAAGAAGATGATTCTACAAATTTGTTTAAAAGTGTGCAAAGTGTTTGACGTATGAAATCAAACTGAATGACTTTAAACTTCTTTCTCTTGTTTATTTATTGAATTGTGTTAAAACATGAACAAATCAAACAGACCTGAGGGCATTTAAGAAGTGAAATGTTCTTAAAACACTTGATTGCTTGTAAGTGATTGATCTATGAACAATCCTGGTCAGGCATACTGTACAGTGCCCAGTGGCAAAGGTTTTCTTATCACTATTTGATGTATCAACAATTTTTATCTGTGAATAGAGATGTCGGTATTCATTTGTAACAATTAAAAACATGATTAATAAGATCTAAAGAAATCGTTTATCTACATCACTGCCTTCCTTGGCCTTTACTATCTAGTACTCTGAGTATGGAAAAAGCAGAAGTTCGGTCAGAGAAGAGAAGAGAAATTACGAAGTTAGAATTTTTTGTTTTATAGATAATAATGGTATGTGAAAAGTGCTTAAAGGAAGTGGACATGTAACATATTTTGATCCAACAAAGAAAATCATTGTGTCAGCTGATGCCAGACCATATGTCGTGGGCGGAGTATTGTCTCACATAGTTGATATGGTGAAACATCCAGTTATGATTCATAGAGAAACTTTAGCCATAATATTTGTTGTTAAGAAATTCCAAAAATACATTTTGGATTTAATATTACGATACAAAGTGATCATCGACCTTTAAGAGCAATTTTTGTTGAGAGAAAAGATATTTAAGATGTAGCAGCGAATCGAATAAAAAGCCGAGCTATCTTTCTATCAATGTATTTAGATGATATAAGATATAGCAAAGCAAAAGACATGGCTAATGTAGATACATTATCACGACTGCCAAAAGATAATGATACAGGTATTGAACATGATAGTATAAATAATTTAAATACATTAAGATTCCAATTGCGTTTTACAAACTTATAATTGTATTATAACAGACAAGTGGCCAACAGAAATGACTGAGAAATTACAAAAATATTATTAAATCAGAAGTTCTTTAGCTACAGAAAATGGTTGTTTGTTCCATGGAAATAGAATATTAATTCCAATTCAATTACGCAGTGAAGCGTTAATATTAATTCATGATCAACATATAGAAATAGGCAGAAGTAAGGCTATGGCAAGAGCAGTATTACGGTGGCCAGGGATAGACCAGGACTTAGAAAATTATATTTCGAAATGTCACTTATGTCAATCAACGCAAAATTATTACAAAATAAACAGAGACAACATATCGATTTGAGAGAATTCATATTGATTTCTGTTCTCTAAATGGACAACAAATTTTAATATTGTACGCTGCGTATTCCAAATGGATTGAAGCAATTACATGCAAAAAAACCTTAGCAGCCAGTGTATATTGTAAGCGATAATGGACCACCGTTTAGCTCCAAAGACTTTGTTACATTTTTTATATCTAATTTTAATTAATACCTCTCAAGTCTCCTCCATACCATCCCCAATCTTAGGGCAGTGCAGATAGAGCTGTAAAAACTTTCAAAAATGGATTAAAAAAGACTCTTTTGGATGGTAAAAAAAACAACAACAAAAAACTCCGACTTCATCAACTGGCTTTAAACCAGAAAAAATGATTTTTCAATAGAAACCCAGAACATTATTTAATTCTTTAAATTTTAATAAAATAAAAATAACAGAAAAGAATAATTTGAAATTAGTCAAAAAAAAAAAAAAAAAAACACTGTTCATGGTATCGGAATAAAGTTTTAGATTTTAAAATTGAAGAGGAGATATTGTACAGAAATGTATTCTCAAATTACATTAAATGGGTAAAAGGAAAGGTTGTTAGGAAGTGAAGTAAGTGTAAGGCACACACGGATCAAATGACGAACGGCGCAAATTGGGAAAGATTTATAGCCAAATCTCCTGAAGCTTCTAATGAAATAGCTAATGAGAGAGGTAATAAAACAATTGAAAATATAGGACAAGGAGTTACAACTCACAGTATGGTTAAGAAAAACGTTGATAAAGAGGAGTGGGTTGTATTTAAGTTTGGAGGAATGTGTACTTAAATAAATATTTGAAAGATTGTCAATGTTCGTTTATGTTGTTTGTTCATAGCTTTCTAGAAATTGGTTGAGCTGGTGTAAATCAGTGATTTCTTTTGGTGACGATATATTATTTCCGTTTAGCATGAAGCATTTTGAGAATTCTTGTGTTGATACTATTTCTCGTTATTCGGCGTTATTGAACTCCCTTTCTAAGATCTAAGCCAGTCTGTTTGATTCCCCTTAACATTGTATTGAATTTGTTAGTCAACACAAGTGCTTAAGTATTACTATCGGTTATCGGTTATCGGTTTGATTTTTCTTGTTCTGCTAAAAAACCAGATATTGATAATCCTTGATTAGTTGCTCTAATAATTTTCCGCTCTGGCAATACTAGTCTTAATGCTGCAGTGATTGTAAAAAATTATTTGGAAAACATTTATTGGAAAGCTTTATCTCACTTATATTGAAAATGAGAACTTGCTGCGTTTTGCTAGTATTTGCTCCGTCCGATGCAAATCGCCTAAATTGTCCTGGCTGCAAATCCAATTTGAATTTTTATTTCAGTTTTTTTTTTCTTTTGGTTAAAACGAATTTTTGAAGGTTTAAAAAGATCAGACGCTCACTAATTTAAACCTCTTAACTTTATTACATATTTGTTTCTGTACTAACCTTTGAAGCAATAATATTTTTTTAATTTTCTTTTCTTTACAGTAAAAATTACCACCGAACCCAAGATTTGGCCGTTTTAGTTTTGGTCAACTACTTTCAGTTTACTCGCAACTTAAAGCCCATTTGCTTGCCCACAGCTCAGAGTAACATTTTTCCTTTTTACAATGAAATTCAATTAAATATTGGACGCCCCATTGTGCGTGACATTTCAAGAGTCTATTTAGAATATTTAATTGCCAGCATTGAGAACAAAAGTAATGGACGAAAGACGTTGAATTACGTCAATATCTATCATTTTATTCCCTTCATTAATCGTGAGATTAAAAAATATGAATATTTACTTTAAGTTAGAAATAAAAAACCCACCAGAGATTAATTCTCTGCTAAGATTTCAATTTTTTTTTAATATTTAAGACATTTATTTAAGTAACTTTTTTTTTGTTCAATTTAAATTATTAGTTGTTAGTTCTTAGTTTTCAATTTTTATTTTTTTAATTTTATATTAAATTTAAATTTAATACTATTAATTTATAACTTACATAAAAAATATATATTTTTTTAAATGAAATGAAATGTGGTTTTCACACAAAAATGAAGTTTTACTTAAAAAATTACACAATCATTTATTTAATTTATTCAATTGATATTTTAATAAAATAAAAATAAAAGAAAAATTTTAAATAAATTTACATTAAAAATGTTTGTTTTTTCCTCAATATACAAGTGCTTATTTTAATTGTAGTTTTATTTAAAATTATTTATATTTATAATTATTTTTGAAAGATTTTTTTTCTTCATTTTGTTGCTCGGTTTTCTATGTTTGTAATACAATTATTTAAATTTTATATTTTTCTAAGAAAACTACATGTGGTTTATGTTTCTTTTTTTTAATTTTCTTTAGGTAAAATTATTGTTAAATACAACAATAAGTTTTTTTTGTTTATTTTTAAATTTATTTGATTTGATTTGTTTTTTTTAAGTAGTTGGTTTTCTTAAAGATTTTTAAAATTTAATTTTTTGTTTATTTTATTTAAATTTAATTTAATTTATTTTTTATTGTATAATTGAAAATATGTATGTAAAAATTAATTTATGTTTGTTCATTTGCATATTATTTCATATCTTTAGTCTAAAATTTAAATAGTTTGCATATTTAGGACACATTGAGTTCTTACTTTCTTTCTGGATGATTAATTTTTTTTTTTATAATTTTTAAACTGAAATTTTTAATCACTTTTTAGCAGTTTTTATTTTAATAACTTTATGTTGAAGCGAACATTGGAAGAAAGATGAAAGAAAATTAATTTCAACCCCCTCTGTTAAAGTCTCTAAGGCATTTCTCTCTTACAAATGTTTTTAGATTTAATTTAAAGCAGCCTTTACCCTTAAGGGGGAGACAAATCCTCCCTTATTGGACTAATAAGCTGAACATTTGGTTTGAAAGTCATTTACAACAAGAAGTTTTGAGTTGAAAATCATTATAAATTCATGAGTTGTTTGATACAATTTTTTACACTTCTTTTGTTTTTCTATATCACAAAAATTATCTTTGCACTCTACAGTCAAACAGGCTTGCGGGAGGTGAATAGACGTTGCTTTCTCAGGCTCGCTCAAAGCAAATGGTCTAATGATTTAACTTGTCTGGGTGTAAGTGATAGTACGGCATAATTACTAGGAGACTGTTACGTGACTTTGTACCTCAGAAGGGAGGAAGGAGTGGGCTATCGAACAGTTCTCTGCTTATATCCCATTAGGAAGTATATTGTGTCCGGATTTGGAATGAAGCAAGACTTCGAAGTTTCATTTGACATAAAATGGCGTGAAATTTATTTCATTATCAGATGTTGATGGGATTAGGACCAATCCTTTTCTGTAATGCACTTCCTGAACACGCTTTTGTTTTGCTGAGCCATGGTAAAGATGGTGTCCTTATATATGAGCTCACGTCAGCAGCCTGCATAACGTTGAAATATTTTTTTTATGAAATTACTTCTCTAAAAAATTTGGAAAGAAGACTGGACAAATTTAGGTTTTCTAAAACACTCCTAACCTCCAACTCAAGTACCTACAAATTTTTTTTTATAGAATTTGTAACACATGACAAAATTTTTTCTTTTTACTTACGGCTATAAGAAAACTTTCTGATTACTCTAATGGAATTCGGAAATGCAACAAGTCCAATCATTAGAGAACAAATGCCACAGAAGCACAGAAGGATCTGGGCTACAAACTTCTGAGAAACCCGACAAAGTCCAGTCATGTAAGGGAAATTAGTCCTTATCGCTTTAAAGGTACAAGCAGTCAAAAGCTTAATTTTCTGTCGTATCTGGCAGCCCGCAATCCAAGATTACAGTGTTTCTAATTGTATTAGAAGCTGCCGCTCTAGGGTAAGACCTCAAATGCAAGCTTGAATGGTGCCCATTAACAAGCCTCGGCAAACAGACCTTGTTCTCTTATAAAGTAAAAAATGACAAAAGAGAAATATCATTCGTCTGAGTAAAGAATAGTATTAAAGATATAATAAATGTGAATGCCGTAAATAAAAAACTGTTGAAGACTTTTTGCGAGTTGAGCGAAGCTTAGCAATAAAAGAGGAGGGTGACTACTATTAGTCATTCTCCTCCCTCCAAAAAAATGTCTTCTTGGATTATTCTCTATCTCTATAAGTAATGTTAGGAAATCGATGACTGTAAAAGCAATAAATAATCCAAGAGGTCTCTGACAATGCTTCAGGTGTCAAGAGCAGTTTTTTCTTTAAAATGTATTAAAAAATTTTTAAAGTGTGTCACAGCGCTATTATTCGTTATTCTATATCGTTAAATCATAGATGAAGTTAGGAAATTAAAAATAAATAAATAAATAAAATGGCGCTGCAAATCTGTTCAAAAAATCTCTTCTAAAAACATAAAAATCAATAACAGGGCTATTAAAAAGTTAAGCAAGCATTCTGCCTACTTTACTACTGATTTTCTCTGCACATTCGCTTCCCAGGAAAGGTAATACAATTAATTTGTTACCATTATTGCCTGGTTGTTACTTCTATTTTTTAAACAATTTTTATTTTAAAATGTTTTTTATCACAAAGTGATAAAAAATAATTCGGAACAGAAACAGGTTTTTGCCTGACTGAAAGTAAAACTGTCAGTATCAGCTCAGCGTGAAAAGACTTAAAAATTAAAAACTCTTTGCATTTTTTAAATGTTAGCAAAAATTTTAATTTGAGTTAAGAACGAATTTCAAATTCAACAGTTGATTATCAAACATAAAGATTAAAACACTAACTGCCAAAAAAAAAAGTTGTAGCCAGTTTAAAGTATTGTTTAATATAAGTGTTGCTTGTTTAGGAAATCTTTTATGTTGTCTTGTTTTTATTTTTTTATTTTCTTTAAACTAAACAAAGTTTTTTTTTTGATTTTTAGCAATCGGTTCAGTCTTAGTTAAATAATACAATAATTCAGAAAAATAAGCAATAATAATTTTATTATTTAATATCAAATAAAAAAATATTTTATTTAATTTATAGCGAATATTTCATACAAAAATTGTTTTTTTTTTAATTTCTTTAAGAAATTATAAGATTTTTAAATCTGGATCGTCCTTTTACACTTAATTTTTTTTTATTTAAACAAAAGAATAAAATTATATACAATTATTTTATAATATTTATTAAAAGATATTTTTGAAAAAGGTATTTTAAAAAACAACAGCAGGGAGAACAATTCAAACGTAATCTCTTTTGAAACAAGCTGGTGATCGTAAAAAAGAGAGCAGCCAATTACTTTTGCCTCAATTCATACTCTTAAAGATATTTTTAAAATAAAATATTAAAAAATTAGATAAAAGTTAAAAGAAATCATAATTGATTATTTAACTTAATGGACGGTTTTTATACAAATTATTGTGCTCTTTTAAAAAAAATTTTAAAAAATATTTTAAAAATAAAATATAAAAAATTAATACTGTACACGTGATAAGTTTATTTTAAATTAAAATTATTAATTAAAACAAAGTGATAACATAATTTTCTTAATCCTGTTTCAGATATTTTGTTATTTAATGGAATTCAGAATGCAACAAAAATTATTTCTGTTAAATTCAGGTTCTAAACCTCACAGCTGGTTTATTATAAAAACATTTATTTCATTTATGAAAATTCATGAACTTTCATACACTGGATCTATCTTTGTTGATATTATCCGTACAACAAAATGGCGAACATGTTTGAATTGGATGCTCGAAAAACTCAGTACTGTATGAGGTATCGAGGAATTAGAAGCGCTTGATGTTCTTGCTTTAAAAATTCTAACGATGTTCGGTAAAAAAAAACATATTTTTGAGATGGAAGCGTTTAGGAATCTTCACTTTATCATAACTCCATAATATCAATGGCACCTTTATTAGGCAGCCGATAAATTAAAACTTTTTTTCTATGCGCCGGTGCTTTAAATATTATTTTGGAACGTAGACTATCAAAATCTATTGACTTTTTGGATTATTGATGCAATACGGGATGGGTTGTACCACGTTCTTCACTACGAGTGCATGCTTTTTGTGGCCGATTGCACACTGAACCGAACATTTTGTATGTGGAAGTTTTCTTTGTCCATTTCAATATGCAAAGATTAAAATCGAAAATCCACAAACACTATTCCCTCTATGCTCTTTTCCAGAGCTTTATTTAGTAGTTTTTGGCGCAATGCGCATTTTACTCCTCAAAACATTTCGCGATGTGTAATTTTCGTATTTATTAACAGATTTTAAAGATTTTTAATTATTTTTTCTGCTTTTTATTTCATAAGCAAAAAGAAATGTTTTTTCCTCTACGTAGATACATATATGCGCTCTTAAGACCAGTTTTTCAAGATGGCGGCCACTTCACTCATCAGCAGAGAAACAAGTCGTGATAAAAACTCGGCGGCGGCGGCTGAGCAAAAAATTGTCGGCGGCGGCTGTAAGTCGGCTAAAGCCGACTATTAAGAAGTTCTTGTGTAATGTGTTAGGAAGAAGAAGAACAACAAAAACAAACAAACTTTAGATAAAGTAAATGTTACAAATAAAGACGCAAGATTTTAAAAATTAATTAAATTCTTTTATTTAAATACATTTAATAAGTTATGCATTATTTTCTATAGAAATATATTTCTATTTACAATCAATTTAAAATAACAGCTTCAAATTTTAATTTATATTTTTTTGCTGAAAGCTAATTAAATATACAAGAATGAAAATTGCCGGCTAACATTTTTGAGTCGTGACAAGCTGCACCACTCGGCGGCGGCTCGACTATTAAGAAAAAATTGGCGGCGGCTTTCAGCCGGCTGTGAGCCGAACGACTTGTTTCTCTGCTCATCAGTCTCTCGTTTATTTAAACTTTGAGTTACCAATGACCAGACAAGGTCCCAAACAACTTTTATATATCAATGAAATATTAAAACCTGTTTCTTTTTCATTTAATATTTGTTGCACTGTTTTCAATTTTCGTTTACCTTAAAATTAATTTCCTAACTATAAATTAATTAAATAAAATATTTAATAATAATAAAAATGAAAAAATAAACTATTTTGGATACGATAATTAAAAATAAGAATGAAACGTAATTTAAAAATATAGCTACCCCTTATCTTTACCTGGACCCACGCTAACACCCAATAAGTGTTCACCGGCCATCGTTAGACCAGCCGGTTGATGGGCATAGTTGCGTATTTGATGCAGCGAAATTAATTGATTTGGAAATGAATTCGAAGCATTATTTTGATTTACATTTTTATTTTGAAAACTGATGGCATCATACAAATATGGACGCTGGCTCATGGCATGATGTGAGAGAGAGTTTAAATGTGGCGGCATAGAGTTAATCGGTGTAAATGCCGAATTTGTGGTGGTTTTTGTAATACTTGAGGCATCATAAGGACCCACGGTAGACGGTGTTGAAACTAGATTAAGAACAAACAAATTATAAATAAATTAAAATATTTTTAGAAAATAAAATTTGTGATAAAAAAATGTTGGCAGATAAGAACGAAGTTTTGTCTTAAAACTCATTCCCATTTTACAGAACACTAAAGAGTCTATGAAAATAGAGTAGCATTTTAATTGATGTTTTAATTATTTGGACGTCTTTAGGGACTCGTTGAGTTTGCTTTTTTTAATTTCGAAAATATTCAACGATGTTCTCTTAGATAACTCACCTATATCCTCTCGACCATTATCATTCATACGATGATGATTTTGCAAATCGTTGTGTGGATTGTTGCCACCAGTCGCCTGATGATTCGTATAGTCCATATGCGTTTGGCCTTGTTGTTGGGTCGGTGGTTGTTGTTGTTGTTGGGGGTTCGTTTGTTGCGTATGATGATGTTGCTGCTGACCCGTTGGCTGCTGTCCATTGTGCACCTGTTGCTGTTGTTGCTGATGATGTTGATGGGGATGTTGTTGTTGCTGTTGTTGGGGTTGTTGCTGATGCATGACATCGTTCATATTGGCAGCCGAATCTGGACTGACTTTTGGCCAATATGAATTGTCGGTGGGTGCTATAGTTACCGGTGGTAATGAGATATTATTGCGATTGTGTTGATTTCCTGCTACAGAATGAACACCGCTGCCACTTCCAGCTCCTCCTCCTCCTCCGCTACCGCCACCTGCTCCTATACCTGCAGTAGCATTATAATTTGTAGTTGTATTATTATTTGCTACAACTTGATTATAATAAATATTATTACCTGTTGCTGTTGCTGTTGCCGAATTGCTGCCTGCATTTGTAGCCACAATGGGCGGTCGTTTGTCAGTTCTTTCCGAATGCTTTTGCATATGTTTGTTAAGATATGTTTCCTGTGTATATGATTTACCACAGTATTGGCAAATGTGTGTTTTCAAATGTTTAGACTCTTTGTGTTTGGGTATGTGATCCAATAGAGAGGCCTCATCCGAGAAACATTTGTAGCAAGAGTTGCATTTGAAGGGTTTATCAGTTTGGTGGCATCTGGAGTGTGATTGCAGATTGGAGAGTTGTGAGAAGGCCTTTTGACAGCCAGGATGTCGACACTTGTACGGTTTGTCACCGGTATGCGTGCGTATATGCTGTTGCAGATGTGACAGCTGGGTAAACTTGCGTTGGCAAATCTCACAACGATACGGTTTGATGCCCAAATGTATGCGTGTATGTTGCGAGAGATACGAAGAGTTAGCAAACGCTTTTGAGCATTGAGTACATTTATACGGTTTGGACTCACGCATATGCATTTGGGTGTGTAATTGGAGATCAGCTTTTGAAGTAAAAATCTGTAAAAGCAAAATTAAATAATTATTAATTAAAAATGGCAATTAAATGAATACTTTTTTTATTTAAATAAAAGTTGGTTTTGGTAAATTCTGTTTATGTGAATTATATTTAAAGTTATATTCTAAATGTTACCCTCAAAAATACCTTGGTATCTTTAATGTCTGGCATTTGCATATGATGATGAGGTGATGATGTTGAAGAAGAAATGCCATTATTGTTGGTTTCATTTTGTTGCTGTTGACGATTGAGTGCCCGTGTTCCTCCATTGTCCACGCTATTGCTGGTTACAATTATATGCTGATTTGGATTTGTATAGATTTTCGATTTGCGTCCTCTGCCGCCTGAGGTTGTTTGGCTAGAACTCACCACTGCTCCTGTTGTAGAATCTGCTAATTTGCCATCCATACAGCTGGACTTTGTATTCTGCATTTGTATATTTTCTGCACCCGTGCCAATGCCAGTTGTAGTAGAAACTGTACCTTGTAGCTGGTACTGCGGTTGTTGGTTGTGCTGATGTGGCTGATTGGTGTAATTCAAAACGGATGTTCTCAAATCGGCGGTATTGGAGAAAACACTCAAGGGTCCCAAAGTAACACGTTCGTTAAGCGTATTACGCAATTGATCTATGGAACGATGAACTGCTTGTGAGTAATCCCCACCCGGTGGTATTTCACCGATTAGTGGTGAATTATGATGATAGTCAAGACCGCCACCAATTGGACGATATTCAAGTAGACGACTTTCCATTGTTTCTTTTAAACAATTCATCTGTGACTTTAATTTTTTTGACTTTTTCGCTTTTTAATTTTCTACACTTTTAACATTTTTAACTGCTCGAAGGATGACGTGATATTATTTACAGCGTTTAGTTTAGGAACCGCAATTGTCTTTTAACATTTTAGTAATTCAGTTTTTTTTTGTTTTTATTTAATCTTTATATTTAAATATAATTTTTATGGAGCTAAAATTTATTTTTCGGCTTAGGTTCATTTTTTAATTTAATTTCTAAACATTTTTAGAAAGAAAAATTATTTACAAATGTATGCGGACGTTTTCCAAAGAAAACAATAAAAATTAGACACCAGCAGAATGTAATGTAATATTTTCCGGATCGTTACATCCTTCATTAGCATTCTTCGCATCTATCTACCTGAAGTTGTTTATATTCTAAACATCATTTATTTAACCAGCTAATTTTGTAAATAAGAATACGAGAAATATGCATATCAATATTAATTTGGTTAGACGAAGTCGACACACAAACTAAAGTATTTCTTTGTTGTTGCTTCGTACCAACCGTCGGTATGGCCACAAAATGCAATTTTTATTTTTTTTATTTATATTGTAAAAAAATATTTAAAAATATATATGCATGATTTTTTATTTCTTTTAATCTCTTCATTTTAAAGTTTCCCAAATATTTGAAATTATTAAAAATACCAAAATGAAAAATTTGCACCAAAAATCTGCTGTTTCACTTAGAATTCGATGTTTTTTTAGAGACCTAACCTTCAGAAGAAACTGTGTTTAAACAAAAAAAAAAAAAAAAAAAAAAAAAAAAAAAAAAAATATAGTCGATATTTAACCAAATTTAAAAAATTCTCTTTTGTAGAAAACAGACAGATCCGTATAATAGTTTAGACATTGTGTGAACGGTAGCAATATAAAGTTCTCTGCAATAGTTTTTTGTTATGTCACGATAAGTAATTTATGATAAACATATAACATGTTAATGGTTACAACTAATTAAAAATTTCAATATGGTGAAGTTAAACAATATAATTTTTACCATTATCCTAACTTCAGCCAAACTATTCAAGATTAAAGCCTGTCACTCTATTCGAATTTGTGAAAATTGTTGAGCAACATTGATTATTTTCTGTGTAAAACTTGATATTTAAAATGTAGTGTCTATTTCGTGATTTGGGAGAATTTAACGTTTTATTGTTTTCGCGTAAATTACTTTTTTTTAGAAATGTAAGCATAAGACATATTATCAGCTGTTGTTTGAAAAATTTCCCATATAATAATGCCTATTTGCTTTATTTCACAGCTTTGATAAAATGTTGCTAGAAACATTTCATATGTTTTCCAGAGTAAAACAGAGAACTACTTTTGCAACATTTTTTCATGACTTTTTCATACAATTATTTTAATGTAGTTGAACAGACAACCAGGCTTAAAAAGCATTCAATGTTCTGCGCTTTCAGAATTTTTCCGAACTCTATTTTAGGAGGGTAGTGGATGTATATGATGAGTTTTATAGATTCTGCACAGAACACTTTTATTGCAAGGACTACGGTACTTGAAACAAGTTGACGGACATGTAATTTTCCACTTAAAGTCAAAGCTTAAATTCTGTCAATTCAGTCAAAGACTGAAGCAGCATTTGTTAATTTATTGCAATAAGCAAAATTGATCTGCTAATTTAACTTTTGTTTTCTCCATTAAAACTTTTTCCATCAGCTTATATTTTTTGAACATTACAATTTATGAAACCGAATCGAGTTTTATGCAAAACTTTATGTTGGTTCAAATTATTTGTAGATAAATATGAATTAAAAACTTTCAAGTCTGATTTAATATCGTTTCTTTGTTTTAACAAGAAATGAAGTTAAATGACCTCTTCAACATTACTGCTCATGTTATCGGTTTCCTCTGATTGCTGAGAAGGATGTATGCCGGCTCAATATTTGGATTCTGATGTACCGCGTGCATTAATGATTGCATATTGATTGATTGGGTTTTGGGAATTGTTTGATTAAAATTCGCTACAGATAAAATATTTTTACCTTTTTTTATAAATGTTAACTAAATTATTTAACAAGGAAACATGAGTTGACCACACAAATCCTTTAGATTTTTTCTCCTGTGAAAACTTACTTTTCCAAAAAAGGGCCACTTTAACCATTACTTTGCCAAAGAAAAAAAAGCAATGCAATGTGGTCTAGCGTAGCATGAATTACAAGAAAAAAAGGATACTAGAAAAATAACTACATCAACTAAATAAAGTCAACTTCATAATCATCAACCAACTATTAAAAAGCCATCAGAATCACAACAAAGGAAACTAGAAATATTTTCACAAAAATAAGATGAAAAACTCTTAAATTTTCCAAAGAATACAAGAAAGAAAAATAAAATGTTTGATTTATTTTTTTATCAACATTTTATTTAGAGAACGAAGGGCGAGTTTTATGTCATGCAATGAATAGATATTTGAAATGATTTATCTAACGCTGTGTAAGCGACATAGAAAATATGTTAGTATTTACACATACAAATGTATACATAAGAGAATTTTCCAACAATTGCTAGTTATATATAAATATATATATTTTTTTTTATAAATTTGTATATTTTCTGTTTTTATCTATTTTTTTTTTTTTCAATCTGATTGGGTGTATTTTTTTTTTTTTTTTTTGTTGCCAGACAATCACCCAGACAGTCGTCGACATTATGGCTAAATTGCACATTTTTATTCAAACTTAATAAAATTGATGTATTTAATGGTCACACATGCATATTTAAAGAATACTAGAAATATGAACCAGACATGGGAGTATTATTTGTATAGAAAATAAAATTTAATTTTCGCATTTTTTTAACTTTCGGACATATTCGTAAACAGAATATATTATTTATACAAAAAAATCATTTAAAAAAATTTCGTCATTAATATTATTATTCGTAGGATTAAATACTAAAAACGACTATGGTCACCCAAATCAATTTGAGTAAAATAATCTCTTGGAACAATCACAGTGAACTTATCGTTTGACTTTGTTGTATATTTTCTGAAATGAGTATTGTCATAGATGAGACTTGCATTAAAAAAATTGGAAAAAGTGCCATTTAAGTAATTTCGCAGAACAAAATATTAACAACATCAAAGTTTCAATGTTCATAAATTTCATTAAACTACACCTTTTTAGCGCTGTAGAGCTCTGTTTAACGAAAGATGCCAAATTAAAGCTTGAAGTCTCAACTAAAAGTTAAAAAAAAAAAAAAAAATCAGCTGCTCCTACCTGCTCTTAAAAAAAAAAAAAAAAATTATAAAGTGATAAAGAAACAAAACATGAATTTTCGTTCATGCATGTTGTTGTTGCCATGATTCTCTTTACTGTTTAAAAATATTGGTCAATAGTTGAAATTCAGAAGAGATTAAAATTGACACTGGACATAAATGTAGGCACAGTGAAGCAACGTATGGGTACAACAAACGATGGCAATACAGCAAGAAGGTTCTTCGAAAATCCGCCCAAAACTGCAGACGTAATTGACATAAAAGAAAAGTTGATCTATAGATTTAAAATTATTATGGCCACAATAAACTTTAATGCAGCGATCGACACTAACAAATTTCATATATATTGCAAGGACACTGTCAAGTTGTTTATTTATCTCTATGGCTGGTACTACATGCCTGTAACTGCGCATAAAATTCTTTTCCATGGTAAAAAAACTATAGCCGAAGCTCTCTATCTAAAGGTCCTCGTTCAATGATTTCATATTTATTTGTAACACTTAAATTTATTATTTGTATCAGGTAGGCTGTCCGAGAGGCTCAGGAAGCGAGGTATAAAGACAATAAATAGAGTCTATAAAATATAATCAGGCATGTTCTGACAATCGCAAATCGCCTAAAACTTGCGATGTGAGTTGAAATCGCATGAAAGGTGTTCTGTAGTTCACAATCGCAAGAAATTTGGCGAGTTGAAATCGCAAGCACAGACTGAAGTGAAGTTATAAAATTCACTTAAAATAAACTTTAAAACAACAATAAAACTATACACAAATAAAAATTAATATGTTTTCTTTTATTTTTATCAATATTTATTTTTATTTTTACACAAATAAAGTGTTAAATAATAAATTAAAAATATCTCCTTTGTTTTATCAATTGTTTGTGTTGTTTTTTTCTTCAGTACTTGCGATTTCATAAAAACAGCTGTTCTTATTGATGTTCGAAAATATATTAGTATTAGTGCGGTTAAATGTTTAGTCGGTAGTCAAATAAAAACGCGGTTATTCACATTTTAAAGTCTTAAACAAATATTCGATGCTTATTAAATGGGCGATTAAAGTGTTAATATACGTTAATAAATATATCCCAATTATTTTTAGGACGATCTGCGTTTTGAACGTGTATGTTATAACTAACAAAATAAGCAAAAATAATTTTTAAGTACTGATTACTCACGACCTAAGTAATCTTTTTCTTCAAAGTTGCTAAATGCAACATCACTAATAGAAATTTCATTTGTCGCCAAATTATTTCTTGCTTTGCATAAAACTTTTAAATTAATAAATATTTATTGGATTGGAATATCTAATAGATTGAAATTATCTCTAAGCATCCGTTTTTTGATTTCTTCTTTTTTAATTAAATGTTTATTTAAAGAAATTAAACTAAGAAAGAAGGCTGCTGCCTTTCTTTTGATTTTTTTGTTTTGCACCGTCAAATCATATGTTTTTGTTTTTCGAAAATAAGTTTGAAAAAAGCAAATCGCAAGCAAAACGAGTGAGTTTCAGTGCGAGTGTCAGAACATGCCTGAATATTCGCAAAGAACTGAACGTGTAGCCACTAATGAAACCGTAATGCATAATCTTTTATTGCCTTTAGACCCCTTTATAAATCAAAAAAACTGGAGTACGATAATGATGTTTAAAAATTATTAAAAATCCACATTTGCTAAAATTACTTATTCACGTTTTTTCTATTTGTTTTTTCTATGGGAGATGGTCGTTAAAGTAGGCGGATCACGTAGATATTTTCAGGAGCATATTCTTCAATGATAATATTTATTTCTTGTGAAAATTGCGTTGATGCATTAAAAATCCAGGGAGTCACACCACTTTTTTAATACAGGTTGTATAAAAAGTGGGCGTAAAAATGGGCGGATATTTTGAAAATTTCTCACAAATGATTCTGAGTGTTTAAGAATGCTATGTGCCAAAAAACAATGCCGCAGGTGAAAAATTAATTTTCACTTTGTATGGGAGGTGGGCGTAAAAGAGGGCGGATCATTCTGATTTTTCAATTTTTTTGTTGATTCTACAAAAATGCCTATTTGTCAAGTTTCATTGTCCTTCGGCAACTTCTTCTATTTTAAGCCGCTCGTTCTATGAACCTCAACCAATGTGCGGCGTTCCAAATTTCACACAATAAAAACTTTTTTCGGATGCGTTGATACCTTTTAAAACTCGCCTGGGTTGACGTTATCTCATTGACGTTTCACTTATTGCTAGGCCGTTTATTTAATTTTTTTAAAAGATACATTTTCAAAGGAAATATTTTATGTAAATTATTTTGCAGCAACGTTTATGTTCATATCGCTTAAATATGCAAATAAGAGCGATAACTCTTAATCCATTTCTCTGATGCGTTAATCTCACCCCAAGATAACATCTTCACATTCAAAATATGCCAGTATAACTTAATAGAAAGCTTTTTGAACCTAGATTAATTCAACCTTGCAAGAGTTTCATTGACAAAATAACAAATTTAAATTCTGGGAATTTCGCCATATTTATGAAAAATAGTAAAGGAAGGTTTAAAATTTGTTTATATTATTTTTTAATATTTATTCACTTATATATTTATATTTTATTCTAGTTTTCTTAACTCTCATTAAGTTTAAAGAAATTTTAGTGCAATTTTTTCTACAGTTTTTAATATTTTAAACTTCCTCATCAATAGAGACTCAAAACAGGATTAAAATAAAACTTTATTATTTCTTATTACCAAGAATTAACTTACGAATATCCTATTTAAGCAAAACAAAGTACCAACAATTTCCTAATGTGCTCTTTAATTGTAATTTAAAAATTTTAAAATTTATTTATCCCATCCCTGTCTTTTCTAAATCTCTGCCAGCATGTTCGTGTATGTGTTTATTTTTTTGCAGTCCTTTACACTGTCAGGTGAAAGTTCATATTGTTTCAATACACAACGTTATTCTATCCCCCGCTTCAATTCCTTTCCAGCACATCATTTTGCTCTAAATATTTCTAACACTCTTGATTTAGACAAATGCATTTACTTTTTGAAAAAAAAAAAAATGTTTACAGAATAAAAAATATTTTTTGTTGCTTCTGTATATATTTTATTCCTGCGCTTTTGTTGTTGCTTGCACTTTATTTTAGATAAAAACAAACAAAAACAACGATATCCTGCAGCCAAAATAACAACTACTACAATAAATGCAAATGTAGTGGTAGTGATGATTTTGTGTGTTAGTAGTGGTAGTTAGAATTTAGAATTATTTTATTTAGGTTTATGACTAAATTGACCTTGAAAAATGATGTTAGAAAATTTAGTCCAAAAAAAAAAAAAAATGAGGACGGAAATAAAAAATTGATACGACCATTTGTTTAAATTGAAATTTATAGCACATGGCAGGCAGACTGTTAGATATTAAATCATCTTGTCGAATAAATATTATTTTTTATAGATTTTTTTTGGTATTGAATTTAAATACTGGCAGATAAAAAAGTCGACACAACGATAAATATTTTTTAAGGATAAAAATTCTATTATTAAAATTTTATTGAAATTTTTGTTGTGGAATTAAAGACTTGGGAAATATGTTAAATATGATTAAAGGGAATATTATTACTGCCGTATTTATAATAAATAAAATAACTCTAAGATGTGTATCAGGAGACTTTCAAAAATAATGGAAAGTATGCTGAATTTCTTGTGAAATATCTTGAGTCCAACAACTTACTTAGAGCCCGGCAGTACGGCTTTCGTAGGGAATGCTCTACGGGTGGCTTATGGCTTTCCTTTCGAAAAAATGGTATCAATCTATCTTCAATTTACCATTTGGTGAAAGTAAGGTGGTGGCTTAAGATACATATTTCCAAGGCATTTGATAAAGCTTCTCTCGACTTATATCGACTTTCACAAGGATCGCACTAGACGAACTAATAAAGATGGAGTTTAGGGCTACTTCTAGGTCCGGTCCTTTCTTCTACCCTTTTTCTTATTTTTCTTAACGACCTTCTACGTCAGATTTCTTTTGACAATAGCGTATGCCATTTATACTCATTTTGCAATAGTCCAAAATTTCCGAAAAGTGGGGCTATGCAAAAGCAGGATTTAATTTAGTGTTCGTAAAGCCCAGAGCCAGGAATTATAAGATCTCAATGTCTTAAGCATGAAGATTTAATGCGATGTTCGGTGGAATAAACATATTTTTCATGTCTCAAAAGAAGCACTCATGTTTCTAGGTTTTCTGAAACATTGTTAGAAAAGCTTCACTCCATCTTGTCTCTTCGCTATCTATTTTATCTTTATCAATAAAACTTTCATGTATGGGCCGCTGCTCCAAAGTCTATTTTGGAGTTGTTCGACCGCGTGCAGGAGAGAGCGAAGAAGCTCATAGGTGACAGTAGGGTATACAGCTCTATTGATTTACTGGAGCATCGACGCAATGTGGGGTGTGTTTCACCGTTTCATCGTTACTACAACGAAATGTGGTCTTTTGAAATCAGGGACATTTTTCTTGAAAACCGTAATTTCATACTTTTATGGTTGATTGGTCAATGAATAGCACTACACATTTCAGAGAAATTTCATTTTAAGCCGTTTTTAGGTTTTTGTGAAATGGTGTAAGAAACACTTCACCCCATCTGATCTCCTTGCTATCTATTTTACCTTTATCAGAACAAAAATGGAATACAACTCTCTAATGTATGGGCCGGTGCTTCAAGGTATATTTTGGAGTTACTTGATCGCGTACAGGAGAGAGTGAAGAAGCTCATCGGTGACAGTAGGTATCCAGCTCTATTGATTCACTAGAGCATCAACGCAATGTGGGGTGTGTTTTACTGTTTTATCGTTACAACAACGAAATGTTCTCTTATGAAATCGGGGAACTTGTTTCTGAAAACCATAATTTCATACGCGCAACGCGCTCTTCATTAGGAGAGCAGGCTTTTGTGGTCGATTAGTCACAAAAAAAAATCAAAGAAAATGCTCAAAAGCACTATTTCACTCTATCCCTCTTCCCACAACCTAATTTCCTAGTTCTGGCACAATGAATTCCATAACCAGGGGACATAAAAAAAATTTTTATATAAATGTGTCTTAAAATATATTTCAAACCTACTTAAATTTTTTATGAATACAGCAGTTAGTATTGAAAATTGCACGTTTGAAATATCTCTTTAAGAAATGTAAATTTTTTTATTGGTTTTGAAAACATTGGAATACCGTTCTTAGTAAAAGAGAACAAATGATTTTATTGTGTATAAATGTTTCATCTTTTGAAAGAAGTTGACTTATTACCTCTTGGACTTTAAAAATTTTTTTTTAATTTTAATAAATTTCTTACAGCTTACAGAAGGATTTAATTTAAATAAAAAATCAAAGAACAATCCCCTTTGTTTTCCTAGGATTATTTAATAATCTGTAGATCTTTTTTTTTTGATAGTATAAAGAAAATTCTTAGAATTTATTAAAGTTTTTTTTTGAATTTAATTAATTTTATTACATGTTATTTTTTTATTTAAATATATTATCGAATCAATTAAAAATTTAATTAAATTTCCAAGTTTTTTTCCTGTTAGTACTGAGTTTTCTTCTAAATTCCAATTAAGAGTTCAGCGAACATAATTTCTCGTTCAGAATTGAATTCATATAATTAGAAAATAAAGCTCGTTGTAAGTGTTTCATATTATTAATTTATTCAAAATCAGGAAAATCGTGTTTTAAATACTTCTAGAATTTAGTCTAAGCTTAATTGTTCCTTCAATAATAACAGACAACAGTTCAGCTAAAATAGTCGATATTATCGAGACAAAAACTCATCTGATTAGGGGAATGCGTTGCTAATTTTTATTAGGCGTGTTTACGTACTCGAAAAACTTACAAGGAAAGAAAAAGTGAAAAAGTATTTGGAAAGTAAAAGAATTTAAAATAATATTATTTTGTTGTTGGGTCATTTTTATTTAATTTAGCAAAGGGAGTTACACTAACTGCAAAAAAAAAGACATTTATGATAGGCCTAAACATTCAAGATGCGTTTGAAAAATTAAAAGAAAAAAATGCAAACCATTTGCATCTCAGTGACAAGCTTTGACTAGAAAAGTGAAATAAATTTGAGGGAAAAACGTAGCTATTGTAACTTATGAAAAACAAATTTAATGAAAACAAGCTTAGAAGGTTCGTCCTTTATAATTACAGTGATGCCATTTTTTTATTTTCATAATTGGAGGAATCTTTTCTCGAGGAAAATTTTTTTCGTACACATTTTTGCTAAGGTTACTTTACAGACCTAAAATCATTTCAGATGTAGTCAAAGAGGTAAATCGCTAACAACAAACCGGGCTGGCCAGGGTTCAACCCCTGCGGCACCTAAAACATAAAAGAAATGTTTTTTTTTTCTGTTTAATGGTATAAATACATAATCAGAATTAACATTAAACATGCAGCCTCCATCGTCGGTACTTGTTCTTAGCATATTCGTCGGCGAAGTAAAATAACTTATAAAATGGCTATATCTATCTTTCTCCTTTTACTACCTGTCTTTTCTCTTATCTATCCCTTTCCTAAAAGAATGTAGCACGGTTACAAAAAAAAACTAAATAGGCATTATTGCCTGAAGTACTACTTCTCTTAAAAAATATATATATATATATATATATATATATATATATATATATATATATATATATATATATATATATATATATATATATAATTTATGTGGAATTGTGTAATTAACCCCAACTCTTCCTTTTCGTTAAGAAGATGTTCGATGCAGTAAAATTTGTATTTTTTTAAATTATTTTTTAAAGCAATTCCAAACAAAAAATAAATTTAAATACACGTCAATTAATCTTTCCCAGTATCCAAAGAAGAGAAACATGTCTGCATGGTCGTAGAGAAGTTGGGAACTACTTAATTTTTTAAATTTTAATTATTGATAAATTATATTTATGTTTAAAATGTGAAAATAATTGTCTTTTTAATTTTGTTGTTTTAGTTGAAAATGTAACGTTTTTTTAACAGAAATCGCTCTATAAACGACGATCGACACGAGTTCTGTAATGGAGTACAAAGTTTACTATATAAAAATTACCGTTACCTATCTAATTAAATACAAAACAGGGGCTATAATCTTAAAAAATCTGTGCACCAAACGAAAGTAATTGGCCATTTTTTGTTGTTAAAAAGAATCAAGAAAAGTTCCGAAAATTCCCTCTGTATTATACAAAATAATAGAAAACTGTAAAAAACTTGAAATACCCACTAAACTAAACTTAAATAAAATTAAATCTTTCCCACCCTGGATATTTGACACTGGCCTCATTGATACATCACTACACTATGCATCGAAAAAAAACACAGACCCTGCTCAATACAGAAAAATATTTGCAAGTCTGAAGGAGAAGTTATCTGACCACATTTTTTTGTTTACAGACGGCTCTAAGAGGGAAACCTCTGTCTCATACAGTGTCACCTCTGAGAACACGGTTTTAAAAGTCTCTAATCTTAAGATACATAGTTCAATTTTTTCAGCAGAAATCATTGCGATTTATGAAGCTGTAATCTATACTAAAAGTCAGGCAACAGGAAAATACGCAATCTGTACGGGCTCTCTTGCCTCTATAAAATCTATTTGCAACATATTAGACAGCCAATATTATGCTTCTGCTATTAGAAAAATAATGGTTGAAAGAGCTCCAAATATAAAATTAGTCTGGGTCCCAGGGCATACCAATATCAAAGGGAATGATTTTGCGGATTTCGCTGCGAAATTCGCTGATAAGCAACCCTTAATTGAAACAATTAATTTAAATCGTAAAGATATTGAGAAACAAATTGTTAATTACTTCACTTTAAACGATATTGAAAATATTTATAATTCCTGCTCCAGATGGTATCAACTTGCTAATCCCAATAAATTAACTATTTTCGACTATTTAACTGATTATGGCAAAAAGGTAAAAATAATAGATTCCATCAAATTTCTGCGGCTTAGATTGGGCCACACGATACTGACACACGGAATATTTTTTGATTCTAATTTTAATTCAATTTGTAATTGCAATAAAAACTTTCCAACAACGCCACAACATTACTCGTGCGACTGCCCGCTGTTAAACAATGAAAGAAATTCAACATTTTTAAACTCTAATCCTATTTTCACCTTATCCCACCCTTCAATAGACAATATCATTTTACTAACAAATTTTCTGAAGAAAACCAACTTGTATAATATAATATAACTAGAATTATTAATAACACAAAGAACTGTAACTATACATTCATAAATATTTTGTATATAACATACATGTATATATATATATATATATATATATATATATATATAGTCAATCTTTTATATAACATTTGAGCTGAAGGCCTGCGTTGCTATTGCTCTTATTCTCTTATCTTGTAATTTTAATTATAAGATAATCAAATTAATAAATAAATAAATAAATATTGACCATCGATTACTGAAAATTGGATCGGAAAGGATAACTAAACAAAACAAACTGACGATAAAAAATTATATTCATGACAATAGTTTTATGCCGTTTTGTTAGCTTTTGTAAATAACAGTAAAAGGAATCCAGGTTACCACCATGAGTTGTTAAAAACTTTTTATCTCAACTATGAAAAAGATTTTAGTTTTAAATTCGAAAAAGAGGTATAAACTCTCAATAATTCCAAAAATTAATTTCTATTATTATAAAATCTCTAGGATTATCTCCAATTACGGAATAATTCGTTATTTTATTTTGCAACAGAATTTATTTTAATTTTAGCCTTTGTATGCAAAATATATTTAAAATTCAAATTAATGTCTATTTCTTTATTGATTTTATATTTATTTAAACAACCAGCATTAGTGGCGATTTGCATTCCATGTATCTATTAAAAAAATAAAATTCCTCATATTTCCTGATTAACTCAAACTATTAATTTTATTTGCTGTAAATTAAAAACTCTAACGCTTTTTTTAACAAAAATTTTCATAAAAAATTAAATCAACTCATACATTCATAGTAACAGTAAATGTTTATTAGAATAATCATATAAATAGTTTTGTCTGCCTGTGTGAGTGTAAGTTTGAGTGTGTGCTTGTAATGGAAATTATATGATAATAATTTCACAAAAGTTGTTTTATACTTTTTTACATATCAAAACCTTTATATACTTTTTTATATATTTAGGTGCATTTGTGTTTATGTGTGTGTGTATGCATGTGTTTAAAATATAACAAATTCTTGGTGTGATTATAATCGAATTAACCCAAAGAAGTCAATAATTCAAATAGTAAAATTTGGCTGATAATAAAAAGTCAGTTATTCAATCGATAAACTCGCATAAATTTTTAGAAAAGATTCTATTCTATTTTCCAAATTTAAATTGCTTTTTCTGATTTTAATTGAACTCTCTGTCGGTAGATTTATTTTCTTTCTTACTGGAAGTTTTACTAATCTTTAGTTGGACGGGAATGGAATCCTCGTGAGGGTTGGAGAGGTAAATATTTGAAGGCCTTTAGGTTCTTAAAGACTAAAGGAAGTAATAAAATGACAAAATTGAGAGATTGAGGACGGGCCAATCTCTAAAAGCACACTTCTGAGTTACTACCTCTTAGCAGGAAGCCGAAAAAGGTGCTTTGATATAATCGAGTTAGCGATTGTAGCCTTTGCCTGAAAAAGTCTGAAAGCATAGCCCACATTGTGTGTGAATGTTCAGAACTGGCTGGCATTTGGCATTTCTTTTTTCTAAAAGTGTACAAATCAATATTCAGGTTAAAAATAATAATTTAAAAGTCTTGCATATTTGGAGCGTTAAAGTTTGATTTATCGAACTTTTCTTTAAATATTATAAATTAAGATTATGGTTTATAGAAAGAAATTAAATCTGTAATTTAGGCTGGACTAGATTTTAAGGCTCGAAAAGTTGATCGTAAGAATTGTTAAATTGTTTTCCATTATCAGTTTTTCCAAAAGAATTTTCTTTAAATAAATGTCTCAATCCAAGCATCAAACAAGCACGTCAAGATGACAATGGGATTGACACAATTGGTGTTAGCTCTACGTTGTGTAGAGAGTAAATACACGATTAAAAATTAATACTACTCTTTGCAAGACTATTGATTTATTTGGAACGTGAACTTTTTAACAACAAATAAAATTAAAAATACACAAGTAAGAGTGCTATATTCGTCTATGCCGAATCTTATATACCCTTCACCATCTATTTTAATGTAGTTTATTGAAGTAACTCCAATCAAAAAGCAAATATGGGAGTGACAGAAATTTAATAAATAAGAAAAAATATTTTGAAGTACTTCGAAGATAATTTTACATAAAAATGCCATGGGCTCTTAATGGGTTAAACATGTTTAAAAAATTTTAGCATTTCCTTAAAGATCTCCTCATAAACTTTAAAATGATTCCCATATTGATATTTAAAAAATGTTTGAAAATTTTAGAGACCCGTAACTCGAAAGAGCCAAGCGAGCGCCAATCGACTTCGCTATGCATAAGAATCAGAGTATATATACTTTAAGGGGTCGGAAATTGATATTGTAGAAATTACAAACGGAACGACAAAATTAGTTATATCCTTTTTCCGCTTTTTGTAGTGAAGGGTATAAAAATACAAAATTGTACTAACATGAATTTAAATAAAAATAATGAATTTTTTTTATAGATTTAACCGAAAACTTTGTCTTACAGATTTTACTGCCATTCTGCAGTTGCCTTTGGAAATTTTCAGAAATGTGTCGTACTTTTGAGTTTTTTTGATAGTGTTCAAAGAATATGTTAACTTAACGACATGTCCAGAAATGAAATTAAGGCCCTAATGAACTTAATTTATCATGTGACTCTTTAAAAAATTGAGCAATTATTGATTGATTCCACAATAAATTAAATCAATTTCTTGGTGAAAAATAATTTTAAAAAGGATCAAATTAATATCATGAAAATGAAATGTGAAATGATTTAAAGTAAAATATTATCAAAATTAAAATAAAATAGAATTAATCTGTTCCTATTTCATCCTGTCAGGATTAAGCATATCAAGTACAAACTAGCAGAGTATCTTTTTTAGACTAACTTCTCTCCATTTTTCTGAGTTCACAAGCATCAGTTTTTACGAACAAATTTAAAATAATAAATAATAATAATAATAAAAAAATTCCTGAATTTACATTCCCAAATTAGGAAAAATTAAATGAACGCTATACGTTGGCTTGTTACTTACTTTAAAACTTTACACGCTAAAAAAAGCACTTTTAGTAAAGTAATAATAAAAAAACAATTAAACAAAAATGATCATTATTTAGAAAATTAAAAATATGTCAAAACATTTAAGCACAAAAAATATTATTACAAAAGGTTTAACTGTCAAACGAACTGTCATTAACTGTCATACTTCTGTTATATTAATTTTTTATTCGACTTCAAAACAAGAAGGAGGTTATCAATTCGAATGTTTTTTTTATGTTTTTGTCTGCAGAAAACAGTCATTTCAAAACCGATTTTGAATTTTTTTTTTTTAGATTATGCTTACAGATTGGTCCTGTTTAACAAGCAGTTCATTATCTCAAAAACTAGAGGGTGTCCCCATACAACATACATGTTTTTAAGGTGTATTATAAATCATAAAGGGCATTTTTTTTAAATTAAGGAAAGAAAATTGCTCCAAGTAGCAAAATGTAATACATAAATAATCTAAAAATAAAAGGGTGTGCCAAAAGGTGAGGTAAATTGACTTATAGTTGCCTATCTTTTGAACACTTATAGACTAACGCTTAGAATTTAATCAAATTTTGTTTTACTGTGTCATCAATAAAAATTGTAAAGAAAGATGATCACATAACTGCTAAATTTTCGTGTTAATTTTTCATTTATATTTTGTTTTACGACTACAAAAAATCCTGACGCAATTTTTTTTTAATAAAATATAATTAATATATATTTACCGTCCTAAAGAAATATGATTTTTAGTTTGTCTGTTTTGAAGTCTTTTTTTTTTTTTTTTTGTTGCAAGAATTATTTTCTTGTATGATCAGTATACTCTAGCATTAGTCGCCACTTTGCTAAATTTATCGATGATATTTTATGCTTAAGACTTTAAGCTTCAGAACAAGACTAAGGAAGTACTTCAGAAGCGGATAAGAAAAAGCAAAATACCAAAATATGCATCAGCGGTCTTATACAAACAGCCAGGAGTATATTATTCTTAGCTAATGTAATGCTACAGAAAAGTTATAAATTAATTTCCATTTTAACCAGCCGTTTCAATCAGAAGCCATTAAAAAAATTATTTTCATATATGCACTGACATTGTAAAGACGATTCTGTTCATGAATTTAACATCACAATAGCTAAACTATTATATTTAAAAATAAATCAGGTAATTAAAGGTACTAACTTTATGTATTCTTGCCACTAGTTAAAACTTCTTACCTTATGATTTATGTAGCGGATATATACCAAGAAAATTAAGAATTTTTTGGTAAAAGCGCCAACTCCTTCAAGTCTACGAATTTGTCAATTTAACTTACTTCAGGTCGATATTTTATTGGTGACTTACGATTATCTTGCCATTAATGCAGAATAAAAAAATAAATAAATTAAAAAGATATATTTAAACCTTTGCAAGTTCAGACACATCCATCAAAAATGTATATCAATTCTAAGAACCATGAACACGAATCAGACTTCGGAAGCTTATGTACATGCTTCGACTTGTTTTTCGAAGTCTTCTAAATACTATTTTGCAACAACAGGGCAATTTTAAACATATAAAATATATTACAGAACCATACGTAGAGTGTACTCAATTCCATTTATCAGTCGAAGATCTTATTAGACATAATCTCTAAATGATGCAATAATACCAACACCTCGAAGGAATGTGCGTACTGAAAGAATATCGCCGGTCTAATCGAAGAATATCCAAACTATTGATTCGGGGATCTATTCGTCTACTATAAGGCAAAGTTTTCCTGAAAGATCTTGATCTACACCCGTATAAGATGCAGCTGGTGCAGAAATTAAAGCCACGAAAAAAATATTTTTCGGTGATTGGGCTCTAGAGGTGATGAAAATTTTTATAATATTTGATCGCAAAATTCTGTTAAGTGATGAAGCTAATTTTTAGCTTCATAAACAAAATTGCCGCATGTGGTATAAATCCAATTCCTAACAGAAGTTATTTGCATGGCTTATTTTTGATAATCCAAAAGCAATTAAAGCTTTGGAGGCCAACAATGTTTGTGTTATTTGTGGCATACGGACAGAAATATTGCAAAACTGGTTTAAAATTAGCTGAAACGTTTTATTTTAGATACAACAAATATTTGTAGTCCATATTAATAAACACTTTTATTGTAAAGTAACAGGTATTAAATTATTTATTTTGTAAGTAAAACAAAAAAAAAATATTTCAATAATATTTGGTAATGAAAAACTTTCCTGCAAGACTTGCAACTTATTTTGCATCTATAACGTTTTTACTTACTTCACTACAAAATGTGGAAAAATTTCCATTTCCAACTCCATTAAGTATTTATATTCTGAGTTCTTATGTATAGAAAAGTCGATTGAGCGATGTCCGTCTGTCCGACTGTCCTTCTGTGTTCATTTTGAAATCATGTCTTCCAAACCATTAGATCAGCTAGAGAAAATTTGAATATGCCAATCAATCAGGCATAGTGTCGAAAGAGTTGCTATTGAAAATCAGCAAGATCGGTTCATGTCCTTCAAAGCAGCGGGCAAAAAAATCGCTTACCCCTAATATTTTATTTGGAACAAATAAAAATTAAATATATGGAGCGACAAAAAATTAAAAAAACTAAAAAAAATACATCAGTTGAAAAAAGTGGATGTCGCCCATATTCTCCGAGTTATGGGTCTCCAAAATTTTTATTAAATAAATAAAATTGTCCGTTAATTTTTTCAAGATATCAGGATCGGTATTATTTATAAGCTTTTAAAGAGATCTTTTAGGAAATACTAATTTTTTTAATGCTTAACCCATTAAGAGCCGATGACATTTTTTTTCTTTAATTCTTGATATTTGTTTTTGTTTTTTTTTTTATTATTGATTGAAGAAACCTGTTATGCTCCTTTTCGCTATCATTTTCTTGTTTTTTATCTTGAAAGTTGGTAAACATTTTCTAGTAAAATTTGATAACAACTCTTAGTTATTAAACAGGTCTAATGCTACAGGTGTCTAATGATAATTGAGCAAGGTTAAAACCAAAGTTTAAAATTCTATTTACAATTTAATGGGCGTATGTGTGAACATAGAAACCCCCTTAAGTCTAAGTGGTTTAAATAGTTTGAGTGATTAAAAACTTTTATAAAACATTTTTTTAATTCAATATGGGCGTGGTTAGTCAATTAGAAATATATTTTTTTATGATTTGCTAAAAAATAACTAAAGAATTTTATAAAATATTACAACCAATTGGCAGGGAGATCAAAACCACCTTTTAACCTTTTCCGATACTTTTTTAAAACCCTCTGAGGGTTAATCAAGTAAATAATACACTCTCAGACCCTGTACAATAGTGTAAATAGAATTATATAAATTTGAATATAATATGACAAAAGACAAAAAATAAAAGTGCAATAGTTAGAGTTATATAATGCTAAAATACAACAATAACAACAATAATGACATTCTATGAATAAAATAGATTAATTTAATCACAAAGGTACATATAAAATTATATTTAGCCTGTTTTTGTTGTTGTTTGCCCACATCAAAATAAATAATAAAAATATTTTTAATTTTTTTTTGTTTTTGTAGTTGCTGATGATTTGCTTTTGCTTATGGTTTTGTTGTTGTTTTGTTTAGCAAAATATATAATAAATAAATAAATAAATAAATAAATAAATAAAAGAAAAACAAAGAGTCAGGAGGTTGGAATTTATATACTTGGCGGTTTTTTAGTTGAGTTGTTGTTTTTGTTGTGGGCTTGTAGTTTTATTAAATTTATTTTATTTTTTAAATTCGGTTTTATTAACTTTAATGACTTTAATTAAAATTGATTAATTACATGTTACAGCACTACAGGTCTTGTTGGCCCATTGGCTTGTATTGGGGCAGAAGTTATACGCAGGTTTGTTGGTGTTCGTTTCCTATTTTAAACTATTTAACATTTAGTGGTTTAAAAACTTTTGTTTGTATTTTACTTATTAATTAAAAAATAAAATCAATTTTTTACACAATATATTTTATTAATATTTAATGAGTTGTTATTTTTTAATCATAAACAATTTATGAAACTTGTTAAAGAAGTTTTTTTTTTATTTAATAATTTTCTTTTTTTTTTTTTACAAATTCTAATGTAAATTTTATTAATAAACAAATTTATTTGTTTAAAAGAAAAAACTAAAACTTCACTTCTCACACTTTTATTCGCATTAAAGTATTTAAACTGTCAAACATAAAGAATTATTTAAATTTTATTATTGCTTTTCGAAGTTGTTGTTAATCGCGCCCTTGTCTTTGATTTACTGATCTTTCAACTTTCATAAACTTTGCAATTTAGCAGAGTGTCTGCAGTCCCTGCAAGCAAAGCATGTTGTTGACTTTTTGTTTTTGCTGCTTTGTTTTTTTTTTCTATGCAACGTGTGTGAGTGTCATCATACCATTGACAAAATTGTAAAAATTATCACAAATTATATTGATACACACGCACACACATACATACAAAAGAGCACTTGAGTTCTTTTGTATAAGCAGTATCCTTATTGTTTTTAAATAAACTGATATACACACACACTAATGAACAAGTGCTTTTTAACAATCACGTATCTATTTGTAACCCTTTCTTTTTATTCATTTTTAATTCATAATCGTTTATTCTTGTATTTAAAGCTCCAGTATCTTTTGTGTGTGTATTTGTATGCTTAGGTCTGAGAGCACTACTTGTACATGTGTAAATACAAAAACAAATACTTTGTTTGCATTTGAATGGACAATCAGTTATTTGAAAGAGTGTCCAAATTCTTGTTCAGGTTTTAAATTTCTTACAATTCATTTCCCCACTGCATATTAGATTTGATAGTCGCAAGTGAAATTTTGGTATTTCATAATAAGCAAATAGAGAGTTTTCATAAGGCAAGTTATTGATTTTTCCAGTGACGTTAGTAAGGAAAAATATTTTTAAAATTGATTTTAAGGAGTTCACAGAACAACTTTTGCTTATATAAAGCGAAAGATTAACTTTAACACACCTTTCCGAATGATTTTGTTGTCATGTAGTTACTACTACTACTGAGTTCTGTAAATAGTGTTAAAAACTTTTTGCCTTTAACTTTTTACTTTTACCTATCAAATTGGGTGCTTTCACATTTGTATCGCTAGTTTCTCTGGCAAATGACATATTTTATAATGAAAAAAATTATCCTATATTTAAACCAAGGTTCTGAGGGATCCCCTCACAAAATTTTATTTAAATCCATGCAGCAGTTTGTACTTAATGCGAACACAGACAGACAGTCGGACAGACTGAAAAAAATCCAAAAATAAATGTTTTGTATTCCATATCAGAGAAAAGAAATTGCATTGGTTTTATTGCTTTGAATACATTCACACAAAAATAATGTTGTTGACATTACTACACACTAGGCTAATGAAGCGAATGAAAACACATTCACACAGAGATCGTATGATGAAATATGATGTGTGTATTGCATGTGTTACCTAAATGACAACAAACATTCACAAAGATTCATGAATACCGCGCTGTATTCATGAATCATAAAAGAAGAATTTTAGTATTTAGCATTCAAAAATAATTTTTTTTTATTTATAAAAATTTGTTTTATAAATCGCAATATACACACATTAGATAATTACTTTTAGACTAGCTATTAGTTCATTGGATTTAACTCAACTATTGGTCAATTAGATTGTTTGCGAAGTATTGAATTATTATAAAAATCGGCACATGTTTAAAATTTTACCTCTTTATTTTGTTTTTCCGAAAAACAGCAATATAAAAACTAAAAGAAATTATTATACTTTTGGTGTTTAAAAAAAACGCTTAACCTACCACAAAATCAGTTAAATTGGCAACACAGCCTATATTTCTGTGTATGTACAATATACATACATATATATGTATGTACATACCCACAATTTATGGTTTTTGTTTGTGCAAGCATAGATTTTTTCATTTCTTATTTTCTTTATATATGCATGAATACTATGAATACCATGGTGAATACTATGAAACATGATGGTTAGCAATGAATAGGTACCAAAGTCTCGAGCTGTTTTCAAAAATTTTAAATGGCATGAATGAAATGGTTGATTAACTTGTGTTGGCATAATAAAAGTAGTGCGAAAAAAAACAGTCAAAGCAAATGGAGAGTTGAAGACAAGCACGTGCATGGATCATTTTAGGCAGTTAAATGAATTGCAAAAGCAATGAACATATGAATGAGCAATAAAAGTGAATATGCAGTATTCTTGTCTCTGTTCCATATCGATCACTATCTACATCAACATTAAAATTTTCAAAAAATATTTCATGTACAGAAATGACCCAGTTACTTGTTTTATTTGGATGTATAGATAATATGAAATGGTGGAATACATTTGAAGAATTTAACTTCAATTAATATTTAAAACATAAAATTTTATAAAAAGGAGAAAATTTAGGTTATGTCAAGTTATGAATACTTGAAGACATATTTTTATTTAATAAAAAATTTTTAATTTTACTGCTTTATATGACACAACACAATACTTTAATGTTATACGAGGGCTGCTCTATATATTTCTGGCCTAATAGTGAAAATGAGAATATTTATAATCAAAAATGGTTTTATTGCTTTTCAAAGTATTCTCCAGCATAATTTATACAACTTTGCATGCGCTCAAACCGAAGCACTTTTTCCACTCCGATTGAGACACCTCTAAAACATGGTTTTTGAACACTTCAACAGCTTCTTCTGGCGACGAAAATCGTTGACCACGCATTTTTTTCTTGATGTGCGGAAACAAGAAGAAGTACGGCGGATGACCCATTAATTCGACGTTTTGGCTGGTCAAAAGCGCTCTGGTTTGAGCCGATGTGTGAGAGCTCGCATTGTCATGGTGAACAATGATTCGCCTTCTCTTGTTGGTTTTTCGAATTTCTCCGATGACTTCAGGCAATTAAATTGTAGTGTACCACTCAGAAGTGACCGTACTACGTTGCTCAAGCGGAACAGTCGCCACATGACCAGTTTTACCGAAGAAACAGGCGACCATTTGCTTCGAAGTGCTTCTTCCACGAACAACTTTCGTTTCGTTCGTCTTTGAAGACCCACACGGTCGATAATTGTTTCGTTTCGGGCTCATACGCATAGATCCATGATTCGTTTCCTGTGACGATCTTATAAACGTCTTTTGAAGCACAGCAATCGTATTTTTGCAACATTTTTTTCCACCAATCAAAACGAGCTTTTTTTTGAGCGACTTTCAAATTGTGCGGGATCCAACGAGAACAAACCTTTTTTACGGCCAGTTGTTCATGCAGTACCGAATGTATGCTGGTGGAAGAAATGTCCAAGGATGTCTCTATCTCTCGGTATGTCGCATGTCGATCTTGCATTATGAGTTCACGCACGGCATCAATGTTCTCTGGCACAACAACCGTTTTTGGACGACCATTACGGAATTCGTCTTTGAGCGAGCTTCGGCCACGATTAAATTCATTATACCAATTTTTCACAGTACTATAGGATGGTGCTTGATCGCCATACAAAGATTTAAGTTCATCAATGCACTCTTGTCGTGATAATCCACGTCGAAAGTTGTGAAAAATGATGGCACGAAAATGTTCACGAGTTAATTCCATTTTTTTCTATATAAATTTTTTCAAGTCACTGTAAACAACACAAATAATGGTCGTACGTCAAAACATTTACGATTATGCTTAAAAATGACAAACTTTCCAATGGAATTGTCGGATTGCACTTGGCAGCACTCAGTGTTGCCAGGCCAGAAATATATATAGCAGCCCTCGTATAAAAAAGTAAAGTATATTTCTGTTGAGATACAAAAATCTTATATAAACCTAAATTGTTTTTGTTTTCCTCTTACACTGTAAACCCACACAAAAAAAAAATTTATATGTTACAGCGAAAGATAATAAACAAAATAATTACCAAAATTAATGAAGAATCAGAAAACTTAGCTTTCTAACCATAAGTTGTTAGTTAAGCTAATAAAATTGTCTGTAATAACTTTTAATTGTTCAAAATAGTTTTCTTTGTCCGGCAAATAAAAGATTTCATTTATTTTTTTCTCTGTTTACGCGACATACTTATTAAAGATTTTATATATTTAAACTTTTAAAATTTTTAACACATCTGTTAAATTCTTCATTGATGGGGAATTTCTTAAGCTACAAACACCAATACCACTATCATGATTGACATTAAAGCTCATCACACAACTAATACCACCTACAACAGGAATATTATCACAAATGACTTGAAAAATTTACCCAACTCTTTATTAATATTTATGTATGTATGTATGCATGTGTGTGTGTGTGTTTGTTTTTGTGCATGAGTTTTTTATTTTCGTGGATGTGGGTAAAAATTATAATTCATAAATTATCTTCCAGCATTTTTGCATGTTTTTTATTAACTGGTTTGAAATCTTTTCTCAAGATATTAAATTACAAGCAAAAGATTGCTTTCAATTTAAACACATTTTAAAATGTTGGGTGGTCAGCTCTTTCAATAAAAATTCATAAATAAGGGAGTTTATATATGATTTGCACGCGTTTTGAAGTTTTAAAGACAAGTAGCTGGAACATGTGTTTAAGTTTGTTGATTGTTGGTACTTCTTGTGATAAAGTTAAAGTGTTATTATTTGTAATTGGTCAAGATGTCACCTGTGATTATTGAAAAGAGAGAGAGAAAAAATACTATGGTTTCACTGAGCTGAGCAAGTACATGCTTGATTAGTTTGGAAATATCAAAAAAAAAAAAAAAAATACAGAATTAAGGTTTTAGGTCTTTTTTTAAAAAAAAAGGAATTTCTTAAAAATAATAAATCTAAAATGAATCTTCACACAAAATTAATTGATTAATGCTTAATTATAGATTATAGTCAAAGCGATTTTTTGTTCTCTGATTTGTTATCACGTTATATAATTTATTTTTTATTTTAATCTTAAGTCATAAAAATTTTAAAATTGACACTTATACACTGACAAATTATAATACACAAGTCTTGTACATATCTACCCAGATAACATTTGAGTGGTATTTCTATAACTAGCAGCGCATAATACTTCGTCCGCATGCCATTTATATATTTTTTTTCAAAATTCAAATTTAGAAAAATGCATTTTTAAATATTTATTGTAGAGATTAGTAACCAGTGTTAAAAATTTCTCATTAAAAAAAATAAAATATGCTGACAATTGTTTTAGTATCATTTTACCAATAAAATTGGGTGACTTTGCATTTGTATCTGCGTTTTTCCTACGAAATTACTTATTTTTCTAGACAACATTTTTAATTAATGATACTGAAACTCATACTTTCAATTATAAAATTAAAGTGTGTATTTTTATTATAATTGCGATAACTTCATATATAAATAAAGTGGTTTTTAGAGGTACTCATAAAGGCTCCCACTGCACTCTCGTCGGACTTGTATAGAGTCGGTGGCCAAACATACTTTCAGTAGAGATATCAACGTGAAACTTTGGTCACGGCTTTTTAAAGATGTGAGAATTGAATTATTGAATGACAACCGATTTCAAAATTAATCTAGCAAATCAAAAATAGATTTAAAAAAAGTTGATTTGTGCTTGAATTGTAATTTTCGCTGCCCCGTTATAAAAAGATCCAAAGTAAGAAGTAAACGATTAAACAAATTCGATTTTGTTGAAACGCGTAAAGTTTGACGCGTGTGGTGGAGTCGATATATATATATCTTTGTTCCTAGACTCAGCTGCTTCTTCAGAGAGCTCTCCAATCGATACCAGTGCATGTTCAATAACATCAGGAGCGTGAATTAAAATTTTGTGGACTGAGGGTTGAAGGTAGTACCATGGATACTTCTGTATCAAGGCCTTAGCAGTATCCAGCGCATATTTTTTAAATTTTCAACATTACATAATCTTATACCCTGAAGACGAGGCTTGCAATAATGTTGCACATCTCTCAAATACATCTCTCAATTACATCTTTATCAAGGTTTGATATTTCACAAGACAAGCCAGCGTTATTGAAAAATTCTCTTGCCGTTTTTCCATCATTAGAAGGCCAGCTCCCTTCAGTTTTTGGCTTGTCGACTATTAATCCCACTTTTTCTAGGAATTGTAACTGAATATTCTGTTTTGTTTTGAGAAATTGGGATTTTCCTTCTAAGCACCTGCATTATTTGACTTCAGGTCTATATGATAAATGAAGAACAAAAATTTAATGTGTAGCCCTCACTTTCAATATTGTTTTTCATGACATCATATACTTTTCTAGCTTTTTCATCGTTTGATCAGCTTTCTGAGCACAAATTATCAAAAATATATCTGCGCGAAAGTTCGCATAGATAACATGTGCCTTGAATGAAATTTAGAAAGTAATAATATTAAAAACCCGTGGAAAAGAAAAGAGAAAACACACTCTATTACATGCTTAATTTTCAGTTGAATATTAGAAAGCTGTCGCAAAAACAATGAGACCGCTTTGATCTTTGGGAGATAACACAAAGGGTAGCACTTGGTAGCAGCTGATATTAACAGTTTAGAATCTTTAAATTTCACTATTATTAAGAAACAAACCCCTAAGAAGGAATCATGAGGGAACACAACTAAAACTTAAGCTAAAATTTAACTATATAGACGAGTGAATACTGACAATGGCACTGGGAAAATATAAATTTTATAAAAAACATACAACATGCTAATGACATTAAAATTATTTAAAATAAAGTTAATACCTTTTACTGCAATATTTATATTGATTTATTTCAACACTGTTTATATGATTTTAATTTCTTTAAAGTTGCACTTTATTTTCATCTGTTTACACTGTAAAAACCAACTACTAACATGCTCTCTCTTTAGAATCAATTCTTAAAGAGTGCGAGGCAAAAATGAAATTGAAAGGTAATCATTCGTTTATCCACCAGGACGGAAGAATCATGCGATAAATATTTTACATTTTCTATTTCATTTTAATGTCCAACACAAAAGCCTACTCTTAACTCTCATGATTGTTTCTATGTGTCAGTGACCTCCACAAAAAATATAGGATTTGTGTCCAGAAGAAATATAACGTGGCCCATTTCCTATTAGACATTGAATTTTTCCAGAGTGTGACAAGCTCATTTTATCTAAAATAATTATATTTGTCCCTATGTGTTAGATTAAGTTAAGATGAAAGAATAAGCCCTTAGTCGCCACTAGGCCTGCCAAACAGGGCTTTGAATATCCCAAATCCAGGGATTTCCAGATTTTTCGCGAATTTTGTATCTTTATATTTTCGTTTTTTTTTTATTAATGGCAGATTTTTTGTCCCGCATTGTCGTCACAGATACTTAGAAAACTCTTAATGACAATGGTCACTTAAATAATATCTTCTTGTTTGTAACGTTAAAAAATATATTTAATAGTTTTAAAAAAATTGGTCACATTATGGTGGCAAATAAAACAATTTTTTTAAGGTTAATTTTAAACATGCAACATGATTGCAAATAAAGAATTAAAAAGACTCAAAACTTTTTAAAAAGATAGAGAATGACGGTTTAATTAAAAAAAAGAAAAACGATGTTTAAAAACATATTTTTCTGAATTTTAATTTTAAAAAAACTTAGAAGTGACACGTTGACGAAGTCGTGGGCACTGCTATTATAAAAGGGTCATCCAAAAAACGCGCCTACATGTTTGTTTGAAATAAAACACAAAATATTTGCAATTTTTTTAAGCTGTTTTTTTTATTAAAAGTATGATCCATTACAATTATAAGTGGAATAGAATATCATTCAAATGTCCACCATGACTGCGTCTGCAGACATCAATCCGAATATCGAAATTTTCAATGACTTTCCGACATGTTGCTGGTGTTATTTCACGAATTGCAATTTGAATGTTGTTCTTTAGATCATTAATTGTTTGTGGCTTGTTAGCATACACTCGACTTTTCAAAAAACCTTGGCGGCCAATTGAAATCTGCATTTCGTGAAATTACACGTTGAGGAAATTTTGATCGCAAAAGCGTAATGTTTTCTCGAGTTGTGTGACATGTAGCACCGTCTTGCTGGAAATAGACGTCAGACACATCAATATGATTCAACTGTGTCCATAAAAAGTCTCTCAACATTGATTGGTATCGCTCAGCAGTCACAGTAACATCATTTCCAGCATGAGGCTGCTGTAGTCAAAGTGGTAAAAACGTTGACTACAAACCTGGTTGTTTCAGGGTTCAAATCCTGTGGCAATCAAAATACAAAAAAATTTTTTTTTCTGTTTAATGGTATAAATACATATTCAGAATGAACAAAAATCGTGCAGTCTCCTTCGTCAGTACTTTCTCATAGCAGACTCGCCGGCGAAGTAAAATAAATAATTCTCTCTCTCTCTCTCTCTTTCCTTTCACCACCTGTCTTATCTCTCATCTATCCCTTTCCTAAAGAATGTAGCACGGTTACGAAAAATAACTAAATAGGTTTTAATGCTTGAAGTGCTACTTCTCTTTAAAAAAAAAAAAAAAAATGTTGTGCCCAAAATGCACAATAAACATTTACTTTTTGTGTGTGT
This sequence comes from Cistogaster globosa, assembly GCA_937654795.1. Taxonomy (NCBI): domain Eukaryota; kingdom Metazoa; phylum Arthropoda; class Insecta; order Diptera; family Tachinidae; genus Cistogaster; species Cistogaster globosa. The sequence continues at coordinate 135,053,517 of OW569403.1, read as the reverse complement.
AGAGATTTTTCATGAATAACACGAGGATTTTCATCACCCCAGATACGACAATTTTGCTTATTGACGAATCCATCCATTCTGAAATGAGCTTCGTCACTAAACAAAATTTTGCGATGGGTATTTTTCAAAGAACGCCCATTTTCATAATAATTTGGATGATGTAAACGCGTTGTTGCAATGTGTACCTGTCCATGGTTAAAACTGTAATACCTTCTAATAAAACAAAATGGCTTATGTCATTTGAAAAGATGTCACGTGTAAAAATTATATAGTGCTGACATCTAGGCGTCACATTTGGATGACCCTTTATTATATGAACACTCATACTTGAAATCTTCAAAGTACGTATATTCTTGTTTAGACTAAAACAATTAAAGTTTAAAGAGCATTCTATCAGCTAATGTAAAAAATTCGGACATTTTGCTTTACCTGAACCGACAGTTAGCAAAATCCCAGTTTTCATTTAGTCTATATAAAATATCTCTTGTTGGTAGTTCCCTACTTTGCTTCATTATCATCAAAGGCTCCATAAGGGTCTCTAAATCTTTTAAAAATTTCTTGAACCGCAAAATATCTTATGTAAGTTCTAACGTTTTTAAATTGCCAATAAACTTGAAAATAGACAAGTTTTTTTTAAAGCCGATCAAACATTTCTTTAAAATTTAAAAAATGAATTGCCCTGTTTCATTCTTTGTTTGTTTACTAATTGATCTCTGAATATCCTGTATTAAACAAAATAATGGACTTAAAAATTGTTCTTTAAAATGTAAGTAGTTGTGATATATTATTTTTACGCATACTTGCATGATCTGTATAATCAGATTAGAAATCCAAATTTAAACTGATTATTTATGTATTTTATACTTAAGTTTATTATCATCACACTGTCTTTCTGATTTTTGCGCCTTTACAATTTACCATTTGATATTTAATTTACAAATTAATATTTATTTGCATAAACAAGGCAGGCTAAGAATTTTTGTGAAACACTCCGGGATATAAGATATCTTTTAGTTTTCCAAAACAGTTTTATTTATTCAAAAGTTTTGTCAAAGAAATAAAAACGCATCTGATGCATGCAATTTTTGTTTAAGTTGTAAAATATAAAAAAGGTTTATTTTTTATTATTTTAAACATTTCAACTTTTTTTTTAATTTCAAAAACAGCATTTTGTCTTTTCAACGGAAGAATAATTATTGTTTTGCTGTAACTTCTTTAGAGGCTAAAAGACCGACATGAGACTGGTCTCTTAACATGAAAAGAATCTGTCACTTTAACGTGGCTTTGACATGGAATGGATACAAGCGGCACTATTTTAGTACTTGGTAACAGGTAACAGTTAAAACCTTAACAAGCTTCTTCTGTACTACATATTTATAACTTTAAAAAGTATTACATTTAAAAGTCAAAAAAAAATATGAAACGGTGTAAAAAATACTTCACTTCATCTGATCTTCTTGCTATATGTGCCACCTTTATCAAACCGAAAATGCAATACAACTCTCTTGTGTATAGGCCGGTGCTTCAAAATCTATTTTTGATACACTTGACTGCGTGCAGGAGAGAGCGAAAAAGCTCATCAGTGACAGTAGGGTATCTAGCTCTATTGATTCACGGGAGCATCGACTCAATGTGGGGTGTGTTTCACCATTTTATCGTTACTACCACGGATTGTGCTCTTATGAAATCAGGGAACTTTTTCCCGAAAACCGTATTTAATACGCGCAACGTGCCTTGCATCAAGAGCGCATTCCTTTGTGGTCGATTGGCCAGTGAATCGCACTACGCCATACAGAGAATATTCTTTTTTGAGACGAACAGTTCCTATGTAGAATAAATTTCCAGCAGTGCTCTTTCCGGTCACTTTCAATACGCAAAAATTCAAATCAAATGTCCACAAGCACTACTCCCTCTATCACCCATCCCACAACCTAATTTCCTAGTTTTGACACAATGCATTGCATACGTAGGGGTCATCTCCTTAGTGCTGGTCCGAATAAAAATTTTTTTTCTTTTTCTTTTATTATTTTTAGACTGGTCCCAATTTTCACTGGTGCGCACACTACATTGGTCTATTTACAAAAGCTTAGAGCCGTTACTCCAAAAAATAGTGCAGTAAATTCTGTATGTTTCACCAAGTATTGACAAAACGCCAATTGTTTCTTAATAAAAAATATTAAATGCAAGATTGAAATCTCGACAAGTTTTCTTGTTGTAAACTTTTGATAGCTCAATTAAAAGTCGCATACACTGCTTTACTTCTTGTTACTATACGACCATCTTTTAATTCAATTATTCAAAAGTATTCTACCTTTTTAAAAAGAGGTTTTTTAAGACACAACGAAATTTATTTCTTGCATTTCTTAAATTTGGCTCCAAATTTATCAATAGCATCTACGTTACATAGTTAACAATTGACCAGGCCAGCCGATGGTCAGACACAAGGGTAAGGTTGATCGAAAATGTGTGTACTTATAGAAATTTATCTTACATCTCCTTGCAATTAATTAATTCGAGCAAATTCTGGATACTTGTCGCTTTCCAGTTTTAATAAAAAGTTATCTGCTTAAAGGTACGGTCAGATTAGTCAAATATTTGACCAAAAAGACGCAACCACTACATTATGGGAAACAAGTTTTGTCCTTCTCAAATACTTTTTAAGAAATGTAAAATCCTAATCAATATGAAAGGCATGATATCACATGTTTTATATTATAAATCATCATTTATAATGGGACGTGTCAGGAAAATTTGAATAAAGATTTGAAGAAATAGTGGTTACGCTTTTTTGATTAAATATTTAACTAATCTTATCGCACCTTAAGTTGACTTCCATTAGAAACCTCAAGATACCAACAAGGACATAGTGGGAAGCCTCGTAATAGAGGAAGAACAACAAGTTCGTCTTTAAAAAAACTCCAGCAAATGAAAAAAATCCAAAAATATTTCTATATCTATTATAATTCAAAATCGAAGATTATGATACTTGCAGATTGTATCTGAAATTTGCCTCTTCCTCCTCCGGCAGCGAACACTGTGTATGAATGTTCAGAGCTGGCTATCAACAGTTACCAGTTGACGGTTTTAAGTTGTCAGGGTTGTTGAGAGCATGAGATGTAATGAATGTTGCGCGGCCGTAAAGTATTAATTGAATACCAAAGATTATTGAGGAACGCAGGGGACCTACAATTTTATTAGTTTGAACTAGCAACTTTTCACTTGTTCGGTGTCTCTTTCCATCATGACTTGATTAGTGCCAAGGAGGTAGAAATCTGATTATCCCGTTCCCTTATGACTCCACCTAATTACCGGTGAGATTCTAGAACAACAACAACAACTCCAGTAGAAAAAAATTGAGTGGAGAAACCAACTCCTTTTTATTAAGATAAAATACTATTGAATTTTTCATTTGCTCTACCAGAATCCAGCCCGAAAATCAGCAAAATATTATTAAGAAAAGTGATCATATTTACATATGGGGGACTATATTATCTCTTAGATTTTCACCACTTAATAAAGTAAAATGTTTTTCTTGGTTTTATAAATGTGGTCAAATTTGGTTCTTTAAAAGCTGCCGCAAATTTTAGCTTCAAATTAATTAACTTGTATTAGGGTTCACCCTGATCGTCGAAATTTATCTATTTGTTTGTTACACAAAATATACAATTAATGAAAATAAATTATAGATACATTCTAGTACTAGCCAAGAGCTTTTATCTTAAAAACTATAAAAATTATTTAATGTAGATTTTGTATGTTTTGCTTTCATTTTCAGCATATTTTGCCACAGTTGGAAGAGCGGAAAACTAAGTTTGTCGTTTCGTAAGTAATTTCCACAATATCTTTTTGCGACGCCTTAGAGTACATAAATTCTGAACCCTTATGCATAGCGATGTCGATTGTCTGTCCATCCGTATTAGTATTGAAATCAACTTTGCTAAGGCACTGGAGGAGCTAGAGAAAATTTTTATAAGCAAATCAGTCAGGCATAGTTTCGCAAATTTTGCTAATAAAAATCAGATAAACCGGTCCAGGTCCTTCGATGCAGCTTTTAAAACTTCACGCCTGTATCTAATTTTTCTATATTATTGGGAACGCATCTAGTTCAGTAAAGTAATTCCCATTAAAAATAAATATATGGTGCGACAGAGAATTACAAAAATAGGAAAGAAACGTTAATTTAAAAAATTAGCGCTCGTGGGCTTGTGAACTTTTCATATAAAAGTACGATTGTGCACCATATTTTTTAAGGAATTTTTATATAAAAATTCTTATACTTTTTACCACAAGGAGTGGAAAAAGGGTATAACTATTTTTGTCAATCCATTTGTAATTTTAACAATATCCATTTCCGATCCCATAAAGTGTATATGTTCTGACTTTTTATCTATAGCGAAGTCGATTAAGCGATGTCCATCTATCTGTTTGTCTGTCCGTGCTAGTGTTGAATTCAAGTTTGCCAAAGCTCTAGATTAGCTAGAGAAAATTGAAATACGGCAGTTGATCAGACATAGTGTTAAAAGAGTAACTGTTGAAAATCAGCAAATTTGGCCTTTTAAGGCAGAGAATAAAAAACCACGCCTGCCTTTAATTTTTTGATATTAGTTGGATGCATTCATGGGGCGATAGAGATTTAAAAAATAAGAAAAAACATCAAGTGAAAAACATTTGAACATTTCATAGAAAAGTATAATAGATAATAATAGTATTAATATGGATATCATTTAAAAGCTCTTTAAGGAAATACTAAAATTAAGAAAAATGCTTAATTCATTAAAAGCCGATGACAATATGGTAATTAATTTTTTTTTTACATTTTTTATGTTTTTAATTTTGTGTAACCCCAATATTTGTTTTTTGGATTGGAGTTACTTCACTCATCTAGGTTTTTATATATAGTGAAGGATCTATAAGACTTCGAGAAGCCGAATAAGGCACTCATGCTTGTTATCAATTGTTTTGAATGAAATTACAATGGGAAAGAAATAATTTTTTTTACTACGCAAAAGTTCACGGAAGCTGTAGCCTTAAAAATACTCTGTATAATAAAAATCTTAATGCTTTGTAGATGGCTGTCAAACTGCAAAAACCCAACTATTAGATTTAATTACTTCTACGAAAAATTAAGTTTCCTTATATTATTAGTATCTTTTTTAATTTATATTTTTTCTGATAAAAATATAATTAAAAAAAAATTAATTTACAATTCTTCAGAATGTTTATTAAGTTTACGAAGGCAAGGAATGACGTTTGTTAATAAAAATTTTTTGAAAACTTTTAATCATTAGTTAATGATAATAATTTTGTTTGTTCAAACAATTGTTAGTGAAACCTTTTTATTAAAAAGATCTATTTCTATCGAACTATTATTGTATATAAAGGAAATGCTCACAAAATATTAGCAGTATTTGTGATTCAATGCTTATCATCTGTATAGTTTTCAGCCTGAACCTTCTTTATTAATTTTATAAATTTAAGAGCTCTTGATTTTATAAAAAAGTAAATTTATAATTTTTTCCTAAAAATGTTTTGTCTCACAAATTATTTCGTCAAGTGGTTTCTCACAAATTTATATTTTTAAATATTTATTAAATTCTTAATACCAGTTGTCCGCTTGAAGTAAACAATATTTCTTTAAAGATTGTTTAAGAAAACACTTTCTTAATTGATTACAATAATCAGCTGTTTTAGCAAAAACCAAAAATTTGCACTCACACATGAACTGAATTTTATAAACAAACCAAACACATGCATGTGAACACGCAACAGTAATAAAAGGAAAACATTTACTTTAAGAAAGAGAGAGTTAAAAGAAGTCGCGTAAAAACCGTTAAGAAAACATACGAGACGTGAGCTTTCAAACAAAAAAATCATAATAGAAATTCTTACAAATTTACAACCACACAATGGCACAGAGTCTTAAATTCACGGGCACAAAGCCACAGTAAGAATTGGCTTCGAAAAGAAAACAAAATAAGAGTTTAACAAGAAAAAAGAAATATACTATTGCACCAAAGATGTAGAAAATAATAAGAAAATACACTTTTTCACATAAACAAAGAGGAAAAGAAGTATTTGATATAAATATTTGGTTTGTTTCTTTAATGCTTCAGTGCATTTAGTAACACACATACATACAGACACATGTTGTATAAGAAGAGCAATGAGAAATATTTAATGTGTTTTATTTTTTTTGTTTTTGGCGTCTAGATTTATTTTATTAAGGACAACAATGAAAATGATTACGAGATTTTCTTTTAAACAACACACGTCGCACACAGCGATATTAAAGCGCGCGTTTTCTTATTTATTCTTTTAACGATACAACGGCTATCGTACAACACGTGAGCAAAACGGAAATTAGCTGTTGTTCCGTTTCCTTTGTTTTTAAGAATTTGTTTGTTTGTTTAGAATACTCGTAATATAAATTTTAAATATTTTCTTGATAATAAAACAACTCAAAACATATTTTTAATATCTAATTGAATTATTAACAACCAGTTGTATATTTTTCACTTTATTTTCTCTATTTTAGTTTTAAGTTGATTTGTTGAAGTGTATGCAACAACTCCAACGTTTATATGTAAAGTATAGAGCAAGCGTTAACGCGAGCAACACTTGGCAAGCAGCACGATCCGTCACCAATGTAAAAACTCAACTAAAAGCTAAATGTTGGAAAAAAATCTGAAACAATATACACTTTTTTTGGGGGGGCCAAAAATAAAAAGTATAAAAAAGTAAATAAAAAAGAACTAAAAAGGAAGCAAAAAAAAAAAAAGATTTTAAAAACAGCAACACAGAAAAAAAAGTAGAGGCAGCAACGTCATCAGCATCATCATAATGATGCTGACGATGATGAAGGGTACTAATACTACTACAACTTGTCGTAGTTGTTGTTGTCAGTGTAGTAGTATTTAGTAGCAGACGCAGTGGCATTAACATTGGAGCCACAGCAACATTTGCTTTTCTACGATTCTAACAACATTTTTATTTAGTATTATAGCATCAGACAGCAACAACAACAACAACAAGAGCAGCAGAAAAACACATTTAAACAGATAGAAAAAATAAAAACAATAATCAAACACAAACACAAAATTAACAGCCACTACTTAACAACAATAAAAAATAAACAAAAACACTGCACAACATTTGTATGCGTCACCATTACCATCAGTCAAAACATCATTAGCATCTTCATTAGGATGATTAAACGCCTAATAATGCTAGTAAACATTATGAAGGTGCACAGCTTTTGAAATCTGCTTTCCTTACTTCCTTTTTTCTATATTGAACATCTGCTCTCACCAATACTTACTCATCCATAAAAAAGAAAAAATGCAACAAACATCTTATTCATACCAAGTTGTAAAAACATTATTTTTTTACATTTTTAGTTTCCAAGTTCTTCTTTTTTTTCCAACATTTTTTTTCTCTTTTTTTGTAAAATTTTTTTTATTTCTCCCCAAAAATTGTACGCCCTCCACAACCGGTATTCAAAACAAGCGTTTTGTATTTTGTCAGACATTCTACCCAACAATAGCAACAACAACAACAACACCTCGAACATCTAGAAAAATAAAACAACAAATACACGTCATTGAACACTAACCTTTTCTTCTTTCCTCTGTTGCCACAAAAGCCTGTTTGTTCTACTGACTCATTCACCACTCATTCTCAAAGAAAGGTTGATTTAGAGTTGGAGAATTTCGTTTTCTTTGGGGTGGAGAAAGTTTCTAAAAAGTAGAAAAAATTCACCAACAATTTTTTCGCATTTTTTCAAATTTTTTTCCAAAGTTGTTGTTGCTTTTGTTATTGTTGGCATTATATTTTGCAAGACCCGATAGGAAATTTAATTAAAGTATTTCAATAAAGGAACTTGCAGTGATTAGAGAGTAGCAACGGCTACAATTATGATTGAGAATGTGACACAAAATGTGCTGATTTTCATTTAGCGTAATAGTGGACTGAGCTCTCTGTGATAATTAAGAGTTAAAGCGAAAATCTGTTAAATACTCTTAAACAAAACATGTGAAGTTGGGATTTAGGTAAAGTTTTATACAAAATTAAATATTTAATGCGACTTCTAGGCATAAAATTAAAGGATTCAGGTTCATATTCCTAAATATTCGAATTCTTTTTACAATTAATTTATTTGGTTTGCTTACGTGGTGGCAGTTTTCTTAATTTAAAGAGCAGTTTGATGTCCGTATTTTATTATAATTATCAGAAAGTCAATTTGCTTTTGTTAATTGTGTTTTTTTGTGTTAGTTGCAGATGTTGTAAAAGACATGCGATTTTCTTCAACTTGCTGCAGTCAAGTTTTAAAAAAGTTGCAGGTGTGTTTTGCACAAAGAAATGCAATATCGTATGCCTACAGAATCGTAATAAAAAGATAATTGGATTTTTCATAGAACTTTAAGGATATTAAAAATTAAAGGGTGTCTTTATAGACAGGTATAAAAATTGAATATGAATTTCATAGGAAACTGTGGTAGTCATGTAGGGTGACAGGGGCCCCGCTTTCACAGCACCACTCCACTTTTCAGCGAAAGTGGGGAACAAGGGGTACTAGATCATCTTAGCAACCGTGAGGCTGGCTATAGAAGTGACAGACAAAGCGAGGCCCTTGCATAGAAGGTAGAAGACTTTCTCCTCCAAGGAGGTTTATGTGGAAGTCCAAGTCAACCTTGAAATGTTCTTACGTTTTCGGTTTATGAGTTGCTGCTAGCAATGTTGCTCTAACACCAGTCAATTTTAGAGGGTACAAAAACTTTAAACAGTCTTTCAAAGCATGTTTAAGGTGTGACATTGTCAAAAGAGAGGGATTATATATTCTTGAACTTCAATGTCCAGTAGTTTTGAACCAGCCGACACGATTGTATAAAAATTAATTGGAACGCGGTGGAGCGTTATATTTAGTATCTCTGAAGGAGAAGTTAGCAGCACGTCAGTAATTTTAATGCACACAAATCTCTGAACTCAATATAATAATAGAATTATAGTTTTTTTCCGAATATATACCTAGTTTCGAACCTATTTTTAGTAGAAAAGGTTTTACTGTTGTGACAGTAAACTAGTGAAACATAAACAAGATTGTGCTGTTGTTCAATTGAGTCAATAGACTGTAAATAGATCATAATTAATCAGCAAGTTTTTGCAAGAACGATGCTTTTGAAAATCATACTGACGATGCTGAAAGTAATTTTTTGGCTTTACTTTCTTTAATCCACTCATATTCTAGTGAACAATACTATTTTGCAAGTGGGTTACAGCAAACCCGATTCCGTGGAAAAAAAACTTGTGTGTTTAATCTTTTTAATTTTAATTAAAATATTTTAAAATTTTTTTATTGGGTTCGAAAAGTAGACGTATTCAAAAAATGTATGTTTGGTGTTGCTTTTTTAGATTTTTTACCAATGCCTTTTATGCCATTCATGCAGCTTTATTTTACAAACAAATAATTGCTCACTGATACAAACACGCACACCTACACAAACATACACACACACTAACATTACATAAACTTATGCCTGCTACAATTAAAAAAATTAAGAAAGAAGAGAATTATAAAATAGACATTTATATACATTCACAAATCTACACACGCACACATACACACACATTTACGAATCGGATGCACAACAAACACTCGCAACAGGGAATGCTTAAGCCCTCAACCACCCATTAATTCTCTGTCTCTCTAATTTAAAAACATTATTTAACTTTCCTCATCATCGGTCTATTCAATGATGAGTTGTATGGTTTTCTTTTTTAGTTCGTAGCTTTTTGTTAAACAGGCTGAATACAAAATACTAAAAGCTGAAAAAAAGTAAAATAAAAATTCAGTAAACAAATTTTGCACAATTTTTTTTATTTTTTTCCAATTTTCCTTTTTTTAATGACCAATTCCTCCACGCCATTTTATACACTTGTACACCTTTCCAAATTTTTTGTCAGGCAGGCTAAAGTTGTTAACATTGTTTTAAGAGTGTGCGTGTATTTTAGTTAGAGGTTGATTTAGCTCCCAAATAAAATAAAAAAAGTAAAACAAATCAGAAACGAAAAAAAAATAAAATCCGTTAATTTATACAACAATTCAGTGTATCTAACTGTGTTTTTGTTTGTTTGTTTGTTTGTATGTATTTTGGGTTTATTTGTTGTTTAAACAAAAAGCGGCCTTTAACTACACAACAAGCAATAAATTATACATTTTTCATTTGCCCGCCATTTGTTTTACTTTTATTTTTCAATATTTTGCTGACCGTCCTTTTGTTTTTCATTATTTTGTTAGTGTTGCCTTTTACAAACGCACGTGTTTGTTGCTTTTAGTATTTTATTATATTGTTGTTTTTATTTTTAACTGTTAATAAAAAAAAAAAGCTCCAACATCGTCACCAGCATCATCATTAACATCGGCTGACGTTGACGCAGCAGAGAAAGTAACATCATCACCAACAATTCACAACGGCAACAGCAACAACAATAACTTGATTATTTCATTTTTGCCCATAAACTTGTGTGTAAATTTGTTTTTAGTTTATTTTGTTACATTTATTTGTAATTCACGTGTTTTAAGCGAAACCAAAACAATCACTCACACTCCAGGCCCATCAAACCAAACCGACCAAATCACTCACTCTCTCTTTTCACAAACTTTTAAAAAACAAAAATTTTTTGATTTAAACACTCAGTTTTTTTCTCTTGAATTAAAAAAGAATAATCTTTTCGAATTCTAAAAAAAAAATAAATAAAAAATATTATACTGGTCATATGGATTTCATGTACCCTAACGAGCCTTTACTTTGGTCAACTTTTATGTCTTTAATACCCCAAGCCACTGTACCTTCAAACTTTTTACACCCCCTGTTCCCTGAAAAAAATGTTTTTTTATTTTATTGTAAAAAAAAATTATTCTCTCTTGTTTAACTAACTTTTCCACCTCAACCAAACGAACTGAACAGTACAAGTTTGTGTACATGTGTGTAGATTTATTTTTTAGAATTTTTTTCTCTCTTTCAACTCTCAATTTTTATAATTTTTTGCCTGCTATTACCATCCTTTACTGAATTTTTTTTTTGTTTTTTTTTACATATTTTCTTAGATTTTTTTAGGCCCTCTTTTAGATTTTTTCTAGAATTTACAAAAAAAAGAACGAAGTTGCATGAAAAAATTGTTTTGCGTATCTTTTGCTGATTTTTCTATTTTTTTATGAGTGCCGCCTTCTTTTCGGTGTTGTTGTTGTCTTGCTGTCGTACGTGGTGTATAGTCGACATCATCATCATCATCCGAAGTGCATACAAACACACAAGTATTTTGTGTTTGGTCCTCTTTTAGATTTTTTAGTTTAGTTTTCCGTTTTTTTTTATTTGTTGTAGCAAACACAAACAGAGTTGCCAGGTTTTTATTTAAATATAATTCTTTAGGGATTTTTCCGTGAACTTATTAAGGAAAACTTTTAAATGCTGCTTAGGTTAGTAAAAGACTATACAGCAACAACAACTCTTTTTGAATTGATGGACGCTTTAACAACGCAACCAAATGATCCATGCTTTTTTTTTTAAATCAGTCATCAATTTGCACAACTTACAGACGACCGACCGTTTTACTGAAAAATTGTGTTTATTTTTGACTTAAGGGTTTTATAAATTAGCAAAATAATGGCATATAAAAAACCCTAAAGACTCCATTACGCTAATGACATGATTGGACCTTTTTGCAAATTCAAAATGGGTTCAAAAATTAATTCGGAGCCCATGCTGCTTTCGATATGAATGACAATGGTCGGGGCGAAATAAGGTTTCACCAGAATGGCACTACGGAGTCATATGGAGTTTGCAACAATCGACTCATTTGGCGATACTCTGATTTTGTGAAACAGACTTAACAATTGGCGTTTAGGTCGTGTGACTAAACAGCTTTTACTTTTATATAGTGGGCTGCATGAACACTGGTTGATGCTGATAATACGGCAACAATTTACGCCTTGGAGGCCAACATTTATCTTGTAATTAATTTGATCATCAGAAAAGCCGGCGTAGATACATACCCGAAATCATTTTCAAATGTTAATGCCATGACTTGATCCTTTGAATATAAAAACTTATTGACTAAAGTCAAAACTTTTAATTTGGTTTTTACGATGTAAATTTAATTTCAATAAAACTGGCTTTATTTGCAAGAGAAATCGTGCTTTCTTTATGGAAAAATCCTTACTTTTTTCTTAATGCACTAACGTCAATATTCCTTTTCTAGTTTTGGCAACTCAGCGTGCTTTGCCACACTTTAACATTTTTTAGTTGTATTGTTTTGATCGCTTTTTTTCAGCCTGCCTTTTTTTCCAAAAAAAAAAACAAAAATCGTTTCATTAATTTTTTCCTCATCGTTCACGCTTTCACATGAATACCAACAACGACATGTACTCACACATGCACCAATTCACGCACACACACACACATTCGCACATTTCCATGTGTTTTGATATTGGGGTGTATGTAAATAAGAGAGTGCAAATGCATAAATATATACGGAATTTGAATAAAAAATAGAAAAATAAACGTTAAAACTAACGAGTGGTGTAGAGTGATGTAGATGTGCATGCGTTTTTTATGCGTGTAAAGAACAACGACGATGACAGAAATTGCTGTTATCATTGTATACGTATGCATATGTGGGCGTATGTGTGACCGTATGTAAGTATGAACAGGAAATACATACAAAACGTTAGAGATGAAACTACACAATAAAACATACAAAACCACTAAAAATTGTAAAATTTTTTGCAATTTTATTTGCATTCAAATATTGCACAATGGGTTGCAATTTTAATAAATAATATTATTTTCTAAAATAATTTTGAATTTTATTATTTTTTTACATGCAAGTCGATTTATTTTAACCTCTGAGAATATCTGGAGAATGCTTAATTATAAATACAGTCTCCATTTAATAGTTTTTTTTTATTTATTTATTTATTTTTTTTTTTTTTTTGGATATTTTTAATATTTTTGAATACATGTAGTACATTTGTATACATTTTATTAATCATATCTAAATTTAGGAAAAATTTGAAATCTTTAAGGGATGGTCATAAAAGGGGAAACCATTTTTAGGAACATAACAAGACCTTTAAACTTAACGCACACTATTTTTAGCGATCTAAATCATTATAAAGAGAAAAATTGAAGCTTAAATTAATTTAAAAAATTTTTAAAAATCAAATCGGAAATTGCAAAGAATATTAAATTAAAAATTTATAATTTTCTTCTTCATGTGACTTTTTGTTTTAATATTAAGAAAGAAAACCAACGCACACTTCTTTAATATTAATTCAAAGAAATCTTTAGAATATTAAGTTAATAAAACAAACACTGAACTCCTTTATTTTAAACAACTTAGATTCAATCGACTGCTGGGTACACGCAAGTTTAATGGATAAACAATTGTAAATGTATAATCTTATATCAAAAGCAAAATCGCTGATTTAGTTTTTATGAAGAAAACTTAAAAAAAGCGTTTGTTTCTTTATTTTAAAAATAAAAAAATCTTGGAAACACCCCAAAAAATAACAAGTTTTATCGAAAAAAAATATCATGTCTTTAAATCAACAACAACAGCAGCATCAGTAATGAAGGAAATAGCTGTCAATATTCTCAAGAGGAGCTGGGGGCAAATTATGTCACTCGATATCGATTAAAATTTCTATAGAATTTAAATGTAAATTTTGATCGATATCGAGTACCATAGTTTTAGAAATGAGAAACCGATAAAAAAATTATAAATTTAACCCCAAGAATTTTTATCAGATTTCTCTTATGAAAAGTGAAAAAAGTATAAACATATTTACAAGACCCATTGTGCAAGAAACCACATAATAGTGAAAGAGTGTACATTTATGTTATGTACACATCTAGGCATACTAGAATAGCGACAAGTATAAATACAACTATTGAAAAATACAATTTCAAATTCATTGCGTATGAGAATATGAATGGTAATCCAAACTGTCAGCCAACCACCCAACCAGCCATTCAACTATTCACATATACGTCTATCTATCCATCAATTCATTTATTCAGACATTCGTTTTCTTTTATATAAAGAAGATTCGAAAAAGTAAAAATTTAAATAAGAAAAAAAAAAAAAACAAATGAAAATATTAAGAAAAAAAGGGTCTGACGTTGCAGTTGAAAGAAAACATAAAATTGTAAGTTTGGTCATCGACATTAATGTTGGCGTAAAACATGATAAAGAAATCTAATGTGTGATGCTGAAGTCTTTAATTCTTCCACTTCCTAAACACCTGGTAATGGCGACATTGTTGCAAATAATAAAAAAAATTGAAATAACTTGTCTTTTGCTTGGTGGACAATAGACGTTTTAACAAACACTTGCATGCAATTTGTCTCTACTTTATCCTGAATATTCTCTTCATAATTACTGGCTCCTTTGTTTATGCTTTAAAAAGCAGTAGCAATGAGAAGTAGTGGTTTGTAGCTGTTTTTCTTTTGCTTGTTTCCACATTCTCCACTTTTGTATTTGACATTTTCTAAGCAAAAGCATATTTTAGGCTCAACAATTTTGCTTTTTAAACGATTTTTTTTTATTATTTTTTGCTTGCTTAACTTTATATTTTTACAAAGAAATTTTGTGTTTTTTTTTGTTCGTTTAAAAGGACTGAAATGTTGTTTATTCCTGTTAAAACCAATGAGCACCACAATATTCTTTAGATGTGAGTTTTCATGTGCTGCACAATATAGAATAACATAAAAAGAACGCCAAGTTGTTTTTTTTTATAAAGTTTACTTTGTTACTTGAGTTGCAAGTGTTAAAAGATGTTAAAAATGCTTTAATTTTTTGCAATGTTTATTTAACATAAACTTTCTTTTAAGGCACAAAAAACTTTGTAGTCTGTTAAAATACTTCATTTATAAACAGGCCATTTTTTGTTTTCTTTTTGTTTATAAAAATCCTTTGACATTGAAATTTTCTTAAACATCCTGTAAACGACATGCTTAAGGATACACTTTTTTATTATTTGTCAGTTTAGGCTTAGCTTTACAAGAGAGTTTTATGTGACAGTTTCTACAAAAACTTAGTTATTGAATTGTAAGAGATTCTAAATGAACTAAAAGTGGCAGGCATTAGATTAAAACGTAATAAAGTTTTTAATTGAATCAATTATATATTTAATAAAAAAGAAAACATTGTAATAATTAAACAAGTAATTGAAGCAATTGAAAATTTCATACGACTTCGATCTAAAAACAAATAAAACCTTTAAATAAAACTTAATTTTTTGAGCTCAACAAATGTTAAAGTCTAAAATGTATTGCATGTTTTTCTTAGCAACCTTAGCTTTTTTCATCGCGGCTTAGTTTTTTCATGACAGCCTCCTAGAGACTAATTTCCTCAATTTTTATTATACCCTTGGAATCAAGTTTTCCGAGGCACTAGATCAGCTAGAAAGAATTTAAATACACGAATCGATCAGACATAGTGTCAAAAGAGGTCAAATCAAAAAGGTTTTTCTAAGTCCTTTGAAGCAGTGGGCAAAACACCACGCCTACCTCTAATTTTTCTATATCATTTGGATCAATAAAGTATGTCTAATCAGAAAAAAAATATGTGTAGGCGATAGAGAATTTAGAAATAAGAAACAACATCAAGTGAAAAAATTGACGTTCGATCATATTTACCGAGTTACGGGCCTCTGATCTTTTCAAATTTTTTTAAATATCAATACAGGGTATCATTTTCAAGCTTTCGAAAAGATCTTTAAGGAAATTCAAATTTTTTTTAAATGCTTAACCCATTAAAAGCCAAGGAAATTTTTATGTAAAAAAATAAAATATTTTTTTTTTTAACTTTTTTAATAGTCGGTCACCTCAATGTACGTTGTGTTCATTCGAGTAACTTCACTAAAGTAGTTTTACATACAAGATGAAAGATATATAAAGTTTGGCATAGCCGAATGTAGCACTCTTACTTGTTTTTGTTTATTTTGATGAATGGAAACACCATCAATCACATTTTATTTCCGTTAACTTCCAATAATATTTATTTAATATTTATTTGATAGACATCTATAGCCTGTTATTGCATGTACGCAGAAATTTAAAAGGATCTATAATTTGTAGGCCTTCGATAGTATTACCCTTCAGTTTGTAAGTCAAAGATTTAAAATTTGGCTTCACCTCCAATGTATCGGTCTGTACCTTGCATTTACCTCTTATAAACGTAAATCTTCGAGGTGTTAAAAATTTAAATGCCAGACTAAAGCCTTTAATATTTACAAAATGTGTAATATGATGCTTAAACAGCTACCCAAAGTTGTAGTCAAAGAATTTTTTTTATTTCAAAGGGCATACATTGGCTTTAATAGTTTCTTGAAGAATAGAAGATTTTAATGATTGACATGACACCAAAGCCGTTCATGATCACATAAATTAAGAATCGTAAGGATCAATTTTCATTTTACTACAAATATCAAAATTATTCGATAAA
Source organism: Cistogaster globosa (assembly GCA_937654795.1). Classification (NCBI taxonomy): domain Eukaryota; kingdom Metazoa; phylum Arthropoda; class Insecta; order Diptera; family Tachinidae; genus Cistogaster; species Cistogaster globosa. The sequence continues at coordinate 135,037,011 of OW569403.1, read as the reverse complement.
CCATTAATAAACAAGCGAGACGCTTATCTAAGTGAGGAGCGATGTATAGCAAACCGTCAATGCGGATTTAGAGCACGATATAGAGCCATCGAAAAAACAAACGAGTTAGAGAATGTGTATTTTTCTTTGCTTTTAACCGAGGTTTCGCAAGCGTTTAAAAAGGCAGCCATACTTAGGTTGAAGGGGGTCCGAAATTCATTTTTGTGACGTTTTTGGTATTTTATCAGTTATCTGAGTATTATAATTTCGTAATATTAGGCTGATATATTTATCATTTGTTTGGACAGACACGCTTGAAGTTCATATATGTTCATTTGTTTATATGATATAATGACAGTAAACTTATCATTTGACTTTGTTGCCACATAAAAAATTTCATAAAACAAAATATGAACAACATCAAGGTTTCATCAAGTTCAGTGGAGTAAGTCTTTTTAGCGGTGTGGAGCGCTATTTACCGAAAGATGGTAAATAACAACTTGAAGCCTCAGTTACAAGTTAAACAATAATTCAGCTGCTCCTTTCTGCTCCTTTCCAAAAAAAAAAAAAAAAAATAACAGAAACAAAAACAAAACGAGTAAAGACTATGAAGTGTTAAGTAACAAAACACAATTTTCATTCATTCATGTTGTTGTTGCTATAATTCTTTACTGTTTATAATCCTTACATAACGTAATATACATACTCGTCAATAGCTGAAATTCAGAAGAGAATTTGGCCATAAATGTGACCGCAGTAAAGCAAGGTATGGGCACAACAAACGATGGCAATACGGTATGAAGGTTTTTCGAAATTCCGGCCAAAACTGCAGTAGTAATTCGCATTGATGAAGAATTAATACATAGCTTTGATTTGGCCGTAATAAATTGTAATGAAGCGATCGACATAACAAATATCATTTATTTTCGTATTTCACGCAATGATTTCATATTTATTTTTGCATCTTAATTGAAAACTTATATCAGGAAGGCTGTCCGAGGAAGCTCAGGAAGCAAGGAATGAAGACTATAAAGCCTATAGGTTGCATCATTCGCAAAGAATTGGACGTGTAGCCACTAATAAAGACGTAATTCATAATCTTTTATTATCTTCAGACCCATTTAAAAATAGATTTTACTTAAAGCTGCAATCAAAAAATCGGAGTAAGATAATGATGTTAAAAATTTTTTAAAAGTCTACATCTGCTTAAATTATTTTATTATGTTTTTATATGGGAGATAAACGTAAAAGTGGGCGGATCAGGTTTACATTTTAATAGCCCATTCTACAATTATAATATTTTTTTGTTGTAAAAATTAGATTGTGAAAATGTGAAATGCCACTTTTTCAATACATGTAATATGGAAAGGGAGTGTAAAAGTGGGCAGATATTTTTCAAATTTTACACAAATGATCCTGAGTGCTTAGGAATGCTAAATGCCAAAAAACAATGCCGTCGGTCAAAATTTAATTTTCACTTTTCGAGGGAGGTGGGCGTAAAAGTGGGCGGGTTATTCTGAATTTTTAATTTTTTCTTGATTCAAACGAAAAATGCCTATGTGCCAAGCGTCATTGGTTTTCGATAACTTTTTCTATTTTCACCCGCGCGTTTTATGAACCTCAACTAATGTGAGCCATTACATCAATTGAATGTAAACCTTCCTAAAAACAGTTATAAGTTACTATAAAACTATTTAAGTGATTGTACGTTTCTACTAATAAAAGGAAACTTTCCAAGATTGCTGTAAGCAAGTGAGAAAGGAATTCTGCAGGGTACTAGAACTATTAGAAATATTTGTTTTATAAATCTGATACGCAAACAGCATTCGGTTCTAAACATTGGCTTTTGCTGACGAAAACACACAACCTTTCTTAGTATTCTCGAAGGCCACATATACCTCTTTTAAAAAATAGTTAAAAAAATAGAAAATGAAGATAAATGAGCAAAAATTTACACGTAATACATTCGAATAAATAGCATAACTCTCGCTTCAGTTGAAAAATATAAAGAAGCAAACCTTAACTAAGTGTCACATAATTCAATTATGGGGCACTAACTCCATAACAAAGTTAAAAAAATCCAAAGTAGCCCTTTGGTTTATAAGAAATTTTGATCTCCATAAATATCTAAACGCTCCATTGCATAAAACAAAATTTTTTAAAATACAAGAACGCGTACGATGGAACTTGAAGCACATCACAGACCTACAACCAGTAGCATATTAAATAACCACCTAAAAAAATCAGAGAGGTAAAATGTGACTATTTTTTCTGACTCTGGCTGAACCTAAAAAAGAAATTAAAATTTCTTGTAAGTTCAACAATGACTGAATTTACATTAAATAGTTTAGAACAAAGAAAAAATACAATTTTTTATATTTTAAGAAATTTTTAAAATAAATAATAATTCATCACATTAAGTTATGAACTTTAGCCTAATGAAGGAATTAAAACTTGTTTTTCAAAACAATAAAAAGTAAACCACCCTAACATATGACGCCTAAAGCTCATGGAAGAACAAATCAATTTATATCAAAGATCGTGCGATCAGAATATATTTAAAGCCCTGGGATATTTACATGCAACAAACCAACCGAGATCTTGTAATTAGGGTTGTGGCTTTTTGGGCAATACCCTCGTTGGATAGAAAATTCTGAATAAAAGAAACTTTGACACAAAATTATGTGGGGAATAAAAAAATAGGGAATAGACTGATAACTCTATCCGGCTTTTTTAACTTCAACACAACATTTCAAGAAAAAGTCTGCACGATTATGGAGCGTGTTAAATGACTTAATAGACTCTTAGGCCATCAAATGTTAATATTTTTACTGACAGCTAAATTGTTATTAAAGTCAATTTGTCTAGAACGATTCAATCTCATACCGTGCTGGATTACAAGGCTACGATTATATATTGCTTAGAGCATGTTAGACTGAACATCAACTATGTTCTGCTTCACACTGGGATAATTTTTTTATTAGAAACAGCACTCAGGAAATGACTAATTTGCGATGCATTGTGCCAGAACTAAAAGATTAGGTTATGGGAGGGGAAATAGAGGGAATAAAAGGTCAATTAAACTGGCAACGCGAAAGTTGCAGGAAATACATTCAGTGAACGTGAAGTCTGTTAGGGTCACATCGACTCACAGGATAAAATGGTGCAATAAATTGTTATGACGCAATAAAAAATTCTTTGAGACATCAAAATGACGAAAAAACCGAGCTAACTTAAATTACGTAAATCTCAACTGGCAGATGAAACGGATTGCCTATGACTCCTTAGCTTTATGTTTCTTTTCTTTTGCGGAATACACAACTTACCGTTTCTGGTTTTTGTGTGTGTCTGTGTCAACAAGCTGTTAGTTAAAAAAAGACATTTAAATTACACGTCATTTATACAAATCGCATACATAGATTTTGAAAACATTTCGTAATGTATTTTTTATTAAATGACATTTGTAATAATAAAGTATGAATAATATTATTACAACAATTTTGTAATATCAATCATACGCATTCCAAAAGTTGTAACATGTTCTCTTGCCTGCAGACCAGTCAATAGAGAAATTTTTCAAATGAAGTTAAATTTTCGTTAAGAACAAAAAGTTATTTAAATAAAAATTTCCAATATTTTTCTATATTTTGTTTTATAAACTCGAATTTGTATCAAAAATGTGGATTTTTTAACTTTTAAAAAGTTGTTTTATTTCAATTACCTCCTAAAGCTGTTTATTTTTTTTAAGAGAAGTTCAGGCAACAATGCCTATTTAATTTGTGTAACCGTGATACATTCGTTAGGAAGTGGCTACAGAAGAGAAAAGAGAGGTGGTGAAAGTATAGCCATTTTATTATTTTACTTAGCCGACGAATGCGCTATGTATTAGTACCGACAAAGGAGGCTGCGTGCTGTTTTGTTAAATTGTTAATACTCCTTTCTATCATTAAACAGAAAAAACAGATTTTAATTCTTTGGTTGTCGCAGGGGTTGAACCCTGGCCAACCTGATTTGTAGCCAACGTGCTTACTACCGTGACTACAGGCGAAATATATTTTTTTTTTCAGAAAAACTTTAAAGTTATAAGTGGCTTTCAAAATTTACTCAAGATTTTGTTTGACTGCTTAAAAGTAATAAGTTATTTCATATCCTAGCGTTTGTCATTATGCAACATTAAGCAACAAAATTCTTATAATATTGAGGTTATGATGGTTGGGATTGGAGTGAATGGGATTTGCGAATCAGAAAACAAAATATCCGACTATCAAAAAGCACATTTTCATAACATCTCAATTCCTCAGGCAGATTTTGGAAAAAATAAAGATGGTAAATCCTCTTTATTTTTAATTGCTTGACGCTATTGCTGATGACATTTAAGTCGACAAGATGCTGGTATATTTCTTACCGCCAGTTTAATTCTCATACAATATATAATGCAAAATATGATCACTGTTTCGTTATTGTGATCATGCGTTAATAAGTTTCTGATCGTTTCTTTTCGTGGACTTATTTCATTCAAGATTTGCAGGGAAAAGTCTAGTGCTGCACAATCAAAAGAGCTATTAAAAATGGATTATAGTGCGTTTTTTACCAAGAAAAATGTAGGGGCCAAGTACACGGTGTAATATACTCATGTTAAAAAGATTTCTTCAAAATTGTATTGGCAAGTTCTTCAAAAAGTGGAATTAAGAAAGAATTAAAGAAGTACACGCAGTACTGGACTTTGCACTGTCTCTAATTACTCTAATTGCATTACGTTTTTATAACATTTATTATTTTCTAATTGTTGTAAAATATTTGTTCCATTGAAAATCGAATTTTGTCAAAATTCTAAAAAAACATAACAACACATTATTGTCAATCATAATTATAACACATTTACAAAAATGGTTCAATGTATTAAAAGAAACAATAGTTAACTTCATATTAAATATTTATAAGAAAAAAAACAAATTTTGCAATTTTAGATTTCTGATTCTAGAGGCCATGTAAAAAACAGCAAAGTTCAGACAAAATTGATAACGCACTTTTTCTGATTTTAATTAACACACACATACACACATTTCAACTGCATAACATATTAATTAGCCCCACCCCTTAAATAATTCAAATTAAATTATAAAGAAGCGAACACCAACAACAACAACATGTACTTACATTTGTGCAAAGTAAAAATACTTTTATAGGTTTCTTGCAAAATATTGTGATGAAGAAAACAAGCGTCGGCTTTTGAATTAAGCCAACAACTTTAACAACAAATAGCCAGCTAAAAATCCAAAAGAAGGCCAATAATTGAAAAAAACTCAGGCAATAACGTGGTTAATAAAACACTGTGTAGATGCTTTAAAGTTGTAATATCTTTGAAATAGCCACACCTACTGTTTGTTGGAATATAAAAATTTCATATTTTTAGCAAAATTTAAAAAGGACACAATTTTTGATGCTATACAAGCACACATAGATACACATAAACAAATAAACGCATACACAAACACACACGCACACACATCAAAATAGCTCTTTATTAATAAAAATAAAAAACATATAAAATATAAAAAAATGGGCTACAGCAACCAGAAAAAAAAATGATTAAAGATAAACGGGCCAACTGAAATAACAAATGCAAACAAGTGCATCGTATCTGTTGGGTTAAACAAAACAAAAAAAAAAACTTTGTAAGGCTGATTAACTCAATGCATAAAATGCAACTGAAAGCCTATGAAATTACAAAACAAACGCACACACATGCAAGCATACGTATAGCGAAATATACAGTTATTTATATATAAAAGGGCAGTAGGTGCTTGGGCGATTGTACATATATGTGCGCCGAATGTTCACGTTAATAAAACAAATTAAACATAAAAATAAACTAAAAATAGATCTAAAAAACCTAAAAAAACTCATCCATAGACAGGCGGGCAGACAGAAGGACTTGCATATTCGTAAAATAACTGGAAAACATGTTAAATTATAGTGTGGCATTTATACCAGTGTGCGGGTGTGTATTATTGTACGCACTTTCAAACCACTCAGATGTAAATAAGAGGTTAAACTGTAAAGTTACCTTAGATTTAAAAAATTAAAATACGTTTAATTTTTTTTTTTTAATTATCCGTTAATGAGAAAACTTTGAAACGAGAATACATTAAAATATATTAATAAGTTTTAAGATTTTAAAATTATATAAATCTCTAAATTTCTCAGAATATAAAAAAATTATTAAAATATTAAAGCAATGATTTTAGCATTTATTTTCCTATCACTATCTGGGCTTGCAGTAAGGAAATCTTAATTTTGCTCTCAAATATGCAAACAAAGCTCGCTAAAATATAATGACGATTTACAATAAAATTTATTGTGTCGATGACCAATGGCGTCTGATTGAAAACTAATATATTCGCAAACATTGGCATGTAAAAAAATAATCTCAACTTGAAAAGAGGAAAGCTACCACAAAACAGACGAATTGCATCAAAAAAAATTCACAACAATCTCGGCCTCTTCGAAATATTGAAAATAAATTTACTGATTTAAGACTATTTTTTGTTTCATTAAGCTTGATTTCTTAAGCTCTTTAAATTAACTTTGATAATATGGAATGATTTCAAATAAATTTGCCATTTTAAATTGAGCTTTTGCACGTCGATTTTTAAGTTTTTATTTTAACATTTCCTTGTTTCTTTTCCTTTTTTAATAAGTTAGGAAAAAAAAAAATAAAATATAATTTAAATCGTAATTGTGTTTTTTAAAAAATTCTTAATTAATCATTTTGGTTTCAGATTCGCATTTAATTACTTTAACTCCTTGGCAAAAGATTTAAGAAAAGGTAACCGAATGTGGAATTAAGCATTTTTGGTGGAAGGACTTCCCAACTGAATTACCAACCTAATAAATTTAACAAGGCATAAGACTTTTATAATTAAAATACTGCGAGTTGATTACATTGACTATTGCAGGAAATAACAATAATAATGAGCAATTTTTTTAAGGTACTCTTTTTTTACTTACAAAACTCTTTCAATTACTACTTCCTTTATTTGCAAACTAATGTAATGTGCTTTGTAAGTGAGTAACAAAATTTGGCAATAACAAAAGTAAGTCATTATATGACAAGTACTTTTAAAGGTATTGAATAATTTTTTTCTGGATCCTGATTAACTGTTATAAAATATTTTAAATTAAAAACCTTTAATATACACTAGTATCACTACTATTATACATATAATACGCTCACTCTTACTATCCAAAATTTAATTTTATTTATTCGCCGAAATCAAATTATTTACAAATAAGTCATTAAGACTATAAATCTATTAAAAATACCCAAACATCCAATTAATCTTTAAGTCCTTTGTGATGTGCTGATTAGCAGTCAACTAAACTCTCGCAGCTTTTAAATAAAGCTTCATGTACACAAACATAAACAAAACTGTTAAAATACTTAACCCTTGCCTTAATCTGGACACGGCAACTTTGTATACAGCATCAATCGACAACTTATATACGAATCTAACCTCTGAAAATACTAAAAGAAAATCACTATTAAAATACCCAGCATGGGAAATACGCAATATTCTTAATGTTATCACCAAATATCTTTAGAAGCAAAGCAACCAACAATAGACAATTTATCAACACAGTTACAAAGTTTAATTCACTAGGGATAAACCTAACAACTCAAAAGAATAAATAAAAAGGGTCATCCAAATTTGACGCCTAGATGTCAGCACTATATAATTTTTACACGTGACATCTTTTCAAATAACAAAAGCCAGTTTGTTTTTTTGGAAGGTAGTACAGTTTTAACCATGGACAGGTACACATTGCAACAACATCGTAATTTCGCTAGTTGGATTATTGAACAACGAACAACAGATCCATTGTTTTCAAGCAAAATTTTGTTTAGTGACGAAGCTCATTTCAGAATGGATGGATTAGTCAATAAGCAAAATTGTCGTATCTGGGATGATGAAATTCCTCGTGTTATTCATGAAAAATCTCTACACCCACAAAAAGTTACTGTTTGGTGTGCATTTTGGGCAAATGGAATCATTGGGCCATTTTTCTCCGAAGATGATGCTGGAAATGCTGTTACTGTGAATGCTGAGCGATACCAATCACAGTTGAATCATATTGATGTGTCTGACGTCTATTTCTAGCAAAACGGTGCTACATGTCACACAACTTGAGAAAACATTACGCTTTTGCGATCAAAATTTCCTCAACGTGTAATTTCATGAAATGCAGATTTCAATTGGCCTCCAAGGTCATGTGATCTAACACCATTAGATTTTTTTTGTGGGGTTTTTTGAAAAGTCGAGTGTTTGCTAATAAGCCACAAACAATTAATGATCTAAAGAACAACATTCAAGTTGCAATTCGTGAAATAACATCAACAACCTGTGGGAAAGTCATTGAAAATTTCGATATTCGGATTGATGTCTGCAGACGCAGTCACGGTGGACATTTGAATGATATTCTATTCCACTTATAATTGTAATGGATCATACTTTTAATAAAAAAAACAGCTTAAAAAAATTGCAAATAGTTTGTGTTTTATTTCAAAGAAACATTCGCCTTAAATTGAGAAAATTATAAATGTAAGATCAGCGAAGTCAAATAAACAAGTAAGAGCGCTTTAATCGGCTGTGTCGAATCTTATTTATGTTCCCTTTACCTTGGGGTGACAGAGAAAAATAAACAAAAATAAAATAAAATAAATTAAGTATTTTAAAATTTTTTTAAGTTCTAGAATTTTCTAAAATATATCTCCAAAAGCTTTTAAACGTCCATATTGATGTCTTAAAAAAAGATTAAAAGTTCAGAGGCCAATAAGTCAGAAAATATGGACGAGCGCCAATTTTTTCAGTTAATGTTTTTTTCTTGTTTTTTAATTCCGTAGTGCCCCATATATCTGTTTTTTGATTGAAGTTACTTCACTAAACTAGATTTGTTCCAAATGATATTGAAAAACTAGAGACTGGCGTAGTGTTTGGCAGCTGACTGAAAGGACATGCACCGATCTTGCTGATTTTTAATAGCATAATTTTCGAAACTATGTCTGATCGATTAGCATATATAAATTTTCTGTAGCTCATCTAGTGTCTTGCCAAAGTTGATTTTTACCAGAAACGGACGGACAAACGGTCAGCTTCGACGTCTTCTATAAACAGCCTGTCACTTTTGCTCTTAAACCTAAAACTTTTCTTAGTTAGTTAATTTAAGTCATTAATGTTACCTACCCGCGTATAATAAAAAGCTGTTCAAACCTTTTTTTATTACATTAAAAAAAACTTATATTAAAGGCCTAAGTGTTGGCTGAATATAAAATAAAAAGTACAATAAAAATGCAAACAGGCACTTCACTTGTAAATGGATTAACAAAAATACAGCAGCAACTAACACAAGAACCCTTATTTCAAAACTATTAGTGCAACAAAAACAAAGAAGAAAAAATAAAACAAGTGGTACTGTAATTTGTTTTTGTTGGTATTATTTTATTAAAAAGAATAGCCGCTACTCAACTTAACGCATAAATAAAAAAGCCAAACAACACTAAAGCTCATTCTCCAAGCCCCCATAAATATGCAATGTTTTACTCTAAATATGTGATAAACATACACACACACACGCCTACATACATTCCAGTTAGTTACAATGAAATTAATTAGTGTGAGTTCCTGTCATGCATTTTTGTGTGAACTTTTTGTTGTATTTATTTTTAACTTTTTTTCAGTTTTCACATTTCTCTAGTCTTTTTTTTTGTTGTTGAATGAATGTGAATATGCATTAAGTGCATGTGTGTGAGTATTATTCGTATGCAAAACTGATGATGGGTTATTTGTGTGTGCATTGATGAGCAATTTGTGGCTTGACCATATTATTTTTATTTTCTTACACAAACACACACATAAACTTTATTTTATAATGTTGTTGTTGTTGTTATTGTTACTATAATAATGTTTTTGCTTTTGTTAGACAAATTCAACCTACACTTAAACACATAATAAACTTTTGATTTTGATTTCAGTTAAACATGGGTTTCGGTCAACAATAAAAAAAATTTTTTAAAAAACTTTTCTGCAAAACAAATAAAACTAAAACCCGCATAGAAGCAACATTTTGCTGTGTGATATGCGCATAAAAGCGCATGTTAATGTATATTTTTTAGACTTTTTAGCCTATATTTTTTATTAATCATATGAATACATACATGCAGTTTTTTTTTTTCACTTGTGCATTGGCATTTTTTCTGTAATATTCTGTTAAATGGAATAGATTTATTTAGCACTTTAAATATGACAAATATGTTTTTAGCTTTTATATACAAAAAGTCAGATGAAAAGTTTTTAATTAGAAAAATGTAAGTTTTTTAATTAATTTTTTTTTTATTAATTGAAATAGTTTGAACAATCGATTGCAAAAAAAAAAATATTTGCACTGTCATCAAATATTTCTATCTGTAATAAATAATGAGATTAAAAATGAGTTAGAAAAAGTCTTTAGTTTAACAGATTTGCGCTTATATCTACAGCTGGTAAATTGAATGGAAACGTAGTCTTATATTGACAAATAAATGTTGCTGCTTTTTTATATCTAAACTATTATTTGGAAAGAATGAAAGAAAATCAATAGGCTGACACACCTTGCTAAGATGACTTCTTCTCCGATCCAGTCGAACTTTTATTTTGCCAATAATAACACTATTTAACAATGAAAAATAAAAAAAAAATTTCATCATGTCCATATGAGTTGCCACAAATAAAATTGCTTCATTAGAAGTTTTACACCATTTCCACTCATAAACACTAAATAAATCACTTAAGATGAGTTAAAGTAATTTAGTTTTTCAGCGGTGAAACGGTAAGCAATAGTTTGTTACCTAAGAATCTTGCCTGAGTCCTGTCTAAACCAAACATCTAAGTGGGAATTTTTTATTTTTTTATTTTAAAATTAGCATGATCGCTAAAATATGTAAAACCACATGAGTGATAAAATATACAAAAGTCACCAAAACTTCTAAGAGATTTTTTTTTAATTTTAATGGCGAAACATTTAATGAAAAATTATAAATTTAAAAGAAAAAAATAAACAAACGTTAACATTCTTTTGTGCAATTCGTTTTCGAATAGAAGACTAACTGGAATACAGCTCACAGAAAGCATTATCGATTTTAAATTGTTTTTATTGAAATATTGACTTTGCTCTAAAAATTACCCTAATTCAGTAAAGGGTGTACCACTTTACTATATAAAAGTTCTATAAATACAAGAACATTTTTAATTTGTTGTTTTATATGAGAAGTACCTGCCTCTTCCCTCTTATACTGCCAGTATTTTATTTAAATATGTAATTTGATTTAAAAGTTACGATCATTTAACTTAAGGTGTCTCGCCTTAAGGTACCCATCTCTCCCTCGTATAAATCCAGGATTTTTTTCAAACATATTTTTTCAAAAATGTTCCAACATTAAATGTTGTGAGCCTTACTAATATTGCTGTAAAGATATTTGGTAATCTACAAAGAATTGGATTTTTGCGCCTAAATGCTGTACGTTGTCACTTAATTTTTATGCAACAAAAAATTTGATACTAAAAATCCACATGTGATTTTGTCCCAAAAGATTAAAGTCTAGCAAGCGACCACGAAAGGAAAGGTTTCATTTAGCAATACTAACATCGCATTATTCATACAATCATAGGACACAATTGGCTCTTAAAAAGGTAAAGTAAAACAACTTCCAAAAAAAAAAAAAAAAAACGCAATTATTTAAAGAAAAAAATAATAATAATCCAAACACGCACCTGAGACAATAATAAACTAAAAGAAAAGGAAACTTTTTCTGGCTTCCGAATTAACAGAAATATTTTATAGTCACAACTCAATTCAAAAAATAATAAATATTTGAATATTGTGTTTATAATTTATTAAAATTAACTTTTTCGGCTTAGGATGTCCTTCTGTCCATCTCTTCGTGCATGTTAGTGTTTAGATCACATTTGCCGAGGCACTAAATCAGCAAAAGAAAATTTTAATACGCTAATTGATCAGAAATATTGTCGAAAGTAGTGCTACTGCAAATCAGCATAATCGATCTATGCCCTTCGAGGCGGCGGGCAAGACACCATGCCTACCTCTAATTTTTTCACATCAAACAAGTATACGAGGCGATAGAGAATTAAAAAAAAAGGCTCGCCTGTATTCCCAATTCACGGGCCTGTGCACTTTAAAAATTTTTGAATTCTTGAAAATCATTGACTGGCATTGGATATTGCAAAATTAAAACAAAATTATTCTGCTAAAATAATTAAGAGGACCTTTAGTTTCAACATAATATTGAGAGAAACATTTTGTGGTATGAAACACATAATGGTAGTGTATTCTTTCGTTTGAATAAGCGGAATGGAATCAGTGAACTTAACTGCATTGTTTGGGGTATTTAAATCAGAAGTTTTTGCTAACAAGCCCACAAGCAAGCTTGTAATGTAAAAGAGAATTCAATAATCTGTTAAACAACTTCAACCGAAAATTTTGACAAATGCATATCTATTCGGCAGCAAAGTCGCCTGATGATAAACATTGGTTCAAGAAAAACTGTGTCTTGTATTGGTTTTAATTTTGAATTAGTTTTAATTTGATTACAGTTTTGTTTTAATATAATGTTTCAAAAATATTTTTTTTTCTAAATAAAATATGGTTGTGATATGGTCACTAAGACTATGTTATGTTCCCTATAACATTATTTGATTATATTAAATGAATTAAAGCTTTTCTAAACAATAATTTATTCGTGGAACATGAGTTTTACAAACATATTATCATAATTATAAGTTGCTGTGAGCCAAGCTTAATTGTCTTAAGTTCTTTGGGTAGAACATATTCATATTATGTTAGTCAACAGAATATATTTGTAGTTTGTTTTAATGTAATTAAAGTACGAATAAAAATTAACAAATAATATGTGGTTTCCAAAATATTTTGAACTTGCACTTGGCTAAATGCTTTTCTATCAATTTAGTGATTTGTATTTAAGCTATCGATTCTTGCCTCCCTGTGCCTAGGTTGTTCACAGCCCTTTGATTGTGGAGCAAATTTCTAAATCGAAAACAAACAAAACTATATTTGATAAATAAAAACTTCTCAAATAGAGTTATTTAATTTTTTATCACATTGTGATCATATTTTATTATTTTATACTCTACACAAAATATTGGTTATTTTTATTAATTATATTTTAAATCAATTAACAATATGTTTCAAACAACACTCACAATATAATTTGAAATTAATATGCTGGTCACTTCCATCATGTTTATGCTCTAATTCTAACACACAATAAATGAGCGACAAAGCAGAAGTTCTTTAGAAAATCAAGCAATAAATAACATTCAACTGAACTTTAAACTAGTGCCTGGTATAATTGATACAACTCAATATATCTTGCTTGGATACTCGGTACTACTCGATACTGGGGGCAAATTAAGGCATTCGATATCGATTGAAATTTCTATAGAATTGAAATGAAATTTTCGATCGATATCGAATGCCCCCTGGTTTTTAAAATTTAAAACAGACTGAATTTTAAAAATGAATATTAAAAAAAAATAAAAAATATATTTTTCAACAGGGCAGAATTGTGTTTGAATGTTTAAGTCTTCCATACGATTGAGATAAAAAGGGCTTTAAAAATATTGAGTAACTACTTTAGAGCATTTTTCACCTAGAAAAAAGTTTAAAGACTCGGTACTTGATACCCACAGATTGATAATTTGCCAGCAAAGCTGCAAACAAACTTTAAATAAAAATCTTTGGCAGTTATTGAAGACTCAATTTTAAGTCATTTCATTTCAAAATTAGTATGCGGTAATTTTTTATTTTTAGTACATACCAGCAGTGCCCATGACTTTATTGTAGACATCTGTAAACAGTAAAAAATATCCAACTATAAAAATAAAACGTTCTAAAAGCAATAGCATTAGGTGACTCCACCGTCATATCTCTATTTTCTCTATTAAATAACTTATTTTTACAAACAAAAATTATTTTATATTTGAACCAAGGTTCTATGGGACCATCACCGAAAATTTTATTCAAATCCATCCAGTAGTTTTACGTGATGCGAACACAGACAGACAGACAGATGACACACAGACAAAAATTTTCAGAAAAAAAGGCGTTTTGTATTCCATTTTGAATACTTTCTATACCAACACCAAAATAATTCAAAATTATTTCTTGTATAGAAATGACCCCGTTAATGTTTTATTATTTGTATAGATTGGATCACAAAATTTTTATTTATCATTATTTAATTTTATTGGATAGTATTCCCCTCAGGTGTTTTTGGTTTTAAAGTCAATATTTTAAAATAAAATTATAAATTTCCGCATCATAACATTTGTATCTCACACTCCTGTATGGATGACAATTTATTTATTTCATTTATAATTGTTTAATTATTCTAATAATTTATGCAATTGTATAATCACACAAATTACATTTACAAGGTGTCTGTCTGTAGCATTTTGATGTGCAAATAGAGTGATAAATGGAATATATAATTTAAAAAAAAAGAAACAAAGGGAATTAATGAACATTTAGAAAATTGTGATTTAAAGTTTATTTTTAATTTTTTATTATTTTTTATTTTATTGAGTGGAGTTTTGTGTCTGCTCTTTTAATCTGTGAAATAGCTAAAACATAATGTAAAGTGTGGAATTAATCATTTTTGGTTGAAGGACTTTGCAACCAGATTACCAACCTAATGATTTTATCAAGGCATTAGACTTTTATAATCAATTACTGTGAATTGATTAATTTAATTATTGCAGAAAGTAAAGATGATTATTAGTTTGTATTCTAAGGTATACCCTTTCAACTTAAAGAACAAGTTAATTATTACTTGCTTCTTTTGTAATGTTTTTTGTAAGCGATACAAAAAATAGACAATCATAAAATTCATTATTTGGCAACTCATTTTATGGCAAGTACTTCTAACTCTAATGTTCAATTTTTTGCTGAAAAATGATTAAAATTAAAATTTTCAAATTCAGTCTATGTATTGCTGCATCATTACGAAGCATATTTTAAAGTCTACCATCGGCAATAACTATTTTACAGTGTCCAACATAAATTAAAAATTTTTTTTAATTCTTAATCGATAACTTGCATTAATAGAAATAACATGGATCGATATTAAGAAGAGTTTGCTTGTATAACTGACACCTTAAGGTCCTTAACGTAACCTTATAAAGTCATTTGAAAACATTATTATTGAAGAGAATTGTTATTTACGAAATGATATTTTAGAAGTTGCACTCTAATCATGAGGTATATAGCAAAGTGTTATGATTTAAATACAAAGTCGGCTAAAAAATAAAATCTCTTCTTAGATTATGGATTTTCTTCTGTGTGTCTGTATGTCTGCGTTCGCATCACGTAAAAATTGCTGGAAAGATTTGAATAAAATTTTTTGCTGAGGTCCTTTAGAACTTTAATTCAAATATAAAATACTTTTTGTTTCGCAAAAATAATATATTTCATAGAGAAAATAGAGATGTGACGGTGAAGTCACCAAATTTTGTTGCTCTAATGGTACTAAAACAGTTTTTAGAACGTTTTATGTTTATAGGTGGAAAGTTTTTTATACTGTTTACAGGTCTCTGCAGTAAATACTTAAAAACACAGTTTTCTAAATTAAAATTAAAAATTTAAATTTTCTATAAAAGACATGCAAAACATATCAAAGAAAATTGCGGGCTACTTGAAATATTTGAATTGCTTAACGGATTGCAGCAAAATCAATATCATCTATATTTGTCAAATAAAACATACATATATGTGTATATCGATATATTGAATTGATTAAATAGCCCTTCCTGGGTCTTTTGTATTTATATATTCATTAAACATGGAACTCGTGATCGGCTGAGATGTCTGCGGCCTCATTTCACACAATTTTATCACCAAAAGCAGTAATTACAATTAAAGAAAGCATAGTTAAATGGAATGCTAATGTACTAGAATTCCAAAAGGTGATGGAATTATTAAACTGGCAACGCATCGTAACAGGAAATATTAACTTTGCTTAAAATTTTTCAAAATGCAGTTTAAATTTCTCAAAGTTTTCTCAACTTTTTTTTAAATACAAAAACATAGGTCTCTGTGAAAAAAAAAACACAAGGACTGCAAATGGTTCGCTTTTGTGCAAAATAGTTTTTTATCCCAACTAAATGTAAAGAAAATATTCTACTAAATAATTTATTTATTATAAAATGAAATCAATTGAAAGTTTCTTAAATATTGAAAAGAAAACCTAAAACTTACGCAAGCTTTAAATGTTAAAAATGGTTGTACCATTGAGCCAGTTTACCAGCAAACGTGAAAAAGTACGCCTACAAAAATAATCTATAAACATTTAATCAAAGAGAAGTAGTGAAGATTAACAACAGGACAGAAATGACAGTGGTCCCATTAAGGCATTTTGTTACATTGCAATATTTGTAACATGATTGTGCTGGACATGTACTCACCTCTGGTTGACGCATTTCAACTTCTTTGACTTCAACTATCCATTGTTCATTATTGTAACTATAAACCATCACTGCGAGTACTTGATATACATTCACCTTAAGGCTGAACCACTACAATTAACTATTTTAGAATCCACAACAAAAAGTGTGTGTGATTTTTTGTCCTAAGGATGTCTCAACTGTTTCCGTGACTAAATATTAAAGCATACTTCGAACCCAAAAAATCTATTCAATTCCGTTCGGGAACTGGTTTTAACATTTTCGCCATATTATTTTTTTTTTTTAATTAATGATGTGCCAGGGTTCCGTATTTTCCAAAACTTAAAAAACCGACGGATAATTTAACCGCTTTTAACGTAAAAACTGCTTTTGTAAAACTACAAGCCAGATTGGCCTGTTTTTTTTTATTTTTGTTACCGGGTGATTAAGAAATATGAGAATTTATACGATGTACAATATATTTTTAAATATTGTAGTCACCTCTTTGTTTATGAAGCTGTAGATCAGTGTTTGTATTTGTTTATCTACACTCGTTAACTAAAATTTTTTTTGTCTTTTATTTTTTGCAGTTAAAAAAAATAAAATCGCACAACTCAAAAAAAAATCGCAAATACACTCAGCAAATTTTTATGCAAAATGTAATCGCAAAAGATTTTTAAAGCAATTAAATAAATAAAAATAATGTATAAAATTTGTGAGAAAACCTGATCGAAAAAGGTGACCGCATGTCTCTTCAAGTGTGAACACACAAAATAAAAGCTGAAAAAAAGATTTGCTAGGAAATTTGTTGACCGCCTACTTTATCAGCCTGGAGCAATAACGAAATACTGCACCCTCTCTTAGACCAAACTGTTCTAATATTAAAAAAATATTAATAATCAAAATTGTTAGGAACGCCAACTAACTAAAAAATGCAAATTGTTTGAGAAACTCCCAAAGGAGCAAGGGATAGTAAAACAAACAATGTTAGTTTACATAATCTAAAGGGTCATCCAAAAAACGCGCCTACATGTTTCTTTGAAATAAAACACAAACAATTTGCAATTTTTTTAAGCTGTTTTTTTTATTAAAAGTATGATTCATTACAATTATAAGTGGAATAGAATATCATTCAAATGTCCACCGTGACTGCGTCTGCAGACATCAATCCGAATATCGAAATTTTCAATGACTTTCCGACATGTTGCTGGTGTTATTTCACGAATTGCAACTTGAATGTTGTTCTTTAGATCATTAATTGTTTGTGGCTTGTTAGCATACACTCGACTTTTAAAAAAACCCCACAAAAAAAAATCTAATGGTGTTAGATCACATGACCTTGGAGGCCAATTTAAATCTGCATTTCGTGAAATTACTTACACGTTGAGGAAATTTTGATCGCAAAAGCGTAATGTTTTTTCGAGTTGTGTGACATGTAGCACCGTCTTGCTAGAAATAGACGTCAGACACATCAATATGATTCAACTGTGTCCATAAAAAGTCTCTCAACATTGATTGGTATCGCTCAGCATTCACAGTAACAGCATTTCCAGCATCATCTTTGAAGAAAAATGGCCCAATGATTCCATTTGCCCAAAATGCACACCAAACACTAACTTTTTGTGGGTGTAAAGATTTTTCATGAATAACACAAGGATTTTCATCACCCCATATACGACAATTTTGCTTATTGACGAATCCATCCATTCTGAAATGAGCTTCGTCACTAAACAAAATTTTGCTTGAAAACAATGGATCTGTTGTTCGTTGTTCAATAATCCAACTAGCGAAATAACGACGTTTTTGCAATGCGTACCTGTCCATGGTTAAAACTTTACTACCTTCTAATAAAACAAAATGGCTTATGTCATTTGAAAAGATGTCACGTGTAAAAATTATATAGTGCTGACATCTAGGTGTCACATTTGGATGACTCTTTATTTACATGATGTTAAATAACTCGTGCTGCCAGATGGATTTTGAATATCAATTTACCCTAAAGCCAGAACTTTTAACCCATTATGACCTTAATTGAAATTATGCCAGCAACTCGAGAATTGCAAATAAACTATTGACTTTATCACGGCAAATGTGCTCTACCAGGTGAAAGTATTAATACAACAAGCACAAAAAAAATATACAAAATGTATTTTACCATCACCCGGTAAAATTAGCTTGCCTTGGGCAGTACGAACACAAATCTGTTTGAATGGAATGTCATTAATCCCTATCGTGAATATGGTTTTTCTAAAAATAGTTTTGCTTTGGTAGAGAATTAAAAAAGGAGAAAAAAAATAGTGCGATATATAAATTAACATAAAAATGTCATCGGCTCTTAATGGGTTAAGCATTTTTAAAAAATGTTAGTATTTCCTGAAAGATCTTTTTTAAAGCTTTTAAATTGTACCCATAATGACCATATTGACAATCGAACTTTTTTATGAAAATTTTAGTTGCCCATAACTCGGAAAATATGAACAACCGCCAAACTTTTTACTTGATGTTTTTTTTTCTTTCTTTCTTATTCTCTGCCGCTTAATATATTTGTTTTTTTTTTCTTTCCACTTTTTGCGGTGAAGGGTATAAGAAGAACATATATGGTTCAAAATCCGTCCCATAAATTTAATAAAAAAAATTATTAATTTACATAGAACTAAGTCAGCAATAAGACTAACAATTACAAGGGCGTAGATACAACTTACATGCGGCGACCAATTGTTGGATATTTTCTAGTTTATCCTTCTTGCAGTTAAGTTATTAATTCGTTTCTCAAAATGTCATTTATTTCTTTCATAATTTATTTTTGTAATTTCTACAAAATTAACTGCCGACCACGTAGATTATATATTCTTCACCTTTTTAGATAGGAAAGTCGATTTAGCGATGTTCCTTCGCTTGTCCGAAAGTTTGTAACCGCATTGATATCAGTTTTGCCTCGTACTCAGATCAGCTATTGGAGAGGTACAAGTATTATTCTCTTAGACATAGTTTCTAAAGAAGTGCTGTTGGAGTTTTACAACGTCACTATGTAATAGACTGAGATATAATCAATTGTTGTGTTTTGCTTTATTGTTATGAATACAGAAATTTTAGAAAAGAATTAGTAAAATTTATCAGGTTATTGGAATTAAGCAACTTAATTTTTTAAGAAATATTACATTTACGCCAATACTTCACCAAAAATATTAAACCTTGCCAAAAAAATTGTTTTTGCAACAACAACAAAAAAAATTAATAAAAAGTTTATTGAAACCAAAAATTCAGAAAACACAAAAAAATTGTTTTTGCAACAAAAAAAAAAATTCAGAACACAAAAAATACCAAATGATTAAAATTTCGCCAAAATATTTATTTTAACAAAAATTTTTCCCAAAATTTGAATTTCAAATTAATTCAAAAGGGTGAAGGGTACCTAAGATTCAGCGCAGCCAAATTAAGCACTTTTAATTTAAATTTACTGCATATGAATGAAAAAAAAATGTTTAACGTGAAGTTACTGAAACCAATTTCCGTTTCGAGGAGAGTAAAAATTTACAAGGAATTGAGATTTAATATCGTATTCACGATAGAGTCGATTCTATTAAAATTTCCAAGATACTGTCTCCAATAATAGCGAGCATACCGAATTTTATTACCTGGTTTCGCTACATATCATTTGCTCAACCAGCAGTGGATGGTTTGTTAAGAGCGGGTATTTCATTGAGATGGGTGCTCCTGCACCTTTTCTTTTTTAGTAATTTACACATTATATTATAGAATATTAAAAAAATTGAGCCAGGTAAAACAAAATCAATCGAAATGTTTAATACGGAATTAAAATATTTCCGATTGAGAGGTTTGACATTTCTGATTGAGACTGATCATCACCAATTGCAGTGGTTAAAATACTTCAATACAGTGTTACACTGTAGCCATAATTTAAAGTAGGAAGTAAATTAACATCTTTTGGTCTCTCAAGAGGAGCCTTCATATTACAAAACGATAATAAAACCGTGGAATGCTAAGAAAAATAAAATTGTGTAGGTGAAAGAATTTGTGAAAAAGATTTGTCATAAGAAACACAAATGTTCTCATGTGATGCTGAGAGAAAATACTTTTCAATTATAATAATGTACCAGCTTAAAAACTAATAGAAATGGTTTGCAAAGTAAGAATTATATGCAGATCTATGATTTATTCAAATATTACTTGTGATCTGATCTGAAGAATAGTGCTGAGTGGAGTGTAAAAAACTTTGTTCAAACGAAAATTTAATTTTTTAGAAGCTGAAGAAAACTTCTTGTTCACAGGAAATAATAAATCTGGTAAAGCGTTTAAAACACAGAACACTTGATTGGACTTTTTAACCGAATTCAAAAAAGAAGGAGGTTATCAATTCGACTGAATGTTGCTTTTCTATGTTCGCGCCTGCGGAACTAAATAATTTCTGAACCGATTTTGGAAATTTTTTGTAATTTGATAGATTATGCTCACAGATTGGTCCCGTTTAAGCACAGTTCATAATCTTAAAAATTAAAAGGTGTCCCCATACAACATGTATGTTTTTTAAGTGTATTATGAACCGTAAAGTGCACTTTTTGTTTTACTGTGCCAGCAATAAAAAGTCTAACAAATTAAGAGTGACCACAAACTGCTGAATTTAGAAAGAAATCAATTTGGAAATCGGTATTATTTTTAGTCATTCTGTTTTGAAGTGGGTTTTTTTTTGCAAGAGTTATTTTCTTATTAAACATGACAAGCATTATCGGCTTATCGCTTCCCGGCTACGCTTTCCGTTATCAACAAATTCAATATGTTTTTCGATTGGGTCATTAAAAAAAACTCCTACTCTTAAAATTCGCTGACTGTATTTAATAAAATTTATAAAACTAAAACACAAAAATAAACATTAAATTTGCACATGCAAACGAACTCAATTTATTGGTACGGTTTGGTCTGAATTGGTTTGGCAACGATAACAATTGCAGTTCAAAATGGATGAATTAACAAAGTGAAAAAATACAAAAAAAAAATTGATTTTAAATAATTGTGTATTATATTTTTTCTGTAAAATTGTACATCATGCTGGAAAGCCATTTATTTAGTTTTGTTTTTCAAAGGAAGAGAAAGAAGTGAAGTGATTTTTTTTTGTGTTTGAAAATTCTAAAAAATGAAATAAAAATTTTTGAAAAACTAGGCGGATATTTTTAACTTAACACGCATTTTTTTTACATTAAACTCAGCCACATGCATTGTAGTTATGTATTAATGTATATATGCATATATGTTTGTGTGTATGTGTGTTAATTTGAATATTATATGAATTTGTATTAACCATCAAAACATGACCACATAACAAACTGTGTGCATGTGTGTGTGTGTGTATTTAAATATATAACATTATATATGACAACACACATACATTTAAACATATAGACTTCATACGATTAAACTTACACATTCACTAACACTCTTATATAACACAATGATAATTGTATGAGTTCTCATGCCAGTTTTTGTATTTGTTGGTGCATTGGTGTTTGTTTTATTTGTTACACATACATAAGCAATTGTTTGTTATACCTACACAAAAAGTTTGTTTTATTAATTCTATTTTTTATTAGTTTATTTTTTTATTTATTCATTTTTTTATTCATTTACCATTTTGGTTAAAATTAAACTTAACGCTGATTTGATTTTATTATTAAACTTTTTGCTCTTCATCTAATTTTTTTTTTTTTTTTTGTTTAATAAATTTCATTTTAAAGTGCGTTAAAAATTATTTTAAAAAAAAATTAATAGAGTGAAAAATGTATTAACTCATGCATAAGTTTTCAACTAAGTTTACTTTAATTATTAAAACTTTTTATGTTATAAAAATTAAAAATAAAAGAATTTAGGGAAAAGATTTAATTTACAAATTATTTTGAACGACGTTTTAAAAAAATAACCCAACAATTGTTCAAAATCTCTTTTTTGAATTGTTCTATAACTACAAAGCCGAACGTGGTACAGAGTGACTAATTCTTACCAACATAAGTTTTAATTTGTATTTCATTACAATAAACGCTCCAGACATTTATTAAGCATTTTTAAAAAAAGACACTGGCAAGATTTTCCTACCATACCATTATCTCATGATAACGATTTGTTAAGAAACCTGATTGCAGATCTTATGAGACAAACATCAATGATGTCCTCAGGGTCTATTCTTGGATGTACCCGTAGGCAGGAACAGAGAATGCGTTTCTCCTGTTTCCTAACCCTCTTCATCTGATGGAAAGATATTCTAAAACAAACTGAAAAAGCATAATCTGCCCGACTTTCGTACTTCGCCTATGGTACAAAAAATTAACCTTCTAAGCACGTTCTAATATGAAATTGAAGTGTCCATATAATTCAAAGCTTGGCACAAAACTTTTTATCTTTGAATAGAGATTACCACGTCTACCCGTAAATATTACTCCATCGGTCTTTTGCATATTTAATTTCAGGTAGACTTGTGCAGCTTATAAACGAACTAGTTCAATTCAACGATTCCATACTTTAACCTAGTTCATTTTTGAATTATGCTTTGTATTTAAATTACCAGACAAGATGAACTAGAATCCAAATCTGTGTTTACTTGTTGACTATTTCACATATGAGATTAGTGCTGCCACGAATTTTATTAAACTTTCGTTTTGGCACTGTACGGTGTTGTTGCCATCATATTTTGAAAAGAACATTTGAAGTAAAGAAAGCATTTAAGTTAAAAGTTGAAAAGTACGAACAAGGTGTCAACAGGGCACTTGAACTAAAAGGGCCTTTGAACTAAAAATTTTTTTTTCATTTTCAAACTTTGAACTTAAAAGAGCGATCATTAAATTAAACTATGTGGCACAAGTCTAATTTCAGGCCTCATTTAATAAATTATTCGTGAAGAAAGCTCACGTAATTGCTGATCCTCTTAATCAAGATCTTAGCCCCAGGACCACTAGCAGCAATTAATATATCATCGGCATACATGAGCAGAAGACCCCTCGCAGGGGGCTGCGGAATATCGGAGACAAAAATTTTGTACGATACTGACCTCAGTAAGAAGCCTTGTGGAACATCTACCTACACTGATCTTTCATTTGGTAATTCTTTTCCTACTCTCACTTTAAAGAAAAGAGCCTTTAAAGAATCAGCTACTTTTCCACAAGTAGAGCGTTCAAAGCCTAAGTCCATTATTTTGTTAACTATATTCTGTTGCTACGCAGTGTCAAAAGCCTTTGAAAATGACAGTCTTTAAGTACACCACCATTAAAAATACCATCTCGTATTCTGGATAACAAGAACCCTTCAGTTCCATCATCCAGTATTTATTCAGAAGAAAAGCTGAATTAGCAGTTTTGACTGCGGTAACTCTGGGTAGTTTAGCATGCATAACTTCTCCTGTCCAAGAAGGGATACGAGAGATGTAAAGTTTACTATGGCTCCATTTCAGACAAAGGCATGGCCAAAGCAAGTTTTGTCAATTCGTCAGACGTTTAATATCCAGCAGTATAGTACAGTTGGGAATCCTTATCTGGAATACTGATCTTAAATTTCAGTCAGAATTTCGTCAGCATAATGCAACATGTGCCTAATCCCTGTCGAGTTTAGTATTATCTTAAGCTTATGAAGAGCACCAACGCCATTGTATAGTATCCTTAATATGAGTGGTGTCAACTTTACTGCGGTCCAAGGGGACTGGTTTATTTATGGCCTTTATGGCCTTTATGGCCATAGCTTCGTATGTTCTCTTTCTTCCTGTCGACAAAAGCTATATCTGTCTTTGTATCCTCTGTTACTTAAGCGGCTATTAGACGTACAGATTTTGCATATGATAGCGGTTCGAAGAGAGAGAGTTTAAATATCAAAAATTGTTTAAATCCACCCAGCTCCGCTGACAAACACGAATTTTACCCTATTACACAAGCATGATGCGATGTCATCAAACTGTGCTCACATGCCAAGTTTGACCGTCTGACAGCCGCTTTATTCTAAGTAGTCTAAAACAAAAAGTTTATCGTTTCTGTTTAAGGAAATCTTTTTCAAATTATGTTTTCGTCTGAGTGCAAAGAAACCCAGCTAGATGAAAAGACCGTTTTCGCTACACCAGTTCCCTGTCAATTTAAAAGTTTAAGATATCGATATTTATGATATGAAACGAATGGCCAAATCTGCAACCCAAGTGTCTTAACAGAGGCAAAAGCAATTCGGGAAATCACCAAAAGACTTTTAGCACACAAAACGGTGATAAGTGAGGAATACACTTCCTAAGACTTAACGCTTTCCCTAATATTATGTACCCAAAAGTGATTTTTGATTTTATTTCTTTAAATTTAATTAAAGTTTATTCCTGTCAATTGTATGACTCCGAAAATGAACACATTCTTCCTTCCTGACCCTGAGGAAAGCGCAATAAATTACGAGCATAATTATATGTGTGTCAACTGCTAAATAATTTTTCTGTACTCAAAATGAAATCAATTTAAAAACTTTTCTACAGATGCAACATTTGGATGCCAATAAATGGACACAAATTATTTAACAAAAATTCCGCACAAGATGTAATAGAATTAATTAACGGCTTGGATCTCATGTGGCGCTGGTTGTTGCATTGCATTTTTTCAACAATCCATTTCTTTTTGCCCTACAACCATATCCTTTATCGAATGATTTGTATTAATATACTGGACGGATATTGTTCAATTATTAACAATAATGTGTATGGGAAAATGTGGCAAGGACGATGTGTCTTTTAAAAGTGTGTGTGTTAAAAATTCTACTTATGTTGATGCAACAAAAGCAGCACTGCCTGACAGCCTCAGTATAATGGCAACATATACAAACACTTTTAAACTTATATCGTCTGTATGTATGTCTGTGAATACATTTATTAAGTTATAAAGGAATTAAGATTTAAATATGAAGCCAATATAAAATTCATGCCAACACATTTGTTTTGCAGGTATTCCCCCAAAAATAAAATAAAATCAAACCAGTTTTAAATGCAACGTAAACGACGTAGATGATATCAGATCCAGTATATTTGTACCTTGGTATTTTTGTGTGTACGCATAAATATGTAGTTACCATTGGCGCTGGCTGGTGGAACAATTTATGTTCGTTTTATTAATTTAATTTTTTTTATTGTGAACTTTATTAAATTTTGCATGCCCTGTTAAGAAATTTTTAAAAGACAAACAACGACAAAAATATCAAGCCAAAATTGACAGTTTTAACAAACTGTTGCTGTTTTTGTTGCTGTTGCTGTTGTTGGTTTTTATTGTTATTGAAATTGATACAAATTTTCCAATTGATTTAACATTTAAGTCTTTAATAATCATTTAATGCCACAATTAATTCTCACAAAATATCCCAAGACAGCCATAAAGACAGACACTTTTGTTGCTGGATTTCTTTTAAGGTTTCGTGTGCTTAACGCAAAAAAAAGTTCATCGCAGGTGTCACAGGTGTTTAAGGGCTGTTTGATATTGAGGATCATATCATGAATAGTGATAAGTATTTTTGATAAACCGTAACACATTTTAGAATTTCTAAACAGATGGTTTTAAAATTATGAAATTAATACGTTGTTAACGGTGATTTCTTTCAAGGGATTTTATTATAAAATAATGATAACAATTAAAATAGTAACGATAATATTCGTGTGATTCTTGTTGGGAGGTAAAAAGAATCAAAAATTCTATATCAATTATTTTAAATTTTTAAGCACACAGAACAACAATAGAAAACGATGTTTGTAATAAAGAAGTTTAATTAAAATTTTTATTATTATTATTGTTATTTAGTTAGATTTTTCAATCTCTAGTTATGCAGATCTTGAAAAATTAACCAGCAGGAACCTATGGAAGTATAGAAAGAAATCTTTGCAATTTTTAATTTAATTAATTTTTATGAAGCAGAAGTCAGAATGCGATAAAGATATTTGTTGCAGACTAATAATTTCGAGCGCGCCATCAAATTCTCTTAATATAAAATAAATATGCAGTTAAAATATTTTCAGAAGAAATATTATTTCAACCAATCCGTGGTTAAAAAGTTTTAATGACAAATTTTTTCTAAAACATTTATTTAATTTTTAATATTTTTTCCAATTAGGATCTTAACCGTGAGTTTTAAAAATGAATTAAAATTTACTTTTTTCGGCTTTAGGTTCTTTAATGTTGAAGTGAAATTAATTTAAAAGTGGCGGGTCGTTTAAGGGATTTAAACACCCAAGGACATTCGCAGCTAGCTGTAGGCGTTGCTACGTTTCAATCCAATTTGTGGGATGCACTCGCAAAGGTGCAGCAGATATTTTCAACAACGTTTCAAAAGAAAAAAAAAGTATTATAGAAGTCAACGAAGACCACACTGCCGTTGGCAAAATGCCAAATCAAAAGAGATTTCAAAACAAGAAGCTCGTGTTACAAACTTGTTGAAGGAACTCCTTTAAC
Source organism: Cistogaster globosa (assembly GCA_937654795.1). Taxonomy (NCBI): domain Eukaryota; kingdom Metazoa; phylum Arthropoda; class Insecta; order Diptera; family Tachinidae; genus Cistogaster; species Cistogaster globosa. Next base: position 135,010,067 of record OW569403.1, on the reverse strand, counting down.
TCTCTCTGTCCTCACAAGAATAAAGTAAGACTCTAGTGCACAGATTACCCTCCTAATTATTGTTGAACTTACTGATGTTATCCAGTCTAGCGTTCAAAGTTTGTCAGGTAAAACTGCTTTCAGTCCACATCTTATAAAAAGATTCGATGGATGGTCATATTGGTTTGACTACGAGCGTCTTTTAGACAAGACATCTCTCTTTTACGGTTGAACACACTTCGAGAAAAGAATGGCACTAGTTTCAAATTTAGGAGATGCTGCGCAAAAACTATATGGCATGGAAATTTTTACTGTATTGAGAAAAGATCTGCAGGCCTATGGAACCAATGAGTCTCTCGTTGATTTCGCTACAGAGTTGAAACGCTAAGCAATGGGTGTCTTCTCTGATACAACTAATAGTATCGCATGGGATATTAATAAAAGTCAATTCATAGATGGCCTTCGTGATACACGTTTACAAAATTTTCGATTGCAAGACGCCCAAGAGGTATTTCTCAGGCGTTACAGGTAGCACAAGAATTGAAAGCTTGTACGTCAAGCAATCGACCTAGGCATGTGAATTAGAATCGACCAATTCCCTGTCAATTAATCAGAAACACAGAGGTGGCTATAGAAACAGGTTGCAACCAAACAATGGAGCAGTAAATGAAAAGCTGTCGGCCTAGAGGAGCAAAGGTTGATATTAGATAGAACTGCTTTCACATATAACTTAATTAAACAAAATGAGCATTTACAATCGCAACACAAAAAAAATGTGCTGCCTAATAAAACCAATGAGCAATAAAAAAATAAAACCACAAGAAAGAGTAAAAAAACAGCAAATTTAATATCGGTGCTATTGGCGATCGCAGTTTGTGTCGTGATCAGAAACTAAACCAAATAATTATACAGATTATAATTGATACCAGTGCTTTGCTGTCTATTCTTCATGCAAAACACGTTCCTAATGGAATCAATGTGGCGAATTGCTCAGTGAGACTTTAAGGGCCATCTGCCCAAATTTTTACCACAAACCCCTATGTGCCCTTGCAATTCTTTATTGGATCGTTTATTTTTAAATACTTTTTTTAATTACTAATAGGGTTTGGGGTTTCCTGGATTTTTTTATTTCCAGGGAAACGAAAAAAATATCGCATTGGAGGGATTTTCATGTAATCCCGCGAAAAAAACAATTCCTAAAGAAAACAAGTTTATTTAATGAAATCAAATTAAAAATTTTTAGTTTTATTGAAAATGCAATTAAAATAATTGTTAAATAATAGTTTTAACAGTTTACAAAACTTAAAAACAATTTAAGTGACAAGACAAACATACAAACATTTGTACTACATAACATGAGATAACAAAGATTAAAATACTGAAAAAGTATTTTATTAATTATTCTTTGAAATATCAGATTTTAGAAATGCATATAACAAATCACTAAACAAACAGTTGCTTGTGTTCTTCGCAAAATTTTAAACAATAGAAAAAACCCTTTCACTTTCTACTAAAGTAGGTTTTGTTGTCAACAATGCGTAATAAAGATTTTTCATGTTTAAATGCTGGTCGCTTCGAATAAATTAAATTCCCTTTTAAACAAATTAGTAACCTTTTGTTTTGTCTTTTTTTTTAACAGCAGTGCCCATGTCTTCTTCCGCGTATCATATCTAATTTTCTTAAAGTTAAAATTTAGAAAAATGTGTTTTAAAACATTTGTTTTGGAGTTCTGTAAACAGTGTTAAAATTTTCCATCTACAAAAATAAAATATATTGGTTAATTTAGAACCATTATACCAATTAAATTGGGTGACTTCACATTGCATTCTTTATTTTCTTTACGAAATGACATATTTTTTATGAAAAAAAAGTATTCTATATTTGAACCAAGATTCTAAGAGCCTCCTTAAAAAATTTTCTATAAATCCATTTAGCAGTTCTCACATGATGCGAACACAGACAGACAGACAAACAAAAATTCTAGAAATATTCGTTTTGTTTTCCATATCGACTACTATCTACACCAACTTCAAAATTTTCAAAAATAATTTCATTTACAGATTGTATAGATTTTAGTAGAATTTACACGAAACGAGATATTTGAAAAATTTTATTTGATTTTGAAAAACAATCGGTGTATTTTTTTAAACTGCTAATGATTTTAAACTTTTGGGTGTTCCCGTTTCCCACACCCTAATTACTCATAACAATTTTTCCTAAATCCTAGGACTATCCTAGACCTGTCAGAAAAGAATGTAATTTTAGGTGTACGAGAAGAACCGCTTATTTTACCAGACAATAATAACTCCAATTTAAATTAATTATTACAACCTCTAGCAATTTCCGGCAATTACGAAAAATAGTTAGTTTTTCCATCAAAGTATACTGAGATGACTCTAATTTAGTGTTTTTATTTGAAGCTGCTTTAAATTCATGCCTTCCTTCTGGCGATACAACTAAGCGCCTTTTAGCATTGCCTGGGAACATCTTATTGGGCAATTAAAGACAAACGAAAATTAGACAAAATGATGCAAAAGAAAAGGATAATAAGCCTCTTACAAATAACAGAGGAAATAAGTTCAAGTCACAGGAACGAAATTAAAAGAAATTTCTTAAAATTATTTTGTAAGAATTTGAAAATTTTGGTTGATTCTTTATTAAAAAAAATAGTTTATTTCATATAAAAAATACAAGTTGCATATTTTACCATGAGGACAAACAATTTTTTAAAAAGACTAAAAAAATATATAACGTTTTTTTTCAACTTGCGCTTATTTCGTGAATGGTAACACTTAGCTCATGTCTGATTTGACAGATAATTAGTTTTATCCTTTGGCTAAACGAATATGGTTGTATATACGCTTGAAAAACGCTGGGAAATATTGCGACATTACTTTGAAAATCATGGTAATGTTGCAGAATTTGTAGGAAAATTGCGTACGGATTTTGGAAGGAGAGATGTACCATCAGCTTCGTATATTCGTTATCTTGTGAAAAAAGTAAAAGATACTGGTATCCTCATCGATAAACCAAAGCGTAAAAGGCGAAAAACAGTGCGTACACCCGAGAATATTGCTGCTGTGGCAGAAAGTATGCGGGAAGAGCCATCAACATCAATTAACCGTCGTTCTCAACAATTGAACATTTCAGAGACATCATTGAGAAGAATTTTGCGTAAAGACCTTGGTAAGACGTCATACAAAGTCCAATTGACCATCCAATGCGTGTTCGCTTCGCTAAGTGGGCCTGCGATCGACTTACAGAAGATGTCAATTATGCCAACAAAAATTCATCTTTTCAGATGAAACTCATTTTGATCTTGGCTGGTATGTAAAGAAGCACAATTGTCGCATTTGAGTCACAGAAAACCCGCACGCATACATTGAAACGCCGGTGCGTCCAAAACGAGTCACTGTTTTGTTCCAGAGCGGCGATTTTTCTTCGAAAATAAGCAAGGAGTGGCCGTTAAAGTCAATGGCGATCGTTATCGGGCCATGTTGAACGAATTTTCGCTTACAAAAATGGAAGAGAAATGTATTGGCAACATTTGGTTTCAACAGAATGGCGCTACGTGCCACACAGCCAAAGCTTCACTCGATGTCTTGCGCCCTGTTTTTGATGATCACATTATTAGCCACAGAGCTGATTTGACATCGTTGGACAATTATTTGTGGGGTGCCGTCAAGGATGAGTTTTACGCCGATAAGCCAGAGACAATTGACGCTTTAAAGGACAATATTCGTGAAACCATTAGTCAAATACAGCTGCACACAATCGACAATGTGCTTAAAAATTGAACCGATCGTGTAGGCTACTGCATGGCCAGCCGAGGCAGCCATTTGAATGGAATTATTTTCCATTATTAACCGGAAGGATTGTACTTTCAAATAAAAAAATTGGCGAACCCTTCATAAGATTATTTGATAAATGTTAAGTGTACCTCTTCTTTACATTTTGTAGCCGAAAATTATATTCTATTCTCGGCTTTTAATTTTGTCTGTACTTTGATCATTTTGTAACATTAATTTTCGTTTGACGATTTTGTTACTCCATTTTGTAGGGATTTTGTATGTAAACACTTTTGGTGTGTTAATAAGTCTTTGTAAACATGTATCCAAAGGCAGACGTATACTTAAATGACTGTGTGTAAGTGTATGTGTGCATGTTTGGCTTACTCCCAATTAAGTACTTTTATGTCCGAATACCTTTTAAGTCCAGGATACAGGTGTGTGTATGGGCTTAAGTAAAATTCCTTGTCTGATTTGTTTCGTTGTTGTAGTTTTTGATGAATTTAGCACTGTTGTTTTTGTTGTTGTAGTTGTTGCTTAGATGTTTTCAGTTACTACTCATTTGTTGATAAATGCACGCACTATCCCTAGTGTATGTAATTTTACATTTGATGTTGTTGTTGCATTTGTAAAAACTTCTTTTCAATCTATGGAACAGAAAACTTTCTGTACTGAATAATTCCTGAGTATTTTAAATCTACCAACCAGTAAACCGACCCGACCCTCCGACCAACCATTCCAATGTTACAAAAATCATCATTCGAATGCAAAACGAATAGAAAATTTTCAAATAATCCCTGTATTTCTAGCCCATAGTTAAAAATTCTTGTTCATCTTATTTTTAATTATCCACACATTCACACACTCACACAAAGATACACATTTTCAACGGCTCAAACTTTTGTTACCACTGGACCTAAATGCATGTGTGTGTCTGAAACTGTGTTTTTTCGGTTTTTGTTTTTTGTCTTTCAGTACACGAACACAAAATGTTGGGGGTAGTCATTTGAAAATAATATTAAAAAATAAAAAAAAAAAAACAAAAAAACAGAAACCTTTTAATTTTTGTTGGTTCTCTACTACATCGTCATATGTGACTGTTACTGTTACTGTAACTGTTGTTTTTTTTCGTTGTCATAGTTGTAGTTTTTGCCTTCAATACTCTCTAATATAAATGTATTTACATGAAACATTCAAGCGTTTACATAGTTACGGATGTTTTTATATTTAAATGTATAAATTCATTTAAGGTTCTTCAACTTTCAGTGCAAAAAGCAAATAGAAATGGACCCCCTTCTACTCAAATAAAAGCAATAGGTAACTCCGATTCAATTTAATGGAATTTTCAAGAAGGGCTCTGTCTTAAATAAGATGAAAGCAGGTCTTTTATGTAACAACCATTTACGTTCAATAATTTTTTTTATTTATTTATTTGTTTTAAATTCATTTCTCTGTGTGTTGAGCTTAAAAGAAAAGCCGGCATTTATAAAATTTACGTTTTATAAGGGACACCCTTTAATTTTATGTTTTTTTATATCTTTTTGTAAACATTTCAAGTGTTTGATTTTATATGTGAAAACGAATTCTCTATAGAGACACCCTTTAATTTTAAGACCCATTTATTTTTTTTTACCTTAGCAGGGCCAGAAAATTATTACACAAAAGTACAATGACTTATTACCATTATTTATCACTTAAAAGTAATCATTACTTAACAATCCGCTAGGGCTCATAAACACAAAAAACACTCTCAACAAAGAGAGAGAGAAACACAATACACGCACATGTAAGCTTACAATAAGCAAGATTTTTTTTTTAAAGAAATAAGTACACTTTCAATTTTAAGCTAATCATAAGATAAACATTTGGTACTATTTATTGGTACTTTTTAACTGTTATAAAAACACGTATTCAGGTATTTAAAATCTCAATCATTAAATATTATAAGTAAATGCATTATAGACTTTGAAGTTGAAATAGTCAGTTTAATTATTTCTTAGTTTTTCGATGTGTAATTGCGTGCTGTAAGTTTATGCCAGCAAAGGAGGGCGCCCTAATATGTAACACTCTCAGTGTACTAACTATTTCCTTAAGTAGGTATAGAGATTTTCTCCATTCAAAGTTTAACTGAAATACTTTGCTGCAATGTGTCTATAAACATAAATATCACAGTTCGACAGACAGTACGATTTAATCACACAAAAATCTGACAGAATTCTGTCCCGCTTTAAAAATTGTTTCAAAATGTCACACTTTTATACAAAAAAAGGTGCAAAAAACAGATGCTTTTAATATTTTGTTTTTATCTCCTCATCTTCAAAAAAAAAAAATCAACTCTAATCGCATAGAAAAAAATCAAAAGTTTATAAAATCGTACAGATCTGTCAAAAAGTCTGTCACACACATACACTTTTAATCCACACTATCATACTTTTTGAGCACACATGCAATTTTTGACAGGCTGTGCGATTGAGTACTAATTTTACAGTCCTTTGTTAAAAACTGACTATGGTTTAACCAATAAATATTTTATTTAGGACTTGTTTTACCACTTGCTTAAACCTTAAGTTTTATTTTTTTTATCAAATAGTAGGCCGAGAGTTGATGCTTAAAAAATTTAATTAAAAATGTTTAAATTGAAAATGTTTACAAATGACAGTAGTTCAACTGTAAATCCGGCACTAAGTAAAACCTTAACCGAATCGAAACTATATGTATTAATATTGATTAAAAAAAATTATCAAAAAAAGCTATTAAAGGTTTTTATAATTTTTTATCAATAATTAATTTAAATGAACGTTATTGTCATTACAAAGTTATATAAACCATTCTCACATTTCGGAGATCAGTAGTGCAATTCACTAACTTTAAACAATACGACATTTATTATATTAGTCGTCATATTCTGTTGTTTGCAGTAACGATTATGTGATTCACTTACTTCGTTTTAACGATGAGACATTATTAATTTTCTTATAAGAAAAATTGATATTGAGTGGCATCTCCGTCAGCAAATATACGAAAAACACGAAAGAGAAGAATAAAATCATGTGAATTCAAGCAAGGCGCAAGCATGTGTTTATTTCTTCACTGTCAATTTACAAACATGAATACGTGTTATCTAATATGCATGTATGGAGTTTGGCATTAAAAAAAGCATAATAATTGTTTTGGTTGAAGAGTTGCGGTTACCTCTTTTTGAATACAGTCTAAACATATGCTTATCTGTAAATTTTTTTTGCAGGAAATTTATTTTTAAAATAAATTTTTAACGCTCTTAGTTAAACTTAATAAAACAATAATGTTTGATTTAATTAAATTGAAAGCAAACTATATTTATTTTATTTACATATTTATTTTGTATTCGAATATGTATATATTTTCTACGTTTATGCTTATATGCATGTATGTATAAATGTACAAACAAATGTTGTAGGTTATTTGTTTCGTCGACAAATTTAACAACGCAAAAATTATAGTCGCTTTTTTAACTATGAGCAACGCGCTAACTATAACAAATGGTTTTAAGCAACAACGAGTATCGTTCAAGGTATTACTGAATAGCAAAATCGTCAATTTTGTTGTTAAGTCAATTAAACCAACTAATAGTCGTTAAAAAAGAGTAGTGAATCGCACTACAGGAAGCGTTTTAACAAATAACTCTTTTAGAAATCTGTTTGATGTCTATTTGAATTTTGTACATGAAATTGTATTTAGCTCTTTGTCTTCTTTCCATCTACAACCACACAGTCGCACTTGTTAAAAGTTCTAGTTTTATTTATTATAACTCGCACTAAAATTGTAAATATTTTTGATTTTAAATGCGATTGGTAACACAGCTTCAGTGATTCAGGTGGTTTTGGTTTAACTCAAAAACGTTTGTTATCATCCATGCCATGCAGGACATCATGACCTGCAGGACTTAGTCATTTCTGAACTGTTTTTAAATTAATTTATAGTTTAATAGAATATGCTTACAAATTGGTTCCGTTTTAATAATATTTCATAATCTTAAAAATTAGAGGGTGTCTACAGACAACATACAATTTTTTTAAGAGAATTATGAACTGTAAAACGCACTCCTTTAAAATTAAAAAAAAAAAAAATGCTTATTACTATTACTCCCAATAGCAAAAGGTAATACAAAAATAAAATTAAAAAATTAAAAATTAAAGGGTGTCTCCATAGGTGACGTAAATTGACTTATTTGCGCCTATCTTTTGAACCGTTAAAGACAAACGCTTGAAAATTGGAGAGGTTTTTGATTTCTAGAACTCATGTAATAACGAGTATAAATATTAAAAATTTTAAATAAAAGGGTGCACCAATAGTCAGTTTGATTTGGTGTATGTTGCTAAACTTTTGAACCGTTATATACAGACAGCTGAAATTAACAAAGAACCTGTATGTTCGCTATAAGAACAAGTATAAAATTTGAATTTAGAAATTAAAGGGCGTTCCCATATTTATTTATTTTTATTTATTTCAAGTAAATTGACCTAGATGGCCCTATCATTTTACCCGTTATATAAACACACTTGAAAATTAAACAGAACATTCACTACTTTAAGTGGTATATAAAGAAGTATAAATATTTAAAATTATAAATTATAGGGTGTTACAACAGTTGCTGTTATTTGATGTATATGACCAAACTGTTTAATAGTTGTAGACATTTGATTGACAATTTCACAGAACTTGTATTGTCCGCTGTAACAAGTAACATCCTTGAGATTAGAAATAAAAGGGTGTACCTATAGCTGATGTTATTTGACCTATGTGGTCTATCTTAAAAAACGTTATAGTCAAACTTTTGAAAATTAGACAGAATTTTCACGAATAACGAGTATCAATATTTAAAATAAGAATTTAAAGGGTGCCCTCATAGTTATTATATGATGTATATTGCCAATATTTTGAACAGTTATAGACAGACTAACGCTTAGAATTGTAACAAGTTTTGTGTTTCTGTGTCAGCAATAAAAAGTGTAAAAAATAAAGGGTGACCACATAACTGCTGAATTTTCTTGTTTAATCTGCATTCATTTTTTATTCTACGACATATAAAAAATCCTAACGCAGTCTTTCTCGAATATAATATAAATAATGTATAACTACCGTCCTAAAGAATTATAATTTAAATTTGTCTTTTTTTTTTTTGCAAGAATTCTTTTTTAAAAAGAATGAAGTGTGCATAGGATTCGTTACAAATTTTTTTTATTTAAAATAAGTTCGTAGGTGCTAGATTTCCTCAACAACCTAAAAACTTTATTTTAGTGCTCTTACATTTGTTCGTGAATGTGTGTGTATGTATAGAAAAGTAATTACATGTGTATGTGTGTATATTTGTTTTTAAAATTCATGTATTTAAGTATTCATATGTAAAAATAGTGGTAGTAAATTCTGTTATTTAAGCCTCAATGTACGAGCATCGTATTGGTGCAGTTTTTTCATTAGTGGTACTTCACTTGATATGCATGTGTATGAGTTGGGTGTTAATGTTAATGTATTGCCATACGAGAATGATATTTGTTAGTGTGTTCTATGCCCAAATAGTTTTCTATAATTTCGTCCATTTTGTAAAGTGTTCATTTGCGTTGTAATCAAAATCTTCTTATGAGTCTGTTTTTGTAGGGATAACATTTTCATATTCAAACGCACACAAAAAACTCTTAAAGCTTTTATTGGCGTGTGTGTATTTTTTTTAACTTTTCCTTTTATTATTTTGAATTTTAAGTCCTCTTAGAAGGAAACTAAATTTTCGTTTAAAAGAAATCTGAAATACTATTGTGTTCTTAATTAAATAAGTAGATTTCGTTCTTTTTGGACATTTTTACTTTAATATTTTTCATGAAGCTTATGGAAACTTAAAAAAATTAATATTTGCAAAATTATAAGTAAATTATAATGTTAAATGTATAAATCATAGTGTTCGACAGCACCTGCCTTTTTCTTACTAAAAACTCTTTTTCTATGGTTTCTTGTCATTCAACATAGGAAAAGCTTTTGTATGGCGTTGATCATTGATGGAGGACATTAGCTTGTTGACATTAACACACTTGACCTTAAAAAGAGTAATCGAATACTATTTAAATCATAAAATATAGTAGATCTGTTTGATTTACTGGTTATAAAACGTTTCATGCAATATTTTAGAATCTTTTACTTTCTAACACAGGCCTCTTCAGTGTTTTAAAATTTAAAGAGAAAGTAAATCAGTTTTACTTTGAGACATCGAAAGCCAGTAACAATTACTGTTGTACCAGCCATTAGTCTACAAAGAAAGAAGGAGCAACGTTGTAAAATATCGGACTGACAACAAAGTGCTCTCCTTTCATAAAAAGTTGCAACTTTTACAGAAGTAGTAGTAATCAGGGCGGTATGAATACTGATCGTGTAGTGGATGGCACAACAGGTGAAAACTTTTAACCATCTTCTTTGGCAGTACCCAAAATTACTGCTGAAAATTGAAATTGCATATGTTGTCAGTTTTTCGTTATTTTTTCAAAGACGTTTTCATAACCGGAGTCGAACAATTATGACGACGGATTAAACAATCTAGGCGATGCATTTCATTGTGAAAAAAGTGAAAGCCTGACGAATTTAAAAATAGTTTATTTAAATGAAACCACTATTTTCACAACAAAACTTTTTTCATGTTAAAAAAAAAAAAACAGAAAAATTTACATTAAAACTTTCTAACAAACCGAAAGCATTTTAAGTTAGATAAGATTATGAAAAAAAATATCATCTGAAAACTTAAGGGATTCAAACAAATTTAAGACAATATTATATTTTCAAATATTCACTGGCTCTCTCACTGCCTGTTAACTCAACTCGCAGGAAAGAGGAGTTTTTATGACAAGAAATTTAGTTAATGAAATGAGAATTATAGTCGACGAAAGTAATAAATAATAAACATAAAAGAGTTTTTGCAGAAAAAAAAAAAACCGAACTCAAAAAAGAAAAACCTTAAATAATATTTCTTTAGGACGGTAATTATACATTAATTATATTCTATTATATTCAAGAAAGATTGCGTCAGGACTTTTTATATTTCGTTGAACAAAACATGAATGCAGATTAAACAGGAAAATTTAGCAGTTATATGGTCATCCCTTATTTTTTACACTTTTTATTGCTGACACAGTAAAACAAAATTTGTTTAAGCGTTAGTCTGTCTATAACTGTTCAAAAGGTTGGTCATATACATTTAAATACAACCATTAGGGCACTCTCTAAATTCTGATTTTAAATATTTTTACATGTTATTATGGACATTATGTCTAATTGTCAAGAGTTTGTCACTAATGGTTTCAAAGAGAGGGCCGGCCATATAGGTCAAATTGCGTCACCTATAGGGACACCCTTTAATTTCTAATTTCAAGTTTGCTACTTGTTATAGCGGATTTAGCAATAAAGGTTCTGTGCAAATTTGAATCAACCGTCAACAACTATTCAACAGTTTTGTCATCTAAATCAAATAACAGCAACTATTGTACCCTATAATTCATCATTTTAAATATTTCTATTTCTTAATATACCAGATAAAGCAGTGGACACGTTTTTTAATTTTTAAATGTGGGTATATAACTGTTCAAACGATACGGCCATATAGATCAATTAATTCAAATATGGAAAAACCCTTTAGTTTCTAAATTAAAATTTGTAACTTCTTGTTACAGCAGGCTAAGCAATACAGGTTCTTTGTAAATTTCAGCTGTCAACTTTAACGGTTCAAAAGTTTGGCCACATACATAAATTTGTATCAACTATTGGGATACCCTTTAATTTCCAAATATAAATTTTTTGCTTGTTATTTTAGCGGACTTAGCAATAAAGGTATCAATTACTTGGCTATAACAGTAAATAGTAAATTACATTAACTATTGGGACACCCTTTAAACTACAATTCAGAATGTTTTTTCTTGTTAATTCAACGGTCATATTACCCGAAATCCTGTGCAATTTTCAAGCGTTTGTCTATAACGGTTTACAAGATTCAACTATGGGGAAACCCTTTAATTTTTAGATTTATTTTTGTATTACTTTCTGCTATAGGAAGCTAGAATAATACGCATTTCTTTAATTTAAAAGAAGTGCCCTTTACGGTTAATAATACACTGACAGCCTTTAATTTTTAAGATAAGCTCCGTTTCCGTACTTTTTGGGTAAAGTTCGGTAAAATGAGAGAAAACATAAATTATTCTCAATGCCCGAAAGTACGGGAACACAAAAAATCAAATTTCTATTCCAAAACAAGATGTCGAACAAAAAAATATACATGCAGTTTATATGAAACATAAGAACACAAATATTTTGTATGTTCTTGAATTTATTTTAATATTTATATGAATAAAACTTACAAATAACAGTTTTGCAAATATTTGCGTGTATGAAACATAGAATTTTTTGTAATTGCTACTGTTTACTTTTCAATCAGCTGATTGTTTTTTAGTTTGCACAATCTTTCCCAAAAAAAAAGTCTGGGCTGTTGCGTACAGAAAGAAGAAGAATTTTATTCTCTCAAAAGCTCTCTCTTCTACCCAAACTTGTAGTACGGGAACAGTTTTCGGTAACACTGGGATCCCGCGGGATCCCAAAATTGAGTACGGGAACGCACCTATTATAAACTGTTTTTAAAACGGAACCAATCTGTAAGCATAATCTATTAAATTAAAAAAAAAATTCAAAATCGGCTTAGAAATGACTTCTTTTTTTGAAGTCGGTTAAAAATCATACTTTCAGACTTTATTTTTTTTTTTTTAATTAGGACCAGCACTCAGGGGATGACCCCTACTTATGCAATGCATTGTGCCAGAACTGAATTTTTGCACATTGCAAGTGGCAGGAAAGATCTCTGCAGGAAGTTTATTCCACATACGAACTGTTCGGCTAAAAAACGAATTTTCTCTGTAATGCGTTGTGCGATTCACTGGCCAATCGACCACAAAGGAATGCGCTCTTGATGCAGATCGCCTTGCGCGTATGAAATTACGGTTTTCAGAAACAAGTTCCGTGATTTCATAAGAGCACATTCCGTTGTAGTAACGATAAAACAGTGAAACACACCCCACATTGCGTCGATGCTCCAGTGAGTCAATAGCGCTAGATACCCTACTGTAACCGATTAGTTTCTTCGCTCTCTCCTGTACGCGGTCGAGTAACTCCAAAATAGACTTTGAAGCACCGGCCCATACATGAGAGTTGTATTCCATTTTCGGTCTGATAAAGGTGACATAGATAGTAAGGAGATCAGATGGAGTGAAGTATTTCTTACGCCGTTTCAGAAAACCTAGGTACTTGAATGCTTCTTTTGCAACATGAAAAATGTGATTGTTCCAACGAACATCGCACTGAATTTTCATGACAAGAGCATCGAGAGCTTCTGATCCCTATTTTTATTTCGATTCCTATTATTTAGCGATTCATCAAGTTGCTTCAATCCCCTTTAAAACTTAGATTGCAGAAGATTGATATAATGATTTCAATTATAATGTTGATAACTTTTTCGGCTCAAATTCCTCTTTCATATGTTACTCCAAAAACATTAAGTTAATTCTCGACTGGGAATGCAGCATCCGTTATGGCAAGTTCATCATCCATTTTGTGATAATTTTAAATTTATTAAGGAATTCAACATTTTTAATTTTTAATGTTTTTTTTAGGTAAAAGCACAAGAAGTTGTTCAATTCTTCAAAAATAGCAATAAACATTTTTAGTATAATTTTAGTAAAAATTTTAAATATATTAAAATTATACTTTGCATTCATTATAAGTGGAGTATAAGCTTTTAAATACTTGAAAGTGTCTTAGGAAATAATTTAAAATAATTAATTAATTATCACACGAACAGTGTACCAAAATCAACTTTGTATTAATAAAAATTCTCTCAACTCTCAACACATAATAAATATTTACCTGGGGACACATTTTGCATTGATATTTGCGACCGGTACTGCCACCTCCAGCACCGGAACCACCCAAAGATGAACCAATTTTTGTGGCATTAATAGGCTGAGGAACAACAAGAAGAGCAGCAGCAGAGGCCGAACTATGATGACCAACATGATTGCCATGGTGAACAGCACCTGCGGTGCCTAAAACACTGCCACCTAAATAGAAAAAATAAAAAGAAGAAATTATTTGTCAAATATCTATACAAAATCCATAAATATAGAGAGTTATAGGGCAGTGAAACTTTGACAACATAATCGACTTGACATAGAATTCTATGTCATTTACTTAAAAGGAAAATGTTGTAACTCTTCTACTTGGATAATGATGTTCAATTATTATTGTTTATACTTTTTGATTTTATAACATATTTCAAATTATTTAAAAGACATGATTAATTTTAAAATCTACTTTCTTCTCTTTTCATATGTGAGTTAATAATTGAGTGGTTTTGTTCACTTACCTTGTGGTGTTACAGCATGATGTTCCAAACGATTGTCGTCTATGAAATGACCTAAAAATAAAATACAAAAAAAAATTATGTTGGCAAATAAATATTCTTCTTTCCATGCAACAATTAATAATGATGTTATTTGTTCAAGTCTTGATTTTAAATGGTGGCAAGTAGAAAATAAGTGAACTAAATATATATAAATCATGCCATCACCAAAGTTAGTTGAGGAGTAATGATTCCAAAAAGAGTTGCAACAGCAATAGCAGTCAATTTAAAGTGTTATAGAAATTTAAGTAAAAAAAATGAACAAATGAAACGAGTTATAGTTATAGCAAAAATAGTGGCGCCACCTATTGAGCACCCATGTATGGTTTGTGTAACGTTTTTCAAATAAAACACTAAATCTTATTATTTGTCCGTTTTGTTGTCTGCTTATTCAACTTGACTTTGTTTGGTGTCTTGCCAGCTTTTCTATAATATTGTCGGCATCTGTTTCATTTGCCATTGCAACTGCTCCTTATGTTTTTAAAACAGCAGCAGCAGCAGTGGCGGTGGTGGTAGTGATACCGGTGCTAATGTTGTTTCATAAGTCTCAATCGAAAAAAATAAAATTACTCAAAAGCTGACACGTTTTGTACGTGTATCGGCAAATTTATTTAATGTGATTGGTTGCTGTTTTAATTAAACTTACTAAAACTATAGATTAGTTATGGTTTTTCAATCGTTATTTGATTGACAGCTGGAATGTGCCTGTTATGATTTTTTTCCATATTAAGGTTTTGTTTTCTTTTTTTTTAAGAATTTCTTTGTATGTTTAAATATCTATTGAATATTCAAAAGAAAATGCCATTATTATAGAAGAATTATTTATATACATGACGTTGTAAACAGAAGCTAACTGCCATTAAGTGGAACCGGATAGTTGCTAGGGATGTTTATATGTTGAGAAACAACTGTCTGTAAAAAAGTTTTAAGAAAAAGAATTTTTAAATGTAAAGTTTTCAGGGTTTTTTTATCTTTTTCTATTTTAAAATAATAATTTGTTCTAAGGAAAATCTGATTTTGATCCAGTTCAGAACTTGTGGTTATTTTTACATCCTAATTTAAAACGCTTTAAATATGCTTTTCAATAACTTTTCATTTTATTTCTTTATATCCTTTACCACAAAAAAGAGGGTGTAACTAATTTTGTTATTCCATTTGCAATTTCTACAATATCCGTTTCCGAACCCATAAATTCTATTTATTCTGACTTCCTATGCATAGCGAAGTCGATTGAGCGATGTCCGCTGCCCATCCGTATTAGTGTTGAAATCAAAATTGCCGAGGCACTAGATCAGCTAGAACGAATTTAAAGACGCTATTGAAAATCAGCACGATCAGTCCATGGCCTATGACGCAGCAGGCAAAACACCATGCCTATCTCTAATTTTTCTATATCATTTGGAAAAATGAAGTAACTACAATCAAAAAAACAAATATATAGGGCGATAGAGAATTAAAAAATAAGAAGAAAAACATCATGTGAAAAAATTAACGCTCGCCCGTATTTTACGATTTGCGAGCCTCTGAAGCTTTCAAAATTTTTAAAGTACCAATATGAGTATCATATTAAAGCTGTTGAAAGATATTTAAGGAAAGAATAAAATTTTTTTTAAAATGCTTAGCCCATTAAGAACCGACAGCGTTTTTGTGGAATTTTTTTTTTTTTAATTTTTATATTCTTTTTCTGTTTCTTTGATTGGTGTCACTTCACTAAACTAGATTTAAATAAATGGTATTGTGATTTTTTGCGATATTAGAGACCCTTAAAGATGCACCGATTCTTATAAACCTGTTTGTTTGGTTTCTTACGATTTGAGTATTTTTTTCACATTTAACAAGACTTAATGGATTTTAATTGCTTTTTTTTAATTAAGATATTTTTTTTCAAGTTTAATGTTTTTCTTATTTCTCAAATTGAGCCAAATTTGTAGTTTTCAGTAATTATTTGCACTTGGTTTGAACCATAATGCGATTTTAGACATTTTTTAATTTTATGATTTTTTATTTTAAACGCCTCGCAAGTGCTTTGTTAAATTTTCGCTTTTGGATTTTAATTTTTTTAAGAGAGCAAATAAATGTTGTGTTAATTTTGAAGAAAAACAAAAAAAATAATTTTACACACTATTAAAGTGTCAAGAATTTTTTCTTACCGCTGGCGCAGGAAAAAATTGACATATAAACTAAAACTTTCGTTTAAACGTTTTTTCTTATTAATTTTTATGTGCGTTTTTTTATTTTCTTTTTTAATGTAGTTCTGCTAAATTTCGGTTAACACCGAATATAAATTTTTTATTATTTCTAATTTTTTTAAAGAATAAAGTATCACACACAGCTTTAGCTACCTACAACATTGAACCAATATTCAGCAGACAGCCTTTATGCCACAACCCACTTGGGTCCATTTTTGGTCCCTTTGTGTTTCTGGATTTTTCACAGTTAATTGTCATGTAAAGTAGAGTATTTTTTTCATGTTACTTGGTAACTGCAATAGACAGAACCTTGAAATTTTGTTCGAATAACTCTGTTATTAATATAGCTAGAAACTTTTAACAATTTTAGAATTTGTTGGAAAACGGTAATGAAATGCAGCAACAGTTTTAGTTAACTGTGTGACAAAAAGAGCACTGATCACTTGGAAGAACCATTTATAAATTCATACACTTAAAGAGAAACAATGCAATATGCTCGTTCATCTACTCACGAAATCTGTTTTAGGAAAATTTCTCTCACAGTTTTCGCGCTTAATGCTTAGGCAAAGTTCTCACGATTAACGTTGATTTTATAGTCAATTTTGCAAGAATTTTAGCATTTTAATTAAAAAATTTTTTTTTTACATATTGATACTTGACCTCCAATCGGTTTGAAAAAGTTTCTAAAAAGTTAAAAAAAAATATACTCAACCTATTTTAAAATCATGCTCTTTATAACAATCTAAACAAAAAAAATTTAACGGTTCTAAAGAAAATATCCATACAAAAATTATGCTCTGGTTAAATTAAGTAAACTAGACATTTAACAACATTGTTACAACGTTGTTTAACATAAATTCCTACCAAATAAACAAAAACACACACACAAACAACAGAGAACAAGGTAAAGAAAATGCAAACAACTTCTGCTGTAACGAAGCGCCGTAACATACACAAGCAGCTTTACAATGACAGCTAATACTACCAAGACCTCCCTGATGGCACAAAAGAATTCTTACCTCTACATTGTTTGGTGGTTTCTTTAGGTTTTCTTTTATTTCTTTTTGTGGGGCTTATTAAATTTAGTTTAAGATTTTTGCAAAAGATTTAATCACAGATACAGACTCGAAATGTTACTTGTTCTTAAAATTCTTAAGTTTTTTATTTCGCTTTTTTTCTTTTGTCTTGAATTTGTTTAAATTGTGAAAAAGATTTTATCAGTGTTAAACTTAATGACTTGGAGGACTTAAACAAAAACCTAGTAGTGGTCAATTTTAATAACAACTTTGTGTGGATACCTGTACTTACATACCGATTCATTAAAGCAAAAGATGAGATAAAGATTTGACACAAGTTATCAGTTAAGAAACTAAAAGATATTTTTTTAGTATTTAAAACATTTAGTGAATAGAAATTTGTTTAAAAAAAATAAGTTTCTATTACCTTTTTGCAGATTGTTATGATGATCATTCATTTTGGCCTACAAAGAAAAAAAAATAGGAATTGATTATTTTATTTTTATTAACAACAAAAGTTAAATGTTTGTAGTAAAAGAAGGAAATTATTAGTCAAAATATTGTATGTGTTAATTATAATTATAATGTGTAATTGGCATTGGAAAAAAAGAAAGAAAATAGCTTTTTTATTAAAGAGACATTCAATTTTTGTTTCTGCAATTTTTTTTTTAATTCTCTTAAAAAATTGCATTCGTGTCTACATATTCAAATTTTGTTTCTGCAATTTCGGGCTTGAATGCTTGGACGAGTGAGAAAACAAAACAAAAATTGCAAGTTAATGAAACAGTGCACCCGTTAATATTCGTATTTTCTCTATCATCTACAAACTTAACAGTTGTGCAACAAAAGTTGCAGAGTGTATACGAGGTCTTATAAAGATTTTTTACTTGTGAGATTGAAAAGTTATTTTTTAATGTCGCTGAATTTTATCGTAATAATTTAAATATTTTTAGAGCTTTCCAAATAAAAAAAATCTTATATTTACTTTCTTTGGCTTAGTTTTATTTTTTAAATTAATTTCTACAAATTCTTAGAAAGCAAAATTATTTACAAACGAATGCGTAGAAATAAATGCAAGCTGCAAAGAGAAATGCTTTGAGTTGTGTGTTAAATGGATGATGTTTATAATGTACACAACTTTAAGTAGATAGATGCGAAAAATGCTGATGAAGGATGTAGCAATAAATACGGAAAATGCTGCATTTAATTCTGCTTGTATCTAATTTCTCTTGTTTTCTTTGAAAAACGTCCGCAAACATATGAAAAAAAATTTCTTTCTGAAATTTTTAAGAAATTAAATTAAGATATGAATCTTAAGCTAAACAAAGTAAACTTTAATTTATTTTTTAATATCCACGGCTCAAAATAAAAAATATGTTCTGTGGTTTTGTAGGAAGTTAAAGAAGAAAGCAGAAGCTATTCATTGATTGAAATCCCCATGCACCCCATGCATCCCAATCCCTCCCCTACAGTGTATCAAATAACGTCCTATGGTGTACATTATTTCTGAACACGACCTTCTATAGAAAATCCCCTTTAATTTTTAAATTCTAAATTTTTTATTTGTTGTTATAGTAGACTTAGCAATACAGGTTTTTAGTAAATTTCAGCTGTCTGTTTATAACAATTCAAAAGTTTGTCAGCATATATCAAATTACACTAACTATTGGGACACCCTTTAATTTGTGATTTTTATTGTTTATATTTTGGCGATGCTTAGTCTTTTATTGTTTAGCGCTTAGACTATTTCTTATACTAAATCAGATCTGTTATTTAACTGTGTCGACCCTGTGTCCTCTCCACGAATATAAAAACCATTAGAAAAAGTGTGGGTTCTAGGTTGTGTGAACAGAATTTGTTCCTTTTCTTGGTGTCTTGCAGTTCCTGCTCAACGCAAAGCGCAGCTCATATCATTCCATTAATATCTTGTTGTAACTCGCCGATCCCATAACATTTACATAATTTGGTTCATATATGACTTTGCTATCTAAATCTCAACAATTGCATTCAGTTCACATGTCTTTCGTATTTCGAATAAACACACAAGTTAACACATAGCATATTGGATAAAGTGAGTTTCACTTGGATAAGTCACCTGCGGCAATTACTTGAGGATTTATGCATCCTACAATACGGTTTCCCTTTGGGTCCAAAATAAAGCTAAGCAAAATATTTTTTTAGAACGTTGTCTTAAAGTAAAGTTAAACTAAAATAAAAACTGGAATACCTAATCTGTTAGAATTTTCAGAAAATATGTTTAGAATCATGCACAGGTTGCAATGCTACTTCAACATGAATGGGTTGACACCTGAACATCAAGTCTGCTTGACATACGTATCCCGCACTACGTTCATTTTACGGTCAAGGTAATCGTCCATAAGAGCAGCTTACTCGATATCTTATAGAAAGTTTTCGAACTTCGCTTACTCTAAATGATAATTACGCATCCATAAAGACGTCACAAAGTACGTGCAGTATAAATCATTGCTGCTGTGGAGCATAGCGTAGAGGTAGACCCGAACCACTGGTCGATGGTGACCGCTATAGATCCATGATTACTGATTTTAACATTCAGCAGTTGAACAACCATGGTCTGCAGGAGCTGTGGTATCAACAAGGTGGTACAGCCATTGCTCCAATTGACTATTGGTAACTGCATGATCTCACGTTTCGAGCCGGTGAATTGGCTTCCAATATGGTGCGATTAAACAGCGCTAGACTATTTTCAGTAGCGATGTGTTAAGTCGCTAGTCAACACCGATAAGCCTGAAACGACTGAGCAACATTCACTGCATTTTTGCCGTTAGTGTCGGAAAAAGTAATAGAAAATTGGACGGACAGATAAGACTATGTGCGAGTTAGACATGACATTCATATGTCAGAAGTCATATTTAAATTAGAATGCCAGAAGATTATCTTTCAAATAAAGTAAATGAAGTCAATATTAAAATTAAAAATTATTTTATTTCATTTTAAAGCCTATAAAAAACACATTTTCTTCGCTCGAAGCCTGAAAGTTTTACACAAATTTTGCAACTCTCATTTTAACAGAAGTCACTTCTCGCTTGTATCTTAGAAGTTTTAGAAAATTCTTAAACTTTTGCTGGAAGTTTCCTATTGTTGGCTATAGAAACAGCTGCATGCTTTTCAATTCTTTCTGTTTTAAATTTTTAATTTGACAACGGCCATTGATAAACTTTCATTTATGTATAAAATTTTTTAGTGGATGAAACTGGTAAAAGTGGAAGAAACCATTACTTTACCCCCACCTCCTTCTGGTATTACTATTTGTTTTAGGTGCCTACAACACTATTTTATTAATAATAACTCTCCCCGGTACTTAACACTTATCCCCTTATTGACCCCTTATGGTGTCACCATCCTCATATAAATAAGTCGTAATTCGTCTTAAAATTCAATCCAAGTTTATTACTTTAAATCTAACATTTAATAGTATAACAGTTTAGCTAATCTTCACATAAATAACGCAAACCAACTTTGCAAAAATATTAAATCAACAAACTGGACACAAACATAATGAAAATGTCTTCAACTAAAAAATATTTCAACTTTCAATTTTCTAACAAATCCATATAAAATCTATTACTTTAACAATTTGTAAAAAAAAAATCAAAACAGACACACACACACATTTATATCAATTTTTGTCTAAAACAATCAAAACCCGAAGGATGTAGGTTAAAATATTGTTATTCCACTGAAAAAAGGCCGCTGGAAAAAAATATTCTATTTTTGTATTTATTTTTATATGAAATCAATTCTATTAAATTCCAACTAATCACAAAAAAATCTACAACAACAACGACGTCATAAAAAAATAATAAAATACAAAACATGAACATGACCTAGGTTTATATGTTGTTAGAAAAAATCTAGAAAAAAAGCATAAACTTAGAAAAAAAATAACATGAATACAATGAGAAGAAAAAACAGAAATCATATAGAAAAAATTTCATATTGTAAAAAATCGCTGGAATTCCCCTTGTTGATGGCTGTTTTTATGTCTTTGTGAGCAAAAAATAATAAAAAGAAATAAAGCGTTCAACTAGACGTTGCTTTTGTTATTTTATTTTTAAGTTGTTTTTTTTTTTGTCTGTGTCATTTTTTTTATATTTCTGCTTTTTTTTTTCTTAAAAATATTTTCCTTTAACAATAAAAAAAAATATGGAAAAAAAATGGTAAAAAGAAAATAATCTCAATAAAATGCAATAAAAGCAGGCGTAAAAGAAGTGTAAGAGAAAAAGCATTATTTTGATTTTTTAAGGACTAAAGTCTAAAACGAAATTTGTTTAGTTTTAAATTTAATAACGTTTAGCTAAGTTTAATACTCAAGTGTTTACGCATCGAAAAAACATAAAACAGTTTTTATACATTAAATAATAATATAGTTGTTCTTGGAAGCATATTGTTGTCTAGCTTAACAATAACATGTTAAGGCATTTACATAATTATGCTTAAAATGTAAAGATGTTATAATTAAATGTAATAATAATATGTTCCAATAGAAGCACATAAATGGTTAAATTTAAATATCATAATATGGTTGAAAATGTCTAGTAGTGTAATTGAAACATAATATGATCTCCTAAGTACAAAAAGAAACTAACTTTGGTTTCTACTTTCTGCAACAATAAATAACTATTTCAGTTTTCAGCGTTTTCTCAAGAAGCGATAGTTAACAAACAAATTACTAAAATGGTAGAAAAGCCTTCCGTCAGTTCGTTATATAAAGTATTTTTTAAAACAACCATTATTTGTCAGCTTTCAGTCATACGAGGGCTGCTATATATATTTCTGGCATTTTAATAAAAAATGCGAATATTTTTATCAAAAATGTTTTTATTGTTTTTCAAAAAATTCTTTAGCGTTATTTATACAATTTTGTAAGCGCTCAAACCAATTGTCGAAGCACTTTTGCCACTACCATTGAGACACCTCAACAACATGGTTTTTAAACACTTCAACAGCATGTTCTGGCGACGAAAATCATTGATCACGTATTTTTTTTCTAGATGTGCATGAATAAAAAGAAGTCATTGTGTGCCAAGGCAGGGCTGTACGGCAGATGACCCATTATTTAAACGTTTTGTCTGTTCAAAAAGGCTTTGGTTTGAGCCGATGTGTGAGAGCTCGCATTGTCATGGTAAACAATGATTCGTCTTCTCTAGTTTGTTTTTCGAATTTCTCCGAAGACTTCAGGCAAAAAATTGTGGTGTACCAGTAAGAATTGACCGTCTTACGTTGCTCAAGCGGAACAGTCGCCACATGACCAGTTTTGCCGAAGAAGCAGGCGACCATCTGCTTCGAAGGGCTTCTTCCACGAACAACTTTCGTTGGATTTTGCTCATCTTCGAAGACCAACACGTACGTTTGTTGCTTTGTTTCGGGCTCATGCGCAAAGATTCATGATTCATCACTTGTGACGATCGTCTAAACATCTTTTGAAGAACCGCGATCGTATTTTGCAATATTTCTTTGAACCAATCCACAGGAGTCTTTTTTGAGCGACTGTCAAATTGTGCAGGATCCAACGAGAACAAACCTTTTTCACCGCCATGTGTAAATAAATAGCGAATGTATGCTGGTGAGAGAAATCGCCAAGGATGTATCTATTTCATGGTATTTCACGTGACGATCTTGCATTATGAGTTCAATGTTCTCTAGCGCTACGTCCGTTTCTGCACGACCTTCACGCAATTTGTGTTTGAGCGAGCGTCGGCCACGATTAAATTCATTATACAAATTTTTCACAGTGCTACAGGATGGTGCTTCATCGCCATACAAAGATTTAAGTTCATCAATTCATTCTTGTCGTGATAATCCACGTCAAAAATTGTTTATTGTGAGTGATAGAGCAAATGACGTATTCATAATAAGTGTATAGTTTTACTGATCGCTCTTTTGTAACTGAATGAGCAAGCGCTGGCATATATTCGGTATAACTAACAAAAGTTTTACGCCAGCTGCATGCACAGAATGGTCTGCTGGCGGGCATGATTCAATATCTAAAAATCCTACCAGCACATTACGATTCGTCTGTGATAAAATGTATGAAGAACAAATAAAAAATAGTGACCTTAACACTGATATGTAAAAAATAAACAGGTTTACCTCGGTACAGAAAGTTACATAAATAGCGGAGAACCAAATTATTTATATTGTTTTAAACAAAGCCATAGATGTGGAAATAGGTCAGCTTCTATGTTTTGTAGTCTAAAGACTAGAACTGAAAAGAGCGATTCAGTATCAAGTAATTTTAACAACATATGAAATAAAACAAAACATAATTTTAAATAAATAGCTTTTGATCATATATAATGGAAATAATCCAATATTTTCATATATTTTTGGTCTCTAGAATCACTTAAAGCAATTTTAAAAACATCTAAAAATGTTCAATTTTCCCAGGGATTTTTTCACTCTTGTTTTATTTACTCTTTCGTTGAAATAAATTACTTCTAAGACATTCGTCAAATACAAAAACAATTTTTTCACTGCACTGTTTAATTCATTTATTACACAGGTAAATCCACTTTTCTTATTTTTATTTCTATAAATTCAAAATTACCTTCATTTGGTAGAAAGGAATGACTAGATCACAAAAATTTGAGATCTGTCATTTTAATATTAATTAATTTAATTTTTGTTTTATTTAATAATTTATTTATTTTTTATTTGCATAAATGGTTTATTTTTATTAATATAATGTAAATGAAAAATAACTTAGTTAAAGGAATTGATTACCTCATTTTTATTTTGACTTACATCACTTTAATATTAAGAATACACATTTTTATGGAACAATGAACTATTTAACGGTCGTTTCTTAATATAATAATTGATGCTCAAAAGTAATGTATACGAAAATTTACCGGGTAATTTTAAAGCTAAAAATCGGCAAAACGACGATAAATCGCCAAATATGGCAGGCCTGTTCATCACAGAGAAACAGAAGAGTCTAAAAAAGACCTGAAGAAATACATGAAAGATTGCTTAACTTCAGTTTTTCAAAGTTTAAAAAATTGTGTTATTTGTCACATTAAGAGTCTGCATATTAAAAGTTATTAGAATGAATAAAAGTATTTTAAGTTGTTTTTTTTTTAATTAAACGTAAAGTGCCTTTTTAAAGAAATTTTATTTTGCATCGTTGATAACAATCAGCAATAAATTTTGTAGTATAAAATCTGTTTGTAACATAAAACTAATAACCCAGTTATCTTAAAAAATAATAGAATAGAACAACTCACATGCAAAAAACATACATGAAAAACAAAATTTTATTGGCTAAAAAAATACAATAAAAACCTTGACAGATGTCTAAATTCAAAGCAAAAAATCTAATAAAAGGTGACAGAATAAACAGTTTATAACTTCATATTTTTGCGATCTTTTTTTTTTTTTTTTTGGTTGTTAAATTTCGACAAGCAATAAAAACATCGGGCATAAAAAAATAATAAACTCCTAAAACAATTTTGATTCTTCTACATTTTATTTTATATTAAAAAAATAAAATAGAAAAGTGATTTTTAATGGAAAAACAAAAGAATGAAAAAAAAACAGCTGCATACACTGGGGCATTAAATTTAGAGAATTTGAATTCTAAACAAAAGATGGTTTATTTGTTTTATTTTTTATTTATTTTAAGTAGTTAGTGGCTGCCTGAATTTAAAAAGCCAATATCAGCCAGACTCGATTTTAAATACTGGCGAAATTTAAATAAAAATAAGAGACATGGAAAAAACCGGAAACAGGATGTAAAAGAAAATAAAGGACAACAACAGTGGTATAATTAACATCAACATAAAAATGTATGGCGTTAATATTGTTGTAGTTGTAGTTGTAGTAATCATTGTTTTTAATTTTCTAGCCTTGCTCTGGCAACAATTTGTGGGTTTTGAAAGAGAAACGCATCACTTGCTCTCATCCTTCCCAGGCCACTAGAGATTTACTGATGTAAGTAAAGGGTTAGAGATTTGACCATGGTTAAGGCTTCAAAACTCACACTTAAACATACAAAAAAAAATTAACTCTCTTACACACACCTTCACAACACCACCTTTCTTCGCCATCTCATGCACACAATGATTCGGGAAAAAAATTAAAAGAAAAAAAAAAAACAAACCCAAATAAAAATTTTCAAAACAACAACATAAACGCACTCCTTCACACAAACACACACGCATACACGAAACAACTTAAAAACAACACATTCATAAAAAGAGAGCTAAGAGCGAAAAAATTCAAAACTCAAACCTTAAAGCAGGTCTAAAAATGAAGAACCAGTCTATCAATTCCTGCTTAGGAATGGGTGGGTGCAGGGAAAAAAATTCAAAACAATTTTTTCCATTTTTTTTGAAGTTTTTTTCTTGTAATATTTTTTCTTTTTTGGTAGGTTGATGTTTGTCTGTGTGTGTGTGTGCTTCTTTATGATTTTACAGCGTGTACTAGCTCTATATACATTTGTGTCCTTTTTTCTTTTTCTATAGCCCCTTTGGCAAGACCAAACCTATTTTGAAAATAATTTTTAAGTTTTACACAAAGCGCGAAATGTGTTTCATACACCGATTTTGTTTGACTACAACATCGTAACCGCCGTAGTATTTTTTTTTTTTTTTTTTTTTTTTGTTTTTGATTAAAGCAGCATGATGATGCCACCTTAACAAACGCTTGCAAAATTAAACAGTCATATACATCCATCGTCAGACTTAAAAATACAAAAAAAAAGTTTGTATGACTCAAAGAATGAATGGACGAATGGATAGATGGATGGATAGACGGATGAATGCCGGTTTAGTTTGGTTAAGGGTTTCATGCTCTCAAACAACTAAAAAGAAATAGAAAACTTTATTGTTTGTATGAATTTTTTTCAAGGCGAAAAAGACAAAATAATAACAAACCGAAAATAGGTTCAAAACGAATGCCTAGAGAAGCTATAAAAAAATTGGTAGATTTTCTTTAAGATACATTTTCGGCAAATTAAATATATTGGGGAAACTGAAAAGTAACAAAAAAATAATAATGCTCTGGTTTTTCCTTGTTTTGATAAAAAACAATTTTTGTTTTACTCTTCTCTAGCACTTTATTCTCAATTAGTTACTCTGCGGCTCTGTCAGGATACATTCTCTCTTTTAACAAACGTGAGACTTTATAATGTAACGCAATCATTCCCGCCAGCAGTTTTTTCCGACGAGTCTGTTGTTCCATTAACATACAAGCCCTTTTTAACAAATTCATCAATGATTGCTGCTCACTACTATATTGTTACTTTTCTCTTAAGGTTTGAAACATGATTTTATAATTTTTAACTCTTTAGACACTTTAACCATCATATTTGTAGTTCTTACATACAGAAACCTTCACCATCACATCTACACTCTGGTTGGTTTTTTTTTTCAATCTTTGCTCCTAAAGGTCTTAAAAACTCACTTAACTACTCAACAACATTTATTTTTCGTTGTAATCAAGCCGGTGGTGGGATTTAAACTCATGACTTGTGTGTGTTAATGGTGGTTAGAGTAACAACTCACACAGCTCTGTTTTTTCTTAGTTAAAACAATAACAAAACTTTTTAACAGAAAACATTACATTTAGTTGCTGCAGATAGGTAAAGAATTTCGAACCTTTTTTTTTTGCAAACCCATTAAAAATAAATAATAAAATAAAGTTTTAATTTTGTGTACAGTGAAGTTTTCTCTAAAATAAATCGAAAATCCAACAGATCTACCAGATTTATTCCCCTTTTCCTTGTTTTTGACTTCCACCCAACACTAATCTAAGCTTTAAAAAGAAACCGCGACTTCACAGTGTTCGCAACTATTCAATGATGTGGTGATTTACACCATGAATTGTTGATCATGAATATGTTTTTTAATAATGTCTTCAGAAAAATATAAAAATATATTTTGCATCTACACAGTTAAATACGAAAAGATATAAAAAGGCCAATATAGAGTTTCTAGCTACTTTGACTGACTGAAGAAACGGCGTAATGTTCACTATTTTATTGACTTTAAATGAATTCAGAAACTTTTATTCCTTAACCTATTGGCGTTCTATTATGATTGTTTTTTTTTTTTATTTTATTTTATTTTTATTTTTTTTTTTTTTTTTATTTATATTAACTAAATTTAACCTCTTAAGAGTTCCATATATATACGGAATCGCGTAAATGGTTAAAAAGAATAATTCTGTCGAAGCTTCTACTTCAATTTCACTACACTAAAAGCTTCTATGTTGGATTGTGTCTTAGCTAAAATACAGAGGTAAATAAATGATTCTATTCAGCATTACAAAAGTGTTGCTTGAGTAAACAGAATAAAAGAGAAAAATGTTCAACACGTATGAAACAGCACCGATAGGTGCGCTAGACGACTTTCATGTGTTTGTTCAGCCTTGTGGTCAAATCCCAACTGAACGTTGAGTATAAAGACTACGAAAATGTTTTTGGGTAGTTACTATTAATGAGCTGTTTACTAATAAAAACAGCAATCCAAACCTATCGATGTCTCGATTATTAAAGGCAAAAAGTTAATGTGTAAATTGGTTAAGGCGCTTGCATATTTAAAAGCAGATGCGATGATCTGATCGCGGAGGAGGTAACAACATTACAGTCAGTTTTGCAATGGTTGCTTACCTTTCTAAAGAGCTTGATTAGCTAAACAAGACAACGTCACAGCATATTTTTAAATGAATTTCATTGATCAGTTTTAGTCTTCCTTAAGTTAAACATTGCTGAGAAATAGACGGCAAAAAGAAAGGAACAGTTGTGATCTGCCACCAAAAGAAGGCATGAATAAAAAAGTTAAAAAGTATGTAAATAAAAATTGAGTCAGACTAATCGAAAGTGCAAAGCCTGAACATACTATGCCACGTGGCACAGTGTGTCAGATGACAACATTTTCGAGAATAAAGCAGCAATTACTAAACTGCTGGACCGATTAAAATAAAAATTTCATTTGTTGTTAGCAAAAAAGGTTTTGACAAAAACAAATATTTTTCTTAAAAAAAAATATTTTTCTGAAAAAAAATAAACGTTGAAAGTTTCATGTGTTTCGGCCCAAAATTATAAAAGAAAAAATCAAATAACAAAAAGTCAAAAATAAAAAAAAAATAATTGAAAGAATTCTCACGATTAACTTAAATAATATCCATTAACGAGAATTTTAAAGTTTTTAAAAAAAGATAAATTTTTGTTTGCTTATATAATTGGTTTTATCGGGTGTTTTTTGAAGCCCGAAAGAACTTGAATTAAAAAAAATAATAAAACTAAAAATTAAATTTTTATGAAAATTTTTTTCTTATTCTTTTAATTTAACTCTAGCAAATCATTATGAATAGACTCACGTTTGGCCAACACTATCAAAACATTCAAGTCTACTTTGAAAATAAGTCATCCATTCGAGCAATTTATAGACGACTCCGTGATTTTTATCGTGCACATAATTGCCCATCTGAGCAAGCCATCCGCCGAACTGTGGATAGATTTCGTACCACATACTCTCTAGTCGATGCAATAACACCAACACGTCGAAGGAATGTGTGAACTGAAGAGAATGTCGCTGCTGTAAACAAAAGTGTGGGAGAAGATCCAAATTTATCAATTAATCCTCGGTCGCAGTAATTGGGTCCTTCCACTACGTGCAAAATTTTGTGCAAAGATATTGTTCTGCACCTGTATAAGATCCAGCCAGTGTAAGAATTAAAGTCACAAGACCATTATATGCGCCGTTTTTTCACCAATTTGGCTCAAGAGTAGTTCAGCGACGAGGCTTATTTTTGGCTTAACGGGTTTGTTAATAAGCAAAACTGCCGCATATGGAGTGAGAACAGTCTCCAGCACACCCTACACACTCCATTGCATCCAGAAAAATGCACCGTTTGGTGTGGTTTAAACGCCGGTGGCATCATCGGCCTTTTTTTACAAAAATGAGGCCGGATGTCACGTGTTACCGCACCATGATTAATAATTTTTTGTTTGTAAAAATGATGACATTGATCCGGACGAAATGTGGTTTCAATAAGATGGCGTTAGATGCAACCATCGAGTTATTAAAATCAAAATTTGGCGATAATTTAATGTCGCGAGATGGACCTGTCAATTGGCCTACAAGGTCGTGCGATTTAACGCTTATCGATTATTATTATTATTATTATTATTATTATTATTATTATTATTATTATTATTATTATTATTATTATTATTATTATTATTAGTTCCTATGGGGCCACGTGAAGTCACTGGCTTACGCTGATAAACCAGCAACAATTGACGCTTTGATGGCCAACATTGTTCGTGTTATTCGTGACATACAATTTAATTTTTTATGTTATTTTTTACAATTTAAAGTTTTATCGGGCTTAAAAAACACTCTTTACTTCTTATGGTGGCAAACGCTATTGCGAACTAACAATACTTCGTAGTTTATTGCTTAAAGTTGTCGTTAAAAAAAGAGAAAAGTATTAGGAAATATATTTTTTTATAATTTACATTTTTTCTTTTCATTTAGCAATGGACATTCGTTTGCTTTTATATTGATGCGTTGGGTGGGCAACTCAGCCACAGTCATTAAGAAAGAAAGTAAAAAAATTTTGAAAAATGTAGTTGTGAAAAATTGAGAATGCGTTTGAAAAAGCCTTTCACATACAAAGGCACACATGCATCAATGTAGAGAACTGTAAACAGACATACAGCACAAGCAAATTCCAACAGAAAGAATTGAATTGAAGTGGTTGGTGTGTAGTGATGTTGAAGGTGGCATTTGGAGTTAGTGCTAGATTGCATACCATTGTAAAAGTGTTGGTTGTAGTATTTATGCCACTTGTATTTGTGGAAAGAAGTTGCAGTAAAAATTTAACAACATCTTTATGATACTTATGAAATTGATAATAAAGCTGTAAGCGGAGATGATGATGGTGATAATGACGTTTATTTTAAAAATGTTAATGATGTTTAGCATCTTTTTCTTGCATTTGCTTTTCTACCAGTTTTATTTTCAAGTCATCAAAGTTGTTACAAAACAAAAATTTTTTATTTTGTTCTTTGCCTTCAATAGAATTTTTATTTTTTCTGTTCCCTTTTGACTTTGGCTTGCGTTTAAAGTTTGTTGTCTTTTTTTCAAAATTTTTATGTTTCGACATAGAACAACGTTTGCAAAACGTTACATTTTTTAGCTTTTACACACAAACTGCATTTGGTGAACGCGAGTGTTTGGGTTGAATATTTCGTTTGGAAAAAAAAATTGTTTTTCGTTTTTTATTTTTTTTTTATTATTTTGTTTTGTTGCTGCCGTACTCTTACCTTGTCAATTTTGTTAACCTTTTTCTAATTCTTCTTTTTTTCTCTCATTTTTTATCCCATTTTTTTTCCTCTGTCTGGTTATATTGATTTTTTAAGCTGCTATATTTTTTGTGTCCAGTTCAGTACAGATTTTTTCACTTCTTTTTTTCAAAAAACGAATTCAAATATAAAAAATATATTAAATTGTAACCATCAAATGCTTAATTTGCAATAGTATTTGTTTTAAATGTTTTAAAGTTGCTTTTATTGGAGTTTTTCGTTTTAGCTGTGGTTTGGAGGTTAAACGGTGAGTGTGTATGTGTTTTATTGTTGGTCATTAAAATGTTAGAAAATCGTTAACAAATTTATTTAATTGTATAATTTTTTTACATATAAAAAAGTTTGTTTTGTTTTTTTTTTTTTTCGTGGAGACTTAATAAAGAAGTTAGTAAGAAATTTTTAAACAAATTTCTAATGAAGAGACATGTGTCATCCTTAAAGTATGCTAAGGATTTTACTTAAAACCATTCTTATATCCTTAACAGAAAATATTACTGTTAATATTTACATTACGAACTTTTTAAATTGTTTTCAAACACTTTCGTTATTTTCTTGGCTTCAGAATGAAATTCAAAATAATTTAAACTATTTTAAAAACTAAAAATCAGTTTATTTGGTTCTTTTCTGTTTTAGATTAAATCAATAAAAAAAATCTAATGATAAAATTCTGCCAGGCAGCATGAAAATTCAATACGATCCAAGCGATATTGATGTTCTTTAAATTTTTTGACCCCAATGGCTCTGTCTTGCTTAAAAATTATAAGAACTCGAGGCTATGACTTTAAACATGCTTTCGGGAATATTAACGATAACTTGGCTTGTTAGCTTCCCAGCACAAGAGCACACCTCTTACTTAAGGGAAGATATCATCTCTGGTGGCGTCAATTTCGAAACATTCAAAGAGACTAATTGGGTGCAAAAACTCCACTGCTTTAAGTTTCTGGCTCCAAACCAAAAGAAATTGGTTATCGACGCTTAAATATCTCATAGATACGATTTTTGAAGTATCACTACAACAATAAAAAAAAACTTTATAGATGCAAAACTGTTGTCATTTAGTAGCGTTCATCTAATCTTAGGTGAAGTACAGGATACGAGCTCAACTCTTAATTAGGTACCCGACTGCCTACGTATAAAGAACATGTGATTTGTTTAAACTGCGTATTTTTTTTAATTATTCAGGCCTTCTAATTTACATAATTAACAAGTACTTGTTGTACCAAAATGGCAAGGGAACAGTACTATATCTCCTATGCGCTAATATTTCTACGTTCATACTTTTGTATTATACTGTGTTATTTTAAGCCCGGTACTTGTTTGGAATTCGTGAAAATTGTTGAGCAACATTGATATGATCAGCTGTTGTTTAAATAATTCCGCATAAAATAATAGCTATTTGCTTTATTTCACAGCTTTGGTAACATGTTGCTAGAAACATTTCATATGTTTTCCACAGTAAAACAGAGACGTACTTCCGCAACATTTTTTATGACTTTTTCATAAAAAAATTTTTATGTGTGTAGTTTGCTAGCATTCGGCATGAAAAGCTGATCAGAGTACCAGGTCAGGAACATATTTTGCTGCAACAATTAAATTCATTTCATTCCTTGTGTTTTCCAAGAGATTAAAAGTATGAACTGTGTCCGAGAAAATAATGATTTTTTTTAATATTTATTAACAAGTACCTTTACGAGTCAAGTCCTTACAATATTATATAAATAGCACGGAGGGTTTCTGAAAAGTTATTTGTCAAATTCCAAGAGACGTCTAGTATTTTTTTTAATTTTTTTTGTAACAAAAAGTCGACTTCAAAACAAAGAAACCTAAGACGAGACAGATCCTGTTAAATTTGATTATTGTAACAGACTTAGAAATACAGGTTCTTTGTATATTTCAGACGTCTGTCTATAATGTTTCAACAGTTTAGCTATATTAGCTATATTTATCATATTAATACGAGTATATAATTTTAAATAGTTATAATTCTTATTATATCAGACCAAGTAGTGGATATACTGTCTAATTTTCAAGAATTTGTATAACGGTTTAAAAGATAGGGCCATATAGGTAAAATTTACATAAATTTTCGGAGCACACATTAATTTCTACATTCAAATTTATTTATTTATATTGTAGCGCACTTAACACTACAGATTCCTAGTAAATTTCTAATGTCTGTCTGCAACTGTTCGAAAGCATGACCATATGCATACAAATTAATGAACTATTTAGGCCCCCTTTAATTTATAATTTTGAATATTTATCATTCTTATTGGAACGGTACTTTTACTGGTTAACATTACGGTCGTAGTAATCGACAATCCGACCAAATTTCAAGCGTTTCTGTATAAAGGTTCAAAAGATAGGCTCACATAGGACAGTTTATGTTCCCTTGGGATACCCTATAATTTCAGATATATTTTTGTATTACTTTTTGCAATTTGGAGCTTTACTGGCACGCACTTTTCAAAATTTTAAAGTGCTACTCTTTAAGATTCATAATACACAAAAATATATGTGTGGAGAAACCCTTTAATTTTTAAAACTATAATCTGTTTCTAAAACGGAATTAATATATAAGCATTATCTTTCAGATAAAAAAAACAGAAATCGATATAAAAATGACTGAGTTCTGCATACATGAACTTAAACAAGCAACATTTATATAAAAAAATAACTTCCTTCTGTTTTTGAAGTCAGTTAAAAATGAGTTACTCTCAATCAACTTATGATAATTTTAAAACCTAAAAAAATATTACTTTCGTGCTTTCAGCAAGCTTTCAACTTTAAAAAAAATTATTCGAATTAATTACACTTGCAAAAATATCTTTAACAGCAGTCGACGCAAATTGTAAAGGTCTTCACTTTGAAGGCACGGGCTTATCACTATAAGCTAAAAAATAAAAACATATTTTCGCAATTGGAAAGAAGCAGCTGTATTGTGCTTAAGGCTTTTATTCATCGATACATTATTGAGTTTATTCACATGAATGTAGAGGATATGATCAAGGCAATAATAAATTCCAAAGGAAGCGAACTCAATTCCAATTATACCGTTGATATATTCCGGAATAATTTCAATTTTAGATGTGAGAAGAGAAACAAGCAAAATCCGGTAGCGTTGCAGCCAGAGTTGGAAATTTAGTCCAAAAAAAAAAAAACAAAAAAAAAGAATAACAATTTTCTTATGTATCTTAAAATTAAAAAAAAAGAAAAAAACAATGATGCACACACCGTAAGTATAGTAAATACCACTACTCATACTTCAAAAAAACTGTATCACTCTCTTTGTGAGAGCATCTTGAAGTCAAATTAATCATAGCAACAGGATTGTGGAATATTTTACGTCAAATAAAACAAAACAATTTTTATGAAATTAGGAGTTGAACTGTGGATAAAAACGAATTTAAGTTAAAAAAAAATTTGCTTAAGCCAAAAATAAATTTTAATTCATTAATTAATTTCAAAATTAAATTGAATTTTTATTTTAAAAAAATTAAATAAAATTTAAGTCATACAAAATTATTGTGTAAACTCTAATAACAATAAATAAAAATTTTAATCGTAATAGAAAATTAGTGTTTATTTAGAAAGTCCATTTGATACCTAACATGATTTTACAAACAGAAAAAAATATATAAAGCAGTAGATAATTTTTCTAAAATAACTTTCCCCTAATTTCCAATAAATTCTTTTAATTTCCAAAAAATAAAAATGCATTCATCCCTTTAATTTTATTTAATTTAACTTAAAACATTTTTACCACCCTCATTCACACCTTTTCATTTCTTATTTTTCCATTAAGACAAAACAAAATCTTAAAAACCCAGCATCAGACCAGAAGTTTTTATTAAAATACAAGAAATATTTTCAAGAAAACTTTATTATTGTTTGAGTTTGAAAAGAAAAAAATAAGGAAAAAGAATTAATTAACTGTACTTAGAAAAAAGACAAAAAGACAAATAAAACATACATTAAAACTGTATACATCCTCCTCTTGTAAGACAAAACAAGTCGAAAACAACCTTTAAAAAAAATTGTATAAAAGAGAAACGAAAATAAAAAACGAATTTAAATCCATAAAATATTTTAAGCAATAATTTTATATTACAAGCTCGTCCAAAAATGTATCTACGCATCTCACACGTACACACGTTTTTCTATTATTTCACACAACAATCAAGAGAAATGTCCTTGATTACTAGCAATTGTTGTACGCGTTTGAATATTGGCCACCAGCGACTTACAAGCAAGAATGCTTTTAGTTTTCTGTTAGTCGAATATTGATCCTTTTATCCTTCTTTTTTATTCCTTTCGCCTGACTGTGTTTTCATTTATTACATTTGTAAAAGACAATGACTTACAGAAAAATACTTGAGAAAAACTTGTTTGTAAATGAAAAGTAAACACAAACTGACAGTCTACTTTTTGTATAGAAAATCCCTGTTTCCTTTTACTTAATTTAAAGGAAAACCACAAAAATTTTGTGTATAATATCGTCATTTAATGATTATGGATGCATTCAAAATACTTGATCAATAAACTTAAAATAGTTTTTATGAATACGCACGCAAAAAACAATATGGTTGTTATATGATAACCAAAAACATATTATGATCTCTGCAGTTAATATATTATTGCTATTTTAAGCTTTCATTTTGTCACGACACCCAAATTGACTTATAATTTATTTCTTACAAAATGTACAACTTCTTTAGTGTGAACTTAATAATTTTGTTTAAAATTTTAACCCAAACTATAGTTTTGTAACGTTACCAAAATACATAACTATAATATAAAAATAAAAAAAACACTGTTATAGTTTTTTACTGTAATCAAAATATGGTTAAAAATGAACAAATAATGATTGGTTTTAAATAGTTTATAGTTTCTATCAGCTTAGTGCTTTGTTTGGAATTTATTAAAAAACATAAAGTCTAAAAAGATTGCTATTTATGAGACAAAAATTAATATATTCACAGTTCTAAATAAAAATATAAAAGCAATAAAAACTGCAAGCAAATATAAATTTTTTAAATAATTAAAAATAAATTAAACTTTACTTTTTTTGGCTAAGGAAAATATTTTAAATAAATTTCTAAGAATTATAAGAAAGAAATATTATTTACAAATGTTTGCGGATGTTTTCCAAAGAAAACAAGAGAAAGTTGTGCATATTGTAAACATCATCTATTTAAATAACTAATCAATATTAATTTGGTTGAACGAAGTCCACACACAACTCAAAGTATTTCTTCGTTGTTTTCTCTACCACTGGTGTTGTACATTTATTTGTGCTTAGTACCAAACCATCGCAATGCATCAGTATTAAATTTAAAAAAAAAATGAACCTAAGCCAAAAAAAGTAAATCTTAATTAATTCATAATATTCCATGGTTCAAATCCTGCTGGGAAAAACATTTTAAGATTAAAAATAATTTTAATAATTATATTTATGAAAACATTTAAGTTGTTATTAATCAAATATATAGTTCCAATAACAACATTATTATTGTGTAATTCAAACATTATGTGTTACTGCTTTTCCTTCTTTTAAAACGAATTCATAAAAACTAGATGATCAAAGAGCTCTGATGGATGAATACAAAAATTTTAAATTAAATTTACGAACTATATAATTTCAGTGCATAGATTTGTATATGTGATTATTAAACAAAATAATAAACAATTACAGTCGGTTACAAAAAAGTTTAAATAAGAATTTTCTTATTTATCAAAATAATCTCCTAACAAGTGCTTGGCGCCAGTTTAAAGCCAGATAAAATTAGAGTTTATAAGATCATGTGAATCATATACACCAATTGGTACCGTTAATTGTTGGGTAAACTCGGAAACCTATTTTTGACAAAAATGACATTGATATTTAGAAGAATAACTAGCTAACCCGCAAGCGTTGTACCGCCAAACATAGACTGAAAAGTGTCCGAAATTCAGTTTTTTTCATGTTCGCCGATTTGGATAATCTTTTGGTATTTTGTTCATATACATATGTTCGCATGTTTGAAATGGCATGCAAATTTACTGTATATTTAATCTTTTGGCACAAGGACAGTAAACTTATAATTTGACTTTCATTAATAAGACTTGCATTAAAAAAATTCAAAAATGTGCCACATAAAAAATTTCGTAGATCAAAATATGAACAACATCAAAATTTCAATGTTCATCAACTTTAGGGCATCTTTTTTAGCGCTGTGGAGCGCTGTTTAACGAAAGATGTCAAATAACAGCTTAAAGTATCAGCTAAAAAAAAAATTTAACTAGTGCTTATTTCGTAAATGATAACACTTAGCACATGTCTGATTTGGCAGATAATTAGTTTTATCCTTCCGCCGAACGAATATGGTTGTGTATACGCTTGAACAACGCTGTGAAAAATTGCGACATTACTTTGAAAATCATGGTAATGTTGTAGAATGTGTGCGAAAATTGCGTACCGATTTTGGAAGCAGAGAAACACCGTCAGCTCCGTATGTTCGTTATCTTGTAAAAAATGGAGAAGAAACAGGCATCCTCATCGATAAACCAAAGCGTGAAAAGCCAAACACAGTGCGTACACCCGAGAATATTGCTGCTGTGGCAGAAAGTGCGCGTGAAGCGCCATCAACATCAACAATTGAACATTTCGGAGGCATCATTGAGACGACGCCATACAAAGTCCAGTTGGTTTAGGAGTTGAAGCCAACTAACCATCCATTAAGTTTTCGCTTCGCTAAGTGGGCCTGCGATCGACTTACAGAAGATGTCGATTTTGCCAAAAAAAAAATGATCTTTTCAAACGAAAATCATTTTGATCTTGGCGGGTATGTAAACAAGCAAAATTGTCGCCATTGGGACACAGAAAACCCGCAAGCATACGTTGAAAAGCCAGTGAACCCAAAACGAGTCACTGTTTGGTGCGGATTTTGGTCCAGAGGCATAATTGGGCCATTTTTCTTCGAAAATGAGCAAGGAGTGGCAGTTTAAGTCAATGGCAATCGTTATCGGGCCATGTTGGACGAATTTTAGTTCACAAAAATTGAAGAGAATGATATTGGCAACATTTGGTTTCAACAGGACGGCACTATGTGCTACACAGCCGAAGCTACACTCAATGTCTTGCGCCCTGTTTTTAAAGATCTTATTATCAGCCGCAGAGCTGATATCGTTTGGCCACTTCGGAGCTGCAATTTGACACTGTTGGGCTACTATTTGTAGAGTGCCGTCTAAGATAAGTGTTACGCCGACAAGCGAGAGACAATTGACGCTTTAAAAGACAATATTCGTGAAGCCATTGTTGAAATATAGCTGCACACAATCGATAATGTGCTTAAAAATTGGACCGATCGTGTAGGCTACTGCATGGCCAGCCGAGGCAGCCATTTAAATGAAATTCTTTTCCATTGTCTTTCCGACTTTACTTTCAAATAAAAAAAGCAATTTGAGAAAATATTCAGTAGTTGTTTTATAGTATTTTTAAAGAAAAAAAAGGTTATTTGGCGGACCCTTTATAATTATAACATTTGTTTTTTGTAAAAATTGAGTAGATGCACTAAAAATCAAGGGAATTATGCCACTTTTCCAACAAAAGTTGTATGAGAAGTGGTTGTAAAAGTGGGCGAATATTTTTCAAATTTCACGCAAATGATTCTGAGTGTTTAAAAATGCTACCTGACAAAAAAAAAAGAAATTCTGTAGGTCAAAATTTAATGTTCACTTTGTATGGGAGATGGGCATAAAAGTGGGCGGTTTATTTTGATTTTCCATTTTTGTTTGTGAGACTAATGTACTATAGAAAACAACTATAATTTGTTCGCCGCACCTACACATTGTTACAGGGAACATGATATGGTTACAATGACCATATCGCAAACAAGTAATTTAAATTAATCTTCAGCTTTTTAAATCTTTGTATAAATATATACAAAATTATATGGCATTTCACTACAGAAGTGTTTCTTTTTTTGGATCCAACTGCCCTCCATGTGACCCAAGAAAACAATTCATGTAATAAAACGTCTGATACAAGAAATATTTAAAACTCATGGAATAAATCTTTTCGTGTGCAAAGAGATACAATTAAATATTTAAACTTAAATTTAATCGATCCCGGAGACAAACGTAAACTATAATCTTCATGATTTTAAATTCTGTAAAATTAATTAAGATTTCAAAAAATTTTTTAAATGCCCACAGAATATTTTATTTTTCCTTTTTTTTTAGTTTTTTCCTTTTTTTTGGTTCTTTTGTTCTTTTTAATCTGTTTTTGTTTTAAGTACATTCTCAGTCAAACACTTTTTAAAAACTCACTTAATTTTCTGAATTCTTACTTTTGTGTAAAATTACAATGAATTAACAGCACAAGGAAAAAAATATTTTGAAACCTGAAAAACAATTAAAAAGTTGCAGCTCACACTTTTCAACGAATTTAAAGTCAACAACTGGACAAAAGCTAACAGCAAACTTTTTTTTAATTAAGAAACGAAAAAAGTACAAAGAAAACTGAACAACGATAAGATTTAAATTTTTAACTAAAGAAAATAAGTTTTAGAACTTTTTTTTTGATATTCTGCAGTTATACTTACATCCATATTACCATTCCACATGTAATGCATTCCCACAGCTGTGGGATCATGATGTGTTTGACCGGTCATATGCTCAGCCATGACAGCACTCATCCAATGAACCAAACCCTGGGTAGGATTTTGTCCTTGTACACCTCCGATAGGCATATTGTTGCCGCTACTAAGATGATTATCTGTTGAATTTATTGTCGTTGCTGTCGCTTGCTTGTGTTTATGCGATTTATGGCTTTGGGTTATTTCTTGATGTTGCTGTTCAATTAACTCCGATTCGTCAATGGCTTTCAAAGAGTTGCTGTATGATTTTGATGGTTGCTCAAGACTTATATGTGAGTCGGGAGGAGGTGTTGGTGGTGTAGCAGAATTGTTTATGTGACCAGAACTTGTGATTGTATTATTGTTGGCTTCACTTTCAGAAGTTGTATGGGGCCAAACGTAATTGGTTGGTTTCTGAAAGGAGAGCAACATATTTAAATATATTTAAAGAATTTTTTTTTCTAAAAGGCTAGCTCTTAGCCTTCATATAGTTTATAATTTAAGAATAAAATGCTTTGTATTATTAATTGATGTTTTCTTCAATGCGTAAATTGATTTTATTTCTAGGAGTTTCCTATGAAAGTTGACGTCAATACAGAAAAAAAAATGTTTTTGTGCCTATTAATATTTTATTTGCTTCAAAACTTATATTTGATTAAATGTTTAATTGACTTAATTGCATAACTTATTTAAAAATAAGTACAGAATTTTCTTATTAAATAATTATATAATTGAATCATTTATATATCTTATTAAAAAAGTAAGAGTGCTATATTCGACAATGCCGAATCTTATATACCCTTCACCATCCATATAAATCGAGTATAGTGAAACAACTCTAATCAAGAAAAAAATATTGGAGGACAGATATTGAAAAAATAAGAAAACAAATTAAGAACTGTATATAATTTTACATACAAATGCCATCGGCTCTTAATGGGTTAAGCATTTTCAACAAAATTTAGTATTTCTTTGAAGATCTCTTTAAAGGCTTTAAAATGATAACCATATTGATATTTAAAAAATTTTGAAAATTTCAGAGACCCTTAGCTCGGAAAATATGGACAATCGCCAATTTTTTCACTCGATGTTTTTTTCTATTTTTTTTTATTCTCTATCATTCCAAATGATGTGAAAAAACTAGAGGTAAGAGTGGTGTGTTTTCCTGCTGCTTCGAAGGACATGGGCCGATCATGCTGATTTCCAATAGCATCTCTTTCGACACTATGTCTGATCGATTGGCGTATTTAAATTTTCTCTAGCTTCTCTAGTGCCTTGGCAAAGTTGATTTTAACACTAACACGGACGGACATACGGACATAAAAATTACAAACGGAATGACAATCTTAGTCATATATTTTATTTCAAATTGTAGGAAAGCACAAAGTACCGTTTGTCTATATATATACAAAATTGCGTTGTGATCTTATAACTTACTAAATGTCAAACAGATTTCGATTTAATTTAGTTGTTCGCATGGTCGTAAAGATGGTTTATCTAAAGTTTGACGAAATAGGTCGACGAGTTCATGAGTCATTACTTTTTATGACAAAATATGATTTTGGCTATGTAAAAAAGCAATAACAAATATGTAGGCGCCTATGAGCGCGTGCGGTATGTATGCTGTGTGCTGACTTCATACACACGGTAAATACACGTTGTAGCGGATACCCGGGGAACTGTTAAGGGAAGAGTCTTAAGTTTTCGTACAAGTAACTACAAGTAACTTTATGAATTGAAAGAGTGTCCGTGGTGCGCTTATTCCCATTGGGGTAGCTAAGTGCACCGGGAATAGCTAGTAATTAATATAAACAAATGTAAGTAGTCCATAATAATTATTAACAGACCAGATAGGTGGTGCTGTGTCTGTGACCTTTAAAGTTTTATCTTTGAAAGTGCTTTTCGACTACAGAAATTGCTTCTGCTGTGTTTGAAGTGAAGTCACAGGGTGATCACCGAATTTCAAAATAGACCTTGAAATTTAACCCAGAGCAAAAAAGGCTAATACTTTTTTGAACCACAATGTCGAAAGTATGTGAAAGAATAAATTGGTGCTTAATTTTTCGTTTAATATCGCTTATAATTACGTACACCGAAAAAAGTTATTACACCTTTTAAAGATTTTATTATACCTTTCACCACAGGTGGAACACTAACAAAGATGTACGTCTGTACATCCGTGTTAGTGCTGAAATAAACTTTG
Source organism: Cistogaster globosa (assembly GCA_937654795.1). Lineage (NCBI taxonomy): Eukaryota > Metazoa > Arthropoda > Insecta > Diptera > Tachinidae > Cistogaster > Cistogaster globosa. The sequence goes on along the minus strand of OW569403.1, from coordinate 134,968,461 downwards.
CCAAGGCAATAGATGAGCTAAAGAAAATTTTAATGACCCAATCGATTAAACAGAGCTTTCAAAAATTTTGCTATTAAAAATCAGCAAGATTTGTCCATGTCCTTCGAGGCAGCAGACAAAACGCCACGCCAGCCTGTAATTTTTCTATATCATTTGGAACAATGAAGTGACTTCAATGAAAAAAAAATATATGGGGCGATAGAGAATTGAGAAATAAGAAAACAACATTGAGAGAAAAAATTGGCGCTTGCCCAAGTTATTGGCCTCGGAATTTTTTATAGAAAAGTACGATTGTGTAGCATTAAGATATCAATATGGGTATCATTAAAAAGCTTTTAAAGAGGTCTTTTAGGAAACACTAAAATTTTTGAAAAAATGTTAAGATGATAATTTTCTGCAAAATTATGTATCGCACTTAATTTTATTTCTTATTTTTTAATTCTCTATCACCTGATTGTAGTTACTACACTAAACTAAATTTATATATATGGTGAAGGGTATATAAAGTGTGGCACAGCAAAACTTAGCACTCTTACTTTTTTGTTTTCAGATTAAAATAGTAATAAATTTTTAATTGTTTCAGTTATTTATTTAATAAGAAAATTTACTTCCTTTCTTTTTAAATATACAATTGATTCAATTAACTATTTAATTAGCGAAATTTTTTTTTTGCATTTCTTGGAACATAATAAATGATTGATGTCTTGAAAACTATGTTGGAAGCTTGTACGTTTCTAAAAAAAATTTCAGAGCCTCATAGCTAGAAAAATATGTCGAGCGCCAATTCTTTCTCTGGAAGTTTTTTTTTTAATTTTTTTATTCTTAATCGCTCTATGTTTTCTTTTTTTATTTGAGCTGTTTCGAAAGATACGAACTGATCGAAACTATGTCTAATCGATTAGCGTACTTAAATTTTCCTTATCACGTTTAGTGTTCTGTCAAAGTTGATTTCAGCATTAACACGGACGTACAGACAGACATCGCTCAAGGACTCAGAATATTAACACTTTATGGGGTAGAAAATGGCTTTTTTACAAATTACTTGGGAACTTGGACATACCCTTTTTCAACTTTTTGTGGTGAAGGGTGTAAATATTGTACTGCAAAGTGCATTGTATTGCATTGTAAATTTCCCGAAAGATCGAAAGATCTTAATTCCTGAGAATTTTAAAATCTATCATCATCTCGGAAAATCGAAATCGGGATTTTTAAAACCCATCACCAATTAAGTTGCTATTGTGATGTTGCACAACTGGTAAACGCTTTCAGCGATCCTATATAAAAACGCTTTGACACAAAACAGCAGTTGTGTTAGTTTGTTATACAGTTGCGTTCAATAAAATAGCACCACGCACAAATTTATAATGAGACCTTTTACATCTTTTTAACTGTTGAGCGGATTCAACTCAAAACAAAATAATAAATTCTTTGATTTTGACGGTTTATTATCATAAAATATTTGGTTTTTTCAACATTTTGTAGTACGCCAATTAATATAAACAAAAAACTTAAGAACTACACGGTGAAAATAGTAGTACTTCAGTTGATTTTTAACAAAAATTAGGGGTCTTTCTTAAAATAAATCAAAAATTTCACTCAGATATCTTGTAGGTAGTTTAAATGTATGGTTTCAATACATTGTCGCGTGCCCTTTGTTTGCTACTACCGCGGCACCACGTCTTCCCTTAAAAGTCACTAAATGTTGGCATCCTTCCTCTTTAATGGAACTTGAAATTTTCTACACAGCCTCCCAGAGCCCTTCAACGCTTGTCGGTTTTATTGCGGATACACTCTTCTTTTTGTCCGTCCACAGATTTTCGTTAGGTTTCAAATCTGGGGACTATGCAGGCTACTCCAGTAAATTAACAGAGTTATCGTTAAACCATTTTTTCAGCCCTTTTGCTGGTGTGTTTGGGGTCATTGAACTGCTGAAAGATCCATACCAGGGACATTTCGTAGGAAGCATACGGCAGCATGATTTCATCAAGCCCGACAGTACTGATTTGTTTTCTCCTTACCATAATAACCTTAATCTATTGAATCTGCACGTACCATGATTGAAACCTAATTGCTTCAATAAAGTTTGCATTTAGTAAATTGTTATCTAAAGAAATGTTTTTTTGTTTTTTTTTCTTACTGGAAGATTTGTAAATAAAATAAAGGGGCTCCAATCAAGTGGCAATAGTGTTAAAATAATATAAAGAACAAATTCCGAAAATCCTCAAACGGAATCTTTTATCCCCATTTTATAAAAAAACCCCCACGTTGCATACAAATTTCGCTATCTGGCAACACTAATTAATAAAAATGAGATATTTACCTTCTCATTTGCTTGAGAACGTTTAACAGATTCAGCCATGACAGCAACAGCTGCTGCTGACGATGAAAATAATAAATTGTGTGGAAAATGCATTGACTTAACATTGTTAACTGATGGACAGGAGGCGGCTGTTGCAGAAGATGAGAAATTGTTTAAAGCAACAGGTGGTGTTGGTGAACATGCTGCAGACAAATGTGTCTGAGTTTGCGTGCGCTTGTTATTATCTGTATTAAAATTTTGATGTGGCTTTTGTTGATGAGGAGCATCATTCATATTATGACTGTGATGCAAAACTGCTGTCGCAAATAGATTTTTATAAAACTCTGCCGGCATAAGAAATGGCGAAGTTTTTGAACTTGCAGCAGCATTTGTTTTATAGAAGTTTTGGTTATATTTTTGAGATTTTAAAGGCATCTTGGTATTATGCGTTGAAACAGTGTTAAGAGGTGACTGCGAAGAGGAGCAGGGTGATAACATTTTATTTAATTTCTTTTTATTTAAATTTAGGAAATAAATTAAAATTTAATGCTCGTAATTTTACTTAAATTTATTTATTTTTTATGTATCTGTTGATTATTCATTTTTAAGTGGTAATTTTTGTTCATTTAAAACTTCTTTTAAAATACCAACATGCTTTTGGTTGAACTTTTTTACCATTTTTATTACATTTTTTTTTAACTTGAATTTTTTTTGTTTGTTTTTTTTTTTGTTATTTTCTAACCATTAAATAAAATTATTTGTTTGTCTAACTTGCAAAAAAAAAAATTAAGCACAAACACGTAAAACTTAAACACACTTCCGCTTTTGATTTGTTACTTTTCCTTTTCTAAGTTCTTTTAGTGCTTTTATTGTTGATGTTTTTGCCCATTTGCACACTCCCAGACAGCCACCCATACAAAAACAGTTTCATTTTTTTTCTTTTTTTTTAGAAAAAATATTTGATCTAGTTTTTAGACCGTTCACACTTGTGTTTTATTATTTACAAGAAATATAAATTTTTATTTTTCAGTTTTTTGAATTTTTTAGATTTTTTATTTTAGAGTTTTTGCAGCATTTTCAAGAGGGGCAGTTGAGGGAATTTAGATTTTTGTGGCACATTTTGTGTGAAGCTCTTAATTTTTTTTCCACAAATTTTTTTATTTTTTATTCTATTTCTATTTATTTAAATTTTTTTATATCACTGTGCAACAACCTTGAACATGAATGCATTTTTTAAATGTATAAATTATTTTAGCTTTTGGTTTGCTGCATTCGAGCTCGTGAGAATCATTGTGTGTCATGTATTTATTCTATTTCTGACACCGATGACTGTGATGATGGGTGATTTAGAAAATTTTTTTGCTGTTGTCCGGCTTCATATCTATGAACCAAATTAATATGTTTCTGTTTATGTGTTTGGCTGTGTTTTTTGATTAAGAGTTTAATAGCGATTATGAATGATAGATATAAAATAAAATATCTGTTGCTTAATTTAAAAAGTTTTTTTCTGTTTTTTTTAGATTTGTACATAATTTTTTAGGAACTTTTGTTACTTTATTATCAAATGTGATTTTATTAGCTTAAAATTATTCTTTATTTGAGTGGCTTTGCACTTTTTTTTTATTTATTTAATCTACTAGGAACTTTATGTTGCCACAAATGTTTATTTAAATTCGTTAGATTTTTACATATTTTAGACAATATGTTTTTTATAGTCACATCTAAATTAATAACTTTTTTAAGATCTATTTTTGACTCCATTACACTTAAACACAGATAAATTAAATGCTGTTCAAATACAAATGGATGGTAAAAAGAGGAAATTTTGTAGAACAATTTTCAGGATTTTTGGCCAATTTTTAAACAAATAGTTAAAGATTAAAATTTGTTTTAAATAAATTAAACACTTTAAAATCCTAATTTGTTATAAAAAATATTTAACAGCCAAATTTGTTTATTTTTCAAAATGGCTTTTAAGTTGTTTCAAGGTCAAAAGTACAAAGCTTTTAAATGGTGTCTCACTATTTGCATATGATATCTTATTGCAGACTGTTGATGGTAAAAAAATCGGTGCATTGCACAAGAGAATAACATCTTCAATTCTAAAAAATATTTCCAGAAAATGAAAGTTTCATAAAAATCATATTAAGGATTTAAAAAGTTATCGAAACTTTGTAAATCCTTTAGTTTATTGCAAGTTGAGTCACGGTACGCCCCTGAGGAAGAAGTTACTTTTATTTAAGCTTTTCATTGTGACATGATATTGCAATAGATTCTGCCTCAAATAAATTTTATATATGAATGTTCATCTGGACATTGCTAAAAGTGATGAAGCAGGTAAAGAATTTTACTCGCTTCTTTTTACAGTAATGGATTCCAAGAAAATAATATTTAAGACTGCTGGTCTATACCAGTACAAACTGTATTCAATCATGCAATAGAGAAACCCAGCTTAATTAATTTAAAATTATCAAATCCATTTTGCGTTACTTCAGAATGGCCAACCGTTCTAAAATAGGATGGAACACACATACGGAATCGGAAAACTTTTAGCTTTTAAATAGGGAAAATAGAAAGATTACTTCAATGGTCTATGGTATTGTGCTTTTAATCTACAGGGAATCAATTAAGATATGGCTAGATAGCTAGCCCAGCCTAACGATTGACTTCTCAAGCAACTATAAAAATAAGAAGAAAAAAAGTATCTCCGCTTTTTACATTTACTTTGACGGCTCTTAGAATCTCAAGCCACCAGCAGGCTTTAGACAACATCACTGCTTGATGGGAATAAGGAATAAAAATTGTAGAGATATTTTGCTAAAATTTTTCCCACGCAATAAATTCTCTCTGTCATTTCAGATTTTGCATTAACTTTTTTAAGCTTTCTCACTCCAACAACAAAAATTGGCCTAGCACAGGAGTGTGCAGCACACCCATGCTGTAGTCACGTGAATCAATCATTTTTATTTCTTCCTTATTGTCAACAGAAAACGGAAAAATTAAAAGAACGCCTACAAACGTGCTAAGTGTGCACCTATAAAATATATGACCCTGAAATACTTCTAATGAAAGTCCTCCTAGGGAACGAAATAGTGGCTATAGATTAAACCAAAACTACGAAAATTCACAATATCAATACGATGCGCTCTTTTAAAGCCACTAATTGAATGCTACCAGGAGTCTTAAGGATCTCTCTTAGTAAAAGGATGCCGTTTAAGCAGTTTGCTTGCCTGACGTTAACTGTTGCAGTAGCGAATGCTAAGAAAGTAATAAATGGTATTTTTTGTAATTTTTCTTTTTATTTTTGATGCTTTCTTTTTTTTAACACAAGTTGTTTTTTCACTTCTTTAAACTTCAATAGCATTTTTTAGCAAAAGAAAATTTTATATCATTAATTCAGTGCCATTTTTAATAACACTTGTATGTATGAAGAGCATCAATTTTTTTATTCTCTTATGAAACTCGTTATGCTCTCTGTTGACATAATTAATATCACTTATACGAAGTGAGCGACCCGTAAAAAATTTTTTAGTTAAACAAAATATTTTTTACTGCACGATTTAAGAAAATTAAATTTTAGAAACACTTTTTAAAATTTTAAATGACACTGTTACACGTCTGTATAAATATTCCTAAAGGAATTTGTACTGAAAAACTTGTGCCAAAAAGGCTTAATTTTGATTGATTTTTTTGTTTATATTTTTTTTATTATATTGACACCACTCTTATTGTGTTACTAATTATAGAATTTCTATTTCTTATTTTTAAGATTATTGATAAAAATTTTATTTAATTTATTTACACATATTTATATTTTATATATATTTTTTTGTATAAAAATAAGTTGATTTTTGAAGAACGCGCGCTATTTTCTTGTTTTTGTTCAATTGCAGCCATCTCCACCAGCATATGAACATCATCTTGGCTACGTATGCTGGAATCAACTGGAGTTTTTCAAAAGGCATCAGCAAACCAAGCGTTACGTTACGTTTCTATTTTTTCCTGTTGTTTTATTTTATGTTTTTTTTTTCATTTTTAATATTATTTTTTTTTTCGAGGCTCTATATGTTGTGAATGTTTTGTAGTGGGGATTTTTATGTGTTTTTTCTTGTAGTTTTTTTTTCTGATTCTTATTATTTTTTATTTCCACTCGTCGACGACTACTATTAATACTACTGCTGCTATTTTTTCTTTTAGTTTTTTTTTTGTTCATCTTTAGTAGTTTTTTTTTTTGCCATTGTAGTTGGATTTTTATATTTTTTTCATTTCTTGAAAGCAGCTACAAGCAGGGCTTTATAAGATGTAAACCTTTCACCGTTGAAAAAAAATAAATAAAAATATTCTAAAAAATACGAAAAAAACTGCCAGAAGATGAAAAACAACAACAATAAAATAGTGTATCAGCATCAGTAATGTTTCAAGCACTTGCATTCAAACAGCAGCCATCAGCCGGCAGCGGCAATGGCAATGGCGATACAGCGTTAAAAAATGTAAGAGATTGATTTTATTTTATACGTTTTTAGCGTATTTTTTCATTTAACAGCGACAACAACAATAGCACCAGCTCTAGCAACGTCTTTGAAATGTATTTATTTCTATATGTCGTCCTCTATTTTTTTTTTTGTTCCTGCAACCATGTCCTGTTTTTTTTCTTTTATTTTTTGTAACTTATATTTTTTCTTAATATAAAGTGGGGTTTCCATTATTTTTTTTTCTGCTGTTGTTTGACTGCAGCTATGTATGTGTCGGTTTTGATCCTTTCTTTTCTTGTGTGCATGCGTGCATATGCATGTGTATGTAAGTTAAGGTCCTTAAGTAAACCTTAGTATGTTTAGTTGCTAGGCTATGAACATGAAATAGTCAGTCTAGTGTAGTCACTGTAGCATTGTATTGCTTGCGTTTAATATCTTTTACTATCCAGCTTTAGAAAATGATTCAAGTATTAGTTATTTCTTGGCTGGTACTAACATATGTGCAAGATGTTTGTTTTCCACGTTTGCAATAACTGAACTTGGCTATTGCTACCATCCTAAGACGTTATTCTCTTCTTTTTTGTACTCGTTGCTGCGGCAGTTTTTGTTTTATTCTTTTTATTTGTGTTGCTTAAGCAGACGTTGCTATATGTGACCATTTCAATATCAACATATTTAAGAGGAGCGAACACCAGCAACATATTTGACGATGTCGTTTTCTTTTTAATATTTGTTCCTTCAACGGTTTCCTTTTTTACTAGTTTCAGTTGTTTTCTTTTACGGTTAAAGGGACATTACAGACTGCACAGTGTTTTTGAAGCCTTAAGAAAATTATATTGAAAATCTAAGGAAATTTTAAATATAAAACATCCTTACGAAAAATATAATTGCAGAGGTACTAGCTAACCCAAGGATTACTGATGTACCAAAATATTTTTAGAAGCAATTTTTTGCTCGTTAAGACCAAATAGTATGCCAAAATAACTGCACTTTTTCAATTCTAATATGGCTTAAAAATTAAGGCAGAATTACTCTAACTCTTGTGGGGACTTGTCAGGGACAATCAGGCTTGCCACCCGTACTTGATAATAAAGTATTGTACGTTATTTCAAGAAATTTTACGATAACAATAAAGTACGCGAGAATACTTTATTTCGCATAATTTAATTTATCTAAAATTCAGATTATATTTAATCAGGGGTATTTGTTCACGATTATTAATATTGACGTTTATTTCTTAAAACCATGACGAATTAAAAAAAAAAAATAATCTGGCTGCACTGATTGGAATGAATAAACCACGAACCACGAAACTTTAGTAAATAAAATACTCCTACAAAACGTAATTTTGATTATGAAGCGGTTAAAATAGATAGTGAATATGTAATACCTAAGAAATAAATCAGCGAAGCGGAGGAATAAATGATTGCAGAAGTATAAAAATGTATGGGAAATTGAACATAGTGATTGGTTAACCAGTGATCATCAAAATGATTAAAATGGGAAATGCAAATTATATGAAACAATATTTACGATTGCTTCACTTAAAATAGAACATATAACTACATATGTGTGGTGTAGAAAAATTTAAAAAGTGAAAAGCATTCTTTGTAAAATTTTTAGGTTAAGCAACACCTGCAAACAAAATAACACAAAACAAAATCAGAAATGAAAAAAACATCTAGACTATTTGAGAAATTTCTAAAAGTCATCTAAAAGTTCATTCTGTAGAGATAAAGAAAATGTTGCCACTGAGGTAGCCCTAACATATCACACTCTAAAACATAATTTACACTAGCATGGATTGCACTATAAAATTAAATAGGACTATTTATTCTAATTTAAGTGCAGCTACAGGAATTCGTCAAGCTAGAACCATAATGGAAGCACAAGTTACAGAGGTGTTGGTTGGGGCCGTATGCTATGCAAAATGTAAAATGTGATGTAAAATAAGAAAATTTATAAGCTGCTTATAAACAGACGCTTCAAAAAAAAAAATATATATAAAACTATTTCCATTAGTAATACAATATTTTAGGGCATGAAATGGCATTCAAAACAAGTAACTAGATTTTTAGGCAAATAGTACCGAGTCTGGTATGTGTAAGCCCATTAAAAACTCATTGTACCAAAACCAATTAACCTTTCAATATTTATCTGCCCTAATTGCAGACAACACAAGTGGCAATTTTGGTGTCAACCATTCTTTATTTACAAAAATGAGAGATTTGGTACCAGGTTTGATAAAAGAAAACTGTCATGCACACATAGTGCATAATTGCGTGCCATGAGTTTTTTGACATATGACATCGAAAATGTAATTTTGATAATTTATGCTCATTTTTCACATTCTGTTGTGAGAAGAGATGATTTGGAAAAATTTGTAGATGGGGACTTCCATGAAGTAAGACGCAATGTCGGAACAAGATGGCTTTCGTTTTTGCCATGCATTGATACTTTACTATTAAATTGGTCACCTATTCAAACTTATTTTATAAGTTTAAATAACTGTTCAATAATTTTACAAAATTTATTGATGCACCTGATAAATTTATTTAATAAAGCTGTAAAATGTTTAGAATAACAATTTTCGATATTCATGGGATAGTTGATTTCAACGGAACCGATTAGCAAAAATTTACACGAATTTTTTATTATCTATTGATAAAGCCTAAATAAATGTTTTGATTTTAAAAGCACAAACTGATTATTTAAAATTATAAATATAAAGGGTCATCCAAATGCAACGCCTTGATGTCAGCACTAATAATTTTTACACGTGACATCTTTTCAAATGGCGAAAGCCATTTTGTTTTATTAGAAGGTAGCACGGTTTTAACCATGGACAGGTACACATTGCAACAACACGTTTACATCATTCAAACTTATTATGAAAATAGGCGTTCTTTGGAAAATACCCATCGCAAAATTCGTGATTTTTTTGGTGTAAATAATCGGCCAAATTAATCTTCAATTCAAAGATTAGTGAAAAAATTCGAAGAAACTGGTTCTGTTACTGATAAACCAAAAAGTGGAAGACCAAAAACTGTACGCACAAATAAATATTGCTGCTGTTAGTGAAAGTGTTGAAAATGAACCGAAAACATCAATTTCGCAAGAATTGGGCATATCTTATGGCTCCTCATGGAGGATTTTGCATAAAGATTTGCATTTACATACTTATAAAATTCAATAAACCCAGGAATTGAAAGAAAGAGACCATTTACAACGTCGTAATTTCACTAGTTGGATTATTGAACAACGAACAACAGATCTATTGTTTTCAAGCAAAATTTTGTTTAGTGACGAAGCTCATTTCAGAATGGATGGATTCGTCAATAAGCAAAATTGTCGTATCTGGGGTGATGAAAATCCTTGTGTTATTCATGAAAAATCTCTACATCCACAAAAAGTTACTGTTTGGTCTGCATTTTGGGCAAATGGAATCATTGGGCCATTTTTCTTCGAAGATGATGCTGGAAATGCTGTTACTGTGAATGCTGAGCGATACCAATCACAGTTGAATCATATTGATGTGTCTGACGTCTATTTCTAGCAAAACGGTGCTACATGTCACACAACTTGAGAAAACATTACGCTTTTGCGATCAAAATTTCCTCAACGTGTACGAGTAATTTCACGAAATGCAGATTTCAATTGGCCTCCAAGGTCATGGATCTAACACCATTAGATTTTTTTTGTGGGGTTTTTTGAAAAGTCGAATGATCTAAAGAACAACATTCAAGTTGCAATTCGTAAAATAACACCAGCAACATGTCGGAAAGTCATTGGAAATTTCGATATTCGGATTGATGTCTGCAGACGCAGTCATGGTGGACATTTAAAAGATATTCTATTCCACTTATAATTGTAATGAATCATACTTTTAATAAAAAAACAGCTTGAAAAAATTGCAAATAGTTTGTGTTTTATTTCAAAGAAATATGTAGGCGCGTTGTTTGATGACCCTTTATATTAAAAAAGAAACATTGAATTTAATAATATTGTCAACATAACCAAAAATTTGAATCTAAAGAATATGGATGATCTGTATGGAGAAATTATTATAGTCAATAGGTTAGGTTTTTTAGAGTTATCTTGCACCTGAGCTAGTAAGACTGATGATAATTTATCAAATTTGTGTAAGTCATTTCATTTTTCCTTTCTTTTCCCGTCACGTAAGCATTTACAGAGAAATTGCTTTCAGTAATAAGGAGCAAGTGGAGAGACTTGAATATTGAATATTTAATAACTAAATCTTTTTTTAAAAAGAAAAATTAATTTAACAAATGTATGCGGACGTTTTCCAAAGAAAACAACAATGAGAATGATGGGGAGATGTTCGTACACTTCCGCTGCCTATACACTGCACTGAAATGTCGATAACCACAACACCTCGAGCCCTGGTATTTTGAAATCCTATCTGATGTTTCCTTATTTGTCGTTTCTTTTTGCATCACTCTTCCACATCCTATCCCTTTCTTCCTCCTTCTATTCCAACGTTTCCAGTCGTCCATACATATTCTCTCTATATCTTCTTTTAATCCTGACTTTCTTCTTCCTCCACCTTACAGGTAACACAAAGGGATCAGCTAATAAACCTAGATGGTCTGTGAAACACAGCTGGCTGTTGAAGCTAATCTTAGCTAATTTAGCCTCTCTGCAGTAGATCTTTAATTTAAATACAAAATAAACTCTGTGATGTGAAGTTTCGCTCTTTCTACTTTTTTGTTAAATAAAGGATAACCGAAAAAGGTTTTTCGTGTCTTTTAGAAGAATTAATTTTAAAAATAATTCAAGTAGATTAAATTTACTGCATAAACTTCTTAGGGCCAGCATACAGATTCATACTCAATAAAGGAATAAAAAGAATTGTTGGATTCTACACATCTGAAACTAATAATAGGTAAGAAAAATAAAAGCTTTAGGAACACCTAGACCCAGAAGCGATAAAAGTTCTTAATCTGAGTATTCCAGAGCTGGATAACTAGACGGACATAAAAAACTGTAAGGTGAATTAGTTAAACTAAGCGGTAACAAGAGTTTTTTAGCTTCAATGGTCTCGATCGAAAAAGTAACTTTAAACTAATAACTGTAGTTGGGTTCTTATTATTGTTCATGTGAATTTTGTATGATTTCATAAATCACTCTTCTTTAGCTGGATCATTCATTTAATAATATTAAAAACTGTATTAAATAATCAAATTCAATTTTTAGATTTCTTTGCCCAAAAAAAACACTGTTCATTACAACCATTCTCGTATAATTTTCTTGTACAAACCGGTATTATTTTTAAAGGGTATTTTTTTAAAGGTATTAAAACTTTAATTTGACATTTTAAAAATACGTTTATTTCCTGAATAACTTCATCAAAACGTAAATGGGCTGCACTCAATGTAGGAGAGGGTAATGATGAAAACAATGTTAAAAAGCCGGAACCGTACTGGTTATAATGATTCCTTTATAGACATAATGCTGTTAATGTGGCCTACAGTAGTTTTAATTTGAAGTGGCATAGTGATACAAGTATCCCATTTTTATTAAAGGTTTTAAACAAATGAAATTGGCCAGTGGTACATCTAGAAAAAAACACCTGTTGTTGTTATAAAAACCCATATTCGTCGTGCTTTTTGTACCTTTTGTTTGGCATCACATTGCACTTTTTTCATTCACATTTCAGCAGAATTTTCTAAATCTTATAAAAGTAAGTGCATATTTTTTTTATATTCCTTCTTGCTTTAGAACGGCGTTTTTGGCTCGCAATTGTTTTTTATTGTTGAGGGAGTACAAACAGTAATAAAAACCATGTTTTACTATTTTCTTGTAATAGTTTTTTATTTTTTTATTTTTGTGTAGCAAATAAAAATAAATCATTGACATAAAATTCAATTTTCACGCGATTTGTAAGGAATTTAAATTCGAAATCCAAAATGTTTTCCCGGCATTTTTTGCTTTAACATAAAAATCTAATTTCACTTTAATTTTATCAAAGTCCAACAATTATTGGCAATGTGATATTTAGCCAATTAGGGGAATAGAGTTTAATAAAATGTAATAGATTTTGATATAATAAAATTAAGGCAATTTATACCTAAAGTTGTAAATTACGTTAGTTGAAACGTAATAGGTTTGGGTTTGCTATCAAAAACAAAAACTATTATTATAACTTTTTTCATTGGTTTAATTTTTATTTTTTTATTTATTTATTTTTTTCTTCTATTATTTTTAATATTTATTTTATTCATTTATTTTTGACCAGCACTCAGCCTAACTGCGCTGGAAGACAGGAAATAGGGAAATCTTAAACGTGACGAACATACAAGCAAATAGATAAGCTGCACAACAGACGACGGTAACGATATTTTCATACAAATTAGACATATTTTTCGTTCAAAGTCAATGCCACCGAGATAAAATTTTATTGTTGGTTTTAGCTGTTCTCTCATATCTTTTCTTAACAGTATTGCCATATATTTAAAAAAAAAAACTGTATTTTGTAAGCATTTGAATTTCTTATAAAAAAAATCACATTATTTAAATAGAAATAAAATAAAACTAAATTTGAAAAAAAAAAACAAACAAAAAATGAATTTAAATGAAAAAATAATTGAAAGAGTTATAAAATATAAGCCCCTGTACAATCTACAATCGTCGGGCTATATAAGTTTGAAGAAAGATTTGTGGGCGAAAATTCATTTAAGATTCATTTAAGTATAAAATATTTTGGATAAAAACAAAAATTTAACAGAAATGTAAATTAATGCAGTCAAAGAATCATCGTAATTTTGTTTATTAATTCTCAGTAACGATAAATAGTTCCGTTACCGTCGTCTGTTGTGTTTCTACACAAAGGGATTATTTTGTACGCAAAAAAAAACTAGATAGTGCTTTAAGCCAGGATTGACTATCATACTCAGTCGTACGATCTGTCAAAAATTGCATGTGTGCTCAAAAAGTATGATAGTATTGATTGTATAATCTTTTAAAATAATTTATAAAATGATTTTTTCTATGCAATCAGAGTTGATTTCCTTTAAGATAAGTAAAAAAAAACAACAAAATATTAAAAGCGTCTGTTTTTTGACATTCTGTCAGATTTTTTTGTGATTAAATCGTGCGATTGTGTATTATAGTGAGTCCTGGTCTTTAGAACTGCCGCTCTAAAACACGGTAAATAATCGCACATAATGTAGTATATTCTTGAGCATACCTTAAGGCGCAATTTTTAAATACGTGATAAAAAAATTAATTTGTCGGCATACATAAAATTACTGGTATTGTCTTATGGCGGGAGCAAGCAATGTAATTAAAAAAACTAAAAATTCTCAAAATTTGTATAATTTGTTTAACTTTTAACTTAAGAAGCGTGTTGCAGTTAAAAAAAAAACGAAACGAAAGAAACAAAAACAACAGAACCAAACCAGGACGAAGAGAAGTTACTTTTTTATCGAAAATACTAAATAAAATCACATACTTATGCTTTAAGATCCTACCATTTCACAAAAAAATTAATCAAAATAAATTTACGAACTAAAACACAGACTGATTTCGTTATTGACAGAAATTACCTCATTTGTGATTTAGGCATTTCTAAGGCTAATTTAATCACCGCTACTGCTCTAGTAAAACTTTGTTTGTGAAACGAGTAATGCGTGTGTATTTTGTGAAAGTTTTTATACAACAAAAACGTTAATGAGTGCAATCGAAAGTCATGAACTTAGTGTACGCAACTAAGACACCACTGTCTTCCATTTAATCAAAATTTACTGCGAAAATCTTCATAAAAATTTATGTACAACCCAAGTCATGAGATAAATTTTTAATACAAATTATTATGATCCTTCTAGTTTCCGTTAACGTAATGCATGCACAAAAACCTCGTTCGTTATCTGCAGAATTGATACAATTCTGTGTTTGTTTTGTCTTATTTTATAAGTCACTTATGACTTCATCATTCACTACAGTCATTGGGATAAACAAAAAATTCAACAGGTTGAATATTTAACATTTTCTGTTCAACTGTTTATATATTTCTATTCATTTTGTGGTTTTAATTTCTTTTCTTGGGTTTTTTTTTTTTGTTAGGTAACGACTGTTTTTAATTTATAATTCTGATTGTAGGGAATTCATTACAAAATACTGCACTTCTTCTCTTTCAATTTTTACAAGATTTTTTACACGTTTTTATAAATCCCTTAAAAAAACTAAACAAGTAAAAGCACACATACTTACACAAGCACATTTTTATAAGAAAAAAAAAGACTGTTTACAAAAAAAGATAAAAATAAATAAATAAAAACAACGCGCCATTATTTCTTTCTTCTTAAAAATCAAAAAGAAAAGCGAAAATTGTGCTTCTAACATACATTTTTATTCGTAAGAAGGCACAGCAAAAATTACGGAAACGCACACACATACATACATCTGTGCACATTCCAACAAAAAAAAAAAAGGAAATGAAACTAACTGTAGAAAGAATAAATGTCATTGCAGGGAATGTTAGCAGGGATTTTTATGTTTCTTGCATTTTTTATGTTTAAAAATGTTTTTTTTTTTTTTTTGTGTTTCATTCTTATGGAAACATATGAAGCAGTGTCAATTACTTTCATGTTATTGTTTGCCTTGCGGAAAAGGACCAAAATGTCTTTAACGTTTACACTGTTTCTTATAAAGTTTGGCAAAAAGTTAATTGCTGATTTTTATGAAAACAATTGTGGATTAATAAATTTTGTAATAAAAAAGAAAACGTACATATTGCATCCTCTGATCATTCGAATACTATCAATATTTGGCACTAAGTTATGTCAATATGTAAAAGGAACATCAAGAGCTCAATAAAAACAAAATTTTATAAGGTTTCTTTATAAAAATCATTTTTTTCTTACATTAGCTATTCTGAAAATCTTAAAAAAATTAAATTGTTTGTGGGGGAATGGATCTAAAGATCATAATACTTTTTAAATGGTTATGAAAACACATGGCTTTTAGGGGATCTCAAAGCATCTGTATGACAATCAGTAATCATAAAAAATATTTTTAGTGTTGCCAGGCCAGGCCTGCCATATTTGCCGATTTATCGTCTCAAAATTATCAAAGTGCCGATTTGCCGATTTTTGCTCGGAAAAAGCCGATTTTTTTTACTCATAAAAGCAGTAACTTTGTTCACTTTTGGGCATTACTTGTTACATTAAGAAACGACTGTTAAGTTTGTTTTTCCATGAAAAATTGTATCCTTAATATAAAAGTAATGTAAGTAAAAAAAAAACTTAAAATTACCTAATCAATTCCTTAAAACTAAATTTTTTTAGTGTGATTTTAATTAAATTAATAAAAATTAACCATTTATGTAAACAATAAATAAATAAATAAAAAATAAATTAAACTAAATAATTTTAACGTGATAGAACACAAATTTTTGTTATCTAGTCATTCTCTTCTAAATGAACGTAATTTTGAATTGATAGAAATGACAATGAGAAAAATAGAATTATTTATGTAATGAATGGATTGAACAGTGGAGCGAGAATAATATTTTTTCATTTAACGAATATCTCAGCAGTATTTTATTCCAACGAAAGAATCAATAAAAATAAGAGTGAAAGAACCGCTGGTAAATTTGTCTCCAAGTCCAATGGAAAAGATATCAGAAAATGAACCTCTTTAGATGTTTTATAAAACTGCTTCAAATGACTCTAGAAAACAAAAATATATGCAAATATTGGAATATTTCTATTATTTATTTTTTATAGGTTTTGTGTTAGTTTATATGTTGTTTACCATTGCTTTATACTGAATTGCTATTTTTTTTTTGTATTAATAAAAATATTTTTTTTATATTAAAAATGGGGTATTATTAATTTGCCGATTTTTTGCCGATTTCATAAAACCGAATTGCCGATAATGGCGATTTCTAATCAAATTAATCTGGCACCCCTGGTTGTTTAAAAAAAATTACCAATGTTTTTACAACTATTGTGAAGGTAGTTGGCTCAAAATTTACTAGTAGAAATACCATATGTGTGATTATAGTCATACCATTTTATATAGCAGACACATATAACAACAAACAAATTTACTAGTTTACTTGAGACATATTATAACGAATAATCCATTACATGTTGTTAATTTTTTTTATTATATATACGAATATAGTTTTTTTTTTTTGTAGATTCAAATCGTGTTTGACCAGGTACTTGATAAGTTGATACTGCAAACGACTTTCCTTAATTTTTTGTGATCTAAAACAAATTGTTTATAGCCACCCTGTTATTGCAACAGAAAATCCTTTTTCTATTGTAATAGTAAGGACACAATCCTTATTTAATGGCCAGCTTAAATATTCCTTCATAAAATCTGAAGCTTTTTTACAATAGAAAAAGCTTTTGCAAATTATTTCAAATTGAAATTTCACTCAAACATTGTGTTTTCTCAAAACAACAACAAAAATAAATCCTCTTTTATAAATTTACTTGTACTCATTATTAATATAAGAGCACACAAATTTATATTAAGAGAACTCATGCTTTTTTGCTACCCCAAAAAAAAAATCCTCATGTATTTTTTGTAGTGGGCGTGCTAGCTAAGAATTCTTTGGCACATTGCTGCTAGGAACAGTCTACCATTTTTTTGTGCATTCTCACTATTTGCTGTTGTGGTTTGTTAAAAAAACATAAAAAAGTTTAGTGTTTTTGTTGTTATAAATTCTGCTATAATTTAAATAGTTGCGATTACGCCCATTTTTTTTTCTGCACCAACCCAACTTTTCCACATACGATTAAGTAAATAAGTTTTGTCAATATGTCGTTTTGATTCGTTAACGAAGTAGATTCATGAATTATTATGTGTGCATTTGGTTTTTAACTTTTTACTTTAATTATTGATTTGAAATAATTTTCAATTACCTATGTGATGGTATGCTGACGTTCAGTCGGCTTCTCTATTTCAATTTAAATAGATAATTTCTTCATTAAAAAATGTTATTATCAACAGTTATGGCGGCAAAAATTAAAAAAAAGGAATGTCACCAATTCAGTGTTGCACAATCATACGGACTGATTAGTTGCGAACAATTTATGGTCGTTTTTAATTGAAACGATTAAATGTTCAATTGCAACAGGGAATTTTTAATTCTTTTAATATTATATCAAAAAGCTGTTACAAGTAATTAAATTAATAATAATAAATAGGGCACAGTGGGGCAGAATCAAAATATTTTGGAAATAGCTCAGGCATTTGTAAAGGACTAGGCCAATTGATCAAAATATGACGTAAGCTTAGCAAAGCTTAAGCTTTATGAAGAAATTGAAGAATTGCCAAGCGTTAGAAAAAATTTCAGTTGCGAGGTACCCAAAGTTGAGACTACATAGCGCCATCTCTGGAAAGCAGATGATACCCACTTTTTAAACTTAAGCTCTTATATTCTTCTACTCTGCTCGTGCCAAACAATCAAAGGCCTGGTCCTTTACAAATGGCTGAATTATTTCCAAAATACTTTGATTCTGCCCCACTGTGCATACATATACATATACATATCAATCATTAATCTGACACCACGTTTTAATTTGTTGTTTATTCGTATGTAAATGAAACTGATTTTAAAATCAATTTTTTTTAATCTTCTAATTAGCAATAAATATTACGTAAGTAGTTCTAATGCGTTATGCCAAATCGTAAATAGGAGCATACTCAGACAGTCCGACAGTTTAAAGGGTTTTTCAGAAAGAGCCTACAGACTTTTAATGAAGGCGTCAATTGTGTAATGTATAAGAAATTGCACAAGACGGAAAAAGCTGTGGGGCGGGCTGAAATTTATTCTACGGGACCGAAATTCTCCACAGACAAGCTTACCTAAGACAACGCTATCTTAGTAATATATTAAAAAGATAGGGCGAAATAAGACTGCAACTTCACTTAAAAACGGTGGTATGCAAAACAAGGCACACATTTAAAACAACCCATTAGTAATTCGCAGAAAATTTTCAAATTGTCAACATAGATACTACTCGTATTAACGAAATATTGTCGGTCACTTGTTGACAACTCGAATCGGGGTACATATTATTTGTTATAATTTTTTTTAATGGAAAAATAATTTCAATAACTTCGTTTTCTTTACATGAGCCTATAGTAAATAGCTCTTAATTTTTTTTTTTTTTTATTAACTCCTAACACGGTTTAGCCACGGATTAACAATATTTTTGTTTTTTTTTTTTTGTTTTTTAAGGGTTCTCAACCTGTGACCGGCGATATGCAATTGCGTTTTTAGATTTGGGAATAAATATTACAATCAACTTAAATTGAATTACGTTGTTTGCTGTCTAAAAATCATAATTTGTGTGTTTTATTGAACTGAAATCTATAATAATTTTAATATTAATAATATTTTATTGCTTGACCTGACTGACGTCTTTCTTTTTATACCCTTTACCACAGATGGAAAAAGGGTGTAGGTCTCTAAGTCATTCTGTTTGTAAACTATAGATGAAAAGGTATTCTCACTTCTTATGCATAGCGAAGTCTATTGATCAATGTGCGTCTGTCCGTCCTATATTTTTTGAGTTATGGGCCTATGAACTTTCCATAGAAAAATACGATAGTGCAACAATTTTTTTGAGGTATCAATATGGGTATCTCTTAAAAGCTTTTGAAGAGAACTTTCAAGAAATACTTATAGTTGTTAAAAATACTTAACCCATTAATATTCGATGATGTTTTTTATATTAAATTATATATAGTGCTTAATTTTTTATTTCCTTGGTTTGAATTGAGCTAGTGGAACGCTTTAAAATTGACCTTCTAAATTTTAAACAATGTTGTGAATTTGGCGATAGTAAATGATAATTTTCAATTCTCCGACGAATATAAATCGAATGGTACATTTAAAAAAGTCATTTTTCAAGCGCTGTCTTTACATTAAAATCTTTGCTTGAATTGGGTGCTTTTTTAAGATATTCTTCTTAGTTCCAGTCAAAAATCTTTTTTGTTCAAAATTTTATTGAAATTGTTACGTTTGTTCTTACATGATTATTTTTAGAATTTATGTAGGTTTTGCTTTTTATTTTTCCTTAATTATTTACTTCCCAGTAAAAAATAATGGATGTCATTCTTAGAGAAGGACATCTTATTTACATCCACAAAAGCTAATATATATTTTGCAGGTTTTGTATGCTACTTTTTAAATGTTTTTTTTGAAATAACATGTTGATCTACTTCTTAGATTTACATTTTTTTTTTTTGCATAACGATAACATTTTTTAAAAAAAAACTTAAGTTTTTTTCAGTATTTAGAAAGCGAATAGGAAGTAGTTCAATACTGTTAAAAACCAACGACATGACTTCAATGACATGCCTATGTAAAATTCACCCGAATTGGCACCACTTCGTCAGTAGTTGATGCCGTGTTTTCATTACATTTTTTTCCTCACTTTTTTTTACTGGGTTCTATATTTATTTACGGAAATATAGAACATTTTTTTAATAATAATAATAATAATAATAATAATAATAATAATAATAATAATAATAATAATAATAATAATAATAATAATAATAATAATAATAATAATAGCTGGTATTTTTGACTGTCTTTTTTAATTTTTATAATTTCAGCGATTTTTTGTTAACATGAAAAACCTTTTATAATATAAGGCATTAGAAAGGATGGCCTTTTTACGCCTATGAGCTTTTCCTAAAGTACATAGAGTTTTGGCTGGCATGGAAAAGCCAAAGATATTGATGATAAAAAATTTGAGCACGCTTGGTTCATAATGATGCCTTGGAGGGAGCTGATAAAATTTCTAATACCGAAATCCATTAAAAGCATGAGCCACCCCAATTTAATATGGCGTCCTATCCACGACAAATAAAGCCCTTTTAAATTCTGACTTCAACAGTCCCAAAGTCAGTTTTCGTACTTTGCCTACTAAGCCGCCAAGAGATTTCTTAGAAACGCCGTTAGTTTCGTTACAGCCATAACTAAATTAGCGCGTAAGACGCCAAGCAAAATAACGCATGGCTTTTACGCTGAAATGATATACCTAAATTAAAGCGCAACGTTTTGTTATGAACAGTAATGTAAACTTATCACTTTTAATAAAACCCCATAAAATGAAATGCAAAACAGTGATAAAAAGGCTACACAAACCCGAAAAAAGCTAAAATATCATTACTGTTTTGTAACGTTCTCTAAATACTACAAAAAAATATGTAAACAACAGTAGCTTGAGGGCAACTGCATTTCCTTACGCGCTGTCAAAATTGGATTTTCCAATTGCTAAGCATTGACGCCGTAGTATTAAAAGATGCTTCATACATTTTGTATGTACATGAGAAATTTTGACAGATATCTTGCGCTTTATGCGCTAATTTAGGAATGGCATTTAGTTACATTGTAGAATAGTTACTTTGAAAGTATGGTGAGTACGAAATTTCGCGGTACCCCTGCACGTATTTTGAACTCGTTTGACGATATACCTTCTTTAAAAACTCGATCAGGGCGATCCCTAAATAATGCCAGTAGCTCAATAAGCTTTTCTGCTTAATATTCTTCTCAAGATAAAGCATACTAAGTACTTTGGTACACAAAGATCTTAACTCTAAAGTTTATTGCGCCGCCAGCTACTGATCTGACTGTTTTTGTTTTTTTAAACCAAGTTTTCGTTTCAAAATTAAGCTTAAGAAAGGAATTATTAAAAATTTGCTTATAATAAAACAAAGTTTACAGTGGAAAAGGGCTTATTGGCCGACGGTCAAATAAAAAGTATGACTTCTCCTTTAACCGACCATCTAGTTTTCTATGCCAATGTGTAAGTTTATAGAATTTCATTTAATTTTGCATTTTCAACTTAATATTTAACTGGAATAGATACAAATCCAAATAATTAGTGTGTTAACAATTAAAAAAATGATCATATTTCTTTACAGATTTTGATTATTATTCGGTTTTATTTCGATTGCATTTCGACTGTAATTAGTTTTTAAGATAAGAAAAAACTCTCAGAAAATTAAGTGCATTAAATATGGTGGCTGTGGCAAAAATACTAAATTTTACTTTAAAATGTTGTGTTGCTATAATTTTAATAAAATGTAGAATAAAAGGTTTTAAGTTTCGTTCATTGATAAAAAAAGTGGGAATGTGTTAGATCATCCGGTCAAAGCGCTTACGAGCAAGAAATATTGACAAATGACACAACTATTACCGATGCAATTATGTTTGTGGCCTCTATAGTTGCTTGACGACTTAGAAGTGAGCATTGGAAAATCGTCGCCCTCCATCAATTAATTTTCGGCATCCGGTTTCTTTTCAATATGCAAAGCTGTCCTCAGAAATATTCAAATCTTTAGTAAACAATATAAAAAAATAAGTTTCTGAACTAAAGCTTTTTGTTCTTGAAATGAAGAATTAAAAATAACTGTTTTGATTGATTATGTATTTTTTCTTAAAATTATTGATGGCAAAGTCTTAAATGTAACAACAGATACCTTTTCAGCTTTGAAGTTTGCAATTCGCAAAAACTCACGGGAAGACTTATAAAATTTTGATGATTCAAGTGATGAATATAGAAGTTCTCGCGACACGCCAGAATTTGGGGTATGAAGTTTTTTTTAAGAAGGATAATGTTTTGATAAAAATGGAACAAAAAAAAAAACTGATGCTGGAAAAAATTATACAAAATTAATTTCTAAGGAAGCTTTGACTTACATTAGACTGCCCAAATTAGGAGTATGGAAATATTAACGATGGTAATATGTCCAGAGCATTTTTTGAAAATGATGATATAACAGCAGGAATTTTTTTTTTTATTAGCACTAGAGGAATAGTAAATGACCAAAAGTTTGATAATTTCATATGGAGAGTTATCACCAAAAGGCCAAAAATAAAAAATGAAAAACTACAAACTCTTTAGATGCACGAATACTTGCAAGATCTCACAGACTAAACGGAATAATTACATTTTTAATATGTCAGCGGTCTCTTAAGACCCACTAATTTCATAATGAAGACATCTAAGATATCGATGTTAATGATTATTTTAAGGAGAACTAACTAATAAGGATATTATACCAGTTAAAAAAATATATACTATAATCTAAAGGATTTAAAATTCAAGTGATTTTTAACCATCAGAAATAGTTTTCATAGTGCCTTTGTGAGCCTATGGCCATTTAGGTCACCCTTCTTTAAGCGAAAGGGAAGTTAACTCCTTTACTGTATACATTTTGTAATTAATACTTTTTTTTAAAGTTATGATATTTATAACGAAAACAGTAAAAGGAAAAACTGTACACAGTGACGCGGCTAAATTATGACGTGCAAATTATATATAGCAAAACTTGAGAAGTCTTCTTTCAAATGCAAATACACATAAAAATATCTTTCTAACTTTAAAATTTATGATTTTTGAAACGAACAAAGTCAAAAGGCCCTACAGTACGGGGTTCTTTTTGATAAAAAAAAATCCAGCTGCTAGCCTTGTTTTCTTAAAGACTCCGCGACCTTAACACTATTGCTCCTGGATTAAATAGTATCAGAGGTCAACTGGACGCGGTTTGAAACAAGGCGATAAGAACTTTTTAAGTTTGACATGTGAATAGCAACTGGTAACATGGAAACAAGCAGCACTATGTGCACTTCCGTCAAATTGGTTGTTGCACTTGAATCCGTTGGATTCAGAAATGGCGCGGTGCCAGTGCAAGTAGAAAAATTTAATCATTAAAATTAAAAATACAAAATTTATTTAGATAAAAAAAATGTTGAATTCTATGTCTCAATGCAAACCTCTCAAAAAATAAAAACTCATCGCGGTTAGGAAATAAAAAACTAGAAATTAAAATTAAATATTTAAATCATGTTACAACTTATTTAAAAACAATTTATTTATATATTGTTCTTGGGTTTCACTTAAAAAAGCGAAAATATAAAAAAAAATTAAACCTGCTAACGAAACGGAATAACACCAAAACTGTGTACACAAATTTTTCTCTAAATTGCAAATTATGAAAAAAAAATCCGAAATTATAATAAAAGAGGAAAACTCATAAGCAAGTAACCAGAAACCATATTTTGCATGAAGTCCAAAAGTTCATATGCATTTCAAATTTTCACCTAAAAGCAAAAATTTTTTTTTAAATATAAATTTTTCCAAACAATTGAAATTATGGCACAAATTAATTTTAGTTTAAAAATATAGCTATTTAAGAAAGTTATAATTTAAATAAAAATCTACATTTTTCCGCGTATAAAAAAGTCACCAAAAACTATAACATATTTCTATCCTATGCAGTGGGGCAAATGTTTTGCAATAAAAAAATAATAATAATAATATATAATACTTCACATGGTAGTAGCAGAGGATCATTCCAGCTAAAGTTATGAGTGTCAGCTTTTGAAGCATTAGATAACCTTGGACATGCACATTTTTCAATCCTTCCAAGTAAAAAAAGGTTTTTAATGAACATAAAATTTTTTATTTCTCTAAAAAATATTTATTAAAAGGATCACTAGAACTAGTCAACCTATTTTTTTATGAAACGATAAAGTTATGATCCTGCAAATAATGGGTTCTTAACACGTATTTCTCAAAGCCCCATAAGTAAAACAAAATCAGTTTCAATATTCTATTTCGTATTATGCGCAATTTTTGTCCATTAGAAGTTACGTTATTCATTTGCACATAATTTACCCACTTTGACTTTTCACTATGTTGTTGTTATCTACTTTTATATGTAAATTAGCAGTAACCACGATTTCGTCAGCGTATCATTTTTAATTATTTTTAAATTCAACTGTAGCAAAATGTCTTTTTAAATATTTTTGTTGTAGAGTTCTGTAGACAAAGTTAAAAATTTTGTATTTACAAAAATAAAATGTGATGAAAACTGTTTCAGAACCTTCATGCCGGAAAAATTTGTTGCTTTGATATTTGTACATCTATTTTCTTTACAAAAGGACTTAAAGTATTCTATATTTGAATCAAGGTTTTAAGGGAATTCTTCACCAAAATTTATTCAAATCCATCCATGAGGTTTTATGTGATGCAAACAGACGGACAGACAAACTTTCAAGAATAGATGTTTCATATTCCATATCGATTATTATCGTCCCCAACATAGAAATTTTATAAAAATATTTTATGTAAATAAATGATCCGCCACAGTTTTATCATAAATACATTTGTATAGATAACTAAATTTATATATATTGTATTTTTATAATTTACTATTTTTAAGCTATTGAATCCATGTATAATCTAAAACACACTATCCTTAACGAAAGAAAAGAATGTAAGTTTTTTATGCTGAAGCACAGAACAAAATTTGTGAGGTACCAATTTAAATTAAAAAAAAAAAAAAAAAAAACAATGACAGAATTTAATAAATGTAAGAAAAGAAATAAACAAAACGTTGGGAATATTATAATCTAGTGTTACTAGTGTTAAATCCTTAGCCTGCTTATAGACAGCAATGACAGAAAAGAAGTGTTGTAAATAAAGAGCACAAAAACTGCTTTTCAACATATTGTGCTTTAAAGAATTTAAAATAGAATTATAAAGTGTCTTAAAATTAATATTTAATACTAGATCTATTTGAATTTAGTTTAAAACAACTACTTATTTATTTATCGATCGAGTTTTTTAAAACGTTGCCGGCTAATTTAGCTAAAATATAAATGTCAAAAATATGTTGTTATGCCACGAATAATAAAACAATCACTATTCGTTCTCCAACATTTTTAACGATGTTAAATGGAACTGTAACAAATGTTTTGACAAATAAAAATATTAATTATATGACGTGTTTAAATTGTGAAACTTAAGCAACGGAAATGAATTATTTCAAAGCTAAAATTGTCAGTTTAACAGGTTAAGCACTATTAGAACATTTTAATATCTTAAAAATGATAATCCACAATCGTATGTACTTTCCTATGAAAAGCCCATAACCCACAAAATATAGGCGAGCGCCAATTTTTCCACTTAATTTTTTTTATTTTATTTTTTAACTCTCTATTGCCTCATATACTTATTTTTTTTTAAATGAAGTTACTTTACTAAACTAGATTTGTTCCAAATGATATGGAAAAATTAGAAGCAGGCGTGGTGAAATGCAGGCCTGGAAGCAAAAAGACCGATCTTGCTGATTTTCAGTAGCATAATTTTCGAAACCTTGTCTAATCGATTGGCGTATTTAAATTTTTTCTATAACATCTAGTGCGTAGCCAAAGATAATTGCAATCCGAACATGGGCGGAAAGACGGACATTGCTCAATCGACTTCGCTATGCATAAGAACTTAGAAATTAGAAACTACAAACGGATTGCAAAACTCTAAGTTGAGAAGTGTTAGTATCTACTTTTCCTTATACTTCATCATTGTGAGGTTTTACATTGCTTAACACTGCTGTGTTTCCCAATTTATTTTCTTTAATTTGTATTCGTATGGATTTCAAATCATGACTTACGGCAGATTTCTTTGTTTAAGAAGAAAATGAAGATTAAAAATTAAACTTCATCATGTGAAGAAATGAATAATTTTAATTTTTTAATATTCCTGTAATTGCTTTTATTAATGTTGTTTTTTATTTTGTGTTTAGCATGAAAAGTATTTTTTTTTTCAAGTTATTTTATTTTTTCAATATTTTGCCATCCCGTTGGGTGGCATCTTTAGGAAACAGGAAACAAAATTATTAAAAATTAATATTTTTTTGGTTTTTGGCGAAATATTGAAAAAATAAAAGAATCAACAATATTTTTATTTTTAAAAAATTACCTACTGCTTGAACAATTAGAAAATAAAATATTATTTCAATATCAAAGGCAACCATCTCTAAATTATGCCTGAATTATGAATTATGTCTTTAGGTCGTCTCAGGCTTTCGCGAACCATCCAATGCATAATAATTCAGGATATATGTATTAACTTTCTGAGTTCGAAAGTGCATATTGTAGAAATTAAAAACGGAATGTCAAACACGTATGGTGATACCCTTCACTACGCTTTCATATTTAAAAGAGACAATTTAAACTGACTTTTTTTATATAAATAGAACGTTACTTCTAAGAAGTATGAACAAAATACCAGTAGCAAAAATATTTGCTATCGGTATAATACAATTCTATCTGTCTTTATTTTAATTCTCTCCTTATAAACGTTTTTTGTAAAGTAATAAATTCTAACGAACTAAAATTTAGTACAGCAAGTGTTGTTATGAAAAACTTTCAAGTGCTCACCTTAAAGCTTGTACTATCTGCGATCGAACATTCCAAACCGTTGAGAGCATAATCCTCTACACCATTTACCAATTGTGTTGGCTGTTGCGAATGTTGATGATGTGGATTATGATGGTCGCTATAATTCTGTTCGATTTTTATCGTTGGACTTAAGACAGTTAAATTATTGGCAGGATGTAAACCAGTAGCGGTAAAGGAACCCTCAACTAAAATCGGAGCACTTGAAGCAGTAGGTGCCGTTGAATTTGTTAAAGCTGCTGCAGCGGCCGCTGATACCACTGATGATGATGAGCAGGTGTCGTGATAGGGCGCAACAACAAAAGATGGATATGAACGAAACTGATTGTACTCGGTATGAGAGTGTGGGTGTGCCAATTGTGGTCCTTTATACCAAGTACCATGCATAATCATTTAAGAATTATGCTTAAATGTTTGATTTTATTAAGAAATTTTTAGATTTGTAAATATATTTTTATTAAAAATTTAGACATTTTTCACTGCAAGAATTTTTATCATTTTTATTCTTTTATTTTTTTATCTTTTTTTTTTTCTTAAAATCGTAATTTATTTTCTATTTTATGATGATTTTTTGTTTGTTTTTTTTTTACAATTATATTTTCATTTTTTTTTTCTTTTCTTCTTATTTGTTTTACCAAAAAATTATTGCCTTTTGAAGCCACTTATTTACAGAAACACTTTAACTTCTTTTATTTTGCTTTCAACTGTAATTGAAACTACCACTTTAAAATGACGTTTTTCTGTAAAATTGTTGTAATTGCTGCCGGCTATTGCACTTTTTTGTTTAAATATTTTTTGGCCATTAAATTATTGACATACAATGGCATCAATGAATTTTACATTCAGACCTAAACCTGATCGATTGGAATGATCTTTTAAAGTTGATTGCAGAAAAAAAGGATCGATTTTAATTTTGAATGCAGTGACTTTAATAAAACTTGCTTAATAATCAAACAAACAAAACACACCAAAGAATCAGTTAAGAAGTCATATAAAAATGAACTTGCATCACACACGTTATAAACGGAAAACACTTGAAACACATTAAAACGTTTATTAAAAATCGCGCGCGTGTTTTTAGTCACAGTTTTTAAAAATTTTTCGCAGACTTTTTGCTTCGTTTAAAGTTTGTTTTCAAACTGTTTTGTGCTTTTTTTCTTTGTTACTTCTTTTGTTCATTAAACGAACACAAGTTTTGTAGCACTATTCGAATGCCTTGTTGTAGAAGTGGCAGCAGTAGCAATTTAAAACAAAAAGCACTGACAAAAAAGTTGCTATCAACTCGCAAGAATTCCGTTCATGAATGTTGAGTATGAATTGAAAAAAATATTGAAATGCCTCGATGGCTTTTGCTACTGTTGGAGTTTTTCTCTAGTTTTTCTTTAGCTTGGCGCAAAAACAAAAATAAACACAAAAACCTGCCACAAAAAGAAGACAACATTAAAAAAAAACTGAATAAACACAACAAAAACAATATTGTGAGAGAAAACAACAAAGAGTCGTGTAGTGAGTCGTACAATAAGCTTTGGCTGCCGCCTCTTGCTTATGTTTTTTTATTATTATTATTTTAGTAGTTCGGCTGTTTGAATATTTGGGTCCATGCGATTGTAAGAGTGTATCTTCTGTGGTATCCACATCAAAGGCAGCAATAATAACCACCTCTCAATAATTTCTTTTTTTATTCTAGGTTCGTTTTGGAGCCAGTCGTTCAACAACAAAAAAGAACTCAACCACTTTTTTGTATTCGGCTACTGCTTTTACAGCTCGTTTTTTTTTTCTCCTTCTTTATTCTCCCCAAATGTTGCTCCCAAACAGCAGCCAATATTGCGCCTGCTCACATACCGTATTAAAGAGCAAAAACTCTTTAATCCATTAAGAGTTGTTTGGGTCAAACATAAATCGCATTATGAGTTTGATAAGCCTACTAACTCCAACCAGTTATTTGATTTAGGCTTTGGATTTAAAATGAGCAACAGACTTAAAATCTTGAGTGCTTTTTTATTGCTTTTTTGTTTTGAAGAGGAAGAGTTTTTTAATTTAGTCATTATTTTAAAGTAAATAATCATTTTGGCGGGCTATCATTGTTTTGAAAAATTTACAAAATTTAAATAAAACGCAATTCTACATTGCGCTGGAAATAAAATCTTTTTTATAATGAAAATATTTTGTCCAAATATTGAAAAATTAATATATTCTCTTACAAAATGAATTACGTAGCATTAGGATGTAAAAAAAAGGTTTCTAAGAAATAACGACTTTAAAAATGTTTTTTTCTTAGAATGTTTTTGCCAAGTCCTCAAACAAAAAAAAAAATAAAAAGTATTCAAATCTTAAATCTACAATTATCAATCTTCAAAGAGTGTAGCCATCGATAGACAAAACAGTGACTTATCATGCAATCATTAGGATTCACTGTTTTGGTGTTTGACAAAGAAAACAATGTTCTTCCTTCTTATTCGAATGAAACTTCGGGTGTTTAGTGTGTTGCGGGCACGACGAATGACGTATCTCAAGTTTCCTTAAATAAGTTTTTAAATATTTCACAAATTCGGTTTTATTTACCGTCACGTTGAGATCTTTTTGGAAGTTTGAAATATCAGAGCTACAGTGATCATATGTAGAATTTGATTTTAGAGCCTTGACATTATTCAAAACTGCGAAACAGAGGCAGTCAACCAATAATGATTTCTACAACAGCCGAAATTGGATCGATCGCACTATGAAAAAGAAATAAGGAATATTAATTAAGACTATTGCTTCTGCCAGTTTATTTTCATAAAAAAAATATGAATAAAGAAATAAAGAATAGGCAGAGCACAGCGCGCATTCATACTTCCTTTTTAACAATAAGTTCTACACTAAATCAGCATCTACAAAGTTGTGAGAAAAAAAGTATGAAAGAATAACATGCAAATGCATTCGTGTATGTTTACTTCGTCTAATCAATTACTCTTATCAAAATAATATGTGATGTTTAAAATGAAGAATGCTGATGACGGATGTAGCGTTCCAGAAAACGCTGCATAACATTCTGCTAATGTCGAATTATTTATGTTTTCTTTGGAGAACGCTTGCACACAATTGTAAAAAAAATATTTAAATAAAAATTTTTATATATTTAAAAATAAACTAAAACCAACTAAACTAAATTCAATTGTTATTTTCTAACATAGCTTTCGTATATCTAATAAAAATTCTCTAGGTACATACAACTTTTTTCGTTTGGGTATTATTGGAAGCAATCAAATCTTACATTTTGCAAGATGTCATAAGTAACTGACTTAAGCATGAGGCAGCTTTACTGATTTTATCTATGCCAGAGGTTTTTCTAGAGTTTAAATCAGCAATTGTCTTTTTAATATCAACTCTGCTATACACGGGAAAGTTATATATTCAGAGAAACAATTTCGCATCTAAAAAAATTTTCGAGTGTTTTACTACAACCTTCTACCGACTAACCCGTTTATGTGATTGGGTCAAGGACTTTTAATTATTTTTTTTTTTAAGATCTTATTCTTCTGACTTCCTGTAGCTTTTTAAGAAGTTCAGACAACGAGCTTACACAGACTTATGTTTGTCATTAGAGCTCTACGTAAAAGAAAAATATCAATTAAAACCCAAAAAATGTATGGCTGCGATGCAAATGAGCAGAAACAAACCGATAGATAAAGCATGGATTAAGAGACAATATAGGGAAAGAATGTCTACTATATGAATGGCGATATCAATATTCAAAGTGTACAAACCGGTAAAGACGTCCAAAGGTAGGGCGGACTAATTGCGAATGCTTAAAGCAAAAAGCAAAGCTACTACTAAATATATTGGAAGATTCTCTGTTTCGTTGGTTATACAAAAGTTGAATTGTATAAATCTAAAAATATGGCGGAAGACTACTTCATGCAGCCCGGCTGGATTGGTGCTGAAGACAGCTCAAAGCAAATAAGGTCGTGAGCGTATTAAATATTTTATTAATTTGAAATTTGTATTAAAAATGATAAATAAGAAACGTACATACAAAATTCTTTCAAAAAACCCACTTCAAAAGAGACAAACTTAAAATCATATTTCCTTAGGGCGGTAATTATACTTTAATTATATTGTATTATATTTGAGACAGATTGCGTCAAGATTTTTTTTTATTTCGTAAACCTAAATATGAATGCAGATTAAACAAGAAAATTCAGCAATTATGTGATCACACACTTTTTTAAAATTTTTTTACATCAATTTAAAACCATTGGGGCACCCTTTAATTTCTAATTTTAAATATTTATACTTGTTATTATACTTGAAATAGTAATGGACATTCTGTCTAATTTTAAAAAAGTTTGTCTGTAACGGTTTTAAAGATAGGGCCTTATTGCTCAATCTACATTAGTTATAGGGACACCCTTTTATTTCTAAATTTAAGTTGCTACTTGTTATGACAGACTTAGCAATAAAGGTTTTTGAAAATTTAAATTTACTACTGTGTAACAGTTTGGTCTTTAATATCAAATAACAGCAACTATTGGAACATCCTATAATTTATAATTTTAAATATTTATACTTTCTTAATAACTCAGCCAAAGTAGTGGACTTCTGTTTAGTTTTGTATATAACGGCTAAAGCGATAGGGCCATATGGATTAATTTACATCAAATATTGAAACACCCTTTAATTTCTGAATTCAAATTTTATACTTGCTGTTACATCGGACTTAGCTATACAGTTTCTTTGTAAATTTTAGCTCTCTGTCTATAACGGTTTAAAAGTTGGCCACATACATCAACTTGCATCAACTATTGGGACACACTTTAATTTCCAAACACAAATTTAATACTTCTTATTTTTATACTTCTTACTATATCTGGCAACAACAATTCAAAAGTTTGGCCGCATACATCAAACTACATTAACTATTGGGATACTCTTTAGTTTATAATTTTGAATATTTATACTTGTTACTATAACGGTCATAGTAATCGGCATCCTGTCCAATTTTTAAGCGTTTGTCTAAGACGGTTCAAAAGGTAGGCGCATATAAATCAATTAAGGTCACCTATGGTGACACCCTTTAATTTTTGGATTTATTTTTGTATTACTTTTTACTATTGGAAGCAAAAGTAGTACGCATTTTGTTAGATTTTAAAGAAGTGCGCTTTACGGTTCATAATACACTTAAAAAACCTGTATATTGTATGGGAACACCCTTTAGTTTTGAAGACTATAAGCTGTTTTTAAAACGGGTTCAATCTGTAAGCATAATCTATCGAATTAATAGCCTCCTTCTATTTTTAAAATCAGTCTTATCTCTACACCACGGAGGCAAAATAAACATCAAACATATGGATATTTCCAAATGAATGTGATGGCTTTCTACCATCCCATTTTATTCAATTATCTTTACAAATTGCTTGAAAATAGAAAACAAGGTAATAAAAAATATTATTTAATTAATAATTAGTTGGCGTTTTTCTATAAACAAATCTAGAAAAACAAGTTTTAAGAATGAGATAACTCGAGTGAATACTTTGCTATTTCTGTGACATAAACACACATCAAAATCTATTTTTGAGTTTAAAGAAGTAACGAATTCAATAAAGTTTAGCTATTGTTAATTTTTAAATGATACAAATATTATTATTATGAGATTCACAAAATTTTGTGTTTAATTTCAGTCGCAAAAACATACCTTTTTCCCTCTCATTTATAATCCTTTTTCTCTTTTGTTTGTTTTGCTACTTTTTTCTCTCGCATAATGCAACCAAAAAAAATCAGGCGCATACAATTTTAAAGGGGGAGCAAATGTCATGGTTCGTTTTTATTTATTTATTTATTTTTTTTTTTTTTTTTTTGTTTGTTAATATCCTTTACAGCGATTTGTGTAAAATTGACAAAAACCGAATAAACAGACACTGAAACCTAAGTATTTGATTCCAGACATGGGAGTGAGAGTGTGTGTACGAATGCAATGCAATTTTATTGCACACTTCTTTTTGCATTCATGCGCTATTAAAATATTTATACGACTCCAATTTCATTTGTTGTTTGTAACTGTTTTTGTCCTCATCGTTGTCTTTATAGCCAAAGTTTAAATGCATGCGCATCAATTTTGCCATAAACCTGATGCCTCGCCTTATTTTAAGTGTTTTTGTTTTTCGTTGGGACTTTTTTGTTTTGCAAACCCTTTTATCGAAATGAAGTCTAAAGAAAAAATAATTAAAATGAAAAGAAAAAGAAAACAGTTGTGTAGTTTAGGTTTTTTGTTTTGTTTTTGTGTGTAACTCCTTAGAGACATACGTACTGTAAATAAATTACACATACACACATACATAAAGACATACAAATGCACTTATATTTATGTGTATTGTTTTTTAACTTATGAATACGTTGTAATACGTCCACGTTTTTAGAATTTGATTCTGATGGCATAAAATTAAATAAAAATCAAATTTTGAAAAAGTTACAAAAAGGATACATTCAACAGCCGAATCCATATGTGGATACAGCAGTGATTAATAAAATAATAGTAATGTAAATGAATCAATTATAAAGTTTCAACTTACTGTTCGTTCGTTTTTTTTAAACGTTTTTAAGAAGTTGTATTGATTTAGTCTAAACCCAAACACAAATTGTAGAAGCAAATTATTGATTCAATAAAAATTTTATTTATAAATACGTAAAGCTGCTTGTTAAATCAGCAAAAAAATGTTTATCTTTGTTAAAATGTTAAAATGTAAAAATAGAAAAAACAAAAAAATTTAATGTTAGTAATCAGTGTTGTCAGTTACGGCGCTACCTCGTCAAACGCAGCGATAAAAATTTCTTTTTGGCGTTAAAAGTTTAGAATGGCGAGTAGCGAGATACCCGGCGTTATTTAAAATACTTGACGATATTTTTGGCTACTTTTTATGATTTTTTTATGGTAGCATTGTATTTAAAAAATATGTTGAAGTTTTTTTTCATATATTTAAGGTCGAATTAAATTGTAGTTATATCGGCGAATGAACCAAGTTCGCTTTGTCTTCTATATTTTTGGTGCGCATTGCATGTCAAGTGAGTCAAGGCGCTTAAGAAAAAAGACAGTCAGATTTAGTAGATGGAGTTAAAGCTAATTAGAGCTGTGTCGTTCGTAAACGAACGGGTTAAACTCAAAGAATCACCCAAGTGAACGGAATAATTTGGTCATTTATGTCATGACTTTTCGTTCAATAGTGTACAGGTTATATTAAACGAATAATTTAAATGAACGAAATGAGCCAGACATTTAACCGGCTTCTTTTGTTCAATAGAGTACGGATTACAATATGGTGTATAGTTCACTTTAGTTCAGGTCTTTTGTGTATTAAAAGAAGTTGTTGTACATGTATATTTCCGTTTGTAAGCACATATTTCAACTTTATTTAAATTAACAAAAATTTTTTCAAAAAGTATAGTTTTTGGATCTAGTGTTTCTTTCTTAATTAATAAAGTTGTAATATTTAAATTAATAAAAAAGTAATTATAAATAAAATAAAGAAATGACAGAGAAAAAGAAGCAAAATTTATATTTTATAGAGGTTGGAGAAAATCAAAATATTTAGTGTGTTAAACCATAAAAAATAATGGTGCATTTTTGCCACATCACAATTTGTGCGTTAATGATGTTCTCATTTGAATATGCTGGAACTATCTCTTCAAATCACAGAATATCACATTTTTAAGCA
Source organism: Cistogaster globosa (assembly GCA_937654795.1). Taxonomy (NCBI): domain Eukaryota; kingdom Metazoa; phylum Arthropoda; class Insecta; order Diptera; family Tachinidae; genus Cistogaster; species Cistogaster globosa. Next base: position 134,933,757 of record OW569403.1, on the reverse strand, counting down.
ATTTAATAACCAAATTCTTTATTTTCACGAAAAATAATTAATCATTTTGCTGAAAAAAACTTTTTGTGCTTCTTGAGAACCTATAGAAAATCTGACTATTGTTTTCTATGTGTCAAGGATTTCACATCTGTAACTTGTGGTTTTGATAAAAATATCACATATAATGGAGTGATTGAAGGAATGAATCAGTCTTCAATAAATTATCGAAAAAGCCCGGTCGCTAAAATGAACGACCGTGAACAACTCTTAAGGTAATTTATTATTCGGAATCTATTATATGAATTTATTTTTATCGACCTTGATTCCTTGAAATATAACTTAAAACTACAAAATGAAATGTTTTACTGCGGGGAAATCATATCCATATGGCCATTTCGCTACTGCTCATATAGTTCATCAGTGGATTTTACCCAAATTTTTTTTTCTAAACTAAAAAGTCTTATATCTATTGCCAAATTATCGAATATTGTGAAAAATTGCAGGATTTCCTTCTGTCAATTGGACCTTGTGGATCAGAGCTTATCTATGTTTTAAATATCTTTACAATCACTTTTTGATAAAATCGATTTAGGGTGTTTTTCCTCCCCCCACTAACAATTACACTTCCTGATCCTTTTTTTTATTGAAAGCATATCCTCTTAGAACTTCTAAATAAATACGACTGTTTTAAATTTTATTAAGATTGGTGCAGCCGTATATGCTCATTTTCCCCTTTTCCTCTCATCAGGGTCCTAGCTGCAGAGACATGTTGAAAATTCGAGTTTTCTAGGTTAAGCCATTAAAATCAGAAGAACCCATATGAAATAAGCCCTTTATATTATTTTGGACTACAATGTGACTTAAGAATTTTTTTGCAATGGTTCACTAGAACCCACTAGAAAGAGATCTGTTATCACACACCAGAATAACTAAGATTGGAAAAATTAGTTGCAGAGGTCCAATTTCCCTAAAGTACACTATTTCTAGGCGATAAAATATATGAAAGTGCTGCGTTCTGGATATTAAGCGGGTGAGCACTTTAATTTGCTGCCAGTCAATAACAGGAATTTTTTATAATCGCCAAATTATCACCTTATGGTTATATTTTTTATCTGCTTATAACTCTGAACACTTCAGAAACATACGAAGATAAAAATTTTGACTTAAAACTAAAAAAAAAAAATATTCTCTGCTTAGCAGTGTAATAAGTAAAATGTGTCCTTATACAAGCAAAGACACAGCAGGCCTGTTGAATAATTTGGCAAAATTTTATTACTGTTCTTAAGAAAAAAAAAGCTTCACTGTAAATTATGTAATTCTAATTATTGAACGCGAACCATTTTAACTTTAAAATTGATTTAGACTAAAAATGTCAGCACTTATTCTAACATGTATTAAAATACAGAATGTAAAGCACTTCATTTTTACCCACCACTGTTTCTGAACATTCATAATAATCATAATAATATTGTTGTTGTCGTTGCTCATTTTTATTTGACAACAACATGTTTTGGTGTCCATGTCATGTTGTTTGTATTCTCTTTGGTTTTCGCTGGTTTCATTTCATAGTTTTGAAACTTTTTTTGTGATTTTATACAATAATTTTGTCACACATGACAGACGAGTTGTGTTGTTCTTAAAGGAGACTCTTCAAAAAAGAGTTCTACGACTGATGGTGCTGTTGTGGCTGCTGATATCAAATCCAACAATGTCCAAATTGTCTTTGGAGAATTGACATATATTTTTGTTGTAAATCATCATCTCATTTTTTATTTATTTATTTATTTATTTATTTTTTTTGTTCTGTTGGTTTTCATTTTTATCAAAATCATTGTCTGTTTGTTGATCTGAAAAATGGCTGCTTAGAATGAAGTGTATGTTAATTTATGATTATTTTTACTTTAACGAACGCCATTTTTTTATTGTCTGAACGATGAATCTTAAAATGTCAAGGGCAAATTATGGATGGAAGCAGACCATTAAAAAAAATTATTTTGTTTTGTATGATTTTAGTCTGAATTTTTAAACCAGACACGTTAAAATCAACAAACAAAAAATCTAAATTTTTACTTTAGACTTATTGGGTTCTAAAATTAAGGTTGCAATTGAAAACAATTGAATTAAAATACCAAAATATGTAACATTAATAAAAAAAACTTCATTGTGTTTACCCGAAATGTTAAATCTTAATAATATTTTCATCTGCTGCATAACGAAAATCAGATGAATATAATATCAGGCTTAAAGACAATTGCTATAACGATGATTAAAAGCCTAAAAATTGTTTAAAGTAGTAAAAACCCTTACATATAAAATAAATACTTTTAATTTTAGGTATTGCTTCATTTTCGGACTCGATAGCTTGGTCAGCTAATATCATTGGCGTAGATATGCCTCTCTCGAAACAAATAAAAACCATTTAAGAATTTTTTATTCTTTATGGTTGATGCAATAGCCCTTTTAGTTAAGGGGAGAGAAAATCCTCTACTTATATTAACAAAACTTTTGTTATTTTTATTATTAACAGAATAAAATGAGAATATTGTTTGGAAATAAATTTTTGAGTTCTTCTGATCGCTAATAAAACCCATAATTCTTTTAATTTCTTCCATTATTTACTCTGTGATCCTGGCTAAATTAAAATCAGATCTGTGCCTTTACCAACTTAACGCACTTATTTAAACTGGAGAGTGGCCAAATTCGTACTTTCAACCTCTTGTTTTGAAGAGATCAAACACAATTAACGTTAATAATTTAAAATAAATACATCGGCTATTTTACTCTGGTTTAACAACCAAACCCTTCACTTCCTGAATGCTTACTTTTCTTTAATCTCTAACGACATACAATTTTTGTAGTGCAAAATAATAATTTCATCTAAGGAAAAACCCAAATTTTTAACCGACAGACAGTGGGAGACTAAGAAAGAAATAAAAATATTTCTGTAGTTTTCAAACAATTCTATTGACACTTTACATGGCCATAGAAGGGGTGTAGAAAAGTTTATTTTTAAACCCAGAAAAAAATAATTTAAATTCATAGTTTTAGAGAAGTAAATTTATTTTTAAAGTTATAAATTTTTTTATTAATCTTTTGTAATGAAATTGTGGGTTTTTATTTAAATTTTTACAGTAACTGGATAAATTTGAAAAATACACATAACGATTGAATGTGGCAAAGCCCATAATTAACAGAAAAGTTTTTATTTCAAAACAAGGACAGAAATTCCAATTGCACGGTAAAAAAAAGACGTATTGGGATGTCTTTTGATTATGTTTAAGCCATGGGAGAAAGTTGATTTTTTACAAAAAATTTCGGAAGGCTATGAGTTGAGATAACGTACGATTTTTTTAATTGTTTTATACTAGAAAAATTATTTTCAATATATTAAAAAATGTTTGAAAAACTCGAAAGTGAAAAGCAAAAACCAAGACAAAGATAGAAACAAATTTAATTTTTAATTTAGAAGTCAAACAATCACCTGAAATAAAACAGATAATGCTTCCATCGAAATTTATAATTTTCGGTTTTGGTTTTTTAAAAACACGAGGTGTGCTAATTTACAACATTGCAGCACCAGCTCTGAAAGCAGTATACCTAAACTCGCCTACATCTCTTCTATAGTAGCATGAAGTTCCAATACCAACGGGGTTTTGAAGCTATAGAACTATTTGCATTTCCTGAAAACCCCTCACTGTACGAGAACAAAACTTAAAAAACTGAAAAAAATAAAATAAAAATAATTAAGCATTCTGAAAGCAGCGTATCAAAATTTGATGGATATACATATAAAGTGTTACAAGAGTAATTTTTAGATTCATTTCAGCCCCATACCCGCGACACTTAACTGGCTTTTGCTCTAAGCTAGAAACTTCCAACCAACTGTTGTATTATTACCAGCATTTGCTTTAGATTGTCGGCTCTTATGGCAGTCATATCCAATAAGCCACTTGCTATGGCCACTACTCTTTACTCAGCCAATGCAATGCACAGACAAAGAAACCCTTAGACACTGCTCAAGCCCGCTTGTGTTTAGTACAGCACTGCTTCCTCATTAGCCACATGTTCCGTATATCTACCAGACTAAACGACAGTTATAAAAATACAACATATTGCAGAAGGGAATGTAAGAAAAAATAAAAACGTGGTTTGTTTGTTGGTAATTTTTGTTAAAGCTTTAACATTTTTGTATTGGCTTCTGAAATAACTCTCATGTTGTTTTTGAAGTTTTTATACATAATAGAAATGTTTTTAGCTTTTCTAAAAACTGGATAAAGGTTTCCTGATGAGCTGGCTTGAGCAACCAGCGAAATACGTATCGATACTTGCTTTTCCAACCAACGAATAAATTGTCTTTTTATTTAAAATGTTAAATGGGATATAAGCATAATATAATAAATAATATTATAAAAAATTCCCAAACAATTTTGAATAAAAATACACATTTCCTTTCCTAAGTCGTCATGTCTAACAGTTAAGTTATTGTTGTTAAAACAGAACTTGATATACCACTATAGACAGGTTGTCCATTACTCCAGCGAATTTCTCGACCGTTGTGAACTCAACTCTTACATTGTACAAGGAAGTGTCGTTGTTCTTTTCATTAATGTGAACTTGTCAAGCATTTCTTTAAATTCACTCTCTTCAACTATGTCACACGAGTTTTGGAGCAAAAATATCCACCTGCGCAAAGCTGCAATTGCACAGGTATCTCTTAATTTAAACCTTAGTCCACAGATATGCCAGGTCATGCTTTTTTAAACAAGATAATGGGAGGCTGTCTTATTAAGTCAGCATTCCCAATTGATATATGATCTATTAAGAGTCCGTTTCCGACCGTAACCATTAGGATGTGTAAATTGTTTTATTGTTCATTAAATAGTTAAGATTTCAAGATACCGGAATGTCGCGAATTTATTTAAAGTAAAAAAATATTTCTTTCAGTCAGTAACAAAGACGGGTGATTAAAATTACGAAATAATTTAAATGAGTTTTGCCATGTGATATTTTAATGTGAGAACACATAATCTAAAGGTTCTTCTTTAGGAGTAACACCTGTTACCAAGACTTAAGAATCGACGACTTTTGTTTGAAGAAAAAAATTACAGTCAGAAATCTTAAAAATATATTTACATTTTGAATTTGCTTTCAGTAGAAAAAAATCAACATTCGTTCGAAAGTGGCTTAAGAAATTTCTGGATGTTATATTTTTTTTTATGTTCAATAATTCAAAATGCACAAGCTCAATATTTTGCTTTTATATCTGCGTTTGTAGAAATGTTCTTTAGGGACATTCCTATCCTAAGGACTCAATATACAGTATTGTTCGAAACCTAAGCAGCTTTTCCCCAGTAAAAACTCATGGTCGTATATGTTCTCATTAAATAGATTAATGAAAAATTTCCCTTTTCTTTATTATTATTCATATAGTCTACATACTTATAATAACAACAAAAATTTTGTTTATATCTTTAGAAGAAATAATAAAACAAAAACAAAATTAACTTAAAAATTTGCTGTTCGAAAACTAAGCAACTTTTACATTGTTGCATTCGTTGCGAAATATTAACTAAAACAACAACACACATTTTAAACAAAATTTTAGTCCCGTTAAGATTGCTATTGAAAAAAAAAAATTTTGGTTGATTTTATGCATTTAAGTAGTATCAATTCTTTAGAAGTGCAACCATGACGCGAACACGTTATGGATCAGCTTTTAAGCTAAAGATTATTGAACTTTTTAATAACGGTAAATCTTAAATTGCTAAAGCAAACCAATTGAAAAGTATAAAGCTACTGGGAGAGTAGAGGGAGCCAATAGCGGTGGGCAACCTCGAAAAACTTCTGACTGAACAGACCAAAAATTTTTCCGTCTAGTTAAAAAAAAATCCATTTATTTCGTCGAAAGACATAGTGAATGAGCCTGAACTTCAGATTCGTTCTTGCACAGTAAGAAAACTTCTATTGGAACAAAACTTAAGGAGCTTTATGCCATCTAAGAAGCCTATGCTGACTAAGAAGCATTTAAAAAAGAGGTTTGTTTGATTGATCGCAACGTAGTCTCTGATTTTCTCAGCTTTTTGGTTGTTTTAAGTTGGATTTTGCTAGAGCACATATGGATTGGACTATATCCAAATGGAGAACTGTTTTGTTTAGTGATGAATCTAAATTTAACCAACTAAATTCAGATGGAGTTTGCCACGTGAGAAGACCAAAAGGAAAGCGGCTACATCCTCGGTGCTCAAAAGCCACAATAAAGTATGGGGGTGGAAGTGTGATGGTTTAGACTTGTTTTTCGGCCAGTGGTGTTGGTCCCTTTGTAGAAATTCAAACAAAAATGGACCGTTTTGTTTACAGAGACATTTTAGCAACTCACATGCTTAACTGTGCTGAGTGGGAAACGCCACTTCGATGGGAGTTTCAACATGACAATGACCCAAAACACTCATCGAAGTTAATCAAGGATTGGTTATCAGCTAATGGGGTTCATGTTTTGGATTGGCCACCTCAATCGCCAGACTTGAATCCCATAGATAACCTCTTTGGAATTTCAAAACGGAGAGTTGTAACTCGACGCTTTAAAAATAAACAGGAGTTGATGAACTGTCTAAAATCAGAGTGGGAAGCTATACCAACATCTATTCTTTCAAATCATATTGAATCTGTGCTCAAAAGATGCGCTGAGGTCGTAAGGAACAAAGGATATCGTACCAAATATTAAAAGTTGCTTAGGTTTTGAACAGCGAATTTTTAGTTAATTTTGTTTTTATTTTATTATAACTTCCAAAGAAATGGAATTTAATTTTTGTTGTTATTCTTAGGTTATAGACACATTGTGTAGTAGTAAATAAAAAAAATTCCTATAAATTTATTTAAAGAAAAGGTATGACTCTATTATTACTTAGTGGGAAAAAGTTGCTTAGGTTTCGAACAATACTGCATGTATCCTTTTGTTTGATTGCCAGAGGCTTATGCTAAAAAACTAAGCAAAAGCTTTATAAAGTGCAAGGGTTTGCAAAGTAAGTAATAAATAGTCATTATTGGCTTAGCTGCCATGAGTACTGTTCATAAAATAATAATGTCACAATCAGCACTTCATTTGTAATGTCACGGCATCTGACAAAGCACTAGAATGTAATAATAGCTTATAGTATACAGAGAAAGTGTTTGGATATGCAATTATTCTCTCATATTATTAGAAAGCTTTAAGACGAGTGGATAAATGATTGCACTACATGTATTCTTCAGCTCGGGTTTGACTGATCCGCAAAATAGTGGTCATTTTTTCTGCACTGTTGGACCGCGTGCTGACGTGTCGTTAATCGCGTTATTTGTAGGCATTTGTAGACCAAGTCAATTAGGCATACATTCTGGGACCAAATTAATTTTATTTCATCAGTAGATATATGCAGAACATGTCCACTCGTGATCACAATGCCGAGAAATAAAGCACAACTTGTGACCACGGGTGGTCACGATGTCACATGAAGTAAATCCACCAATGACAACGGGTGGTCACATTGTCCTTAAGCATCAAAATACAAATGTGTCACCGGTCGCGCACGTGGGGCTCTAAGTGTTAAATGCCAAGTATTTCTTGATTTGGAAAAAATTTAACTTTTGTTGTTAGACTGATAGGAAAAAGAGGAAGGATAATACTATCTGGCTATGATATTTAGTTTGGGAGATCAGTCTCGTGATCACTATTCCGATTCATCTCGTGGCTGGCAATCTCAATGTGAAGCTCTTACGAAGTGGTCTGAAGTGGTACGCCACAGTAAGATAAAACACTTGTTTATTGGGCCGATCGAAACTTTTACATTTCCAAAGAACAGTTGTTGATCTTGGTAAGGAAAAATTGAATGCATCAATTTTTGACTTACTACACTTGAAAAAATATTGTTTCCTGCAATTTTAAAATATTAAATGGACATAAAAAAACTAAAACTACAATAAATAATTTGAGTAATTTTTTCTTTGAATTTAATTTTGAAATTTAAGTATCTTCTTTTGCTTTTATATTATAATTTTAAATTAAACTTTTAAACGTTAAATAAAAAAATCAAATTAAAATCGCTGTCAATATTTCTTATTTAAATTGTTCATCATCAAACGTTTGCTGTTTGTTTCAATTAATTTAGAAATTTTATTGCACTTAAATTTGCTTAAGGCAAAAAATTTTATTTTAAACTTGTCTAAAATAAAGTTTAAAATCATTTAAATTTTAATTTTTCTTTAGCAATCTAAACCACAAAACCAAATTTGTTAAATTTAAAAAAAAATTAAACACAAATACACACACACACACTCCTTGTACTAAAAAAAGATCTTGACCAAATAGCAAATATAGAAACATGGAGTTTAATTTTAACAAAACATCATTTCATTCCGTACAAGTGTAAAAAAAAGTTTTGGTTTTAAAAACTTAAAATCTAAATAAGTGCAAGATAATTTTCAAAAAACTAAAAAAAATAATTTAAAACAAAACAATCCAACCGCACGCATGCAAGCGAAACGTCAAGTCAAGTTTTTATTTGAAAAATAAAAATTGTTTGTTGGCTGCCAATAATAAAACCAGCAGCAGTTGCAAGGATAATAATGATAATGATCATTATCTTCATTGGCATCATCATTACTATCGTCATGATGATTTACAACTTTATGAAAAAAGGAATTTTATACTGCACAAACGAAACCACCACACCAGATAAAAAAAATGATGACGACGATATGGTTGGTCATGGACGCCATAGAATAAATGGTTTTTTGATAGACAGCTTAAAAAGAAAAGGAAAAAACCACAACAAATACAGGAGCAACACAACTTTAACATTTTGCATGAACTTATTTTCTTTTTTCGTTAAACTTTTAAAAGAATTTGCAAACAGAAACACCAGCACCTAAAATACAAGAAATCAACCAACCAACTGCCAGTACTTTAAAATAGTTAATAGTTAATAAAATAAATAATTTAACCAGTATAAAGATGACAATAACATGTTATTTTCCGATTGTAAAATAATTTTAAGTTCTTAAGCGAGTAAACTGATTTCGTTTTAACGTACATGATAAAGCAAACTCAAGTTGTTAACTTTTCAAATTAAGTCCCCAAGAAATCCTCAGAGAACAGTATGTTGTTAACTGTCCCCCTGAAAGTAAGACTGTTTTGACTAAAATCAATTTAAGCATAAATATAGTTTTCGTTCAATATAATTTTAAAAATTTGTCACATTTATGTTTATTTTTAGCGACTAATGAGTTCAGTTTATTAACAAAATCAATCTGCAAGATTTATTTATTTTTATTTCCAGCAATGTTTTCGTTCCCATACTACAAAAAAAAAAACTTAAAAAATATGTTAAAAATTTTAAATCACAAATAAAATGGCAGCAAAATCAAAAAAAAAAAAAAACAAGTATTTGTGGGGATAGAGAAATGAAATATAAGAAAAAAACATACAGTGAAAATTGGGGCTCGTCCATATTTTCCGAGTTTTGAGCCTCCGAACTTTTCATAGAAGTGTACGATTGTGGACCGTATTTATTTAAGATATCGATATGGCTATCGTTTAAAAGCTTTTGAAGAGATGTTTCAGGAAATGCTAAATTTTTTTAAAATGCTTAACTTATATAAGAGCCGGTGACATTTTTATGTAAAATTTCATACAGTACTAATTTTTTTTTTCTTATTTTTTAATTCTCTGTTTTTCCAATATAAATTTTTTTTTATTGGCGTTACTTCACTAAAGTAGATTTACATGGTACATACATATATAAAATTCGGCATAGCTGAATGTAGCACTCTTGCTTGCCTTTTTTAAATTAATTTTCTTGCAAATAAAAAATTTTTCCTACTGTTTGGCCTGTCAGCTCAAATTATGGCAGGTTGCTGTCATAAATTTGTGATTTTCTAGCTCAAGTGCAGACAATTTAAGATGAGCTTCAAGTTCCCATTTTACATCAGCCAAATTTATCAGCGGAGCGAGAGAATTTTGTACAGGCGACTGCAGCACTAGAAGTGGTGGGGCATAGACAAGGCTATTAAACTTTTCGCTTGGATGTATTTAACCTCCTAGATAGGCCTTGCTTCGCTAATGGCAATATTTGTGCAAAAAGATCCAAAGAGTATTGTTGGTTTTTCAAATTAAAACTCGGAAACTCTCAAATTATTATTTAGCAAACATTTTTTTTGTGGCACAGTTTTTTCCCAGAAGACCGAAAATGTGTTAGTAAGTCTTGTCAAGAATGATCAGTTTACTAACTGCGTTTTGTTTTAAAGGCGTTGCGCGTCTTATCGATTATAAATATTTCGTGTATAATTATTTTTTACATTTGTTGGTTATTTAGATGATGTTACAAGAATCACAATTAAATAGGAAAAATTCCAGGATTCGATTATATGCCGTTTGCGTTACATAAATACTAAAAAACTTTATGAGTGTTGAAAAACCTATCACGCGTATTTGTGCAGCTGCCTGCTCCTAGGTGCCTGTGTCTTTTTGCCGCTACTCGAATTGATCAAGTCTTTAACAGAATAATATATTGCCATGATCAAGAATATACCTATAGAGATCACATTGTTAAAATAGCTCTAGTTGGTAGACAGATTTGATTTATTTTAACTCAGAGTTATTGACTTGAATTAATTAGAGGTACCTATATAATTGACCAGAATTATATACCATTCTAACCATAAGTCTATTTCTTCCTCTATCGTCTGCAAAAAAATTAAATTTAAGGTTTTGCTTCTTTTAAAATTCTGCAAAAATAAAATCAAAAAATTTTTAAACAGGCACTTGGCCAGCCAGCAGAATTGGATTACAGCGCAAACGCGTTTTAAATACACAAAACACACTTGTTAAATACAATACACACACGCACACATTGAAACGTGCACTTTTTTTTTGTTGACTGTATGTTTTGGCGTACTCCGCCTTTTTTTCGAAACACACAGCAGCAGTAAATTGTTGTAGTTGTGTTTAACAAATGTGAATAAAGTTGTGTGTTGCAAAGCATAAACAGACAACTTTTTTGTTATTGGCCAAACATAAACGGGTTATCAAACTGCTGTTATATTAAACACAACTGTGTGTGCAGCTCTAGACTTGCGGCATGAACACTAGAAAGGGAACACAATACATAAAAAATGAAAATAGGGAAAATTAGACAGAGGCAGTTGCTGGTGTTGCAAACTAAATGAAAAAAAACAAAGCTGGTTGCATATTTAAAGTAGAAATATAGATAAAAGAGAAAAATAAGATTTATTTCTCTTGTCAGCTTAGTTCTCCACACAACAACAAAATATGTGAGTGTGTTTTACTTTGCTCTTTATTTGAAATTTTTGTTTTGTTGTTTTTATTTTGTTGGAAAAAATCTCAGCAAGAAATGTTGTGTTAGGTTTTTTGTTGTTGCTCTCTTTGAGTGGTATTTTAAACACGTGCTTCACTTTTATGCACAATTGCAATGTTTTACAACACTTCTCTTTAGACGTGTTGTTGCTGCTACTGTTTGTTTGTTTTGCAGCGGTTGTTTTTGCTCCTGTTGCAAGTTAATAATTCCAACCTCTTTTTTGCCTTGGTACCCTTTTGTACAATTTCAAGGGAATGGTATTTTTTACATGCAACAACAACAACATTAGTAAAGAAAAAAAAAAAAACACTGTTATTTTTTGGTAAAAACTACTTGTCATATTCTTAATTTTTATTGCAATTTTTATTGTATTTATTTCCAAGGTTTTTTTGTTAATTTTATTTGAAAATTGTTGTTGCGTTCTTTTTTGTGTGTTAAATTAAAAAATTATTTTTTTGTGGGTTTTGTTAGTCAGTCAGTAAAATTCATTTGCTTTAAGTTTTTCATAACACAGCCAAGATTCTGACGCATGAAAAAAATATTGCATTCATTGAAAATAAGACAAAAAAAGCTGCAACTTAATATTACGGCGGCAATTGTTGCCAGTCAGTCATTAAATCGTGTTGCATTAAAATGTGGAACACTTGGCGTATGCATAACGTGTTTAGGTTTTTATTAGTTGCAAGTTTAAATTGTTCACACTTTTTTACACTATTTTAAGTTTTTTTGTTGTTTTTTATTTAAGTTCCTTTTCGAGGTTTTGCTCCTAGTTGAGCTCAAGTGATTTTGTTTTCATGGATGTGTAGGTAAGAATTTGTATATAAAGTGCCAATTAAGTTTTATCTGTTAATTGTTACACTCAATTTAGAGTTCTTAATTTTTATGTTGCCGGCGGAAACGAAAAAAATACATTTTTAGCTTTTCAAATTATTGAAGCCAGAATATTTTTTTGCAAAACAGAATTTTCAATTCCAGATCAATGGTGGATCTTGGAATCTTACGTTAATTGATAGTTTTAGAAGCTTAAAATGCTACCACCTTAAAATTGTTGGTTGTTATTCCCGATTTTCCTAGTCTTCTTTGTTAGTTAGTTAGTTAGGAGTGGCAGCCTCTCACAACGAAGCTCATTTGAGCCTGTTGTTATACCACAAGGATGACGGCGCGACTCCCCTTACTCAATTGAGAACCATGAAGATTCCCGGATGAACTTTGCTATGTCCCCTATAGAGTGAAATAATAGCTCCGTAAGAATCTCAAAGAAAGGAGAGCCCAGAATTCTAAATCTGCTTCGAGCCAGGAATGGGCAGTGGCACAGGAGGTGTAGTACGGCCTCCTCCTCATCCTCCGAGAAACAGCTGCGACAGAAATCATTATGGATTTCCTGCCTAGTCCGCTTGAGGTCCAGTGTAGTATACAGTTATCTGGAGATAACACAGGAACTTTCCTCCATCCATAATTTGCGAGCCAAATTGAGGAAGTGGTTCTTTATAGCCATTTTAACCGTTGCCAGAGGAGTTCCAACGTCGGGTAGCAAGGAGACACAGGAAGCAATGTGCCCCGTTTGGAGACATCATCGGCCTTACAGTTTCCCAGGATATCCGTGTGACCAGTGACCCAAACCAGGTCAATTTGTGATCGCTCCGATAGTGTGTTTAGTAATGAGCGACATCTCAGGACTAGCTTAGATGTACAGTATGCACCAGCAAGCGCCCTGATTGCCGCCTGACTGTCCGAAAATATCCGAATGGCAAGGCCAAAAAGTTCGTCCCTAAGCAATATTTCGGATGTTTTCAGAATTGCCATTACCTCGGCTTGGAAGACGCTGCTGTAGTTAAGGAGTCTAAAAGAGAGTCTCAGTCCAAGTTAATTGGAGAAGATTCCACAACCGACCCTGTCGTCCAGTTTCGAGCCATCGGTGTAGATGTCAACAGTATAATTCACAACCACTTCGTTATATACCCATTCCTTCCTACTTGGAATATGTATCTGAAACCAGTGGTCCAGAGCAGTTGTAAAAGAGTTGTAGTTCACCATTGATGGTATGGGCACATCCTGAACGATAATCTTGGAGTGACCCATCTCCGGCCTAAGCCTGCGTGAGAGGGCATTAAGTCTGGCTGCATAGCATTTGGCCTGTTGCAGTACCAGGAGTTTGGTGGGTAACCTGTGGAGAAGGGCATACACAGCCTTTGTCGAGTAGTAGTAGTTCAAAGAGCCCCAGTAATTAAAATGGCGGCTGTTCTCCTGACTTTATCAAGAGGCTTTTGGTTAACCCCTTCCTCGAGAGCGGGCCACCAAAAAATAGCACCATAGAGAATATTCGGCTCGATTACTGCCTTATAGTGCCAGGAGGTTATTCGAGGCTGAAGTCCCCATCTTGGTCCTATAGCTCTCTGGCAGAGCAATTAAATAATTGAATTAACATTAAACTCAAATAAGAATGGCCAAGGACTTAGCTGGGATTTTGAAGTAAAGATTGACAAAAATTTACATATTATTAAAATTTGAAGTGCTAATAATTGTTTACTTATCCCTCGAGCTTTGCAATAAAATAATTAAAATTATTTTTAGTTTCCGCAGAAACCACTTTTTTTTTTTTTTGGAAGATTATATTTATAAAAATTTCTTTTTGTAGAACTTGTTATTTGTAGGGAACTTAATGATTTCAAACTCACGGTTCAATGTTTTGTTTCATTTTTTGCTTACAAATGTTTTTATAAATCAAAATTGATTTGGTAGAAACTAGTGAAATCAAATATGTGTTAGGAATTGTAATTTGCTACGTTATCTTTCCCTATATTGCTCGCTTTTAGACACCCACAATCTTCCGCAAATTCTCAGAAAAAAATTAAAAAATAATTGTTTAGTTTCTTCTTTTAGCTTCGTTATTTAGGGCATCAGTTACTTACAAATAATTTCAATATTAAAATACAATTTTGCCAAATTATTATTAAAAAATGAACTCATTCTATGTTCCTAAACAATATTAAATTTATGAAATTATGGTTTATTCGATGTTTTTCATATTAGAACAGGGAAAATTAGTTTATTAAAATTTAACTTGCAAAATTGGAAAAAAGCTTTTATAAAAAATCGGAAAACTACAAAAAAGTAAGTTGACAAATTCACTCCCGAACATTAAAAAAAAAAAGTAAAATATATTAATAGTTATTTTCTTTTAATAGTTTCCATCGAATTAAGTAATAATTACATACTGCGTTATGCTGGGAACACAATTAAAACAAACGATGAGTTTTAAATCCCCAAAAATCTGACATATTTTTGTATATGAAAATGTACATACGTGGAGAACTCTGCAAAATATTATTTTCTATTTGCTAATCCGGCGAACACTGAACAAATCACTACAAAGTGATCATCTTTGGTTCTAATTTCGAAGTATTTTAGTAAATTAGTTGTTCACTTAAATAATTGTTTTTTTTTTCAAAGTGTTTACAATAAAGGTACGATCAGATTAGTCAAACATTTGGCCAAATAGACGCAACCACTTAATTATAAAAAAATAAAAAATAATTTGTCCTTCTTAAATGCTTATTAAGAAATATAAGATCCTATTAATTTAAATTATTTTAATTTAATTTAAAAGGTAAGACATCCTAATTATTATTTTATTAATCGTTTTTCGTAACGATACGTGTTAGGAAAAATTTAATTAATGTATTGTAAATATAGTGGTTACGCTTCTTGGGCAAACATTTGACTAATGTAATCACTCTTTTAGTGTATAAATTAGTAGATGATTATAAATAAAGAATTGTTTTTTATTGTATTATTGTTAATTGTTGATTTTCGAATTTGCCGTATTCGTTCGACCCTCTTGAACAAACAATCTATAATTTGTATATGTTTTAGTTTGTTTTGAAAACAAGCGTGAACCGTTAGTTGTCTGAGGACTAAAAATGCATTACTGTTTAAAACAACAACAAAAAAAAAACAACAAAAAATATTATAATAGTGTGATAAAACACAACAATAATTATTTGATTTTCAACTTAAATCACATCAATAAATCTCATAGTCAGATTGCAATTAATCAATGTCCTTAGTTGATACCAATGAGGGCGTTCTATTTTTATGGCAGTTGAAGTCTTTAAGAAAGCTTTTACATTTTAATACAAATCTGTAATCGTTTAAATTTGAGCAGTCGAAAAGATTGTGTTTTATTACCACATCTTCTTCCTTATACTGCTGTAAGGCTGTTTCTATCGCAAGGCGCATCCGACAACGCGACTTCATGTAAATCGTTGATTGCTCGTTTTTACTTATGCATGAAAAGTGCCCTTCATTTAATTGCTTTTGAATTTAGATCCTTAATAGCAGATCAACAGACTCAACTTGTAGATGGTTATTGAACCCGAGACACGTTCTCAGGCGGATATATTTTTATCCAAAACAAGTATTTAAGTTCTGCAATTGGCTTATTGATCTCCGCTTTTGCTCCGCTTAGATCGGAGAACACCACTAATATAATAAGTCACTTTTGACTTTTTGTTCTTCAATGAATTCTGATTAGGGTTTGTGATTTCCCGGAACTTTTCATTTCCCGGGAAACAAATAAAAATTATCGCAATCAAGGGATTTTCTGGTATTCCCGGGAAAAAAGCAATTTTTGCAGTAAACAAGTTTAAGATTAGAAATACTTTTTCAGTATTTTATCCATTAATTTTTTTTGAAAAATATGGTTTTAGAACTATTAGTACGTTTAACTATTCACTAGACATTCTGTTTGTTGCTTTCGTTGCAAATTTTCTAGCAATAGTAAAAACCCTTTCACTTTCTACTGAAGTAGGTTTTTTTTTGTCAACAGTGCGTTTTAAAGATTATCCATGTTCGTGCTTTAAATGTTATTGGCTTAGGATAACTCAAATTCCTTTTTAAACAAATTAGCGTTCTAGCAGGTGCAAGGCATAACTAGTAACGAAATACCGGCGGATACTTTTGCAAGTACAATCAGTTACGGCGAACCTTGCGTCTGTCTACTAGCCGACGGGTTAAATGTAACAGTTATTTTTATTAAAATGCTTTAAAATGTTATATGAGTAGAAGAGTAAGTATTAGTATCACAAGCATAAATACCTTAAAAAATTATTTTTAAAAATTAAATAGTATACGAGGGCTGCTCCATATATTTCTGGCCTAATAGTGCAAATGCGAATATTTATAATCAAAAATAGTTTTATTGTTTTTCAAAGTATTCTCCAGCAAGATTTATACACTTTTGCATGCGCTCAATCCAGTTGTCGAAGCACTTTTTCCACTCCGATTGAGACTCTAAAACATGGTTTTTGAACACTTCAACAGCTTCTTCTGGCGAAGAAAATCGTTGAACATGCATATTTTTCTTGATGTGCGGAAACAAGAAGAAGTCATTAGGTGCCAAGTCAGGGCTATACTTCGGATGACCCATTAATTCGACGTTTTGGCCGGTCAAAAACGCTCTGGTTTGAGCCGATGTGTGAGAGCTCGCATTGTCATGGTGAACAATAATTCATCTTCTCTTGTTGGTTTTTCGAATTTCTCCGATGACTTCAGGCAAACAAATTATAGTGTACCACTCAGAAGTGACCGTCCTACGTTGCTCAAGCGGAACAGTCGACACATGACCAGTTTTGCCGAAGAAACAGACGACCATTTGCTTCGAAGTGCTTCTTCCACGAACAACTTTCGTTGGATTTTGCTCGTCTTTGAAGACCCACACGGTCGATTGTTGTTTCGTTTCGGGCTCATACGCATAGATCCATGATTCGTCACCTGTGACGATCTTATAAACGTCTTTTGAAGCACCGCAATCGTATTTTTGCAACATTTCTTTGCACCAATCGACACGAGCCTTTTTTTGAGCGACTTTCAAATTGTGCGGGATCCAACGAGAATTAACCTTTTTTACGGCCAGGTGTTCATGCAATATCGAATGTATGCTGGTGGAAAAAATGTCCAAGGATGTCTCTATCTCTCATGTTGTTGATGCATGTTGATCTTGCATTATGAGTTCCCGCACGGCATCAATGTTCTCTGGCACAACAGCCGTTTTTGGACGACCTTCACGGAATTCGTCTTTGAGCGAGCTTTGGCCACTATTAAATTCATTATAGAAATTTTTCGCAGTGCTATAGGATGGTGCTTCATCGCCATACAAAGATCTAAGTTAATCAATGCACTCTTGTTGTGATAATGCACGTCGAAAGTTGTGAAAAATGATGGCACGAAAATGTTCACGAGTTAATTCCATTTTTTTCTATATTAATTTTTTCAAGTCACTGTAAAGAACACAAATAATGGTCTTACGTCAAAACGTTTTGAGTACGATTATGCTAAAAAATGACAAACTTTCTAATGGAAATGTCAGATTGCACTTGGCAGCACTCAGTGTTGCCAGGCCAGAAATATATATAGCAGCCCTCGTATTTTCGAAACAACAACTGAACAAAAAATGTCTTTCCAAAATGTAAACAGTTTCCTCTCCTTAAAATAAAAATCTTAAAAAGAAAAACGCATGGAGGAAATCACAATCAAAAAAATGTTACTTAAGATTTTATAAACAATTTGATAAATAGTGAAAGATAAAATCACAGAAATATGGCTGCAGTAATTAATTCAAATATTAAATCTTTTGTTAAATTACAAACAATAATTTAAAAGAGGATTTTGCAATCAGCCAGAAACAAAACTGTTAAATCTTAGTCGGAGA
The DNA here is from genome assembly GCA_937654795.1 of Cistogaster globosa. NCBI lineage: Eukaryota > Metazoa > Arthropoda > Insecta > Diptera > Tachinidae > Cistogaster > Cistogaster globosa. The sequence goes on along the minus strand of OW569403.1, from coordinate 134,915,721 downwards.
CCGTTTAGTTTGTTCTTAAATTTTATCTTAATAAACAATTTATGCAAATGAGAATTGTATACTTAAGCGTTAGAGATTATTTGGGCGATTACACTGGCTGTATCATGCAAAATTGGTTAATGGTGTGTGTGTGTGTGTATATGTTTCATACTGTCTGTCCATTCGGTTGATATTATAATTGCGACAGCAAATAAATAAATAAAACTTACAAGACTTTTACAAAATGCAAAAGAAAACCAACAAAACCCTTTTCAATGTTGATTTAACTTAAGAAAAGTAAACATTTGCGAATGCTAAGATTTTATTGTTTTATCTTTTAGTCTAGTTGTTAGTATGAGGAGCATATTGTCTAGCAATACAGTCAGTTCATGGTGCAAAGATAAACATTAATTACAGATTAAGAACTCATTTAAACATATTTTGAGGTATAAGTATGTGTGTGTGTGTGTGTGTGAGTGTGTAAGTGAGTGAGTGTGCAAGTGAATGGTTGCATGCAGCATCATGTTTATTTTCAGAAAATATTTTTGAATTCAATTTAGTGACATAATTTCACAGTCTTAAGAAGTCATTGCGGATATTTAAAATACTTTTAGTCGTTGAAGCTGCAGAAAAACACAACTTCCCAATAACTGAGAATAATTAGTAAAGTTTCAATAGATTTGCAGTATAAATTAAGTCATCACTTATATAAATTTATTAACTTCCTAAAGAGTATGAATGTGATATGGAATTTATGTAAAATATTTAAATGTTTTTTTATCGTTCCCAGAGATTCTGTATGAAAAGGCGATCAATAAATAAATAACTTGTACAATTATATATGTTAAATAAAGATAAACTTTTCTTATATTTCAAAGTACATCATCTCATCAAGGTCCTCGATGAATTCTGTTAAAAAGTGGCACGGGAAGTCGAAGCGATGCCAGAATGAAAATCTTACCTCAGTTTTGTTTTTATCAAAATAAGATTTGAAGATCCTTTTCCTAAAATTAAGAATTTTTTTATTTAGTGGCTTAACGCCTTATATTGCAAATTCTTGTTAAAAATTATTGTGAAAAATTTTTTTATATACGATTAAAAATGTAAAATATGATAACGTTTATTGGTAAAAACTTAAATTTCCAATACAAAGTTAAATGCTACTGAATTAAATGAATTCATTAATAATGATGTGGTCTTTTACATTGAGTTATATGAACAAATAAAGAAAACAATTTGACTTTAATGCCGCAGCCCACAAAATGTTTTTAACATAAAAGTTTCTTTACTGGCAGGTCTAATAAGACTTTTTCAAATTTTAAAAATTTAGAAAGTGTTACATATTATATACATTATGTTTTTGTTTGATGTATTAATAGTAATTTCATTAAAAGTAACAATACGTTATAAAGAATATAAAATATTAAAAAACCTTTTTCAGATTTTTTTTGACAAATGAAGAGTTTTTCATAAAAGTTTGTATTTAAATCCAAATAATTATTATAGCTTAAATTCGGTTTTAGTTATTTCAGGCTGCCGATCTTTTAATTTTGCTTATAAAGTCCTTTGAAATTTACAATATATACCTGAGGCAAAGATCCTCATGTCTTTCAAATTCAATATATCGTCGGTCACAGGTTGAAAACTCTTAACTCGCAAAAAATCGAATCGGGCTATTATATTTTTTTAATGAAAAACAATTTCAATAGCTTTGTTTTCTTTACCACAATAAATATCTTCTACTAATTTTATTTATTTTTTTTTTGTATTTTCTTCTAACACGGTTTAGCAGCAAAGTAATAACGTTTTTATTTTGTCTTCTGAAAAGTACAAAAACATGTTAAGAGTTGTCAAACTGTAACGGCGATATATTAACCAGCAAGTCTTACTGCTTGGATGTAAAACTTTTCAGCTTCTTCGTTTTTATGTCAGTTTTATGACAATCGAGCACTACACGTGTTTGTAAACACTCGGCTTAACTGAAATTTTTGACAAATAAATGTTATCTTTAGGCGAAGATTTAATTATTCGGTCGTTAAACTTTATTCCCAATTTATTTATCTTCGAATAGTTTAACCTCAAAACGAATCAATCTTTTTTGCATTGAAGCCGGCCAGAACTACCAAAAAAAGTTTAAAGGACTTAAACGTTGGTGTCATCATTGGACCTCGCGTTAAGTTCAATGGAGATGTTACTGGAATCTAGGGAATATATGGTTACATAAGATGGCATTCATGTCATATGACGACTGCAGTTATCGGCCTTTTGAAATCAAAATTTAACGATAAATTAATTTTGTTAGCCTCCAAGCGATTTGATTACATTCTATTAGGGCATATGAAGACATTGGCTTATCTGTAAATAAATAGGAAAGCACAAAACTTCGGTATCTTTTTTCTTTTATGTTTGTCAATCGATTTTGCTTATTCTTTCACATATTTTAAGATTAATTTTAGGCTTAAGTGCACCGCCTTTATCTCATTTAAGTAGGTTCAGTATTTAAAAAATAAATGTCCACACAAATTTAAATAAGTGCCAAGATTTTTTATGAGAACAGTATAAGAGCTCACACATATGTATGTAAGTACTATGAGCTTCACAACTAAGTTGGGCCAGTTTTTAAATTATATAAAGTTAAATTAAGCACTTTTTGTTTGAAGAACACATCTATTAAAAAAATTTACGAAGTCGTAACAAAAATTATTAAAAACATGAAGAAAATATCAAAAATATTTAAGATATAATTAGAATCAAAAATTACTGTTTTCCAATGATTTTAAACAAAGAGAATTAAAGAAGATCCAATTTGGTTTTATTTAAGTTTGCTAAAATTTTCAAGTCCAGCAAAATTTTTAATGATTGGAAATATTTTAAAAGTTATTTCTTTTTACATTTTAGTCACCCTTAAATAAAAAATATAATTGCAATAATTATGATTTAAATTATTCCCCATTTTTAACACGCACTTCTGCAGATGTATAAAGTAGACAGACTTAGCGGCTCCAGTGCATCCATTAAATTCAGTCAAAGACATTTCAGCTAAAACTGTCACAAATGTCTGGCTACCGTTTGCAGCGAACAAACCAAAAAAAAAAAAAAAAAACACAACAACAACAACAAAAATAAATAAAACTTCCGTTGCACACATTAAGAGCGTCATTATTGACACAAACGATGGATTAACGAATAAACGAACACTGTGTCTCAAAGGTTAACTGCAGCATAATAATCGATTTTTAATCGTTTTCTGTAAATGTCTTCAGTAGCAGCAGCATTAAAAAAACCCTTTTCCAAAAAATTAAAAAAATGGATTGAAAAAAGGCAAGAAGCGTTTCAGTGGAAAATAAAATGAGCACAAGAAGAAGACGATAGCAGAAAAAAAAGTAAAGTTGGTAGCAATTATTGACAGCCAACTTGAACGCACATCCATCGTCGCACAGTTGTCAGTCATTCAGTCTGTCATTCAATCGCTCATTGTGAAATATGTAACTACAGAAGAAAAATTAAAGATTTGAAAAAGTTTTTGAACTACGAGCATCATCAAGTTCAGCAGTTTCATTATTACGCTTACTCTAGTTTCGTACACAGAAAGAAATTAATGAGGAAATAAATGATTTATACAAAATCTCTAAGGTTTCTTCTAAATACGTTAGTTGTGGGTGACAGGCAATTATGATGCTTCAAATTAAAGGTTTTCAAAAAAATCCATAAAAACAGAAATCAAGAAATTTAAAGAAAATGTGTTTCGCTTCTGAAACAGATGCGAATGTGGTCCATCATATATTACATTCCAATAATTAGAGTGCACGGCATAAACAGAAAAGGCGAAACTTCGTCATTTGCTTCTCCCAAAACCGAAGACTAAACACATGGAAGCCTTTTGCAAATACTCCTTATATTACGGCCTCAAGGACACATATTTTTGCATTGCATAGGTACTTGGAAATCCTTATTCCCGATAGGGTCTAATAGATGGAACAAATAAAATGACATAAAAGAGTGAATTAAGTTAGTTGCGCTGAAAACTACAAAACAAGGAAATGACGACACAGGAACTGGTATTTTTGGCCTTAACTGTCAGCGAGATATTCGTGGCCACGAGGGCCATCTATTCAACAAATTCGCCCAACAAAAGGTTGTAGAGATAGAACTGTTTATCAAGATATCAAGAGCCATACGAGGAGAAAAAGCGGCTGTTGGGTTGACTCGTAATATTCTCAGTTTAAAAAATAATGCTTGAAGTTTGCACAAATACATAATCGAAAATGCACAGCGCAGATTTCGTTACCTGGCTAATGAAACTTTAAACATTTACTTTGCTATTATCAAGGCTGAAAAGGTTGCTGATGACAATCAGGTGATCACTAGTGAAGTCTTCGGTGACTTCCACTTTAGAACGATTGCTTTAACGTGTAGCCCTGATCTCTGACCGCAGTAAATGTCAGGGTATGAAAATTTTCACAAATTAAAGTTTAATCGGACTTAAAAAACACCCTAGATCCGTAAAAGATTTTGATATTTGCACCCAAATTTCAGTAGATATTGTTATAAATTTCTCTCTGTGTAATATTAACACAATTACTTTACACTTAGATATTTATACACGTGAAAAAATCAACTTTAAATAAAAAAAAAAATCGGACAACAATAAAAACGCTGTCAGTTAGTTTTGATTGTGAATGCTGTTGTTCATCAGTACAAGTATCTGTTCGAGTATTTAGAAAACTCTATATAGAGCGAGGCATAATTGCCTGTGTGCTGGAACGCATTAATAATTCGCGCCTCTTAATACAAAAAATAAAACAACTACAGCTCAGCAATATGCCAACAATAAAGTTTTTATTCTTCAAAGCCACCAAACAAATAGATACAATATATTTTTGTATCAGTAAGACGTAGATGTGTGTGCGTGTTCAAGTATCTTAAAGATGTTTTTGGTTTTCCTTTTACTTGTTATCATACGTCTGTCTGCCACATTGATAATAAAAAGTGTGATTATAATGATTTTCAGGTCATATTTGGTACATTTTTTTTGTACTTAAAATAAATACGGAAGTTGATTTTTATATATATTTTTTGTTGTTGTTTTAAGAATTTGTGTTAATACATGATTGGCATGTGCTTCAATTATGTTTTGACTGGCCGCTAAAACTACATTTCATTACGGTTAGTGAATAATGAAAGATGCATGTGCTTCTTATAAAATTATGATGAGAGCACACACTCTGAAATTAGGGAAGTGAAAAATTTTTGGACAAAATCATGCAATTGTCTCATTTAAATTTACAGCAAAGGAAATTATTTTATGTCTTAAGTTTTAGGAAAGAATGAAGTGCTTATTACGAACATGAAAAGTAAAACATACATTAAATAAATAAATATGAAAGACTGAATTTGTGTGCATGAAATACAATTAAAATCTGTTTAATTAAAATTAAATTTAAAATATTTCTTTTAAATTTGTGTCTCTTGCAGCGCCTCTTTAGATATGGAACTAGCTGACGTGCAAATCAATCAGCCTGGGATTGTGGCTACGATTTCAATTACAATATACTACATGCAAAATTGTCTTCTGTTATATTTATCCTGGTAAGCAGAAAAGGCTAATGGAATATTTAGAACCATTTTGTAAAATCTTTCCGGCAGTCACTTTCTTCTTTTCAAATAACCCATGTGATTATCTGAAAAACCTTCTTTTTTATTCAAGGTGGAATGAAAGAAGGAAGACTTCACTTTATATTAGCCTTGGCAGAGTGAATTAAATACTAGTTCACTTGCGTTCGATAAACTAGTATCCGTCAGTGAATACTCTATTAGGGTTTGCAGGAAGCTAAATATTTTGTGTGTAAATTTTTCATTTTTCATATATTGTAAGAATTGAATAAAAACACAAAAACGAAATATACTTTTTAACTCTGACACTATTTTTTGAATTTGTTAGATACTGGTTTATAATAATACTTGTTTTTCTTTTTTCAAGCAAACATATTACAGCAGATTAAAGGAAACAAAACATATGCGCGTGTTAAATTTGAAAATTACCACTTTCTTAGTTAATTTATTTCTAAAAATTCAAAGCACTAAAATTTAGAGACTTGGGATAAAAAGGACATTTGCTCCACGAAAATTCTATTGAATTTAAGAAAGAAAACAAAAATTGAAATAGTAATTTTCAGTAATTTTTAAGAAAAATAATAGTTAAATCACAAATTTCACACAGCACATTAGGGCAGAATCAAAATATAATTTGGAAATAACTCAGCCATTTGTAAAGGGCTAGGCCGAATAATCCAAGATGAGCATAGCAAAGGAGTATTCGAGCTTAAGTTTTAAAGCTGGGTACCATCCACCTTCCAGGGATGGTGCTATGTGGTCTCAAATTAAGTACCTCGCACCTATACAAATTCTAACGTCTGGCATTTCTTTAATTTGTCTGATTTTAAAAATGCTGCTTTAATCGAGTTGTAACCAATTTAAAAATAAAGTTATTCATTTTTCGATACTCTAGTCCAGTTTTTTTTTCAAATACTGGATACAATTTTCATAATACCTATTTTAATTTTTTCACATAATTAGCGAGCAAAATTTAAAATAAACCAAATTTCGTATAAAATTGATCAGTTTTGTAGAGGATGGAGGGCCTTTAATTGGACCTATTTTACATTGAAATTTTTCTAAAATCCCAAAGCTGGGATCGAAAGAAAAAAACTACTATAAAAAAGCTATATATACTCCGAATTGTTGCTCAAAGTATTTCATGAGCCCTAGTCCATATGTGGCCTTAATGGGCAAAACAGCAAAAAATTCCAATTTTGGGATTTTTAGTTTTTATTTTGGGAATTGTGGGATTTCCTTTACGTTAATGCTGCAGAGCTTTTGTCACTTGATTTAAGTTGACCAACTTATTAGTTTGCTTTTATTATGAAAATTTTATTGCATATTTAATATTTTTACTTTTCTCAAATTGGATCGTTTTTACTTTAATTAATCGAAATTTTCTGAGATCACCAACAAACAAAAAAAATTTTGTTCTATTATTTTATCTTTTTTATGTATATGAATTTAGATGACAAAATTTTCTATCAAACACAAAAAAAAAATAACCTCAATATCATTCTTGCGTGCAAAAGTATGCGTTTGTAAATATGAGTTTTCCAATAAGTATCTCCCTTTTTAAATTTATGCTACGGAAGATAACAATTTGTACGCTGTAAAATGGTTCGTAAAAAATCAAGCTCAAATACTCCTGTGCTATTTGCATGCCAAATTTTGGATTTATCGGCCTAGCGCTTTACAAATGGCTGGGTTATTTTCAAAATATTTTGATTCTGTCCCAGTAATTTTTCAAGATCTGCTTAGTTTTCTCTTAAGAAATTGATATCAATCTAATAATTCTTATATTAAAAATTAAGTACAGGTTTCTGTGGTTGCTAAAAAACTTATAAAAAGGCAAGTTTGCTTTTGGCAGGGAGTGTAAGCAAGAACTGGTTACAAATAATATCACACATTCACACTTCTAAACATAGAGTTCTAATTAAGCCCCAATGGCAAATTCAACTAACAGGGCGTCTAGATCTAGATGCGTAACCACATAAATTTAGCAATCAAACTGTGGTCAGAGTCTTATCTTGATGGCTTCGCTTTTGTTGCAGCAAACTATTATTTCAGGATAATAGACATATTGAGTTTCTGACAGGGTCAGGTGTGTGAAAAAGTAACGTGGGTGGCAAAATCCCACGATGCTACTAACATCTGCTAACTAACATACTGCTGCTCGCAGTTGCGAGCACCAACACAATTGGGGCGCAAAGCAATAGCCCGAATAGAATTTTTTAGCATCGTGGCAGGCAGCACTTAATTACACCATAATACAGTTTGTTTAAACTCACGCCGCAACATGACGTGTACAAGTGTAGGCGGTAAGTGGCGCCGTATACTTTTAAAGAAAAAGCATCAAAATGAATCTTTAACAGCGAGCATACCAAATTTAGGTTGATTGTTTCTCTATAGATGTTTCTATGAATCAATAATTCGCTGTAACTCACACTCCCCCTGGAGGCCTTCTTAACGCTTTTGCTTCTTTAGTACAAGCCGGCATCTGTCTCCTGAGCTTGCAGGGTCTTGAAACCGGAGATAAGGACTTTCGATGTGTAACCAATCACTACGTACTGATAACATTGTTAGCGATAGCTAAGAGGAATTGCGATCCCTAAAGCGACTATTGGTGAGTAGCGCGTTTGGAAATATTTGAAACATCGAAATTAGTTCTATCTAAAGATTTGAATTTTTTTTAGTGAAGTTAAACTTTAAGAAAAACCTTTAAGTTCTAAGAAAATATTAATTAATTTAATTTTTATTTATAATTTCCTTGGAAGTTATGAAACTTTAATTTCAAAAATATAAAATTCTCATTTGTTTTTAATTCAGTCTGCGTATGGTCTTAAAGCTGAAAGAAAAGTATTAAGATTTGTGAATATTTATTCTTTGATTTTTCTTTGATTGAATTTTATTATTTAACATTTAATGTGGAAGATCTATACAAAAGCAACCAACACGTTATTTAAAACTATTTTCCCTCATCTAAGCTCAAAAACATATTTTGCCAACAAACAAAGTTAAAAGAACTTGTCTTTGAACGTTGTTTGCCTTAATTTATAATGGCCACCAATTATGGTAATTTTTCCTTATGGGCTCTTGAACATCTTTAACAAATTAACAAGCAGTTAACGAGTCCTAAGCACTTAAATTGGCTGGCAAAGTGAAAGTGTTGCCAAATTAATTGGTTAATGAGATGGCTTTAAAGACAATAATTTTGAATTCTTTACGGATTTATTTATTACAAGTTATTGATTGGATATATTTACTTTAAGAGGTGACAATTGATTTAAAATATTATTTGAAAGTCGATATTCCTTAACAGTACGCATTATTCTGATGGTTCGTTTTTAGAGTATGTTTTATATGGAGCTATGGCAACACTGAAAGCATTTGTTACTTGATGATCGTTAAGAATATAGATACAATGACTGGCAGATAAAATGACTTACTGACTGAATGCCTCTTAAGAAAAAAGTTGCTATAAAAGGCCACTGTTGTTTATTGATTGAAAATTGTTTTGCAATTGCCAACTCAATTGTACTTAACCTCGTAAAACATCCATAACTATGGTTATTATAACTTATATAAATGGTTTTTATTATTGTTATAAAACTACAAACATATTCCTATGGACTACAATTATGGTAGCTTTAGGTGCTGATATTGACACTCGATTGGCACGAGCCATAGTGCAAAGTATGCAAGTAAAACGCAAAATTAACAACAGCAATAAACCAAGAAATAAAAAACGTGATCTACACTTAAGGTATAAAACATATTTTATGTGTTTGATTTTAATAAAAAAAAAAGAGAAACAACCTTAAATGGATAAAATAAATGAAAAATCCATTAAACTCCAAAAACTAACAATTCTGTTTTAATTCAATTTAAATCAATAATGTTGGTTTTTAAATGTTAAAAAGGTAAAATTCATTCGATCAACATCATTTGCTGTGTTGAAGTGAGTGAAGAGACATTGTTGGAACACCTGTTTTATAAGTTGGGCCTGTTTGAAAATGCCTTTTATTTTTGTGTATATCGTTTGCATTTTAACTATTTACCTGTTTAATTGAAATCATTTAACTCAGCTTACAATTACACAAAACAAATAAATAAAAATAAAAAAGAAAAGAAAAACGTTTGGTTGTATTTTAAATCGAATAAATTTTAATTTATAATTTACTGCCAGTATCAAACAACCAACCAACTAAATCAGCCAGATGATGATGATGATGATGACAATGATGTTGTTATTGTTAACGATATCGTACTTTAAGTCAACGTTTTAACGTCTATTTATTTAAACCTTGTGAGGAGTACAGTGAAATGGTTGAATGTAAGAAATTTTGTTAACTGATGTCATTATTATTAACAGCAGTTAAAAATTTGGAAAATTGATGTTTTCGTTATTTTTATAAGAAAACTTACTTAAGTTTTACAATTTGCTGGTATCTAGAAATATTTATTTTAAAGAGAATTTTCCTTAATGGCTGAGGTCTAGTGAAAACCTCTGCTGTTGCACCCATAAGCCGTTTTTCAGGTTTTGCTATTTTTTCTGTCACTATCAGGCAAATTATGAAAAATAAACCCCTAAGAAAATTTCACCTTTTCCAATTTCTGCTATTATGAGCTAAAATTTCCTGGGTTTTTTTTCTCTTTGCGTTTTCCTTCTATGCTAAAAAATTTTCCAAAAATATTTAAACTGTCAGGAGAAAAAATTATGTGTTTTAAATATAAGAAAAGGAAAAACAAAAGAATGTTTCTTCACAATTTATCTCCGATAGCTAGAATTGCTTTTAAATAATCCAAAGTAAAATGGTTAAAGGCGCGTCGAGTCCATTTTTAAATTAGTCCCATAACTTTTAAATTGTCCCCTGGCTTAACACTGGCTTATTTCCTTTGAAAAAAAATGTATAAAAAATGTGTTTTCTGCAAACAAACAATTTTGTAATATGTTTAAAAAATATGCATCTTTAGAAAATAAAAAATAGCAATTTTACTCACAGAGTGCGAGAATTGCTTTAGAATCCACAACTCCCAGCTTAACTTTGAATTGAGTTGCCACATCATAAAGTGTTTGTATGTAAATAAGTTGTGGCATATGTTTTGTTTATTTAAAATAAAAAATAAATAAATTTGAATAAGTTAAATTAAATATAATTCTGTTAAAGTGAAGCGAAACGGATCAAATAAAATAAAATGGGCTTTTTTATTTCAATAACTTTAAGCTGCAGCAATTCTCTTTTAAATTAACGCTTGTTTTTTGGAACAAATTTTACAAAACATGTTAGTAAATCGTGCTGCAGTAAACTCAAAGTGAAAAATTTTAAGCCAGCTTTTCTTCCAACCAAATTTTTTTTAGTTTTTATTTTTGTTTTTTACTTGCAGAAGCAAAAATCAAAAGTTTGTTGTGATTTGAAATATTTTCAAACTTAACTAAATTGTAGATAATAAGTTACACAAATAAAGGCCGGAGCACACAGAATCCATCATGCGTTGTAATTTGACGTATGAAACTTAAGCCAAATTAACGACAGATGAGGTTAGCATGATGACATTAGATCAACGTTTCCTCTCTATTTTTAATCACTTTTAAATTTAATTAGCATTTTATTCACTGGCTAATTTAACTTAATTTATATTTTATGTTTTGCTATTAAAATTATTTCATTAAAATCACAGAATACAATTAAAATACAAGATTTAAAAGAAAACAAAGAAAAAGAAGCAATTGATAGCTGTCAAAGTATTCAACGTGCGTCAAATGTTAAAAGTTTACCAACTTTCATACTTTGCATTGACGGTCACGTACTGATTGTGATTTCATTCATAAGAAAATAATAACAATTTAACAAAATAAAATTTAAATTTCGAGACCAAATAAAAAATGGAAATAACTAAATAAAAAATAAAACTTATTTTTTATCGATATCATGTATAGACATTTTGCCGTTTGAAGATTCTTAATAAAGCAGAAGAAAATAAAATACCGTTCTTCAAAGCCTTATAAAAAAGAGAAAAGTGAATGTCTACAATTAGTGTTAAATGATTCCAAATATTTTCCCTATTTAAATAAAAACTGAACCAAAAATAAAAAAAATTGTTCGTAATATTACAAGTAATAATAATAATAATAATAATAATAATAATAATAATAATAATAATAATAATAATAATAATAATAATAATAATAATAATAATACTAACAATAAATTTTTTTTTAATTTACAAAAACAGGAAAGAAAAATATGAGAAAAAAAATTTAAAAATTATTTATAATTGGAAACTTTCCCCAATATTAACGATAATACTTTAAAAATATTGGATCTTCACAAACAGCCGAAATCTAGAATAAAAAATTCTCAAGAAAAATGAATATAAAAAACTAAAAGCTCTGAAAACTAGGAAATTAAAAAAAATTGGGGAAATTCTGATAATTTTAATACTTAAAAAAATATTAATTGAAAAAGAATGGAAAATTATTTAAACATATAGATATGAAAGGTCAGATAAGGCATTAGATCTTGCAGATGAAAAAATAATTGGCTTCACTGAACAACTTATCTTACCAATGTATCATTTCCCACCAGCCTAAGAAATTCAAGATTGGGAAAAATTAAATATAGGAAAACTCGAACAATGTCCAAGGGGTCTTTATTGAAAGGCGAAGACGATATTTAGATACAGCCAAAGCACTGCCTTGGTGACAGGAAATGGTTATTAAAAATAATTTATGGTTAAAATGAAAATGGCGAATATTAGTTTTCGACGACGAATGCACTCACAGTCAACACATGTTTAATCGCTGATTAGAAGGACAGTTAAAACTATTAGTGGAAACTTGTCGGTACTACTGAAAAAAAGAGGGGGTTGAAAAAATACCAATTTACAGTTATGTATATCTAAGTTAAATAATCCTTGGTATTTCAGTTGGAAGACCACCTTCCTCCTTTTACATTTTAGTGTCAACTTTTTTGGTAGTACGGCTATTTATCCAGACTAGGAGGTAGTTTAGTTGCCGATTGCCTAAGAGCTCCCCGCGACGTACTTCTTATTTTACCATTAACCCCAACACCACGGTGCAACCAACAGCAAAGATATAAAATATTGTAAAACGAAACTAACTGAGCTGACATTCATTCATTTATTCATTCACTAACCAACAACAACATTTTAAAAGGCGATTCTTTTCCGAAGAGTGTATGTCTTTTCCGTATTATTGTTATAGTTGTTGTATAAATTGTAATTTTATATTATTTATTTTCGCTGCGAAATAAAAGCAAAAGGAAAAAAAGAAAATAATTGCATAAATAAATATTTGAATAGTCAATGTTGTATAAACTTTTACATACAAACACGCTAATAATTCAACCAGTAGAATACTCGCAGAAACACACTTACAGCCATCAAGAATTGTGGCTACAAAATATAAAAGTACATTTCAAAGATACACATCACATGTTAGTACAAGTAGTATTTGGAAACCTTTTTGCTAGAAGAGGGGCTACGTACAAGCAAATTGAATATTTTCGTTCTTTAATTTGTTTTATTTTTGATTACAATCAGTCAAGCGACAATCGACAAGAGACCTGTGTGAATAGTGATGACTGTTTTTTTGCCTGACTGACAGACTGACTGGCGAATAAAACAGCATAATTTAAGATTCATTTAAGGTGATTATTTTGGCATAATTTAAAAGATACAGCAGAGAGAGAGCTGCAGAAAGAGAGAATGGAAAAAAGAGTTAAATTTAAAATGTATCAAATTAATTTAAAAGCCAAATTTAAAATTGTTTAAACCTTTTTGCCCAGCAACTGTCATTGACTCAGACTCGTTTGGTCGAGTTGCAAAAATTAATTCTAAACACATACAAAATATTATTATAAATCATCTAAAATATTGAAATCATTAAGAGTATGACTTCAATTTTAAGATATAAAGGGATTACGAAACAACAACAACGTCATAAATATCTTGTTTTAAAAATTATTACAAAAACAATGCCTAACAAACAAACTCTTACCAAACACGCAAAACTCACATTTGTCACAGAGCCTTTATCCCTTTTGCCATATAAGAATGCGAATGTCTATGTGTTTGTTGGAGCATTTGCAACTTGTGACTTAAAATACTTCTTGTTGAGGATTAGAAAATTGAAAATCAAGAGTAAAAATTCACTAAAAACTTTATTGATTTGAATTAGTTAAACAGTCAAGGCTTAACTAAAGAGACGCTATTTAGCAGCATTGTGTTCGTTATCGACTGTAATAAAATAAATCTGTTATATAACTTAAGCATGTAAATTTTATAATTTTTCCCTACAACTGTACATTAAAATAAAGAAATGATACTTTTAATTTAATACAACTGAGAGATGTGGAAAGTAAATTTTACTCCACTAGCGTTTAAATATGATCACGATCATGTGGCTTCCAGCTTTGGCTTAACACTTTACTCAGTAATTGTGGCCTTTTCCGGAAATCCCTTGTTTATTGATATAAAAACTTTTCTTGTTATTAACGCAAAAAAAAAATAATAATAATAATTAAATAAATAAATAGGGCGGCAGTTCTTAAAGATTTTCTTCCTTATGCATGATCAGCTGTTAGAAATGCTGTGGTGCTACTCAAAATCTATTCATTCTGTTTATATTTCTGGACAAACTGCCATATTGTTTATTACAAAATATTGACAAAATAGTTTAAAAGTTTTTGTCAATAGTCAGTAGTGACAATTTTAGCTTAAACAAATTATGAAAAGCTTTTGATCAATTGAGAAAAAAAGCAGCTTGAATCTTCTCTAAACCCCGAAAAATTTACAGTCTGCAACCTGAAAAAATATAATATTTCGTTAATTACCAGACAATGCGGCAAGATTATGAATTGATTGCATACAAAAAAAAACATTTGAAGTAAAAAGTGCTGCCAAGTTGTGTGCAGGTATTGCATTCACTGAGGCAGTCATGCATAACTACTGAGTCTAGGGAATAGAATAAAACCATTCGCAAATAAAAGTTGACACTATTCAAAAAACAAAAGCCTGAAAGGTTTATTTCAGTTCAGTACGATATTTTTCTACATGCAATTGAAGTTGTGGATTTTACAATGCTTTCCTAAGGCCTCAATAGTCTAAACTTTCTGTTGCTGTTCTGTTCCCTGTCGTTCTGCTTTTTAAATTTTTGTGATAAGTTTTTCTAAAAGAACATATCAGCTGTTTCTATTAAACAGAAAACGCAACACACAATACAAAAAAAAAGCTACAATTACAATAACAAAAAATAAAATAACATTCAGTCGATTAAATAACCTGCTTTTTCTTTGAAGTCGGTTAAAAATAGGTTTGTTCCCAATTTGGCACTCACACTACCAAACAACTTCCAGGGGTCAAATTATGGCATTCGATATCGATCGAAATTTCTATTGAATTTAAATGTTAATTTCGATAGATATCGAATGCCGTAATTTGCCCCCAGGTAACTTAACGTTGAATTCTATTTTCTACTAACTCCGACGTTATAAGGAAAAATCATTAAAAATGTCATTAAATTATCATTTCAAAAACTGACGCTAGATTGCTAATGGTTCTTATTATGTCTTATTGCTGTGTATTCCTTTAAACAAGATCTCAAGATCTTTAGTGAAATTATTCAATTATCAAATGCTTCTTTAAGTAATTTAAGTGAGTCAATTGCTCTAAATCGTGTGCTTTCATCCTGTTGTAACAAAATTTCAACAAAATTATTGCCAGATATACTCTTCGCTATTGATTGTAAGATTCTGCGAGTCGTCGGTTTTAAAGACATATAGACCATAATTTTAAGGGCTAATAAATGAAACTAAGCCGTTGCAACTACGGCGTTTTAAAAATTCTGACACAGAGGTTCTTTCTTTTACCTTTCAGCTAAGGTTTGGGAAAAGCTATCCAAATTCTCCCGGGAAAATTTTGGCTTAATTCCCGGGATACAGATAGTTTTAAGTCATAACGCTTTAAATAATACAGTAAATGTTTTTAATATTTTTTCTTGGCATTTGAAATTTTAAAATATTTTGTTTCGTGATTCGCATTTCACTTCTTTCACAAAAACAGTACGATAATGGAACAGCATATATCTACTGTGATAAAAAGAAATAAAATATTTTTTGAAAATTTTGATGTTGGTCTAGTTAGTTATCGATATAAAATACAAAACACCTATTTTTGGAATTTTTGTCTGTCTGTGTTTGCATCACGTTAAAATTGTTGGATGGATTTGAATAAAATTTTGTGAGGAGGTCCCTTTTTATTTCGTTAAAATATAAATTATTTTGTAGAGAAAATAGAGATACAAATGTGAAGTCACCCAATTTCAACAAAATTTTAGACAACTCTGACGCAAAAAAGGGGTTAAACTGATTTTTGTTAAACTAAAGTATTTATTGATTCATATCGAGAAAGCGTAATATACTTTGCCAGTATTTCAAACTTTACTCAGTAATTGTGATTTTTAGAAAGAAACAGGAAGAAATAGAAATTTATGAACAAAACTTACTTGTAACTGAAGTTTTTTTTTCTCTGCCTATCTTTTATCAGGGACTTTAAATATCAGATCCAATAAGAGTCACTGCTTCTGAGATAAAAATTCTCTGAAATTATTATTTCTTTCTTTTCTTTTCTGCTGTGTTTCGAGGGAAGTTACAGGATGGTCAAAAAATATAGAGAGTTGTTTTTTGGATCAGTGCCTAGAAGGGCTAAAGCAATGCCGATTATAACAAGCATTACTTTATATGCTATTAAAAAGTAAAAATTTCCTATGAAAAAAGACAAAATGTAAAATATTAATACCGTTCACAGTTATTTACCTACGATAATTTAACCTTTTATTTTTAAAGTGCAAAGTTAAAGTCGCATTAAATCATGAATTTTCTTAATTGTGACCATTAACGATTATTATTTTTATGCTTTTCGCTTCTCAATTACTCGGATGTCTCCTGTTTGCACAGCAAAATTTTTTATTTTCTACACTATTCCATCTTTACACGCTTTATTTGAAGGTTTCTTACAACTGATGTAAGAGAAAATGACAAAAACGTGTAACACAAGAAACACATGTTAAAAAATTGTAAAGCGTAAAGGCAATAGCAGACGATGACAGGTTAACTACCAATGCATCAATTATTTATTGCGTGTGCGTTCTTTTTATGCAAAAATTTACAGAAAAATCCTAGGTGGCCCTTTTCTTCTATTGTAAATTAAAAGTACAAAGGTGACTGGTTACCCAAAGATATGAAATTTTTTTAAACCCGGTTTTGTATTTTAAAAATTAAGCCTGATTAAGTGATTGTTAATAGAAAATTATTTATAAATTGATCACAAAAGTTAGTTTATTTGTATAAAAAAATGTTTATTAAAAAAATTATTATGTGTAATATAAAACATAAAAAATAAAAACTCCATCTTAAATCAAAAGAGCAAAGATCTTGCATGCTAAAATCTTTGCTATTTTTCTTAAAATAATCGGTTGGAGAAATTCACAACATAAAATGATTAAAAACGTCATTTAAATGTTTCAAAGAACTTGTCTTCTAAGTTGTTCTTTTAAACTCATCTTTAAACAGTATAACAGTTCATTTTCGCTTCTGAATTGAGCTGCAAGTTCTTTGGTTTCATCTTCAAAAGAGCACGGAGGAAAATTGATTACAAACTTCTAAATTCCCGATGAAAGATATGTTGAAATATTCGAAACAACGGTCTATTCGAAATAGCAATATTAAAAAAAACCGACTGTTGTAAGCCAGTTTAATAACCGTCCGATCATATCAAAAATTTCTGTAACATTAAGTCTTAGTTAGTGTCTCTACGGAGTAATAAAACGACTTTTTCGTTTCTTATACAATCATCAAAGTATCCACTGTAATTAAAAAAATTTGCATGAATCTTAGGAAATTCGTAGAACGAGTAATAGTAGAATAGTTAGTTTAAGCCTTACAACAATAATATGTACACTGAAAAAATTCTCTTAGGCGATTCAAAATAACTTTACAATGTCATTAATAAATTAAAAATTCTCTGTTTTTTGAGCAAATACTTTCCATTTTTAATTCCAAAGTCACCTTTAGGAAATGCAAACCTGATATACAAAGAGAGTATTTTTGTTTGCTTTAGCATAGAGTACACAGGGTGATACTGTGCACTGCATTGAATGAGAAAAATGTTATAGAGAATTTTCAATATAAAGATGGGAGCAAAGTAAAGCAATTTGGTGTGAGGATGGTCCATAATTAGAAGAAGTTGTCTTAGGAGACGAAACACGTGATAAATATCAATCACGAGAGCCATTACGTGAAGTCTTATTGGACCTCTAAAGAATTACTGTTATGCTAATGACGTTGGTCTCCTTCCTCCTTTCTAGCGCATGCTGGCCGACATAAAACATAGGAAAGATTAAATCACAGGCCTAAATACCACAAACTTCCTCACATCAAAGATAAAGAAGACAGAACTTAAGAATATCCAGTGATCATTAGGCAGCTCATAACAAAACTCTTTATACCTTTATTTTATTAGAGAAAGCTGTAGCGCAGCTAAACTTTTTTCTGGGGTGGCTTAGATCTTCCCATATAGGCTTGTCTTTTCCAAAGCTCAGCACTGTAAAAATAAATAATAAAAATAAAATTCCGTCAGATAATAATGACTCTAAAGCTGTGCCGTTTGACCTGAAGCTGCGTTCCGTCTTATTATCTTTATAGGTATTCATCAATCGATTTCTAGGGGGATACTAAGAATATTCCAGTCAAGCGCCATCTTCGTAAAAATTTGCGCCACATTAAAAAGTTTTTGATCAGTAACTGCTAATTTGGCAGGATTTAAGTATTTGTCTACTAAAATATTTTTTTAAATCATTTCATTTTCCTTAAATTTAAAATAATCATCAAATTTATATATATTTTTTTAAATTTTATTGCTTTTAATTAAAATTTAACATTTTTTAAGAGTTGAACTGTTTTAGTAATTTTTACCTTGCTTAGGTTTATGTGTATTTTAATTTAAAAACATTTTTTAAAAAAGAGAAAATTATTAAAATATTTTGTGTTAATTTTTAATAAAAACAAGCAAAATTTGACCCTTGCAGAATGTATTAAAAATACGAAGAGTCGATCAATATTAAAATTGTTGGAAAGAGTCCATATAAAACCAAATTCCTTTTTAGTTCTCTTTAGTTATCGTCACATATATTATAGCGCTAAAATTGTGAGCTTTTACTTTTGTATCTCTAGCTGCTTTACAAAATGACATATTTTTATGAAAAAAAGTATTTTATAATTGAACCAAGGTACTAATGGACCTCTACACAAAGCTTTATTCAAATCCATCCAGCAGCTTTTACGTGATGCGAACACAAACAGACAAAAATTCCAAAAATAGGTGTTTCGTATTTTATATCAATAACTATCTACACCAATATCAAAATTTTCAAAAAATATTTCATTTCTTTTTAGTACAGTAGATATATGCTGTTCCATTATCGTACTGCTTTTGTGAATGAAGTAAAATGCGCGGTATCTTTCGAACAGTTTTAATATTTTTTATTTTGAAACTTATTAAATAAATGAATGATTTCAATGTGTCCTAACTTTATTTAAATAAGTTAAACAAAGTCAATGTTTTAAAACCGAAGCTAAATCTTTGAAATTTTTTTCTGCTTTGGCGTAATGTCACTGTGTAGGCAAAGAGTACTATGAAGTTCACGGTTCTTCCAGAAAATGCTGTGTATAAAAAACTAAATTTTCTATTTCCTTTTTTATCGTAAAAAGATCGGTTGTTTTTGGTTCACTGTACGCCTCTATTAGAACAAAACTACTTGTGTGTGTGTGTGTTTGTATGTGTGTGGGGTCATAAATTAAACAGTTATAACGACCAAATGAAAGTAACGGCAACATTTAATAAATAAAACTTTTTATTTGCATTCGTACACACAACAAATAAGTATAAGTTTTCTATGTGTGTGTATGTCTGCATATACATACATATTTTAATGTGTATCTGTATTTTGTTTTAATTTATGTAGTTGTTACATTAAAAACGGAAATTTTTAGTATCCAGTAGTTGTTTCTTTGTTTCTTTTTTTTTACTTAGTGTTTGATTTATTTTTTGCGATAACATATTTCTTCGATACTGTAGTTGTTTTAAAATATTTTATAATTGAAAACTTAATTTGCATTTGTATGGGGAAATAATTCGAAGATGTAGTTATGGAATATTAGGTAAAAGAGTCGAAAGTGTTAAAGATTTATTCTGAAGACATTTCATCGCCAACAAGAAACTTTTCATTGAACAAATCACAACTGCAAGAAGTATTCGGTCAGGCATGACATCAGCAGTTAAATATTCGACTAAAACTCGATAAAAATTAATAGAATTATAGTTTTTTTAAATTACCAGGTGGTTCAAAATTATTATCTGCTTAAGTTATTAAGATCGTTACTTTTGTTTACCAGCCGTTATAATGCCGCCGTGGACTAAAGCAAGTCACTTTACGCTTGAACAACGATGGGACACGTTTTAAACTTATTTTGAAAGTGAGCGCTTTGTTGCCCAAATTAGAGTTTTGGTTGACATAAAATTAAATTAAAAATGAAACTTTTACTGTGTTATTTGGGACTTAATTCTAATTATCTGATTTGTCTTCTTCGATGGTAAAAAAATGTTTGCTAATGAAAACATTCTTTAAAATTTGTCACCTCTAAGATTAAAAAAAAACATAGTGATTGTATTAGAATAATGCGCAAACTTTGAAACATTATTTGTTGTGATCTCATCACAACTAAAGCAACAACAAGTAGGTGAACTGACTCAAGCAGCAATGTATTCTGCAAAATATCAAAAACATATTTTTCATTTGTGGCGGTCTCTTATTATTTGATCTCATTAATGGAATACCAAGTCGACAACATTTTCGCGAGAACAATACTCATGGTTAATAATGTGAGACCTGTAGCTAAAATTGTTCAACTCATTTCAAGAGCGACTACTCGTCTTCGGTATTAGGAAATACATATTTCACACGCTAGCACTAGAATTGTACATTTGGATCTTGTATTATTTATTTACAAGGTTCAATTCACCACGCAATAAACGCAAACAACCATTCACTTCGTTACAGACTCTTAGAGACTTGCAAAACCTTCAAACGAGAATCGAATTAGCCGCGTTTCGATCACGATGCCTTAATTAAAAAAAAACCTTATGTGAGGCTGTGTTGACCCGTACATCATTTTTGACAAGCCAATGCATCCACAGAGAGTGACAGTTTAGTGTAGATATTTTTTTTTGTAAGTCAGCCGCTTTAGTCTAACAAACACTAGGGTTTCACTATGCATTAAGTTGGGTAATAGTGTTGTTATCCGTCCTTTAGCTGCGGTTTGACGCCTTTAGACCTCTTCTTACAAGGTTCAGTTAAAGACTCTTGGGTATGCGAGATAATAAACAGATAAAATAAAAAATTTACAAAAAAGCTTAAGGCCCACAGCAGACTATAAAGTGAGTTTAACTAATTCCTTATAAAACATTTTGTTAACTATTTTAAGATTTAAACAATTTGCTTAAGGTATGCTTCCTTATAAAACTCAAGTTAGAAATTAAAACTTTTCTTGCAATTGATAGTGGACAGTGTAAAAAACAACTTAACAACGGGTCAGTTTCTTGTTGTTAGTCTTTTATCTAACACTTTTCTAAGACCCCCCAAATAAACTTAATTAAGCAAAGAGATTTTAAGTAAAAATCATAATTTTTTATTTTATAATTTTGCGTTATAAAGGAAATCGAGATTATAAATTGTGCATTCATGCAGGCAACAACAAAAATTTTAAATTCCAGGATATAAATCTTGACCAATGATGTTGTGGTCATTTAACAATAATTTTAAAAACAAAAACATACACAAATGGGAGCCACAAGTTATAAAAAAAAAATAAAATAAAATGTTTCTAATTTAGATATTAGAAACTAATGGTCTCATGGTCTCCAGGACATGCCAAAATATGACCGTAAATATAACAAACAAAACACAATATATATTTACTTAATTAATTAAAATAATAGCAAAAGGAAACTTTGTAAGTTGAACACTCTTCATCACTTCAATACTAATCGAGCATAATGTTTTGATAACAACACAATGATTTATGAGGGTTAAGAATGGTTGGAGCTGTTAAACGTTTTAAACTGCCTCAGAGTTTCTGGAAGTTAAGTAGAGAAGTGTAAGAAGAAGCTTTTACCGTTTATGAATTATTGTGCTGTGAGTATGAAGGTTTGTGTGCTGCTGTTGTGCGGTTAAGAGATTTAAGTAACAGTTCATCTTAAATGGATTTTGCCGCCTTAAATGAAATGTATGATTGTATGATCTACACAATAAGTGAAGAATTTTAAAAGTTTTTTTTCTTTTTTTCTTTGTGTAATTAAGAAGAGTTACTTAAAATAATCAAAAAACTTTTATTATGAAGTCATAGAAAAATTAAAACAAAATTACTTTTTTGGCGAGTTGTATTCGGCGAGAATATCCACACCATATAATGATTTTTAAATTCACTTTCGATATTATAATTTTCTAAATATTGATTTTAGAATACAAGAATAAAAAAATATGTTTTTAAACATTTCCCATCTACAAAAATAAAATGTACGAACAACTGTTTTAGTACCATTATACCGATAAAATTGGGTGACTTCACACTTGTATTCTATTTTATCTATGAAGTGGCTCATTTTACAAAACCAAAAGTATTCTATATTTGAATAAAGGTTCTAAGGGACTTTCACACAAAATTTAATTCAAATCCAGCCAGCAGTTTTTAAATGATGCAAACACAAACAGACAAAAATTCCAAAAATAGCTGTTATGTATTTAATTTTGTTTACTATCTATACCAAAACCAAATTTTTCAAATAAAATATTTCATGTACAGAAATGACTCCGTTACTGTTTTATTATATATTAATCAGGCATATCACAGATTCCGATCGGAATGGTTTTAATTTCGCACTATCAATTCCGATCGATTTTGTTTTACCTTTTTTATATTTCGATCGATTTTGTTTATTCCTGAAAAGTATTGAATCTCCACTATTTAATTTAAATGTGTCACTAATTTACACACCAAAGTAAACAACAAGGCCAATCTAAGTAGGATACATCATAAAATTTAAGAAACGCAAATAACAAAATTTTAAAGAAACTAGATTCCACTTTGAAATTTTAAAGTGGTTTTATTCAGAAGAAATTTTTCGTTTTTAGTTTTCTGAAGAAGCAATTTACGGAATTGTAATCTTTTTCGATCGGAATTGAGTTCTGTGACATGCCGAAATAATAATAAATGTAGTCCACATTTGTGAAAATTAAGTCTGAATGAGGACACCCTTTACCACTAAATTAATTTTTTTCCTTGTCAATATAGATAACATAGAACTTCATGTATTGTATAAATGTCTTCATTTAATGACTTAAAGGATAAGGACATATAAATTTAGTTTTTGTATTGATCGCGTCTTAAATATAAAACTGTAGCAGAGCACACACCTCAATACCGGTTCAAAATATGATGCCATACGTCAAACTAAAATTTCTATAGGAACACCTTTTAATTTTGCATTTTATTTTTTATTATTTTTTCAGTGTTCATACACAGTCTATGAACATTTGGAGTGTGTGTCAATTACGTTTCAAAAGATATGCAAAAACATTACAAAAAAATCAAACGAAGAACTTGATAACCTTCTGCTTTTCTAATTCAAATGAAGGATTTTTTTTCTTGAAATTGGCAGTCGCCTGGAAAAACTTTTATGGCTTCAGTTCTATTACGAGGGCTGCTATATATATTTCTGGCCTCGCAACACTGAGTGCTGCCAAGTGCAATCTGACATTTCCATTGGAAAGTTTGTCATTTTTAAGCATAATCGTACTCAAAACGTTTTTACGTACGACCATTATTTGTGTTGTTTACAGTGACTTGAAAAAATTAATATAGAAAAAAAATGGAATTAACTCGTGAACATTTTCGTGCCATCATTTTTCACAACTTTCGACGTGGATTATCACGAATGAACTTAAATCTTTGTATGGCGATGAAGCACCATCCTATAGTACTGTGAAAAATTGGTATAATGAATTTAATCGCGGTCGAAGCTCGCTCAAAGACGAATTCCGTGAAGGTCGTCCAAAAACGGCTGTTGTGCCAGAGAACATTGATGCCGTTCGTGAACTCATAATGCAAGATCGACATGCGACATTTCGAGAGATAGAGACATTCTTGGACGTTTCTTCCACCAGCATACATTCGATACGGCATGAACACCTGGCCTTAAAAAAGGTTTGTTCTCATTGGATCCCGCACAATTTGAAAGTCGCTCAAAAAAGACTCGTGTCGATTGGTGCGAAGAAATGTTGCAAAAATACGATTGCGTTGCTTCAAAAGACGTTTATAAGATCGTCACAGGTGACGAATCATGGATCTATGCGTATGAGCCGTGTGGGTCTTCAAAGACGAGCAAAATCCAACGAAAGTTGTTCGTGGAAGAAGCACTTCGAAGCAAATGGTCGCCTGTTTCTTCGGCAAAACGGGTCATGTGGCGACTGTTCCGCTTCAGCAACGTAGGACGGTCACTTCTGAGTGGTACACTACAATTTGTTTGCCTGAAGTCATAGGAGAAATTCGAAAAACTAACAAGAGAAGACGAATCATTGTTCATGATGACAATGCGAGCTCTCACACATCAGCTCAAACCAGAGCGTTTTTGACTGGCCGAAACGTCGAATTAATGGGTCATCGCCGTACAGCCCTGACTTGGCACCTAATGACTTCTTCTTGTTTCCGCACATCAAGAAAAAAATGCGTGGTCAACAATTTTCGTCGCCAGAAGAAGCTGTTGAAATGTTCAAAAACCATGTTTTAGAGGTGTCTCAATCGGAGTGGAAAAAGTGCTTCGACAACTGGTTTGAGCGCATGCAAAAGTCTATAAATCATGCTGGAGAATACTTTGAAAAACAATAAAACCATTTTTGATTATAAATATTCGCATTTTCACTATTATGCCAGAAATATATAGAGCAGCCCTCGTAAAATTATAAACAGATAAAAAAATAAAATGTTGAAATTTATTTCTTTTATTTTTAATTTTTATATTCCTCCTAATCAGGATTTGAATCGTGAATATTATAAATGAATTAAAATTAATTTTTTTTCATTAAGGTCTCATTTTTTAATTTAATTTTCAATAATTTTTAGAAAGAAAACTTATTTACAAATGTATGCGGACATGTTATGCTTAACTTGCTTGTAAAGAAACACATGTGAATTGGTATGAAGCGAGAATAACAAAGAAATGCTTGGAGCTGTGTGTGAACTTCGTCCAACCAGTTGGTTAAGCATATGATGTTTACAATCCACACAATTAAAGGTAGACAGATGCTGATGAAGGATATAGCGGTCCAGAAAATGCGGCATTACATTCTGCTAGTGCCAAATTTTTATTGTGTTTTTTTTTTTTTTTTTGGATAACGTCCACTTTCTAAACATTTTTCGATATTTAATTAAAAAATGAACCTTTAGCCGAAAAAATAAATTTTAATTCGTTAAAATTGATTTTTCTATAGTATTTTCAAAAGACAAATTTCACAGATATGATCGTGATGCAATGAGAAACAAACCTGCAAAATATTTTTTTTTCATAAAAATTATATTATAAATGGAAATTCGATTAACTCCCAGAATTTTTTTGTTTGTGGAGTTGCCATTGGCTTTTTTAGAATTTTTATTTATTATTATTTATATACCTATTTATTGCAAAGGACAATTAGAAGACATTTATTTTTGATAACTAAAAAAATGTTTGTTCTGTTTTATTTTTTATTAAGATTAAAATTTCAGTAAATTTTATATGAATTCTATTAATTATTTAGAAAAAAAATATTTTTATTCTTTTACGAATATACATAATTAAAAATATTATTCTTTAAAAAGAAATTTTGTATTTCTTTTTCAGTTAATCATAAAATTTAGTCAATTAAAAGCTTAATTGAATCTAAATCCTCAAAACAAATTTAACCTTTAATAGGCGCAACAAAAAACTTTTTCTTTGTTATTACTTCAAAAATATTGCAATAAATTTTTAGTTATTTTCGACTTAATTTAAGTTATCTGACTTATCTTCTTTAGGAGTAAAATAAATATTTGCTAATGAAAACATTCTTTTAAATGTGTCACCTCTAAGATTAAAAACAAAAACACAGTGTTTGGTTTAGAAAACTGCAAAAATTTTGAAATATTATTTGTTGTGATCCAACCACAACTAAAGCAACAACATGTATGTGAACTAAATCAAGCGGCAATGGAGGCGGCAAAATATCAAAAGGATATTTTTCATTTGTGGCGGTCTCTTGTTATTTGATCTTGTTAAGGGAATACCAAGTCCAAGACTCCTATAGCGATCAAGCAACAAAGAAACAAATGTTGATATTTCTCCTTTTAAAACGCTTTCATTTTCAATCAAGAGAGTACGTGAAGTAAAGTAGTCAACAACATGTGGCAACAAATTAATTGTTTGTCAATTTTTATTAAATTATTTATAAAACAAAACGAGTTGTTTCCATATTTGTGTGTGACATTTTCATGAGATCTTGTTGGGCGATGAAATAAAAATTAATTTGTTAAATTAGATTTATTAGTTTAAATTTTAAGTTTGTACTCCAATTCTCCCTCTAATTACTGAAAGAAAATTCACGCCTCTAATTTTATCAGTTTTAGTTTTTATTTTTTATGACTAGAATATTTTTTTTTAATTTTTAAAATTATTAAAACTTTATAACAAATTAATGGTAATTTTGTTTTGCTTATTTTGCTTTAGTATTTTTTTTTTTAATGATTGAAGAATTTTTATTTCTCACCGTTTTAACTAGATAATTGTGATTATGTGGCTCACGAGTTATGTTCACAGTCTTCCGTGTACAGACAATCTGTGTCTAGAATACAAGTGCGTACGTTGCAAAAAATATTAATAAGATATCAGATTCATTTGTAATGAAAAGCTATCATTTGATATGTTTCTAAAAATATATTTAAGTGTGTCTAATCGCAAATGCAATGTTTTAAAAAGCATCGACTTGTCTTAAGTTTTTTGTACTCAATTAATAAAATCGCACCACACTGTTTTCGCTAAAATGTCTGTTTATCAGTGCGTCTATTACAGGCGTCTATCTTTGCAATAATATTAGCTAAACATTGGAATTTACACAGAACATGCAGAGCGAGTCTACTAAAGAAGCAAATATTAAATTAAAAAATTAGAGGTTGACGTGTTGACCTGATTTACATTTTGAGGGCAATGTTGAAAATAAACAAATAATTAAATAAAAATGATAAGAAATATTTTTTTTTGAATACTCGAGACTGATTTATTTTTACGTTGTTATAAAATATGTCTTAACAAGTAAGAGAGCTATATTCGTCTATGCCGAATCTTACATACCCTTCACCATCATGTATGTAAGTCTAGTAAATCTAGTCATGGGCTGTTCATTCTTAAGAAATTTTATTTTCTGAAAGATTTTTTTAAAAGCTTTTAAATGATACCTTTTTTGTCCATATGGACAATCAAACTTTTTTATGAAATTCTCAGAGTCCCATAAACCGGAAAAGCGCAATATTTTTCACCCTTTTTTTTTTTTTTTTTTTTTGATTGGACTTAACTCATTCTTCCAAATGATATAAAAAAATTGGATGCAAACGTGGTGTTTAGCCCGCTGCGTTGAAGGAGTTGAATCGATCTTGCTGATTTTTAATAGCAACTCTTTCGAAACTATGTCTGATCGATTGGCGTATTTACATTTTCTCTAGCTCATCTAGTGCCTTGGCAAAAATGATTTCAACTCTAACACGGACGGACAACGCTCCGTTGACATCAGAATATAGTATATATTTTATTTTATGCGGTCGGAAATGTATATTGTAGAAATAACAAATGGAACGACAAAGTTAGAATTTCTCTTTCTCGACTTTTTGTTGTGAAGGGTATAATAAAAGCTTCCACTTAGCCACGTAGTAAATACATAAGCTTTGAAAAACTACTATTTTGGTGATAAAGACGTTGTTAAAAAAAAATACATTTTTTTGCAAGCACTTCCTCTTAATTCATCGTCATCTTAAGGATTTGCAGAGTCAAAAACATGATTATTTGTTCCGTTACTGAAACTTTTTTTTTTTTAATTTATATCAACGGACATTTTTACTTTACAAGTGTTTTCATATAGAACTGTGATTAGCCTGAACTAATATTTGTTTTTCATTTTCATTAATTACAAAACCAGTCAGATGTGTCAATTTCCGTTATATATTTCCGTTATATATTTAATATTCATCATTTATTTAGATAAACTGATAGACATTTAATGTATTTTAATAATTGTAATAAAGTACCTGAACTGTGAGTATTTTTCTGTACTGCTATTAACAAATAATTATTAAGAGCGATAATTTTCTTAACAACATTAAATGTTACAATAAATCAAATAACTCATTAAAAGTAAAAGTTTGTTAACCTGTTCAACGTGTTAGAAATATGTGGTAAAGCGGTCAGTCGTAACCAACAAATGAAAACCTTAAATATTTGTAAATACATCAACCAGTTGTAGTAAAAATTAAAGAAACTAAAAATCTTTAATATTATGAATTCAAACACAATTTCCTTTTCTGAAGGCTTTTTTAATATTTTTAGAGTTGCACGCATGATGCGACAATAACAAAATATTTTGGACATCACATCGGGATGTGATCTGAAAGAATGGCGGGGGAAAACTAAATGTTGGCAGCCCCAATTAAGATTTTGGTGTTTTAATATGCAGCAGGAAGACGAAAAGCTGCTTTATTAATAAAGATGTATTTAGCGAGTGAGAAAATAAGGGGAAATACCTGCGACTCTGTGGAGAAAATGCGCAATATTTTTTTTTTTAAATTTGATTAATTTAATTTAATATTTTCATGATTTAATTTGAATTATTAAATTGCAAGTGCCCGTGAATAAATCAAAAATTAACTATCGCAGCGTTTTGTGATGTCTTATTTGTCGTTCTAATTATTTTTATTATCTTTCAACTGCAAAAAAGAGCCGAAAAAAGTCACTCATTCGTATACAGTGGATAAAGAAAAATAAAATAATTTGTTGATTATTGTGTTTTTGCTTAAACTTTGATTTTTGTCTTTACTTTATTGTTTGGACACATATCTTTAGTTTATTTAAAATTTTAGTAAAAGTTTCCTGAAGAGCTAAGTAAGCGGTAGCGAAATGACCATCGAGTTGTGCCTTCACCTTCAATAATCAATATCGATGATTTTAATAATTTTGTCAGAATAATTAGCGCGATATTTTTTAAATTTGATTAATACAATATTCCCGTGATTTAATTTTAAATATTTTGCTCTTCATTAAAGAATGAAAAGGTATTGAAACAGAATTTGTAAAGTAAAATTCGTGGTGCTATTCTTACTCTCCACCAAGTATTGCTTCTTACCAAATAATTGAAGTTATTTTCTATATAATTTGTGGAAATTTTAAAATTCTTGTACTGCATAAGTTTCAAAGAAAATTGCAAAATTTCAATACATGAGATGGATAATAAGAAAATTTGCAGAACTAAAAATAAATTAAATTCTTTCAAATATTTTAAAATTTTGTAGAAGATTCTGCAAAAGCAGGGAGGAAAAAATTATGAGAGCTTTCTAGTAAACAATATTTGTTTTTGATGATTTAAAATTTGTTATTTTTAATCATGTTATTTTTAATCATGTTATTTTTAATCATGTTGTTTTTAATCATGTTATTTTTAATCTCTCCTATAGCGGTGTGAATTTTCAATACAATCGGTCCATCCGTTAAGAAACAGCGCAGTTATTCCGATTGATATATTAAATCCTCCACTGAGTGCTGGCTAAAAAAATTGTTAAATTTTATATGTTAGATTCTACAAAAGGGGTGTTATTTCAGACATTGAAACTTAAAGAAAAAATTTAGTTTTTGTTAAAAAATTTAATTTTTATTTTATTCAATATGATGTGACCCTCAATCATAAAAAAAATTAAAACAAGAAAAGCATGACATTTTTCATAAAACTTTATCATTATGACATGTACTTATTATTTATATTTCTTTGTATTTATGACTTTTTGCACAAATAAATATTTTACATTTATCGCGTTGAAATGTTTGAATATTTGCTAAAAAAAAAACTTCCTTTGAATTTGTTTTAAACAATGTCGACCAAATAACCTTATTAGTAAAATTTTTACCTGTTATTGAAAACAATATTTTTTAACAATTCCCCCTTTAAATTACAATTCATCAGCAAAAATTTATTTATGACATTTCAAACTTATCACTATTCAACATCTTTCACAACATTTTCATCACATTTTACATCAACAGTCAAATTTACTTTTTGTTTATATTTGTGAATTTTATTATAAATTCATAAATAAATGTTCAAATGACGTCTGTGTGTCCTGCTAGTATTTTGTTTAAAATATGAATATAGAATTTATAAATTTTGAAATGAAACACCACTTTCAATAATAAGTGCGATGCAAGAGGTGCCTTTTAGAAGCACCTGGAATTATTAATTTTTATTCTTTCTGAGTTTATTCTCTTGTGCATGAATAAAGGAGGAAGTTGACTGAAACACAAAATATTGTTAATGAAGACATTAAAGAAGTTTTTATTGATTGCTTGCCATTTAGTTTTATCCTGTTTTAAATATGATCGGTTTTGCTGATAAAAATATTATGAAAAAATTAAACAGCATTTAGCTGAAATAATGTTTGATAAATCGGAGGTATTTTTGTACTTAAAGTGAAAGTAAAGCTGCTCTCACAATAAATAATAAAGGAAACAATTGTGTTGCATTTTTATTAAGACCCCAAAAATATCTGTATTTTCATCTTTTTATACCCTTCACCACAAAAGTGGAAATCTTGCTAACATATAGAGCTGACAGAGATTGAAAAACTTAAAAAAAAATTTTAATGGATGTGGCATTTTTAAAAAAAAATTTTGTATTTCCTTAAAGATCTCTTCAAAAGTTTTAAAATGATAAAACCTTTGGTAAGTGTTCAGTTCAAGTGGCAGGGAGTGTATAACTATACGAAAACAACAACAACAAAAAATTAACTGCTTAACATAGTGCTGAAACTTTTAAAGAAAATCATCTGCAGTTGCTACTGTCTTTTTGTCAACTTTCTCATATTCGACAAAGAGAAACAAGATGCCTTTTTCTTCGTCAAATAAAATGATGATTGTTTGAGATATTGTCGCATATCAACTCGCTATAGCAAATAGTAGTTGCAAACCAAGCTAAAATGAGTTTCTGTAACGATTGTTTATACCTTTCATCACAGGTGGAAAAGATAAATATAATTTGTCATTCTGTTTGTACTTTGTACAATATTAATCTCTGATCCCATAAAGCTTCGATTTAGCAATTTTCGTCAATTCGTAATTGGGCCTTGCAATGTCCCCAGATTAGACAACAAAAAATTTATATAATTTGCAAAAGAGTTGCTATTGAAATTTAAAAACATTCGTCTATAAATGGTAGACATTTTCGAAAAAAAAAAAACTATAAATTATAAGGTAATTGGAATATCACTAAACCCTATAAATTTCACCAAAATATTAAATTTTCACCAACATGTCACCAAAAATATTAAACTTTGCTAAGAAAGTGTTTAAGCAATAATAGTTTTTAAAGAGAACGAAGCATGTGCGATCTGTTGGCAACTTTAGACTTCACGGACTTTACCATGTTCAGAGTATAATTTTAATTCAGTGTTTTTAAAATGGTAATAGAATTAATACAAAATAATAATAAGCGAAGATTTAGCAAAAAAAAACTCTATATTAAAAATAATTGGAATTTTACTAAATAATAAAAATTTCACCAAAATATTTATTTTCACAAATATTTAATAAAAACTTTTTTTTTTCAAAAAATTTATACGTGAATTAAAAAATTTAAGCTTTTATGCTAAATCAGAATTTACAAAAAATATCTTAAAACTTTCAAAAATTAAAAAAGTGTTAAGAATCTTCTTTTATATATGAGAATCGGCACAGTCATGTGTAGCACTCTTGCTCGTTTTTATTATGCACTGACATCATGTGGAATATTTCCAAATGGAATGAAGGATGATAGAAAGTTAGAAATCTTAAGGAAATATGTGGAATCTAAGGCTTTGCTGGTTGCCTTAATCTTATTCCAGGAATTTATTTGTTATATAAAAGTTAATTTGAAAATCTCAGGTTGTTTAAATTTTATTTTAGTTCACAATAATATTTTATAGTAAATTTCGAGTCATTTTTAAGTAGTTTAGAGTTTGAAAAAATTTGCAAGCTGACTAAGGAGATAAGAAAAAAAAATTATAATTTTTAGCTTTAAAATATGAACACATTTTGTTAATTCAATTACATTGAACATTCAATAATTATTCAAATTAAAATTTGATATAAAAAAAACTAGTTTGCGACCTACTGCTTTTCAATCAAAGGCATTTCAAGCTTTCCCGCATATGTGATTTCTAAACGATCCACGCCTTTATGATTATAAAGGCTACATTTCCTTGGCTTATCTTCAATACTAAAAAAATCGGTCAAGCGTTAACTTTTAATTTCAAATTTCATCTTGTTTTTATTTTTTGTTAACTAGGGCTGCATCAGGCGGAGAGACATTGCAGCAAAAACAATAAGATTACGTTTTAATCCCTTGAGTACGAAACCCTAAAAATTGTAAAAGAGCTTTTAAGCTCAACCAGTGCCAAACTCTGTAACTGAAATGGTAGGATTCGAAAGCAGTCTAGAGGTTTTGTGCTGAGATAATAGTTATAGTAAATTGCAATCAAGCCGGCAGCGACATGACATCAGCAAGGGGGTAGTATATAACTTTTATAAAAAGAGCCATGGCGATATATTATAAAAGGCTGCATCAAACCCTTAATTTTGCCCAGAGCCGCCATTTTTTTTAGGTAACTCTATCATTCCCATTCATGAATTTGTTTTTTGTGCAAAAGATCTACGAAAATTTTTTTGTATTGATGTTGGTAAAGGTGACCAGGACCAGGTTAATTGTTTTTTCGTCAGGGGTATGTAGAAGATATTCTATTACTATTTTTGTCACTTGTTGGATAATCCGCAGATAAGACCTTAAATACTATTTAAAAGCCTAGAGTCGTGTTCTTCTCTGAAAACAAACTGAGGATAAGCGCTATAGCGGAAAGAATTTGCTACTCATCACTTGTTATCCTGCTCATGAAAATGCTTTAAGGACGAAAAATAATTTACCATTTCAGAGACTGCAGAGCAGAGTAGTTAGCTGAGAGGGAAGAATATTGTTTAGAGAAAACGATGAAAGTTCCATCTGTTAACAATTATATCGTATTGTAAATTTAATAGACTTTACAGTGTGTGAGTCTTTAAAAGAGTAATACAATAAAAAAAAACTAATTAATAAAATGTTCATGTCAGTTCGATTAGGAAATCACTCTTGTAATATTTAATTTTAACTATTAAAAGAATACGCAGCGGAGAAAGACTTAAATATTTGCTTGAATATCACAAATTTTGCTTCTTTGCTTAAATAAAATTACAGAACACTTTCTTTTCATTTCAAACAATTGCCGATGTTCTTTCCTAACAACAAAACTTACACCTCAACGTTCAAAATGATTGACTCTCAGACTAGAAAAAATAAGTTTTCCCAAAATCCACACTTAAATATTGATAAGACTTTAAACATTTTTATTTAAATAAAATTAAAGTGTTTCAATGATTATTTTTCGTTTATTTAAAAAAAAAAACTTTATCCAGTCGCTTTTAATTTCTCTTTAAATGGGTGGAATAATTTTATTTTTATTTGAAGATTGATTGTTTTTATATGTAAAATGAATTGAAGACTACGATGCGTACGAAGAAATAATTTTATTTTCAAACAAAATTAATCAATGCTAATGACACAACAATAACACAACAACAACGACAAAACAGCGGCAAATATTTTCCCTTTCAATTGTCAGCCAGATACATAGAGAAAGTATGGAAAATACAACAACAAACACAAAAGCAAACAATATTAAAAACAACAACATGCTGAAATTTGTTAAGAAGACTGAATTTTTGTCGTTTCAGTTCAATTTCAGTTGATCGTCAGACAAATGACACCGGATTCAGGAAACGGAAATACAAAAAAAAGAAAAAAAATAACGAATGATTTCTTTATTTTTATCAATTATTGCTGCTGTTGTTCTTGTTGTTTTTGTTATTGCTCATATTCAATTCTTGGCTGTCATTCGGTATTAAGACGAAAATATTCCTAAAGATGAGAAAAATTGTGATTGAGTTGTTTTGCTAAAAAGTATTAAAACTATAAAATATCGACTTCTAAGGGTTGTTGAATGAAAACTCAATGTTAATAAATGCGTTTTATAAGTGCCTGTCAACGTTAGTGATTTGCTAGAATTTATAAACAAATAATTTTGTTAAAAACTCAACACAGAAAAGTGTTGGAATTTATTAGAGATTAGAGTTTGTTATGTTAAAATTCATAAGCATTCAACTTTAATCCTGACATATTGAATATAATTTGTTGGATATTTTACTTATGCTGTAAATCATGGAGTTCATATTTCGTATATTGAATCCTTCTTCTATGAAACAAAACACAAAAAAATCAGAAATAGATTTATAGCGTTTGTTTCTTAAGACTTCAATTACATTAAAAGTAATACTGGAGTATAAACTTTTTAACTACGAGCGTGATTATGCTCATAAATAAAGACATTGTTTTTAAACGACTTCAAAAAAAGAAGGAGGTTATTAACTCAATTGAATGTTGCTTTTTATGTTTGTGCCTGCAGAATTCAGTCATTTTTGAATCGATTAAAATTTTTTTGTTATTTGATAGAATATGCCTTCAGAGTGGTTCCGTTTTAAAAACAGTTCATAATCATCAAAACTAAAGGGTGTCCCCATAAAATAAACATTTTTTTAAGGAATTATGTACCGTTAAGCGCACTTCTTTAAAATTAATAAAAAAGGCGTATTAATATAGCTCCCAATAGCAAAAAGTGATGCAAAAATAAATCTAAAAATTAAAGTGTGTCCCCATAGGTGGCGGTAATTGACTTATAGGCACCAATCTTTTGAACCGTTATAGGCAAACGCTTAAAAATTCCACAGAATGTCGATTGCTATGACCGTTATAATAACAAGTATAAGCATTTAAAATTATAAACTAAAGGGTGTCCCAATAGTTAATGTAGTTTGATGTATATGGCAAAACTTTTGAACTGTGTTAGCCAGATAATTAAAATTTACAAAGAACCTTTATTGCTAAGTCCGATATAATAAGAAGTATAAAATATGTTTTTGGAAGTTAAAGTGGATCCCAATAGTTGATGTAAGTTGATGTATGTGGCCACACTTTTTGTACCGTTGTAGACAGACAGCTGAAATTTACAAGAACCTTGCTAAGTCCGCCATATCAACAAGTATAAAATTTGAATTTAGAAATTAAAAGGTGTTCCTATATTTGAAGTAAGTTGACCTATACGGCCACATCGTTTGAACCATAATATACAACCACTTGAAAATTAAACAGAAGTTCCATTGCAAAAAAATTTCGAAAATTAGGGAGCCTAAAACAAGGTTTGATTCTTGCTGTAGCCCTGTAGGGTATCATTTGGAATCGCTACACAGAAAATGAAGATATACTTCCATTATATATCTTCCAATTCACCCACTTTGGATAATTTTCCAAGTCATTGTGTATTCAAGATTCACGACTAAGCTGCATGTTTTTCTTTGCGTTGTTTAAAGCAAATAATTTTATAATTGAATCGCTTATGCTGAAAAATGACCGAAATACAAGCAAAGAATGTTTAAAAAAATGTTTAAATGTTGAATAATGATTTAAAGTGAAATCTATACACATAATAAAAAAGTAGCGAGGTCATTTCTGTACATGAAATATTTTTGAAAATTTTTATGTTGGTGCAGATACTAATCGATATGGAATACAAAACTCCTTTTTTTTGGAATTTTGTCTTTCTGTTTGTCTGTGTTCGTATCACGTAAAAACTGCTAGATGGATTTGAATAAAATTTTGTGAGGAGGTCCCTTGGAACATTGATTAAAATAAAGAATAATTTTTATTTCATAAAAATTTACCATTTGTATAGAAACTAGAAATACCAATGTGAAGTCACCTAATTTTACCGGTATAATGGTACTAGAACAGTTGTTTATTATATATTTTATTATTGTCGAATGATAATTTTTAACCCTTTTTAGAGATCTCTACAATGAATGTTAAAAAAAAAACATTTTTCTTAAATTTTAATTTTAAGAAAATAAGAAATGATACGAGGACGAAGTCGTGGGCACTGCTAGTACTAAATAATATCACATCAACAGTTTTCTGCATATATTTCTCTAATCGATAGCCGTGTTTTAATAGAGCAGCACTACTGTACTCTAACAAGTAATGAAATCAGTCATCCTACTCCCAGCATTTTGTTTTATGCTTTAGCACTGGGGAAATTTCTTTAGCTGCAGATTGAAAAAAATAAGAAGCTTAAAACGCATTTAAGCCCGTTGGTCCAAAATTTCTTCATTAGACGAATCTACGTTTGGCAAGAGAAATAGTTCCCATATGATAAACAATTTATTTGCAAGCACTGGATAAATTTATTGATTAATTTTCACCTTAAGATTTACAATATGTAAAGTCACTCATTAATTTCAGTTCAAGTAATAAAATAAGCTGATTCCAATATTTTGAAAAAAAATGACCACAAAATGCCTTTTAAAGATTGCAGAGCAGTAAGTGTATAAATTATTGGAAGAGGTTAAAGTTGCTTACATTTAATATCACTAACAATCACAAATTTATGCTGCTGCTGTTAATGGTTACCAAAGTTGCGTAACTTGTAGCAAAATAAAAATGTAAAGCATTTGGCGCAAGATTATTGGGATTTCTTTGTTAACTTTTTTTTCTGATTCGTGTTCAGTTAAGAATCAATTTCATCAATCTGTATCTTTATATCATTAATGACAAAGAGATTAGGCCACCTTGTTGCCAAATCATTTAAATTTTTAAATTGTTTTGTGGTCAGTTCAGTTAATGGAAAATAGTAGTAGCAACTATTTACATTCTTAAATGGCCACGATCATCATGATCATCCAGCTAAACCGCAGAATATGGAGTGTGGAGCAATCAACAAGATCAGTGAAGCGCGTAACTGAAAAATAAAATCAACAATTTCAACATGCGAATTGCGGGTTTATAACAAAAAAAAAAAAAAAAAACAATAACAACAACAATAGCAGCTATTAGTGACAGCGGATGCTGTTAACAAAAATCTTGAGCAATAACAGTTTCATTTGCTATTGACTTTGCTGTTGTTGTTGTTGTTTTTGTTGATTGATGTTGCAGTTGTTGTATAACCAGATGTAGATTTGATGTTGATACAATGATCAAACAATGATGCTAATGATAATGATGTTGGTTTTAACTGTTGCTGTTATTGTTGATAAGACCAACTGCAAAATTGATGATGTTGATGATCATAATGACGACAACAACGACGACTTTTTTGATTGTGATCAATTGTAAAAATTGCAAATTTTTTCATTCAAGAATCTTGTATGTTTATCATCGTTGTTATTGCTGTTGTTGATTTTGTGTGTCCACATTATTTTCAAGAATCGTTTATGTAAATGTTGCCCTAATAGCCATCATTAGTAGCAAATATGAGAACGAACTTACACTCACAAAAATAATAGGTGCAAAAATGTAGCAAGATGATCTCTTCTATTAAATATTAAATAATAATATTTTGCGTTTCATTTTGTACCCAGAGCTTCCTGGGTGTACTTTTAGGGTGTTTCCTTAAATCCTCTTCCCACCCTGTGACTCCAAAAAAATACCTCATAAACAATTTTTGAAGTGTCGAAGAAATAGTTTTAGAAACCTAAGCTACTGTTGATCTTCAGATAGCTATATTCGAATTATAATTTATTTTGTATGGGTGGTACCACGCCCATAGGTTTCATCATGCATTTTTAAGCGGATTTTGCATGAAGAAACCACATGAATTTAAAGTGGGTACATTTTTAACCCCGAGAGGTCACAAATTATACGAACAATGTTGGCCTCCAAAGCTTAAATTGTGTTGAAAAAAACAGTGAGTTTTTGTCACCCCTAGGAAATAATCTAGATGTACCAAATCGCATGATCTTAGATGTTCATTAGCAGGTCTACTTCTCGAAATCAACTTACCAGTAGATCGATGGCTGCGATCGGCGTATGACAAGTATCACAATACTGTTGAAAGAATATCTCACTCAAACCAATGTCATCCATATTTAAAATCAAAACGTTGATCCTGGTGCGTTAACGATTTCCATTGACCGTTGCACCAGCTTCGGCTTCACTTTTGCGAAAAAAAAACCCAATGAAGTGTGTAAACTGTACCAACCAGTACATTTCTATAGATGTAATAGAGTCTAATTGATTTTACTCCATAATTGAAAAACTTAGTAACGTTGATCATAAATGTCTTCATTGGACGTCAATTTTATCCTTAAAACTATTGGGCCTAAAACCTACAAATAAGTTTGAGCCTTAAAACAGAAAATTTACAAACAATTTTACCAAATTATTTACATGTGAAAAATTCACAATACAGTAGCGTAACTAGAACCATATTTTATTCTCTGTAACAATAAATGGTTGCGGTGAATAAATTATAATTGTTTTTAAGATCACTTTGGTCTCGATTTAAATGTTTTTTTTTTTAATATTTGATCATTGAATAATTATAAATATTAAAGAGTTAAGTTGCATTTAACAAAAATTTTTGCTTAAACTCTAGGAACAACAGAAACTGCATAACTACCTGAAAATTATATAGTACTTATAACTATAATATATTATTAACAAACGGAATATGTTTTTATATGAATAAAAAATTACTAAAAAACGAAAAAAATTTAAAAATATTTAGGTTTCGCTCTTAGGTGAATGTATTTAATCGAAAAACAACGCTTATGAAAAATGTTAAAAACGAATTGCTTTTAAAGAAAGCGGATAAACAAACGAAGACGAAAAACCTAAAATCTCACAAAAAATTTCGAAAAATTTTATAATAATTGAAAATGCGTAACCATGGCGAGTTAATTTGCAGGTGCTCTTAATAGCCTCGCTGATTTTTTTTTATATTTAACGATGTTGTCAAAATTTTAAAATAATTTCAAAATCAAGGTGAATTAATTTTAAAAGGTGGCAACGTTGCGGCAGCTGACAATTTTTTGCTTAATTTTGTAAAGTGTAGAAAAGCTGTCAAAAGTGAATCATTTTATGTAAAAAATGTCTTTTTTTTTAATTATTAAAAAAAAATTTTAAGAAAAACAGTTTAAAAAGCGAAGCTTAGTAAAAGCTTTATTAAAAAGGGTAAGAAAAAATTGCAGTAATTAAAAGTTTACCATACACTTTAGTGCCTGTTTTTCTTTTTATTTATTTTATTTTATTTTATTGTTGTATTATTGTGTCGGCGCTGTTAATTCGGCTTGTTCGAAATTAAGAAGTTTTTAAATAATTTTTAAATGAAAAAATTTAAAATTTTATGAAACCAAAAAATGAAATGCGAGGTATTACTGCATATAAAGAAAGAAAGAAACCAAGTGATTACAACTTCATTCAAAGTACCAAATGATGATAGAAGGATAAATTAAAATCGGCTTCTTGTTGTTTTGTCAGTTATTTTTGACATCAACGTGGTGCTCTACAACGGCGAAAATTAACGAATTTGCCATTGCGACCACCTAGTAATTGATTTGCCTTGTTTCCTAAAAAAAATTAATATCACATCACAAAAAAAAAAAAAAAACAAACAAAAATAAAAAATAAAAAACAGCAAAAAAATGAAAATTCACTAAAGAGCCGAAATACATCACAATATATTTTAAGCAAACAATCAAGGAGAAGATTTTTTAAGTAAAAGTCAAAATAAAAGAAACGAAAAAATACATAAAATAAAGTGTTAAGAATTTGTCAACATAATTTCGCACAAATGAAAGGCGCTATCAACAATATTAAATTTTGTAATCAATTTTCTATCTGGATCAATATATTAAAAATAAAAATAATAATAATAAGAAAGCCAGTATTTATTTATATTTTATCATTTTATTTGATTCAATTACAAAAATAAATTCTTTAAGTGCAGAATTGAAGCAACGATTTGGTCATAAAGTGCTGCAACAATCAAGGTCGCTACACAAATTTGTATTTAAATCACCTCGAAGTAGAATGTACTTTATTTTGCCAGTTCATATCAAGAATAATTGTTTGTTTTTTCTTTCTTTTTTTTCATTTCAACCTGAATCATTTAGTATTTTTTATTCTTTATTTACTTAAGTTTAGTTTTTTTTTCTGGTTTTATCATAAAATTGGTCATTTTGTGTATTAAAGTTGACAATCGACTGTGTACACACAGGAAATTGATTTTAGTGGTTGTTTGGTGTGTGGAAAAGTAAATTTGCAAACGTGAATACAGCAACAAATCATGTAAAATAGTCTTACGATCGCGAATAATTTCATTATTGCGTTTTTGCGTTTATTGACAGCAGCAGTAGCACAGCGCAGTTGGTTGGTCATTAGAATACAATAAATATTGTATCTGTTTTAATTGCAATCTCTATTTTGTTTTTATTCCTATTTGCAATTTCAAACAAGTAATCAAACTGTTTTCAAGTAGTAAAGTGCTGAAGTTTTCTATTTCTAAGTTGCCTGTCTACTTGACTTCCTTTTTGAATGAATAACGGACGATAGACAGACAGACAAGTGTACAGACGGACGTAGATAAAATTGTCATTTAAAGTTGCAACACCGTTATTTATATTTTTTTAATAAATTGGTGTTAATAACAAAACTAGTATTTATTTAATCAAATAATATTTAGATACAGTGTCTGGCAAATTTTGCACTCATGCATTAAACTCATTATGATTAAACCATTTGCAATTGCTCTTACTTGAAACTATAACGGGAAATATACATAATGTAAAACAAGGTTCTACCATTAGCTTGGGTGTAACAATCATTGACGTGGTTGAAGCAGTCTACAGAAGCTTAAATCACATTTAGAACAATTTTCCCAACCACGAATCTTCTCTTCTTATCCCAACTTTACCGATGAAGACTTGGAAAAATTTGTAAGACGTGTATAATTCATCTTTAGCTTATTTAGCGTAGTTATTGTCGGTTCAAATAAGTTTTTTTGCGATTTTGATCCTCTTAATAAAAACTTAAGATGGGTCCATGTACACATTTACTGAAGATATGTTACACATAACTTCGAACCGATTGTTTCAAAAATTTTTGATTTTAATATCCATTCAGACTAAATTCATTTTCAGAACGCACCATCTTTATAGAATTTCGGGATTCATTGCTATTTCGGATTCTTAAAAATTTTAGTGTTCATAACTCATTTTACGTTCATTCCAGCTTTAAAGCTAAAGGAGGCCAGTGTGCAGTATTAATCGTTAAAAACATTCGCGTCACCAACTTGCAAATAAACCAACACATTTTTAAAGAGATGAAGAAAATAACGCTTTGACAGAAACAATTTTACGAACGATCCTATCTGTTCAACTGTGTTATCAGCGCTAACGTTAAAAATTTCTTACAGAATTTTGTAGCCAGTTACATTATAGCCCCATCTCGATAGTCAATGATTACACGTATCTTTCGTTAACTTTCACCATCAGGAGCCTTTAATATCGACAGTTGAGATTTTGCTTTGTCGTTCAGTAAGTGTTACCCATAATAAGTTCTCCTATGTTTTCCATCGTAGCATATCCACACACACACATGCATGGTGTATTACAGCTTGACCCAATTTCCACTTACAATATGCAAGTAGCAACTTCGATTATCATCTTAGACAATTAAGACTTAAAGTTTCCATAGCCAGTCACTGCCGCATTTAATCAGCTTAAAGTATCTGCATTATATCTACATCTTGTTATGTATTCTTATTTTTATCTTCTGGGTTCTTTCACAAAACTTCCTGTAGACACCAGTCCCTTCATCTCTTGTTTTGCTTAATACGTCTCTGCCCACCCACACTGAGCTCAACATGAGCAGGTACATCAACACTAAAACTGGCAGACATTTTGATTGAAATGAATTTAAAATTTCATCAAAAAGGGTTCACCAAATAGCGTTGTTTCACACACAAAGCGTTCCATAAAATTTGAGTCCTTTTAATTTTATTTTTTAAATGTTTTTTTTTTCAATTTTAGTCTAAAGTTTAAAAGTCACATTTTGTGTAGGGAATTCTGATAATGAAACTCGGTCATTCAACAATTTTTTACGACTCTCTCTAAGTGTTAAAGCCTCAACACATCTTAACTGCAGCCCAAATAGTTGAGATTTCTTTTATGCAAAATGGTTCAACTTCTCTAGTGTAGCTCATATGCTCTTTTTGCTTTAATTTTTTTATTTAAATAACATTTAACCGTTTGTAAGCTGGCGACTAGAAATTTCACAAATGGATCAATTTCTAGCGAAACGCTCATTAAATACGAAGGTATTACCATTTTTTATTTATTTATAAACCTCAATTGTGGATTCGCGAATATCTTAGCATTAAAATGAGAACCTAGAAAAAGCCGAAATCGTGTCAATGTATTTACTTGAAACTTAAAGGGTTATGAATATCAATTTCCCCTATTTCTGTTCGCTTTTCTACAGAGAACAGCTGCAGCAAATTATTTCGCGCTTTCTACTGACACTCTTGAAATAGTGTTTCGCTTTAGAACGGTTTAACGGATTCTAATAACAGTTACTAAAATTGATTGTCACAGGTTTGGAGCTAATCTTCATTCTTGTGTAGAGCAAAATTTTTTCTTTTCTTTTTATATAAAAATATATTTTTACCAGCACTGTGTCTCTACATACGCACAAACACATATAAACAACAACTCTCACTGATCTTGTTGAAAATCAATTTTCACTTTCGTTTAACGAAAGGAAATGTTGACACAAACAAACAAACAGACATATGGTTTGATAGGCATAAATCAGATTAGGTTTATGTGTCAACTATCGACAGATATTCAAGAAAGTATTTGCATGTGAACAAAAATAAAAGCAAAGCGTTTATTACCTTTAAGTTGTCAAGAAATATATAAGTAGACCAATAAATTTTATAGAAAGTAAAAGGAAAATTTAGATTGTGTGGAAATAATTTATTTTTTCATAGTGATCTCTGCTATATTGCTGGAATGCTGTTGTCGTAGAGAGAATCCTGTCTTTTGCTTGTTGTGGCGGAAGTAAAAAAAAATTATTATAGAGTAAGATTTAAGTCTTTCACATCTTAAAAAAAAGCGTGCACTAATCGTTAGTCATTACTAATTTTGAATAAATTTTTTCTTTACAAACTGCGAACATACAGATTTAAAAGCTTAAGAAATATATCTTGGAAACTCTTGCAAACAGGCAAATTGTGCCCAGGTGTGTGGGATAAACTGATTTGACTGAATTGTTACACCCATCACTAACAAGAATGTGAATAGAAAAAGTGAAAAAGTTAACTAAACCTCTTTGTACAGTCATGCTGGAAGCGTTGGTAGATTTGTTGTTTTTAGTAAGATATCATGAGTTCAAATCCTAACAGAGTCTTGAACAAAAAAAAAAAAAAAAAAAAATATTAATAAGTTTGAAATATTAATTCAAAACTCCCCTCTTAGAAAAGGAAATCATAATAGAAAAGCAAATGATGTAGTTCAAAATTTCAACAAACAAGCTTTCATGGGTATCTTATTCAAATAGGACATTACATACAATGAGTGGCAGCCATATCGCATTGTTGTTCAAATGGGTGTTGGAGTTAAGGAAGGATGTTGGCCGAAAAAGATAGCAAGTTATTCAAGTCCGAGTTACTTGTTTAGGTTAAGAAAAAGTGCAAAAACGCTACAAAACATTTAATAAAGATTAT
Organism: Cistogaster globosa; assembly: GCA_937654795.1. NCBI lineage: Eukaryota > Metazoa > Arthropoda > Insecta > Diptera > Tachinidae > Cistogaster > Cistogaster globosa. Next base: position 134,872,069 of record OW569403.1, on the reverse strand, counting down.
CGAACTAATATTAAGGTAAAAATGTTACACGATTGAAATATGGAGCACTTAAATAATAAATATAAATGAAATGTAAAGTTAATTTAGATAAACTTGGATAAGTGCGGCAGTTTGTGCATCAGACTCATTTTGACTGCAGTAGACTCTGCAGTCAAAATGAGTCTGATGCACGATATCACAGAAACCAAGTTATACGTGCGCAACTTTATGTCGACAACACTGTTTTAGCTAACATCTGACTTTAGAGACGAAAAAAGCTTTCTATTTAATTTTATAATGTTTGCATTGCTATAAAATTTTTTAAAAAAGCAGCGATGTAGCTCGTCGTCACTATTTTTTGGTTAAACGGATAAGCTTATGTAAAGAATTATCTCATTTGAAATAAGAATAATCCACAAGCCGCTAGCGAAGATAACTAACTGTGGCTGATCTTCGGCATCATTAGTGCAATGGCTTTGAGCATTCCATTTTTTTTTACTTTTCACCACAAAAAGCAGAAAAAGGGTATAACTAAGTTTGTCATTCCATGTGCAATTTCTACAATATCCATTTTCAACCCCATAAAGTATATATATTCTGACTTTATGCATAGCGAAGTGGACTAAGCGATGTCCGTCCGTCCATCCGGGACAGTGTTAAAATCAACTTTGCCAAGGCACTAGATGAGCTAAAGAAAATTAAGATACGACAATCGCTCAGACATAGTGCCGAAAGAGGTGCTATCAAATGTCAGCAAGATCGGTTCATGTCTCTCAAGGCAGTAGGCTTTACACCTCGCCTGCCTCCAATTTGTTCATGTTATTTGAAACAATGAAGTAACTCCAATAAAAAAATAAATAGATGGGATTATAGAAAATTAAAAAAAAAATCAAGTGAAAAAATTGACGCTCGACTATATTTTCCTCGTTATGGGTCTCTGAAATTTTCATAAAAAAGTTCTATTGTCAATATGGTCAATATGGGTTTCATGTTAAAGCTTTTGAAGAAATCTTTCATATAATACTAAAATTGAAAAAAAATCCTTAACCATTAAAAGTCAATGACATTTTTATGCAAAATTGTATATCGCACTTAATTTTATATTTTTTTTTTCTAATTTTTTATTTTTCTATCACCGCAATGATTGTTTCTTTGATAGGAGCTATTACACTAAATTAGATTTACATACTTGGTGAAGGATACATAGGATTCAATATAGCCGAATATAGCACTCTTACTTGTTTAAACCAAATCTAAGTCTTTATTTTACAGGACAGTCTCAATGTTTGCAGAGAGCGTGATACAGATAACTATTTATTGAACAATTATTTTGAACAATTTTTTCGCTTGGTTAAATTAATTATTATTATTATTATTTTTTTTTTGTAGGGTTCCAAACAGTCATTTGTCCACGTCAATAAATCATAGACAATTGAATACTTAGAACATAAAATGCTACAAGTTTAGGCAAAATACTTCCCAATTCCTGCAAAAAGCGCATGAAATGTTGACATTTAGATTGCGTTCGCCTTAGCAGCCACATGGCCAGAATTAATTAAAATGAATTAAACAAAGCTAAAGGCAGCATTAAAAGATGAAATATAAGCACTTTTGGGATTAAAAATATATTTGTTATTTTAATAACATTTACAAAATATTCAAGCTATATATATATTCGCTAATAACTCCAAAAACGTACTACCACAAACTATAAATATCATTTCATAACTTTTACTTATTTGTCGTCAAATAAAAAACTCTTTAAATGACTCATTACATTTTGTTTTAATAAACTGTCAGTAGAATGACACAAAGAACAACCCAACAATCAAACAACCAAGCATCCAAACAAACAAACCATCCGTCCAACCAACCAAACAACAGCAAACATCATAAATATAAATACAAGAAACAAACAATATCAAGTCATTCCTGAATAAAAGACAACCATAACAATGGAGACAATAGTGACTTGAAACGTGACTTTCCATCAAAACAACAATAAAAATTTATAAAAAAATATAGACAAAAGACGGACAGACATATAGAAAATAGAGTCTTCTAGGCGTTGATGCCAATCAAAAACATTCCACCAAACAGCGTTATTCGCGTTTCAGTTTTTTTCTTCTTTATATTTCTCCAACCAAAAAATAGAATGATTTATGACATTAAAAGATTTATAGATATGGGTATTTTTGTTATAAATGTTTATTAGCGAAAACAAGTCTTTAATTTTAAATTTAATTTTTAAGGTTACAATTTTAAAAAGAAAACACAAAACTTTTTTGTTTTTTTTTTGTTTTTGGAAAAAAAATTTAATTTTAATTGTTTCATATTAAACTGACATTCACTTAATTTTAGACTTTTTTATCTCCACCCTCTTCCCTTATTTGAGATTGAGAATTTTTTGCTCTTGAAGTATGAAACTTTTTCTTTCGTTGTCGTTCTTTGTTGCTGTTGTTGCTCCAGACACTGTATTAATTTATGACCTTTTTAAAGTGACACACGTTTTCTTGTGGTATCAACAAGAATTCGCTTGTTATTTTCTTAAAATATTTAATGGCAATTAAGTTTAATGTTCAATACTACATCAATGCAAGCGTATTTCAAGACCTTCAACCGAGTGAAATTTTATTGCAAAACTTTACCATAATTTAATACTGACAACAGTTGGATTTTTCTGAGGTACCTTAGGTACCCTGATGTGCTTGAATTCAGAGGAAATATTTATAGGATAAAGTATTTAAAAAGTTTCCAGAAAAGTATAAAAACTATTATGATTCTCAGATATTCCCATCACATTATGACAAAGAGTAATTATCTATCAGAGTAAACTATCGACTTAAAGGCTTCGTTTTAAATCAGTGCAGCAAGCAGTTGGCAACACTGGCAGGTTTAAGACTTATGAGGATTCGATTTTAGCAAAATACTCCGAAAAGGTATTTGTTTCGATGTTTCAGTAAAATTAAAAATTAATTTTTTTGTTTTTGTTTTAGCAAAAAGTAGTCTGTTTTAGTTAAAATTTTTTTAGAGAATTTTGATTAAGACTTTATGTTGAGGCTAGGATTTCTTGCGAATTATGGCATTTCTATCTTAAACATCTGCTTCAAAATGGTCATAGGTTAGTTAAGGTTAGGTGAGGCAGGCGGCCGTGTTGCCACAGCCTACTTGGGTCCATTGATTGGTCCCTTTGTGTTACCTGCTGTTAGAAGGGAGAGAGAAGAAGTAACAGAGAGAGAAGATTAGGATAGAATTAGGAATAAAGAGATGAAAAGGGGCAGAAGAAGGAGAGAAGAAAGAAAGAACCGCGGGTCCGAAAATACGGAGAATGCCCGAGAGAAAAATGCAGAGAAGAATTCGCTAAGTGGGTCCAGTCGGCCAAAGTATGCGCTTATCCCCTGAATGAGTCACGGTGTCCGGTTGTGGTCATAGATAATAATTTTAAATTTCTCCGTTGAGCACGTAGAAATATTTGTCTCAGCAAACAAACTAATTTTAAGACTTTAAACGCATTTACTCAGTCATCGGTTTCAAAAGCTTTAAAATAATACTCATATTGATATTTTAAGCAATTTGAAAATTTCAAAGGCCCGCAACTCGGAAAATATGAGCGAGCGACAATTTTTTCCTGGATGGTTTTTCTTATTTTTTATTTCTCTATCGCCCTATACATTTGTTTTTTTGCCCGCTGCGACGAAGGACATGGAGCGATCTTACTGGTTTCCAATAGTACCTCTTTCAACGCTATGTCTGATCGATTGGCATATTTAAATTTTTTCTAGCTAATCTAGAGCCTCTACAAACTTAAAAATTAATTGCAGACATTTTAAAGCTAAAAGCCAAGCACTATTTTCTAAAAAATAAAATTTTCTGTAATAATAAAATCGTTTAGAAATGAGGCCCATTTTGGATTTATGAGGACAAACTCGAGTGTTTAAATTAGAAGTGCCTCCATAGAAATACCCTGCTTAGTGTGGATTGTTTGTGATTAAATTTTGAAGGCAATGTGAAGAATCCCAACACAAGGAACCACTTTTGGACTTCTGCTTGTAGAAAGTTTTTTGTTAAAAAGGTGACATTTTAATACCGGATGGTCGCTGGCTATATTACTTTGAAATTTGTTTTATCATCGTTCAACTCATATATTATTTAGTGGCCCGCTGCACTTCCGAAAATCAAATTTATATTAATTAAAATTTATGATGAGATACCTATGAAAAGAAATATATGCAAAGAGCATTAGGATTCTTCAAGCGAGCTATTGGCTTAACAAATTAGTTTTATTCGATTTTATGCAGAGATCAATTGAAGAGCAAATACTTCCCATGACACAGTAATTATATAGACATGTAATTATGTCGTTAATATTTTAAAATTGAAATCACTTATAATATTTCACTAAAATAAAAAAGATTATAAATCAAAAAAAATTTAAATACTTAAACAAAATATGCAACTCTATAATATATTGCACACAAGAAAATAAATTTTTCGTAATTCAGTATTCCAACAAGTAAACGAGTCATAGCAATCAAGTTGCTTAGCTCTTAAGTATCACGTTATGTTCATGTTTTATATTGGCCATCTTAGTTTCCATACTTTGATCCTGCAGAATTCTGTTAGAGCTAATAAAGCGTTAAGTTAAAAAGAAAATACAGGAATGCACGAAATATTTTTTAGCTTCCCAACGCAAAGAACAAATATGCACGCAGCAGAAAAACATGGTTGTAATATAGTGACAACAACCATATAATGTTGTCTGTAACAATCTATAGTTGCGGCGAACAACTTATGGCTGTTTTCAACACTACTTTAGTCACGACTAACATTTTTTTGCTAACATTTAATAATATATGACTTATTAAAAATAATATAATGTATTTAAACATAACATTTTATTTTTTATATTTGCATGTTCACAAATATTTTGAATATTTTTAACTGAACTGATTAAGTGATTAGTTAATTAGCTAACTGTTTATATAACAAAATTTAAAAAGTTATTTATTGAGGCAGAAAAATTAAGAAAAATAAAGAAAAATTTAAAAAATTAATATCAAAAAGAGGATAAAAAATAATTGATATTTTTTGTGAATGAATGTTTTAACATAATTTTTGTAACAAATTAGAGACTATATAATGATACATTTGACATTTACAACCGTATTGTGATACTTAAATTCAATCATTAAATGTTTATATTTGAACATAATATTATCATTTTTAATTATAACATGTTTATATTTTACCATGTTATCGTTATGCTACAAAGCAATATGGCACCAAGAAAATCTATATATTTTTGAAATGTAACAATACTACGGTTTGCCTACAAACATTTAATATAACCGTTATATGTTGCTAACCTCCTGGCTCTATAAGTCAGTAATCGAGCCAAACATTCTCTATGGTACATTGCTTCCTTGTATTTCCTCATTACTCGAAGTTGGAATTCCTCTGGCTGCGGTTAAACTGGCCATAAAGAACCACTACCTCAATTTGGCTCGCAAATTATGGATAGAGGAAAGTTTCTGCTGTGTCTCTAGACACATGTAGACTACACTGGACCTCAAGCGAAGCAGGCAACTGCTTGGACTGGACAGGAAATCCAGAAGTATTACGGTCTCGATACTAACTAGTCATGAACATGACAGGCATGCTGAAAGACTGGGTTTCCACTGTTGCAGCTGTGGCTCGGAGGATGAGGAAGAGACCGTTCTGCACCACCTGCACCATTGCCCATACCTAGCTCGAAGAAGATTTAGAATTCTGGGCTCTCCTTTCTACAAGACTCTTACGGGGCTATCATCTCACTCTATAGGGAACATAGCGAAGTTTATCCGGGAATCTTCATGGTAGTCAATTGAGTAGGGGGAGTCGCGATAGCACAACGGGCCACACAGTTATGCTCAAGAGAGCTTCGTCTTGAGAGGCTTCCACTCCTAACTAGCAAACTAACTATATGTTGCTATTAAAGTATGGTTACAGTAACCATGTTTATTCTTTGCGTAAGCTTGAAGTAATGTTTAATTAATATTAACATGCTATGATTGACTTAAATAGTGGCAGGAAAATCATGTAGTTGTTTCTTGTTGTTATTGGAACTATATTTTATTATTTTGGCGATATCTGCTAAAAAATTTATAATGGTAATACTCTTAGCGAGTATTTGTAAAGCCAAGACTCTTCCTCTGTTTAACCATTTAATGACCAAATGTTGAAAAATTTGATATTTTTTTAATTTTTTCCCGATCAGGATTTGAACCGTAGATAAGGTTCATTTTTTATTTTAATTTTTAAAAATTATAAATGACTACAAAATAAAATTGCATTTGGTTGCCGTACTAAGCAGAAACAAATGTTCAAGACGAGCTGTAGAGAAAACAACAACGAATTGCTTTGAGTTGTGTGAAGACTTCGTTCAACCAAATTAATATTGATAAGTCGGTTAAATAGATGATGTTTATAATGTACACAACTTAAGGTAGATAGATGCGAAGAATGCTGATGAAGGATGTAGCGGTATGGAAAAAACAACATAACATTCTGCTACAGTCTAATTTTTTTTGTTTTCTTTGGAAAGCATCCGCAAACATTTGTAAATAAGTTTTATTTTCTAAAAATTTTTAGAAATTAAATTATAAAATGAACCTAAGACAAAAAGTTAATTTTAATTAAAAAAAGTTTAACTTAATATTTATTATTTAAAAAACTAAAGTTTGTTCACCTCAACCATAAATTGTCATATAATATGGTTCTTGTAACCACAATAAACAGTGTTAATGTTAATACTACAACTTTGTTAGTCCGCAACCCCACATGCAATTTTTGTTTTTGTAATTTTCTGAAATTCTCTTCTGAAATTGCATTCGTGTCCACACATTAAATTTTTGTTTCTGCGATTTCGGCCTTGATTGCTTATATTTTGTTATTGCTTAAACTACGAATGATAAAGCAATAGAAAATTGCAAATACATGAAACAATGCAGCCGTTTCTATTCGTTTTTTTTTTCTCACTCCCGCAAACTCAAGAGTTGCGCAACAAAATTTGCAAAGTGTGGACAGGGAGTAACGAAATAATTGATACACAAAAAAAAAATGTTAGATTTAAGAACAGCTTAATAATAATTGACAATTTATTTTAGTAGTGAATTCATAGTACAAAATACTAAAAAAAAATATATGAATCAGAAAAATATTTATAACCCAGCGTTGCATTTTTGGTCGCAATTTATTATACTTTCTTATGCCACAGTTTAAAAAATCCATTTTTTAATAAAATAGTTAATTTTTTTATTAACGGTTGAACTATTAGTTTTGAAAGCAGTGCTGAGGTTTCTTTCTTTACATTTAATTTATTATTTTTTTCATTTTTTATACTCTTAAAAGAAAAAATCCTCTTCTCTTTCTGCTAACAAAGATTGGTGTACGATTTTATTTAGGGTACTTTTAAATCAACTTGACTCAACGAAAACTTTAATGTCGCTAGAAATTTCGCCACAACAATTTCATATTTAAACATGCTTCACATACACATGTTCATTATGTGAAGGAAACTGGTGGTATGTGGATGGAGTTAAATGAAATTCTTCTGGTTGCGGAAATAATTTCACAAAATTTTTTTTCTTCTGTTTTTTTGTAAAGTCGGCGATTTTTACGCCTTTTACATTGACATTTGTTGGCTGTTTTGGTTTCTTTAAAAACTGTCATATGAATATGTCGTTGTTGTTGTAACGGCTGTTATTGTTGCTTTAGTAAAAATCTTTTGACAAATAAACATAAAACATGTGTTTATTGTAAACATTTTTGCTGATTGTTTCATTTTATCCGGATTCATTTACTCCTGTTCGAGCTCATTATTGATTTATGGCCATTTAACTATGTGTTTTATAAATCCCTAAATCGTTGATACTTATTTGTGTGTGAATTAAAATAAAAGCTTCATATATATTTTCAGAGTATAAATGATATTAAATTACAAGTTTGAATTGCTAACAGAGACAAATTATAAAATCTTTTAATTTTTTATTCCAGCAAATTAAAAAAAAAACGTTGGTGTGAACAGTAACAAGCAAGAAAGCAATTTAATTTTATTTGTTCCGCTAGTAGAATTATAAATGTAAATGAACTTAATATGACTGTAGCAATCATAGCTCTCAAAAGGCGAAGTAGTTCTGAAGAAGGTCATCAGTTTGACTTTTACGGGATTGGCAACAGGTTCGTAGCTTAATTTTGTCTCTGGTATAAAGTCAGCTAAATAAAACTTTAGTGGTAACTTAGATTCACATTCGAATATGAAGCTGTGCATGAGGGGAAATCTTTTCTTCATTAATGGGGGTCTTATGAGCACAGAACCGTGTGAGTCCGACAGAGATGGAAAAGGAAGCCTTGCAAGTTGAACACTGATGGAACTATTGTTTTACAGGTAAATGCATGAAGGCGGATAAGGTTGGAAAGAATACTTCGCAAGATGTGGAGAGGTAAGCGCAAAAGGCAACAAGTATTCGAGGAAATAACCTGGTTAAAATCAAGGTATTTCGAGCTGTATAAATACGTGCAAGAAAATACTTCGTGTAGACTCTGCCTAAATAATGCTAAGACGATAACGCTTATGGTTTGTGAGGATCCATTAGAGGTCATTCGACTGAGTAATATGCGCAGATGCATATCATATATTGGTGCTATAGGGGACCTTAGCTTTGCGAAGCGTGTTTTTTAAAGCCCGATAGAACTTAAAATTGTAACAAATAATACAAAAAATCAAATTGTAATAAACATTTTTTTTCATACGAAAGATGAGAATATGGCAATAATATTTAAAAATGATTTCGTGCATATGGCAACCGTGGCTGCTCAAGACGAAACGCATTCTGGACGTTCAATTTTGGGTTACTCTTTCAAGCACTGCTGGCCGTATGTCACGAATAACACGAACAATGTTGGCCTACAAAGCGTTAGTTGTTGCTGGTTTATCAGCATAAGCTCGTGACTTCATGTGGCCCCACAAGATATAATCGAGAGGTGTGAAAACGCAGTACCTTCGAGGCCAATTGACACTTCCTTTTCTAAAATCAACTGATAGCAAAATGGCACGTAGAGCCATATTGTTGAAACCACATTTCGTCCGGTTCAATGTTATCCACATTTTCAAACAAAAAATCATTAATCATGGTGCGGTAACGATATCTATTGACCGTAACGTAAGATCCGGCCTCATTTTTGAAGAAATAAGCTCGGATGATGCCACCAGCGTACAAACCACTTTTAATGGTGCATTTTTCTGGATTTAGTAGAGTCTGTAGGGTATGTTGTGTATGGGTCTCACTCTATATGCGGCAGTTTTGCTTGTTAACAAACCCTTTAAAACAAAAATGAGCCTCATCGCTGAACACAATTTAGTGATAAAACACCGGGTCATTTATTAACTGCTCTAGAGCCCAATCGGCGAAAGAACGACGCATCTAATAGTCTCGTGGCTTTAATTTCTGCACTAGCTTGCTCAGACAGACGATTGTGTGCACCATAAAAATCCCGAAGTATAACTTGCTCGCAGTGATGACTGATTTTCAAAGAAAATTTGGATGATTTGTTAGTGTTGTTCAAGCGTGAGTCTATTCATAATGATGTGCTAGAGTTAACTAAGAATAATAAAAAAATTATATATCAAAATTTAATTTTTAGTAGTATTTTTATAAATAAAAGTTCTATCGGGCTTAAAAAAACACCCAATACAGTCAAAAGCCTTTTATTCGAGTATAAAGACTAATTACATCAGGAGTTAGTTGAAACAAAAGCATACGTAAATTACCGACCGGAAACGATCGAATAAGAAACCAAAACTTGCAGTGGTTTGCTTCAATTACCCAACAAGCCTGTGCTTTAATTAAATTTGAAAAAAAGGAAACTGCACTTGGAACTTAAAAAAGCCCTTTAATCTCACTATTGCTCTATTAAAAACTTTAGTCGGAACAGCTGCCGTTCAACTGAAGCTCTCTTCTCCGGTAATATAAAATTAATTTTTAATTATACTTCAATAAACTAGCGACGACAGGAGCAATTCATATACTTAGTCGCGCTCTCCGCAAGGTCGGATTTCTAAAGCTAACTTAATAGCCTTTCGTTACAGATGTGAGCTTATCATTCGATAATCCGAGACCTATGCTGTGTCTTGTATAAAATACGATTCTTGTTAATGATTCACAGAGTTAACAGCTCTTGTGGAAAACGATTTAGAAGATGTTAACTATAATTTCTAATCATTTCATTCTTGAAGCGTTGAGATTTCCAAGTTTTATGCAAAAAATATTTTTATAAATCAGGAATAATACGGCATTTACACTATGAAATTTATCATGAAACTAGCATTGCTTGAATTTCGAGGAGATGTCTTTGTTGGTTATTTTTGTTTAAAATAACGAATATCGCTGCAACTTTAAAGGAAAATTGAAAAAAAAAAAAACATAAAAAAATGGCATCTTCTAAATGCGAACTAAGATGCCATGTCAATGATGTTAAACAGTAAAATTTAAAGAGTCAGCCCTGGTCATTAGATATATTTTTATAGGTTGTATGGTCAAACTTGGGAAGAAAAAATCTGATACTTAAATGCAACAGATGTCGAATCAGAAAGAATTCACTTTTTCCTGGATTTCCTCGTGAAAAATTCTTGCCATGACTGTAAAATGAACGGAACTCAGAAGGCAAGGGTCTGTGGACTCTTGTATTTTTATAACAAAAAATATTTCTAAGACTCACATTTTAAGGAATAAGTAAAATTTTGTGGTTCACTGGATGATTGAAAAGCAGGTATTAGAAAGAAATCTATCCGAAACTTTGTGAGATAAATTTATGCCTTCAGACTAAACCTCTTGATTATCCTTGATTGCTTGCGCCATTAAAAGAAAAACATTTTATATTGCTGTAAAGCAATCTAAGCAAAAAAATTCGTGACAAAAAAAAAATGCATCTGTTACGTAATTCGCCATAGTGAGGAATCAATATTCCCCTTTTAACGTGAGGATTATATTCGCACCAAAATCCCGTTGGGAATACAAGTAGATTGATTTATGAATTCATTATTACTGAAAGCTAATAGTGCAAAAAGGCTTTTCATATTAGACATTAAGTACGTGAAGTGTGGAAATCAATCACGAAAGTAATGAGAATAAGTTTGGTGGAGATTTACCGGACCGAATTTTCATTTTTACTTAAATGAAAAGTTTTATGAAAAATTCACATTTGCAATTACCAAACAAAACTCTATCGCATTGTTTTAATTTATTATTATAATACAATAAAACTATTCCACATTTGATTTAACAATGCGCAGCTTAGGTGTATCTATAATTATGTGCTGCAGTATACAACTAAATTATTTCTTTAATGATCTTCGTTATCAGTTCTCCACAAATATTTTTATATTTACACTACTGGCCAACGATGTGTCGAAACACCTTTTAAATGATTTTATTCAAAATCTCTTTACATATTTTTAAATATGACCAATTTCCCATTAATTATATTAAAATAATACTTATGAAATTTGCACTTGGCTTCCGTTGATGTAGGAAAAACATTAAAAATTATGAACATACTTGCATACATGCATTCATAAATTTATTCTCAAGCATACAATATGCACGATTATATTTATACATATGTGTGAGTGTAAGACTTTGTTATTTCATGATTAATGTTTGAACAATTTCAAGTTGTATTAACACAAAACGAAATAAAAAGAAGACTTATGAAAAATTTACATAAAATTCTTTAATTCAAGTAAAAATCCACGGACGAATGTAATTTGAAAAGAACCTCTTAGATAATTTATGTCCATCATTTTTGTTCTACAAATATAACGATGGTATGTGCTTTGTGAAGTACATGTGTTGGAAGGTACAAATGGACATGTATTTCAAACATTAAATGCCAGGAAAAAATTTAACATTTTTATACCAGTTTTCCGGCATTAAAACAAATAAACAAACACACTCAAACGCTAGAATAATTGTGTTGATTTATTAAATTTAGTGAAATGAAAGAACAATAAATAGCAGCGGCTAAAATAGCAAATTCATACTTTTTGAACAGCAGCAGCAGTGTAGCAGTGTTAGGGTTTGATGGAAGAAAAATGTTGTTTTAGCAGCCATTAAAATTATGCAAACAATTAAAATGCAGAAGAAAAAATTCTTTTCATTTGCCCGCGGAACAATGGTCGTTATATATCAAAATAAAAAGATATGGCCGCTTTACCTGTAACACTGACAACATACAACCCAAAAACACATTCCATCTGTAAGAGCATGAGTTGCTATTAAAAGAATTTTTAAGTCAAAATAAGTAACAAATTTATGACTTCAAGTGTAAATAAAATATTTTAAACTTATTTAAGTTTTTTTCTTTAATTTTCCAAGATTTTTTTCACTATTTAAATCCTTTAATTGTTGAAAAAGTGTAGAGGGAGCATTAGAAAATATTTGTCATTTTTGTCTTAAGGAATTTATTCTAAAGTGACACATTAGATTGGATTCATCTTGTTGTAAATTCTTTTTTTCCAACCAGCGATTCCCAAAATCAGGTGTTGAGTACAAGACAGTCTTTGTTATACAGAAGTATTTTACAGAAGTATTGCCGCCAACCAAAAAATTTTAATACTTAAAAATTATAAACACGGGAATATTAAACTAAATTTATTAAACTTTTAATTTTATTGTGCTATTTTCCCGATATTGATTATTGGATGTAAAAGCACGTCTCGATGGCCATTTCGCTACCGCTTACTTAGCGAGACGTGCTTTCACCTCCATTAGTCAATATCGGGAAAATAGCACAATAAAATTAAAAGTTCAAAAAATTTTAAATTATTAAAGAATGGAAATGAAATGTAGACGCTATTTATTGCATTAAATTTTTCACATTTAAATAATTGCTAAAGATATCTATTTTACTTAAAACTGTTCAGGTAAACAAAGTAAGCCACTTGGAAAACTTCAAAAAAAGTTTTAAAGGAAACAAAAATATTAAAAGAAAAGGAAAGAGAAGAGGAGAACGAGGAACATAGATCTCTGTTGATTCCAACCTTGAAAGGGTTTCCGCTTAGGACTCCTGGCCAATTAGACCAAGAGATCATGACGTTCGAAAGTGGGTTTGAAAACCAGCCATAACTCCCTAAAATGACATTCTCCTATTCAATTCAAAAGAAAATCCTCAACAAGGTTTTAAAAATATCAGGGCCTTAAAAATTGAACACTGCATTATTCTTGTGGAAAACAGAAACATAATGTTTGCTTCTATTTCTCGTTATAGCAGCTTCTAGAAAAACTATTCCACGGAAGATCCACCATATTCACATGGGTTCAAAATTAGTAGTACACAGTAACTGCTGCTGTTAAGTTCCATTGTTATACTTTCAGCATCCTTAAGCGTTTTGCTGTGTTCTTTGGGATCAGCACCGGCACGAACTAGAACTCGCTGTCTTTGGATGGTTTCTTAAAAAATCTGAGTTAAAGAAAAAAAGTTAAGGCCCGAAGATAGTCATATCAACTTTCAATTATACACAACGCAAATAGCCTTGTTGCTTATCCTCAACATATATTTTTCTTTTACTTGAGGCTATTAAACCTCACTATGACATGGAAAAATTAAATGAATTTTAAGCGCCCCAAAAACTTAATAATGACAAAGAAAGCAGACCGGCTTGTAGGGTTATAAACATCAGCGCAGTTCGATTTATTTTCTATTGGGTGCAGAAATTCATTATTTGATCGTTATATATTGAATGTAAAACTCGCTTACTTTCTGCAACATTATCATCACTAAAAATCAGAATTTAGCAGCTTTATTCTGTAAATCCCTGAAGCTAAATTTCCATTGCTAAAAATCTAAAAAAATCTATTTAGCGATTTTTGGCTACAAACGCTAATTTGTAACACTTTTTGCCGTATTTTTTTAGCTTTTTAGCAATTGAGACTTAGATTAAGCTACAAGTATTACAAAATAAGACTGCATATGTTATCTGACAGAACTTCACCAAGAATAAAATAAAAAATATCTTTTTTTAGTGATGACGATGATACAGAAAATTAGTGATTTTTTGTAATTTTTAAATTCAATAAACTTGAAAGGTTCTTTGTTGGCGCTGTTATGTGTCAAGAAAAAGCAAATTGGTAGAAAACAGGCAATGTATCTTTAAAAAAAATTAATATTCAGTTACAGTGATGCAATAGCATACACTCGTTTAATTTCGGTAGCTTTTACTGTATCGAGGTGTTGAAGGAATAGCCCAAAGGAAAATTCTTCGAAGACTTTCTAAAATATTATAATGGGTGATCGTAATGAAAAATAATAAAAACAAAATAGTTTGAAGGTCTGTAGGGAAAAGGCTTTGGAATTTCCCCCTCTGAACCTTATTAAATTTTGAATGAAGTTTCAAAAATATTTGGAATATAAATTTTACTTTTACAAATTTTTTGAATTTTAAAAAAAAAACTTTGCATTTTAAAAATTCAAATTTAAGATCCACTGCTTGTGACAGAAATTTTGCATTTCCGTTTCAACCCAAAAATGTTGACAATTGAAGTGAAAATTCACTGTCATTAGCATTGATTAATATATTGTTGGAAATGTTCGTTTATTTGTTTGTTACTTTTCGAACAAAAAAAAAAAAAAAAAATGATGAAATGAAAAAAAATCAGCAGCACCATCATCATTATCGTCATTCTAGTCACCACCTCTACTATCATTTTCTAGGACATGGAAGAGAAGAACAGAAAAAAAACAATCAATCTTCACGTGGTGTGTCATAGAAATGTTTAAGACGAAATTCTCGCTATTTCTATATTTCTTCGCAAAGCCAAAGATACAGATACAAAAACAAAATAGATAATCATCATTATTATCATCAAGCTGATGGTGGTACATGGTAAAAAAATATTTTTATGTTTAAAACACATAAACGTACAGCCAAAAGCTTATGAAAATTGCATACATACAAACATACATACACATGGATAATGTAGAGCTGGAGCTAAATGAAGGCGAAACAACAGAAGCAGAAAAGATCTCTTAATTCGCCAAGATTTCCTTGAACTTAATCCAAAGTTACTGTGTTAATGTGGATGGCTAAAAATAGAGTGTGAGTATCAGTGCGAATGTTGCTGGGGTATAATAAAGTCTTATATTAAACACAACATTCACCACCAAATGTTCTTGAGAGTGACTGGCTGGCTGATGGACTACTAGCGCTGACCGAACATTTTGCTTGATGGGTGGTTGTCATATATTGATGTCCGTATAGTGTGAAGGTTGCTGCCACACAACAACAACAACAATGACATTCGTTGAAAAGTGATTATCATTAGTGTTGTGCAAATGATGTTGCATTAAATTTATTTATGCTCGCTGCTGCTGTTTTGCTTTTCTATCCTCAAACAATAAATAAGAAAAATTGCTACATTTTTAAAGTTTTCAAGGATTTAAGATTAGAGGTGGAATCTTTAATATTTTTGTGTCTGCAATGACATTTTTTGCAACAATTATTTTTTATTTATTTTTTATTTTAAATTTTTAGTTATAACGATATCGGAGGTAACCGACAGTATTCTAAAAAAGAGACATCTTTGACTCGACTCAGAAACCAGTCTGTGTTAGGATCTATGATTTTTTGTTGGGCCCCTATGTTAGCTAGAAACTGACCCAGCTTGTTGCTAACGTGACGACCCAAGTACAGTGTTAGTGATACAAGTTCAGACACGACTTTTTAAGTCATTAGCGAATATGAAGTAAAAGTCCGTTGTCCACTTTATCAAATGTTTAAGCAAATGAGCAAAACATAAACATCATTTGTATGTTACAATTGCATTAAATACCAATTATTCCAATTACTTTATTAAATCTCAATTTTTGCTTTAATATCACCTGAATCTAAATCACAAATAAATTCTTAGCAATTTAAAGTACAACTCAACAAAAGAAATGCTTAATTATAACAAGTGTCTAGTACCTATTAAAAAAATGACTTTAAAATAAATCTTTTAAATGACCTTAATATTCAAAAAGACCCATTTTTGTTGCTTTTAAAATTTTGCATTTTTTAAGGGTTTCGTTAAAACCAACCCTTATCTTTGTTTGATTAATACCACAATATAATGAAGTTAATGTTAAAGTTAAAGTAACCTTTTTCTACATAAAATGGTCAGTTGAATAAACAAAACTAAAAACACATGATGAAGATGAAATTATATTAAATTAGCATCATCACAATCACGTAGTAATTTTGGTAAACAAATAAAATTTAAAACAAAACAAAAAATTAAAGAAATAGAAGTAATAGAACTAGGATCCGGCAATATTGAATTTTGTGTACCCTTCCTTTGCGAAGAAATTTTTTAAGAATTCTTATAGAATTTCTACAATTTTTTTTTTTTCGTTTTTTAGTGATGATATTTAAATTTTAGAGACTTTTATTCGTTAAACGAAATTGAAATAATTGACTTAAAAATTTTTAAATTTTTATTTAACAAATTAATTGATTAATTTCGGCTTAAGATTATTTTTGTTTTAAATTGTAAAATTTCAGTTAAAAAAGGAAAATATTTACGAATGTTTGTGTACATTGTAAACAATATTTATTTAACCAGCTTAATATTGCAACTAAGAATAGGAGGAATCTATACACATAATACAACAGTAACGGCGTCATTTCTGTACATGAAATATTTTTTGAAAATGTTATTAGATAGATAGATAGTAATCGATATGGAATACAAGACACCTATTTTGGAATTTTTGCCTGTCTGTCTGCCTGTACGTCTGTCTGTGTTCGCATTACGTTAAAATGCTGGATGGATTGTAATAAAGTTTATGAGGAGGTCCTGTAGAACTTTGTTTCAAATATAGAATATTTTTTTTTTATAAAAAATTTCATTTCATAAAGAAACTAGAGATTAAAATGTGAATGCTCCCAATTTTACTGGTATAACGGTACTAGAACAGTCGTCAGTATATTTTATTTTTGTAGATGTAAATTTTAAAACACTGTTTTTTTTTAAATCTACAACAAATATTTAAAAACATATTGTTCTAAATTTTTAGTTTAAGAATATTAGATATGACACGCGGCCGAAGTAGTGGGTACCAATGATAGTTTGATTTTTTTATGCAATTCGGGTGTTCTAAAGAAAAATATGTTTTTAATTTTTAACTCTCAAATAGTTGATTGTAAAAATTAACATATAGCTGTGGAGGTAAAATAGAAACTTAATTAAACAGTTGCATTTACTTCTTTAGTTTTGTTCATTATTATTTATTTTATTTTTATTTCATTAAGTCCAAATATTTCAAACAGACAATGAGTTTTTTTTAAGTAATAGAAAAAATTTTTGTAATTTTTTTTAATGTTTTGATTGTATTCATATGATAAAATTCGGCAAGTATTTTCTTAATTTGAGGAACACTAATTTTTTATATAAAAAACAAATCAAATTTATTACGATTAAAGAAACAAAATATTTTTTTTTTAATTTACTGCAACGAAAACAGAAGGAAAAAACGCATATAAGTTGAATGCACGACTGTCGAATAGTTATGAAATTTTATGGCGTTTTAAAGAGGGATTGATATAAATTTCAACAAATTATT
Source organism: Cistogaster globosa (assembly GCA_937654795.1). Classification (NCBI taxonomy): domain Eukaryota; kingdom Metazoa; phylum Arthropoda; class Insecta; order Diptera; family Tachinidae; genus Cistogaster; species Cistogaster globosa. The sequence continues at coordinate 134,854,453 of OW569403.1, read as the reverse complement.
TTCGTTATTTGGCCAGCGTTCTCTCAGATATGTGAAAAATAATTTCAAATTTAGGTAGGGTTCTAAGATTTAATAGCTTTGCTATGATATTGTCATTTTTCTTTCGTTGACGACTGAAACATCGTATGCTGTTGCTTTCGTTTATAACAGGTATTGCTCTTATTATTTCTAAGTTGGAAAAATTGTTGTCAAAACATTTTGCACTTTAAACAACATGCTGCAAGGAATATTTTACACAACTTCGATGTTACCTTCTTAGTATCTTTTTAGAGATCTGTCAAAAACGTCACCCTATTATTCTTGTCATAATTTCTTGCCGTTTGTCATAGACCTTTATAACTGGAACCATAATAGGTATACTTTCCCGATTTTCACAGAATATGTGTTGTTGTAGCCGCTTTAACAACAAATAGTTAACACTAACGCGTGATCTTAAACTACAAATTAAAATATGTTTTTAAAAGGAGGTAAATTTAACGAATATGATGATATTTTTTTAAATCGGTATAGGCAGACTGCTATATCTGCTATAAGAAAAAAATATAAAACTAAGAGTATCTAGACAGCAACGTCATTTTCACTTGTACTGTAATAATATGAAACTATAAATCTGCACAGGGTATATGTGGCTAAATCGTCAAAAAAATAAAATTAAGAAGTGTCTATAAATAGTATGGAACACTTCGTGAGTGAGTTCAATTAACACTCGGACTTTTTTAATAATAAACTTATATCTTTTCTTTTAATAAATTTATAGAAAAAGAAAAGTGTCTATAACCTAAAAATAACAACGAAAATTAAATTCCATTTCTTTGAAAGTTATAATAAAATAAAAACAAAGTTAACCTAAAAATTCGCTGTTCAAAACTCAAGCAACTTTTAATATTTGGTATAATATCCTTTGTTTCTTAAGACCTCAGCGCTTCTTTTGGGCATAGATTCAATAAGATTAGATAGAATAGATGTTGGTATAGCTTCCAAAGAGGTTCTCTACGGGATTCAAGTCTGGCGATTGAGGTGGCCAATCCCAAACTTAAGCCCCATTAGCTGATAACAAATCTTTGACTAACTTCTATGAGTGTTTTGGGTCATTGTCATGTTGAAACACCCATCGAAGTGGCATTTCTCACTCAGCATATTTAAGCATGTGATTTGCTAAAATATCTGTGTAAATAAAACGGTCCATTTTTGTTTGAATTTATACAAAGGATCAATACCACTGGCCGAAAAACAAGTCAAAACCATAACATTTCCACTCTCATGCTTTATTGTGGCTTTTGAGTACTGAAGATATAACCGCTTTCCTTTTGGTCTTCTCGCGTGGCAAACTCCATCTGAATTTAGTAAGTTAAATTTAGATTCATCACTAAACAAAACAGTTCTCCATTTGGATATAGTCCAATCCATATGTGCTCTAGCAAAATCCAACCTAAGACAACAAAAAAGATGAGAAAATCAGATACTACTTTGCAATCAATCAAACAAACCTCATTTTCAAATGCTTCTTAGTCAGCATACGCTTCTTAGATGGCATGAAGCTCCTTAAGTTTTGTTCCAATAAACGTTTTCTTACTGTGGAAGAACTAATCTGAAGTTCAAGCTCATTCACTATGTCCTTCAAAGAAATAAATGGATTTATTTAACTAGATGGAAAATTTTCTGGTCTGTTCGCTCAGAAGTTTTTCGAGGTCGTCCACCGCTATTGGCTTCTTCTACTTTCCCAGTAACTTTATACTTTTTTATAAGTCGAGATTTATTGATTTATTAATATTCAATTGGTTTGCTACAGCAATTTGGGATTTACCGTTATTAAAAAGTTCAATAATCTTTAGCTTAAAAGGTGATCCATAACGTGTTCGCGTCATGGTTGCACTTCTTAAGAATTAGTACTACTTAAATGCATAAAATCAACCAAAATTATTTTTTTTCAATAGCAATCTTTTGTTTAAAAATTTTGTTGTTGTTTTAGTTAACATTTCGCAACAAATGCAACAATGTACAAGTTGCTTAGGTTTCGAACAGCGCATTTTTAAGTTAATTTTGTTTTTGTTTTTATAATTTCTTCCAAAGACATAAAATGTATTTTTTGTTGTTATTATTAGTATGTAGACTATATGTTTAATAATAAATAAAAGAGAAATTTTTCATAAATACATTTAAAGAGAACATATACGACCATGAGTATTTACTGGTGAAAAAGTTGCTTAGGTTTCGAACAATACTGTGTGTGTTAATTATAAACTATCAGTGCCCACGACTATGTTCGCGTATCATTTCTAATTTTCTTGAAATTAAAATTAATGCTCTTTATTCCTGCGGATATAAATATTTCATGATATTCTCAATAAATATTTATTGTTTAAAAGTTAAAAGATGAAAGGTATTGTTGCGTGAAGAGCATATCCACATGGATATTTTGCTACTGCTCAAATTTTTTATAGTAAATTCAAGATTCTTATATATCAAGCTTAATTGACTAAATGGAGACAATATACAAATAACAAAGCAAAAATAACACTTAACATATTTTATTTATCAATTTTAAAAATTACTAGTTTGTGGGAGTCGTAAACTTTTTGCTGTAGTTAGGTTTTCAATAAAAATATGGAGCTTGAATCAGTCATCTAAAATTTTTGTGCGCTTAAAGCATTTAATAGTCAAGTTCAAGAAAAAAATAATTATAGTGATTAAAAATGTTTAAAACAACTATAATTTATTTACTGCAACCATATATTTTTGCAGAGAACAAAATATGCTTATGCGTAATTTTACAACTGAGTAATTTTTAAACATAAAACATTATCAGCTGTAGCGCACACTAATACGACCTTGTGTTTGATGATTTATACTTTGAAGAACAAATTAACATTTTTACAAATGAAATAATTTTAAAATCCCAAATCAACGTAAAATATTTATATAGGATCATCTATTACAACAAATGCAAAGCAAACTGAAAAAGGTCTTTAACTATGCGGATACATACAAGCAGAAAATCTCTCAAGCATCAATATAAATTCCATCAAGAAAATATGTGAGACTGCATATTGAGATATTAGAGAATAAAGCAAAACAAACAAAAAAGCGGACAACATTAATAGCTCTACATTCACCGGAAAAGGGCTTAACAAGTCATCCATCATAAAGGTAACAAAAATACAAAAATCTTGTAGTTGGAATTGGGGTTAACAGTATGAAGCAACTTAACACTACAACCCCTCTTTCTTTGTTACAAAGAACGAAATAACAAAAACAAAAAAAAACCGTTCATGTGTTTATTAACGACCTCAAATTCATATGATGGTCTTTTCTTTGGGCTGCTGAATTTTCACAACTAATTTGTGAACCGCAGTTGGGGACATTAAAACGTTTAAGTGTTTAACAAAAGGTCATGGTTCTAATTCATAAAACTTACCAGACTTGTTTGCTTGTCTACTAAACTTTAAACCTTTTCGTTTTTTTTTTGCTGCCATCAAGAGTTTTACGTAACTTTTTTTTATTGTTTTTATCATGTGTAAAAAATCCATTGTTGTAACCTGACAAAATTGACATGTGTGTAAGTTAAATTGTCATAGTGTAAAACTTGGTAAATGTGTGTGTGTGTATATGTGTTGAGTTAAGTATTTTTTGCAGGCCTAAATTCCTTTTTCTACAAGTTGACCGCAACAAAAGACATGTCACACCACACCGTGTTACAACCATAAACATACAAACAAGGCAGGTGTAGTCTCCAGAGAGAAAAACTTAATGCCGCATATCAAAACATGCCACAAAATACAATAACAATATAAATAAACATCATAGAAGTATTTAAAAGAAACAACAACAACATCAGCGAAATATAAATAAACATGGCCAAATACAACAATGGTAAATAATACAACAAAGACTTACAAGGGTGTCAATTTTCATAAAAAACAATCCTTGCAACTACTACAACAATCATGTCAAGTTTTTTTAAGCCATTTAAGCTTTTAAAATACTTCTTTCTAATCGTCTCACACATAAAGTAAAATGACCTTAAATTCAAAATGTTTATATTGAAAAAAAAACAATAATAATAAAAAGATACAGCAATTCTAAGCCCAGTGGGTTTATTGGAAATAATTTCAAGTCAAAATATTAAACCCATTAAAAAAATTAAACCGTAAGCTACATGTAAACACTTTCTTAGTATATTTTAGAAACTTGTAAAACTTGTAATCAATGCATTACGTATTTTATTTTATTTTATTAATTTTCAAAATTCTTTATAAAATTATGTAAAGCACAAATTAAAATGGTAATTCTCTTTAAGTTTCATCATATATAAAAGTCGACCGCCAGAATGCATTTGACGAAAATAGGACTTGCCTTTTCGCGGCGAAATTCGTAAACGAAATGTTAGTAGGTCGTATATATGCTGCTGACGCCGGCAGTTGGGGCAAAAAACCAGAATTGAATTATGTGAAATATTTTTTATAAAGTAGCACTTCAGGCAACAAGGCCTATTTAATCAGTGTAACCGTGTACATTCTTTGGGAAAGAGATAGAGGAAGGAAAAAATAGGTGGTGAAAGTATAGCCATTTTATTAACTATTTTACTTTGCTGGCGAATGTGCTATGTAGAAGTACCGATGCAGGAGTCTGCGTTCTGTATTATTAAATTCTGAATACGTATTTTTACCAATAAAGAGAAAAAAAAAATATTTTTATTTTTTGATTGCCGCAGGTGTTGAACCCTGGCCAACCTGGTAGAAAATGTGCTTACTACCATGAATACAGCAGCCTCAATTGCATCGGAATCATGGAAGAAGCTTGACCTCTATTCTGTTTACTCTGGTTACCTATTCTTCGGAAAGAAAGAAGAGTGCAGTGGAGATGGCAAACGATAAAATGCAAAAAATTATAAAGTTAATCTTTAAGAATGTATCGATTAAGAAAGTTGGCGGAGGAATAATCAACCCAAATTAGGCTATAAAAGTTTGTTTTAATAGCAGATATATCAATTGGTATCCACAATGTAAACTCCAATTCTAAGCTAAAAACGTGTGTACCAGAAGCAGAACATCATAAATCTGCCTAGTGCGAGTAGGTTTGGACTACTCTTTATTTTAAATTCTAAACTTGTTACAGTGGGTAGGCATAGTACGAGGGCTGCTCTATATATTTCTGGCCTAATAGTGAAAATGGTTTTATTGTTTTTCAAAGTATTCTCCAGTATGATTTATACACTTTTGCATACGCTCAAACCAGTTGTCGAAGCACTTTTTCCCCTCCGATTGAGACACCTCTAAAACATGGTTTTTGAACACTTCAACAGCTTCTTCTGGCGACGAAAATCGTTGACCACGCATTTTTTTCTTGATGTACGGAAACAAGAAGAAGTCATTAGATGCCAAATCAGGGCTGTATGGCAGATGACCCATTAATTCGACGTTTTGGCCGGTCAAAAACGCTCTGGTTTTAGCCGATGTGTGAGGGCTCGCATTGTCATGGTGAAAAATGATTCGTCTTCTCTTATGGTTTTTGGAATTTCTCCAATGACTTCAGGCAAACAAATTGTGGTGTACCACACAGAAGTGACCGTCCTACGTTGCTCAAGCGGAACAGTCGCCACATGACCAGTTTTGCCGAAGAAACAGGCGACCATTTGCTTCGAAGTGCTTCTTCTACGAACAACTTTCGTTGGATTTTGCTCGACTTTGAAGACCCACACGGTCGATTGTTGCTTCGTTTCGGGCTCATATGCATAGATCCATGGTTCGTCGCCTGTGACGATCTTATAAACGTCTTTTGAAGCACCGCAATTGTATTTTTGCAACATTTCTTTGCACCAATCGACACGAGCCTTTTTTTTTCGAGCGACTTTCAAATTGTGCGGGATCCAACGAGAACAAAGCTTTTTTACGGCCAGGTGTTCATGCAGTATCGAATGTATGCTGGTGGAAGAAATGTCCAAGGATGTTTTTATCTCTCGGTATGTCGCATGTCGATCTTGCATTATGAGTTAACTGACGGCATCAATGTTCTCTGGCACAACAGCCGTTTTTGGACGATCTTTACTGAATTCGTCTTTGAGCGAAATTAAATGATTCTGCACTCCTTTTTCTTTGACAAAAATCAGAATTGCTTTAAGTATAATTGACGTGTGTGAACTCGGTTTCAATTGATGGCTGTCTGCTTCAGATGTAGTTTTTTACTTCAGCTTTTATTAAATACTATACGGTGAAAGCAGCCACGGTAAAAACAAAACAATACAAGTCAGAAAAATTTTTGTTGTTAATTTACAGCGGCTTAGAAACGAACCGAAACCATTAAAACCACAATTGTGGTAACCATCCAAAATACAGCAATCTGACAATAATAAAATATTGTTAATAGAAATAAATTTTTTAAAAGTTTTAATTAAAAATCTGCATTAAAGTTTGAATAATATAACGTTTCATCGGATCAACGGAATTTCGAATTATTTCGAAGATGCTATGAAAAGCGAAAGGTGGTTGAGATACTCGTAAAGGAACAATGTCCTAATCGATTATGCCAACAAAATCTAAAGGGAAACGTTTGAAAACGAAATTCAAGGAATCTATAATAATATCGGAGTCATGGCGTACAACAAAGTAGCTGAAATAGCTGAATCAGCTTTGAAAATTTTCTAAATTCACTTCCAAGAAATTTCTTCTAAAATAGAATTAAATTTTTTTGTTCAAATAGAATATATTGGAAGAGTTTTATTATTACCATGACCGTCTACAAAGAATAATTGAGTAGTCTTTAAGGGAATCTTCACATCCCATAATTTTAATTTACCTTTAAAAATTTTGTAAAATTTTCGAATAATTAAATTGAAATGAGACTAGAGGTACAGTCAGATTAGTAAAAAATTCGACCGTAACGTAACCACTAAATAATGAAAAGAAAATTTTGTTCTACTCACATACATAGTAAGAAATAAAGGATCATATGCAATAAAAACGGTTCGCTATCACATATGTTAAAATAATAAAAGGTCATTCATTGTGTAACGTGTCAGGAAAGATTGAACAAACATTTGTAAAAATAGTGGTAATGCTTTTCCCGTTAAATATTTGACTAATCTGACCGCACCTTAATTATTTTAAAATCCATCTAATATTTGGTATCCATTACAGCTCACTTGCAACAATAAAACTTTAAAAATTTACAAACACCCTGAAACAATCAACAAAAGTACAAACGTCACAGCCATTAAATAATAAACGGGTTTCTCGAACAGAACAGAAAGGGGAAGAAAAATAAATTAAGAAAAAGTGGGTTGTACTTAGTGTTTACACTAGAGGTGACGTAATTATAGATGTACTGCTCTTTGCCTGAATACTCCCTCCGAGAAATTTTGCAAGCGCCGTTTTCAATCGTTGTACATTAACAAATGCACTTTAAGGGTAAAAAATTCCCAACGTGTGCAAAACAGGATCATAAATTTTGCCAATAAATGCAGACATGCGAATTTGTTGTTTCACAACAAAACTACAGTTGTGGCTGACAATGATGATGGTAAAGTAACAGTCAAGTAACACAAGGAATTAATATCCAGTTTGAAATTATTTTCATTTTCTTTCAACACAAAAACAACAAGCAGAACTTAGCAGAAACAGACATTAAGTTAAAATTTTCAAAAATTTGTTAAAACAGCAAACGAAGGCAAAATACCAAAAAAAAAAGAAAAAAGACGAAACTTAACTGAATGAAAATGTAAATGAATGAAGTAAAAAGGTGGTAAAGAAGTTTATTGACTTAAATACATTTGTAAAACCGCATTTACATGTTGTGAAAAATATCTTCATGTGTTTGTAATCAGTAACTGGTATAAATTGTTATCAAGGGTGTTTGTTTATTGTCATGGTACGAATATGAAACACATTCTCAAGTCTGGTTATTTGTGCTTTTTATGTTTTGTACAAAAGGATTAAGGTTTTGGGTTTAATCTTTAAGAAAACATATAAAAAAGATAAAAAGAAGTTTAATATAATAAACAAAAATAAAGGAGGAAATATAAATTTCTTTGTTTTTAAAAGAAAAGCGTTAATGGGCTTAATGATAAGATGTGTGTCTTTTAAATACTACAACAAATGCCACAAATGAATGAATCTTAAAAAAAAGGTGAAATTTAAAATTTAAGTCTGGCAGAATATTAAAATAATTGTAATTCTTATTTCAAATTAGCAGTGTGTTTTATTTCTCTTAAAGTAACTTAATTTTAGATCAGATGAATCATTTAATTTTCTGTTTTTGGTAGGCAGTTAAAATTTTCTTACCAACGTAAAGGAGATTTTCCTAAGATAAAAAATATAATTTTCTCCTATTTTTATATGATTAGCAAGACTTTCTTGCAAGCAGTCTTAGGGGAGATAAAAATATAATAATAAAGATTTGTGAGAAATAAGCAAGAAAAGTAATTTAAAAAAAGCGAAAAGAGACAAAATTGTTTTTTATCATTTGAATGGATATTTCATGAGGCCATTGCATAGAAAATGTGAAACTTTAGTTAACTACTCTCGGATACTAAGGATATTAAGAGAAGAGAAACTATTCCAACCACTTAAGATTTTACTGCAAAGAAAAAAATCTTTAGGAATGCGTCATACTCAGGGCTATTATGAACAGCAACCACTAACCAGTAGTAGTCGCTATTGTGAATATGCGCTTAAAAGCAAAAAAAAAAAAATAACAGCTGACAAATGACGAAAATAACAGGCTGTAAATGTGCGAAATTCGTTTCAAAATTTGTAACTAAAATTTTATTTCCAAAATATGCTCACAGATTTATTTATTTAATTCAGACCATGACCATTAGAAAATTCGGTGTGATGTCGGAAGGATGAAATGATGTATAGGCGATGTTTTTAGTTCTTTAGACTTAAATGACTTAAGGGTTGTTGCATTTTTTTTTCTTTGTCTTGCATTTGAGACCCTTATGAACCAGCTACCATGTTTTAGTATTTTTTAAAAGTTTTTTCCACCAACTATTTCTAAAGGGCGTTTTACATGGTCACAGAAGTCTTGCCACATGTCAAATTTTTAAGCAGAATAGTACCAGTGAGATCGTCTAAACGAAATATATTATGAGTCTGCACAAATTAAGAGCCAAAATATGGATGAAAATTTGACAGTCGTATGGCTCTCTTTGTTTTTTGAAAATTATCAAAACACAATACGAATCATTAGATCAGGGATGCATTTTTCTGTAAACCGCTATTTTAGTTTTGGTGTGTTTTATCCATACCAAAAATCTTACGAAAAAATCTGTCGTAAGATTTTTTACTCTCATTTTTAAAATACGGATGGAATTTCATATTATTTTCTCTTGAATTTTACGTACGTAAAGTCATACCGTCTAAGCCGCCATTAAGCAGGACTACACTTGCGATTTATGGATGTGCCGTTATACAGTTGACAAGCTTTTTAATTAGATTTTTGTTTCTTATAATACTTGCCTTGTGCATAAGATCATTTTTTAAAGATATTTATTTATGTATTTAAATTTATTTACTACTTACATTTCAAGTGAATATTTTTCTCCTATTATTTTGTAGTTGCTGAAAGCAGAACTAAATTTCCATTAACAGCTATTCACAATATTGATATTGTAGGTGCCCGTTGTTATGTTCGGGTTGATAATTTTTCACAACCGCTCAAATTTCGTAATACTGATTTATCAACGTTGTTGTACAAATTTCTCTTATCCACTGCACGTTGCGGTTTATAATAAACCTGACTGTGCTCTTGCTTTCATCATTAAAAATTGGGTTTCAAATTTTTATCCAACCAAGTATCTCAACAGTAAGAAGAGTCATTACAACCTGTGAACCAAAAAAAAAAAAAGGAAAACAGCTACTCAAAGAAATCAATTTCAATTTTTTAGGGAGCTAATGACGTGGGACATTACAGTAACGTGTCATGTTTACGTTTGGTGTACTTTTATTGACGAAAATAAATTTTATTGCCCAAATGAGATAGCAGACACTTTTTATATATAAATAATCATCAAAAAGAGTTATTGGCCGGTGTGCTTTAACTTTCTACGGCCGGCGCAACCAATTTTAAAAATAGACTGGAGCTAATTGCAAACCCTTGATAAAATGGCTTTTTGCTGATAAGTATGGACCGATTTCATGGCATCTGCATCAAGATAATGCTCCTATATTTAATGCCAAATATGTAAAAGAATTTTTTCCAAGTCAAAAATGTTCGTATTTTTAATTAGTGACCTTATTCACCTGATCTTAACATTATTGAAATTGCTTGGTATTGTCATTTCCTCAAGCTTTTAAAGCAGGACGACAACTCGACAATAAGGAATCAATAATTCTATTAATAAAACAGTTCCTTAGTCACATTTCTTCGGATTATTTTAGGTCGCTCTATGGTTTAATAAAAATACGAATAATTGTAGCTACTTTAACAATGGAAGAGTGTATGTCCAAATATGAAAAATGAACAACAATTTTCTTGAGAAGTGAAAAAAATAAGAATATCGAGCTACTTTTTTATCCCGATTAAATTATCAAATCATCGATGTTGATTATTGAGGGTGAAAACGATAGCCATTTCACTACCGCTTAATTAGCTCTTGAGGAAACTTCTCACAAATATTTTAAATAAACTAAAGCTTTTTGTCCAAACAAAAAAGTAAAGACAAAAATCAAAGTTTAAAAAAACCAAATATTTGGGGCGATAAAAAAATTTAAAAATAAAAAAAAATCAAGTGAAAAAATTGGCGACCTCCCATATTTTTCATAATCTAGACCTCTGAACTTTTCATATAAAAGTACAATTGTGCACCATATGTTATAAAAGGTTTTTTAGAAGATCCTTCAGAAAATATTTAAAATTTTTTAAAATGCTTAACCCTTCAAGAACCGATGACATTTCCATACAAAATAATAAAAAGTTTTAAATTTTTTTTGCTTTTTTTTATTTCTCTGTTTTCCCAATAATAAATTTTTTGATTGAAGTTACTTCACTAATCTATGTTTACATACATAGTGAAGGGTATATAAGTTTTGGAATAGCCGAATATAGAACTCTAACTTGTAATTGCACAAGTGAAGCTGGATGTCTAACATCTTTAGATTATTCCTTTTAACGAAAGCTCGACTTCTTAAGAGCCTTGCTTTTCGGGCTTGTAGTTCAGTAGATTCTTTAAGGAAGGAGGATACAGTGGAGACCTTAAGGTGACAAATAAACAATTCACCTTCACCGCAAATATCTTTATTATATCAGAGATATACATATTCCGGCAAAAAACTATATTTTAAAAAAATAAATTAAAAATCCTTTGGTGCAGGGTATATAAGAGCCGAATACTGCACTCTTACTTATAGTTATCACAATTTTACAAATGAAATCGAAAATTTTAAGGGCATGGCCCTAAGGTAACTGTGATAAAATTGGAAAACATCATAAGGGATCAAAGGCAATATAAACTACTATGGTGAGGGGTATAAAAATTTGAGACAACCGATTAAAACACTTTTATTTGTTTTTATTCAAATAACAACAATTTTGAAGTGATTCGCTTACAATGTATTTCTTAGTAACATCGATTTTATTACTGTAATCTCTGTTTAAAATAAAAGTAAAATTTCAAATCCTCTTATTAAAAAAAGTCTTGAAATAAAGATCGAAATGGATAAAGTTAGAAAATATGGTGCATACTTACGGCACATACGGCACAACTTTCTTAATAAAAATATTAGAAAAATTTCATATTTTATCCATTCGTTTTTATAATTTTCAGTTTCTTTAATTTGTTCTTTAAAATTTTTATTGTTGTAGCCTTTGGCCAGAAAAATCTTTGAAAGAATACCGCTAGCAAACGAATGGAATTTTCTAAATCATAACAAATTCTTTTATTAAAGCGGCGTTTTACTTTTACTTTTTTCAAATTGTTTATTTTTTTATTTTTTTTATTTATTTATTTATTTTTTTTTTTTTGCGATACTTAATGCAGTCTGCTACTGTGCGTTGGCCAAATTACGTTTAAAGTCCAGAAGTAGCGGTTCTTAAAATTATTATTGTCTTGCAAGAACTGAGCAAAAAACAAATGAAACGAAAAAGGGTCATTGTCAAATCATTACGACAAAGATGATAATGGTGATGACGACGATGAGGATAAAAATAGTTGTTGGTGGTGTCTGTTTGTTTGATTGTTGGCTGCCTGGTTCATTTTTATTGTGATGATTAGGCCAAAAACTCTAAAACAGGCAGCTGTCTTTCTTGAAAACATTACCATCATTTTGATGTTTTGATGGATTTCTCCCGAAAGAACATCATCAACTTGAAATACATGTGCCGCCTGATTAAAGCAAAAAAAAATTAAATAAAACAACAACACGATGAAACTATTTTAAAATAAAACAAAATTGAGAGAAAAAAACATTTCAAAATATTTGAAATTCTTTTATTTGGAATGAATCACATTTCAAATTTTTTTTTTTTTTTTACTTTAATTTGAAATCTTTTAAAACTGAAATTGGTAATAAAAAATTATTTTTTAAATAATTTAAGCCAAATATTTCAAGGTTAATGCTTGCAGACAAACAACGTTTTTATAGTGTTCGTGATGATCAATTACAGAGAAAGAAATACCGTTATAAATACTTGCTTTATTACCGCTTCTTAAATAAATAATTTTTGGTTATAAATTTGCATATTTATTATAAAAACGAAAGTCTTTGCAGGAATGTGCAAAAAATTTTTAAAAATTGGTAGCTTCGCTTATTAGCTAAATTATATGTTTGAAAAAAGAAATACACTCACACACTCTAAAATAAAAGTGTGCGATCGTACTGAAAAAAATCAGGAATTATGATCATTTGGCGTCGTTGTATAGAATTTTGAAGAAAAGAAATATTAAATTAAAAAGAAAGGGTAATATATTCGGCTATGCTGAATCTTATATACCTTTCATCATATTCATATGTAAATCTAGTTTAGTGAAGTAACTCTAAAAATAAACAAATAATGGAGTGACAGAATGTTAAAAAATAAGAAAAAAATTTAGTTCTGTATATAATTTTACATAAAAATGTCATCGGCTCTTAATGGGTTAAGCATTTTTAAAAGTTTAAGTATTTCCTAAATGATATCTTTAAAAGCTTTAAGCAAGACTCATATTGATATTTTAAAAAATATGGCGCACAATCAGACTTTTCTATGAAAAGTTCAGAGGCCCATAATTCGGAAAATATGGGCGAGTGCCAATTATTTCCTTTGATGTTTTTTTCTTCTCTTTTAATTCTCTATCGCTCCAAGTATTTTTTTTTTCTTAATGGAGTTATTTCTTTACCTAGATTATTTCGTCATGGTATTGAAAAATTAGGGGCAACCGTGGTGTTTTCCCACTGCGGACACGGACCGATCTTGCTGATTTTCTTTGTCTGATCGATTAGAATATTTAAATTTTTCTTAGCTCATCTATAGGTTTGGAAAAGTTAATTTTAATCCGAACACAGATGGATAGACCGACTTCGCTCGATCGACTGCGCTATGCATAAGAAGTTAAAATTATGTAGGGTTGGTTGACCAGAAATTGCTAATAGAAATATCATTGACAAATATAAAAGGTTCTTTGCATTTTTTTTCATTTATTGTTGATTATAGACCATCAGAAAAAGCTTTTTATAAATTAAACTATTACCTTCCAACGGGCCGTTCCTCATGAAATTGTGTACAGTCATAAAACTATGCACGAGAACTTAAAAGATATTGAAAGGATACAAGGAAGAATTCCAAACGAAATAAGAAAATCTTGAAAATTGTGGCCAACCGTTCTATTTCGTCACCAAAAAAAGCCTTGAAGCTGGCATCTAAAGACATATTTTAGCGGTTAAAAGTGACATTGAAAGCTGTGGATAACTGAAGGAAAAATAAAGAAAGAAAAAGCTGCAGCTAAACATTTTGCTTAACGAAAATCAGTTATATTTTGCTTGTGATATAGAACATTCGAATAATGATGGGCGTTTCATAGTTTTTAGATGCAAAAAGTATATAATTTTTAGGTATTTTTTAACGATACGAGAGAAGAGGAGATTTATTTAAAACGTCAAGGGTGTTAAAACGTATAAAAGCACAATTGATTTAAAAATGGCTAGAAAAACTTATAGGACTCTATTACAATCGCTTTACCTTAAAAAAATAAAAATTTTTAACCGAGTTCACAGAGACTGCAACAAAATCATGCACATGTCAGAGTTGTAAAACAATTTTTTGGAAACCAAATGTTTCTCTTCTTAACCACTAATTAATGTTTGGGGGTTAAGATTTGCTTTAAAGTTTACAAAAGAGGAAGACAACTCGATGATGAGGAATCACTAATGCCAACAATTAAGGACTACTGGAATAAGATTTCTTTGGATTAATTGAATTCTAGTATATTTCCATTGTTTCTCTCACGTTGTTTAATTTTTTGTCTAAATGGCTTTTATCGTCAAACTTTTACGACTTTAAGCCTTTCGTAAATTTAGTGGAGTATAATTTTCATGTTCTTTATATAATGCGTTAAGCTTTTTGGAGACTAGAGCCTCACGGCAAAGCATGAATGAAACAATTTTGCAAGAGTCTTCGATATTGTAATGTAATCTAATTAAATCGAAATCTAACCCTGGTTGGACCCAATGTTGTTTGCTTACTTGCGGGCATTCTAGGCAACATATCGTTTCTTCTTTAGTTATTACTCAGTGTGATATGCTGCGAAACCAGCACTGCAAATGGAATAATAAATTTGTGTACGATTGCAGCTTATCGGTGATAGCAGGAGGGGATGCATTTCGCAATATACCGCAACTAAAATTGTATATTTTGCTTAAAATTCGCTGTTCATTAAAGGATCATTAATTTGTGGAACATGAAACCGCTCAAAGCGTAATCACAAATTTTTCTGGCGGAACAAATCTGCTGCAGATTTCTTTCTGGTAGCCTTCAATTTAAAAATGTCCAGGTCGAGTCCTTCTTCTTCGTTCTTTGACATCATTTTTAAGTTTTTGCGAACTGCATGAAATGAGAGAGGGCGTCACACCTTAAGTGCTGATCCAGATAAAAATACACATTTTAATTTTAAAGGGCATCGTACACTTCTTAAAGGCATTTAATAAAAGTAACGCATTTCAAGAAGAGAAAAAAATGTTTGTTACGCCACACCCTTTTATTTTTTACTATAATTTTCCTGATTTTCTTTAGAAATTTTCTACTACTCAAAGCTAAGACTGATTTTTTTTGTGTAGCAATTTAATATATTTCAAAATGCTGGTCAACTTTATTTACCTTCGTTGATACAGTGTTACAAATCTATGTTGCAGCAAACGTTTAAGATGATCTATTTAAAGTTTTATATACAGTAGGGTGCTCCACAAGGGTGCTTAATCAATAAAAAACACTGCGTGTTTATTTGATTTATTTAAATAAATTATACCATTTTTGAAATCGAAACCAATTTACATGTCTAATTTTTCAAAAGACTTATTTTTTTCATTTCGCTAAATGCAAAAAAAATATTTAAGAAATGATTTTTTTAATGGGAATACCAAAATGTGAAGTATCATTATTAAATCGTACTCATGTTTAATAAACAGTAGCATCACAATTTATTAGCATCAAAAGCAAATCTTTTTTGTTTCCATATTTTTTGTGTCATAATTATCTGTCTGTTTTAAAGAGATTGCATGCGTTGAAACACTGCGCCAGCATTGTTATTATTAATTTGAACTCAATCAATTTGAGTGTCTTGACTATTAAATGATGATATAAAAAAAGGAGAGTGCTGATAAACGGCTTATTATTAATTTTTATTTAAACTATTTTATAATTTATTTACGAACATGTCTACTCAACGCGCCTGGATTTTATTTCGAACAAACGGCCACTCTTTTTTTTATTTTTTATTATTAAATAATGAATTGAAAAATATGTCTAGAATTAAGCTTACACTGAAATTAAGTCCTGAGTACACTCAGGGAAAAATATAGTTGTAGCAACCATATAATATTCTTTGAAATTATGGTGTTGCAAATTTTTTCATCGACAGAATAGTGTTCATTACTTTTCTGTAGCTCATCTCGGGACATGGAGAATTCGATTTACACCCGACTACTGACAGATAGATGGACATAAGGACAAACGAAAATCGCTAAGCGGTTGCAAAAGGATCAATAATAAATACATATAATTTATGAAGTTAGATATGAATATTGGGATGATTGCGAACAGAACGACAAACTTATATTTACCCTTTCCACCTGTGGCGAAGAGTGCATAAAATTACTTTCTTTTAATTGCCTCGAATATTCTCATTTTATTAATTAAGATAGAAGTGGGTTATAAGCAATATATAAATTTCTTTTCTTATTCTCCACGTGACTTTGTCGCTTTTCTAAATATTGACGTTAAGTTAATCGAATTTGTTCCGCCAGTAAATATTATACCGTTGTCATACCTTTCGGTAAAGACGGTCGTCACTGGCTGTTTATTTGGTAAGTTTGACGAGCTCTTTCAATGTGATGATAATTAGTAAATATTATGTTTTCGCATCAAGCCAGTGACGGCAATCTACATTGAAAGGTATGACAACAGTATTGTTGTTAAATTTAGGCGCGTGTAAAAGCTTCATCATTTAAAAAAAAAAGTTGAAATTGCTCATGCTCGACACTTATCTAACTTTTACGCTATCAGAAATACTTCGGATTTATTTGGAAAAGAAAATTATTTATCCATAAACAAAACTTAAGAAAATAGCCAGAGGGCTATAAACTGCCTGCTCGAGATAGTAAAAGCAACACTATACGATGAAAGAGCGGTCTGATTTAGAACACCTGTTGCAGTTCTGTTCCCTCTCGAATGCCGAAACCGATTTTGCGAAGTGTATTAATAGTTTCCCTATTAGAGTTAAACAGGATTAGCTGATTTTTTTAGAAGCTGCTGCTGGTGTTCCCACCCATCTCCCATAGGTGTAACGTAACTATCTATTAGGGCAAAAGTGTTAATCAAAGGGCCTCTTATAGCAGTTTTCTTTTCTGTTCCTCATTTTTTCACTCTTTTTCCTTTTCGTTTTACTCTCTATCTTTTTTTCTCTTAAAAATTTTTTACTCCTTCTTGAATGTTTTACGTTTCTTCGCAGTTACTGCAGAGGGACAAAGACACATCTTGGACTTGAGTATAACACGAGAATATTTGTGACTGACTGTTGAATTATACCCACCCAATATCCAAATTTTAATATTTTTTATTTTTTCTTTGCGTGTAATATCTAGAGGAAACAGAGAAAATAGTTCGCACGAGCCAATTCAAGTAACTTTTAAAATAATGAAAGTGATATTTATCCACATGCAAA
Organism: Cistogaster globosa; assembly: GCA_937654795.1. Classification (NCBI taxonomy): domain Eukaryota; kingdom Metazoa; phylum Arthropoda; class Insecta; order Diptera; family Tachinidae; genus Cistogaster; species Cistogaster globosa. Next base: position 134,837,106 of record OW569403.1, on the reverse strand, counting down.
CTGAAGCTTTCGTTAATTTTTAATAATTTTAAATAGTCCAGCTCAGAGAAGGTGGTTTTGATTGTTTAAAAATGACGTCTACAATAGTAAATTTTTAACAGTAAAAAATTTGATATAGAGTGCAAAGATCTGCACATTGTCCCGCTAGAAGATTCGGTTTTCAAAGTGATAAGAACAAAATATTTGTGGTGTAAAAATAAAATAATTACTCGATATATATCGGCTTAGTTAAGCAGGCTTATTCTTTTAATGTTGGAGTGAATTTATTTAAGATCGACAATGAATCAATGCTAAAGAGTCTTAACTGCAAATAAGAGCATCGTTTTAGAAATATAAATAAAAAAATCCAATAAAAATCAAAAAATGTCTCTTGATTATTCATATCTGCTTAAGGCCAGGACTGACTATCATACTCAATCGTACGATCTGTCAAAAATTTCATGTGTGCTCAAAAATTATGATAGTGTGGATTAAAAGTGTATGTGTGTAACAGACTTTTTGACAGATCTGTACGATTTTATAATCTTTTGAAATAATTCATAAAATGATTTTTTCTTTGCGATTAGACTTGATTTTTTTTTGAAGACGAGAGAAAAAAACAAAATATTAAAAGCATCTGTTTCTTGCATCTTTTTTGTATAACAGTGTGTCACCTACGACGCCATTTTGAAACGATTTTTAAAGTAGAACAGAATTCTGTCAGATTTTTATGTAATTAAATCGTACGATTGTGTATGAAAGTGAATCCTGGCCTTTAGATATCATGAATAAAGAAAACAAAAAGATTGCATATTGCGCAGGTCCGTTAGCTTGTTGCTCTCTTTTGTGTGACGTAGACATAGAAAATTTTTTGTAAACAAAGTAAAGTTTGTGTGAAAGTGCAACAAAAAAATCTCTTACCCTTTTTACAACAAACACATAATTTTTATTCTATGATGACGTAGATGCGCAGTAGAAATTTTTTTTGTACGGCTGAGTGCGCAATCTTCTTTTATTATTTATATTGATTCATACTTAGATATGAACCCAAGCCGTTAAAAAATCAATTTTCGTTGATGTTGTTAGACCATATTAATTATGAAAAGCTTGCCTCTTAAAAAGCTTTTGCCAATCTCAGTGTATTTATTTGAAGACGTTCAAGGCATTTGAAATAATGAGTTAGAATTTATAAAAATTTATTACAATTAGATTTATTATCATTGCAGAATATCTTTGCAAGATAATTTTCGCTAAAACTGAACTCCCCCCAGTTAATATAAAATTTAAGACGACTATATGAATCCTTCAATTGCAAAATCACGAGTTCCATTTTCGGTTTTTGGTTTTTTTAAGCGTTATTTTAACTGACTTCTTTAACTCTTAAATAATTTTTGAATTTTTAGATTTAGTGTTTGAGATGATTTTTGGAAATAGCACATATTTAGTTCCTTCATATCATTTTTAACTAATTTAAATTAGAGTTAATAAAGTTAATAATTTAAGCATAAATAAATCACACGTGAAATAAGTATTGATACGAGTATGTAAATAGCTTCTTTAATAAAAAAAATTTAAAAAAGCTAACATTGTCTTAATTTTGTTTAAAATCTCTTTAAAAAAGATTTGTTTAAAATATTCAAAAGTTTAAATTATAAAAAAAAATTATACGTGAGTTTGTTTTTTTTTTCTGCCTTTATTTTCAATTGTAATTAATAAATTTTGCTTGTCACACAGTTAATTTGAAAATGAATTTGCATATTTCGTTAACTTTAAACAAGTCGAAAATCTTTGCTTGTTAGAAAATTGTTTTTTATTAAATAAAATCAATAATGACTTTAAAGTTTTAAAAGAAAATTTCCCAGGCAAAAAGTTATTATTTTTTTAAGTTGTTTATTTAATTAAAGATATTTTTAATCTTAAAATTTAAAGATCCAAAAGGGTTTTTGTTCAAAATTAATAAAAATATTTTAAAAAAGTAAAATTAATTGCAAATTTACCTTGTCGTTTATTATTGAAATTTTTTTATTTGTTTATCTTCCGTACACTTTCAAGTTTTAAATAAATGTGAATTTTTTACCTACCTATTTCTTAAATACTGAATAGATTTAAGCAATATCGTATGAAACATAGAGAATAGAATTAGTCCAGAAATTTTGTCTTTATTTATATAGGGATATTCAAGAAAGAGCCGACAGTTTAAAAAGACTATTTCAATCAAAGAAATTAAGTCCCTTATTTTACAGAGCAGCAGAAAACATATCGCTCATTTACTAGAACAACGTAATGACTCAAAAAAAAAAAAAACCATTTCAAGGTTTTTAATTCATATGTATATCCTCTTATAAGAGATATTAATCTGATTTTTTTTTACAATATGAATTACTGTATAGCGAATAATTTTGCATGAGGCTGCTGTAGTCGAAGTGGAAAACACGTTGGCTACAAACCAGGGTTCAACCCCTGCGGCAACCAAAAATAAAAAAATTTTTTCCGTTTATTTATACCATAATACATATTTAGAATTAACATTAAACATGCAGCCTCCTTCGTCGGTACTTCTTCATAGCATATTCGCCGGCGAAGTAAAATAACTAATAAAACGGCTATGTCTATCTTTCTCCTTTCAACACCTGTCTTATCTCTCATCTATCCCTTTCCTAAAGAATGTAGCACGGTTACGAAAATAAATAAATAGGCATTATTGCCTGAAGTGCTACTTCTCTTAAAAAAAAAATGATTTTCTCAAAAATTGTATTTTTTGAGTTATTGTGTTGTTTTAGTAAATGAGCGGTATGTCAAAACGAAGCAAACTCTACTTAGAATTTTTAACCTCTTACTAAATATTTATATTTGTTGTAATATTGGATGTAGTAATGGACATTTTGTCTAATTTTTAAGTGTTTGTCTATAACGTTTTTAACGATAGGTTCATAGAGGTCAAATTACATCAGTTATAAAGACACCCTTTAATTTCAAATTTGCTACTTGTTTTAGCGAACTAAGCAATAAAGATTCTTTGTAATTTTAAGTATCTTGCTATAACAATTAAAAAGATAATCCCTATACATTAATATTACATTAACTATAGGGATACTCTTTAGTTTCCAAATTCAAATTTTATACTTGCTAGTGGTGTAAACTTAACAATAAAAGTTCTTTGTAAATTTTAATTGTCTATTTATAACGGTTCAACAGTTTGGTAATAAACATCGAATTAAATGAACTTTTGGGGCACCATTGAATTGATAATTTTATAGGCCTTATAGGTCAATTTATGTCACCTACGGGGACACCTTTTAATTTTTAGATTTATTTCTGTATTATCTTTTGCTATTAAGGGCTATAGCAATACGCACTTATTTTTAATTTTAAAACGTGTCCTTTACGGTTTATAGTGTATTTAAAAACATGTATGTTGTATGGGGACACTCTTTAGTTTTTAAGGTTATGAACTGTTTTTAAAACGGGACCAATCTGTAGGCATAGTCAATCAAATCACAAAAAAAAATTGTCCAAATCGCTTAGAAATGACTGAGTTCTGCAGGCACAAAAAAATAAAATAAAAACATTTAGACGAATTGATAACCTCTTTCTTTTTGTGAAGTCGGTTAAAATAGTTTTATATCACAGATTATTAATTTTATTACATCAGTTGTGTACTTTAACGTAATCAGTGTTACCGGTACGATTTTCGTTCCACTCTCGCTTCTACAAAATGAATTCGAATTTCTTGAAATTAAATTATTTATATTACAGATTTTAATTATTTAATCTGTCGATTACACAGGCATTAAACAATATAAATATAATATGCAATGAAAATAATCAAAAGCAGATTTTAAGCATTTGAAATGATTACAATTTATTTGGAAGCAAAAATTCCTCTCAGCTTTGACTTGCAAATCCAACCTAATAAATGGCTCTTTTTTTAAGCCCGATAGAATTTTTTATTGTAAAAAATAACACAAAAAATTAAATTGTAATAAAGAATTTTTTTTATACGAAAGATCAGAACATGCCGTTAATATTTAAAAATGATTTTGGGGAAATGACCATCGCAGCTGCTCATTACGAAGCGCATTCTAAACGTCTAATTTTGGGTCACTTTTTCAAATATTGCTGTCCGTCTGTCACGAATAACATAAACAATGTTGGCCTCCAAAGCCTCTATGGTTGCTGGTTTATGAGCATAAACCAGTGACTTCACGTGGTCCTACACGAAATGTTAGAGAGGTGCCTAATCGCATGACCTTGAAGGCAAATTGATAGGTACATTTCGCTAAACCAATTTATCGTCAATTTGATTTTATTAACTCGATGGTTGCGGTCGCCGTTTGACATGTAGCGCTATCTTATATTTCGTCCGGATTAATGTCATCCATATTTGCAAACAAAAAAGTATTAACCAGGTGCGTAAAGGATTTTCATTGACCGTAACGCAGATCTGGCCTAATTTTTTAAGGAATAAGATCTGATGATGCCAACCAGCATGTAAACCATACCAAACGTTGCATTTTTCTGGATGCAATGCAGTCTGTAGGGTATGTTGTGAATTGGTCTTACTCCACGTGCGGCAATTTTACTTATTAACAAACCCGTTAAGCCAAAAATGAGCCTCATCGCTGAACACAATTTGGCGATAAAACAACGGGTCCGTTACTAACTGCTCTAGAGCCTAATCGGCGTAAGAACGACGCATATAATGGTCTCGTGGCTTTAATTTCTGCACTAGCAAAAAGATAGAGCGAAAGGACATATTGTGTATATATGAACCAAAGTAAATGTTATAAAAGTTTTTGGAATGGTAACAACTCGCAATAAGTAGGCTTTTAAACGCTTTTCACTATTTTCATATACCAGAATGATAACAAAGTCAAAGATCGCTTCGTATGGCAGACTATAGGCTCAGAAGATGAATAATCGTTTCTCTTGCTCTTTTGAATGGCATCACTGCAAAAGTTTATTTAAATTATTACAAAGTTATTGCTTTGCCCCGCAAGCAACTGAATGTAATATCACACAAATTTCCTTTCTTCGTTACTTTCTTCCACATTTTATTTCACATTATTTCGACCCTTTAAAAAACAAATCATTTTAAATTTGGAAAATTATGACAACAAAAATATCACTATAAACTCTCAAATAATAAGTCATTACAGCTTCCGTTTTAATGTGAATTAGCGACAAAACTCACACAATTTTAAGGTTAAAAAAAACATAATGAAACCTAACTCAACTATAACCCAACAAACAAGAAATTTATGTCTTGAAATATGGTGGTTTAAACAACAAGTTTTTAGTGAGGTTTCAGGTTAATTTAATTTTTAATTCAATTTTATTAAGAAAGAGAACTGCAAATGAGGTGTTTGTTTTTAGAGATATCAGTAAAACTTTTTTCTAAAATAATTTAAAAGTATCAATGAACTGTTTTTGCGTTCTATTCCACGAAAATAATTTCATTCTAATATGATGTTTACACCTTGGGCCAGTAAAAGCATTGAACCATAAGTTTTGAGAAGCCAACCACTACTGCTGCTGCTACGTCTTTTGCTGGTGCTGAATATTGCGACATGAATGACATTAAAGGTTCTAACAGAAATTTAAATTAAATGTCCACCAGCATTACTCCTCTATCGCTCATACCACAACCTAAGTTCCCAGTTCTGGCACAATGCTTTGCATAAGTAGGGGTCATCTCCTGAGTGCTGGTCCTAATAAAATAAAATAAAGGTACCTTACGGCCGGCAAAATATTCTTATCGTGTATTATTGTCGATTGATTTTGTGTTCATTGGGATAATGAATGTTAAAAACAAAATAATCCTTGATAATAATAACTGCATTGTAAACTTGGCAAAACGTCAGAATGGCAGACAGACAGAGAATTAACAAAATCATTAGCTGGGCCAAAAAGTACTAATAACAATTTATGAGTTTAAGTCATTTAGTTGTTGTTGTTATTGTTGTTGTGACTATAATAAAAATACATTAAAGACATGAATGGATAAATATTAAAAGTTTAAGTACATTTCAGACCAAACCTGGTTGTAATTTACAAAGAATATTTTTTGTTGTTGTTTCGGAGAATACAAAAAAGTTGAGGAAACTAAAAATCATTTGGAACTTAACAGCAGCAGCAACCACATTAACAACAACAAACAATAATGTCATTTGCTACTGCAAATGTTAAATGAACATAATGTTTTAAGTCATACGTTACGAAAAAGAGAGTTGCCATGATAACTTTTAACAAAGTTTAAAATTAAAAAAAAGGAATGTATTTCCATGATTGAGCTTTCAAACCTGTATTGTTGCACCAATCCACACTTATTAGAGCATTACACAGTTGGACAAAATCAAAATATTTCGGAAATTATTTTCTTATCCTTAAAAGGATTTTCCTCTGTGACATTTTAAACGACATAATTATTCCTACTAAAACTTTGCCATTAATATAAACTGGGATATTTTATAAAACTTATATAGAATTCGTTTTGTAGCCGAACAGTCGTCTTTCAGCAGAGGTCTTTCCTGTCACTTTGAGGGTTGAAAAGTTCAAATAGAATGTTCACAAATACTACTCTCTCTATCTTTCTTTCTATAACCTAAAGTCCTAGGTCTGGCACAAAGCTTTGCCTAAGTAGGGGACATCCTCTGAGTGCAGATCCGATATTTAAAAAAATTCTTATAGGTCGCTAGATTCTGGGCAAAAACTACCTATCATTTTACATCACAAAACTCCTTGTGTTCTTATATTTTATTCATCAAATTTGATAAAGTATCGTTTTCGGTCTAATACTGAACATTCGTAAGAGGCTCGGCTATCTAGGAGATACGTCTCTATTAAGACTAGAGGTTGATCGGCTTCAAGAGGCATCCTTTGTGGTGAACGTTGATAATTTTCAATAATATCGTTTTCCTGCGCTACTTATTGGGATCTGAGGCATGCTCTTTATCGCCACTATTACGTGGTGTTAGTCGAATTACTGCTACGAGGGCTTCTATATTTATTTCTGGCCTGGCAACACTGAGTGCTGCCAAGTGCAATCTGACATTTCCACTGGACGTACGACCATTATTTGTGTTGTTTACAGTGACTTGAAAAAAATTAATTTAGAAAAAAATGGAGATAACTCGTGAACATTTTCGTGCAATCATTTTTCACAACTTTCGACGTGGATTATCACGACAAGCGTGCATTGATGAACTTAAATCTTTGTATGGTGATGAAGCACCATCCTATAGCACTGTGAAAAATTGGTATAATGAATTTAATCGTGGAGGAAGCTCGCTTAAAGACGAATTCCGAGAAGGTCGTCCAAAAACGGCTGTTGTGCCAGAGATCATTGATGCCGTGCGTGAAATCATAATGCAAGATCGGCATGTGACATACCGAGAGAGAGAGAGACATCCTTGGACATTTCTTCCACCAGCATACATTCGATACTGCATGAACACCTGGCCGTAAAAAAGGTTTGTTCTCATTGGATCCCCCGCAATTTGAAAGTCGCTCAAAAAAAGGCTCGTGTCGATTGGTGCAAAGAAATGTTGCAAAAATACGATTGCGGTGCTTCAAAAGACGTTTATAAGATCGTCAAAGGTAACGAATAATGGATCTATGCGTATGAGCCCGACACGAAACAACAATCGACCGTGTGGGTGTTCAAAGACGAGCAAAATCCAACGAAAGTTGTTCGTGGAAGAAGCACTTCGAAGCAAATAGTCGCCTGTTTCTTCGGCAAAACTGGTCATGCGGCGACTGTTCCGCTTGAGCAACGTAGGACGGTCACTTCTGAGTGGTACACCACAATTTGTTTGCCTGAATTCATTGGAGAAATTCAAAAAACCAACAAGAAAAGACGAATCATTGTTCACCATGACAATGCGAGCTCTCACACATCGGCTCAAACCAGAGGGTTTTTGACCGGCCAAAACGTCGTCAAGAAAAAAATGCGTGTTCAACGATTTTCGTCGCCAGAGGTGTCTCAATCGGAGGGGAAAAAGTGCTTCGACAACTGGTTTGAGCGTATGCAAAAGTGTATAAATCATGCTAGAGAATACTTTGAAAAACAAAACCATTTTTGATTATAAATACTCGCATTTTCACTATTAGGCCAGAAATATATAGAGCAGCCCTCGTACTTTAGGTCGAAGTATGTTATATTGATATAACTCTACCTGATATGACAATGAGATTTGTCAATTCCAAATCAGTAATATTTCTTTTAGATTCCGTTTAGAATAAAATTTATTAATTTTTTATTTTAAAGAAATTCTTTTAAACAATTTGGCTTTCATTATCTTATATCCTGCTTAACGGAATATATAACAACTTATTATTATTTATTAAACTTTCATAAAAGATGTCTGAGAAAGCAAATTTCCTTAAGTCAAACCCAATATAAACAAAGCATTTACTATCTGGCAACCCTTTGCCATAAATGACACTTATCATTGCCAGCATGATGAGATGATGAAAATTCATATGTGCGCTGATAGTAAGTTAAGATCTGGCATAGTAATTAAGGCGCCAGGTCATTAAAAGAGGTGTGACCGTTTACATACAACAATAACTACAAAAAACTTTACTGAATTCTAAAAAAAAAAACTAAAATCATAATATTTTTTACACCGCGAATGTCTTATGAGTTGCATGCTAGCGGCGCCCTAATGATGATGAATCGCATTTAATATTTTTTTAAACGACGCCTCATCATGTTCCGTCTAAAATGACATGTTTACAGATTATCGCATAGAACAAGTAGCTAAATAAGATTGAGTGCATTTTATATAAAAAAAAGATTTTTCAAGGTTTTCTAAAAATTGATCTCAAAAGGGGAAGGAATTTGTGAAATAAAATCAAATTTTTTAGAGGAACTTTTCTTAAAAATAAAAACTTTTTTATTGCATTTTAGCAAATTTAACGCTGTAAAATTATATTTTGAAAGGATTTTTACATAAATTTATTTAAATGATTTTGAGGGCATTAGGACTGTTTAATATATAATGAAACTGTTGACAAATGTACATTAATACATTTTTACCTTTTCAAATAGAGCAGTTTTTTACCTAAAAAAAATTGAGTTCGTTTTATTTATGATTTTTATAAAGAAAATTAAATCAGCGAAAACGTTTTCATCTTTTTTGACTCGAGTGTATATTGCAATGCTGTTGCACAAAATGTAAAAAAAAAGTGTCTATACGCCTCAAACGTTTATTAAAAGGCTCAATCAAATGTGTTACAGCCAGTAAAATCAATAAATTGGGTCACAACCGAAATTCATTTATTTTTTGTGGTGGCTGCAATGATAAAAATATTTTCATGAGTTCAAACCCAATCAGAGTTTTTAGTACGGAGATGCCTTATTGCTGCGCAAAAAACCGCGCTCGGAAAGTTAATTAAAAAAGCCGAATAAATACAAAATAGAAGTTGGAGTCGCCCAGCGTCTTGATTAAAAAAAGCAAGCTAATTATTCTGTAGCTGCGCTTAAGGTACCCGTACACGACATATTTTTTACATCTGACTTTTTATTTGTATAAGTCATATGTAATTCTGCATGTGTGTCAAAATTGGTATTTTACAGAAGACTTTTAATATTTGGTCAAAAACGTTCATGCATAATTACGTCTGACATAATTATTATTTGTTTACAACAGCTGATCTGCTCGCAAATTTTATTTAAATTGTTTTTTGTTAAAAGTGATTATTAAAAATTTGATTAAGAAACTAAAACAATTGAATTGTCTAGTGTTGTTTCAATTGTAATATCAATTAAATTAAAATCAAAAATAAAAGAAGAATTTTCCTTTTTAATTAATTCGCTTTTTTTACTGTACAAATATCCAAGCCGTCCGGGTTTAAAATGGCTTGTAGTTTTCTTAAAATATTTTTTCGTGCGTTGTGGAGTTACTGAAGACTTGTCAATTTTAATTATTTTATTTTTTTTTTTTTACTAAAAAAATATGAAGAAGATCAGTTTGCATTGAATAATGATACAAAATTTGCATAATTGTTGCTAAAAAATATTATCTTCAGTCGGCTAATGCTACTGCCAATGCTCAAACGCCGTTGATTGTTTTCATACGGCATAGATTCATAAAAACAGCTGATGTCAGATGGTTTGTCAGATCAAAATAGAACACGTTCTAAATGAAATTTTGTCAGATGACTTTCCACATGTATTTTACAGAAGCAATGTTTTAACAGCCCTACACGACATGTATGTGTTTTACAGTGGTAAATTTGACATGTCAGATGTAAAAAACATGTCGTGTTTGGATACCTTTAGTGAACACGTCTATATATTGATACAGCTGTTGCTATTGTTAAGGCGCCTGTATACTAACGCAAGAAATTAGTAATCGAAACCTTTGTTTGGAAGGAAGGAAGGTAACAATGTTAAAACCTTGTGTGACTGTCGTGCTTGAATGTTATGCCCCTCATCCATTTCCGACCCCATAAGGTAAACATAGTGAAGTTGATTAAGCGATGTACGTCTGCTCGTCCATGTTAAAGTTGATTTCCACTTTAGAGGTAGAGAAAATTTATGACAATCGATCCGACAATGTCGAAAGGGATGCTCTTGAAAATCAGCAAGATCGGTTCTTGTCCCTCGAGGTAGAGAGCTTAACACCACGCCTGCCTCATATCATTTGGAACAATGAAGTAACTCCAAATATCGAGCAACAGAGAAAAAAATATCAAGTGAAAAATTTGGCGCTGTCCATATTTTCCGAGTTATGGGTTTCTAAAATTTTCATAAAAAAGTTCGATTGTCAATATGGACAATATGGGCTTTGAAAAAGATCCATCAACAAATAGTTTTAGCATTAAGAGCCGATGACATTTTTATGTAAAATTATATTTCTTACTTAATAATTTCTTTCTTATTTTTTAATTCTTTATCACCGCAATGTTTGTTTCTGTGAGAGGAGCTTCTTGACTCAACTTGATTAACATACATAATGAAAAGTATATAAGAATATAGCACGCTTTCTTGTTTTAATGATCTGGGTAATTGGTAAGCAGGAGATCACGTGCAAGAATCTCGGTGAAGACACAGCAAACTGTTTCCTGAATGGCTACGTAAGATCGTGTAAGTGGAACCAACCTCTTGTAAATATTTGTTCAATTTATAACCTAATTTAAGTGTGGATTCCACAATAGTTGCACAAATGCTGTTGGTTTTTTCGATGTTAATACAAGCTACAACACTTGCAATATTTTTTCATACGTTTACTAAATATCATAAGATCAAGATGCTGCTATTTCGATAAAACTTTTTGATCATTTTTTAAATTTTGATATTTTTAGTAAATTTAAAAAAGAAACTACAACAATTACCGCATTTAGACTAGGCAATTTTTCATGAAACTTGCATGAAATTTTTGCTTGTTGGTGAAGCAAGAGGAGTAAGCAATATGGTATTACTGGGATTTTGAGGGGATATTATTTTCGCTTATGTTTATTTTTAAATAGCGCAAATCGCTGCAACTTAAATAAGGAATTGAGAAAAAAATGCCTCAAAAAATTGCATAGTGTAAATCTGGACAATGTGTTTACAACCACTCTGGCTGCATTCAATACAACATACAATTTACACTAGTTTGTGAATTGAAAAAAAAAAATATTTCTAAACAAAAGAAAGTGCATTTCAAGTGAAATATATATGGGGCTATGCGAAAGCATATAAACGATACTTTTAATAGCGATCTTTTATAAATCTCCGAATGAGGTCTTGCGAACAGGCGTACAGCTGAATTTGCTACCTCATTTATTATTATGGGTGATATAGATATTATGTAGTCAGAAGCTCTAAATGTTCTTTGATTTAAGGTTCAATGCCATGTTTTGTGGAACAAGAATATTTTTCATGTCGCAAAAGAAGCATTCAAGTGTTTAGGTTTTCTGAAACAGTGTAAGAAATACTTCACTCTATCTGATCTCCTCGCTATCTTTATCACCTTTATCAGACCGAAAATGGAATACAAATCTCATATATGGGCCGGTGATTCAAAGTCTGTTTTGAAGATACTTGACCGCGTTCGGAAGAAAGCGAAAAAGCTAATCGCTGACAGTAGGCTATTCAGCTCTATTGATTCACTGGTGCATCGACGCAATGTGGAGAGTGTTTCACTATTTTATCATTTACTTTAAGGAAATGTGCTCTTATGAAATCCGGGAATTTGTTGTAGGGTCGATTGGCCAGTAAGTCGCACTACGCTTTACAGAGAAAATTCGTTTCTTATCTGAATGGTTACTCCCTGCAAATGTTCTTCCTATCACTTTCAATGTGCTTAAATTTAAATAAAATGTCCACAATCACTACTCATCCGCTGAGTGCTGGTCCTAATAGAAAAAAAAAAAAATAACAACTATTTCTAGTTTAATTAAAACTTTAATAATTTAGGAATTTTTCTAACTTCAGTTGATTTTTTCCTATTGTTGCTTTTACAACACAAACGTATGGAATTTATTTTTTACAAATTTTTTTAATCCTTAAAGTATTAAAATGTTTATTCTGAAATAATAATTTATGAATTGACATACTACAGTAAGTTATCTGATTAAAATCCAAAAAGATTTTCTCCCTTATTTGTGAAAATATAATTTTCTACTTAAGCAATTTCTTGCGATCAGCTCTAAGTATTTTTTAGTTTTCTGTTGTCAACAACATGTCACAAGTAAATGTTGCATGTATGTATTTTAGTGCAAATCTACGTTAAAGTGTTGGGGGCTTTATAAGTGGTTGCATAAATACACGCACGCATGCAAACCAAACAATTCCTTTTACGGTGACACAATAAATTTTCGTTTTAAGTTTAAAGTTGGCCATCACCAAAAAGTGAAATTTAAATTACAATCGAACAACTTTGGTAGCCATTCAACCAACTAAAAGTTCCAATCAACCATCCTTTTTTAAACACGCCATGTCACACCATACAATTCCAAACAATTGTTGTCATCAACGATATTCTCCTCGACCGCAATACTAGCAGCCACTTTATTTGAGTTTTAACACCAACCAACCAACGAAACAATACTTTATCACATACAACTTCTACTTCTTGCGACCAGTAATGAAAATTAAACCACAAAATAATTTCAATTTTTGTCAGCCATTTTTGTTTCGTTTTGGTATTGCAGCCAGCAGCAAGCAATTTTTTATATTTAGCAAGCAGCACATTTGCAATTCACACTTAAAGAAATGTGAGCTGCATATTTGTATTTCTTTGCATGTTAATGGATTTAACAGTCTGTCACTTTGACATGTGTATGCAATGCAAAGACATTGAAGAATTTATGTTTTGAAAATTGGGTTGGGTTTCGTTGTTATACATTTGAATTTGGATTATAAGTCACCAAAAGAAGTATAAATGGGTTTACGAAATTGCTTAAAATGATGAATAATTTCATTTTTAGAATGAACATGCAGTAATAGTTTTCTTATCGTTACAGTTAGATTAATGATCTAACGTTGAATTTTTTTCTTGTATTTTTTTTTAATAAAGCCCTTTTCCTACTGCTCTCTTAGAAAATATTATTGAGATTTTTAGCCAAACTAAATATTTCTTCAAACACTAAAATAAAATCTGTGAAGAAAATGCAGATTTTTCTACCGGAAATTCAAAAAGCCATATTTTTTAAGTTTAAGAAAAAAACACAAAGTGCTTAGTTTTTGCTATTGCCAAAAACAAACCTGCTTAATCTTTTCTGTTCCCAATAAAATAGTATGAAACGGATCTTAAATTTTCACTAACAGGTTTTTAATGGGGCGCGGCCAATGATAAAGTGGTGGCAACAATATATTTAGCCACAACTCGAGTGCGACTTGTGTGATTTGCACAAATAAAACTCCAAAAGATTAGAAATAAATTTAAATGCTGCTTTACATTCTGTTGATGTCTATTTTTTTCCCAAACGTTTGAAAATAATCAGTGAATAAATTTTTAAAATTAATAATTTAGAAACATAGCAAAATCACTTATCTTGTGATAGTAAAGGGGAACTAATGCATTCTCCATGTTGAATACAATGTGAAATTTCATGTGAAACAATATGATGCAGATCTTTTTATATGGAGTTTAGCATTTCAAACGATGGCAAACATGAATGCATGCGCCAATTATGAACAGATCAAAAAAAAAAAAAAAAAATTAAATAAATAAATAATAGAAATAAAATCGTTTATTAAAGTCTAAAAAACCGCTCTCAAGTAATTTTATATATGAATGTAAACGCCTTTATAATTGCAAAAAAGTTCTGTGCTTGATAGTAAAAACTGAAAGCAGATTTTGGTTAAGCGCTTCAAACCTTGTATAATCATCCTATATTTTCGCTGAAGATTGATGCAATTAAATTTAAAAAAATCATATGGACAAAAATAAAAATAATAATAAACATTTTAATAATGAAAACTTTATGTGGAAAATGTTATGTGAAAAAGCTGGTATCTATACCTGTTTTACGAGGGCTGCTCTATATATTTCTGTCCTAATAGTGAATATGCGAATATTTATAATCAAAAATGGTTTTATTGTTTTTCAAAGTATTCTCCAGCATGATTTATACACTTTTGCATGCGCTCAAATCAGTTGTCGAAGCACTTTTTCCACTCCGATTGAGACACCTCTCAAACATGGTTTTTGAACACTTCAACAGCTTCTTCTGGCGACGAAAATCGTTGACCACGCATTTTTTTCTTGATGTGCGGAAACAAGAAGAAGTCATTAGGTGCCAAGTCAGGGCTGTACGGCGGATGACCCATTAATTCGACGTTTTGGCCGGTCAAAAACGCTCTGGTTTGAGCCGATGTGTGAGAGCTCGCATTGTCATGGTGAACAATGATTCGTCTTCTCTTGTTGGTTTTTCGAATTTCTCCGATGACTTCAGGCAAACAAATTGTAGTATACCACTCAGAAGTGACCGTCCTACGTTGCTCAAGCGGAATAGTCGCCACATGACCAGTTTTGCCGAAGAAACAGGCGACCATTTGCTTCGAATTGCTTCTTCCACAAACAACTTTCGTTGGATTTTGCTCGTCCTTGAAGACCCACACGGTCGATTGTAGTTTCGTTTCGGGCTCATACGCATAGATCCATGATTCGTCACCTGTGATGATCTTATAAACGTCTTTTGAAGCACCGCAATCGTATTTTTGCAACATTTCTTTGCACCAATCGACACGAGCCTTTTCTTGAGCGACTCTCAATTTGTGCGGGATTCAACGAGAAAAAACCTTTTTTACGGCCAGGTGTTCATGCAGTATCGAATGTATGCTGGTGGAAGAAATGTCCAAGGATGTCTCTATCGCTCGGTATGTCGCATGTCGATCTTGCATTATGAGTTCACGCACGGCATCAATGTTCTCTGGCACAACAGTCGTTTTTAGACGACCTTCACGGAATTCGTCTTTGAGCGAGCTTCGGCCACGATTAAATTCATTATACCAATTTTTCACAGTGCTATAGGATGGTGCTTCATCGCCATACAAAGATTTATGTTCATCAATGCACTCTTGTCATGATAATCCACGTCGAAAGTTGTGAAAATGATGGCACGAAAATGTTCACGAGTTAATTCCATTTTTTTCTATATTAATTTTTTCAAGTCACTGTAAACAATACAAATAATGGTCGTACGTCAAAATGTTTTGAGTACAATTATGCTTAGTGTTGCCAGGCCAGAAATATAGCAGCCCTCGTATTACTCATCTAAACAATATAATCAGAATTCCTTTTTTTACATTTTACTTCATTTAAAAAAAGATTTTGTTTTTACAGCTGAAAATTATAAATTTTTACAGAAGTTATATCATTATGGTTACCGTACATGAAAACAATTAATTAGACGAACTAATTAGTTGTCAATTTCATTAGCATTGAATGATAGATTATATTAATCAAAAAAAGTATTATCATTGACCAATAATTAAATGAATTGAAAAGATAATAATTAATAAAATCACCCCTTGCCTTTGTACACTAAAGTAACATCTCTTAAAGTACAATGCTATAATAAGTACGAAATAAGTTAATTAAAATTCAGTTTAAATCAATTTATATTTCACTAGCAAAGCCCACTACTTTGTCCGCTTTTTATTTCTAATTTTCTTAAACGTGAAATTTAGTGTTCCATTTACAAAATAATTTGTAGTAACAGCTTTGAACGTTTGAGCCTCTTAAGTCTCTACGAAATGACATAGTTTTATGAAAAAAAAGTATTCTATAATCGAACCAATGTTCTAAAGGAACCTCCTATTTAACCCATCCAGCAGTTTTTACGTGATGCGAAGACAGAAAAAAGGATGGACAGACAGACAGACACAGAGACAGACAGACATTGCAAAAATATATGTTTTGTATTCACACCAACACCAAAATTTTCAAAAAATATGTCACGTACATAAATGACTGTTTTATTATGTGTACAGAAGTTGAAACAATTTTTTATGATACATTAAATTTCAAATGCATACGGACGTTTTTTAAAGAACACAGCAAAAATTAAACACCAGCATTTTTCGCATCTATCTACCTCAGGTTTTATCTATAGCAAACATCATCTACTTAACCAAATAATTTTTTACATAAGATTATGAACAATTTATAAGACAAGTTGCAAAGAGAACAACAAAGAAAACCAAAACAGATGATGTATACAATGTTTACAACTTAAAGCAGACAGATACAAAGAATGCTAATGAAGGATAAGGATGTAGGCGTGCAAAAAATGCTGCCTTTCATCATAATAGCGTTTAACATTTGTAAATTATTTTTCTTTCTAAAAATTTTTTTAGAAATTCAATTAAAAAATGAACGTAAGCCAAAAAAAAAATTTATTTATTTTAATGCGAGAAATATTCATAATAAGTTATTATTATTATTTTAATTAGACGAAGTCCATTTTTATATATGAATCCATTTTCAAAAGCGTTACTGTTTATTTATTTAATGCATAGTTTTCTTAAAGCTTCTGTTATCATCAATTTATTTTTCATAAATTATTATTTTTTTCAATTGTCATTAGAATTAAACTATTTCAATAAAAATTCATAAGCATTAGTAAAAACAATTATAATTGAAATAAAATCATTAGCATTAAATGATAGTTACATTTTTATAATTGTTAGTATTTCAAATAATGCTAATGAAGTTTCAATGGTAATAAAAAAATACCAATTATCAGAGCGTGGTTTATGTCCGCATAAGAAAACGAAAAATTAAAAAGAAAGGCCTGACCTCTTAAGCTGCTATAATAAGACATTTTAAAAGAAAAATTTTATAAATTGTTATTAGCTTCAATTGCATTTTTATCATAAATGAAGCCAAAGATTGTTTTTTAGAAAAATTAAACACGGCAAGTGGGCATGCATGTTCTTGTCCTGAGTTAACTTAAATTAACCATAAAGCTAAAGTGCAAAAACTAAGTGACAGATATCAATTACAATAAAAACATTAAATTTTCGGTTGAACGTAAGGAAGGCAAGAACTTGTTACCTTTCTTCCATAAATCCTAAATTTGTACCGATTCGCTATACAGGGGCAAAGTACTTGGGCTCATGTACCCATTTTCAATACGGAGTGAATAACCGTTACAGATTTATCATTTCCAGCGTAACAAAACACCGTAAGCACATATTCTAATGTTTCCAATGTTAGGTTTGAGATATTTCAAATAATTGCCTTGAGGCAGTTTTCATGTGAATATAATTTTTTCACGACCATTAAATATGAAAAATGTGAAATTTATCTTTTAACTTTTTGTAGCTTTCATCTTTGACATTTATCATAAAATGTTCATATTTAGGCTTTTTTCTTCATATAATTTATATTGTATGTACAAATGTATGTATGTATTTACGTAACATGTTTCTAAATAACATGGAATTTGGAATTTTCTTGCCTAAATTATCGTTGTGATTTTTTAAGAAAAATGATGACGATATCGCTTGCAGTCATCACGTCAAAATGGAACAAGGCTCAAACAACATGCGATTACAACATTTGAAAAAAAATCAAAACAAAAATAAAATGGACAATAATACAAAACAGGATTCATTCAGGACACTTAAAACTAATGTTGAACACTTTGTAAAATGAAACAAATCCTAACGCAAAATTAAGTTGCACACAAACGTTTAAACATATTAAGAGTCATTTTAGTCACAACATACACTAACGCTCTGTTAATAGGGGTTGTTAAAGAGAATTGTAGGTATTTTCTTTTTCTTGTCTTTTAATTGTTATAAATTGTTAACAATTAGCTTAAAATAATTCTACTGAGACAGAATTGTCTAAATAAATTGTGTGGAGCCCCCCTCATTCAAATATTTTTATTTTTTATTTTTTTAGCTTTAATAAAACCTTAAAACTTATGCTTGTTGTTATTGAAACACATCACAAAAAAACGATAAATGCAATCGATAACAAACATTTCCCAAAGAAGCTAGATGGCCTGTAGTAAGCAGATTAATGCTTTGAGGCCTTTAAAAAGGCTTCTTTACTAAATATTCCTATCCAGAGGAGAAAATACAAAAAATAAACAGCCATAAAATCCTGACCGTTACCTCTCATTATAAAATATTTTGCGATTGAGACCACAATACCCTGCAAGTAAAATTGTTTCTAAACCTGGAGTCGTTTTACAACTGGTAGTTATTTCAAATAACATAAAACAATTTTACTAAAATCTTTTTACATTGATGTTGAACAAAATACTTTAAATAAAATTATACTTCTCATATTAAAAATAGTTATTTTCTTAAGTAAAAAATCAGACACGAGCAAAGTGTAATGTATTTTATGAATCGCCTTATCCCTGATTAGAATTTATACGTATTGCAAACGTCTAGGGGACTAAAATTTGTTTTCTTTACTTTTTCCAAAAATTTTTTTAATGCCCTGCACCGCAAAAAGCTGAAAAAGGGTATATCTACGTTTGCCATTCCGTTCGTTATTTTTAAAATATCCATTTCCGATCTTAGGCATAGCAAAGTCGATTGGACGATGTCAGTTAGTTCGTCTGTCCGACGTGTTCGGGTTAAAATCAAAAAAAATTTTAGTATGACAATCGATCAAACATAGTTTCAAAAATGTTTCTATTGAAAATTGGCAAGATCGTTCCATGTTCTCCGAGGTAGCGGGCAAAACACCACGTCTGCTTATAATTTTTCTATATCATTTTGAAAATTAAAGTAACTCCAAAAAGAAAAAAAAACTAATACGATGATTGAGAATTAAAAAACCATACAAAATATTAAGTGTAAAAATTGGCGCTCCCCCATATTTTTCGAGTTATGGGTCTCTTAAATTTTTATAAAAAAAAGTTCGATAGTCAATATGGTCAATATGGGTACCATTGAAAAGCTTTTGAGGAGATGTTTCAGAAAATACTATTTTTTTTATTGTGCTTAACCTATTAAGAATCGTGGACATTTTTATGTAAAATTTCATTTAGTCCTTAATTTTTTGTTTTCTTATTTTTTGATTTTCTGTCAACCCAACATTTGTGTTTTTTTCACCCCGATATTTGTTTATAAATACATATATGGTAAAGAGTATATAAGAATATAACACTCTTACTTGTTTCTCATGAAAATTAAATTCTTAAAGCGTTACCATATTTTTTTTTAAATATATAATTCTCATTAAAATGTTTTTTTTAAATAAAAATTTTCTTTGAAATCAAATTTAATATAATTTAATCTGTTTAACTAACCCATTTTATTTTATTATGAATATTAACACAAATGAATTAATAATCATTTATTCATTTAATTAATAGTTAAAGTTTTTTCCATACAAAAAAAAAAAAAAAAACTACTTCTCCTCTAGATTTTGACCTGACATACACCAAGACTTTTGCATTTAAAGCAAATTATTTTGTTAAAAAAAGTAAATAAACAAAAGTAAAATGCAACAAATTTTTTTCTTCTCATATTTTAACGCAATTTTTTCACTCTCTTCTTTTTTCAAGTACTTGGACACGTTCTAGCAACTAGTGGCAACAATTAATAAAAAAATTTAGCTGCTGAACAGACTTATAGCTTACGTCAAAATAATAAAACAAATGTAAATACATACAGAAATGAATAGTATGTGAGTTACTGTAGAATTCTCAAAATGTATTTTGGCTTTCTTCCGCTTAATATTTTGCACTTTACTCCTGTGTCAGACATAAAATTATGACCTCGCCCAATGTACGTTCATATGTATGTATGTATGTTTCTTAAAATTAGGTAAATTTTAGCTTTCTTGCGTGTATTAAATACTAAACTACGTATTAAACGAATTCATAAAATGTATGTTTTAATTTGACTGACTATCATAATTTTAAAAAGCACCACACAGTAGCTGCCCCCGAAATGCACATAAATTGTTGTAAAAACATTATAGTTTTTCTGTCCCATAAACTTTACAATTTTATGATTAAGTCGTATTTTTAGAACTGACATAAAACATAAGAGAAAAAAAACACTTAAGTAATTGATCATTAAAATGTTACTTTTTTCCTTAAATGAGCATTTCAACGGAATAAGAAACTTCATTATTAGCAGAGTATTTATCTCTTACCTTTTTTCTTTGGTATTAATAGCTTGAATGGCAAATATGTTGATTATTTTTTATAAAAAAAGTTGTTATTAAAAGCGTGTAGACTGCTGCCTTTTTAAGTGGTTTGCTCCTCAATAATGAACAAAAATTCGACCAAGAATATAAACCATCCGCGAAAAGCATTACTCCAGGCTGAGAATGGCTGTGATGAAAATTCGCAAAGGATTTTCTCATTCTTGGCATTATCTTATCCATTCTTTGAGCACCATTCTAGCCAGTAAATAGTAAAATGCATTAAATCGAAGAGCTGCAACAGGAGTATGAAAAGTTCTTAAAACCAAATTTTTTTTAGTGTCTGCCTCCTAGCGGTCAAAAGATGAGTCATAGTCATAATTAATGAAATATCAAATGCTCGGTGAAAATTTTAGAATTTTGTCTACAAAGGTGCAAAACATAAAACCATTTAAGTCAAGACGCGACTCTGTGGAAACACCCTTTATTTGCTGTTACAGTGGATAAAGTAAGATTAAACACGCAGTGTTAATTTCAAAAATGTTAAAGAAGGACCTCTATATGCAATAGAATGCTTTGAATGTAAGTTAAACTCAACCTGGGCGGATTTATTCCTTGTTGCAAAGGGATCACTTTTTAAAAATAACCTTCCCATCAAAACTTAATCCAACACTTTTTTTTTTTAAATATTGAAAATTAAAAAAAAAAATCACGTGAATTGATGACCTCCCTTGTTTTGAAAAATATATATATGGCGTTGTTCTTTTTAACAAATTAAATAAAATAAAATTTATTAAAAAAGTTAAAAGAGAGAAGAACGAAAAGCAAAAACGCTTTTAAATGCTGTCGGATTTTTTGGTTAAAAAACTCTGTTTTCATTTAACAATTACAAAATAGCACGATACGAATTTATTTACGGACTTTACTTTAAAAGGTCTAAGCAGGAACAACAAAATAACAGAAGCATATGCCATTCATTTTCGTTTCGCAATAGACCAAACCTTCGGGAAATTGGGGCTGTGAGGAGGCACATGAACCATACTGTTAATCGCGACCTTTCTGTAATTTCCGAATGGGGCCTGGCGAACAGGGTTCAGTTTAACGCTCATAAAACTCAGTGCTGTGTGCTTTCGCACAAGTGTACTGCTTAACTTGCTACTTCATCTGTTATGTATGTATGATAAACATATTAAGAAATCAGAAGCTCTCGATGTTCTTGACATAAAAATGCAATACAATGTTCGTTGCAACAAGCATATTTTTTATGTCGACAAAGAAGCATTCAAGTGTTTAGGTTTCCTGAAACAGTGTAATAAATACTTTACTCCATCTGATCTCCTTGCTATCTATTTTACCTTTATCAGATTGAAAATTGAATACAACTCTCATATATGGGCCGGTGCTTCAAAGTCTGTTTTGGATTTACTCGACCGCGTGCAGGAGAAAGCGAAAAAGCTCATCGGTGACAGTAGGGTATACAGCTCTATTGACTCACTGGAGCATCGATGCAATATGGGGTGTGTTTCACTGTTTTATCGTTACTACAACGGAATGTGCTCTTTTGAAATCAAGGAACTTGTTCCTGAAAACCGTAATTTCATGCGCGCAACGCGCTCTGCAGCTTTTCTTTGTAGTCAATTGGCCAGTGAATCGCACAACGCATTACAGAGAAAATTCGTTTTATAGCTGAACAGTTCGTATGTGGAATAAACTCCCCGCAGTGGTTTCTGCTGCCACTCTTAACGTGCAAAGATTCAAATCAAATGTCCACAAGCACTAGTCGCTGTATCGCCCATCCCACAACCTAATTTCCTAGTTCTGGCACGATGCATTGCATAAGTAGGGGTCATCCCCTGAGTGCTGGTCCTAATTAAAAAAAATGCTTCTGATATCAGTATAGTCATATTGCTGCGATTTTCCCTTTTGGACAATTGTACGTAATTTTTCTTTTTTTTACTTTTTTTATTGCAAATAACACTGTCTATTTCTTTCTCTATGTGCTGTAGCTGGGCTACACTTCTTCGTACGATCGCTTGAATACTAAAGCTTTTATAATTGAATCCATCCACTATTGTGTTACTCTGGAGTAAGATAAGAACTAGTCGTTGCCTTGTTTCAAGTGAAATGAAACCCATAGACCATCTACACTGTACACTCACGCTAGTTGACTCCGTTTATTTAAAGGCAATCACATCTGACTTTTAAAAAAATGGAGCCTGGAGCATTCTCTCTAAGTTAAATTATACAGACCTCTCGACCAATTTATTTTTTATTGTGTTAATTTCTTCTTTAATATTTACTCCGGAAGCTTTGTACTGCTGTTTTCTATTTAAATGTCTTCAGACTTAAGTTATTATTTTTTCCCTTGCACGCATTTCTGATGATCGGGGCTCGAACTCATGAACCTTACGATATTCTGTTATACTGCGAGCACATACTTCTTCCAACACAGCCACCGAGGCTGCTCAACTTTAGTGTTAGAATTTTCTAAGATATGTACGGGTTGCCAGATTTCACTTTCATTGTTGTTGTTGTCCGTATGTGCTTGATAAAAAAAAAAAAAACAGAGGTGAATAAATCACTTCCACCACCTCTGGTGTGTGTATAGAATAATACGACAATTACTAACACAAGTTGAACAACCTGAATGGCTGCGTTGATAGAGGTGCGTACTGTAAAAGAGAAAATCATAAGTTCTCGAAACCACCATCGGACATGGGTTCAAATGAAAAATTAAAATTTTATAAGGCAATTGAAAATTAAGAAACAGCAGTACAAACCTCCAGAATAAGAAAAAGACAATTATTTTGTGAAGCCATGGCCAGATAAATAAATAAAGACGTCTCTTAATACAAGAGTAGGAAATAATTGTTAAGACGTCTTTTATAATAAAAAGAGAAAGAAAGCCTCTAGCTGTTTGCGGATGTGTGTTGTAGCTATCAGGATAAAGGAGATGACCACTGGCTTGGATATAAAAGCGAAGTGCAGATTGATCTGCGGATAGTACAGGTTACTAAACAAGGCATCAAGTAGTTCATGTTTCACCGGAGACTAAACCGTGGATGGCTTCGTAAATATGAGACCATATAAGATTCAAAAAACCGTAGGATCAAAAAGTGTACCCAGAAGCTACAGTGGTATTTGCAATCAAATGAATACGTACGTTTGTTCTAAAAGATAACAACGTAGCAATATGTAAAAGTTTCTCTTAAGTGTGTTGTAAAGTTGTCAAAAAGTAAATCATTTCGCTTACTAAAACGAAAGATTAAGCATTTTTCAATTGGACAAAATGTTTTATTTAAATTAGTTTTTTTTTATAATATTTTTATTTTTAGGCCGTTAATTGCATTAAGAATTTTTAATTTTAAACGACTGCTGCAGGGAACGTTTTTATTTTGTAATCTAGTCCGAAAGTTTTTGCCGAAGCGATGCTATTACATTCTCGAAAAAGTGTTAAGTTAAATTGTTGAGATTCATTTTGAATGTGATACACTTAAACAGGAATTTTTAGAATTTGACACGTATTTATTTGTCTTCTCTTAATAAGTTCCATTACTTCCCATTTTTGCACAAAATAATCTTCAATTTTGTATTTATTTTTTCTGTTGAAAAATTTGCTCTGAAGGACTATATTTTTTATATTTTTTGCTTGGATATGTATTAAAATTATGAAACAACTTAATAAAAATCTTCTTTCATTGATATTTCATTAACCCAAATAGTATTTTTTCTATAAAAAGAGAAATATGTTGAAATAGAAATAAAAATTTCTTAACTTACTGATCTACATTTTGCCAACTAAAAAAAATGTCCAGATTAAAGCTACCACCAACAAATAAAATGTGTAGAACTTCGTTCATGTATCAGAATGATGATGGTCTTAACTGCTGTACAATAAAATGATAAGAATCTAAATCACAGACTGGCGCTTATAGAATGAATAAAATACACAGATTTTTATCAAAAACACAAGATCTTAACATAGTTAACACGATCTTTAGTTGTAGGAAGTTTTTTCTTTGTTTGGCTTTATTTTTTTTTTTCTTTCATTATTTAAGCCAAGTTAGTTAGAGTGTGTATTTTATGTGATGTAATGTTGGTATGTGTGTTTGTTTGTTGTTCGTTCATTTTTACAAAAACGTCGTATGTATGCAGAATGCACATAAGAGATGCATGTTTAAATTAAATGGTTGTTACCTCTTCGACATGCTTACAATTTTAGTATTTAAATACAAATCGAAATGTATTTGTTTAGGAGCACTTGCAAGAAAAAAATAATTGAAGAATTGATGTCATACGGCAAAACTATTTGTAACCTTATATTTCTTCCAACAAGCCGCCACATCCCCGCACATATAAAAATACAAGCACATGTAAAGAAAATAGTTTCGAAAGTTTCAACGCAAGAGTATAGTTGTGTTTAATGTCAAACTCCATATAAATATGTACAAAGAACTAAATTTGTTGTCTATTCAACAAAAATCTAACAATAACTTCATTGTACCTTTTGTAACAGGCTTAGAAATCAGAGTTATTAACTACATCTTCCAGCAGCTTAAAAGTTGTCAGATGGAGAGCGCAAGGCACTTTTTTGAAGCAGATGAACTACGCAATCGTAAGGCTCTAAGTTCTGCATTAAACCATTCCATTCTTTTACCATTTAAATTTAACGATGTTGATTATTGTAAGTGAAAACAAGTTTTAATGGCAATACGGTACCGCTCACTTAGTTCCTTAGGAGAATTTTCACAGATATTTAGTATCATGGAATTTATGGCATTTTCGAAATGTATTCTCATATCGTGCTATCGAACAACTATAGTCCAAAGTACATACGAGGCAACATTGAAAGGACAATGAGCATGTTTTATAGTTTTCAAAGTTTCTTCTTAAAATTTATATTTCCTTTCATGTTGTTTGAAGTATCAAATTTTTTTGTTTTTTGACGTCGCCTGTTTCCTAATACGACGTTGCCTTGTCTGTATCGATGTTTTTAGTTTTTACTGTGTTAGTTGATTGAAAGCGGCCGTGGTGTAAGAAATCGTCACTTTATATTTAATAATTTTTAATAACTTTCCAAATATTTTTTCGTCAATCCTCATATTATTTCGATAACGTTTCCCCTCATTTTAATTATTTTTTTAATAGACTTTTACTTAAAATAAAATTAATTTACTTAAAGCAACTTTTTTCTATATCCTTTATAGATTCATCTCTTCTTCTTCTTCATCGTCATTTGTTACTAAGAACAATTGCAGAAATAATTCATTATGTGCCGTCTCATTAAATGCACACAGAACTGTTTTTTTTATTGTTCCATATGCGGTTGCCTCGTCTGTACTAAAAAAAGAAGCTCGTTTCTAAAACAAGTACCATTTCATATTGCCTCTTGTGTATCTAGCATAATAGTCCATCCCTTATTCTCAAACAATTATTGCCGACTATACGTCAAGACTTGTACTCAACCGTGAAACGTAGTGAGTGCATTCGAATGTCCGCTGTGTGGTTTCAGCTAAAATATCAGCAAATTTGACAAAGGTCGAAAGACGATTTCTTGTCCAGTTTTCTTAGCCCCCTCTGCAAAAACAATGACAAGTTAAAATTTAGTGGAAACTTTATCATACCCTTCAATAGAAATATCTCTTCGTTTTCTTGCTTAAAAAAGTATTTCCTTCCATTTACGACAGAAACTCTTTTTAGTTTAAATCACAACAGCTAATTCTAATGAAACTGTTTGTTGCACAGACCATTAGATCTATTTTTAAGCGCACGGCAAAAAAGAAAACAAATTGAAAAATTAAATTGTAACGTTCTACTGTCATCCTTCTTAGCAATCGAAGATTCCCGCTTGTTTTTGACAGATTACCATGCGCTAATGAGGGAGTTAATGATCTTACAAGCGAAACCTTTTCAAGTTCTCCCTTAAACATATACCCTGAAGTGTATTGTTGCACTTACAGCAACATGATGTTAGCATTCAAAGTATTCATGTTAAACATCTTGTTACTGTTGTACGATGATCTTTTATTCCATCCGCTTTGTTGTTGGAAAATTTTAATAGTAAAGAAAGAAAATTTTTACGCGGAGATTCTAAAAGATTTCAGCAATAGTTGTTGTAGTTGATATCTTTTCTTATAGCGTTTTTTGTTTTGTCTTTGGCATTAAAAAGTTAAAGATCTTGTTAAACATGTTACAGTTAAAGGTTAATTGCAAAATAATGTTTAAAATAATGTCAAAGCAGTAGCAAGTAATGCTGCCTGCTGCAGTGATTTAAATTTTTCTGAAAAACTAACAACAATCGATATTTAAGCTGCTTATGCATTGTTGCATTGAAGAAAAGGATATATGTACGTGCATATTCATGTGGGAGTTAATGCGAATATGTTTACTTATTCATACAACTTTTCGAAGTTAAAATCTTTTATCAATAAATTGTAAGTTAATGTCATTGTAAAACCGTTTACTAATAAATAGCTTTATAGTTGTAGAAAATTGTTAGAAAAGTATTGAGGTACAAAAAGAAAAAGTTAATGTGATAAGTGATATTCGCTGTTCAAAACTTAAACATTTCAATCTGTGGGGTCTTTCTATTTTTTTTTTTTTTTTTTTTTTGAAATCTTTAAGTATAAAAATGATAAACAACTCTTGATGATTTAAAGCAAAAGTTTACTGTTTAAGAACGACTCAAAACTAACACTTAAAAATTTATCAAATAAAAGATCAAATTTAAATTTACACTACATTCTGGGTTACTGATCACAATACATATCATCATCAGAACATACAAAAAAGTGGAAAAAATAGCAATGCAACATTTAATTCGGCTTAACCTCATATGGACTACAGCCAATAAAGTAAAAAAACATTAAAAAATGTATACTCTCTATTGGTAATTTTACAGTAAAATCAAGTCACTTTAAATTTTTTGTGTGATTTCTTATTATTATTTTTTCTTTTTGTTGTAGAGAATTTGACATCTACAACAGTGGCCTAAGTCCCATCAGCCTTTTTTTCAGTTGTGCTCCGAAGTCTGTTGTTCGTCTTAGTACACCCCTTAATATATATATGACAAAATAAGTCTGATATCATCTTTAGGAGCTAGGAATCGAAGGTCACCATGGATTTTCTAATCTTCTAACTGATCTTTTCTAAGTCCAAGCCATCTTTTCTCGATAAAGTTTCTATATAAAAGACACAACAAGAGCATAAAAATCTTTTCGATAAAGTTAATCTGAAGCCCACATACCAGTGTGATTCATGAAGCATTGTATTTAAACAAACTCATCCGCGTCTGCTCTATGGGACTTCACTCAACAAATTATTAGTCATAACTTGTGTCCTGTAAAGGCGCTTATGAATCATCCAATTTTCACGTAAGATTTTATTTTCGCTTATTAATTTTTTTGTACAGTACTTTTCAGTAACCGAGAGCGTTTTTTACCAGGTTCCATGAAAATAGGCAAAAGAGTGATGAGGTATTGGTAATGCATAAAGAAACCGAAAGGAAGAATGAGTTGTTTACCCAAATGATGATCGCGGCGTTTTAGTTGACAGTCAATTTCCATTATCTTATTTTGGTTGAACGTAGCGTAGCCTCCAGGAATTCCTTTGCAATGTTCCTTAATATGTAAAGGAACCTTGCACAACAAAAACAGTGTAGACGTCCAATTTTGATCACCATTTGCATAAAAAATCTATATAAACGAAAAATCATATTGCAAACTTGGTTACCCAAACAAAATCAAATCAATATTGCGGGTCTCTGCTGACCAAAACTA
Organism: Cistogaster globosa; assembly: GCA_937654795.1. Taxonomy (NCBI): domain Eukaryota; kingdom Metazoa; phylum Arthropoda; class Insecta; order Diptera; family Tachinidae; genus Cistogaster; species Cistogaster globosa. The sequence continues at coordinate 134,808,785 of OW569403.1, read as the reverse complement.
CTTCTACCCTGGATGCGAAAATAAAATTCATCCACTTCTAAATACTTCTTCTAAATCTAATAGTCGCTAACATCATCGCTTGCAGGGTTATCGTTTAGAGTTGCTAAATTAAACATAAATCTCTGACTAAAATATATTTAAACATACAAATGCTAATATTTTAATAATGAATTAAGTCTGGGTTAAGGCCCATTGTGCCTTATTCCACTGTCTTTATTTTACCAAGCATACGTTTTCACCTGCTTTTCTCCTCTTTAACAATTCCATATCCTATAAATTACCTCGATTTTACCGAAGATTCTCCGCCTTTTCAAATCATTCTCTACCTAGTTCAGTTTTTTTGATTTCAACTGCAGTTCACGAGTATTAGAATTTCAAAATAAATTAAAAACGAAAAATTATTCAAAAGCTTTGTCTAAATTTTTAAAGAAGTCAGTAAAAAGCAAACTCTAGCAGGATATAATGCAGCATAATCCAGAAAGTATTACTACATCCGTCATAAGCATTCTTCCTTCATACTAGACTTAAGTTACAACTTTATGCAGTGTAAATATCATGACATTTAACCAATTTAGTTAAGAAATTATTGCTGTCGATTCTCAAAAACGCGCCGTTTAAGTGAAAATTTTATGGAAAACAAAAACAATGAGCACCTCTTTGCATTACGAAAATTAAATAAACGCGAGAATATTGCATGAGGAGTTTAGTCTCTCAAATACGGTATATTTTGTATTAAAAACACAAGCAAATGTAGACATTTTTTAAACATTTGCTTTTGTTTTCCATGTAAAGTTTCACTTCACCAGCGCGTCTTTTAGAATTGACACCATTACGGCTTTTATAAATTTAAACAGGCGAAAAATTTAAGCTGGATTGAAATTTATTTGATTATATAACTAATAATTTTTGCAAAAACAACCCACTTTAAGACAGATTTTAGCTGTCTATATATAAAAGTTTAAGTGTTTGGCAACATGCCTTAAAATTATATTAACTATAGGAAAACCCTTTAATTTTCAAATTTGAGCCTGCTCAGTTGAGGCTGATGTAGTTAGTAAACACGTTGACTACAAACCACGTTGGCCAGGGTTCAACACCTGCGGCAGCCAAAAAATTAATATATGTTTTTTTCTATTTAATGGTATAATACGTATTCAGAATTTAATAAAACAGCATGCATCTTCCTTTGTCGGTACTTCTACATAGCACATTTGCCGGCGAACTAAAATAACTAATAAAATGGCTATACTTTCACCACCAGTTCTTTTTTCTTTTTGTCAAATACATCATATACATCAACTGATGTAACATCCTTTAATTTATAATCTGAAATATAAAAACTTCTTATTTAGACATTTTTTCTGATTTTCAGGAAATTGTATTAACGGTTGAGAAGATAGGTCCATATGGCTTAAATTACATAAATTGAGGGAATACCCTTTAATTTATACATTTAAATTGTAAATTTGTTCTTATAGCAGATTTAGTAATACAGGTTCCTTGTCAAGTTCAAGTGTATGTCTATAACGGTTCAAAAGTTTGGTCACATACATCAAATGATATCAACTGTTTGTACACCCTTTAATTTCCAAATCCAAATTTTATACCTAATGTTAAAGCGGACTTAGCAATACAGATTCTTTATTAATTTTAACCATCTATCTACAACTGTTTAGAAGCATGGCTATATACATAGAATTAATGAACTATTGGGACACCCTTTAATTTATAATTTTGAAAATTATAATTTGTTCTTAAAACGGTCATAGTAATTGGCGTTTTGTTCAAATTTCAAGCGTTTTTTTAACGGCTCAAGACATAGGCTAAGTTCGTCACCTAAGGAGACACCTTTTAATTTTTAGAATTATTTTTCTATTACATTTTGCTACTGGGATCTAAAGGGATACTTAATTTTATTCACCCTATACTTTTAAATGTTTTTAAACGGAACCAATCTGTAAGTATGGTCTTTAAAGTAAAGAAAAAATTTTAAAAATCGGCTTAGGAATGTCTGACGTATGCAGGCACTAATAATTAATCTTCAAAAAAAATAAAGAGAAAAAAAAATTAAAATAAAATATTAATCTTTGTTACCAAAAAATTTAAAGCACACATTTTAATAATATGAAATGCAGCTTTAGGAATATGGAGATTTTAATCTTATTGGCAGCAAAATTGTAAGGATCAAAAACCTTGGACCGTGACTAAAGAAAAAATATGAAATAAATACGAAAAGAATTCACCAAAATTACTTGTTCCGATGATATTTCTTAACGCCCTTATTCTGGAGCTAACACCAAATGTGCTAATAAAAGAAGAACGAATAAGAGACTCTTGCATTTGCGATTGCTTATCCACAAACAGCAACTTCATTTTTCTTCTTAGTTCCAGAAAAGGCGTTCATTTTCCCCTGCATAAAATCAGCACTTTGAATGGTTACAAAAAGTAGAGCAATTTTACCCTCTTAATTTACTATTTCTACACTTTCTAGTTAATTTTTGTCGGCACTCCTCTTTCTGCGTCTGTGTCTTGGTGACGCCACCTCACAAAATCATGAAAGAGAAGATTCTTTTTAATATCTTTTTTGTCTGTCCATTTAGAAAATCTTTCTCAGAAAAAATGTTTAAAATTCTCAGTTTGACTTCCTCTTCATAAAAAATGCTTTTTCATCTCATATGTAGCTGAAAGATTTCTTTGTTTTTGATAAAGTGTTTTGCTTTATCGTCCTTTTGGGTGTCCCTCGTGTACTTTTCTTAAAAATATGATTTTTCGAATGCGAGATTTTGCCATACTCTGTTTTAATCCACTCCACTATATATTGAAAATGTGGTTTATAGTTCTTGGCACTCTCCCAAACTTCCATTTCTTTATCCCTTTTTAGCCTAATCTCTGTAAAAAATATAAAATGATCGCATTTATTAAACAATAGTTTTGGAATGTATTAAGAATCTGAATTATAGCACCTGTGTTAACACAGTGTTTTAAAAATTAAAGCAGACCTTCACCATTTTGAACAAATCTTTATAAATTTTGTGTTTTGTCTTGTACATAATTGCCCTTAAGTGTAAGGAAAACGCATGTGAGCGATAAGAGCTTCTCTCGTTCATGCGTTTTTAGATCTACACCTTCTGTTAACAATTTTCTTAATTGCCCACTGTACTAGCCAACAAAGGCATAACATCAAAAGGAGTCAGTTGCCACACCAACCTTTAATTATATTAATTATAGTGCGATTTTTAAAATGTGTGGCATCTAGTGCTAGACCTACGAATTTGCTCAAAATCAATACTTTTAAAATGTTTGTAAGAATACTTAAGTCCTGAATGAAAAATTTGCTTTGGCAGTGTTAAATGTCTTTTTGACATGAAAATTTTTAATAGACTTTTAAGCATCACAAAATTATACAGAAAACGGGTCTCAGTTAAAGATGACAACAATAAATTGTGAATAAAAAACAAAAAACATAAACATTATTTATTTTATACCACAGAGATCATTAAATGCAACACTGGTAGCATTTTAAAGTGAAACGATTAATAAAGTGATTTTAATCTTTATGAGAATTTCTTGCATTATTTCAATAAAAATTTTTAATTGCCAACAAAAAAAAGGCTACAAGAACAAAAGAAAAGCTCAAATAATTTCTTAATGAAAACTTCATTTTCTTGCCTCCGGCTTTTCTATTTCTGCATTCATTCATAAAATGCCAACGCCTTAATGGCGCCTCGCATATTTTTTTTAAATTTTTCTTTGTCTTCTAAACACTACTTAGTCAGTCTATCTTTCCACCAACCAAGCAACGAAGCAACCTTTCCTGTTATTAGTTCTACTAGTTCATAATGCAATCAATACAAAACAATTGAAGTTGTATTTGTATTTATGTATTTGTATCATCCTCATCCTCGCCATCATCAGTAAAATTGTCATCAGCATCATCATCATCGTCAGCACCATCGACACTTAACAATTTTATATAATCAAACATCATGCGAGTGCTTTTGTTCCTGTGTTTGTATTTTGAATCTATTTGCTGTTCAGTTTGATTTGGAATGGAATGGAATGAATGGTGACGTTACATAAATTTCTTATTGCAGCTTTAAGTTAAAGATTGTTGTTTTTTTTTTCTCAATACCCTACAGGCCATCATTAATATACTCAAATCACTATTCAAAAGTAATGATTGTCAACACCTCATTTTACATGTTTTATATATCGTTAAGACATTGAGATATTTTTCTATAAATATTCAAAAAAAAATATTATACGAATGGAAGGGCGAAAAATATTTTGAAAAAGAGTGATGCAAAATGTAATAAAATTTCTTTATATTTTTCAGGTTTCATAAAACACTCTAACGTCATTGACTTAAGACATCATAATTTATTATAAATTATGTTTGTTGTTGAGATGCGTAACCTTCTTTATCCTGAATCAACCTTTTTTTGCAAAATAAATATAATAGAAATACCAATCAAAATATTACGAGACGAAAGTCATGACTATGAACAATGTTCTCAACAGTCAGGTTTCTGACGATCAGAAATGACAACCATTACCTAATGATAATTAAATAAAATGTATGAGGTTCCTAACAAGTCCTTGTAACAAGTCACTCTGTTGGATGCGTCTGCTGTTTAATTTTTCTGTAATGGTGGTAGACAATGAGTCACATTCCGGATATTGAATAATCTTAATATAGTTCCAAACCGCCATTCATGCCGCATGGGTTATATCCCTTTAGAATAGATACAATTATCGTGATATCCCTTCTGGAATAAAACTGAACCTTATCAGGGCAATTATAGTTGAACAACTCGACATGAACAACAGTGGCTTAACTCCCATTAGCCTTCTTCTTAGTTTTTCTCGTTAAAATTTCTATCCTAAAGACACAGCATAAACGTAAAAATCTTCGTACGTTAATCTAAAGCCCTCATACCAGTGTGATTGAGGCAGCATTTGTATTAAACTCATTCATCGGCGTCTGCTCGGTGGGTCTTTACTCAACAAATTATTAGTTATACGAGGGCTGCTCTATATATTTCTGGCCTAATAGTGAAAATGCGAATATTTATAATCAAAAATGGTTTTATTGTTTTTCAAAGTATTCTCCAGCATGATTTATATACTTTTGCATGCGCTCAAACCAGTTGTCGAAGCACTTTTTCCACTCCGATTGAGACACCTCTAAAACATAATTTTTGAACACTTCAACAGCTTCTTATGGCGACGAAAATCGTTGACCACGCATTTTTTTCTTGATGTGCGGAAACAAGAAGAAGTCATTAGGTGCCAAGTCAGGGCTGTACGACGGATGACCCATCAATTCGACGTTTTGGCCGGTCAAAAACGCTCTGGTTTGAGCCGATGTGTGAGAGCTCGCATTGTCATGGTGAGCAATGATTCGTCTTTTCTTGTTGGTTTTTCGAATTTCTCCGATGACTTCAGGCAAACAAATTGTAGTGTATCACTCAGAAGTGAACGTCCTACGTTGCTCAAGCGGAACAGTCGCCACATGACCAGTTTTGCCGAAGAAACAGGCGACCATTTGCTTCGAAGTGCTTCTTCCACGAACAACTTTCTTTGAAGACCCACACGGTCGATTGTTGTTTCGTTTCGGGCTCATACGCATAGATCCATAATTCGTCACCTGTGACGATCTTATAAACGTCTTTTGAAGCACCGCAATCGTATTTTTGCAACATTTCTTTGCACTTATCGACCCGAGCCTTTTTTTGAGCGACTTTCAAATTGTGCGGGATCCAACGAGAACAAAGCTTTTTGACGGCCAGGTGTTCATGCAGTATCGAATGTATGCTGGTGGAAGATATGTCCAAGGATGTCTCTATCTCTCGGTATGTCGCATGTCGATCTTGGCATTATGAGTTCACGCACGGCATCAATGTTCTCTGGCACAACAGCCCTTTTTGGACGACCTTCACGGAATTCGTCTTTGAGCGAGCTTCGGCCACGATTAAATTCATTATACCAATTTTTCACAGTGCTATAGGATGGTGCTTCATCGCCATACAAAGATTTAAGTTCATCAATGCACTCTTGTCGTGATAATCCACGTCGAAAGTTGTGAAAAATGATGGCACGAAAATGTTCACGAGTTAATTCCATTTTTTTCTATATTAATTTTTTCAAGTCACTGTAAACAACACAAATAATGGTCGTACGTCAAAACGTTTTGAGTACGATTATGCTTAAAAATGACAAACTTTCCAATGGAAATGTCAGATTGCACTTGGTAGCACTCAGTGTTGCCAGTCGAGAAATATATAGAGCAGCCCTCGTAATTTGCGCTTATGAATCATTAAATTTTTATAAAAGATTTTATTTTCGCTTAATAATTTCCTTGTATAGTACTTTTCAGTAATCGAGAGTGTTTTCACCAGGTTCCATGGAAAAAGGCAAAAGAGTGAGGCTTTCTATCATTAAGCATAATGCAAAAGGTATTGGTAATGCATGATGGAACTAAGTTGATAATTGCGGGGGTTTGATCGAGAGTCATCTTCTTAACTCGCAGCATAATATTAATTTAATAATTCAGATTGCTAACTTTTACCATCTTGTTTTATTTAAATATTACCTCCAGAAATTCCTTTGGAATATCCGTGAGTATGAAAAGGAACATTGCACAACTGCAATTGCAGCAACACTGTAGACGTGCTGCAATTTTAATCACTAAAAGTTATATTGCAAACTTGGTCACTTAAACTAAATTATATCAATATTGCGGACCTCTGCTGACCAAAACTACTTCTACTCTGGATGCGTTAAACCTTCTCACCTGCCCAAATCTAAAAGTTGCTAAAACTGTGGCTTATCGATTGCAGGGTTATTAGTGCAGAATTCCTACATTAAACATAAGTTCCTTACTCGATCATCAATCTATCACCGTCCCTGATCAAAATGTTGGGCATCCAATATTTAAACATTCAAATGGTAGGGTTCAGGCCCATTGTGCCTTTTTCCACTATCTTCACTGTACCCAGCATAATTTTTACAATTGCCTCCTTCTTAGCTCCTCTCTAAACATTTCATATCTCTGCATTTTTAAATCATAATTGTCTTTCTAGTTCAGTTTTCTCGATTTCAATTAAGATTTCTGCTTCATACGTGGTTGGCTTCAGTGTTTCTAGGTGTTCGAAAATATGTCTCCTAGAAGTTTCATCAGTCATAAACATGTGACTGTCAAACAGGGCAAGGTGGGTCTAGTTCTGTTTAATTCAACCAAACTTTACAAATAAACAAATGCAGGTAAATGATTCACGGAGATATTTCACAAAAATGCAGTCGATAGTCACCACGAGGAAGTAAATGAAATTGGAGTTCCCATATATTTGGCCTTAAATTTAACGTACAAAAGTCAGGCAGCTGCTGCTTCGCTACCGTGGATCAAAACATTTTCTCTCACCTACATTAATAGACCCACACTTGTCGAGCACTCCGACGCGCTGCAAAATTAAAGAAAGAAATTCTTAAGCATGCAGCAGGTTGAATATTTGAATACCCTACCTAGTAACACTGACACTTACTATTTCAAACCTAAAACGAAAGACAACTTCAATTCTGTCATCTAATCTTTTCTTACCAAAACAGGACTTTTCATAAAATTGTAGTGTAATTTCATCATTCACTCGTCACCATTTAATTTTAAAAATATTTTTGCATTTAACTTTTCTATTTTCAAAGTTAATGAACAGCAGATACTCTCACGTACGAAAACTAGTATGCGAAATATTTTGTAAATGTTGCAAAGTATTTTTCTTGTTTTATTCATTTGTGTTATTATTTATTCCACGCATTAGGATTGCACACATTTGCGAAAAGCGTTTTTTTTATGAAAGATTTAGAACTCATTTATTCGTTAAACTATTTTTTCGAGATAAGAAGTAGTTAAATATTACTGAATATTAAATTTTTCAGGGGTGGCTACGGTCTTTTCTACATCACGTTTATTTAAAGGCAACAAATCTAAAAATAGGAAATATATAAAACCCTTTCCAGCAAGAAATGAGTGGCCGAAAATTATACATAAGTTATTATCTACTAACACATTTGTAACAATTTTGTACTGAAATGGCGTTGTATGCATTTAATATTAAATTTGAATGAATGTTTTGTTTTTTTTTTTTAATTAAATCAGAGTTTTAACTTTTATTTATACAAACTTGATTAGCAAAGTTCAAAATGCTGCTTATAAAAAGTTTTGTAATTAAATCTTTTCCTCAGATCAGGCATTTTACTTTTTGTAAAAAAAGGTCACTGGCAACACTGTTTGCTAAAGACAGCACTACATACGTATACAAATGTTTACATAATTTTTTTCATTTCCTTATTAGGAATGTGATAGAAACTTTGTTTTACGCAGTGATGGATATTTCCATCATCAGTGATTGTCATTTAATGAATGATGCTCACTGTTTTTGTGAGTTGTCTATAGGCCTTTTTAAATAAATCATTTTTGCATTTTCAGAAAACACTCACAAAATTTAAAGTTATCGATAACTTTTTTCAGAGTTTTTGGTGACGGAAGTTATAGACAACTCCTACATCCTACAAATTGAAGATTATTGTAGGTTATTGTTAAGGAACTCTAACAGAAATGTGACGAGCCTCATTATCCTTTATCATTCTTACAAACAGAAACCATTTGCTTTTCAAAAAGTGAAGTTGTTTTCTTTTCTGTGAAACTAAAAATATCTCCTGCAATAAACGCCAACTCGGACAGTTTTTTTAATGATAAAAAAAATTGCTGTTTTAGTAGACCTATTTAGTCAGGCCTCTTTAAATACTTTTTTTGTAATGTTACTACAGGTTCCGGACCATCGGTTACTTCACATCCATCTTTATTATATGATCGTTCAACATTATGTCACTGTTTAGGAAGAAGGCTGAATATTTTTCGTCTCTTAGGCTTGTTTGATCAATATGGAATTCTGTAAATCGTTTTCCGGTGTCAATTACACCACTTAATAACGGTTGTTGCGGGCTCGGTTGTGTTGTTTATATAAATATTTATATGACACAGAATTTACTTTTACTATTTTTCGCTGTTGACTGCCTCTAAATCAGCAATTTGTTTTAAATCTTAGAGAAATCTTTTTGTGGATAGTTTTTGCAAAAGCACTATTGACTCTTAAATAATTACGAGGAGGATTCTAAAAGTATCAATATCAAACAACACGTTTAAATTTTCAATGGAGTGTTATTTGTGGCAGTGCTGCTGGGCAAAAGCCGTTTCGCCAAAAAAACATATTATGAAAACAAAGCACAGTCAGGCTGGAGAAACCGAGTCTAGCAATTTTACTTGCCAGCAAACTTTCGCAATATTGAGTGCCAACGTGGCAAATGTGGTGCTACATGCAGTACAAATAATGACGCAATTGGATTTTTTTTATCAACCCTTTCGTTTGTTGAAAAATTTTTTTATTTGGTGCATCTTTCTTTGGGCCACACTAATGTACACATAAATACTGGTATTAGTATGTTAATATGTATGTGTTACTTTAAAATTATGTTGCATTTACTTGATTGCCTCTCTATCTCCTTGTAATTGTATACAATTGTTGAATTTCTTTTTTTAATTTTTTTTGCTTTTATTCTACATTATTAAACCATTTATTTTACTCCATTTTTGTTGTTGTATTTGTATACTTCTTCAATAAACAAAATGTATTTTTCCTTATTTAGCTTTTATTTTAATTTGTTGTCATCTTTTTTTTACCCCAACACGAGCTCCAACAATTTAATTACTTTATTTGGTTTTGTGGCTGTTTTTTTGAGTTTCTCTTTTTTTTTAATATAAACAAATTGTTTATTTGACTTTTTTCAAACTGCACTTTCTTCATAAGGTTTTTGCTGTTAGAATTGAACGTCTAGGGTAACAAATTGCAATTTGTTAAAATTGTTAGAAGTTGGGAAAATAAATGAAAAAAAAAAAATGTTTCAACTAAAACTTTGTAAATGAACGTTTTCCCAGTTGTTGTTGTAAGTAGTATTTATATCATGGTGGGGGTAAAGTTGTAATTGATTCTACAATGTTGTTTTAGTTGTAGGAGACAAGTTCTGTATTGAAATTCGTGACTTTTAATTTGTCAAATTTGTATTGTTTTTATCACATGTTTTTTCTGTACACCAGGGATTTTAAACAATAAAAAAATATTAATATGACTAGGATTATGTACCGAGGAAATATTTAATTTAATTATAAATTTTTTTCTGCTAAAGCGGACTAGACTTTGCTTAACATTAATTACTAAAAAAAAACCTGTGCGTTTAATATTCGAACGTTTTAAGATTTTGATAATTTTTAATTGGTATAATAGAAATATTAGATCGTTTGATATAATATAACAAATATTAATTCATTTAGTACCTACAATAAAACAAAACTTTTTTAATAACTCTTTTAGTGCAAGGTATTTTAATGATAAAAATATGTTTTTTTTTTAAGAATGGGCGATAAATTTTATCGATTTAGATTATCGAAACCATTAAGGAGAAGAAAATAAAGAGTATATTGGCGATATTGTTGAACTTTAGTAAGTCTAATGATGATCAACAATGAAGGTTTTAAGACAACTAAGTCCAGGTTTACACTATGCAAATTTTTTAATGCATTTATTTTTTAATTCTAAATTAAAGTTATTAAAAAAACATAAGCAACAGTAACATCCACGAAAATTCAAGCAATGCCATATTTCTTACCCCTATTGCTTTATCAAAAAACAAGAATTTCATGCTAATTTCATGAAAAATTGCATGAAAAATTGCATGGTGTAAATGCCATATAAATGTTTAAATATCTAACTTAATAAATTTAATGGACACTAATACACTATTTTTGAGCATGGGATAATGGGATCAATTCTTCGTATTTGTAACTAGCTTATTGAAGCAGGTGTTGTTCAAATCTATTTTGATGGTCTTTCTAGGCGCTGCTTAAATGGTTATCACTTTATAACCTTTGTCCACCCAGTATATCAACCCCAAGTAGATCAAAACAATTTTAAAAAGGGACTTCTTCTACAAAGGTAAACAAAAAAAAAAAAAAAAAAATCATTGAAATTGGTAGAGCACTTACGCAGAAAGCAGGTAGGCATACAGGAACATGTAGTTTAAATGTAGAAACTGTTCATCGTCCCTTTTTGCTTCTAGTTTAAAACTCAGGAATCTGTTTAGCCGTATCTTCGCCTCTCTGAAAAAAGAATTTAAAAAAATATATGCTGCATAAATAAACAAACTAACAGATAAGCAAACAATTGCATTAGATTAATTAACATAAAGAAAAATTTATGCGAACGAACAGGGATTCTCCTTCTTTTGCAGAACTTGGTAAAAAATTTACCAACAATTTATTGACGACCAACCCAAGCACTTTAAGGTAGGGACTAAGATATTAGTATGTATCTTCTTATCCTAGAAATAGAACAGTTAAAAGGATTGATAGGAACTAGTGGAGGACACAAAGTATAAAAATACATGCAAGAGAGTCTTTTGTATTTTGTGTTTTATCTTCTGCAGTAATAAATACAGAAAGGGAAACGCGAATTTCATTTCTTTTTTTTCTAAAACACTTAAGCAAATTAATTGGTACTTTTTTGTAATTCCAACATAACTATAAATTAAGGGAAAAAAGTACCTTTTTGGTACTTTTGCTTTGCAAATAATTTTTTACATATATTTTAAAATTATACTCGTATAATTATTCCATCCATAACAGAAAAAAATGTTTTTGTTTTTCAAGAAAAGAAACAGGAATTGAAAAAGAGTAAATACAGAAGAATGTGGTCATTACGTTATATAAAATTAAACTGCTATGATATTTAAAAGGTGAACACAAAATTTTTAAATGGCAAACATTCTGGGAAATGACTATAAGCCGACTAGTTTTTAACGGCAACTTTAGAGACACAATCACAAAACATTTATTATTGAGCATAGTACTTTTATTTATTTTTAGATTTTTTATACCCTTCATCACAAAAAGTGGAAATGGTTATAAATAAGTATGTCATTCCAATTCTAATTTCTAAAATATCCATTTCCGACCCTATAAAGTAAATATATTCTGAGTCTTTATGTATAGAGAAGTCCGTTAGTGTTAAAATCAAGTTTGCCGAGGCACTCGATCAGTTTAACAAAATTTAAACACACCAACCGATAAGACATAGTGTCGAAAGAGGTGCTATTGAAAATCAGCAAGATCGGTCCATGTTCCTCGAGGCAATGGGCTTAACACCGCGCCTACCTCTAATTTTTCTATATCATTTGAAACAGTGAGGTAACTCCAATCAAAAACAAAAAAATATGGAGCGATAGAGAATTAAAAGATAAAAAAAAATATCAAAAGAAAAAATTAGCGCACGCCCATATTTTCCGAGTTATGGGCCTCTAAAATTTTCAAATTTTTTAAAAATATCAATATGAGTATCATTTTAAAGCTTTTGAAGAGATGTTTTAGGAAATACTAAAATTTTTTAAAAATGGTTTTTTATAACGACAGCTGAGGTCTTAAAACGAAATATAAAAATTGTTAAGGTTGGTAAACATCATGGATTCACCAACGCATCAAATTCTCTTTTGCATATATTTAGTAAATAACTATTTTTCCACAAAAAAGTAATATAACGCTTTCGTTTGTTGTCAAAATGGTCGAATGTCTGTTTGATGTGAATTTTTGATTGGACGCACCAAATGGACATATTCAAGAATTCTGCCACCTAAGTTTTATATTTATTATGAAAACAACATTTATTTCCACAAAACTAATAGTTAAACATCTGGATTTATTTAAACGTGGATATTTCAACTGTTCGGTCCAAGCCAACGCTAAATTTATCCAACATGGATATTTTGCCTGGGGGCCTTCTATATTTGTAAAAAAATTGTAATAAATGATGCAATTTCACCCTTCTTTAAAGTGCTGTCTGCATCCCCACCAGATAAATTATATAGTCACACTTAACGGGGCGAAAATTGTGTCAGTATAAAAAATTATATTAGAAGAAAAATTTTCTTGTGGTCACAGATCTAAATTTGTTCTGCGGCTGGCACATTTGTTTTAATGTTGTGATGCAAGTTAATGAGAATTAAAAACATCAGCAATTAATTGATTAATAAAAAAAAACTTTTAAATATTTTCGGAAATTTTTGTATTATAAGTTTGGGTGGGTGTTCGATTTGTTAGTACATATTTTAAAAATAAGTATAAACATTAGATATAAAATGATTTTACTTCAAAACATTTCTTCTTTATTTTCTTTTTCTTCTTTTATTACAATTTGAGTCTCATTAATTGCAATTTTATTCTAAAACTCAAACTTGAAAACGTTACACACGCAAAATGAAGCAAATTAACTCTTAAGTCAAAGATAAATAATTCGCTAATGATTCTAAATTCAAGCTTAAATTAAAATGCTAAAAAAAGTATTTGATACCAATAAGAAAAAAAAAATTCCAGAAGCTTCAAGAACACAAACTTTTTCACATTTGCAAATATATTTTAAAGAAAGAAAAAATGGGAAAGGTTTTTTTTCTTATTGAAAGGAGAATCGATTAACTGTAAAATAACAACAATTTAACTAAACAAGCTCAACAATCTATATTAACTATTGTGTTTATTCGTGATTGAAGTTTTTTTTATGAAAAATTTTATATCTTCAAACTGTTAGAAAAAAACGCGTCAAATGCACTCCGCCTACTTTTGAAGACAACTTTTTGTTGTTATTGGTTGATATATTAGACAGGCAGATTGTCAGTAACTTAGCTGGACACTGAAATATATATAAATGGATGGATAAAAGTATGTTTGAATCAAACCTTTATATAAAACTGGCAGACACAAACACTGCTTTTGAAAAACACAAAAACATTTTAAAGTAAAAAGCTCAAACAGAAACATATCACGAAGAGAAAAATTTAAGCTATAAAAACTGCAAACGCTGCCAGATGTGATTAATGAATTATAAAAAAAACGCCAAAACATTACTTTACTGTTATTAAAGAAAATAAAGGTGGATTCTTTTAAAGTTAAGTTGGTGGTGACTAGTAAAAAAGGAAATTTTTCTTGGAAACCTTAGGTAATTCTAAGATATTAAAATTGCGTTAATGATTTTGAGATGGAGGTGGAAAAAAAGCTGCAAAAAGTGCTGATAACTGTTAAGGCCGTGGCACAAAATAACCGTCATGTGTTAAACTTTCACGAATTCAACTGACAAGCCGGTTAAAATACATGTTTTCTTATCAGCGATGTCCGTCAACGCAAAGTACTAAAGTTGGTAATATCTTAATTTTGACGTACGGATGTACGCTAAATACTTTCAGAGCTATCAATTGCTTCTTCTTCTTCTTCTTCGTTTTCTTTTAACTCTTGCTGTATTTCAATTGTATTCTGTGATTTTAATAAAATAATTTTAGTGGCAAAAAAATAAACTACAAATTAAATTAAATTAACAAGTGAACAAAATACAAATTTAATTTAAAAGTGAATAAAAATAAAGAGCAAACATTGTGCCAACCTCATCCGTACTCATTGTGCCAACCTCATCCGTCGTTACATTGGCTTCAGTCGAATACGTCGAAATACAACGTATGACGAATTTTGTGCGCCCCGGTCTTTACAATGATTGATCTCGCCCAATAATCACAATAATTCTTGATTGTGATAAAAAATTTTAAAATAAATACTATAATGTCGTCCAACAAAAACACTAACAGAGTGCCAAACAACAACAACTTATGTAGCTGATTAATTTGTGCAGCATGCATAACCTTGGGTAAAGCAACAATATCTTGAGAAATTTATTATTTTCATTTTAAGGGTCTGCGAAGTTCCTTACAGCTTGGAATTTTTCTTAATTTAGGTTTTAAGAATAATAGAACAATACTTTTCTCTATTTAATAAAATAACTAACATTTCACTGCAAACAAAACAAAAGCATAACTAATAAATAATCGTACAATATGATTTATGTAATTAAAATTTTTTCTCAATTTCATACTAAATTTCGATTCCAATCTAAAATATTAACATCTCTGGCACTATAAAAGTTATAAGGTAAATAGCTTGCGAACTTTTTACTCAAAAACGTCCAAGTTTCACAAAAATAAATTTAAAAATTTTTTTTAATTTAAATTTATATACAAAACATCCTCAGAATTTTGTTCTGGATTTGATCTCTGACCAGTCCTAAGTGATTTCATGCGGTTATTTGTTGTTTTTAATTCAATTTTTTTTTTTAGTCACAAATTTTGAGTTCCCTAAATAGATGGGTCTTTAAGAAGTTTTTATATCCCTCATTTCATTGTACAATTGAAGGGGAAAACATAACCTAAGCAACCTAACACCTTTACAGATGATTTAAAACAAATGATTTTTTTGTTCTAATCATATGAATTACTTTTTTATAATTTTTTATTTCTACTAATTAATTGCAATTGGTTATGGACTCATTACTGTATATGTGTAATGCGGCATTTGTCAAATTTTGATTGCACAAATGAACTTAAGAATCGTAAAGATAAAAATGAAGTTAAATGTTGGGGTCATAGCAGCGTTAAGCGTAAATATCTAACAGCGTAAAACAATAATTACATCTAAATGTAGCAAAGGCTATAAAAGATTTAAAACGGCCAAATATAAAATTCTTTTTTGTTGAATAAATTAATTATTTCAATCAAATATTTTTGTTTCTTGCTTCATCTGCTATAATTTCGATCCACTCTTATAAGACAAACGCTATCATATACGCTGAAAGCACCAAAAAAAAATAGCGAAATTAATTGTGTCTTCTGTCTGAAAAATATGTTTTATATGAACCAAAAAAGAAAGGAAGGTAAAATATTTTTTCAGTGGCAACGCTTTACTTTACTTAAATTTATTTTTATACCCTTCACCACAAAAAGTTAAAAAAGAGTATAACTACCTTTGCCACTTCATTCAAAATTTCCACACTATATAATTTCCCCAAAAAGTATATTCTAAGTTCTTATGCATAGCAAAGTCGATTGTGCAATGTCCGTCTGTCCGTCCGTCTTAGTATAAAATCAACTTTCCCAAGGCTCATCTAGTGCTAGAGAAACTTTAAATACGCCAATTGATCAGACATAGTTCAGAATACAATTGCAACACAGCAAGAGTTAAAAAAAACAAGGAAGAAAAATAAGACGAAGCAATGGATAGTTGTAAAAAGTATTCAACGTACGTTAAAAATTAAAAGTTGGCCGACTTTCGTACTTTGCGTTGACGGACACGTACTGATTGTGATAACGCTCATAAGAAAACATGTATTTTAGCAGACTTGTCAGTTGAATACGTCAATGTTTAACGTATGACGGATTCCATGTATCCCCGCCTTTACTTTACCAAACTAGATTTACATACGTGCTCTTACTTGGTTTTTAACAGTTTAGTTAAAACTATCCATCTCTGGTATGAGCTTAAAGTAAAATTTTTAACTCTTCTAAATATTATACAAATGCACTCAAAGAGAGTGTAGTTAAAATACAATAAAAAACATCTCTTTTATCGTTTTGCTCTTAAACATAATGATTTTTTTTCTTGAAGCTTCTCTTACACTTAATTTACAGTTTTTTTATTTAAAATATTGTGATTTTATTTTTTTATAAAAGTTGTTTGAAGTTAAAAATGATTAAAAACTTTTTTTTAATATTTTATTCGTTAACATGCATTTTTTGTAGACTAAGAGCTTGTGGTTGGAGTTACTAACTTTTTTCCAAAGTGTCCTTGTTGTTGTTGCTGATGTTATAATGAGTGTTGTTTAACTTCTTCTACTCATAGCATGTTTAATTAAACTGGGTTTTAATTGAAATGTTATCCATGTAACGAAACTCGTACATCCATCCATCGTCTATCCATTCATTGGTTTACATTTTTGCTGCACTCATTGTTTTATTGCACATTTTTATACAATATTTTTTTGTGGGTAGTTGTGTTGTTTGTCTGTCTGTCTGTCTGTACATCTGTCTGCCTGCCTTCCTTTCATTACATGGCATAATTTTCAATATTTATTTTTTCCTCTTGTTATCTATTCAATTAGCTGTCTGTCCGTCAATATGTTTAAATATTTTGTAGAGTTTTTACTCTCGAAACGTTTGAATATAAAAATTTATAAAGTCTAAACACTGAATGAGTATTGGCAAGCACAAGCTGTATATTAATTTATATATTTATTTTAATAACATTTATACATACTCACTCCTGCTTCACATTTATTACTTTTTTTACATACTTTTTTCTAGTTTTTGCTTTCCTATAATTTTCATTGGCGATAATTTTTAATAACATAATTATGAGTTGTTTTTTACTTTGTATTTAAGTTTTTATATTATAATTTTTTAAATATCTATAATTAATTAAATTTAGTTAATAAACATACAATAATATTTTGATATCTTTTATTAATTCAATCAACTGTATTTTGCGTCGGCAAACTTTCCAAAATTAAATTTTTTTTTTAATTGTTGATAGCAATTATTTGAATCAAATAAAATATTTCATTGGTCATAAGGATTAAGATATGAAATACGTTTTTAGTATAAAATGTTATAAAAAATATTCCTTAATTTTAAGAACCAGTTTCAACACTTTTTTCGAATAATTAATTATCAGAATCCTCAGCACTCTTACTTTTATTTAAGGTGAATTAAAAATTTCCTGATTTCACTTAAATAATAAAAACTTTTGTTTTATAGAATTTTACTTTAATTTAACAGTAAAAATTTATGCTTTAAGTCATCTTAAATCAAATTTATAAGAATAAACAACAACAATTTCAATTTTGTCTTAATTTTTTCCTTCTGAAACATTAATTAGCAGCAAAGAAAGCAAATTTGCTGGTCGCATACACAAACCTACAATTTTTAAGGATCATTAACGTTTTGTTTATCTCAGGACAAATGATACCAAATGATTGTCTAATTCCACTCACATCATTTATCCTACAAGTGGCCAAAAATAAAATTCAATTTTCATTTACAGCCGCCCATGTTTAGCCAAGCAAACAAATGACCTCAAATGAAAAGTAAAAACAAAAAACAATTACGGTTAGTTTTCATTAATTTAGGCCACAAAACATATCAACGTAAAAGATATTAACAATAGAAACATTGAGTGTTTTTCGTTTAACTACACGGTGAGAAATAATTTTTTGTTGCTTTAAGAAGCACGATTGAACATAACACAAATGACAATTTTTTTTATTCTTGAAAAATAAAGTTCGAATTAATGAAAAATACGCAATCATATATGGAAACAATCAATAATCATTTTAGATAAATGTTGCTGAATTTATTTTAGACAACCAGAAAGTGTCTCATTTAGTAAGAGAATAAAAGCAAACATGTGATTTAATTAAAGCCAATATTTTTTAAAAATTTGTTAATTTCTTTAACTATTTTTTCTCTGTGTGTTTATTAAATTGTATGGTCGTAAAAACAGCCATATAACATAATTAGTAATGACAACAACAAAAGCATCAAATAGATTAAGTCTTTTGGATAAAAATTAACATTCCCCCACAGCTCAATCGCATTCGTGTAACTAATGATAGTCAAAGAGCCTAAGAAAAGCTAATTGTTTATTGCCAGACAGTAGAACTCATTGTTTCAATAACATTTTAAAGAAAAATTTTGAAATGGGTGAATGTTGCATAGAAAATAAACTTTAAGATAAAAGAAAAAAAACAGTTAAAAATAAATTTGTATGTTTTTACACTTTTGCGTTTTGAAATGTCCCTTTTTCGTTTTATGTCTATCGTCTTGACAATTTTTTAAATTATAATTTTCTAGTAAAGAAAAATTTCGCTGGGAGCAAATGCAATAGAAATAAAATTCTAAAAAATATCGCTAAAAAAATTATTGTAGAAAAATTTTTATCATTTTCGTTATGAGAATCGAACATGTTCACGGGGGTACCCACTTGAAAAAGATTTAATTCATTTTCTAATTTTTATGCTGCAGTGCTTACATTACGCACTGCACACGATGCCAAATGAATGGTGTGAATATATTTTCCACAGTACCATGGTCCTTATGATAGAAATAGATTTTTTTGTCATTTTTCTAAAGAGAAGAAACGAAAATTTTTTGACAACGGAAACTTTCAAAAGATGAATTTTTAATAACAGAAATCTTTTGCAGGTTTTAAAAAATGGAATTCTCCTACGGAGATATTTTTAAAACGCTTCAGTATCTATAGATTTTTTTGAGCATCAAAAATTTTGTTTTTTTTTAAAGAAAATTTTTCAGAAAACGGAAATTTGTGTTTTGGAAAATTTATAAGTTACGTAAATTTTCTAAAGAAAAGTTTCCAGCATTGAAAATTTTTTGTACATGATTTTTCGACATCGGAGTTTTCTTAACAGAATTTTTCCAAAACGAAAATTTTCTATAAAGAATTTTACGACAAATTCAAAAAATGAAATTTTTTATAAATAAATTTTTAAAATACTTAAATTTTCAATACTTAATTTTTCCGACATAGGAATTTTTTTTAAAGATAACTTTTCGGAATATATAAATTTCTATAGAGGACCTTTTCAGATGACGAAAAAAGTAGAGCACAGAAATTTTCTAAGAAAAAATTCTAAAAAGGGGCAGAAATTTTTTGTCGGGAAATTTTAATATTACGGACATTTTTATAAATGGTTTTTTCGACATCGGAAATTTTTTATAAAAAGGTGTTTTTCTAGATGTATAGAAATTTAGGTTGGCAAAATTCTTTTAACTTGCAATTTTGTCAGCTGTCAAGTCATTGATGTTTAGTTTGGATGATCAGCATGATGCCTAAAGCTGGATTCACCCATTGTTTCGAAACAAAATTTTTGTTCCGAAACATTTTTTATATGTTGTTTGACGTATTTCTTGTTGAGAGAGAGAGAAACACGTGAAACTACATATAAAAAATGTTTCGGAACAAAATTTTTGTTTTGGGTGAATCCAGCTTAAATAAGGCTTTTGAATTTCAAAAATTTTTTTTTAATTATAGTTCTGTTT
This sequence comes from Cistogaster globosa, assembly GCA_937654795.1. Taxonomy (NCBI): domain Eukaryota; kingdom Metazoa; phylum Arthropoda; class Insecta; order Diptera; family Tachinidae; genus Cistogaster; species Cistogaster globosa. Next base: position 134,788,757 of record OW569403.1, on the reverse strand, counting down.
GAAAAAGGTATCGAGCACTAAGTTCATTTGACAGTCCAGCCCATTGGAGTCGTCCAGTACGTACACATGTTACTTGGCAACCGCATATTTGGCGTTTCGGACTCGTGAATTGGCTTCCAAAATCGTGCGATTTGTCGCCGCTAAATTATTATCTGTGGAAATATGTAAAAAATTCTTTATTTTATTTTATTCCAGTTCAAAGTTCTATACGTCGATAAAAAAACACCCTTCAGAAAATTTTTAGAAAACAGTAATTTTTGCAGAGAAATTTTTTAACAAATATTTAAACGAAATATTCAAAAATTTTCTATTTGCTATTGTATTTATTCAAATACATGCAAAATAAGTTTTGTTTGAAGCGGTTTAAGTTAAAGGGCACTCATCTTATTCTAAAGGCTTGTGAATAGGTCTACTGTTCACCTTTTAATATAGTTGTTGTTCAAGAAACTTATTATTTCTCCTGATTTATCGAACTTAATTGAAAAATTAATCGAATAATCGATTTGTTTTCAAAAATTTTTTTCTGGATAAAAAATTATTTTTGTGATCTGAACTTTTCTTAAAGTAAAAAATAGACAAAATCAAAAAAGGAAAACGGTATTTGGGAAGCCTAAAATTTTCTTGCCTATAAAATTAGTTTTGTTGCTTCTTGTCAAATGTGTACATTAGAAAACAATTTTTCTTTTTGTTTCTTTTTGCAGATAGTGATTTATGGTTTTTGATAAAATATTTACCATTCAATGGCTTTTTTTTGTTTATTTTTTTTTTTTTTTTTTTTAATTTGTAAAAAACTTTTCTCATAATATTTTTAACGCTTTTTAATATTCTTCATGTCTACAAAACTGAAAATGATGACCAAGAGAGTGTTATCAGCCGCACATTTATTCTTCCATCCCTTTCAACAATCCTAAACGTTGAAAAGAAGATGAAGTAGTTGGTTGGTTTTGGTAACAGTTGTTTAACTTGACCACAAGGAATTTTTTTTTTCGTTTTTCTGTTTCATAGATTTTTTCAGAATTTTTTTTTCATATTGTAATAATTTTTATCACACATTTCAGCTTGTAACAGGAGATTTGAGTGTGAAATTTTTCTAACATTTTTTTTAATTCGCTTTAACATTTATAAATAAGTCTGGACACAGATGTTACAGTTTCAGTTAAATTTTTCTTCTTATTTTAATTCATGAAGGAACAAAGTTTTAGCAGATGTGAATGCTGTAATGGAAATATACACACATTCATACAATTTTTTTATATATTAAAGTGTATACTTTTTGGTACTCTTTTTTTCTACTAAGTATTTTCACTTATATCAGATTTAGTTTTGATCACGTTTTATTGAAGATGTGTTTAGATTTTATATTATTTTTGTTTTTTTTTGTTTTTTCATTGCATGACTTGTTTTTTTTTTTTTTTTTGTTATTTGTTTTATTATTTAATTATGAAATTATGTGAGATCTAATAAATTGGGTCATTAAATTCAATACTAATTTAAAAACTGATAAGATAAAATCTTGTTTAATTTGAAAATTAATTTAGATTCCTTTTAAAAGGAAAAGCTAGCGCAATTTAAAGACAAAATACAAATATCTTAAAGCTGCACTGCAGTGAAAATTATTAGTCAGAAAAAAAATTTCGACACTTTAAAATGCTTATCCAAAATTAAGCTTTAAACAGCTTGGTATGTGAAATTAACATTAACATTACTTCATTTTATGCTACAAACACAATCAAAGGCTACCGACCATCGACTACCGACTACAAAAGTAGCTGGCTACAAAAATAGCCAAGTCGCCAGCTACATAATTCTTTTAACGACTACCGATCACTAACTACAAAAAATGAACATCTGTTTTGACATGTGTTAAACATAAGCAAAACAACAAAAAAAACCCTAAAAAATGCACCAAATAAAAGTAAATGAAAAATGTAAACAAATGAACAGATGATTATTATTTTTCAATGGTGCCACTATAATAGTTTTTCGCGTTTTTAATAGCGATATTTAATGTATTGCGTTTTTAAAACCACAAATTCACGCATTTATTGTATTGGTAGCACTAATCTGTTTTTTGTAGTCAAGAAAAATAGAAATAAGCCCAAGTTGGCTACGGGCTACAAAAGTAGCCGTGTAGTCGGTAGTCGTGTAGCGGCTAAAAGAATTATTCTCATAAGCACGCATGTATTCTATTTTTGACATCTTGTAGTCGATGGTCGGTGGACTTGATTGTGTTTATTGCATTATTGATCACATGTTTTCAAAATAGAGTTAATTTTGTTGTTATTTTTATTTAAAAACATTTAAGCAACATAAATACTCATTGTGAAATTTTATTTCTTTAGCACTGAGTTACTGGAAATATACCGTTTCTTTACTAATAAAACTTTAAAATGCAAACAAAGGAATTTGATCAATTAGTTGACTTTGTGACATAAGCAGCTTATTTATATCGCTAACCCGAAGCTCGCAAAACGTGGATTCCATTCGCTCCAAGAAACAAGTTCGGACGAAAACCAATTTTGGATGCCGCAATGGAGAGACGTATTGTGAGGCAAATAAAGTTCGGTATTCATGAAAATGCTGCCCAAATAAGACGCGATCTTTTCCACAGTAAAGGAATAACAGTTACAAGTAAAGCCAACTGGAGGAATCTGCGAAGAAAACAGTTTACATTGACGGGTCAAAGTAAAAAAAAAAACACTTTTGGAAAAACGTCAAAGGAAGTTAAGACTTGCTTTTACAAAAAATACAAAAACTACAGACGAAAGTAAAACTAATCCCTCGGAACGATGAGCGGCAGTATAGTAATGTGGGTGTGCATAGGGATGGATGGAGTAGGAGAGTGCATCAGAGTCTCTGGACGTCGATATCCTTCAACAAGGTTTGCCCAAGAGCCTAAAAATGTGGGATAAAAGAGTTTCGGACGTCATCTTCCAGTAAGATAACGGTTCGAAGCACACTTCACGTGTAGCTCAAACTTTGCTCCAGTGTCGTGGCTTTGAAGTTCTTGCCTGACCCTCTCAATCCCCTGACCATATCCAATCGAACATGCATGGGTTGAGATCAAGAGTGCAATATCTAGTACTCCTTATGGCTCTCCTAACGTCGAAGATTTATGGATAAAATCTCAGAATGCTTCTGTAAAAATTTAGTAGAATCTATGCCAAGAATTGAAGCAGTCATAAAAGCCAGAGGGGGTCATATAAAATATTAAAATAAAATATTTTTCAATGACAACAAATTGATCACATTTGTGTAGCGTTTTTTTTTTTTTTTAATTTTTATTAAAACAATTTTTTTGATGTTTTTTTTTTAATTTTAATAATTCATATTTACATGCGAATTCATATTTACAAACAAGGACACAATTTCTTTAAAGTAACAATTTTTTATTTTAACATTGCAAATCACAAAAATTTCCAAAGAAATTAGGTGAAACAGTTTTAAAAATAGAGCAAGAACACAATAAAAAACATTGAAAAAAATTTTCTATAAAGTTTAAATCTCAAACTGAAAAAGTACCCTAAAGTGTTAATTAGGTATTTGCCATAAAATTCTTAAAAAGTTTTAAAATATAAAATATTTCATAGCTTGGTAAAAAAGAACTATTTCCTAATAATTACATAAATAAAAAAGCTTTTTCAAATAATACGAAAATAATAATTTTAAAGGCAGAACAATAAATCAAAGTCTGCAAAATTAAAATTTTTAAAGAATCTAATGATCATCCAGAAAGCAAAATCCTTATGATCTAGCGGGACCCCAGCAACTACACTATTATGCAATACATTTACCAATGTTGGGGTCACTAACAGAACAAGAGATTTCAGTCGATAAAAAAATTTTTTTTTGTTTTCATGCAAATCTAACCAATGATCATAAATTAACATTTAATTAAATTAACGTGTTTTAAATAAGCATCCTATTTTTAAGATTACTAATAATTTACAGAAAACCTTATGTAAATGTTGTGTAAGTAATAAATAATAAAAATAAAGACCAACAAATAAATACAATGAAAATATGTATAGTTTCTGCATTTGTTATTTATTTCAATTCCATTAATTCCTTTTAAGGAAATTAATCTTCTTTATAGCTGTAAGCAGGGACATACTAATCAAATACTGGCATGTTTAATTAAATGATTGATTAATATTTTTTTTACTTTTCATACTATTTTAAACAAAAATGATACTTTAAACTGTCTACGAAAACGAATGAATTAAGCACAATACGTCGTTGCCGCAAAAAGGTGATTTACTTACCACAACAGTCATTTGGCTCTCTTAATTATCAAAATCTTCATTTAAGAATATTAAACTCTAAGTTGTATCTTAAAATAATTTATAACTTGTTTCTGTACTTAAAATTTATTACGAGATCGTCACAGGTGACGAATCATGGATCTATGCGTATGAGCCCAAAGCGAAACAACAATCGACCGTGTGGGTCTTCAAAGATGAGTAAAATCCAACGAAAGTTGTTCGTGGAAGAAGCACTTCGAAGCAAATGGTCGCCTGTTTCTTCGGCAAAACTGGTCATGTGGCGACTGTTCTGCTTGAGCAACGTAGGACGGTCACTTCTGAGTGGTACACTACAACTTGTTTGCCTGAAGTCATCGGAGAAATTCGAAAAACCAACAAGAGAAGATGAATCATTGTTCACCATGACAATGCGAGCTCTCACACATCGGCTCAAACCAGAGCGTTTTTGACCGGCCAAAACGTCGAATTAATGGGTCATCAGCCGTACAGCCCTGACTTGGCACCTAATGACTTCTTCTTGTTTCCGCACATCAAGAAAAAAATGCGTGGTTAACAATTTTCGTCGCCAGAAGAAGCTGTTGAAGTGTTTAAAAACCATGTTTTAGAGGTGTCTCAATCGGAGTGGAAAAAGTGCTTCGATAACTGGTTTGAGCGCATGCAAAAGTGTATAAATCATGCTGGAGAATACTTTGAAAAACAATAAAAACATTTTTGATTATAATTATTCGCATTTTCACTATTAGGCCAGAAATATATAGAGCAGCCCTCGTATGAATTTATAAAATTATTAAACCCATATATTTTTTTTTTTATTTTTGTTAACGATAAGAATTGTATTAAAAAGTTCAAAGGGAGTAGAAAGCTTAATGAGGATAATGTGAATTACAAGATAGCATAGATAGTGGATAAGTAGGATTGGGAATGACTATCAAATAATGTTATAGACACACAAAGTTATTTAATAATCGGGAACATTTGACTTAGTGTCACTTGCGGTTAAACCATCAATCGCAAAAGGAAGTTTGTACACAATAGTCATTAATGTTTTTATGATTTGATATATAATAACAGTTAGAGTTGTTGAGAATGTATGGTTCAATCTTTTCTTATTCTTAGCTTTTCTATTGAATTGGTCAAGAATCACTTTTTATAATCCTTTTTATAATATTCTTATTAAAATGTTGTTATACTTTGTGTAGCAACATGTGCTTTCAAATCACTCACAAAATTTCCTCGTAAAAGTTTCGCCCAGTTTGCATCTGTTAAAAAATCTTGCATTCGAATTTGTTTCGCAAAACTGTCTTCTCAATTACTTTTAAATTAAAATGCGAATTTATCGAAAATTATATGAAAAGGGGAATATGTATTGTTGGCAACTTGTAATTAAAATGACATTTTGTTATCGTCGTCAATGAACACTTTTTAAGGCAAAAGCAAACAAAAATAAGAATAATTTGAAAATTTTGAAAACTTGATGACAATTTAATTGATTATGAGTAACATAATCATGTGGCCACAAACTGTTTGGTTTGTTGACGTCATGCAGTTGAATGAAAGTTTAAAATTTAATTATCAAAAAGTGTCAGCTGCAAATTTAAAGAAGTTTAAAAAAAGAATATTTTAGTGTTAAATAATAAACAATGATTGTGTTCTTATAAGAATGATCTCTGACTTCATTAGGAAATATGAAAAGGGTAATTTTATAAAGGGAAGAATGACTCTTTTGGTTTAATTATATTTTAGGCAAATAAAAACAATTTGTGTGGAGAATTGTAAACATAGAAGTTACAATTACATTTCAAAAGAATTTGTAGGAATGCAGAGCAAACATTTTTTTATTGAAGGTAGGTTTACTTTTTTACAATGAAAACAAGAAAAAGTTTCGAACTCCAAGGGCATAAAACTTGTAGGAAGATGTTATTCTAGGATGTATAGCATTATCGGGTGGGAAATTGTTTATTCCCTCAGACTGCTCGGGAATTGTATAAAAATTTTTTCTTTGTAATAATTTAATCTTTCATTATTAGTTTGGCCTCAGGGCCTACAATTCCACAACCTCTCAAACCGATAAGGACCAACATAAGGTTTTACAACAACAGAAAGAAACTTTCTTTATTCTCAAATGCATAGGTGGCCTGATAAATTGTTTACATACAAGACTTAATACAGCATAAAAATCCGTTGCAACATATATTTACACACATGAAGTACAAAATGTGTGTGTTTTTGACTACAACAGTGGACCGATCTTCCTGGAATTTTCACAGTTTGTTATCATATATGCGCTTGGTAAATTATGGTCCTTTTTTTATTTCACGTTAATGTGGCACTTTCCATAAAAAGTAAATATTTATCATTGTGTTATTTGATAATTGTAATAGAAAGCACCTTGAAATTTTGTTCAAATAGCTTTTAATAAGATGCATAACGTATAGAAAAACTGGTTGGATTAGAAAAATGGGCGCATTACCTTTCATACTAAGTGAAAAACTATCATCGAATTTTTAAATTTTTGTACCAGGAATTTTCTTTTCTAATATTGAAAATACGGGGGGGATAGTGGGTGTGGTACCTCCCAAACAAAGTGAAGGTCGTTTTCGTTTAATAAGGCAACTGTAAGGGGATAAGTTTTAAAATTTTGTACAAGTAACTTCCACATTGGTACAAGATTAAATAAAACTGACTGAGAGTGGTCATGGTTATAGTAGAATATAACGATAAATAAACTCATTTCATGGTTTCATGTAAAAAATAAAACACATATGTAACATCCCTCGGCGTTCGAAAAGTTTGATTTAAAAGGTATCTTTGCTCAAAAGCAATGCCATGTTGCAGATTATTATCTCTTTTATATAAAAAAAATAAATAAACTCCTACGGCGATGTTCATAAGACAAATTTTAGATTATAAAATTTGTGCAAAAAAACTTGAAAAATAATTTCATGGGTAGAAACCTCTGAGTTGTAAGAACTATTCTAAAAAACTTTTTTCTTATTATTTAAAAATTTTTGAATATGAAATATAAATAACTGCTGTATTGCCTACATTGAAAGTACTTTCTAAATGTTGATAATAAATATAAACAACATCAACGAAAATATGTGTTATGCAACTGGTAACAGTGACAATTTCCTTCCCTCCCTAAGGCAGCGTACGAAACGTGCGTTTAACATGTTTAAGAAACTGGCCACCTGGTTTAAAAGAGACTCACGAATCGCTAAACTTATTAACTTGTCTCATAGGTAAAGAGTGTTTTCTTAAGCCCGCTAGAACTTGAAATTGAAAAAATTAACACACAAAATTAAATATGAATAAAAAAATATCTTTTAGAAAGATCAGAATGGCATTAATATTTCGAGCCTATGGCTACTGTGGCTGCCCATGACGAAGCGCATTCTGGACGTCCAATTTTGGTCACTTTTTCAATTGCAGCTGGCCGTAAGTCACGAATTATACGAACAATGTTGGCCTCCAAAGCGTCAATTATTGCTGGATTATCAGCATAAACCAAAGACTTCACCTGGCCCCACTGGAAATAAAACGATAAATCGCATGACCTTTAACCAATTGACAGGTCCATTTCTGAAAATCAATTTATCGCCAAAATTTTGATTTCAATAAGTTGATGTTTGTGGACGCCGTATGGGACATAGCGCCATCTTGTTGAAACCAAATTTTATCCGCATTAATGTCATCCATATTTTCAAACAAAAAATCAATAATCATGGTGCGGTAACGGGTCCATTGACCGTAACGTGAAATCCGTTCTCATTTTTGAAGAAATAAGGTCCGATGATGCCACCAGCACATGTAAACCACACCTAACAGAGCATTTTTCTGGATGCTTTGTTGTCGGTTGGTCTCACTCTATGTGCGGCAATTTTGCTAATAAACCCGTTAATCCAAAAATGAGCCTCATCACTGAACACAATTTGGCGATAAAACAGCAGGTTAGTTGCTAACTGACCAGAGCCCAATTGGCGAAAGAACGATAAATATAGTGATCTTGCGGCTTTAATACCTGCACTAGCTGGATGTAAGTCAAGATCTTTGGGCAAAATTTTCCACGTAGTGGATAAACAGAGCCCCAGTTCATGCAACCGATGACGAATTGAAAAATTTGAGTCTTCTTCCATACTTTCGTTTACAGCAGCGATATTCTCTTTAGTACGCACATTCATTCGACGTGTTCTGTTGTTGCATCCTCTAGAGAGTGTGTGGTACAAAATCTTTCCACAGTTCGATGGATGGCTTGCTCAGATTGGCATTTATGTGCAGCATAAAAATCACGAAGGCGTCTATAAGTTGCTCGAATTTATGACTGATTTTTAAAATAAACTCAGATGATTTGATAGCGTTGTTGAAACGTAACACCATTCATAATGATTTGCCAGAGTTTACTGAAAATAATAAGAAAAAATGCTTCATAAAAATTTAATTTTTTAGTGTTAATTGCCTTGTGGTAAATATTTTTATAAATGTCCTTAAATTGCTTTAATTCATTTGCCTGATCTTGTCGTATAATTTATCAACAAATAAAATTTAAATAAACTTTATCTCTAAAAATGGTATTTCTCTACCACGAAATAAATTTCTTAAGGAAACACATAAATAGCAAACATATTCTTCATGTTACGATTTACACACACAACAAACAAGAAACGAACATAAATTTTAAAATTTCTGTATTTAATTTACTGACACTTGGAGGAAACTAAACTTATTTTAAGCGTTAAAGTACTTCATGCCAAAGTAAATATTTTAAAGAAAAACAAAAGAAACAAAAAAAAACACATTAGTGCAAATAAAACACATACATTGGTGTACATACACACATAAATACATACATACATACATACATACATACATACATACATACACACATACACACATAAATACATACATACATACATGCATACATATGCACATTAAACTATACATGACTTAATACTTGAGATTCCTCAAAATGCCCATGAAAAAGGTAACGACGATGTTTGGATAATAAAACATTTTCTTCTTTTCCTTTCCCTGAGCTGTTTGAAAGAAAAATGCAATGAAAACTGTGTTTCTTATGAAGTGAAAATGGCAAATATTTTTGGAGGTGAACCACATAAATTTTACACGGGAGACGGTTTTGTCAACGGGTTGCTGATTGTTGTTTTTTTTTTCTCCTTTTTTCTAATCTTTCAGCCATTCATAACTGGAGGCAAATAAAAAGAAAGAATCGCGTTGAATTAGTATGAGAATATTTTGTATTGAAAGGGAATCATAAATTTAAAATGTGTAAAATTACTTAGATAAGAACAGAAAGAAATACAAGTACGTAAAAACATATTTCTAAATGGTTAAGTTATAAACGAGGGCTGACATATCAGTTTCTCTAATTTTATGGTGTTATTTTTTTATTATTATTTAAATTGAATTCTTAATATCGGTGATGTTTTATTAAAAAAGATAAATTGTAAATAAACGTTGCATTTAATTAAGAACGATTCAGGAAAATAATTATGTAAATTTGTGGGATAGAAAATTAGTTGCCAGCAGATTCATTTATTATTAATTATTAAGTATATAAATGCTATATATTCCCATTTGTTCAACCGGAAGATAGTGTCCTTTGTTTGGCCGTTAGAGATATACTTTCTAAGGCCGCTATTACTCTCTTAACACTCATGTGACTGACAAGGTACCGTGGTAACTTTTGCGTTTTAAATTAATCTTTTTTTGAAACTGGGAACTAGCAATAGGCGTAGTCAACTTTCTTCACATACCCTTTTCTGTTCAAAAGTTACCTGGGTACCTCTATATGATTCTACGAATAGAAGCGCTGTAATTTTTTTCCTTTTTTTTATTAAAATTATATTGAGAAATAAATATGTAACAATAAACAATTAACCATGTAGAGAGAAAGAGAAGCATTACAAGACCAAAATATTTTTATCGCATACTTTTCAGGCTATTGTGCTCATCAACAGTTTTACGCTGTGAGCCTGTGACTTTAGGATGATCCAGATATCTCAAAGTGCTGCAGCTTTATCTGATTTGGCTCGCGATAAACGAGTTTTTGTTGCAAAGTCTTTTATTTTCATAAGATTTGTATGAAAATACCCGGGTACCTTGTCGTACAAAACAAGTCGTTTTTTTTTGTCAATCACATAAGGGTTAAAGATGAGTCCCCTGCTTGCCGGCCTATTTTAGGATCTTTTGTTTTTTTTTTGCGAGAGTTATTTATGACTTCAATTATTATATCATCAATCGAATCAAAGAATTTCGCAATACAGTGTTGGGTACCACTGTATGGCTTAAATTCAAGACTTCAATCCACTTACTGCTAATTAAGAAGGATAGATAAGTAAACGTAAACGTAATTACACAAGTAGGCATATGCAATAAAACTACTCAAGTAGTCATATGGATTAAAAACCAAAACCCTAAAAATGATACAAATTGGGTTGAAACAGTTCTTTAGTGGGTCTTTTGGATCTGAATTTAAAACTTGCAAAATGAGCATTAAAAAATTTTTGAATAGAAAGAATTTTGATAATAAATTTTAATAATTACTTAGCGTTTTTTATTAAAGGCCGGGGCACATAGAATTTGTCATACTTTGTACTTTGACATATTCAACTTAAGTTAAAGTAACGAAACATGAGGTTGACACAATGAATACTTTGTTGACGAATATTAAATCAATGTTTACTCTCTATTTTTATTTACTTTTAAATTTAATTTGTATTCTATTCACTTGTTCATTTAATTTGATTTGTATTTTATGTTTTGCCACTAAAATTATTTTATTAAAATCATAGAATACAATTAAAACGCAGCAAGAGTTAAAAGAAAACAAGGAAGTAGAAGCAATTGATAGCTGTCAAAGTATTCAACGTACGTCAAAAGTAAAAAGTTGACCAACTTTCGTACTTTGTGTTGACGAACACGTACTCATTGTAATATCGCTCATTAAAAAAAACATGTATTTTAACTGACTTGTTACTTAAATAGGCCAAAGTTTAACGTATGATAGATTCTAAGTGCCCCGGCCTTAAGACTCTACATTGATGCAAATCAGGAATCATAAAAAAGTAAAAAAATTCTATTTTAAAATACGACACATTTTAAAGTGAAAAAATTTTCTCACGTAGAAATTTACAACACAATGATCTAAGTCGTTCTAAGCGAACACTAAAAAACACTGATCATCACTAACAGCTTCACTTAACTTTTCAATTCACAATATTTATTTGTTCTATTTATTTTAATAAAACAAAACTGTCTGAAATTTTTAAAATACTTTGTTTATGGTTAGCATTTGAAACAACAACAAAAAAATCTTATTTTTTGTGCTTCAATAATTTTTACAGTTTATTCATTATACAAAAACAACATGTTGCTGTAACTATTCGTGTAATTATTGACAATTTAACACCTTGTTTAGTGGTAATTTTTTGCTCTAGTGAAAAAATGGGCTCATGAGATATTTATAAAAAATGTTATTTTGCTTCCAATATTAAATTAATTGTTAATATAGTGACAGTAGAAAAAAAAAATTTTTTTCTAAAGTGGACTTCCGTTTTAAAACAATTTTTATGGAATTTTAGACTGTTTCGATAAAAGTTATTTGAAAATGATTTAGAAATTTAATTTAAAATAAACAATAATTATCTTTGGATTATTGCTTGTTTATTCGACTAAAGAAGGCTGAATCGATTTTGATAAAATATAAGGTACAGATCCATATTCAAGTCCGCAGAGGGTATTTGAGAAAGAAAAATGAAATATTTTATGTCTCCTAAGAAGCTGATTGCTGTTTCGTAATTATTTTAATTTAAATGAATTTTAAAGCGCAAGCCCAAAAATTTAAGCTGGAATAGATGCTGCCTTATAAAGAGGAAAGAACGAGCAGTTTAAATATAAAAATCACATGTTACTGTTTCTGTAATATTTTATGCTCCTAAACTCTTTCAAAGACTTGGATTAAATTGATTTATTCGATTTATCACGTGGAGCTATTTTAAACTGCCTTATCACCAAAATTGTTTCAGCTCTATTTATAGCGGACACCAGCGCCTTTATAGGCCCTAAGATAAGACCCCGAACTACAGTTATCTACTTTTGTAAATAAAATACAGTCATCAAGGATTGTCATTATAAACTAAGCTTACAATTAAATGGGATTTAAATTATACACGATCATTTATATTAAGAAAGTTTTGCTTTAATTTTCAATTTTTAAAATTATTTTTCAAATCTTTATTAATTTAACTTATTAATTACATCTAGTATGTTGGTACTCCTTTATATTTTTGTACTGTTTCTTTAGATACAAACAAATAAAAAAAAAACAAGTGCTATATTCGGCTATGCCGAATCTTAAATACCCTTCCCCATGTATGTCAATATGTTTAAGTAGCATCTATCAGAAATAAATAAAACAAAAAAAATATTGCGGTGACGGGGATTTAAAAATAAAAAAAAGAACAATAAGTACAAATTATAATTTTCATAAATATGACATCGGCTCTTGATGGGTTAAGCATTTTTATACAACTTTAGTATTTCCTTAAAGATCTCTTCAAAAGCTTTAAAATGATACCCATATTGATATCATAAAAATTTAAAAAATTTTAGAAGCCCGTTACTCCGTAACATGGGCGAGCGCCAATTTTCCGCTTGATGTTTTTTTCTTATTTTTTAATTCTCTATCGCTCCACATTCTTGAATTTTTAATTGGATTTACTTCATTGCTCTATATGGAAAAATTAGAGACAGGTGAGGTTTTTAGCCCACTGCCTTAAGGGCCATGACCGATCTTGCTAATTTTAAAAGGCACCTCTTTAGACGCTATATCGGATCGATTGGCCTATTAAAATTTTTTCTGGCTGATCTAGTGCCTTGGCAAACTTGATTTCAACACTAACACGGATGGACAGACGGACATCACTCAATCGACTTCGCTATGCATAAGAAGTCAGAATATATATACTTGGAATCGGAAATGGATATTGTGAAATTACAGATGGAGTGACAAAATTATATATACCCTTTTACAATTTTTTGTAGTAGCAAAAATAAACGCAGAGGTTTCTTCTTTTTCTCATCTTATTGATTATAAACTCATAATTCTCAATTAGTTTATAATTCTCATTTAGTTTATTTATTTGATAAATTTTTCAAAGTAATCAATCGTTGTGTAACCTACTTTCTGGTTCAAGTCATTTCTTTGTAAAAATTGGTTTAAGATTTTATTTTATGTATAAGACGTCGATTAAAGACTGCTGCAAGTAGGAAATATGTTGTAGACAAATTGTGCAAGTTTCAAAGATCAGCTTGTATTGCTATTGCGGCCTCTACGTACTTGTCCTTACTTAATGTCTAACTTGGCCATAGAAGTGTATCTAAATTGCATGTATATGGATAGCTGAGATTTTAGACGATTGGTTAAGCTAGGAATCTGAAGGATTGTATGCAATTTTTGAGGCCTTTTCCTACTTGCGATTTCACAATTCAGCTTTGCCTTGTTGGTTTTAAAATTACAAAGTTTATTGTAAGAATGCAATTATCTGATCTGGGTTGTAAAGGCAAGGACTCTCTAGACTCCTTAGAACAGAAGTATAGATTGGCTAGGGCGCATATACTTTGGACGTTTATATTCCACATCGAACGCCATGCCTCGTAACACTATAACAAACAATATTTTCAGAATTGTCGATAAGAACGCATAGCAACGTTAAAACTACAAGCACTTAGACCATTAGCAGTGATAACGGTTCATTTGTAGATCGATATACATACATGTTGTAGGAGAGCATTAAGGATAACAATTCTCTAAATCTTTCAGAATCACGAAAAATCCTATTCTTATTTTGGGATGTACAAAATTCCTATTGCCTTCCCCAGTTAAGACATTTATACAATGGGCTTTGCGTAGCCGCTGGGTACAATAATTGAGCGAATATTCGAGTAACAAATTTCGACAAAAGTAGGTTATCAGCGATCATTAACATGATCTTAATGGATATATTAAAACAATGGGAAAGGTCAAGTGTTCCACTAGAATCCAAGATTAAGACTAAAATATAGAATATCGTCCTAGCAAATGTATTTTGTTTGACAAGACTGTATTTGCAAGATGTGCAAGAATCCAAATGCAGTTGTATATTTGAGAACAATAAAATTATACTCGAAGAAATGTTGAGTAATTTGAAAAATAAACTATTTGTTTTTTAATAATTTTGTAAAAAAAAATATTATTATAAAAAAATTCAAGCAGAAATAAATAAAAACAAATAAATTCCAGGATTTCTGTATACCGTTGTTAATGATTTTATTAAAAAAAAATCTCCAGTTACATATAAATTTGAAAATTTAAGTGGATATTTAACAAGAAAAGAGAAACAACAAAAACAGGATAACAAAGTGTTCCTGCAAAAAAAAACCGACTACAATACAGATTTCATCTGTCTGTCTATAACGTTTCAAGTGTATGGCCACATACATAAAATTACATTAACTATTGAGGCACCCTTATATTCAATCTCCAAACTTTATACTTGTTTAAAAGTTTGTCAATATACATTTATCACAGCAACTAAAGGGACACCCTTTTAATTATAAATTTAAAGAATATACTTGCTGTTGTAGAAGACTTAGCAATCAGGTTCTCTACACATTTTAACCGTCTGTGTCTAACGCTTTAACAGTGACGATATACATCAGATTTAATCAACTATTGTAGAACCCTTTAATTTATAACATAAAATATTTATATTTTTTATAATACCAAACAAAGTAGTAGACATTCAGTCTAATTGTTAAGAGTTTGTATATAACGGTTAAAAGATACGGCAATATAGGTCTAATTACATTAATTTTGGGTACACCCTTTAATTTCTAAATTTATATTATTAACTTTTTTATGGCGAATTTACCAATACAGGTCCTTTTAAGTTTCAATGTTCTTTATGGTTTAAAGTTTCAGCCACACACAACAAATTAAATTAACTATTGGGACCCCCTTTAATTTCTAAATTCAAATTTTATACTTGTTGTTATAGCTAAGTTAGCAGTTCAAGCTTATTGTAAATTTCAAGCATCTGTCTACAACAATAGGTCAATTTATGTCACCCATAGGGACACCCTTTAATTTTTAGAATTGTTTTGGTAATACTTTTTGCCATTGGAAGTTGGAATGATACGTAGTTTTTTCATTTTAAAGTGGTGCCCTTTACGGTTTATAATACAGTTAAAAATCATGCATGTTGCATGGGGACACCCTTTGATCTTGAAGATTATGGACTGTTTTAAAAACGGAACCAATCTGTTAGCATCATATTTCAAGTAAAAAAATTTTTTAAATCTATTCAGAAATGATTGAATTATGGAAGCACAACTATAAAAAAGCAACATTCAGTCGAATTGATAACTTCCTTCTGTTTTTGAAGTCGGTTAACAACAAAAGTATTAAAAACTAATAGAGAAAGAATATTTACCAAATATGTTTTACAAATATTATCACACGGTTATCAATGTGTATTATATGATTCTGTGATTTCTTTGTTAATAAAATGCACCCTATGTGAATCCGGTCTGCAAAGTGAATGAATGAGGTAGCAATACCTCAATACGATTAGAACAGTGAAGCTAAAGAAGGGGAGTAATAATGTAATGAAGCCTTGGGGCTTATAAAACTATCTTCAAGTCATTTATATCATTTGAACTAGTTGACATTTTATTACAGGAAACCATCTGGAACCTATTTAGCCTGTTCTTATGCAACAAAGCGCATCTCTATAAAAATGTTTGTAGGTCATTATTAGTTGCCAAATCTTAAATTGCACACTAAAAAAAAATGGAGAATTTATTAAAAAATTCTAAATATGAATTATAATGGTTGGATCATACGCTTTCATTTATCACCTCACACTAGAGCTTCATTTGTGATCAAATTAGAAATCTTCAAAGTAATGAAAATTTTCGAGGAGGATCGAAAAGTTTTTAAGTCTATTTTTATTTAATTTGTTTTCAGATTGATATTTTATTTAGTTTTTAATAGGTTCAATTATTTATTTAATTACAAAATTGTTCACTTCTATTTTAATAAAATATATAATTGATTTAATTATTCATTTAATCAATCTAATCAATTTTTTATTTAATTATATAATTAAGTCAATGCAAAATTTAATTCAATTTCAATCTTAAAACAAGACTTGTGACAGGTGCAAATTTTTTTCATTAAATATTTATACTGTAAAATTGATATTTTAAAGAATAATAAAACATTTTTCCTATAGTTCAATCAGGGGCTTCAAAAGTATTGAAATTCAATCCATTTACCTGCTAAAAACCCCTTTAAAAATTAAATAATCGTCATTAATTTCATTATTAAGTCTTTATTATCTTTAATTTAAATAACTTTTAATAAATTTAACCCACTTAAAATAATATTTTACCACAAAATTATGAACATCTACTTTAGAGCATAAAGTGACACCCTCTTAAACAAAACAACAAATAAAATACTTAAAATTATGTTAAACAGACACAAAAAAAAAGAAACAACAAAAAAAAAGATGTTTTGAAAACAAGAAAATCTTCAAGGATACGAATAATAAACCCACTAAAGAAACTCCTGTTAAAGGCATCATCACATTCTACCGCACAGCAAATACATGTTAAACAAAAACAACAAAGTATCATCATAATAAACCAACAAAAGTTAAATTGAGCATCATTAGCTCGTTATAAAAATGTGAGTATGTGAGTTGAAGTGAGTATTTTTTTTTTTTTTTTGTTTACAAAAGTCAAGAATTTGCCAACAATTTATTATTGCCCATCCAAAATTTTAAAATATTTGGCAATTCCACGTTCTTTAGTTTAAGGGATGTTATTCAAGCGTAAAGTGATTTAAATGTCTGTCTTTATAGACATTTAATATTTTAAAATTAAATTAAAATTGAATCAAAAAAACCCGTACAACAAAGTACAGAAAGGAGGCAAGGACGAGTATCTTTATTTTTTTATTGAATCATATTTATGCGTAATTATAACATAAGAGACTTAACTTGATTTTTTTAGATTTTAAAGGAATGATATTCAATTTTTTAATATGTAGCACTTAAGTTGATTTAAAATAATTTAAAATTTAATAAAATATCTACCAAAAAGTTTCATATTTAACTCTAAAATTTTGTCTCTAGTAACTTGCACGAGTGCGACGTTTATTCATTATCAATCCAGTAAGCGATTATCATAATCGGAAAAAATGGAAAGATCTTACGTGCCAGGATTATTAATTATTTAGAATATCCATCAACAAGAAGTTAACAGTCTTTCTTATGTAGACCTTCAATAAAAATTGATCTTAAAATGAAACGGGTGGTAGTTTTCTTATTGAAAAGTCCAAGTTAAACTTGTTTAGAAGTTTTACTGAAATAAATTCGAATAAAGTGGTGTGTTTTTGGAAAAATGTACGGAAATTTATTAAGTTAAAGACAATCACTTCAAGCCTCAAACATAATTTTTTTTTTTTTCAATAAATTTTCCAAGTATTTTATTTATTTCAACAATTTGTAATAAAAAAGCCTTTAAGGCCAAGAGTTTTTTAATTTTAAAAAAATTAATTAAAATTTTGACTAAAAATAAAATTTCAAATAAAAATAGAATTTTTCATAGCGGAACTCAGCGATGCTAGAATGAAGATTTTGCTTTAATTTTTAAAATATTTTAATCAAAATAACATTTGAAGATCTTTTTTGAAAAATTAAAATTTGTTTGATTTAGTTGTTCCACAACCATATTGCAACTTCTTATAAAAATTTTATTGTAAATGAATATGCTAAAGCAAAAAAATGTATTCCGGCCACCAGAGGATAAATATGTAAATAATGATGACATTTACCAGGGTTATTTGTAAAAACAAATATTTCTGATACAAAATTTAATGGTACTGAATTAAATGCATTCATTTATAATTGTATTGTCTTTTGCATTGATTTGACCTTAATGACGCAACCTTAAAAAAATCTTTCTTATATTGACCCTCAAAACGTTATTAATACAAAAGTTTCTTCACTAGCAGGTCTAATAAAATTTTTTCCAAATTAAATTGGAGACAGTGAGAATTTAGGGAACTCCGCCACATGAATTTAAAAAATATTTTAAGAATTTAGAAAATGTTAGAGTGGAAGAGTTTTGGCAATGTCAAATATTTCTATAGCTGATAATGAGTTAATTAATTTTTTCAACTTTGTTGAAGTTTGCAATTAATTTGATATGTCTGCCTTGTTCATCTGCAAACGTTGAAGAGATCTTTTAAAAGTAAAACAAAACAAATTTTAAAGATTTTTTTTCTAAATTAAGATATTTTTTCGGTAAATGACGATTTTTTCATGAAAATATCTGGCACCTCTGGTGGAACTACTGACTTAAGGCCGGGGCACATAGAATCCGTCATACGTTAAACTTTGACAAATTCAACTAAAGTCAAAGTAACGACGGATGAGGTTGGCACAATGAATACTTTGCTGACGGATGTTAAACCAAAGCGTGCTCTCTATTTTTATTCACTCTTAAATTTAATTTGTATATTATTCACTTTTTAAACTAATTAAATTTGTATTTTATTGTTTGCCACCAAAATTGTTTTATTAAAATCACAAAACACAATTGAAACACAGCAGGAGTTAAAAGAAAACAGAGGAGAAGAAGCAGTTGATAGTTGTCAAAGTATTAAAAAGTTAAAAGTTGACCAACTTTCGTACTTTGCGTTGACGGCCACGTATTGATTGTGACAACGCTCATAAGAAAACATATATTTTAACTAACTTGTCAGTTGAATTTGTCAAAGTTTAACGTATGACGGATTCTATGTGCCCCGGCCTTTAAGCAGTTCATGCGCGTTTGATAATGTCAGTAGAGAGACTTGTATTTGTAAGCGGTGGAAAATGAAAGATGCTCCAGTATGTAAATTCATGCTTAGCTAGGAAACAGCTGAGAAAGTATGCAGATAGAAAGATAAACTTGAAAGAATGTCAGAGAGACTGGCGCAACTGGTACTTAAAACTTTAAAATAGGCCAAGTTTACATGTCTATGTGTCCATGGATCGACCTTACTCGCAATAATGTTCTTTGTTTAGACGGTTTATCCTAAAAGAGGGATGAGAGTTGGCAGTGGTGTCTATTAAGGAAAGTTTTGTGAATTGATGTTCTTCAGACTTCCAGATAAATGTAACAATATACAGATAAAAATTTTTGCTATAAAAAGGGATGGAGACTGACAAAAATACTAGAGAATATTCGGCAGGAATATTTTGCTTCATAGGGACAAGCAGGAGGCAAATAAGTTCCCAACGGCTCCACGAATGCCAAAAATCCTTGATGAGAATAGCAGAATATACGACAGTTATACTTTGTTGGGTGCGTGGACAAGGGGACAATTTAAGCAATACCTTATGATCAGCTAACAAAAGAAAGATGTTGTTGCAGGATGGGTATGTAGCATTTCTTGGAATGACGACAACTCCCTGACGAGCGGTGAGAAGATGATTTAAAGGGCCGAACTGTTTAAATGCCAGGGTTAAATAGTCGATGTTGAATCGGGACAGAATAATACAAGTGATAGGGTTGTCAAAAACGTAAGTGCACGAGCTAGCGGTCATGTATTCTAAACACTAATAAAATGCGTTCCGCCTCAGAAGGATTGAACCCAATTACAAAGATTAAGGCAGAAGCTGTTAGGATGACAAAGAAAAGGAGTTGATAACACAACATATAAGAAATTGAAGATCTTCTCTACTTCTGTCTTGCATTAGCAAGTGCCTCCTATTCTTGGAAGCGATACGTTGTTGTCGGATAGAATCGGAAAATATTCGTCGATTGGTTCAAAAATCAAGAATGATGACGTTCTTGGATGTTTCAAAAATGCTAACGTACTTGTGGTGTAAGTGTTTAAATTTGGCTCAATGTATGGATGATAATACGGACTTCAGAGACAAGGTTGTATGATTAAACAATAGAGAATTCCAAAAATACTAGTAGACTGTGTGGCTTGCGCAAAAATGTTTATGTTTTGCTGGTTGCTGCTGGAAAACCAAAAAATGCTCATTGGAAGACTGGTTTGAGGCCACTAAGATCAAGAAGTTAGGAGTTACTTTTTCATACAGTAAGACTTACAGTTAGTTCTTGGTTGGTCATAAACTTTTAAAGCCCAAAAAAAAAAAAAAATCTAACAACTTTAACCTGGCATATGGCCCAGGGAGAACGATGATATTTATTTAAAGTCTTTAATATCTTAAGCGTATACTGTCATGAACTGGTTTTGCTACTACCAGCATCACTTGACTTTAACTTTAAAAATAAAAACAGACAAACAAACAATATGTCAATAAATAACGCCTACTAATTTTTTTGCCCTCTACAATACCAAATACACGTTTGCAACTTTAATTTAAAAGCAGGAAACGGATAAGAAAACATGTAGCATTACTAATCACAGCATGTGGTTTGAATATCTAATTTTCAAATCGAATTGAACAAATAATTCAATTCTAATTTTCAAACCCAAAAACCTAAACAATCACAACAAAGAGCAAAACTATTTTTAAAGTCAAGAGTCAGCAATTACTTAAAATGCAACTTTTTGAAACTATCAACTGAATAGATCTGCTACAAAAAATTAGAAGTAACCTAAAGGCAGACAGGACAACACCATAATGCTAAGACGACACACACGTAAAATAAATATTAAAATAAATAATAAAAAAAGGACAAGAGTATGAACTTTAAATGTTTCAACTGACAACTAAAGCAAAAATTTATTTAATTCAAGGGGGGGTGTAGAGCAAGAGTGGGGTGAGACACAAAGACACAAAAGTAGAGGACAGAATGTACTATTTATATTAAGATGACACTATTTGTAAACTAAAAATGTCTACAAGTACAATATTTCAAGTATTAAATATTCTGCCAAAAAGGCAAAAAGCCATAAATCACACGAACCATAAAAGATGCAAAAAAGAAAAAAAAAAATGCTAAACAAGAGTAAATAATACGTAGAAAATAAATATATCAAAGGAATGGTAAATTGTGTACAAATGATTTGATATGGTTGGTAATGCCACAATATACAAGAAGAAAAACGAAGTGAAAAATTTTAATTTCATTTTTATAATTTTTAAATTGTAAAATTTTCTTTTCGTTTAATTTATACTTTTCAGTAATTTTTCTTAAATTGAAGTTTAAAAATTTATTTTTGGGGTTCCACAAAGGGTGCACAAAGAGTAAAAGTGTAACCCTATGGTTCACGTCACAAAGTCTATCCGTCTATTACAACCCTCTATCTGTGCAACCGTATTTTAAAGATTCTTGGAATAATAATAAACTTTAATGAACTTTACTTCTATAAGCCAGCAGAATGTTAGGCTGAGACGATGCAATGAATGGCAAAGCTGCAAGCGGCGTAAAATTAAAACATACGAAATGTTTTTGAAAGGGCCATGAGATAAATTTTGAACAGCTGTGTTTTGAATTTTGCTCCTGAGCGTCAATAAACAAGTTGAAAAAATAGATATCAAAATAAACTCTTTTAGAAGTTTAAACAAGCCTTTGCTGTGCAAATAACAGTAGCATATGTCATTCATTTTCATACACAATGGGCAAAGCTTTTCGGAAATTGGGGCTATGCGAAGGCACATGGACGAGACATTCTTTTATTAACCTCCGAATGGGGCCTTGCGAACGGAGTTCAATTTAACGCTCGTAAAACCAAGTGCTGCATGCTTTCGCACAGGCCTACGGCTGAATTTGCTACCTCATCTGTAATTATGGGTGATACATGTATTGAGGAATCGGAAGCTCTCGATGCTCTTGGCATGAAAGTTCAATACGATGTTCAAAGGAACAGGCATATTTTTCATGTCTCAAAAGAACCATTCAAGTGGTTTTCTGAATAGATGTAGAAGTACTTCACTACATCTGATCTCTTAGCTATCTACGTCACCGTTATTAGACCACAAAATGGAACACAACTCTCTTGTATAGGCTGGTGCTCCAAAGACTATTTTGAATTTTCTCGATCACGTACAGGGAAGAGCGAAGAAGCTCAACGCTGACAGTAGGGATCCAACTCTATTGATTTATTGGAGCATCAACGCAATGTGGGGTATGTTTCACTGTTCTAACGTTAATTAGTTGGTTAGTTAGTTAGTTAGGAGTGGCAGCCTCTCACGACGAAGCTCACTTGAGCATAACTGTATGGCCCGTTGTAATACCACAAAGAAGGCGGCGCGACTCCTCCTACCCAATTGAGAACCATGAAGATTCCCGGATGAACTTCGCTATGTCCCCTATAGAGTGAAATGATAGCTCCGTAAGAGTCCCGAAGAAAGGAGAGCAACGAATTCTAAATCTTCTTCGAGACAGGGATGGGAAATTGCAGGTGGTTGTGAAGAAAGTGCAACTTGATACTCATGTTACATCCGAGCTTTTGAAAGCCACTCATCAGTTGTTCAACGTGTTGAGGAAATTCAGAATTTTTCTTATATCCCAGAAAATTTTTAACAAGCCAAACAAATTCATTCCATGTAGCTTTCTCAATCTCTGTAAAGTTTGTGTCTTTTATTAATGATCTTATTTGTGACCCGTCAAAAATCCTCGCTCTTATCTTTTCTGCACTCAGTATTGGAAACTTTTTTGATATAAAAACTAAACACTTTCCTTTTTTATCAAGGCCTCTTACAAATTGTTTTATAAGTCCTGGTTTTATGTGTAAAGGAGGCAAAATTATACGATCCCTTGGTACTAAAGGTGGGTTTATCACTTTCTTTTATTCCACAACTAACGCTTCCCGAGGAGGCCAATCTTTTTTAATCCAATGTTGGCATTTAACTCTACTATCCCACAGGAAAATAAAACAGGGATATTTCGTGTAACATCCCTTCAAAATACGAAATAATTTTCTTCAACAAAATATTTAATGAGGTTTTGTTCTCTTGTTCGGTAATCAGAAATTTTGGTTTCTCTTGTTACTTAATTTCTTTCTTTTAGCCTAGACGCCAAAATTTCTAAAGCAGCCTTTGACAGTCCCAAATCTCTGACAAATCGTTTAAATAATTTTAGTTGAATAGTTTTGGCGCTTTAAGGTCACATTCAAAATCGCTCTCAGTACTCTTAGATTTCACCTCAAGATACATAGGCTTATTCAGTGAGGCATCAGCTTCAGACCGAAGCAATATTTTAGGACTGGAAATACTTCTATGTGCGGACCGTATGGAAGGATATTCCCGTTTGGCTCGATTGTTTCGGTTAATACCAGTTATATTCACTAAACAAAAATAACAGTCGTCGTGGTGGTTCAAATTCAATCAAAAATTGAACGCCATCAAAATGATCAAAATGCAGCATTCTTCGCATCTACTTAGGTTGTGTATATTGTAAACATCATCTATTTAACAAACTAATCAGTATTAATTTGGTTAGACGAAGTCAACACACAACTCAAAGCATTTCTTTGTTGTTTTCTCTACAAATCGTTTTGTACATTTGTTTTTGTTTTGCTTTTGTGCCAACCATAGGTATGGCCAAGTATCACGATGGTAAATATTAATTTTGTGTGGTATGTGACACGCCCATTCGCAATTTAAAAAATATATATTTCCTATTTTGCCATAACAAACTCTCTATATTTTCAGTGAGTCGAAATTTACACCATGCAATTTTGATGAGTTTTACCGCATTTAGACTAGGCAATTTTTCATGAAACTTGCATGAAATTTTTGCTTGTTGGTGAAGCAGGAGGAGTAAGCAATATGGTATTACTGGGATTTTGAGGGTATATTATTTTTGCTTATGTTTATTTTTAAATAACTCATATCGCTGCAACTTAAATAAGGA
This sequence comes from Cistogaster globosa, assembly GCA_937654795.1. Lineage (NCBI taxonomy): Eukaryota > Metazoa > Arthropoda > Insecta > Diptera > Tachinidae > Cistogaster > Cistogaster globosa. The sequence goes on along the minus strand of OW569403.1, from coordinate 134,764,602 downwards.
ATTGAGAAAAAAATGCCTCAAAAAATTGCATAGTGTAAATCTGGACTTTTTTGTTTAATTCTTTTTTCATGTTGCAGCAATGTTAATTAATGATTAGCATAAAAAACTACATTGTTTACCCGTATTGCTTCACCAACAAACAAACATATTCATTCATATTAGTTGCATGAAAAATTGCATAGTGTAAATGCTGTATCACTGAAAATCGATAATAAAAATAAAATCAAATTTTTTTTACACATTTTTTATTTAAAATTAATTTTGTACTTCACGCCAAAAGACAAACTTATAACAATATGAGCTGATAATGGCAGCACTTAAAGGTCCAATCCAATAAATTCCTTGATTTTTAAAATTGTTGTTCCATAATGCAGGAGCAAACGAGCGGGCTGGATTCATACTGGCACCGGTGAAGTTGCCCTGTAAAAGAAATTAAAAAGACATTTGCCTTTATTCACTTTATTTTAATTGAATCTCTTGAAAATTTCTACAATTATTATTTTATTATTATTTAAAATAGTTTTCTAAGTTACTGCTCCAGTTAATTTTTTTTCTTAATAATAGTAGACATGAAAAAACATGTGATCTTAAGCATGATTATAAATTGTTACGTGCGCCAAGATAGCGTCGAAGAAATAGCGTCGATTTTGGGAATTAAAAACCGGGGAAAAAAACCGGGAAGTAAAATTCCCCGGGATTGGATATTTTGAATTAAAAAATAAAATAAGAATAAATTTTTGCATCTAGAAGAAGAAAAATTGATTTAAATTGTAAATAAATAAACAAAACATTTTTGTATTTAGAGAATAATTATAAAAAAGCGTTTTCCATGATCACAAAGAACGATTGCTGATGTTTTCCATGGAAACTATAACACTGTCGCCCATAATGGCCATACATTATTAAAATAGAGATATTAATGAACAAAAATTGACAACCGTGCAACAATTCCGCCGAGCCGTTTTCGAGAAAAGTGGCTTCATCCTGAGTGGGCACAAAAATCGTTGCTAATGTTTTCCATGGAAACTATAACACTGTCACCCATAATGACCATACATTATTAAAACAGAGATATTAATGAACAAAAATTGACATGGCCATTATTGGCGACAGTATTATAGTTTCCATGGAAAACATTAGCAACGATTTTTGTGCCCACTCAGGATGAAGCCACTTTTCTCGAAAACGGCTCGGCGGAATTGTTGCACGGTTGTCAATTTTTGTTCATTAATATCTCTATTTTAATAATGTATGGCCATTATGGGCGACAGTGTTATAGTTTCCATGGAAAACATTAGCAACGATTTTTGTGCCCACTCAGGATGAAGCCACTTTTCTCGAAAACGGCTCGGCGGAATTGTTGCACGGTTGTCAATTTTTGTTCATTAATATCTCTATTTTAATAATGTATGGTCATTATGGGTGACAGTGTTATAGTTTCCATGGAAAACATTAGCAACGATTTTTGTGCCCACTCAGGATGAAGCCACTTTTCTCGAAAACGGCTCGGCGGAATTGTTGCACGGTTGTCAATTTTTGTTCATTAATATCTCTATTTTAATAATGTATGGTCATTATGGGTGACAGTGTTATAGTTTCCATGGAAAACATTAGCAACGATTTTTGTGCCCACTCAGGATGAAGCCACTTTTCTCGAAAACGGCTCGGCGGAATTGTTGCACGGTTGTCAATTTTTGTTCATTAATATCTCTACTTTAATAATGTATGGCCATTATGGGCGACAGTGTTATAGTTTCCATGGAAAACTTAGCAACGATTTTTGTGCCCACTCAGGATGAAGCCACTTTTCTCGAAAACGGCTCGGCGGAATTGTTGCACGGTTGTCAATTTTTGTTCATTAATATCTCTATTTTAATAATGTATGGCCATTATGGGCGACAGTGTTATAGTTTCCATGGAAAACATTAGCAACGATTTTTGTGCCCACTCAGGATGAAGCCACTTTTCTCGAAAACGGCTCGGCGGAATTGTTGCACGGTTGTCAATTTTTGTTCATTAATATCTCTATTTTAATAATGTATGGCCATTATGGGCGACAGTGTTATAGTTTCCATGGAAAACATCAGCAATCGTTCTTTGTGATCATGGAAAACGCTTTTTTATAATTATTCTCTAAATACAAAAATGTTTTGTTTATTTATTTACAATTTAAATCAATTTTTCTTCTTCTAGATGCAAAAATTTATTTTTATTTTATTTTTTAATTCAAAATATCCAATCCCGGGGAATTTTACTTCCCGGTTTTTTTCCCCGGTTTTTAATTCCCAAAATCGACGCTATTTCTTCGACGCTATCTTGGCGCACGTTAAATTGTTTATATTTTCGTTAAAAATTTTCATCAAGATGCATATCCAAATATCCATTATGTTTTTGCTTACATAACTTGCAACTGGATTTTACCCAGTTTCTTATACCTCAAAGTGTATTGAGTAAATGAGAGTTGTATTCTTTATATCTACATTTTCATTATAAAATACGTTACTTGAGTGAAATAAAATTGAAAAAAAAAACTAAAAATATTTGAAAGCGATTAGTTTTCAAGAGTGCGATGAGTTTTTCCGAAAAGTATAAAAGAAAATAAATAAAAAATTAAAGCCTTAAAATCGACTGATTTTCAACACAATTACAAAAATTTCTTAAAAATGTTTACGTGATATTTTCTATTTCTTTGAAATTTTCTAAATTAATTAGAATTGTGTAAAGTAGGATGGGCTAATTTTAAAAGATACTTCTGGTCTTGGGTTGTTCCGAAACGATCTATAGCCGTCGAGCGATTCCCTAAAAAACGGTTCGGATTTTCACTAAAACTGCTTATTTATCGTTTAGAGTTCCGAGCGAATTGAAATGAACATAAAGAATAAAAAATAATTTTTTATTAAAAATAAATTGAATATTTAAATCTTTAATAAATTACAATTAATAAAAACAAATTTAAATGAATTTTTATTTGTGGTACTGAAATATAACAACAAACAAATCTTTTGCTTAAAATCCATCATTTATTATCTTCTTTAACAAATTAAATTAGTTGCAGTTTGTGGTTCTTTCGTTTATTTAGAGTAAAAGTAAAAAAAGAAACGATGAACAAAAGGAAGGATCTAGTTTCTTTAGTCCCTTTGAATAGTCGAAACGATTCGCAAAACGAAACGATTTTTGCCAAATCCAAGACTTTGGCAAACGTCCACATACATTTATAAATAATTTTTTTTCTAAAATTTTTATGAAATAAAATTAAAAAAATAAGCCTTAAGTTAAAAAACTAAATTTTAATTCAATTTTAATTTAAAAAAAATTATTTTACTCAAAAGATCACTACATGACATTAATTTTTCGGGGATATGGCCTTTTCGGCTGTTCTTGACGAAGCTCATACTGGACATCCAATTTTGAACCAGTATGTCACGAATAATATGAACAATGTTGGCCTCCAAGGCGCCAGTGTTTTCCGTTTTATCAACATAAACCAGTAACTTAATACAGGCAATAATCAAATCGCACAATTTTGGATTCTTACTGACGCTTCTTGAAATTTTCATGTTTTCAAATTGGTTGCGGTACCGTTTAGCACGTTATTCAATCGTTACATTTTTGAAAAAAATAAGGTCCATTGAAGCTATTAGCGTGTAATGCAAACGCTATATTTTTCTTCATATAATTAGATCTGCAATTTCTTTTATTTGTCAAAAAAGAAGGCTCGTCGTTGAGAATACTTAGTTTTACGTTTTTCAATTTTGCCAATTAATAACTGATTTTGTAAAGAATAGTAACCTGGTAGCCCTGTTTAAACGTCAATTTATTTATGATAATTTTTCAGAATGAACAAATCATAAATGTCAAAATGTGAGCATAGTTTGACAGTTAACTCCTGCGTAATTACTAAAAAAAAGCCTTAAACATTCTTAGTTTTTCTTTTTAAGTAATTCTGTTTTGTTGATTGGAGTTACTTCTCTAAACTAGATTTGTACCAAATTATATGGTACAATTAGAGGTAGGCATGGCGGTTTGCTCACTGCTTCGAAAGACGGATATCGCTGATTTTCAATAGCAAAATTTTCAAAACTCTATCTGATCGATTGGCGTTTTTTAATTTTTCCTGGCATATTTAGTGCCTTGGCAAAGTTGATTTTAATATTAACACGGAATAACAGAATATATATTCTATATGTACCCTTTTTCCACTTATGGTGAAGGGTATAAAAATATTTAAAATTAACAATCACAATTTTATGCTTTTTATCTCTGTTGCAAACGATTAATTCGTCTAAAAAAATTTTATGAAAATCACAGTTCTTAATTATTTGTACATAAATTTTTAGAAGAGTTAATTGTTTGGTGGTACACAGGGTAATTTGAATGTTCCCTCTACGAAACAAAATGAAAAAAATATAATTTCTAAAATAATAAAAAGCTAACATTATCAAGATGTACTTACAGCAGAGCAAGCAAAACCAACAACAGCAAAACAAAACTTAAGTGGAATAGTTTGTCTGTATTCAGCATTTCTGGGATCCCAAAAGCTACAAGCGAGTAGAACTATTGTGGCCGAAATGACAAACTCAATGGCCACAGCTTGCGTGTAACTTAGTTCTGGATGTGGCAAAGTAAGACAAAATCCACTATTATCCGGTCCGGTTGGCAAAAAAGATTTCGGTATTATAAACATTAAGAGGGCATAGCCCGCTAAGCAACCTAACAATTGAGCACAAACATAACACAAAGATAATTGGGCATTTATTTGTTTCATGATGTAGGCAGCCAATGTTATGACTGGACTTAGATGAGCTCCAGATACGCAACCTAGAGATTGAATGATTATCATAACGACAATGCCAAAATTCAAGGCAATTTGTAATAAACTATTTGCAAAACCAGCGCAGCCCAAACAGCCAAGAAATACTAAAATGGCGGTGCCAATAAATTCAGCCAGAACGCAGGAAACTTTGTCGGATGTAATGGGTTTCATAATTTAAACAAAAACTTAAAACCGTAAGAAAGTCAAATTAAATTTTAAATACTAAATTTAGTCTGCTGCAAATTTATTGAAAGACTAAACTATTTAGATTTAGAAACAGACGTTGATACTAAAAAAAATATATTTCTTTTTTCTTTTTTTGTCTTTAGTACAAAAAAAATTTCTTTGCTTAAGGTCGAATTTTATTTACCCTTCGTCAAGTCTTTGCTCTACCGTATACTTCTTTCTCATAAAATAAATATGTAAAAAGAAAATTATTTTAACGTTCCATTAACCAGTTAAAATTAATTCACCACATGTCAGTTTGATTTCTATAACACCGATGTCTTATAATTTTTGTTTCTATTTTAAATATTTAGTTTTGTTACCAACGATTTAATGATTTCAATATACCGATGTTAACATTTAAATATAAATCGTATCTTGGCAAATTATTTTATTTTATTGTCAAGTACATCTTTCTTGAAATAATCTTATCTTTATGCCGCAAGATATTACGCTCGCGATAAAACTTAATAAAAAAATTTTATATGGATAAGGATTTTGTACAAGGTCTCATTAACTGAATAATAAAGAAGCAGAGCTACTTCTCTTATAATCGAAAGAACATTGCGTTATTATTGTTGTAAAGTAACCAGTAGAACAGGTTGCCCCTTTCTGAAAAGAAATAAAAATTCTAGAGGTAAAAGATTCTTTCGATATCTAGTTCTACACCTTTGCAAAATGTTATTGTATTTTCAATAGCATCCAATCAACATCGATCCCCTGTTATCAGAAAACGTGGTAAATCTAAAATACATTTATTATTAAAAATATATTATAGCTGTCACTGATTTATTTTTAAGTCTTTTATTGCTTTTTTTTACCAATTTCAAAATTTAAGTACTCAGATTGACAGATATCGTATAGTATATTTTCATTTGCTTGACATTTGTCGTTTTGGGACACTGTTAAAATTAGGAAAGTTATAGGTGCCCATACACGACATGTTTTTTACATTTGACATATCAAATTTGTCTGTAAAACACATACATGTCGTGTAGGGCTGTTAAAACATTGCTTCTGTAAAATACATGTGGAAAGTCATCTGACAAAATTTCATTTAGAACGTGTTCTATTTTGATCTGACAAACCAGCTGACATCAGCTGTTTTTATGAATCTATGCCGTATGAACACAATCAACGGCGGTTGAGCATTGACGGTAGCATAAGCCGACTAAAGATAATATTTTTTAGCAACAATTATGCAAATTTTGTATCATTATTCAATGCAAACTGATCTTCTTCATATCTTTTTAGTAAAAAAAAATAATTAAAATTGACAAGTCTTCAGTAACTCCACAACGCCAGCAAAAATATTTTAAGACGACTACAAGCCATTTTAAAACCGGACGGCTTGGATATTTGTACAGTAAAAAAGCGAATTAATTAAAAAAGGAAATTCTTTTATTTTTGATTATAATTTAATTGCTGTTACAATTGAAATAACACTACACAATTCAATTGTTTTAGTTTCTAAATCCATTTTTTTAATAATCACTTTTAACAAAAAACAATTTAAATAAAATTTGCGAGCAGATCAGCTGTTGTAAACAAATAATAGTTATGTCAGGCGTAATTATACATGTACGTTTGTGACCAAATATTAAAGTCTTCTGTAAAATACCAATTTTGATACACATGCAAAATTACATATGACTTACACAGATAAAAAGTCAGATGTAAAAAACATGTCGTGTATAGGTACCTTAAGTAAACTACATACGGTTTTATTGACTTTATACGGTTTTGAGAGGTTTACAATATATATTTTTGTGGCTAAACAAATAAAGATTTTGTATTAATTTTTTTATGTGCAAGTATATATTTGCAGCTACTTATTCTAATTTTTAGAAATATTTTGTTTAATATTTTGAGATAAAAAATTTTATTCGAAATTAAAAAAAGATTTTTTTTGGAAAATTTTTGTCAAAGAAAATAAGTGAAAAGGGTTTTGAAAGTGATCTTTATCGCGATCCTAAAAATGTTATATACAACTAAAAAATTATTTTATACTACTTTTATACTGTAGAAAAATAAGCGCGTTTTTGCGCCATCTTTTGCGATTTTTTTAAAATTTTACCTTTTTCTGTTTTTTCTCATGTTGCACAAGTAGATACGAATAGGAAACCTTTTTAAATTTATAAAATGTTTTTGTTTTTAGTAATTGAAGGTGGATTTTTTTTAATGGAAAAAGTGAAAAACTGGCAAATAAAATCTAATGCAGACAAAGCCATTGTTAACGCGAGAAAAAAATATAAAAAAAATTTAGGAGTGAATTAAAGCTAAAAGTGGATGTACCGAAAGCTGGATTTGGAAACACCAACGATGATATCACTAGCAGAAGAATTTTATTTTTTTAATATAGATTTAGCTGTAGAAATATCTACAATTGAATCTGATTTTATACACCGAATCAAGCGTTCACAAAATCCAAATGCAAGAGTTTGCCGATTATTGCTTAAATACTGCAAAACTTTACGTTTCGATATATGAGTGGCATTCTATGTTACCTAAAATGCTCAAGATGTTAATGCCTGACTCAACTGTTATGAATGAGGCATTGTTGCACATTGGGTTGTTATCAAAAGAAGGGGCTGAGGCGTGAAATAATAATTTCAGGCTTTACAGGCAGAATTTTGCTAGAAAGTTTTCCAAGGTTATGTGTAACGTAAATATAGATGACTCACTATTTACTAGTATATGACCTACTCCAAACAGAGATCACTACCTTTTAAGAAAAAAGCAATTTCTTTAATGCTTCCACTTGTACTTAACGCTGAAGAGCAATCAGATTGGAAAGAGGCTCTTGAAGAATCAGGCGAAGAAGAACTTGGCACTCATCATCATTTTAGTGCAAAGGAGAAGTTGTTTTAAATAAATTAATTATTATACATTTAGATAAAATGTATCGTTATAACCATAAACAAATACTATAAAATAACAAATTACAAAAATATGTTTTTAATAATATTCTTGGCAGGCAAAAAAATATTAAAAAAAATTTACAGAGACTTTTTGGGGTGAGATTAATTTTAAAAGGCATATGAATCAAATAATATTTAATTTCAACGCCCACAAAATTGGGCATGGCTAAAAAAAGTACTTTAGAATCTATTGAGTCCAATTTTAATTTTTTGAACATTCGTTGACCTCAAAAATTTCAATTGCTAAACGGACGGAAAATAAAAAAAGAAAACTTGCATTTTTCTGAGGTAGGATTAGTTCTTCTAAGGGGAACTTTTTTCTCTTTAATCCTATTTTTGTTATTTTAGGGCTTTAATATTCTATGACTATAAGAGTTTTTTTTTTGCAAAGTTTGATTAATCTAGAAGCATAGCATAGACTAAAAAAAGTAATTTCTGGCTAGATTGGCAATATACCCCAGGGTAAGAGTAAGTCGATAAGAGTAAATCGTTGGACAAAATGAAAAACCATTTAACCTACAAAAAAATTTATATTAAATGAAATGAATCTCGTTTTTCACTCTGTTCGTATGACTTCAGCATACTGGCGTTAAACAGAGCCCCAAGCGAACAAAAACAAAAAAGTTTATGGTCAATGTGTTGTTCGTTGTATTTAAAAGGCCTTTTGTGGGCAACTAGCAAACCCTTAAGGAAACCAGTTAACAACTAAAACACACGCAAATCAATACTTTTTCTGAGGTAAAAAATATATAAAATTCATAGTATTGATTAATGCAATCTTTTATTTAATCAATCAAGTTTGAGATATGGGAATCTTTAATTTCTTTCAAAAATTTGCGTTAAATCCACTGACTTTGAGTTTTATGTCAATAAATTATTTTTATTGCCTGCGTAAGACTCTTAATTACTTCTTAAAATTTTTATGATTCGTCTACTCACAAAAAAAAAAAACTCAAGTCTGCGAGAATTGTGCATTTGCATAGCGATTCAGAAATATAAGTTAGTGGCATCAATGTAGTGCCATTCAAAACTGAACCAAGACTACGCTTTATAGCAAAGTGAAGTCCTTACAAAATCAGACATTTAGTTAATTTAAAAGAGAAAATATTTAGCTCACTAAATTATTGTATCTGGCATTGCCCTGGTCTAATTTTTAGCCTTTTTTAGGCTCTTGACAATCTATTAAATTCTTGTTTACTATGGGTCTTTACTCCGAAAATATGAGAAACAATTTTTTGTAATCAAAAGAGTAATTTGGTAAAGCAAGATGGAGAATATCAACGAATTATTAAAAAAGAGTATACTTTTAATCGACTGATTGAAATTAAAGAATTTTTTTTTTTATTCTTTAATAATTTTACTTTCCACTAATTTAATCTTCTTATTAAAAAATAATAAAAATATCACACACTTGTTCTGTGTATTTTAGATGCAAAATATCACGAAATTTCTCATTTCTGGGGTGCGAAACACCGCAAGCAAATAAAATCAACGTAAACGTTACATTAAAATCAATCGTCAAGGCTTATGGTGATGTAGAAATCATCATCGCTGTTTAACGTTAAGAATGATTTCGGTACCATATACATCAACAGCCAACGAAACTTCCAAGGACTTGAGTAGAAACATAACCCAAAAATAAACACAAAGAGATTTGATCCACCGATAAACAACCAATCCTTCTCTCCATATTATAGAATTAAACAAAGGGATCATTATTTTTCATAAACTCCTAGGTATTTGACACTGTCCTTAAATTTGATTTTATTGCCATTTAACAATGACTTAAAATTTTTGCTTTCCGTGCCAACAGAATATTTGCACTTTCCGGAAGCATTTTGTAAACATCTCCCTGTACTCCTCTTAAGATTTTTATTTTTAAGATTGTAATCATTTGTTCTTTCTTTTCATTCAAGTCAGCTAAATAAATACGCAGCCTTAAGGTATGCAATGATTTCATGAGTTAAATCATAATGCAATAGTTTTGAAGAAGAGTATATAAATTGAAATCACTGTACTAAAATTTTATTCAACGAAGTGTTGCCAATAAACAAGGATATTTCGAAGATATTTCAAGGTTGTTTTATGGTTTTTTGTTTTATTTAGGTACCAGCAGGGCCCACGACTTCGTTCGAGTGTCATTTATAATTTTCTTAAAAATCAAATTTAGAAAATGTGTTTTTAAATTTTTTAAATATTTATTGTAGAGATTTGTTAACAGCGTTAAAAATTTTTAATCTATAAAATTAAAATATTTTGACAACTATTAAAGTACTACTCTACCTTTCTAGTTGCTCTACGCAATGAGATATTTGTATGAAATTGAAACAAGGTTCTAAGAGACCTCCACACAAAATTTTATTCAAATCCACCCAGCAGTTACGACGTACAGACAGGCAAAATTAAAAAAAAAACATTTTATATAGAGAAATGACCCCATTACTGTTATAATGAAATAGATTTAAATACGAGGGCTGCTATATATAATTCTGGCCTGGCAACACTGAGTGCTGCCAAGTGCAATCTGACATTTCCATTGGAAAGTTTGTCATTTTTAAGCATAATCGTACTCAAAACGTTTTGACGTACGACCATTATTTGTGTTGTTTACAGTGACTTGAAAAAATTAATATAGAAAAAAATGGAATTTTTTCACAACTTTCAACGTGGATTATCACGACAAGAGTGCATTGATTAACTTAAATCTTTGTATGGCGATGAAGCACCATCCTATAGCACTGTGAAAAATTGGTATAATGAATTTAATCGCGACCGAAGCTCGCTAAAAGACGAATTCCGTGGAAGTCGTCCAAAAACGGCTGTTGTGCCAGAGAACATTGATGCCGTGCGTGAACTCGTAATGCAAGATCGACATGTGACATACCGAGAGATAGAGACATCCTTGGACATTTCTTCCACCAGCATACATTCGATACTGCATGAACACCTGGCCGTAAAAAAGGTTTGTTCTCGTTGGATCCCGCACAATTTTAAAGTCGGACGGTCACTTCTGAGTGGTACACTACATTTTGTTTGCCTGAAGGGATCGGAGAAATTCGAAAAACCAACAAGAGAAGACGAATCATTGTTCACCATGACAATGCGAGCTCTCACATCGGCTCAAACCAGAGCGTTTTTGACCGGCCAAAACGTCGAATTAATGGGTCATCCGCCGTACAGCCCTCACTTGGCACCTGATGACTTCTTCTTGTTTCCGCACATCAAGAAAAAAATGCGTGGTCAACGATTTTCGTCGCCAGAAGAAGCTGTTGAAGTGTTCAAAAACCATGTTTTAGAGGTGTCTCAATCGGAGTGGAAAAAGTGCTTCGACAACTGGTTTGAGCGCATGCAAAAGTATATAAATCATGCTGGAGAATACTTTGAAAAACAATAAAACCATTTTTGATTATAAATATTCGCATTTTCACTATTAGGCCAGAAATATTTAGAGCAGGCCTCGTATAATCGTATCATTTTAATTAAATATTCGAATTTTTTTTTTCTTGTTTATGTTTTTTTATTTGCATTGAAAGCCGCTGTGTTCAGTTGCAGTAATTAAAATTATGAATTTACACTTTTTTTCTTTAAATTTTAAAATCTAATAAATCTAAAAAATCTTAAAAGGCCAGGCAATTCGTGTAAAATTAAACCGAATCAAATAAAATGTGCAACCTAGAAAAATTATTTACAAGGAAATTCAATGATATCTGTTTCAATATGTTCTTCAGTCGCACCACAGGCAACAAAATAGGCAAAAATAAGCCACACGGTGTTTATACATGTTAAACTCCTGTAAATACCTAAATGAATTCAATAAAAATTTATTGTGTTTTTTAAATCGCAGACATGATATATTTCATTAAATTACATCGTTGTTGTTCAGATCTAAGCAAAAGTTTGATATCAAAAAGAACTCTTAAATTTTCAAAAATGATAACTATTGTGAACACATAAAAAAGGAATAAAATATTTTTCATCGCCCAGTTCAAATGCCCTAAACTATTTACTTGAAGTTTAGTACAAAGATTTATTTCCTGATGTATCCACAAAAAAGGAATAATTGAAAATTCGAAATTTACAAATATAAAAGAGAAAACATTCTCCCACAGATGCATAATTCAAATCCTGCAATATTCTCCTTCTAGTTTTATTTTGGGACCTCAAAAATGATAAAAAATTTTAATTAAGTAACTCAATTGTACCCCGTTTATATTCTAAAACAATAAAGCAAGTAAAAATTTCAATAAATTGCGGTAATTTTTGAAAAATCACTACCAAACTTGAAGGGGTAAAAATTGTGATCCTTTTCAATGATTTTTATCAAAATTATTACTTCTTAAAGGAGATTATTAAGGCAACAAAAAACGTAAATACGTGAAATTTATGACTATAATATGGGTCATTTCTTTAGCCCGATATAACTTTTTATTATTAAAATTAACTCTAAAAATTGAATTTTGGTAAACAATTTAGTCCTATTATTTTCAGTAGACTCTGGAAAATTATTGTGAATATTCCCATGCTTGAACAACGCTCTTAAATCATCCAAGTTTGCTATGAAAATCAGTCATCATTTCGAGCAACCTATAGACGACTTCGGGATTTTAATGGTGCACATAATCGTCTTTCTGGGCAAGCCATCTGTCGAACTGTGGATAGATTTCGTACCACATACTCTCTAGAGGAGGCAATAATGCCAACACGTCGAATAAATGTGCGTACTAAAGAGAATATCGCTGCTGTAAACGAAGCTGTGGAAGAAGAAGAAGATCCAAATTTGTCGAATCCTAGTCGGTCGCAGAAATTTGAGCTCTTTCCGTCCGCTAAGTGGAAAATTTTGCGCAAAGATCTTGACCTAAGCCCGTATAATATCCAACTAGTGCAGGATTAATAGCCACGAGACCATTACATACGTCGGTTTTTCGCCTAAAACAGTTAGTAACTGACCCCTTATTTTATTGCCAAATTGTGTTCAGCGATGAGGCTCATTTTTGGCTTAACTGGTTTTATAATAAGAAAACTGCCGCATTTGGAGTGAAACCAATCCACAACTTACCCTACAGACTCCACTGAATCCAGAAAAATTCACTGTTTGATGTGTCTTACACGCTGGTGGCATCATCGGACCTTTTTTCTTCAAAAATGAGGCCGGATCTCAAGTAACGGTCAATAGAGATCATGATTAATGATTTTTTGTTTGAAAATGTGGATGAAATTGATACGGATGAAATGTGGTTTCAACAAGATGGCTCTACGTCCCATAGGGCGACCGCAACCATTGACTTTTTGAAATCAACATTTGGCGATAAGTTAATTTCGAGAAAAGGACCTGTCAATTGGCCTCAAAGGTCATGCGATTTGACACCTCTCGATTATTTCCTTTGGAGTCACGCAAAGTCACTGGTTTATGCTGATAAACCATCAGCAATTGACGCTTTGGAGGTCAACACTGTTCGTGTTATTTGTGACTTACAGCCAGCAGTACTTGAACAAGCGATCGAAAATTGAACGACTAGAATGGCGATAAATGATTTCATATCATTTTTTAATATTAATGCCATGTGCTAGTCTTTCGTACACAAAATATTCTTAATAACAATTTAATTTTTTTTTTTTGCTATTTTTACGATTAAAAGTTCGATCGGGCTTAAAAAAATACCCTTTATATAAATTTTATCAGCTTAAATAAATCACATGACATCTAACTGTCCTCATCACTCGTTATCAGTATTTTTTATAAAACAAATTTGATAATTTTATTTTATTTTTTTATTTATTTATTACACATAATTAAAATCTAAATTAAATAAAATGTATAAATTCTTTCAAAAACAAATGCAATCAAAAGCTTAAATTTTATATAATTTAATCTAAAATATAGATTTCATTAAAATTTAATTGAACTACAATTTGAGAAAATAAAAGTAAATGTACGACTAAAAAGAAAAAGTTTATTTCACTTTTGACAGATAAAAAGCAAATCTTTGTGTGAATGAAAATGTTCATTACATTCTTTAGCGAAGAGAATTGATGAATTGTTGCTAAGAAAAAATTATTATATAGCAACACTGGCACTATAAAAGCTATTTTGCCAGCCAACAAAAAGTAGAAAAATAAATGCTTGAGTTTGGTTTTAAGACAACGGAATATCTTCCATGGCACGCAACTTGTGATGAACAGCTTCTTCCTGAACTTCACGTCTGAAAACAACTTTGTAGCCGTAAGCAGCAACGGCGCCACCTAACATTGGACCCAGCCAGTAAATCCAATGTTGTTCAAAATCATAGTTCCACAAAGCAGGAGCAAAAGAACGGGCAGGATTCATACTGGCACCAGTAAAAGGACCCTACAAAAAGAAATCAGAAATTTATATTTTTATTAAAAAAAATAAAATTGAATTCCCTAAAACTTACAGCTGTGATAGCCAAGCAGGCAATAGCTAAACCAAAACGAATTGGTACTGAATCGTGAAATTTAGCATTACGGGGATCCCAAACGCCACAGCATACAATAATTAAAATGGCAGAAATTATAAATTCAATAGCAAAACCCTGCATGGATGTTACATCGGCATGAGGCACTGTTACGCACAAGTTGTGAGCAGCTTCGGGTACTTTAATAGTTGACTCAGGCAGCACAATCTTCAACATGCCATAGCCAATGAAACCACCCAACATTTGTGCACAGAAATAAACAATGGCCATGGGTGCCGAAACCATATCGTAAATAAAGGCAGCAAGTGTTACGGCAGGATTTAAATGAGAACCGGATACGCAACCGAAACACTGGATGACAACCATAATGACCAGACCAAAGTTAAGACACATTTGCAGATGATTATTGGCAAAAGTATCGGTCTTGACACAACCCATGCAACCTAAAAACACCAGCAGGCCAGTGCCAATGAGTTCTGCCAAAAAGCAACAAATCTTATCCAGTGTTGCCGTCTTCATTTTTTTTTGTCGTTTCAAAATTTAATCCAGCAGCTGCAAATAAAGAAATAAAATTTTTTTTTAATGTTTTCAAATGTAAGCAATTTTAAAATCAATAAAAAGAGTATTTTTTAATCAATTAAGAGTGAATTGAGTAAACTTGTCGACTGAAAACTCGTGTATAAAGCTAAAGCCTATTTTGCTTTTATAGGTTCCCCGTAAATTTCTACTGTCTGTCTAAAACGCTTTAAAAGCTTGGCTACATGTATCGAATTACCTGAACTATTGGAGTACGCTTTAATTTATAGTTTTGAATATTTTATAACGATCATTTTATAACGATCATGGTTATTGATATTCTGTCCAGTTTTCAATTATTTGTCAAAATTAAGGCCTACATAGGTTTATTTACACTACCTATGCGGACACCCTTTAATTTTTAGATTACTTTATTTTATATTACTTTTTGCTGCTGAAAGCCATAGAGATACGTAGTTTTTGGTGCCTCTTTGCGATTCATAATACACGTAAAAAACAAATAAGTAGTATCGGGACACCCTTTAATATTTTAAATAATGAACTGATTTTAAGTGTAACATTTCAAATAAAAAAAGAATTACTGAAATTACAGATTTCCGCAGGCACAACCATTTAAAACCATTTTTTTTATTGATTAAGACGCTTAAAATAAGTGATATTAAAAAAAACAAAATTCACGGTACTCAATGCTACAATAATAATTTTCCACGAAGTATTCAACTATTTTCCATCACTTTATACATTGAAGTATCAATCGTTTACACCACTTGAACTATAAACAAATAAATATTCATTCGTAAGTATTTATTTTGCAATTAAAATTAGTTGTGTAGCATTGAAGTGCTACAACTTCTTAAAAGCTTTTATAATGAACACTTCTCATTTTGGTCTATTGACCTAATTTGTTAACATAAGTTATAAGCAAAACTACCGCTATATTGAAACAACTACTTGTGGTTGAATTATTTACAGAAAAAAGATTTTAATCGAATAGATGTATTAGTGCATGTTTTTAAGTTTTTAATTTAATTAATTTTATTAAAAATTAACGCAACAACTTAAATGTAGTTTCTGCTTAAAAAAAAAATAAAGTCGTGTTTTATTCATTAAATTTTAATCTAAGCAAAAAACAATTAAAAGTGGCATATTCGGATATGCCGAATCTTATATACCCTTCACCATCTATGTAAATCTAGTTTATTGGAGTTACAATCAAAAAATCAAATGTCGGGGGACAGAGAATTAATAAACAAATTTGATCCATTTAAATAAAACAAAGTTGCAGAAAGAAACAGAAATGTCAGAAATACTCTAAAATTTACAAAATAAAACCTCTAATTTTTTCGAAATATCACAAAAAACCAAAAGAATCACACAAAAATTGATATCTTGAGTTAACAAAAATTTTTTAAAAATAATTAAGTTATAGTTTTTTATCACTACAGATGCAAAAAGAAATCACATTCAATCTTTTAATTTGTTCGTCTTAATTCTTGCAAGTTTCTAAAGTTTTTGTTTCTTCATTGATTACAGTCAGATCGCTGAGTGAATTTTAATGAAATTTGGAACAGAGATATCTAGGATGCAATTGGTAGGATGTTAGGATCCGTACAATTGTTTTATCTCCGAAACTAGTCATTCTTTTATAAAATTGCACTGAACCGATTATAATGAAATTTGAACCGTTCGAATAGACTCAATGGGTGTTGCAGTTTCTTAGATCTAATTAAAACATTGTTAATCTAAAATTACTAGAGCTCAAAGTAGATTTCAAAAAATTGCAAACGTAATCAACCGATGGTTGATATAATAACAAAAACAAATGTATAAGACAAGTTACAAAGAGAACAAAGAAGAAATACTTTAGTTTGTGTGTCTACTTCGTCTAACCAAATTATTATTGATACGAATACTCTCCGTATTCTTATTTAAAAAAGATAGTTAAATAGACGATGTTTACATTGTACACAATCTAAGGTAGATATAAGTATATAAAGAATGGTGAAGAAGGAGATCCAGAAAATTCTGCATTTCATTCTTCTGGTGTCTAATTTTTCTTATTTTCTTTGGAAAACGTCCGCATACATTTATAAATAATTTTTCTTTCTAAAAATGTTAAAATATTTAATTAAAAAATGACCTTAAGCCGAAAAAGTAAAATGTTAATTCATTTCTAATATCCACGGTTCAAATCCTAATTGCGAAATAATAAAAAATTTAAAAAAAAATTAAATATTTTTTTATTATAAAGTTCTTAAATAACAAACAAATGGATTTTTTTAAGTTTACTTTTGTCTATTCTAAAACTCACTGAGTAATTATTTTCTATACGATAATAATTGAAAAAATATGAATGTTTTATTCAACACAATTGGAATAATAAGATGTTTTTCTATTACGTCTGTAAGTGCAATTTATTGTTTGCTTTTTCATAATAAAGTAGTTTTTAATGAGCAAATACGAATAGATACGTTATCGCATAAAATCCTACTCTCGCTGTAGTTAACTTCAACGTTTTATATTCTTATTTACTGTCATACTTTTAAGCAAATATTTAACGTTTATAATATTTACAATAATATTTCTACTGTATTTTTAAAATGCAATGAAAACAAAGTACGCGAGTTGCTTATGGACGAAGAAATTACTTACTGAAAATATAATGTTAAGCGGCTATTACACGATCAAACTTGGCATGTGAGCCCAGCTTAATGACATGTCACTAAACTCGTGTAGTAGGGTAAAAACTGTGTTTGCCAGCGTTAATGGATGAGCTTCAATTTTTTTTTTGAGATTCAAACTCTTTCTCATCAAACCGTGCTCACATGCCATGTTTAAACGTCTAATAGCGGCCTTAATTGAAGTCTTAAACTGATATTTTTCCCCTTCTAAACCCACTTTTATAATTCAAATACTAAAAAAAATTAAGAAAGTTTAAACTACGGACGTGCTTTAACAAACTTAGGGGACGAATTACAGTGGGCTCTTTCGTCTTATTAACACAGTGAATATGGACAAGGGGTCATTATTTGGTAGGGGTTGTGGATAATGTTGGGTCATATTTGAAAGTTTTTGTTTTTTGGCTGTTACCTGACTTTACTAGGGCCATTGATGATGGTAAATATCAATAGACCCTTTTCTAGGATATTATAGGGTTATTTTTTAATGCTTTAATTTGAACTTTAATTTGCCGCTTTTTATGGGCCAGCAATATTGGATTCATTATCTAACGGTTTATCACTACGATATGCTTTAAAGTTCTTTCTGAAAGGTATTAAAGCTTAAGAGCATTCAAAAAACACAGGATACAAATAGATAATATGAAGCCTGTTTTGAGTTTTTGTGCTTTTATGCTTTTGTCTGGCCATTCCAAGATTGTGATAGGTCTTTCTGGGAGGTGTGGCTAGGCATTATAGAGTCCGATTTGTCAATGTTTTAATACATTGTTAGCTTCAGTCTTTCCATTGTTGCGATACTAATTACATGGCAGTCTCTTAGCACCCAGAGTTGGGAGAGACAAAAAAAAACTTTTCAGAGGTGATTCGATTTGTTATGCTTTTTTCTGCCTTGCGATCTACTTAAAGGTTATTCTAGCGAACGAAATTTTAAATGATGAATGTATTATTAAAAATACAAAATAAGCAAATCTTTATTGAAAACTTTAGCTTCATTTTAGCTTTATTAGGCCTATAAACCTAAACAGGATAGGAAAAACATTAGTGTGGATTTAATTTTTTATTGCGCAAGAGCTTATGTCTGGGCGCCTAAAACCAAACGTTTATTAGAGAAGTAAGTTCAAAATACGAGGGCTGCTATATATATTTCTGGCCTGGCAACACTGAGTGCTGCCAAGTGCAATCTGACATTTCCATTGGAAAGTTTGTCATTTTTAAGCATAATCGTACTCAAAACGTTTTGACGTACGACCATTATTTGTGTTGTTTACAGTGACTTGAAAAAATTAATATAGAAAAAAATGGTATTAACTCGTGAACATTTTCGTGCCATCATTTTTCACAACTTTCGACGTAGATTATCACAACAAGAGTGCATTGATGAACTTAAATCTTTGTTTGGCGATGAAGCACCATCCTATAGCACTGTGAAAAA
This sequence comes from Cistogaster globosa, assembly GCA_937654795.1. Lineage (NCBI taxonomy): Eukaryota > Metazoa > Arthropoda > Insecta > Diptera > Tachinidae > Cistogaster > Cistogaster globosa. The sequence continues at coordinate 134,745,562 of OW569403.1, read as the reverse complement.
TTGGTATAATGAATTTAATCGTGGCCGAAGCTCGCTCAAAGACGAATTCCGTGAAGGTCGTCCAAAAACGGCTGTTGTGCCAGAGAACATTGATGCCGTGCCTTAACTCATAATGCAAGATCGACATGCGACATACCGAGAGATAGAGACATCCTTGGATATTTCTTTCACCAGCATACATTTGATACTGCATGAACACCTGCCCGTAAAAAAGGTTTGTTCTCGTTGGATCCCGCACAATTTTAAGATCGCTCAAAAAAAGGCTCGTGTCGATTGGTGCAAAGAAATGTTGCAAAAATACGATTGCGGTGCTTCAAAAGACGTTTATAAGATCATCACAGGTGACGAATCATGGATCTATGCGTTTGAGCCCGAAACGAAACAACAATCGTATATGCACAATCTTCATAAAATATTTCCCATTCCCCACTTGAGAATATCGGATGTTCAAAGTTATTAGTTACTAGCAAAGCCCACAGCTTCGTCCGCCCTTCGTATCATTTCCAAGTTTCTTAAAATTAAAATTTAGGAAAATATGCTTTTAAACATTTGTTGCAGAGTTCTGCTAACAGTATTAAAAATGTTCCATCTACAAAAATAAAATGTCCTGAAAACTGTACCATTATACTGATTAAATTGGGTGACTTCACATTGGTATCTCTAGTTACTCTACGAAATGACATATTTTTATGAAACAAAAAGTATTCTATATTTGAACCAAGGTTCTAAGGGACCTTCTCACAAAATTTTATTCAAATCCATTCAGCAGTTCTTACGTGATGGAACACAGACAAACGGAGAGACAGGCAAAAATTACAAAAATAGGTCTTTTGTTTTCCATATCGATAACTATCTACAACAACATCAAAATTTTCCAAAAATATTTCATACACAGAAATGACTCCGTTACTGTTTTTATGTCTAAATAGATGAAAACAACACTTTAAGAAAGAGAGAGAGAGAGAGAGAGAGAAAGATACAGGCATATATTTCAGTTAGGTTAGGATACAAAAACATCTACTAAAACATCAGTTAAATTAATTTTGATTTTAAATATTTTAATCATCGACTAATTGAACAATTTCAGAAGTTTAATATTTCAAATTTTATTTTTATTTAACTTACAATTTTCCATAAATAAATGAACGAAGTTCAATGAGATGATAATAAAAATAACAAAACTGATACAAAACATTTAATCATAAAATTGATACCAACAACAATAAGTAAATAAATAAACCAAAACAATTTGATTGATGTCTTTTATTAAAAAGTCTCTAAAACAACAAAAAAAGCCTACAAAACCTATAAATGCAATTAAAGAGTTCAGAAGCTGTCATAATAATTGACGCACTTGTTGAAAACAATTCTTTTACAATAAATGAAACTACATTCTAGAATATTAAAATTGATTTATTTTTGCTGCTGTTTTTATTGTTGTTTACGCACTTCATTTATTAAAAAATCGAAATAACAAAAAAATATTGCAAATCAGTGCGTTAATAATAAAACTATAAATATTTACAACAACAAATTAAAAAACATTCAAAAATGACAACAATTCAACCAAAGAGGAGTGGACTGCCATGACAAATGCATCAAATTATCAAACAAAAATTTTGTAGAACTGTAAGTTTGATTTGCTAGTGTAGCACAGTGGGGTAATTAAGCAAAAATATTTTATTTTTACAATTAGTTGACTTTTATATAAGAAGCATAATATTTGCTGGATACATCAAAGATTGAAGAGCAAGTAGAGAAACAAAATTTTATTGTTTCTGCTCTTTAAAAAGATTCACAGCAACAAGAATTCTGAAAGTCTTTATTGCCATTCACGCATTTACAAGAAGCAATAAGTTTCTCTTTTGGTGATTGGTTCATGACCTTATACACAAGGCTGCCAGATCTTTTGGTATTAAAAGAAACTAGACATTTTAACTCATGTATAAGGAGAAATTGCAGTTAAGAGCAAAATGGCAATATTAACCAAAACGTCTAAAAAAAGATGCTTGTCATATTAGAAAAATTTATGTGTTGTTCAATAGTACTGTTAAAAAAATTACGAAATTAGATGCAAAATCGATAATTAATCTACAAATCGATAATTAATCTACATTATAAAAAATAATACTAAAAATAAAATTTTGATGAAAAATGTTTTCTTATTACTTTCAGTAAACTCTGGCAAATCATTACGAAGGGACTTACGCTGGAACAACAAATCATCTAAGTTTACTTTGAAAATCAGTCATCAATTCGAGCAGCTTAAAGACTACTTTGGGATTTTTATGGTGCACATAATCGTCCGTCTGAGCAAGCCATCCGTCAAACTGTGGATAGATTTAGCACCACTACTTTCTAGAGGATGCAGTAACCTCAATACGTTGAAGAAATGTGCGTACTAAAGATAATACCGCTATTATAAACGAAAGTGTGAAAGAAGATCCAAATTTATCGATCGCAGGAATTGGGCCTCTGTCCCACTGTTACGTGAAAAATTTTACGCAAAGATCTTGGCCTACATAAGTCCGTATTAGATCTATCTAGTGCAGGAATTGAAGCCACAATACCATTATGTGCGTTGTTCTTTCCCCGATTGGTCTCTAGAGCAGTAAGTAACTTACCCCTTTTTTTATCGCCAAATTGTGTTCAGAGATGAGACATTTTTGGCTTAACGAGTTTTATAATGAGAAAAATTGCCGCATATGGATGATACCAATCCACAACATATCCCACAGACTTCATTGCATCCAAAAAAAAAAATGCACCGCTTGGTGCGTCTTACATACTGGCATCATCAGAACTTATTTCTTCGAAAATGAGGCCGGATCTCACGTTACGGTCAATGGAGATCGTTACCGCACCATGATTAATGATTTTTTGTTTGAAAAATGGATGACATTGATCCGGACGAAATGTGATTCCAACAAGATGGCGCTACATCCCATACGGCGACCGCAACCATCGACTTATTGAAATCAAAATTTGGCGATAAGTTGTTTTCGAAAAATGGACCTGTCAATTGGCCTCAAAGGTCATGCGATTTGACACCTCTCGATTAGTTACTGTGAGCCCCCAGCTTTGGAGGTCAACATTGTTCGTGTGATTCGTGACTTATGGTCAGCAGTACTTGAAAAAGTGATCCAAAATTGGACGTCCAGAATGCACTTCACCATGAGCAGCCGCGGTGGCCATATGCCCGAAATTATTTTTAACTATTAATGCCATGTTCTGATATTTCGTATATAAAAATTCTTCATTACAATTTAATTTTTTGTGTTACTTTTTACAATTTAAAGTTCTATTTATAAATTATATTGTTAGATACTGTGAGAAGTGAACAGTTGATAAATGTGAGGTCTTAGATATTTCCAATTGCCATATCTAATAATTTTATTTACTTTCATATTTAATTATAATTTTTGTAAACATTCAATAATAAAAAGTCAAGATCAGTAGTCGAAATGAATATTCACAGTTCACCGGTAGCTACGCAGTTTAAACAATGAATCAATTATATCCCTGTATGCTTCATAAATGTGACAGTTTTAGGGCTCCGTACACGAAATCAAAAAATGTAGCACCATTGTTTTCGTTACAATGTCGGTCCGTCTGTCACAGCTTCCAAACTCTAGAACCGTAGTTGTTAGACTCCTACAATTTTCAAGGGAGATATATTACTACATCGGCTATAACAACAAATCCTAAAAAATAAAGGGTATTCCGAAAGTGACGTCATATTAATGAAAATGTTGTTAGTTTCAATACTGTTGCAAAGCAACAAGCAACATAGCAACGACTTAAACAGTGCGCCAATATTCACGTTGTTTTCACTTTTATATATGTCTTTAGCTTTTCAACCGTAGTAAGAACATGTTCTCAAGTATGTCTACTTTAAAAATAAACTGTAAAGAAAAATAATAGGGTGTTTCCAAAAGGTCGTGAATTTGATGAACATGGCGTTAAGCAGACGTTTGAAACTTGTAAAGAGAATGTACTGCTATGTTTGCTATTGCAGTGTTTCCGTGACATTATGATTTTTTGGTAATCTTTTCATTGACAATCTGTTTTTAACCGACTTCAAAGGACGGAAAAACCAAGTAACCAATTCGTCTGAATGTTGCTTTTTTATATTTGTGCCTGCAGAACTAAGTCATTTCTAAACAGACATTAAAAATTTTTTGTAATATAATATAAAATGCCTACAGATTGGTTCCGTTTTAACAAAAGTTCATAATCTTAAAAATTAAAGGGCGTCCCCATGCATCATACACGTGTTTTAAATGTATAATAATAATAATAATAATAATTTGACGTATGTGGCCAAGTTTTTGTGCTGTTATATACAGACAGCTGAAATTTTCAAAAAACCTGTATTGCTAAGTCTGCTATAACAACAGGTTTAAGATTTTAATTTAGAAATTAAAGGGTTTTCCCATATTTAAACTAAATTGATCTGTATGGACCTATCGTTTGAACCGTTATATACAAACACTTAAAAATTAAATAGAATGTCCACTACTTTGTCTCGTCTATTAAGAAGTATAAAAATTTAAAACTATATATAATAGGGTGTTACAATAGTTGCTGTTATTTGGTGCATATGACCAAACTGTTAAACAGTTGTAGACCGTTGATTAAAATTTGCACAGAAGCTTTAAATTATAAATTAAAGGGTGTCCCTATAGTTGATGTAATTTGACCTACATGGTCCTATCTCTAAAATCGTTACAAAAAAATTCTTAAAAATTAGTCAGAATGACTGTTACTGTATCAAGTATATAAAGTCTAAATATTTAAAATTAGAAATTAAAGGGTGCCCTAATGGTTGTAATTTAATGTTAATGGCCAATCTTTTAAACGGTTAAAAACTAACGCTGATAATTTAAGCGAATTTTGTTTTACTGTGTCAACAATAAAAAGTATAAAAAATAAAGGGTGACCACATAACTGCTAGTTTTTCTAGTTCAATCTGCATTCATATTTTGTTCTACGAAAAATAACAAATCCTGACGCAATTTCTCACGATTATTATAGAATAAATGTAAAATACAAGAAATTCGGTTTTAAGTTTGTCTGTTTTAAATTCGGGTGTTTTCCAAGAATTATTAGATGTTTTAATTATAATTTTTAACTTTTTTTATGAATTTGCACTTTTTAATGAAAACAAGAAGGAGAATAAAGTCAGAAAAATTTAAGGCAATGATTTTTAATGAAAAACTTTTAGAAACTATAACTGAGAGATAGATATTCAAGGGTATTTTTTAAGAACTATCGGAACACGAGTTAACATTTTCACATATTCCATAAAACTATTATATTAAATGTCATCGCAATCTTCCAAATAACCTTGACATTAACGTTTAATTCAATTCGAAGTACACATGCCTTTCGAGAAAGACTAAATATTACTTCTCGATTTTAAGGTCATTCAAATTTTTCTTGATGACTTTATCCCTGCACCCAATCATTTTATCTTGAAATATAAAAATAAAGAAATTTTCGTACGAAAAAATTAACAAAAACATACTTGAAAACTCTTATGCTAGATTATAAGGCACTCGCCTGATTTTCCAGATATTCCACCTGAATATGCTTTGTTTTAGAGTGATCGCATCAAATTATTCAAAATTAACCAAATGGTTTTAGTTTTTTTATCTGGCAGTTTGCATTCTGACTGAAACAAAAAGTACAATTTCTAACTAACTTTTATGCAGTCTTATAAATTTTATCAAAAGTAATTTTAAATTCAGTGCAAAATCTTAAAAAGACTTATCACAAAATAAATAAAGTAAAATATTTTTGCATAAATAATTTTGTTAGAAGGTGATTAAATTTATCTTGGCAACTTTTCATTTGTAGAGAGTTCTCGTTAATTATTACGTTGAATAAAATAATGAATACGAAGCAAAATCTATTAATAATCGCTAAAATTTTTCGAATAAAAATAAGCTAAAAAAGGTAAAGAAAGAGATGGAAAATTGCAGCCTACAAGATAAAAATTTTAATTGTTATAATTTTGTTGGGTCATGTGATTTAATATTCATTTTAATGCTACCTCATGGATTTAAAATTTTGAATAAATATTTTTTTTTTTTATTTTTTATTATTGTTAAAATGCATAATTTGATTTATTAGTCTGCATTGGTTTCAATTTTATTGCTTTTTAATTTCTGAGCTGTGATATATTTATGATTTTACTTACTGCAGGCATAAAATATTTTAACTTAGCAGTAAATCAATTAATCTGTTCCCTAGTGATGTTACTAAGGTGAGGAATTTTTTTATGATTAGTGTTGCCAGATCGCATATTTGCATAAAAAAATATGAGTTAATTTTTTAACAGGTAGACTCATTTTCACAGAAAGTAAATTACTATAGACGTTATAGCAGCAAATACTAAAAATAAAAGAGATTTCCGAAAGTGGCGTGATATTGATAAAAAAATGTTGTTATTTTTCGATAAGCAAACGCGTCAAATTAGCACAGTGTATGTAAAACTATGTCTCCCATACCCAAGGGTACAAAGAAATTAAGTTTTAAAGTGTGTCCCATTGGAGACTTGATATTCACGTGTGTGGCCTTTTCTTGAAGCCAATAGGCAAACATAAAAGAAAGAAAGATGCAAAAGGGCAAGAACAAAAAGTATAAAAAGTAAAGCTGAAACTAAAACATACAGGGTGCTTTTCTAATGACGTGATTTTAACGTACAAGGTTTTTATTATTCAACCCTAGTAGTTCGGCATGTAGAAATACATACATAGAGTATGTCTGCCTTAACAATAGGTGTGAACAAATTTTTTCAAAATGAAGAGGAGTTTCCATAGAGAACATGTTTTTGACGACTATGGGCCAATCTTTTAATCCTTTTGAGGCAGACGCCTAAAATTTGCAGAAAGTATATATTGCTATGTCTGCTGTAAGCTCAGGTACCAAAAAAAACTTAAAGATAATAAAATTAAATGAAGGATGTCCTGATAGTAATGTGGTTTTTTTGAACCGTCGAACACAGATAATGTATAGCTAGTTTGCTATGAAATCAAGCATAAAAAATTCAAAGGTATCCAAATAATTATATTAATTTAACAGAATATTATTTTAAATATTCCCAAATTGTCTGCTTTTGAAAATGTAAGAAAATAATTTAAAAACTAAAGAACGGCCCATAATATGACAGAATCTTTTTCCTTTTTAAGACCCCAAAAGTTTTAAAATCAACTTTGCCAAGGCACTACATGAGCTAGAGAAAATTTAAATGTGCAAATCGATCAAATATAGCTTCAGAAATTTTATTATTGAAAATCCGCGTAATCGGTCCGTGTCTTTAGAGGCAGCAGGCAAAACACCACGCCTGCTTCTAAATTTTCCATATCATTTTGAACAATGAAGTCCCTCCAATCAAAACAAGTAAAAGTGCTATATTCGACTATTTAATCCAAAAAACATATTTGTAATTTTTTTCTTATTTTTTTATTTCTCTATCGCTCCATGTATAGGTAGGCGTGGTGTTTTGCCCGCTGCGTCAAAGGACATGAATCGGTCTTGCTGATTTTCAATAGCACCTCCCTTGACACTATGTCTGACCAATTGGCGTATTAAAAATTTTTTCTTGCTGATCTAGGCAAACTTGACTTTGCTATGCATAAGAAGTCAAAATATAAATACTTTAAGTGGTCAGAAATCGATATTGTAGAAATTACAAGCGGAACCAATAACTTCGATATGCCCTTTTTCCTCTTTTTGTGGTGAAGGGTATAATAAATTTAAACCGCTGTATTGTAACATATATTTAGAATTAATGTCATAATATAAATGGCTGTACGTTGACAAATAATTTAGGCACTTTTGCTTCGCACTAGAATATAATTTAATTTAATTTTTTTTTTTTCAAAAAATCTTGGTAAGAGATAAGATGTTTATCTTATCTCTTACCAAGATTTTTATATATCTTGCATTTTTTAAAATTTATCAGTGAATTATTAAAAAAAAACAAAAAACTCATTATCTTAAAACTGATAAAAGTCAACTAATTAAGCTTTTTTCAACACAATTTTTTTAGAAAATACAAACACTTTAAAAACAATTTCTGCTTAAGGTTTTTAAGATTTATCACAAGGCTTCTTAAGGTTTTTTAATCTTTTAATACTCTAGAATTTGTTTAAGCATTCTTAATTAAAATAGAAAACATCACAAACCCAAAATGTTTATTAATTTTTAAGCCGTCCTTGATAATTTATATTCTTAAATACGTAAGCAACTTATTCTTAATTAAAAATGTTTTTTTTTTGTGTTATATTATAATTTAAAATTGATTTGAATTAAACATTTAGTTTCCACATTTGCATTGTATTTCGTATAAAATAAACTTTTGATCCGGACTATTGGTTGAATTAATTTTGAAAGTCAATTATTATTTAAGGCTGAATTCTGCGTGTTTAATTTAAATACGATTTAGATTTCTTTTAATTATATTTTTTTAGTAAAATAATAACTTTGTTGTACACATTAGTCTTTTCAATATTAAAATTAAGAAGTTTTGAGAAAACGCTTAATTTATTTCCGTTTTTAAATACAAAAAAAAAAGCCCAGACTTGTAAGAATCACGTGCAAATTTTTTTAAGCGTCCACCAGACGTTGCCAACCAAAAAACGGTAATTGAAATTGGAATGTTTAATAATTTTGCTCCGAAGAAAATTTTTGCATAACAATTACAATAATTAAAAAAAAATTTTTTTGCCATTTTGTTTTACATGAAAAATTATTCAGTTTAATTAAATTGTTCTTGAAGTTTGAAAAGGGAAAAAATAGAACAAATGTAAATTTAAATATTCAGTGTTTACCAATTTTCTGCCCTTTTTATTGAGTGCCAGCATGTTGAAGATCAATGTCGTCAGTTTAGGGGAATTGTTACCAAAATGGCGATTTTTTTTACAAAATGGGGATACAAAATTCTGTTTGAGGTTTTCTATAGGGGTAATTTTAAATGCTTTGGGAATATTCTGAGGATTTGAATTTTATATAATTTTTTAACAAATACTACAACTTGGTTGTAATCCAAATACTTTAATTATTTTATCTCCAACTGTTTCAGTAAAAGGCAACAACAATATTGCTTAGTTAAGATAAACTGTATAAATGATGTCTTGCAAAAATAATTGTAGCAATAAAATTTCAGTCCAGTCTTTTTCTTCATATTCAATACATTAAGATTTTTATATTGAGAAAAATATTACGACCTTGTAATTAAAAGTGAAGAATTTTTAAGCTTAAAAAGTTCTTTGTACGAATTGTTAAACGAATAAAACTTATCATCTCAAAATTTTTTCAAACCATATAAGCTGCTCTTAATAAATGATTCAATCCAAACAACGGGTATATTGAGCAAATTTTGGGAGAACTTTTTTACATATCAAAATGGCATTACGTTAAGACCATTCCAAGACCAGCTAGATTGGTGTTAACTGCACCTTGGCTCCACTTTGAGCTTGAACAAAATGCCTTTTTTCTATAATCACGTCAAACAAACAATAAAACGAGAATTATGAGAGACTTTCAAAATTTTCAGAGAATTTCAAAAATAATCGTATTGTTTTCAGATGGATATTTAGAGAAAAGATAAACCATCTTTTGGCTATTTTTAAGGAAAAAAAAACTTTTAATTAGGGAATCCGACTTAAAAAGACTGACAATGCTGCTGGTGCCTCAAATATTAAAACCGGGCACATAGAATCCATCATACATTGTACTTTGACGTATTCAACTGAAGTCAAAATAACGAAGGATGAGGTTGGCACAATGAAAACTTTGCTGACGGATGTTAAATTAAAGTTTGCTCTCTATTTTTATTCACTTTTAAATTTAATTTGTATTTTATTCACATGTTAATTTAATTTGTTTTTTTATTTTTTTGTCACTAAAAATATTTTATTAAAATCACAGAATACAATTGAAACACAGAAAGAGTTAAAAGAAAATAAAGAAGAAGAAGAAGCAATTTATATCTGTCAAAGTATTCAACGTACGTCAATAGGTAAAAGTTAATCAACTTTTTGTACTTTGCGTTGACGGACACATACTGATTGTGACAACGCTCATAAGAAAACAGGACTTGACAGTTGAATATGTCAAAGTTTAGCGTATGAAGGATTCTATGTTCTCCGCATTTAGTATGTTTCCCTTTCTTTTTAGAGAGTATCTTTTGTGGTTGCGTTATGTACGTGAGTCTACGCAGAATTGTTTCGCGATTCTTGCTTAAATGGAAACGGGTGCGTATTTTTTATAAAAGCATTCAAATACGCACACAATTAGAAGATTCCCTTTGAGTGTCTGGCAGTTACTATGTACTATGGGGTATAAAGGGAAGAAAGAATAATCGGATGTATATGTAGAGATGTGGTTCACATTGTCTTCTACTCCGGTACCGTTAAATTCATTTTTGAGTGGTAGGAAAGGAAACCAACTTTTCGACAGAGCAAAGAACACTAACGTGATTACAGAACAGATTACTTTCCCAAAATTATTACAAAATGTGAAAAACATAGATAACCGCATTACAAGATATTTTGCATAATTTTCCACTACCATTTACACTTGGTTAATGCAGCATTCAAACTTCAATTATATCATAATTTTAGAATCTAAAAGATTAATTTATATCGCCAAAAAAATAAAAAAATAGAAGCTCACGGCTAGAATAGGTCTCATATGGCACTATCCTGCTCAAACAACATCTTTATCATCCAATAAAAAATATTTTGAATTTCAGGCGCCATCGAGAAACAAAAAGCTTTAAATGTCTTCAACCTTATTTCCTTAAAAAAAACACTATTATATTGTAGAAGATGCATTTGTTCGCTGAAAATGAAATGTGGATACTCCGTCCGAATTAAAAAAAAAATATTTTCAAATTTCTTATTTTCACGCATATTTCTTAATGCACTTTTCATTACACCGCACAACTTTTCTTTAAATCTCAGCAGCGAATTTGTTTTAATATTTTCTCATTAGATTGTTGCCACCTTTTTAGACACTTTTTCTTATTGGGAAAAGTTGGGTACATTTTGGTGCAATAATGCATTTTGCTATTTATCGTAGGGGCTTTGATCTGTAGCTCTGACTAGAGTGGTTTTCATGAAATCTACCTAATGGAGAGACTCAAAATATTTGATGAACTGGTTAGCAAATATGCACCTTTAATACTTTCAGCCATCCACACGACAATACAATAAGCTGCTGATGACACTCCAACTCGCGATCTTCTTATGTTCCGTTTAGACTTGTTTTTCTATAAAGACACCTTAAGTAATCCATCTGCTGCCTTCACCAGCATACTAACGTCAACAACAACACAACAACAAATCTTGTGCTTACGAACCATTACTTTCTTTTGTTACTTTTTTGAAACGTGACCAATTTTAACATTAACATTTTTGCCATCACGTGTATTAATTGTAAATTTATGATGAATCGCGTGAATAAAATAATTTAGAATCCATTAGTCACCTCAAGCAGGTTGTGAGCAAACTTTGAAAAAACACTTTTTTGAAATAAAAGTATTTTATTTCTATATCAATTATCTCCTATTCAAAGTATACTTTCTCTGATTTACAAGTAGATTTATGCAAAACACTTGTTGTTACCAAATTTCAAAAAAGAAAATAAAAAATTTTTCCAGGAGAAAAAATTTTCCAAGCAAAAGCAACAAAATATTATTTTCAATACACAATTTAAAAGATCTCAAGCAATTCGAGTTCTATTTTTAGGCATCAAAATTCTAATGTTGGTATGACCTTCATCATAACACATTTACTCAACCAAAAAAATTTTAATTTTTCACATTTATGGCATTTTTTAGTCAGTGATATATTTTTTTAAACTCAGACGCTGATAACAGACTTCAAGAGTAACAAAACACTTGATAAACTACGAAAAAGTTTGTTAGTTAAATTCAACACAAAATTACACATTAAAATGTATTGTATTCTTTTGGTTAATTCGTAACGGTCTTTGTTGTTCGCTTAATTAAATTGATAAGAATATTTAAAAATTAAAATTTTAATAGTTATTTCTTGATATTTTTTTAATTTTTAACTTTTTTATTTTTTTATAATATTAAAATTTCCATTATTAAAATTTTCTTTTATCATTTCCTTATCGCCGAAAACGGATCATCTGTGTAAATAACGCACCAGGCAAACTTTACTCACTTCGAAAAAATGAAAAAAAGAGCAACGATAGCGACAACAATGAGACAAACAAGTGACAACTACAGTCGTTGTTGTGCCGAGTGTTAAAGCTAAACTGATCATAAAGGCCCCTAAAGACTGTGGAAAAAGAATATCAACCAGAGACAGCCGCGAGCGAGTGCAAAACGACGAGCCGCAAAAACAAAGTTATAAAGACAAAAAATATTATAAATTCACTGAAAGTGTAAAGTGAGCAACAGCCAGCCTTTAAAAGAAAAATAAAAAGATTTATGCTGATAAGAAATCCAACTAAAAGCTCTTAATATTAACAACAGCAGCATAAGAACATGACATTATTTGTTATAACAGGTATAAACATCCGATAACAGCAACATAGACTTTGGGTAGGAGCAAAAATAAAAGAGGTCGGGCTCTCAGATAGTTCCGTTTTTCCTTAACACTTCTTCTTAACCTCTGCGGCAATCATACATGGCGATCAGTTATGATGACATTTATTTTCCTTTCTACAGATCAACGCAAAACTTCGGATCCGATTGATAAGTTTCTATACAATTTATTTTTTTAATGGAAATTGACTAAAACTTAAAGCTGTTTAATAATTCTAAATTATTGATAAAACAAATTCAATTCCTTATTAAACAATTTTTAAAATCTAAAAGTTTTTTGTTGGAGTAACCTTTTTAATCCAAAAATAAAATTTATCTTGTCGCTTAAATGTTTCATTTAAAAGAAGAAAAAAATAGATGGCAGCTGATATTTTCGGAGATATAGAACTTCAAAATCTAGATATATGACAGCCGTTAAGGCAACCAGGGTTACCATTAGAAATTTTCGAAAATTGGTACAAAAACTCGTTGATAAAAATAAAGTCGCACAAAAAGACGTTTTAGAAAATAAAGGTAAAACGCAGCTTTGTCTCTTCGCTTTGCTTGGCCGCAAAATATTAAGTTTCTTGGAAGAACAAGCAAAGTTATTGCAATTTTCCGATTCAAACTATAAATTCCTCTGACTGTGACAACAAATCAATAGTTTTATTTTGTTTTCCACTTTTAGCTTTTCTTTTTGTTAATGAAATATTAAGAAAATACTGCCAAATTTAAGTTTGGCATAAAACTTTATGCTTTTTTTAAAAGAAATATTGTTAAGAGTTGTAAAGCTGTTAATTACTTTTTAATGTCAACAAAACCAAAAAAAAAAGAGTATAAGAAAGTTCCCAAATAAGAAAATCTTGATTTTGTTTATGTTATGAAAATGATGTCAGCCTCTCGGCGATTTCATGTAAATACAAGTAGTAGCTGTACCAAATCTTACATACTCCTCACAAAAACAATCGTCTAATTTTTTAATTAAAATATAGGATTTTTGTAGAACATCTTTGACTTGTTGAATAAAATTTAAAATTGTTTATTTTATTTAAAAAATTAAAACTTTTTTTAAAAACAAATATTTTGATGAAATTTAAATCGTTTCGTAAAAATTTTTAATTTTTATACCCTTCTCCACAAAAAGTGGAAAAAGAGCATATTTAAGTTTGTAATTTCGTTAGTAATTTCTATAATATCCATTTCCGACTCCATAAAGTAAAATATATTTTGACTTCTTATGCATAGCGAAATCGATTGAGCAATTTCCGTCTGTCCGTCTATGTTAGTGTTGAAATCTACTTTACACTAGAGAAAATGTAAATATAATTAGCAAGATCGGTCCATGTCCCTCGAGGCAGTGGTCTTAACACCACGCCTGCCTCAAATTTTTCCACATCATTTAAAAAAACGAAGCAACTACAGTAAAAAAATCAAGAATATGGAGCGATAGAGAATTCAAAAATGAGAGAAAACAATATCAAGTAAACAAATTGACGCTCGCCCATATTTTCCGAGTTATGGGCCTCTGAACTTTGTGCACCATAATTTTTAAAATATCAATATGGGTATTAGTTAAGAGCTTTTGAAGAGATCTATCAGGAAATACTAAAATTTTTTTAAAATGCTTAACCCATTAAGAGCCGGTGACATCTTTGTATAAAATTATATAACGTACTTAATTTTTACTGCCATATTTTTTAATTCCCTGTCACCCCGATTTTCGTCTTTTTGATTAAAGTTACTTCACTAAACTAGATTCATATATGTAAAGGGTCATCCAAAAAACGCGCCTACATGTTTCTTTGAAATAAAACACAAACTATTTGCATTTTTTCAAGCTGTTTTTTTTTATTAAAAGTATGATCCATTACAATTATAAGTGGAATAGAATATCATTCAAACGTCCACCATGACTGCGTCTGCAGACATCAATCCGAATATCGAAATTTTCAATGACTTTCCGACATGCTGCTGGTGTTATTTCACGAATTGCAACTTGAATGTTGTTCTTTAGATCATTAATTGTTTGTGGCTTGTTAGCATACACTCGACTTTTCGAAAAATCCCACAAAAAAAATCTAATGCTGGTAGATCACATGACCTTGGAGGCCAATTGAAATCTGCATTTCGTGAAATTACACGTTGAGTAAATTTTGATCGCAAAAGCGTAATGTTTTCTCGAGTTGTGTGACATGTAATACCGTCTTGCAGGAAGTAGACGTCAGACACATCAATATGATTCAACTGTGTCCATAAAAAGTCCCTCAACATTGATTGGTATCGCTCAGCATTCACAGTAACAGCATTTCCAGCATCATCTTCGAAGAAAAACGGCCCAATGATTCCATTTGCCCAAAATGCACACCAAACAGTAACTTTTTGTGGGTGTAGAGATTTTTCGTGAATAACACGAGGATTTTCGTCAACCCAGATACGACAATGAGCTTCGTCACTAAACAAAATTTTGCTTGAAAACAATGGATCTGTTGTTCGTTGTTCAATAATCCAACAAGCGAAATTACGACGTTGTAAATGGTATCTTTCTTTCAATTCCTGGGTTAATTGAATTTCATAAGCATGTAAATGCAAATCTTTATGCAAAATCCTCCATAAGGAGCCATAAAATATGCCTAATTCTTGCGAACGACGCGAAGTTGATGTTGTCGGTTCATTTTCAATACTTTCACCAACAGCAGCAATATTTTCATTTGTGCGTACAGTTTTTGGTCTTCCACTTTTTGGTTTATCAGTAACACAACCAGTTTCTTCGATTTTTTTTCACAAATCTTTGAATTGAAGATTGATTTGGCCGATTATTTACACCAAAAAAATCACGAATTTTGCGATGGGTATTTTTCAAAGAACGCCCATTTTCTTAAGAACTTTGAATGATGTAAACGCGTTGTTGCAATGTGTTCCTGTCCATGGCTAAAACTGTGCTACCTTCTAATAAAACAAAATGGCTTATGTCATTTGAAAAGATGTCACGTTTAAAAACTATATAGTGCTGACATCTAGGCATCACATTTGGATGACCCTTTACATAGTGAAGAGTATATAAGATTCGGCATGGCCGAATATAGCACTTCTACTTGTTTTTTTTAACTGAAATTTTTAATACTTTGGGATTTTAAAAAAATCTAGCAAATTAATTAAATTTGTTAAAATGTTGGTGAAAATATATAATATTTGTGAAATGATACGCCAATCACCAGGTCATTTATAGTTTTTTCGTATTCCTTTATAGTTTTCAATACAACAAAGCAAGAAAAAATAAAAACCAACAAAAACAGCACAATTAAGTCTGAATGTGTAAGGAAAATAGAGGCACCCGCTTTTTTTAAACATTTTTTTATAACTTTTGCACTGATGTTGCTAAATTTGAAAAAACCGCTTTTAAACTATTTCTGAGAGAACGGAAGGGCAGACGGACATTGCCAAATCGACTCTCCTATATATAAGGATCGAATATAAATATACTATGAGGCGGAAATGTATATTGTTGCAATTATAAAAGGAATGACAAATTTATAATTCCCCTTTTCATCTGTGGTGAAGTGTTTAAAAAAATAAAAACTAGGAAATTTGCCATACGTTGATAACAAAATTTGCTTTTGTCGAAAAACTTACACAGAAGGGAGAAAAACGCAAGAAAATAAAAAAAAGTCACAAAATTAGCTGATTACAATAAAAAAGTCACAGACCGTCAAAAAAGGGCCATATTGCGTTTCTAGTCGACGAATGTAACGCCAAATAGGACAATATGGATGTGATAAGAGAACTTATCAAAATTCTTATCTGGCACCATAAATAGCACAAACAGTTAAAGCAAGCCGCACCGAATTTTATTCTCTCTTCACAATAGCGATGTAAAATATTACGGTCTTATTTTAAGGTGTAAATCTGTGTTTCTCTTTTTTTAATTGTAGAGGAACTCTTATAATTTTATAGTACTTACTTTTTGCTTTTTTTCTTTTTGAATTTTTGGATTGTAATGAAATTTATCTTGCTATTGTGCAGCACTGGCTGGCATAAGTTGTAAAAACACAAAGGAAAGCTAAAGCTTGTTAGGTGTGGATAGCATGGGGAATCCAAGCCTTGGTCAAATGCCGGCAACTACAAGAAACTCCTTGTTAGGAAAGAAGGTCGACAGTTATAAGTCGATGGTCTGGAACCACTAAAGTCAAGATTAAAGGCTGGTTGTACCACATGACTCAGTAATGAGGATAAGGTTGCCGGAAAAACCAAATCAGTTGCCTTTTATCACTAAGAACTGAAGGTGTTTAAAAAAGATCCCGTTAAGAAAAGAAGTCTGCTTCCATATCTCCCATACATTGTTAAAAATTTCATTACATAAATTTTATGTTTGAGTGTGAATATTATAGTCTACATCTTCCCCCTGTAGTAAAGAGTATAATAAACATAATTATTTTCTCTTCACTAAGGAAACTTTATATGAATTTTACAAAAGTTGCTTTTCTTAAAAATTACACAAGCTGATTTAAATATTCCGTGGACGATTGTCATAACAATCTAGAAAAAATTTCATTTTATAATAAGAGATAAAAAAAATATTTTCACATATTAAATGATAATTGAAAGTGCGCTTATCATTGACACACTTAAATTTTATGATAACGAAAACAATTATTTCCAAAAATATTTATGAAATCTTGATAATTCTCAATAAAAAATAATAAAGTCATAAAGAGGCATATTTTTAAATTATTTTTATGATTGCAACAGTTTGTTTTGTTAATTTTTTTATTTTTTAATGTGACCTTAAAAAGACTTTCCAAATAAAACTAATCAAAAAACCCAAGAATTATACCGCAAAGAAATTTAAATGTTGCAAAGGCTGTAAGCCATTCCACCGTCTTGGTAAAACCACATTCTCTATTATTAAGCCGTTAAATAAAGCACCACTATCAGTCAGATCTTTTAGGGTTCTTTAAATAATAATTTTTAAAAATGAATTGAATACTTAATGTTTGTCTTAAAATATTAAAAAAAAACTCTTAAGTAAAACAGTTTCATTTAAAACTTTTACAGCTTACAGCTTCATCCACATATCATTTTTACATTTCCAAAAACTTTCTATCTACAAAAATCAAATGTGCTGACAACTGTTTTAGTACCACTATACGGCATTTATATCTCTAGCTTCTTACGAAATGACGTATTTTCATGAAATAAAAAGTATTCTATATTTGAACCAAGATTCTAAGGGACCTTTTCACAAAATTTAATTCAAATTCTTCCAGCAGTTTTTACGTGATTCAAACACAAACAGACAAAAATTCCAAAATTGGATGTTTTGTATTTTATATCGATTACTATCAACACCAACATCAAAACCTTCAAAAATATTTTATTTACTGTTTTATTATATGTATTGATCATAAAGAGGTGACTCGATTTTAAAATCTCCAAATTGTGCAGGATATTTTTTATATTATTTTTTAGATTTTTTTAATTTTATTAATGACTTAGGAGTAAAGCTTCAAGCTTAAATGTTTTTCCATTTAATTTAATTTTGAATTAACGAGATCAATTAAAGTCGTTTATTTTTTGTTATTGATAAACTATAATCTTTTTATTGTCAAACGTAGCATAGTGGGGAATTTGGCCAAAAAAAAAAAAAAAAAAAAAAAAAAATTAACAATCTTAAACTTACATGTGATTTCGTTGAATTAAAATTTTAACTGAAATATCTAATATTACTCAGTTAAAATTTGCATGGTATTTCTACATTTTTAAACTCCTCACCACAGATGGAAGAGGGTTAATTTAAGTTTTCCATGCAATTTGAAATTTCTACAAAATCCATTTCCGACCTCCTTGAGTATATATATGCTGTGTTTTTATGCACAGCGAAGTCAACTGAGTGAAGTCCCTCTGTCCATACGTATTCGTGTTGAAATTAACTTGACCAAGACACTAGATGAGCTAGAAAAAAATAAAATATTCCACAGCTTCGAAGATTTTGCTATTGAAAACCAGTAGGATCGGTTCATGCATTTTAAGACTGCGGACAAAACACCACACCTTCCTCTTATTTATCTATTTCTTTTTTTTTAACTTTCGTTTGCATGTGGTTGTCTTTACTACTTTTTCACCCCGAACTATTTATTTACTACAATTATTTTAGGTGCAACAACAACCCTAAGCAAAATTTAAAATTTCCGGCGCTTGTTTCGAACATAAAAACCTAATAGAAGGAAAGAATATCTTATTCCGATTTATATAGACATGTGGTTATAAGTATGTGGTGAAGAGAATAAATGATTTGGCCTAGCCGAGGCACTTTTAGCACCCTTTGTTGCTTTTTTTAAGTTTTGTAGTAGATTTTTTTTTAATTTCAATTTTTTGGGCTTTTGGCGAACTGTGATTTCTTAAGCATTTTTAGCAAAATGTTACTGCAAATGGGACTTTGTTTACAACTACATGAAGCAACAACTTCGTTTCGTGACACAGAAACACCAAATTTACAAGCTTTTAAATAAATTCAAGTGCTGGAAAGTGGCGCTTGATTTACTGCCTACGTTTTATTTAGTGCTTCTTGAATTTGAAACGAGCACATTTTTCAATTCTGTTTTTTGACTGGTTCAAGTGCTCCCTATCATATCGAAGGTAAAACTTATTAATCATTAAACATGTTTACAACATTTTGCCTCAGAGCACCAAAATGCGAAGGTGGGTGAAAGTAGTTTTATTTAAAAATATAAAGGCAATAATATTTACAGCAAATGCTTCATGTTTAAATATGTAGAAAAAAAACCTGTCCTGTTGACTGATAGAACACATCTTCATAACTGTACGTGATAGAAGACATCGTACAATAATTTTCTTTGAAGTCGTCAGAATGAATATGAGAAGAATGAAAACAAACCTTTGTTCACTTCCTAGTTTCTTGATAATACTTTCTTCAAATAGTTACCTTTCTGGACCACTTGCAAAAACTATTCCCCAACACGATTTTTAACAAACATCAGACATTTTATGTAACATATTCGGAAAAAAATACTTAAACTAACGAATCTGAGCGAAAAGCAGTAGGTGTTAACACATGAATTCGAATAATAAAATGCAAAAAAAATTATTCATGCTTTGAGTGCTGGTTAGTTATGGCTTCTTATAGAACGAGTAGTGTAGAGTGTTTCACTTTCTATTTATATTGTACAACCTGCAGTTTATTGATTCCATACCGTATCTTTTTCATAGGAGTCCCATCAGAGTTCGTAAACTCTCAATCAGTTTAAAAGCAGAGAAAAACCTTTGCCTTCACCAGAGGACTTCTCGACGTAGTGCACTTCTTAATGCAACACAGCTTGACATTTTTTATTATTTATTATTATCACCAAATAATATTTGTGTAACTTATTATATAATCTATCAATCTAATAACAAATATGCACTGAAATTATAAATTTTTTGTGTTTTCGTATAACTGCACTCTTCAAAATATTTAAAATTTTGTTGCCAGTTAGCAAAAGTCTTATCTGTAACGAGTATTAAAAAATCATATTTTCCGCTGCTTAAGTACTGACGTATTTAAGTAGTATTCAATATTATTTGTTTTATAGCAGCTTATCACTTATTGAGGTCATCATCATACGACACTGCTCCAAATGTTTGGACATATAAAAAACTCATTTTAAATTATAAACAGCAAATAACTTATTATTTTGATGATTATTACTGGCATCTACAGATAATTTAGCAGCAATTGTTAGTCAATATTTTGAAGGGTAAAAAAGTGTTCTTTTAAAATTCGGACACATTTAGTATTAAAATTTATAATAAAAATTTTGTCATTTTTTTTTTATAAATCCTTCATTAATTTTCTTAAAATTTTATTTTTCTGTAGAGTTTTTATTTTAAATAATAGTAATTCAAAGGTATTTTTGCTTTGTTTATATGAAAGCCTTTAAGGTTTTATGCACATCCGCGCAGTGTCTTATTATATTCACCCATTAACGTCTACGAAACATTTACGACAACTTATCCGTACTGTGGTCAACAACCTTACCTGCATTTCATTGGCAGATACCTTGCTAACACCGAGATCCATTGTACGTCTCCACAGATACACTGACAGACATCTAAGGTCCAACATGCACTCACTGTAGCTCAATGTCTCTTGCAATACATACAAAGTCAAAACGATGTGACCAAAACGAACACCAAATTTAGTCTTCCTGCCTAATTGGTCTAATCTTCAGTTTTTGTATTGCTTTTTGGAAAAACTGGTTTCGCTTGTAAGCCTTTTCGCAAATGTCTCCTCGGGTTCTATTAGAACTCGCCAGAAGGAAGTAGGTAGTGGCCTTTCATATGCATTAAAACGAAAACACAATTAACAAATAGAGAAGTCGAACTAAACATGGGGTTACCTAGGAAATTCTGAGCATTCGTTAAGTTTACTTAATGGGGACCAATGCCGCTGCCTGATTACCTTTTAGGCAATCTGTGGTCCGCTGGTGACATTGACTAGTGATGTTGAGGTCCACTTTCTTCTCTAATGGACTATCAAAAGAAGCAAAACATATCTTTTTATTTTAATTTGGCCAAGTGCAAGTTGGCCTCACACGCAAAGGATTCCGTTTCGTTTCAATTATTTTTTTTTTTTAATAGTTCTAGTGTTTTTGTTTTATATTTGAAAATTGCTTTTAAGTCAAAATGTTTTATAAATAAAACGAAATTGCACATGTTGTCAAACTAAAAGTTGGAAAAAAGCAGGAAAAATATATGTGACGATTAATAAAGAAAACAAGGCTTTAGTTTATAAGTAGACTTTATATTGGCAATCTAATAGTAAAGATTCGAAGTTATTCCTCGTATTATAATAAATATAAAATTATCAAAAATTTAAGCCTGAATTTCAAAAATTAATTTATTTATTTTTTAATTAAAATATCTACCAGCTACTGTTTAAAAGATAAAATAATAGACCCAAATTCAGATTTCACATTGGAAATCCTTTCCATTTTTTTTAATATTTTTATTTTTCTTGTTATTGTTGTTATATCTACCACACTCTATTTTTAATGCTATTTCAATGTTTTTTATTTTAATTTTAAATTTTTGGTTAAATTTTCTTCTTCAATTATTTGAGTTTTTGCATAATAAAAGGATTTAAAATTAAAAATAATTCTTTTTTTATTAAAAATTAATTTAAATCTTTAATATCGGTTTGCAAACTTTTTTTAAAGCAAATTTTAGTTTTTAAAAAAGAATTATATTATTTGCTTCATCAAGAGGCTTCCAAGTCCAAATTTCAAACACCGTGTTTCAATTATGAATGGTTGCTGGTCAAATTAATTTTTAAATTTCCAGTCTAAATTATAATTATTTATCAAAACCACACAAAAAAATATATATAAACTAATTGACAACTGTGTTTAGACACCAGTAGAATGAAACGCAAAGTTGTATACAATTTTTCTTTCTGAATAAAATATTTTAGAAATAAAATATAAACTTAAGCCGAACTAATTAAATCATTTTTTACAAACACTTTATTACAAATAGCTGAATTATTTCCAAAATAATTTGCCCCACTGTGCAGTGTAATACATAAGAAGTCAATGTGATATGTTGGACCTGTGAGTTGCGTAACTAACAACAACAAAACATTAATTGTGACGAAGTTGGTTAAAAAAAAATTAAATCACGAAATATCATACACTTTAAAAATTAATGGGAATCTAAGTTTTCATTAAATGATTTTTATTTATTTATCAGTTTTTTTCGTTCCAACTTATTTCCCCGCTTATGATAGCGCTTTGTAGCAATTGGCATATTGCTTTTTCTTTACAGCTTTTTCTTTACAGTTGGCAACATGTGAATCAGTATTGCCAGCGAATAGAAGAAATTTTCTCTTCTTTTACGGAAATAAATCTATTTAAAATTCTCCTACACGTTTTTAAATATTTTATGGAGTACTACCAGCTGAAAAATTATGATAAGTCAGTTTATGTGTTCTTTTATTTTAATAAAAAAGGAATAAATTATTCTTAAATGATGTGTTAAAAAACAGGAACAATTTAGACACTAGCAGAATGTCTTGCATTATTTGGGTAGTTGCACCCATCAGCAGCAATTTTCCTATCTATTTTGTTTCATTAGAATGATGTCTTCACATCGATTATGAATTTTTCTCCTTTCGATTATATTTCTTATCAAGTGTAAATTTGACCTCATAATAATGTTGCAAACAACTCCTAGAGATTTGTTCATTAATTTAGATTTATCTTCGTACAAAAAGCATAATCTGTAATGATTCACATCAACATGTTCCCAATCAACATCTTAGTGATTCCGATGGAACAATGGGGGATTAACAAAGAAATATAACGCTTCGAATTAGAAAAAAAAGAGTTTGGTGTTAATGCCGCAAGGTAAAATTTAAGTGGAAAAACATTAAAGATATAACTTTTGCTGGTGAAAATTTCTTTTTTAAAAATTAATATTCATCAGCCGACACCTTTATCGTACAGACTCCTAATATGTCTGAATTTTTAAGTGATGCTAAACAAGTTATACAAAGTACCTGTAAGAAGGAAATGTTATAAACGAAAATTGCATATTTTCCCAGACACGTCTTCAAAAATTATAGAAACGGAGAAGTCGGAGTAACAGACAGTGAAGTCGACTATAGTTAAGACAATTATAAGAAAACGAGCGGGGCCACTAGCTATGAATTTAACCGATTGGAAAGGAGGTAAAAGTGCGATATCCTTGGAAACTTGGACACAAGTACAACCCTTCATAAGGAGCTAAAATTTTCCAATTATTGATTTCTCTAATCATGAAATCGTACAGCTGCTAAAGAATTACTAATAAAAGAAAATGAAAAGGTACTTGAGATATCGTAGAAGTATCTTAGACTGCATAACTGTATGGTGACAGGCTGGTTAGCTGGAGCATCTTACTCCGCATAAAAAATATAGTTAATTTAAAAGCGAATTTACAACTAGAAATAGCGCTTATTACTCCTAATCAGTGTTGCCAGTTCCATTTTTTTTTGCAACTCTTTTTATATATAAAAAACAAAATTTTTGTGAAAGTAACTGCCATCCCTAAATTAGCGCGTAAAGCGCAAGATATCTGTCAAAATTTCTCATGTACATACAAAATGTATGAATCATCCCTAAATAGCACAGCGTCAACGCTTAGTAATTGGAAAATCCAATTTTGACAGCGCGTAAGGTAATGCAGTTGCCAGCAAGCTACTGTTGTTTAATTATTTTTTTGTAGTATTTAGAGAACATTATAAAACAGTAATGACATTTTAGCTTTTTCGGGTTTATCTAGCGTTTTTATCACTGTTTTGCATTTTATAGGGTTTTATTAAAAATGATAAGTTAACATTACTGTTCACAACACAAAGTTGCGCTTTTATGTAGGTATATCATTTCAGCGTAAAAGCCATGCGTTATTTTGCGTCGCGTCTTACGCGCTACTTTAGGTATGGCTGTACGGTATCTGTTACACTCAAAGAGTCTTGTTTAATTCAGTTTGAATCTCTTTGCCATAATCAAAAGTGAATTAAACACTGCTTTCTTTATTATTACTTTTCATGTTGTCGATGCCATTTCTCATTTAATTTCAGCAATTTTGATTTTTTCATTTTACTGCCTCTATTATATTTTAGGCAGATAAGAATGCACGTACTACTAAAGAAGTCAAAACGAATTTGGTACATACGCTGACATGCATAAATTTTTAGTCAACCTTAAATATATAAAACAAAGATGCTAAGTTTTTTACATTTTTGGAATGCAATGTTATCGTGGAAAAAATTATAAAAAATAGCAAAACAAAATTCGCTAAATATACCAAATACCGCCAGGTATCTCGCCTCTCGCCATTTTAAAATATTTATCGCCGAAAAGGATTTTTTATCGCCACGTTTGGCAAGAAATCCCTATAACTGGCAACACTGTTCCTAATGGTTTGATTAACTGCCGAGATAAACTTTAGATTAATCACATTCTTTAAACACAGAAGGTTTTTCTAGAACTATTGTACCAGATTTAAAGATTTTGAAAACACATTTGAGTGACTGACAACTTTATAGCTTTTTAAGATTTTGAAATTTTTTATTGGATAATTTGCGAAAGTTTTGTTCCCTCATTTAAAGTAAATGACCTCATTATTTTGCTTCCTTGTAAAAATTACAACAATAATGTTTAATAACATTTTCCTTTCATTAGCAGAGCGTAACTTAATTTATCACTTTGATGCGTACATTTTTAAAGTGAAAGGAAATTTTGATACGGTCAAGAATAATAAAACAACTGTGTTAATTGAAAGCAACCATTCGAATATTTTGTTCAAATATTTTAAAACAATCTAAAACTGAATGGTTTTAGTAAAATAATAATTTATTAATTATTGTTTCTTGTGAACAAGTAAACTGATTTACTTCAATCAGGCGCCGTAAGATTCTTATCTCGTTTGTTATTCGTAGTTATTTACGAGGCCACTACATCTTTTTTGAACTTTTAATAAACTTTTACTTAATTGGAATTTAAATTTATTAAGTGTTTACAATTTTCCAAAAGAAGGCAGTTAAATATTTCATCATTTCCAGTTATAGCGCATTCATTTATTTTTTTATCCATATCAAGTTTCTCTTTATATTTTTAAATAAAAATAGTTAAATTAAATAATTAGGAATATAAATTTTATTTAATTACAATTAGTAAAAAATAAATTTTATTGCAACATGTTAATTTGTTTAAGACATTTTTGTGAATAAATTAAACTGCCTTCAATGTTTATATTTCTATAAATAATTCTGCATATTAAATAACAATGAGTCGATGGATGTAAAACAACATGTTGATTATTAGTTAATATAAATTAAAGCGCATTTGTACATAACTAATGAAACAGTGCTGGAAATAAGATTAATGTCTCAACTGAAACAGGTCTTAAATAAAAGACGAAAACTGTAATAATCGCCTATCAAGCGTTCTTTTCCTGCTACTTGTCATTTTAGGTAAATAGAAGTGATGTAAAATTTAACAACGATCATACACATCTGCTTGCCAGATCTCTTTAAAAAAAATAAAATCAGTGCTGGCGGGTAGAAAGCAAAATAGGAATGCAGATTAAACAATGCAGATTAACACAGTAAAACAAAATTTGTGTAAATTCTAGGCGTTAGTCTATAACTTTTTAAAAGATTGGTCATATATACATATCAAATTACCACCATTAGGGCACCCTTTAATTTCTAATTTTATATATTTATTCATGTTATTATACTTGGTACAGGAATGGACATTCTATCCAATTTTCAAGAGTTTGTCATTAGCGATTTTAAAGATAGGGCCATTTCGGTCAAATTACATCAGTTAAAGGGACACCCTTTAATTTCTAATTTCAAGTTTGCTACTTGTTAAAGCGGGCTTAGCAATATAGGTTCTACGCAAACGTCAATCAACTGTCTACAATTATTCAAAAGCTTGGTCATTTACATCAAATAAAAGCAACTATTGTAACACCCTATAATTTATAATTTTTAATATTTATACTTCTTAATATACCACACAAAGTAGTGGACATTCTGTTTAATTTTTAACTGTTTGCATATAGCGGTTTAACCAATAGGGCCATATAGGTCAATTTACCTCAAATATGGGAACACCCTTTAATTTCTAAATTCAAATTTTATACTTGTTGTTATAGCAGACTTTGCAATGCAAATTTTAGCTGTCTGTGTATAACGGTTTAAAATTACATTAACTATTGAGACACCCTTTTATTTATAATTTTGAATGTTTATATTTATTATAACGATCATAGTAATTGGCATCCTGTCCAATTTTCAAACGTTTTTCTATGATGGTTCAATAGATAGGCGCATTCAATTAACTTCACCTATTGGGACACCCTTTAAAATTTAGGTTTATTTTTGTCTTACTTTTTTTTATAGGGAGCACTATTGTAATTCGCATTTTTTTAATTTAAAAGAAGTGCGCTTTACGTTTTATAATACTCTTAAAAAAGATGTATGTTGTATGGGGACACTCTTTAATTTTAAAGGTTATGATCTGTTTTAAGACGCAACCAATCTCTTAGCGTATCGTATCAAACTACAAAAAATTTTAAAAATCGGTTCAAAATTGACTGAGTTCTGCAGGCACAAAAATAAAAAAGCAACATTCAGTCGAATTGATAACGTTCTTCTTTTTTTAAGTCGGTCGCTAAACCAAAAACAAATTCACGTTATGATGAATAAGGAAAGAAAAAAAAATGGTATGAATAAATAAATTATTATTGTTGATAACAAAATATTGCACAAATTATTTTCATTTAAACTCAATTCTTTCTGTTTGTTTACAAAAAAAAAAAAAAAAAGCAATTTTTTTTTTCTTGATGAGATTAAAATTATAAGAACATGATGAACTTAAGCTTGACTTAAAGTTGTTCACATGCTCAATACTTTTTATATAAAATTTTTAAATAATACAGATAAATAAAGGGAAAAGACCTTAACTTCAGAAGTTAAATATTTGCCGTGCGGAGAGTCTTACACTCAAAATTAAATTGTTTTTACATTTTTAGGTGATAAACTCTGCCCTTCTAATTAAATGGTAATCCGATTTATTCAATTATAAATATGTGTGAACAATTAGTGAACAATTTTAGATAAGTAACTGATTACCACTACAAATGTTCTAAAAATAATCTGGACTGCTTGAAAATACAATAATCAGAAAGAAGCAAACGAGAAAAATTTAGCTTTTTATAACCATCATTACAGATTGAAGGTGTTAATAATAAGTTTGTCATTCCGTTTATAACTTCTGAAAAATTAATTTCCCACCCCAAAAAGTGTATATATTCTCGATTTTTAAACATAGGGAAGTAGGTTTAGTGATATCCATCGATCTGACCGAAATCGCGACAGAAAACTTATGACCACTTTTCTTTCAGATTAAGCTTCAAAAAAGGAATATCGATCTACAAATGGTGGAGATTTATTAAAAAAAGGCAAGCATTTATTCACTGTTCTCTTTGTAACTTGTCTTGTACATTTGTTTTTGCTTTCTACCAACCATCGGTTAATCAAGAATGCAATTTTCTTAATTTTTAATAATTTTTACTTGTTTACTCACAACATTGACGTGAATGTACGTACATGCACTGTGCCTTGCGTTTTTGTTAATTTAATTTTTATGACATTTTTTTTCTTTAAAAAACGTCTGCGGAAATTTACAGAATAGTTTTTCTTTCTTAAAAAAGAATTTAAAAAATCAAAAATGAACTTAGGCCAAAAATAAATTTTTATTAATTTTTATCAACAGTTCAAAAATTAGAAGAAAGAAAACATTACTAAACCATCTAAATTTAAATATTAAATTTTCATCAGAAATATTTAACTTTACTAAAAAATATAAAAAAAAATAAAAAATAAATAAAAAAATAAAAAATAAAATAAAATAAAAAATTTCGAGATAACCCCACTTTCTCAAAAAAAAATAAAAAAAAAATACCAGTTCTCTTGGTGAAGGGAATACAGAATTCGGCACAACTCACTCTTCTTATTTGTCGCAATATCTCTGCTATTACTGAGCACTTTAGAGTATTTTCAGTGCAGATTTTCACATTTTACAGTTAAGAAATGAGGCCAAACCCTTCTCGAATGGTATTTGTCGAAACTTGTAAACTTATTTTCTTATATCTGTAGAGAAAAAAAGTCATCACAAGCCTTTGAAAAAACGGATAATAATTTTTGTTAAAGTGTGGAAGCGATTTTCTAAGTCAGTCTTTTTTGAACAAATTGAAACGTAAAAACTCTTATCACATTATTTTTGTTGTTATAAAAGCATAAACAGGGAAATATGTCTTATGAACTGTTAAACTATGTTTCATAAATTAAATTCTTAATTTATTTAATAAATTTAGACCATATTGTGCTTTAATACTGCAGTTGCCAATAAAACTATTAAAAACCGTAACACGTTTTAAAGCAACGCCAATACGCTTTAATTACATTCTCATCACGGTTAAAGAAATTTTATAATTTTGCTACATATTAAACAACAAAAATCTTGTTAAATTAAATAACGATTGAAAGAGCTGTTCGCGACAGAATATTTTATGTCAAAAATTTGAAAAATTAATACAAATATTTCTTAGATTTCTCTGCAATTTGATCACAATAATTAATGTTATTATTGATAACAGAATTAAATTAACATTTAGAAATCGTTATTGTGATATTTTATTCTACACATTTTAACGAACAACATTTAAAAAATGTTAAACAGCCCAAACTCAAGAAAGACTACTGGAAAGAATTAATTCATAAACGATTAGCAATTAATTTATAAATTGTAAAAATAACGAAACGAAAAATTGAATAAAGTCGAAAAAGGAATTTTGTTATTCGAAAAATCATTTTTGGGTTATATTGGACATAGTCCAGCGAAACAGTTCTAGACGACAAGCCTCCAGAACGTCTAAATATAGTCGACTTTTAAATGATTTGCTTACCGTACGGCAAAAATAATGCTGGTCTCCCAGAGGTAACTTTTGCCTCACAAAAAGTAAAAGCGAAGTGCCTAATCTAATGAAGCAACAGGCGAACTTTCTTTAAATCAACTTATTGCCGAATTTTTATTTGGCTTAGTCGATGGTTAATGTCGCCTTATGACACTTAACAAAATTCTTTTGAAACCTCATCTATCCCTGATCAATGCCATCCATAAGTGAAGTCCGGGCTTAATTTTAAAGAAAAAAGGTCTAATCACGTCACCAGCATCTAATGAAATCTATAGGTTCATCAGTTGTAATTTGGTCTCCTTCTATACGCAAAAAGTTTTATTTATTTACAACAAAATAAGCTTCTCTTTTATGGCATCTATAAGTTATGTGATTAATCACTATTTTTTAAAATATCTGCAATATTTCGTAGCGTTGTTCAAGCGTCAATCTGTTCATCTTGATTTTCCAGGGTGTTATGACTATAAATTTAAACAAATTCAGCGCAGTATGACAGTTCCTTTGATAGTAATTCCTTTACCCATTAAAAAATTATAAAATAATTTAGTACAAATTGATTTTTCTTCTCATCACTTCAAATGCAATCATGGTCTCAATCAGTCAATTGATTTACATTCACATACAATTTAATCTCAACTCTCTATTGATGCAATAAATACTTTATGGTTGAACAATTTAATTTAATGTGGATTTTACCATCATGCATGAGATTAAATTACATTTAGCATTTCAGATATTGATGGAAACCCCATAAAAGTTCATTTGAATGCCAATTACAGCATCAATATTCGTTTTAATAATAAAATTAAGTTTTGGAAAAATTTTAAAATTGTTAATCAAGTTTAATGAAAATTTATTACTTGGAATCTTTTTTATGTTAATCTTCCTTAAATGTGAAATGAAAGAAAATAAAAAAGTCAATGGTTATTAGACTTGTGTAGTTCATAAACGAACTAGTTTATTTAAACGATTCCATCGATTGAACTAAGTTAACTAGTTCATATTTTCAAGTACATCTAGTTCTTTTTTGAACTATAATTTGTAATTAAACTACCAGACAAGATAAACTAGAATACATAACTGTGTTTCCTTGTTGACTATTTACGACATGAAATTAGTGCTATCACGCGTTTTATTTAACATTCATTACGACAATACTATGGTATTGTTGCCATTATATTTTGAAAAGAACTTTTGAACTAAAAGAGCTTTTGAACTAAAGAAAGCGTTTGAACTAAAAGTTGAACTAAGAGAGATTTTGAACTAAAGAGAGCTTTTGAACTAAATTTCGAACTAGTTCATTTGCAAACTTTGAACGATCATTAAATTGAACTATATGACACAAGTCTACTACATTTGAACTAAAAGAGCTTTGAACTACAGAAAGCGTTTGAACTAGAAGTTGAAAGTTGATTTAAGAGAGATTTTGAACTAAAGAGAGCCTTTGAAATAAATTTCGAACTAGATCATTTTCAAACTTTGAACTAAAAAGAGCGATCACTAAATTAAACTATATGGTACAAGTCTAATGGTTATTGTTTTTTTTTTTTATAAAAGATTTTAAAGTTTTAATTGTCTCTTAGGTATGTTGATTCAATGCAGTTCTCATTTAATCAATAAAGTTTTTATTGCAAAACTCTTGAGTTTTCTATACAAACTTTGGGTAGAATCCACCGATGAGCTGTTAATAACTAGCGAAATGGTCATATGAACATGCTTTCAATGTATTAATATATATGTTTTTGTAGTTTTAAATAATAAATATTTCATGAGTATATGATGAAACTTTTATACATGAAGGAACCAAGCACAGTTCAAGTAGATTAACATAAACATTTTTATTTTTAATAAATCTTTAAAAACAATCAACAAATTCTATATGTTGTTGAATTGAAATATGCGTGCCAGGTCTTTAAATGGGGTCAGCCTTTAAGTTTTAGTTTAGTTTAGTTTTTTTTTAACTTTTTACTGTACCGTGCATTCGTTTATTCTGTGCTAGTTGTGCTGCAAAATAAAGGTCATGTCATAGCAGACATTTTGGTTTAAAAAAAGCCACTAGTTTTATTATTTTCTCCACAGAATAAAAAAAATTTAAGTTTCGACAAATGCCATTAGAGAAGGGTTTGGCCTCATTTCTTAACTTTAAAGTGTGAAAATCTGCACTGAAAATACTCTAAAGTGCTCAGTAGTAACAGAGATAATGGGACAAACAAGAAGAATTAATGAATGAATTGGTATTTTTTTTTTTGCCAAAGAGGGGTTATCAATAAAACTTTTGAATAGTGTATGGTTTTTCTCTTTAATGAATTTTCGGTTTTTAATAAAATTTTAATATTTCAATGCAAAAGCAATTTTCAAGTAAAATTAATATGTTTTAAGAAAATTTAATATTTTAGTAAAATTTAGATGGTTGAGTGATGTTCCAATTACCTGTTAATTTATAGTTTTGTTTCTTTTTTCAAAATTTCAGCTTTCAATACCATAAAACAAAAAACAAAACAAAAACAACTATAACCAGCAAAACAAAAGCACAATTAAATAGAGGCAATCGCCTCTTTTGAGCAAATCCCTATTATTTATAGATCAATATTGCCTTCTTCGAAACTAAATCTGAGAGAATAGAGATCATTACTTATCTGTCCTTATTTTGGACAGACAGACGGATATCGCTAAATTTGCTACCTTATGTATAAGCATCACGAATACATACACTTTTTAGGGTCGAAGATAAATTTTGTAGAATGAATGAAAACGGAATGTCAAACTTTCTTTTAACCTTTAAAACTGTCATAAAACTTAAATTAACAAAAACGTCAGGCACAGCGCATGTACATTCACGCATAACTTATAACAATTAATATGGTACTGAAGCAGCATCTATAAGGTTGTGAGTAAACAAGTAAAAAGTGATAAAAAATTAAAAAAATTGCATGCGCGATCAACCGATGGTTGGTACAAAGCAAAAACAAATGTACAAGATAAGTTACAAGGAGAACAGTGAAGAAATATTTTGGTATGTATGACGACTTCGCGTAACCAAATTAATATTGATATGAATATTCCTGGTATTCTTATTTCCAAAATTAATTGGTTAGATGGATGATTTTAACAATGTACGCAACCTTAAGTAAATAGATGCGAAGAATGCTAATGAAGGATGTAGCGGTCCAGAAAATGCAGCATTAAGGCCAGGGCACATAGAATCCGTCATACATTAAACTTTGACGTATTAAAGAAAACTTGTTTTCATATAAGCGATGTCACTATCAGTACGAGGCTGTCAACGCAAAGTACGAAAGTTGGTCAGCTTTAAATTTTTGACGTACGTTGAATACTTTGACAGCTATCAATTGCTTCTGCTTCCTCGTTTTCTTTTAACTCTTACTGTGTTTTATTATATTCTGTGATTTTAATACATAAAGTTTAGTGGCAAGAAATAAAACACAAATTAAATTAAATTAACACGTGAATAAAATACAAATTAAATTTAAAAGTGAATAAAAATTAAAAGCGAACTTTAATTTAATATCCGTCAGCAAAGTACTCATTGTGCCAAGCTCAGCCGTCGTTACTTTGTCTTCAGTTGAATACGTTAAAGTACAACATATGGCGGACTCTATGTGCCCCGGTCTTTACATTACACTTTTTACATTTTTCTTTAGTTTTCTTTTTCCTTTTTTTAACGTCCGCATACATTTGTTAAATAATTTTTCTTTCCGAAAACAAGATTTTTCGAAATTAGAGAATTATAAAATCAATAAAATTATTTTTTTTCCACACTTGTTTACAATCGATTGGATCGTAAAAGCAATTTAATAGAAGGCCAGAGCATATCACCTAAAAATGTAAAAACAATTTAATTTTTATATATTTTTTTTGTATTAAATAAAATAAAATAAAATATATTTAAGCACTTTTTTATTTTCTTATTAAATAGACACCACTAGATCTTTTATTGTCGCTTGAGAACATAGAAGTTTGGCGACGTCCGCAATCGTGGTCGCGATTGCTGCCGTCTATGATTTAAATGCCTTAAACGTCGTCTTACTGTTAACATAACACATTCAGAGCTTAAGTGTGCTCTACAAGACGAAAGAACACTTAGTGTTGCCAAAACTATTTTTTAAATTTCTAGCGTAACAAATAAAATAAAATAAAAAATAATTTTATTGTGAGCTAATGGGGGTAAAGGAAGTGTTCTGTAAAAAGTTTGTCGAATATTTCCTTTTTTTTAATTAAATTTATTATAACCAGCAGCACCCACGACGTCGTTCGAGTATCATTTCTAATTTTCTTAAAATAAAAATTTATAAAAATGAGTTTTTAAACATTTGTTGTAGATTTCTGTAAACAGTGTTAAAAATGTTCCATCTACAAAAATAAAATGTACTGACAACTGTTTTAGTACCATAATACCCGTAAACTTGGGTGCTTTTACATTTTTATCTCTACTTTATCGACGAAATGTCTTGTTCTTACGAAAAAAAATATTCGATATTTGAACCAAGACTTTAAGGGACCTCCTTACAAAATTTATTCAAACCCATTTAGCAATTTTTACCTGATGAGAACACAGACAAACAGACGCAAATTACAAAAATAGTTGTTTTGTATTCCATATCGATTACTAGCTACAACAACATCAAAATTTTCCAAAAATTTTTCATGTACAGAAATGACCTCATTACTGTTTTATTAAATGTATAGATTTAAATATAATCGTATCTTTTTTATTATTTAATTTTAATTGAATTTATTTATAACAAACTATGGAAGCAAGGCACACGAATCCAAGGTTTGAAATATAAAGAGAAGATGAACTTGCTATTTTCTACTTTAAAGCAGCATGGCTCCATTTCCCGAAACACTATAAATTTATACACTATAACTTTTTTTAAGGTTTCGCCTGATAAAAAGTTCTTAAGTCGAATGTTTGCTGCGTTCATGCATTTTCTAAGTTATTCATTCTATTATTTAATCTCTTGAAATTTATTTTTGTTTTACCACTTAAAGAGACGTTAGGGCAATGATCAATGCTTTTCTCAATATTAATAATTTATTTATTCTCTCTTATTAAAAAAAATGTGTTTGTTTGTTTGTGAGTCTTGAAACTAAAACTACTTTTTCATAATTTAATTTTTTAACACTCGTTAATGTTTATAATTCTTTTGCCTCTCGTTAAAATATTGACATTGTAAACACGGTGAGTATTTGAGGTAAACCTGGGTAAATACGCTTTTTTTCTACAATAACTTTAATAACAGTAACTTACACTTTAATTAGTCAGAAATATTTACTTGTTTTAATTTAATTTATTCATCTAATGATTGCAGTGATTTTGTCTGGAGAATTTGTAAATTAATTGATGTAAAATTATTTAATTAAAAAAACACAAATTAATGATTAAAAAAAACTAAATAAAAAGCTCTAATCATACTGATGAAAAATGAATATTAATGAAATTCATCTTTGTACTTAAAGGAATAATAATGCGAGGTGTGTTAAAAATTTATATGCTTTTTGAAAATTCGAATTAATTATTTTTTTGTTATTTATTTTGTTTTTATTATTTTTTTTTTTTTTTTATTTTCATTTTTTTCTGTTACAAAAAATTATTTTAATTTTAGCTTTATAAAATTGTGGCTTTTAGGCTTTAGTTAAAATGTAAAGGGTTACGCAAAAAATGATGTTGAAAATTTAATTTTCTTACTATTGAAATGCTCCTCGTAAAAATATAAATATTCAATATTACAGAATGTTGCTTAACAAATGCAACATCTGAATAATTATTTTGTTTTTTTTTTAACGTTTCAAAAACAAATATTTATCAAAGCATTAAAAAATAGTTGTCTTCAACAACGAGCGAGCCATTTAAATAAAATATTTACTGAAAAAAATTAATATTCATTAATAAAGATTAGTAAAAATGGAACACAAATGTTTCTAAGTCATGTAACAATATAAGCCAAAAATATTTTAAACACTTCCTTAACAGATCAAATAGTTTGCACTTGGCGACCCTCTCATTCGTAGTAACGAAGAGTTGAAAGTAAGACAAAAAACCGCTAAACGAATTTCGCAGTCTAATCAGAATTATTTAACAGCCTTAAAAATTATATTTGATTTTATATTAATATTTTCTTAACGTTAATTTAATTCCATTATATATTTAATTAGCAAATTTTTTATTTCTATTTTAATTAAAATTATATTTAGATCAATTAAAACCTTATTAAATGTCAAGGAGAA
This sequence comes from Cistogaster globosa, assembly GCA_937654795.1. Lineage (NCBI taxonomy): Eukaryota > Metazoa > Arthropoda > Insecta > Diptera > Tachinidae > Cistogaster > Cistogaster globosa. The sequence continues at coordinate 134,710,218 of OW569403.1, read as the reverse complement.
GCAAAGTTAATTACAAAATGTGCAATAGGGTATACATTTTTTGTAAATTCTAAGTAAGAGTACCGCTTGCCGTAGGCATAGTGTCGAAAGAGGTGCTATTGGAAATCAGCATAATCGGTCCATGTCCTTCGAGGCAGCGGCCAGAAGAACACCAGGCCTACCTCTATTTTTTTCACATCTTTTTAAACAAAGAAGTAACTCCACTCAAAAAAAAAACGAATATATGGTGCGATAGAGAATTAAAAAATAAGAAAAAAACATCAAGTGAAAAATTGGAGCTCTCCCATATTTTCCGAGTTACGGGCCTCTGAATTTTCAAAATTTTCAAAATAACAATATGGGTATCATTTTAAAGCTTTTGAATAGATCTTTATGGAAATACTAAAAGTTTTTAAAAATGCTTAACCCATTAAGAGCCGATTTATTTTTTATGTAAAACTATAGATATACGGCGCCAAATTTTTATTTTATTTCTTAACTCTCTGTCACCCCAATACTTGCATTTTTTTGATTAGATTACTTTACTTAACTATATTTATATAGATAGTGAAGGTTAAATAATATTCAGCATAGCCCTTGCACTCTTACTTTTCTATCATCTCTGTCTCTTTCTACTGGTGGTGCTTTGCCCGCTGTCTCGAAGGACATTCACCAATCTTGCTGATTTTTAATAGCAACCTTTTCAAATTTTCATGTCTAATCGATTATGTGCCTTGGCAAAGTTGATTTCAACTCTAACACGGACGGACAGACGGACATTGCTTAATCGATTTTGATATGCATAAGTGTTGAAAATATTTACCTTATGGGGACGGAAATGGATATTGTAGAAAATACACACGGAATGACAAACTAAGTTATACCCTTTTTCCACTTGTGGTGAAGGGTATAATTATTAAAAGTACAACGTAAAATGTTTATAAACCCACCCCACCTTTAATAAAGAGTATAAATAATATTTTATTTAAATAACAACAAATGCATTCCACGGTAAATGTAAATAATTATAAAAATTTCTTTTGTCAATCACTAAAAATAAACAGTTGATGTTTTTTACATTTCATTAAAAATAAAAAAGAACAATTTGTAAATTATTCTATAAAATTATAATTCAATAAAAAAGCTGCGGGTTTTATTAAGTTTTATTTTTATTTAATTTTACTATTTGCAGTGGGTTGTTCAAAACTTGCAAAAATGCATTGAAATCATGACAATAAGTTTTATTTTAATTTTAAATGGTAAAAAAATAATACGAATGAGGAATTACAGATTACAACAAAAAATTGTTGTTGTTGTTGTTTAAGTAGGCATGTCTTATCTTTTTAGGTAGACCTTTGTTTGTCATTCAAAGTGTAAATTATTAATTGTTTAATTAAAATACAGCAGTTTATATAAAACGTTGATTTTTGTGTTTAATTTTATTAAATATTCTGCATGACTTTAAAATTTATAAACAATTTTTTTTTCACCAGGCATTTTCTTGTGGGTGTGTTACATACACTGGTACATATGTACACATTTATTTATTTTTAAAAAATTTTTCTCATTAATATTTTTGACAATAAAGTCTCTAGATTTGCTGCTCGCCATAGAATAAAAAACATCAAGCTAAATATCATTATACAGTGTCACTTGGTCGGCAAGTTAAATTTTGTAATGTACGTGCTTTTGTACATAATGCAAAATTATGTTACACTGCATCTCACATTAAATTATTTTAGTCATTTTATTTAATACAGAAAAAGCTGGATTATATTTTGAATTTAATAATATAAAATAAAACAAAATAACTAAAATATTAAGATGTGAAAAAATTCTCACTTGAGTTACGGAATACTGGATGTATTAGGCAGCACTAATATTTTCTTAACGAATGAAGTATTTCTTGGACATATGGATGGATATTGGCTAAATTGTTAGCAAAAACATATGACTTGCTCACAATCAACATCTGATGAGTGGTAGGTAGACCTCTTTCTGGTATCACTTTAATACAGATAATGTTTCTTCATTAAAGCTAAAGAACCAACAGATAAACGTTTATGCAATGAACTTTTAAAGTCGTCTTTTATAATTTTGAGGGTTTTTAAATGTTTTTTATTTATGTTCTATTCTTTATACCTTTAACTACAAAAAGTTGAAAAGGGGCATATCTAAGTTTGTCATTCCGTTTGTAATTTCTACAATATCCTTTTCCGAACATTTCCATAAAGTAGATATATTCCGATCCCTTATGCATCGCGAAGTCGATTAAACTATGTCTGTCTGTCCATCCGTATTAGTGTTGAAATTAAATTTACCAAGATACTAGATGAGAAGTTTTCAAAATTTTGTTTTTGAAAATCTTGAAGATCGGTCCAGGACCTTCCAGTCAAAAATGAAATAGTAATAAGTGAAGTGATAAATGGTTAATCAAAATAATTCATTTTTTTAGGGATAAAAACAGTTCATTATCGTATTTTAATTTGTTACTTAATATTTGTGTTATACTCTTCACCAAACGTAAAGAAAGGATAACTACAAATTTTATCCAACCTTTGAATATCTAACATCTAACTTCCACATTCAGGGTTCCGTACCCTCTAATTTATAATTTTTTTAATCTTGTTTTAGCGGTCACAGTAACACATACTTTTGGTACATTTCTTTGTTCAGTCTATTACGGTTAAAAAAATAAAGCCATATAAGCAAAATCGCGTCAATAGCGGGACATCCATTATTTAATTTTATTTAAGTCTATTTTTTAATTTTTTTCGTAAAGCAGTACACATACTGTGATCAGACCATATCTGCCAAGTCACAGCCTTTATATTTTAGTTACATTTTTATATTTTTTCATTTGTTCTTATAGCGGACATAAAAGTATTTAAACTTATTGCAGTTCAAAAGCAAGACCACGTACCTTAAAGTAAGTCACTATTGGGATACCCTTTATCTAAAAGTTTTCTTTTCTCTACTTGTTAAAATAGCGCGTACTGTCTCTCACAATATTCTTATGAATGTCAATTCACTTTGGGGACAGCGCTCAATTTTTTCCAGAAAGAATATGTGTGACGATTAACAAAGAGAACAACGAAAAAAGCCACGTAACGTTTTTTTTTTCGAAACACACACTCAAATCTTTTTGATTCTAAAATGGAAATAGGGGTTAAATCGTAAAATGTTTGTATTAAAAATCTTACAAATCACTAAAAACAGATCTAAAAGCACTGAGCTGACAACACTGCTTTGGTTTCTATGTGGACTGCGTTTAATCACCATAATAGTGATTTATTACGAGTTACTTCTTGTATTCTCAATTCTTAAATAATTTGGTTGAATAGATAATATGAACAACCTAGACAACCTAAGTTAGACAGATGCAAAGAATATTTATGCCGAATGAAGCGATCCACAAAATGCTTTTACTAAAAAGTTAACTCAGAAAATTTTTTATTATAATTTTCTTTTTCAATTATTATTTAATTTTAGTCCCAGCCAGGGGTTGAACCAGTGATCTTCATAAATCAATTAAAATTTACTTTTTCGGCTTTGGTTCATTTTTTAATTTAACTTTTATTAAGAAAAATTATTTTTCAAATATATGAATGATTAAAAATAAAATTTGCATTTCGTGACTATACCGACGGTGTAGTACAAAATTGCAACAAATGTACAAGACGTGTTGTAGAGAAGACAACAAAGAAATGCTTTGATTTGTGTGTGAATTTCGTCCAACCAAATTAATATTGATTAGTTGGTTATATTAATGGTATTTACAATACGCAACTCAAGGTGATGGTTGCGAAAAATGCTGATGATAGATTTGAGGATCCTGAAAATGCAGCATTACATTCTGCCAGAGTCTAATTTTTTTGTTTTCTTTGGAAAACGTCCGCGTACATTCGAAAAATAATTTTTCTTAATAAAAGTTAAATTAAAAAATGAACCAAAGCCGAAAAAGTTAAATTTTAGTTAATTTTTTTTTTCTTAATAAGTTTCGAAATTAAAATATAAATGAACTTAAGCAAAATTAAAATTATTTATTTAGTTAAATAAACAAAACCATGCAAATTGTTGTAGTTGTACAAAATGAAGCAAAATATTACAAGCATAAAGGGAACACTGTGAGGTTTGGGAACTGGCAAATATTGCACTCTTACTTTCTTTAATTCAACTAGATTTTTAACGAACAGTTCTTTATGTTGACAAACAACACTGAAAAAAAGTCTTAAATTAATATCTTTAAAAAAAATCAATAAAACTCACCTTTTAGGAGCAACAAGCAATAGAATGAATTAATTCACACCAACTGTAAGAGCAAAAAAGAAAATCAGAATAATTTTTCAAATTTAATTAATTTCTCATTTATGAATGTCTGTATACATGTATGAATGTATGTATGTATTAATGTTTGTATATTTGTTTGTTTATATGAATTTATGTATCCATGGATATGTTTGTATATATGAATATGTATTTATTTATATTTGAATATTTCTTGTTAATTTACTTTCCAAAAAAACTATTTTTTCAAATGCTCCAAACTTGAATAATTTTAAAATTTAGCAAGATAAATATATTTGAATTAAAATTCGTTTTATTGTTTTTGTTTTGCTCTGGTTTTTTTTTTTTGTTTTTTTTTTCTATATTAACGCGTCACAATGACAAGAGGCACAACTTTTTCTACGCGTTCGAAAAAAAAATTCTTAAAGAACCAAACAAAAATAAATGACCGCCTCAATGATACTCTACATTACCAGCAACCACAATACACTTTTTTTAACAAATTAATATTGTGGACTTAATAATATCAAGTTTTAAGAGGAGGCCGCTTCAAATTAGTTTTGACACCCTGTGCATATGAATCTATTAAAATAACTTAAATTGTTGTGGTTGTCTGTTAGAAATAAATTGTGCGTGTGGTAAACAGAGCAAATGAAGTTGTTATTGTCACAACAACAAAAAGAAATATGTGCGTAAACAGAATTACAGCAAAGTTTCGTAACACATATTTAGAAGCAGCGATAGCTACGTTTGTAGAGGTGTGCATGTGCTTGTTCCATAAGTTCAAATCCCAACAGGGTCTTGAATATAAGGAACAGTAATTATGGTTCAGTAGCCGGATGATGGATAACTTGTTAAAGGACGAAAAAATGATAACATCAGATGGCGCCTTCATCATCTTATTTAAATTGAAGTTTAGACCTCAGAGGAACCTTAATTAAAAAAAAAGTAACAAAAATAACTACATGTGTGAGTAGCAGAGGACTATTCGGGATTCATCTTTAAGGTTTGGTGGCTTCCCAAGTAGGGCAACTCGCATTGCTTGTCATTTTTTCATTCGATTTATATAATTTTATAAAGTAACTGATAACACGAATCAGTGAAGTTATTGGTCCAACCATTAATAAGTGGATGGTTTATTACCAAAATATTTTCCTTAATACTATTTAAGCATTTCTTTTACCATCCCTGGTGCAGCTGGTGGTATTTGCAAATAGACTCCATTTATTTACCGAAAAAAAAAAAAACTTTCGTGTTTTAATCGCGGCTTTAGCATTTACTTTTGTAGTACCAAAAAATATTCTAAAAAAATGTCCCGCCATATTTTAACACTGTAATCATTGTTAGCAAATCCTTTGTAAGAGAATAGTCAGCGTGGTAATCAGTGATGCAATAAATGCACGCTTTAAGCAAACAGTATAAAATCCCACAAATTTCAGTTGAAGAGTGAAACTTTCAAACATTATAAAATTTCTTAAATCTCTTTTTTCACAAAATAAATTTACTTTTTTGACTTAAAAAAAAGAAAGTAAATGTAAGAACTATTACCAATTATTTAAAGTGTGGCAACGTTTTAGCAACAAGTATTTGAGGCGTCGAAGCAATTTAACACTTAACAAATTAAAATTAAAGTAAAGTGACTTTAGCACTTTGTCGCACACCTTGTTGGAATTTCATAACGAATAAATCTAATTTTATAAAATTTTGTGATCGTAAAAACGACTTTTTTTATTCAAAAAAAAGAAAGAAAAAACCATTGAAAATAATTTAATTTTTTATTCGTAATGAATAAAGGCGGAGAATTAATTCTTTTATTTATTTTCCAAACTTCAGTATTTATCTATTCCATGGAAGGTTATCATTGATCACACATAAAGAAAAACCAGTTATACATTTTTTTTATACCGTTAACTGCCAAACATTTCAATAAAATAATTTCAAAGAAAAAATAATAAATTAATTATTTATGTTGATAATTGTTTGATATAATTTTAATTAGGAAACGATTCGTTTCCATTAATGAAAAAGCTAAGTGATATTTTATATACATGTCAATTGTAAACATCTTTCTTTAATTTAATGTTCAAGAAAAATACTATTGCAATGAATTTGACTTCACTGTTGCAACGACCGAAAAACCAATGCTTCTGTTTGGATTCTCATAAAAAATGTCAAATAAATGTACGTTGGGCCAAAGTAAATTATTAAGTTTGTTGATATGAGTTCTTAATTTTAGGCGAACAAAAAATTAAGTAAAATTGAGTTAATATCAAAGTCATCGACATAAAATAAATAACACAACCGAATTTGCTTTTATAATACCCTTCACCTCAAAAAGTGGAAAAATGATATTTCCAAGTTTGTCACTCCGTTCGTAATTTTTACAATATCCACTTCCTACCCCATAAAATATATATATTCTGACTTCTTATGCATAGCGAAGTCCATTGAGCGATGTTCGTCTGTCCGTCCGTATTAGTTTTAAAATCAACTTTGTCAAGGCACTCGATGAGCTAGAGAAAATCAATTAAACGTAGCGTCGAAGGAGGTGCTATTGAAAATCACCAAGATCGGTCCATGTCCCTTGTGGCAATGGGCTAAACACTACGCCTGCCTCTAATTTTTCCATATCATTTGGAACAATGATGTTACTTTAATAAAAAAAATGCAAATATGTGGATCGATAAAGAATTAAAAATCAAGAAAAAATATCAACTGAAAAAATCGGCGAACGCCTATATTTTCTGAGTTATGGGCCTGTGTAATTTTAATAAAAAAGTTCGATTGTCAATATTGGTATCATTTGAAAGCCTTTAAAGATACCTTTCAGGAAATACAGAAATTTTTTAAAAATGATTAATCTGTTAAAAGCCGAAGACATTTTTATATAAAATTATATATCGTACTTGATTTTTTATTTTTTTCATTTTTAATTCTCTGTCACTCCAATATTTTCCTTTTTTTATAAAAGCTACTTTACAACTAGATTTACATGTATGGTGTAGGGTATATAAGATTCGGCTTAGCCGAATATAGTACTCTTGCTTTTATATATATTTTTTATTGCTTACAGCTGTATATTAAAATAGAAAATTTTTTCGTGAGGAATTTTCATGAAGAATATTCAATGCAATGTTGTCAGAAAGAGCTTTTTCATCTACGAAATTAAATAAAACCAAAATAAAAAACAAAATGAGAATTAATAATTGCAAAGCGTTTAATCAAATAGTAAAATTAGTAACAAGTTTTAACTCTAAAAATACGTAACAAAGAATCGTTTTAGACAACGAGGAGTAAGACTTGAAATGCGCATGCCCATGTAAGTAAATCGTCTTGTGAAAACATTTTGCAGTGAATAGCATATTCTTAATCGTTAAATCGTAGTTTATGAAGTTTTAAAACTCTTTTACAACTCTTCTTCAATTTTTTTTTGTTTTGTTTTTTTTTTTTTTTGTGACGTTGTATCAGTCACCAGAGAGGTTAAAACATAAATATAAATATAAAAGCTTACAGATGTATTGAATTGTAAATATTTTATAATGTTAAAAATATATTTTTTTTATATGTGTAAAATATAACTTGACATTTTTTAATTTTAAGTATAAAAGAAGAAACTAAACTCTCAAAAATATTCCACAATTCATTTAATCTCTCAAATAAAAACAACACATAAACTGATAAAGCATTAAATATAAAAATATTTAAAACTAAAAATTCAAAACCCAAAACTTACCGTAAACAAAATTATAAATGATCCAATGAATATAAATCTGAAAGCACTTGTTTGAATAGAAATAAAAACAAAAATGAACTCTTTATCAGCTTTTGTATTTTATTTCAATGCGTATAAAAAAAATTAAATTTATTTATTTATTTTATTATATTAAAAAACTATAGCAAAATGTTAATTATTTAATACATAATTTTTATTTTACATTTTTTTTCACAATTTTTTTAAAGACATATCAATTTGTTTGTAAATATTTATATAAAATTCGTTAAAGGTTGATAAACTGATTTTAATTACGCTCATGAATTATTTATCAAAACTTTAACTTTTATTGTTTTATTCAATTTTATTAAAAATGTTTAACTTAAATTAAAAACAATACAAAAAAAAAACTTTAAAAAATTAAGACAAAAGAACCCGCCAAAACAATTACTAACGTCTAGATTGTTCAAAAGCAACTGTACGATTGTTTTGATATGCTTCAACTCCTGTTAAAGATAAGATTGTTTTAAAATTAAAAAAAAAAGTCAATAATATTCTTATATGTTTAGTTGCTTTAAACAGTAAAATAAATGGCAAATAAAATCAAAAGCTAGTGATTATTACAACATACGAGAGCTTCTACATACGGTTTACTTAGATAAATATTAAGTTTAACATTTATCTGCATTTTAGCAGTCGTTAAAAATCAATATCAAATACTTTACTGCTAAAGCTTTCTAATTGAGGAACATTATAAATGAAATAGATCGCTTCTAAAAGCTTTAGTGACGCTTTAGCGTTGCCAGTATGAGTTGATTTTATCTTAATTTTTGATGTTTTTTTTTTTTATAATATTTTGGTGATTTTTTCTAATTTTAATTTATCTTAACTCAATTTAATATTTTATTTCATATTTTTATTTTTTACTATTAATATTTATTTCGAAAATTATTTAAATTTCTAATCAAAATCAATAAATAAATTTCTAATAAAAATCAATATCAAATACTTTACTGCTAAAGCTTTCTAATTGAGGAACATTATAAATGAAATAGATCGCTTCTAAAAGCTTTAGTGACGCTTTAGCGTTGCCAGTATGAGTTGATTTTATCTTAATTTTTGATGTTTTTTTTTTTTATAATATTTTGGTGATTTTTTCTAATTTTAATTTATCTTAACTCAATTTAATATTTTATTTCATATTTTTATTTTTTACTATTAATATTTATTTCGAAAATTATTTAAATTTCTAAAATAATTAAAAAAAATAGTTTAAATGCCTGATAAAAATAGTTATTTGTTACAATATTTCACACACATCTTCAAATTCCTTACAATATAAATCAATTATAGATTTTAGTAAATACTTTTCTCGTTTCTTATTTTATCAGTTTATAAAGTCTCTCTTCATAAACTTACAATAGTTTCTGTTTGAGCTATTTTTATAGCGGTTTTTCCTATTTATCTAAGGCAGTCTAAATGCATTGCAAAAGAGCATCATTTGAGCAAAAAAGTATTAGCAACCCGAAAAAATTACCATCATTTTAGTATTACGCACATGGAGCAATAAAATAGGAAATAGAGTTTTTATTTTATACGATAGCATTTCAAAAGCAAATTTATATCTCAACATGATAATTTCTATAAGACGATACCAATAATTTCAACAAAGTAGGACCCATTGTCATGCAGCCCATTAAATAATTTCTCTTTAGTAACATAAACAGTAACGGGGGTCATTTCTGTACATGAAATATTTTTTTTTTTTGTGTAGGTAGTCATCGATATGGAATACAAAACATCTATTCTTAGAAATTTTGTCTGTCTGTCTGTGTGTCTCTCTGTCTGTGTTCACATCACGTAAAACCTGCTGGATAGATTTAAGCAAAATTTTATGAGGAGGTCCCTTCAAATATATAATACTTTTTTTCATAAAATTATATCATTTCGCAGAGAAACTAGAGTTTCAAATGTGAAAGAAACAAATTTTATCGGTATAATAGTATTAGCACAGTTGCCAGAGCATTTTATTTTTGCAAATGGAAAATTTTAACACTGTTTACCGAACTCTATTTTTAAAATTTATTGTCTAAATTTAAATTTAAGGAAGATAGAAATGATACACAGACAAAGTCGTGGGCACTGATAGTTACTTTTTTGCTAACTAAAACCTGACCCGCAGCTAATAGAAAGTTACTACGTAGTCGCTTATTTATTCTATTAACTTAACTTATTATATTCTCAAATTAAAAGCTTTTAATACTAATAGAAATTTTTAAACTTGATAAAATATATTTTTAGAAACTAGAACAATCAACTAATATTCTTAAGTAATATACAAGTATCAGCCATGTCACAGGTTTTGTACGAAATTGATTTGAATTCGTATTTCTAAATCGTAACGTTTTACTTTTGCTTCTTCAGCTCTCGTACGTTTTTATGAAAACGGAAAAAAAGGAAATTGTGTTATTTATGTTAAAAATATGGTTACATTGAAATCAAAACAGCTGGTTCAGCAACCGGCGCCAACAATATCGGTCCGGCTCCAGACAAATTAAAAGAAAGTAAGTAAACAAACAAACTAAAATCAAAAAATAAATAAAAAATTAAACAAAAGAACAGTATGCCTGGTGTTTCAATTGTTGCTGTGATGGAAGAAGACAGAAAGATGCATTTAGCAATCAAATTAAATCGCAGAAGTTTGAGGGAAGCGTCAGATCCTTTGTCCTATCCAAGTGGAGTGTAAGTAAATGTATCCATTTCACTTATCACTTTTTTCTTTGAAAAATATGGCAGGATGTTATCAGAAACCCGGGTGGCAATGGAACATCAATTACATTTTCAGTTTGTGACAAATGTTTTATACGATTTACAAAAATATTAAAATTTTCATACTAGAAGTATTTAAATAAAATTTTTTAAGCGAAATTAATATAGACAATATTTATAATTAATTTTCAGTACAGTTTTCCACATTTTTCGTCTTTAAGTTGTTAAAAATATCAATTTCACTTTAGATTTCAAGACCGTTTTCAAAATGAATTTTTTGATCGTTTTACATTTTCTAGAGAAGCAAAATACGTTTTAGTTTTCTAAATCGTACAAAATTTCACTTTGTGACATGGCTGTATATTAAGTTATTGATTTTCAGATTGCTGCTTTCGAGAAAAATTTTACTACTAAGAAAATACTTCAAAAAATTTATTTGAGTGATTAATTATTATCACCAATGTTTAAAAAAATCGGCAAAACATTTCATTCCTGTACTCAATATAATAACTTAAAGTATTAAATAAAAAATTTCTATATAATTCACCAATAATAAAAATTGTTAAATTGTTCTTTCCGAATCCGTATACAAGAGATAAAGAAGAATTTAGTGATCCCAAAAATATATTAAATTCTAACAACTGTCGTTTTTATTATATTGTTTTTTTGCATTTTATTACAGGTTACCACAAACTAAAGTAAAACTTAAAATACTTATGAAGCAGTTCAAGATATATTATTAATTAAAATTTTAATTAACATATCAGCGGTTCTTCAAAAGCATGTTTTTAGAATGGCGTAAAGTAAATAAAGAATCTAAATTCAATTCTCTGCTTATCAAAATTATTTATTTATTTTATACAAATACTAATGCTTACAAAAAACGTAAATAAAATATTTAGACGAGTACAATTTTTATTCCTTTTCGATTAACAGTTAAAAACCCCTGGCAACGCTGGCAGAAATATTAAAAGTATTTAAAAAAAATTAAAGCATAAGCTAAGGCGCACTTAATTATAAAAACATAAATAAAGCAAAGAAAAATTAATACGCTGTTTCAAGGTACATTTATTTTACTAGGTAAAAGCGGTTCTACAACAAATACAATATTTGTAAAAACAACATGGCATTTTATTGTTGCTTTGTGAGTGGAAATGTCAAAAATAGAAACAGAAAATAAAAGAAAATTGGTCTAAAAACAAACGCTCTCTTAGCTTGTTGTTAGTGTTTTTTTAAATTCGTAAGCAAAAGTAGGAAAATATAAACAACTTTTGACATGTCCAACTACAAACCAGCTGGGCGGACGACACTACCTAGTAAAATAAATGTACCTTGCGCTCTTTTTTATTGAAAATATTCAACACTAGTTGTCAACGATAAATTCCTGCACAACAATTGCAACATTTACAATCCACCAAATTTTCTTACGCAGAGCGAAGTTGATGGAGCGTTGTCCAATCAAGTTTGCCGAAGCACTAGATGAGCTAGAAAAAATTTAAATACGCCAGTCGATCAGACATTGTATCGGAAGAGCTGCTATTTAAAATCAAGAAGTCTATGTACTTTGAGGCTGCGGGCAAAACACTATGCCAGCCTATAATTTTTCTATATCATTTCGAGCTATGAAGTAACTCTTATCAAAAAACCAAAATTATGGAGCGATAGAGAATTAAAAAATTACAAAAAAACATTAAGGTAAAAAATTTTCGCTTGCCCATATTTTCCGTTTTCTGGAAAAGTACAACTGTGGGCCATATTTTTTAAGATATCAATATGGGTATCTGTTGAAAGATAGAAAAATGATGAAGGGTATATAAGAGTCGGCATAGCAGAATATAGCTCTCTTTCTTTTTGCTTTTTTTTTCTAATCCACAAAATGTTGACTCCCATTTCATTTGGAAGCATTAAAGAAAATAAAATTTTTACAAAATGCTTTCTTTAGTTCGTCAATAGTCTATCCCATGGCGAAATAATTTACCAGGTGGTGGCAGTGGCGAATTTCATTCATTTTCGCCGTTGCAGAAAATTTCAAACTTCATATAAAAAAAATTTTTGCTGATTTTTTATATATGGAGTTTGACATTTTCTGCAACGGCGAAAATGAATAAATTCGCCACTGCCACCACCTGGTAAGTTATTTCGCCATGGTCTATCCCGTCTGGTGTTAAAAATATGTTTTAATTCCATATCAAATTTGTTTTCCGACAACATTAACGATCTCGCAGATTTTATGATTAGAAAAAAGTGATCTGAACCTGAATTAAATTAATTCCTTTAGTCAAAATTTTATTCAAAAGTGACCACAATATTTTTCTTTTCCAACATTTGTTAAACAGTAAATTCGTTATAGCGAATATTGTAAAAGAATATTTAAAAAATTAACAACAAAAAAATTTAAATCACCACAAACCACATCAAGAAAGTAAATAAAATTACAGAAACAAAACAAAAGAATCCATAAGAATAACATAAAATCATCTTAAATTATTTTCTATTTTTAAGATACAAAGTCTTCATTTTTATTTTTCTATATTTTTTCTTATTGTACAAATGTATTTCTTTAACATGAAACATATGTAAGGACTTGTCTGCCTGACTGTAAACTGTCAGAGGAATTTAAAAGTATAATAATTCAGTTCATAATGTTATAAAGATTTTACAAATCTCATGTATTTTTGGTCAATTACGAGAAAAAAAGAAAAAAAAATGTTTTTAAAACCACCATCAAAGAAGAAGTAAAAAGTGGTTTATTAAAGAAATTTAATACATTTAAGGACTTAAGGCAGAGAAAGAATATAAATATACATATAAAGAAACATACATACATACATAAGCATGTGTGTTATGTTTGCATGGGCTTGTGTGTACTTAATAGCAGGAGTAAAAACATATGATTTTTCATAAACATTTCTTTACTATTTATCACAAAAAGTAGTCAGTCAGTCAATTCATTGCTTTTATTTTGTTGTTATTTTTGTTGATGTTTTCTTTTTATTCCTTGCAAATTTCTTATGATTATAAAATTTATGCGTCGTGGTTAAGGTCACGGTTTCTTGTATCATAAATCAAAAAATGGTTGTCTGTCACAGTGTCTGTTTTTGATTGGAATCGACGCCTGCCTGATTTTGTCAAGAACAATGTTTCTAAATATTTATTCTTAAGAAGTTTCTTAACAGGAAACAGTGGAGCCAATTAAAACTAATGATCGGATTTGCGTTACCTATGAATAACGAAGTCCTGCACTCAAAGCCACATTTGAAACCGTTCACTTTAACGTATGATATTTTTTACTTGTGTTAAATATTCGATTTAGAAAATATCAGTAGCAAAAATTTCTTACATTTCTGTCTTAAATTATTTTATGTTAAGCAAAGTATTCTCAATGTCCTTCATGTTAGGGGTTGTGTAAAACTAAAATCCTTTTAGTGCCTTTCCGACAAAAAAATAGATGCCTTCGTGGTCTCTCAGCTTAACTCCTATGCTTTCCCACAAATGACACAGACTTTGTGCTGCTCCTTATGACTTAAAAATTGCTTAATTTATTTGAATTAAGTCGGCATCAATTAATTATTCTAATCATCCATCTTCAAACCCTTCTGAACCCTCTTTTCTTCCGATTGCATAGCAAATCATCAATAACTTTTTTAATCTCCTACGTCCTTCAATGATTTCCCGTGGAGGATTAATTATTTAAAAAAAACTATACTTTAATTGAGACTTATTCTGTGCTTTTACTACCGACTTTTAAGATTTAGGGGTGTCTATTGTATTTGCGTTCATAAGCATTCCTAGAGTGAGCTTAGCCAACCCACCAGATTTTTTTCCTACGTATGAAAGCTTGTAGTCCAATGATTACTGCTGATCTTTTACTCATCACGAGCCTTTCTTATTTGCTACCGTTTCCCTATGGCTAAGACCTCCTATAGCATCCTTGGCATAAAGCTTATGCTTGCAAGTGATGGCTATTCACCCACAACGGGTGCTCTTTCAAACTCTCTCTAAAAATATTGTCTTCTTCGATTATCATCGTTTTTATCGCACATTTTATGCTTCTTATCCATCTCATCTTAGTTGCTTAACTGTCTAACAAAACAAAGACGAATCTCTCCACTATTTGCTAGGTTACCTTGACTATCGCTTTTGAAGTCTCATGGCCTGGCTGGCTTTTGTTGAAATTATTATATACGAGGGCTGCTATATATATTTCTGGCCTGGCAACACTGAGCGCTGCCAAGTGCAATCTGAAATTTCCATTGGAAAGTTTGTCATTGTTAAGCATAATCGTACTCAAAACGTTTTGACGTACGACCATTATTTGTGTTGTCTACAGTGACTTGAAAAAATTAATATAGAAAAAAATGGAATTAACTCGTGAACATTTTCGTGCCATCATTTTTCACAACTATCGACGTAGATTATCACGACAAGAGTGCATTGATGAACTTAAATCTGTGTATGGCGATAAAGCACCATCCTATAGCACTGTGAAAAATTGGTATAATGAATTTAATCGTGGCCGAAGCTCGCTCAAAGACGAATTCTGTAAAGGTCATCCAAAAACGGCTGTTGTGCCAGAGAACATTGATGCAGTGCGTGAACTCATAATGCCAGATCGACATGCGATATACCGAGAGATAGAGACATCCTTGGACATTTCATCCACCACCATACATTCGATACTTCATGAACACCTGGCCGTAAAAAAGGTTTGTTCTCGTTGGATCCCGCACAATTTGAAAGTCGCTCAAAAAAAGGCTCGTGTCGATTGGTGCAAAGAAATGTTGCAAAAATACAATTGCGGTGCTTCAAAAGACGTTTATAAGATCGTCACAGGTGACGAATCATGGATCTATGTATATGAGCCCGAAACGAAACAACAATCGATCGTGTGGGTCTTCATAGACAAGCTTCGAAGCAAATGGTCGCCTGTTTCTTCGGCAAACTGGTCATATGGCGACTGTTCCGCCTGAGCAACGTAGGACGGTCACTTCTGAGTGGTACACTACAATTTGTTTGTCTGAAGTCATCGGAGAAATTCGAAAAACCAACAAGAGAAGACGAATCATTGTTCACCATGACAATGCGAGCTCTCACACATCGGCTCAAACCAGAGCGTTTTTGACCGGCCAAAACGTCGAATTACTGGGTCATCCGCCGTACAGCCCTCACTTGACACCTAATGACTTCGTCTTGTTTCCGCACATCAAGAAAAAAATGCGTGGTCAACAATTTTCGTCGCCAGAAGAAGCTGTTGAAGTGTTCAAAATCCATGTTTTAGAGGTGTCTCAATCGGAGTGGAAAAAGCGTTTCGACAACTGGTTTGAGCGCATGCAAAAGTGTATAAATCATGCTGGAGAATACTTTGAAAAACAATAAAACCATTTTTGATTACAACTATTCGCATTTTCACTATTAGGCCAGAAATATATAGATCAGCCCTCGTATAATACAGAAAAGATTTCTACCCACATAATACGCACATTGAGCATGAAAGTCATATTAGAACTAAAAGTTGACTTAATCTAGGAGCCTCCTACCAGATGCAAGACTTAACAGTATTCTAGAAGGATCAGACCTATAGGTAGTAAAGCCACTAAAATTTACTATGGTTCTTTGGGATAAGCCCTTTCAGTTAGAAATTCATGACAATATGAACTACGCTCACTTTGCTACAGAATCATTAAGAATTTTCTGCTTTTTTGCAGTATGCAACCAAAAGGCCAGAAGTAAATCTCGTACCTAAAACATTATGATGATTTGGATCAAACAAAATCCCAGAAGCAATCTGAACAGAGATCAAGAAAGCGAGGAAAGCCTTAGCCTGAGACATACGAAGTTTACAATGGGGTCTATAGTTAACTGTATATTAAGGAAATACTAGACAATGTAGGCAGAGTTTGTAAATATGAGGATGTTGATTATATTAAGAGAGACTGTGACACTCAATGTCACATTAGACCTAACCAGCTGGAGAACATACAATGGAAGAAAAAGATGTATCAACATTAAAACTGATTGCAAACCTAAGATTCTTTAGAAGATCTATTCTAGATAAGATGCTTTAGTATGTGCCAGGGTGCAAAATAGATTTTTGGTCTCACTGATCTACCTGTGTATTCACAAATTTTCTCGCCATAACGGTAAATTAATGTAGCAAATTTGTTTACAAAAATTAAAGCAGGATTTCACATAAATTAACGTCTTGATTCGTTATTTTCAATAATATTTAAATAAAGAGAGTTGTCGAGATAATGAATATGATTGGCACACGTCTTAAATTAAGATTAAAATAAATGTCATCGCTAACAATATGTCTGAAATCAAGCCAATTGTTATGAAACACAAAGGAATTAATTGCATAATTTAAACCTAAGTCTCCACGAACATCATGTGAACATCATGTTGCACATAAATTCGGCTAATGTAGGCACCCAATGTTCATGATTTCTTCATGTGCAACCATCGTTGGTCGATCATCTAATGATCAACAATGCGAATACTCTCTTTCTTATTAAAAACATTCAAACAACCCTGACGACAAACATAAAATTATGCTCAATTAGAACATGAACATCTACACGTTTTCGCCACATAGAACAGCATGAACAAATCAACACCCTAGTCCTGCCGGCGTTATTTGCATGTCTTTTTCAAATTGATGGCTAGTGGAAACGTAAGGTAAAGCCGTCTTACGTTGTACTTCGACACATTCAACTGAAGTCAAAGTAACGACGGATGAGGTTGGCACAATGAGTACTTTGCTGACGGATGTTAAATCAGAATTTACTCTTTATTTTTATTCACTTGTTAATTTAATTCAATTTAATTTGTATTTTATTTTTTGCCACCAAATTTTTTTTTTATTAAAATCAAAAAACAAAATTAAAAGAAAATAAAAAAGAAGAAGCAATTGATAGCTGTCAAAGTATTCAATGTACGTCAAAAGTTAAAGGTAGCCCAATTTTCGTACTTTGCGTTGACGGACAAGTATTGATTGCAACATCGCTCATAAGGAAACACATATTTTAATTGACTTCTCAGTTGAATACGTTAAAGTTTAACGTTTAACGGATCCTATGTACCCCAGGCCTTAATCTACCGTTTACCATTTATTTTGTGTTCGGCTCCACTGTGCAAGGGTTGGTTATACAAATGTTATTTTGTCATTTATCTTTTAACAATTATTCATATGTACTGTTACATAAACATACACTCATACATACGTACATACATATGCACACATTTATAAACAAAAAATCCTTAAAGATGTAATTAATTTTTGTTTTCGCCGAAAGAAAGAAAGCTTAAGTAGAAATCAAGTGAAAAATTAGCTGTATTTACTTTGTTTTGATGAAAATAAAAAAGAATATTGTAACAAACCTGATCATATAATTGCTCACAAGGCAAACTGCTGGTTAAATGGAAACTTCATACTTCAATGGAAGAGGAACTGAGTGTGCAGATAGGACCCAAACATGTGAATTTTTAAATTTTTTCACTTTTAAATTTTACAAATGAAGAGGAATGTTTACAGAATGATATTTCACGCGGGTTAGTAGAGATAACTCTGGATAACAGATCTTATTCTAACTCAAATTGTAGAGAAGAGAATTCTGGAAGTATGTGATACGGCTTTCGAAAACGAAACTCAGAAAAATATTCAAATACCAAAGCAGTTTTTCGTTTAGAGAAAATCAGGACAGTAAATCTATGGTGTTATATCCAGTGGGATAGCACCTAGTGCTGTATGAGAAGTGACTTATAATGGTTAAAGGTAAGAACTTTCCCTTGCAATACTTGGTCTCTATCTCTGCTTTAAAACAAGGACCTTAACACAGTGAAAGCCCGTTAAACTAACACTGTGCATCTCAACCAGCACAAACTCTTCTGTGGCACTTTTGATTTATTCTCAGTTTTTTTAAATTTTTTACTCTGTAGCTCTGCCTCTCACGGCCACATGTTTACTAAACATGCACCGCTATTCACTTTAAGCAATCATGTACCTTTATTCCTCAGGACCATCCGGATCACACTACTCTTTGAGTTCAACAAAGACTCGAACTCACAATCTCATCGCCTTTTTAAAATCAAACCTTTTCTTCAATTCAACCCTGATTGCCAAAAACTATGGTTAAGTTCCTTCTACCTTGACTAACTAAGTCTTATTCTTGTTTTATAAAATAAACAATTACCGTGTTCTAATTAAGCGATTTTGGGAGGTTTAAACTAATTTTTATTCATTATTTTTATTTTTTTTAAAGCGAGAGATAGCTTTACATCGCAGGTGCTCAACATGTGGTAGCTGACTTTTTCTTATCCTTTTAAAATTCAACACACTTTGTAGTGGTGAAATAACAACTTATATAGTTTTGTTTACCACATGGACGACAACAACACTGGATTTACTTATAACAACAATGAAAAGGATTTCGAAATCTTATTTTCATAACATTATTCCTCGATCAAGCCTGTTTTCCCCGAACTTATTTTGTTGTAGCATAAAGTTGAAGGGGACACTGCGTTATTTAATTCTATAAAAAATCCTGTATATCAGAAAATTAATGGCGATTAAATGAGACTGATGAAGACCCTAGACACATGTTGATCTTAGCGTAACGAAGATTGAGCAGTGGAAAATTTGTAAATTTTTTAAAGTTATGATGGTACGGGACCCAGTAATTTAAAAGGAACTGAGGGTCTTAAAATTTCTTAAATAGCAAAGGACCGATTCAGTGTCTCCCTTACGTATTATTATTAAACCAACTTCAATATTTAAAATTAATTATTTCATTTAACATCTTTAACTTTTCTTCTTCCACATTCGCCTAAACCTTTCACAAACAATTAATTAAAAATATCAACAATTAAAAAAAGAACAAACATAAAAAGTTTTCCTCACTCTTTGGGAAACTTTAAAATAATTTCCGCAATGGCATCATTATGACTGTAAAATGTGTTTATAACTGTTTTTCAATAAATGATTTCCTTCCGGTTGAGGGAATAACAAAGTTTGTCTACTTAAAAATATGCTTTTGTTTTTATTTCTACGGCTGAGTGTTAAAATTTTCTGTTCAAAATTGCCACATCACTTAAGGAATTGTTAGAAATATAAAGAAAATATGACACAGCGAAATTTTAGGCTTTAACAATTTTTAAGTAATTGAAATGAAATTAATTTTACAAGTTCAAAATACATTCAAAAGAGTTTAAAAACATTAAAGAAAAAAAAAAAGAAATTAGTTGACATTAAATTAAATCAAGACAAAGAATAATATTAATAAAAAAAAAAGAAAAGAAAACATTTCCAATTCATATGTTACCGTATTCAAAAACAAATCTGACAAATCTTAAGGAATGTGAACATTTCAGTTTTGTTTTTCTGAATTAAAAAGGCACACGAGTTCATACGAAACGCTTATAATTTGGGGTGAATATGAATGGGGGATTTTGAAAAATACCAACATGCATGAATTTTGTGCAAAAGACAACAATAATGATTTATGACCGTTTAAATAGCAGAATCTGTAAAAGATGAAAATAGTAAAACAAGAAAAAAATCTTTAAATTACATACTTAACTATTGAGTATTACAAGACGATGTTGAGAATGTACAGACAAAAATAATTTATAACTAAAATGGTCGTTCATATACCGAAGAAGATGATGCGTATTAGTAGAATTTAAATATATGTATTTATACATGAATGTATATGTTTAAGAGTTGCCAGCTTGTTTCCTTATTGCTTGTCGCTGAGATGTTTAATAAATAGAAGCATTTTAAACTATGATCTCATCAATCTTCTATTTTAGTGAATCTAATATCAACTCTGTACTTGATTTTGACCCCTGCTGAAAAAAAGCAGAAGGTTATCAATTCGTCTGTGTTTTTTTTTTTTTTTTTTGTTATACGAGTATTTGTTACTTTGAACCTCCTTTATTTTTGAATCGATTTTGAAAAATGTTTAAAATATTTTTATAAATCTTAAAAATAAAGGGTGTCCCGCTATAACATACGTGATTTAAACATTTATTTTAGTCGTTAAAGGGCAAGAATTTCGACTTTTTGCAACGCTACAGTTCCCACTAACAAAATATTGTTACATTTTCCATTTTTGGCAAACCGTCGGATTCTTTTAAATGAGAATATCATTGTGGTACTTTATAAAATCGCTATTTCTTTACTTCTGACTATACCCCCTGCTCCTACTACGATCTTTAGGAACCTATGGTCTCGTATTTATTAAACATACGTTATTACAAAAGCAGTCGCCCACGCTTTACACTACTGTGTTACTTCGGCGAGACATGAACTACTCGATGCCTTGTTTAGTAACTTAAATTATCCACATCCAAGCCAGTCGTCATCTTCTTTAAATCCAGTAGTTACAACTTACATCTGCTGTACACTGTAATCATATAGTTACTTCCTTCCGCTAACAGCGTCTTGACAATTATCTGCGTAACTCTACCGACGCAGTCATTGATGTTGCTTTACTTGTATTAGCTAATTGCCGTATTGTTCTATTCAAAAATAATATGACCAACCAACCAACTTATTCACCTCTGTTTTTACCATGCACATACGGATAAAAAGTCGCGAGGTTTATTCAATAATCAAAGCAAAAGTGAACCGCAAAAGCTTCATAAAGCAAAGCAGAAGGGTAATAGCCCAATGAGAGTTATTCCAATTGTGTCTTAACTCAAAAACAACAAAATATTTATTACTTCCTTCCCGAATTCCTTAAGTTGATTTTGTTTGTGAAATCAGAAATATGTTAATGCCAGATGAAAGGCTTTTCTGCCTATTCAGTACGCAGAAACTGGCCACGCTGGTATGCTGGCTTTAAGTATGGAAAATTAAAAAAAAAAAAATTTATTTAACCCTTTGAGTACTGAAGTATTGACAGACTTTTATGCATAAAGAACGAATTTAATTTATTGCTGTATGGATTAATATGTAAAAGTAATATATTTTACAGTAAAAAAATAATACTAAATGGAATTAATCTTATTTGCAACTGTAAGATGCCGAAATAAAAACGTTAGCAATTGTTTTCGATCAACGCCAACTAGTGGAGGTGTCGCAAAAATCAACGCCTACTTATCAGATTTAGATGACGAGTCAGACTCGTCCACCGTAACTTTGCCCAAATAAACACTTGACGAGTCTCACTCGTCAAATGTACTCAAAGAGTTAAAAACAATTATTAAATAATTTGCGAAAATTAATATCAAATTTTTATAAGAACAGATTTAATTTGAAACAAGTAAGAGTGCTATTTTCGTCTATGCAGAATCTTATGTACCCTGTACCATGTACATAAATCTAGTTTAGTGAAGTATGTAAGTATATGAAGCGACAGGGAATCAAAAAATTAGAAAAAATAATGTTTACATAAAAATGTCATTGGCTCTTAATGGGTTAAGCATTTTTTTTTTTAATTTATGTATTTCCTGAAAGATCTCTTCAAAAGCTTAAAATTAAACGCATATTTCCATTTTCAAAAATATGGTGAACAATCGCACTTTTCTATAAAAAGTTCAGTGGCCCATAAGTCGGATAAATATGGGCCAGCGCAATTTTTTCAATTGATGTATTTATTTTTTCTTATTTTTTTATTCTCTGTAGCTTCATATATTTGTTTTTTTTGATTTGAGTTGCTTCATTGTTCAAAAGAATTAGAGGTAGGCGTGGTGTTTTATTCGCTGTCTCTAAGAACATGGACCGATCCTGCTGATTTTCATTAGTAAATTTTCGAAATTATGTTTGATCGATTGGCAGAGTGCCTTGGCAAATTTGATTGCAACCCAAACATGGACGGACAGACGGACATCACCCAATCGACTTTGAGAATGGATATTATAGAAATTACATACTTAGATACACTCTCTTTCCACTTTTCGTGGTGAAGGGTATAAAAAGGTTACATGATTTTATCAACAACAAAAATTTATAACAAATAATTTAAAACTTTGATTTGTTCATTTAGTCGTGTTAAAAAAACTTTTTTTTCAGGTGTTCATCCTTACATTAAGACGGATGAAATCTGTTTGCGCTATGGTGCAGGAATTGCCATCGTTACGTGACGTGTGCTGCGCTTGGGTATAGAGGAATTCAATTAATGCCCTTCATATTTTGACTTGCCGTACTTTGCTTTCTTTTTTAGGTTAAGGGAAACACTACAAGTTAATATACCTTGGACGCGAGACGAGCTATAGGTTTGAGCTTAACCCTAACTGCGAACCAAGAGTATCGATATTGCTTGCGGTAAGTATTTTCTCCTAGTAATAAATATATAAATTTTTTGATTACAATACGCGATTCGTACATGCTACAGTCTGATAGTCAAACTACTGTTACCTCCCACTCCAGGAGAGTTGGTGCCTTTTGCCGCAGTGCATGTGTCCCTCGTTGGAATCGACAGTGATAAAGGGGGTACAGACAATCGATACAATACGACGACACATTTTTACTTACACAGGACCAGAAATATATGGATTAACTAACCTTTTTCAGAAAGAAGGTTTACAGACAGCACTTAAGACGAGCAACACTCTACGAAACAATCTCAAGACATCAACAGAAATAACCGATAAATTTAACACCAGCGGAATATACAGACTTACTTGCACCTGCAACCATACATACATAGGACAAACTGGACGAACATTAAAAACAAGATTCACAGAACACATACGATCATATAAATGGAAAAGAGAAGACTCTAGCTTCGCAATACACCTTAACACACATGATTACGAGCCAAGGGAAATAGATAAATGTTTGACGTTAATACATCCTAGTAAAAAAGGACGAAGACTGGACGTTCTTGAAAACATGGAAATGTACAAAACACGAACGTTTAAGGGAGATATTATAAACGAACAGGTAAATACAACCTCCGACACAATTTTTACACCACTAAAATTATTAAAACATACTTAAAAACGCAAAACACCCACAGATGGTCACACTTACCTACCTAATAATAAAAGACAGAAATATTAAAATTATGTACCTTCAATGAACATGACAGATATCAGGCAATCTACCTTCATAATAACGTTTAAATAGACACCATCCTAACCGACAAAACTACCTGAATCCACCACTATCTATGCAACAAACACCTTACACTATCTAACCAGTACTAACCAAAACGCGGCTTGAAAATGATGTCTTTACATCGAAAGCGCTCGCCAATCGTATCAAATAAACAGCCAGTGACGACGGTCTTCACCGAAAGGTATGACAACAGTATTATATTTACTGGCGGAATAAATCAAATTAACTTAATACCGAAAGGCTGAGCACAGGTAACTTCCACCGAAGAAGACTTGCAGAGGCCACAATATGTCGTCCAAGCTCGGTTTTAGTTTATTTATTTTTTCTTTTTAGCTATCTTTTTTACCTTCCTCTGCTCTTCAGCATTATTTATTCATTTAAAACAGCACGATTTGTTAATTTACCTTATCTTGGTACCCTGTCTTATATTTTGCTTTCTATGCTTTACTCTTTTAATGGGTACACACGACTCTCAGAGGGGTATTTTGCCAATCTAGCCGGACATTAGTTCAAAAATTAATTTTGAGAAATGTAAAAATTTAAGTAAGCAGCTTTTGCATGTGACTTGTCGCTTTGGGACACTGTTTAAATCAGGAAAGTTAAACAAATTGCATACGTTTTTATTGACTTTTTATGATTTTGAGAGGTTTGAAATATATTTTTTTGTAGCTAAACGAATTAAGATTTTTTATTGATTTTTTCTGCAAAAGGATATATTAGCATAAATGAAAATAGTTGAAAGGTTTTTGAAAGTGATCTCCATCGCAATCTTAAAAATGTTATATATCAGTGTATAATTTACGATCTCTACTTTTATACTGTAGTCTGAGCAAACGCCACAGTAGGGGATTGATATAGAAAATAAAAACAAATTTGTAGTTTCTACGAGGGCTGCTCTATATATTTCTGGCCTAATAGTGAAAATGCGAATATTTGTAATCAAAAATGGTTTTATTGTTTTTCAAAGTATTCTCCAGCATGATTTATACACTTTTGCATGCGCTCAAACCAGTTGTCGAAGCACTTTTTCCACTCCGCTTGAGACACCTCTAAAACATGGTTTTTGAATACTTCAACAGCTTCTTCTGGCGACGAAAATCGTTGACCACGCATTTTTTTCTTGATGTGCGGAAACAATAAGAAGTCATTAGGCGCCAAGTCAGGGCTGTACGGCGGATGACCTATTAATTCGACGTTTTGGCCGGTCAAAAACGCTCTGGTTTGAGCCGATGTGTGATAGCTCGCATTGTCATGGTGAACAATGATTCGTCTTCTCTTGTTGGTTTTTTTAACTTCTCCGATGACTTCAGGCAAGCAACTTGTAGTGTACCACTCAGAAGTGACCGTCCTACGTTGCTCAAGCGGAACAGTTGCCACATGACCAGAAACAGGCGACCATTTGCTTCGAAGTGCTTCTTCCACGAACAACTTTCGTTGGATTTTGCTCGTCTTTGAAGACCCACACTGTCGATTGTTGTTTCGTTTCGGGCTCATGCGCATAGATCCATGATTCGTCACCTGTGACGATCTTATAAACGTCTTTTGAAGCACCGCAATCGTATTTTTGCAACATTTCTTTGCACCAATCGACACGAGCCTTTTTTTGAGCGACTTTAAAATTGTGCGGGATCCAACGAGAACAAACCTTTTTTACGGCCAGGTGTTCATGCAGTATCGAATGTATGCTGGTGGAAGAAATGTCCAAGGATATCTCTATCTCTCGGTATGTCGCATGTCGATCTTGCATTAAGAGTTCACGCACGGCATCAATGTTCTCTGGCACAACAGCCCTTTTTGGACGACCTTCACGGAATTCGTCTTTGAGCGAGCTTCGGCCACGAATAAATTCATTATACCAATTTTTCACAGAGCTATAGGATGGTGCTTCATCGCTTTACAAACATTTAAGTTCATCAATGCACTCTTGTCGTGATAATGCACGTCGAAAGTTGTGAAAAATGATGGCACGAAAATGTTCACGAGTTAATTCCATTTTTTTCTATACGAGTATTAATTTTTTCAAGTCACTGTAAACAACACAAATAATGGTCGTACGTAAAAATGTTTTGAGTACGATTATGCTTAAAAATGACAAACTTTCCAATGGAAATGTCAGATTGCACTTGGTAGCACTCAGTGTTGCTAGGCCAGAAATATATATAGCAGCCCTCGTAATCGGCTCGCCCGAGTTTATTGAAACTTCGCACGCTCCAAGTAGAGTTAAGTCAACTTTATGTAAATTTGGATCTTATGGTACTTGGGGAGGCGATACTGGCATGTCTTTGTGTAGATTTTCAATAAAATCGGTCTAGCCGCTTAGAGTCTACAAAATTATGTACAACTATGTACAAATAGTTTAATTATGTAGTCGCTGTAGGCTGTGTCTTCGCAGTTAACATACACCTCTTCATTTAAACAGCTCCTACCAGAATCGCTGCGTCGAAGACATAATCACCGTGTTTATGTACCTGCCCACAGAAAGAAAGTTCCAGTTATCACCGAAATAAAGTTTCTTATATAGAATATGGAGTAGTTTGTAACAATCCACATTCTTTAAAGATGTAAATGGAATTAGATGGTTATTATCAATCTGTTGTTTCTCTCTATAATCTACTGTAGGCCGAATAGCAAAGTCTTTGATCCATTAAATATCCCTTTTAAAAAAAGATATAACATCGTCATGACTATGCCTTTTTGGTTAAGAGGCATTTCTGGCCTTTGTGGGCTGATTTACTCTGTATTTTCATTAAAATTTTCTATTCTTTTTTTTCGAAATAATATTTGAAATTTTATTTATTTATGGCAACTCTTAGCTTAAAACCATAAAGGAACAAATTACACTTTAGTGCCACCAAAAGATTGTTTGGCTGTCAACAAATATGGGGTGATATTTCTTAACGCAAACACTCTTCATGCCCCATGCCGCATTACATGTGCAAATTATTTAAGTCAGTGTCCTTTTTTTGGCAAGAAAAAAACATGTTGTGTTTTCCTTTTTATTATTTAAGTATTTATTTATTAAAATCAAAATATTTATGTTTTATTATCGTCCTCGTACACAAAATAATTTATGGGTTTTTAGTAGATTTCAAAGGCATGACAGATTGCCGCTTAAATAAGTTAAAACAAAACAATCTAAAAGAGATTTTGAAATGAAATAAAAATCTATGCCTACATATGTTTTAAATTGGCTCAAACGCTTTAACATTTAAAGAATTGGCTTTTGCTTCTTGTTTTAATACTAAAGACCATTTACCTTTTGCTAAAGTTTTTTTTTTTTAGCAAAAAACAAAAAACTTTTTGTTACTCCCCCTTCAATATTTATGCTAACAAAAAAAAAAAGAAGTCAATAAAATTTATAGAGATTTTTTCTTTGCAATTTCTCTTGAAGTATTGAAAAGTGAGTATGTTAAGTCCTTTATTCGTTTTGCAGCAAAAAAAAAAATTGCATGCGTAGTTTTAACGGTTCAAGAGATAAACGCCTGTGACAAACGGACAGAAGACAGACATTACATCGATATTAATTAGGCACGTTTTTGCCTTTTAACTGTGGAACCCTTTAACTTGAGTTGATCTTTTTGATGTTATAACAAATTTATTAAGATTTATTTTGGCTTAAATTTATTTTTATTTAATTTTATGTAGGCGATGTTTTTCAAAAAAAAAACAGAAAAATAAGACAGCCGCAGAATGTAATGCGGCATTGTCTTAATCGCTACATCCATCATCAGCCTTTCGCATCTATTTGCTTTAGGTTGTGTACATTGAAAATATTATTTATTATTAAACCAACTAATTTTTAAATAAGAATATTTTAGAACCCTTATCAGGGTTATAAAACTTTTGATACTAATCGATTTCCTATTGACATACAGACTTTATGGCAAAATGAAGTCACTTATATGGCATTTACACTATGCAATTTTTCATGAAACTAGCATGAAATTTTTGTTGTTGCCTTAAAAAAATTGTGTAGTGTAAATCTGGACTTACTCCTCTAATGTTAATTGCAGGTTTTTAAATAGGAAAAAGAGTCAAAGAATTTGCGTCAGCAAAAACTCCATCTCGCATAACACTTGTTTTAAAATATGTCTGCTTTAAACGTCACCTCACAGAACAATGCTTTTAGACCAAGTTCTAATAATTCTTGCCCAAAAAAAAAACCAACCTCAAAGCAAACTTAAAATCATATTTCTTTAGAACGCTAATTATACATTTATTGTATTATATTCGAGAAAGATTGCACGGATTAAACAAGGAAATTCAGCAGTTATTGGGTCACCCTTTATTTTATACAATTTTTATTGCTGACACAGTAAAACGAAGTTTCTTTAAATTCTAATTTCGAATTTTAAATATTTATTTAAATTTATTCTCTCTAATTTTCAAAGATTGGCTCATATAGGTCAAATTACATAAGTTATAGGGACACCGTTTAGTTTCTAACTTCACGATTACTACTTGTTATAGCGGACTTGGCAATAAACGTTCTGTGAAAATTTTAACCAACTTTTTACACTTGTTTAACAGTTTGCTCACATACATCAATTTACAGTAACTATTGTAACACCCTATTATTTATAATTTTATGTATTTATACTTCTTTATTTACCAGACAATGTAGTGGACATTCTGTTTATTTTTTAACTGTTTGTATATAACGGTTCAAACGACAGGGTCATTTAAGTAAATTTACTTCAAATATGGGAACACCCTTTAACTTCTAAATTCAAATTTTATATTTGTGGTTATAGCGGACTTAGCAATACAGGTTCCTTGTAAATTTCAGCTGTCTGTTTATAACGATTCAAAAGTTGGGCCACATACATTAAATTACATCAACTATTGGGACACCCTTTAATTTATAGTTGTAAATGTTTATACTTGTTATTACAACGGTCATAGTAATCGACATCCTGTCTAATTTTTATGCGTTTGTCTATAACGGTTTAAAAGATAAGCGCATATGAGTCAAATTACGTCACCTATGGGGACTCCCTTTAATTTTTAGACTTATTTTTGTTTTACTTTTTGCTGTTGGGAGCGCTATTGAAATACGCATTTTTTTTTAATTTTAAAAAAGTGTGCTTTACGCTTCATAGTACACTCAAAAAACATGTCTGTTGTACGGGGACACCCTTTAATTTTTAAGATAATGAAGCGTTTTTTTTTTCTTTCAAATTACAAAAAGTTTTTAAAACTACTGAGTTCTGCACGCAAAACCAAAAAAAATCAACATGCAGTCGAATTGATAACCTCCTGTTTTTTTAAGTACCTCCTTCATTGTGAATGAATATTAAATGAGGATGTTAATCCAAAGGCTAGCGATATTGCAAATTCAGTAATAAGAAAATAGACTAAATGTAAATATTTGGGAAAGACACTTATAAAGGCAAAAAAGGAAAGATAAATGAGTCTGCAGTCTTTCAAGGCTAAATCTCGAACGCTAAATGGCTAAGAAAAAATTACGGCAAAAGGTGTGACAGAATACATTTGTAGCCAAAAATCGCTAAACAGTTTTTATTTTTAATTTTTAGCAATGGAGATTTATTATTAGCGATTTACATAATAAGGTGCTGCTTGATTTTTAAACAGAAGATAATGAGTTCAAATCCCAACAAATTCTGAAGCGTTAAGAAAAAAATAAGGTATTGGGGCGTCTATAAGGTAATTATTTAAAAGTCATGAGTAAATTAGTTTAAAGACCTGGTTATTAAAAAGGAGGAGTCTTCCAGGAGCCACAGATATCAATAATAATAAAAGTAATATTTTTGATTAAATAAAATTTTTAATTAGTTTAATGAATTTTTAAGTGTTTTTAATATTGCTACTTTTATTGGTTGTGTAATTCTCATTTAGTCAAGGAAATTTTTAAGAGTTAATATCTTGGACATGTAAAAATTTTTAATAAAAACTCTTTTCGAGCAGATGACTTAGACCATCAAAATTGAAATAAGAATCAGTTTTCATGCACAAAAAAATTTTAGAAACAATTTTTAAGTAAATACTTGTATCGAGCTCCAGGTCAAAATTGTAGAATAAAAACCAATTAATTTTTTTTAGGACCAGCACTCAGGGGATGACCCCTACTTATGCAATGCATTGTGCCAAAACTAGGAAATTGGCTTATGAGAAGGGCAAATGGATATTTGATTTGAATTTTAGCTCATTGAAAGTGTCAGGAAAGACCTCTGCGGGGAGTTTGTTTCACATACAAACTGTACGGCTAATAAAATAATTTTCTGTGAAATGCGTAGTGCGATTCACTGGCCAATTGACCACAAAGGCATACGCTCTTAAAGCAGAGCGCGTTACGCGTACGAAACAACGTTTTTCAGGAACGAATTCCTGATTTCATAAGATCACCTTCCCTCGATAAAACATTGAAACTCACCCCACTTTGCGTCGATACTCCAGTTAAATAATAGAGCTGGATACCCTCCTGTCACCGATGAGCTTTTTCGTTCACTCCTGCACGCGGTCGAGTAACTTCAAAATAGATTTTGAAGCACTGGCCCATACATAAGAGAGTTGAATTCCAGTTTTGGTCTGGTAAAGGTGATATAGATAGTCAGGAGATCAGATGGAGTGAAGTATTTCTTACACCGTTTCAGAAAACCTTGGCACTTAAATGCTTCTTTTGCAACAAGAAAAATGTGCTTGTTCCACCAAACATCGCATTGAATCTTCATGGCAAGAATATCGAAAGCTTTTGATTCCTAGTAACTTTATCAGGGCTATGACTAGTGATTTAAAATAGTTATAAGCAAAAATATTATTATTAAAAAAATTTATTGGGGTTTTTAAGCACTTTTGGGAAATTTTTGAGCTTACAAAACAAGTTTATAACCTAAAAATCTTAATTTTGCTTCAGTTCTAAATTCTCTACAAATTCTTCAAGCGAATAACGCTTACTTAAGTTCGACCAAACTGAAAAGAAAATCTTTAATATTTCCCGTAGCAAGTTATTTTTTTATGTTGTAACAAAAAGTTTTGATTGCAAAAAAAATTTTTTGTTCAATTTTTAAAAGTTCTTATGGGTGTTAAATGTCCAATGATGCCATAAAATGTTTTACTAACTGTCGATTATTGTCAGCGGTCTTATTGGGCAATTTACTACTTAAATTTTTTATTCTGGGGGGGAATGAAATACTGTTTTTTTTTTTTGTCACAATTTTTTTGTGAATCAAAGTTATCATTATAAAAGCAGTTACATTCGCATCTAAGTATGTTTTATTATATTGTCCTTGAGGGATTGAGATACGGACATTTACAAGAACATTTTCTTGTAAAGTTAAATTGTGTTTTAAAAAGGTTGCCGAACTCTTAACAAGTCGAGATTTTTACATAAAATTTTCTATCGTAGTTTAATTTTTTTCTAGTTGTATTAAATTGGGCCAGAAAGTTAAAATAAAAGAAGATTAGATTTTAATTGTAGCCAAGATTAAGTACTAAATTCCTAAAAGTTATTGATATCGTTTGATTACAATTTTACTATTTTACGTTTGTCTTTAGTTTTATTTTTAAGTTTCAAACTTTTAGAATGAAAAAAGACAAACTTATGCGCTCAGAATTATTATCATGAACTTTTAAATTTCAAATTGTCGGCGAGCAAAATGTAAATACATTTTTGGTTTTTTTATTTGTAAAATAAATTAAAATATTAATTTGTGTTTTAATCAATCACTTAGACGGCAAAACATTAAACACAATAAAGAATAAAAAATAAACGTTGAAGTAGCACGACAGAGGCAACATTAAAGCTGACCGCTACATATTTGTCTTCTTTTTCAATGCTTTTACATGCCTCGGTAATTATCGGCTAGAAATATTACCATTTTTTTTATTTACCAAGCCGACTGGACTAGTGGTCAACTGATATTGTCATATTTCTTCTTCAGTGCATAGTTCCGTGGAACTATCAACATTTGGCTTAAAGTGAGGTCAGTAATATAATATATATTTATTTTTTTTAAGAAAAGTAACACTTCAGGCAATAATGCCTATTTAGTTACTTTTGTAACCGTGCTACATTCTTTAGGAAAGGGATAGATGAGAGATCAGACAGGTGGTGAAAGGAGAAAGATAGATATACATAGCCATTTTATTAATTATTTTACTTCGCCGGCGTATATGCTATGAAGAAGTACCGACGAAGGAGGCTGCTTGTTTAATGTTAATTCTGAACATGTATTTATACCATTAAACAGAAAAAAACATTTTTATTTTTTGGTTGCCGCAGGGGTTGAACCCTGGCCAACCGGGCTTGTAGTCAACGTGTTTACCACTTTGACTACAGCAGCCATTGAATACGCTGCCGTCTCAGCATCTCACGGGCTCAGCCTAATTGCCTTTGAGTATACCGATTGAGTGTTACCTCCCGCCATCTTTTGAGATCTGTGGAATCCAACCATTGTAAGGTCTTTGCTCGCACATTAAAAAATATCCTAATCCTCTTTACTCAATGCATTGTTTCCTGCAATGTCTATACATAAATATTTCGATTCACACTAATGTTGCCCTGTTTTTGAGTGCCGTAAGACAAACGGAAATGTAAATGTTCTTGCGTAGCCGAAAGACGTATTTCCCCAAATTTTACGCAGCAAATAAGTTTAATTCTGTTGAATATGCATCGCCACTCAATCGCCCATTTTTACCATGGTTGACCCCTGTACGCCCAACAATAACTGGGGCTCTCTGATTATCTTGTGTTAAAAGAATGTGTTAAACTTTATGGATACTATACGGCTATACTTTCCTTTCCGTAATCTGACAAATTTAAGCCCCAATGGTAAGTACCCCTGAATTACTTTGACATTTCGTTCACTTCCGAAAAAGTAGTATGACTATTCTTACCCTGATCCTTCCTCATATTTGTAAATTATTTGGTCTTCGCTTTCAGCTTTTAATTTGGGGATATCAACTGTAGTCTCTGCTACCTTATTCTTATACTGTTGGGCAAGTCGCTCTATAGCGATCAAAACTAATTTTTTTATCTCTTTAAGGGTGTCACTATCCTTTGTTTCTCCCGCTTTTCTATGACTTCAGTTATATGTATGGGAGTAAAATTACTGCCTGTGCAGAAGATTCTAGCTCGCAGCTAAATTTATATTAAATCTAAAGATCGCAATAGAGTCTCCACACACTTGGTCACTAGTCTTCTTCTACCCATAGATATCTTGCGTAGACATTCTATTAATAGATTAGGTAGTTATTTTAATAACTCCAGGTCTCCAGCAAATTCCACGCTTTAGACTCTCCAAAATATTAAATACAATTAAAACTTAATCGGTTTTTTCTTTTTCCTGTAATAAAATTAAGTAAAATACAAGAAAAGAGCAGTAAGAAAGTATTAGGTAATTAAAGAATAGTGAAAGAAAGAAACTTTATATTCCCCCTTCTTTCAGAAAAAATTAAGAGGTACATGCCTGACTGTTATATTTTTCTTGAATAAAAGGATAAACTTATGAATTTCTAGCAAAGACAGTTACTTTAGAATATTCGATAAAAGTAGTTTAGAGTACGCGAAGCATTTGGGCAATGAAGTAACTCTAATCAAAAACAAAAAAAAAATATATGGGGCGATAGAGAATTAAAATAGAAGAAGAAACATCAAGTGAAAAAATTGGTGCTCACCCATATTTTCCGAATTACGGGCGTCTGAAATTTTTAAATTTTTTTAAATATCAATATGGGTATCATTTTAAAGCTTTTAAAAAGATCTTTATGCAAATAGTAAAATTTTTTTATAACACCGATGATGATGGCATTTAAAAAAACTAAACTAAAAACTTTTTTCTTATTTTTTAATTCTCTGTCAAACCTAATATTTGTTTTTTTTATTGGAGTTACTTCACTAAACTAGATTTACACAGATGGTAAAGGATATTAAAGATTTAAAAAACGATAATTAAATAAAATTGATAATCCTTTATTTTAATCAAATATCCTTTTTTATTTTAATTAACTTTTAATGTTATTACTTAATTATATTTAATTATGGAATATGAAGCAAAGTCCAAACATTGCTCTTCAATTAGGAAAATATGATCAATACTAAAAACTCCAACATTGACGCCATCGATGCAGAACATTTTTACACACATTAAATCTTTTAAAACATTTGGCGTTCTGTAAGCATAATCAAAAAATAATGCTCCATTTTTGGCAATTTTAAAGGAACTTTCAGTAAACGCTATGGCTATTTTAAAGGAATTATCGAAAGGAAATTTATTATCATATTCCTCTTTGCCGTATCTGAGAAGGTAAAAACCATTGAATTGATTTTACAAAAATATATTCGGCTAAGCCGAATGTTATATACCCTTCATCGTATCTGTTAATCTATTTTAGTAAGAGAACTCCAATAAAAAAAAATATATTAAGCTATCAGAGTATTAAATAATAAAAAAAATGAATACGGTATATGTTAGTTAGTTAGGAATGGCAGCCTCTCACGAAGAAGCTCACTTGAGCACAATCGAATGGCCCGTTGTGATACCACAAGGAAGACGGCGCGACTCCTCTTACCCAATTGAGAACCATGAAGATTCCCGGATAAACTTCGCTATGTCCCGTATAGAGTAAGATGATAGCTCCGTAAGAGTCCCAAAGAAAGGAGAGCCCAGAATTCTAAATATTCTTCGAGCCAGGGATGAGCAGCGACAAAGGAGGTGCAGTACGGTCTCCTCCTCACTGCTTGAAGAAAAAAAAGCCACAAGATTGATCGACACGCATTTCAAGTCTTTAAATCTTTCAAGAAAAAAAATATCAGAACAAATCCTCTCCAGTTGCTTACATGCTACGTTACATAAGGTAAGTCCCCAAACACATAGATAAACTCGCCATACTTTCAAACAACCTTCGTTTTATGCTGATAAATAAAAAAGCATAAAGTAAAGAAATTTAATGGTCCAAAAGGTAAGGCAGTAGATCTTCTATGAGAAGACCCCTTAAGTTTTAATTTCACATTTTTATACAATTTTTTAAAGCAAATGTTATAATACAAATACTCAAGTGTCTGCCTATAAGGGTTTACAGGTCACTCCTTAGTGACGTCAGTAGTAATACGATAACTTCGGAAACTTGAGGTACATCGCTATTACGGTTCATGTTTAAAATAAAATTCATGTTTAAAATACAATTCTAAGTTTACTAAAATTTAAAATAAAAAACTGTATGAGAAAAGTGGTCATCCTGCAGTGGCTTCGTTCGCGTTATGCTAGAAACACAATTGGGACGAACGACGACTTTCGTCCAACAGGACAAATTTGTCATTAAAACTTAGTTGTGTAGTTCGTTTTTTGAAGTAGAATAACGACGACAAAATTTAATTACTTTTGTTAAATTTTTGTGAGTTGATAGGGTGACCATGTAAAAAAAAAATATTTAAAAAATTAAACATTAAAAAAAATACAACTAAAAACGCATTTTATATTTAAGTACTAATTTGTGCACTTATATTTATTGATATAAGACACAAACAAATCAATTATTTAAGTTAAATAACTAAAACTTAACATGGTCACATTGTACTGAGTTGTTCGTCTTTCGATGGCTAAAGAAATAGAAATGAACCTATTGCGTCATGATTGTGTGTATTTTCATATACAGAAATGTGTTTATTTTTTACAACGAATATCTGCTACCAAAAATTCGTCGTTTGTTCCAGTTGTGTTTCTAGCATAAGAAATAGAAAAAAATCGCAGAATTCGTTATGTAAGATATCGTTTTTCGCCGCAAGTGCTATTGAATTGTATTGAATGTATTTTCATTTTGTTTGTAAGGACTAAAATTCGCCAAGAAAAATTTGTTGTTCTTTTTCACCTTTTAATTTAATATTTAACATTTTTATCTAAAGTTTTTTTTAGCGCTTTTGTAGGTATTTTATTTAATTTTGGTGTTTTCAGTTATTTATTTAGCTTGTTCTTGGAGGTTGCTCTTTATTCTTGGATCTTATAGAGTTTTTCTACGATTTTACGGAATTTCTTTTTGAACTTTGTTTTATAAATTTTTGGCGATTATTTTAATTTTGGTGCTTTTTTGCCGTTTTAGCAATTTTTGCAATTTTTAGACGATTGTTCAATTTTTTACGATATATACAATTCTAGCAAAATTGTATGGTCATTTTACTTTATAGGCAATTTTAAATAATATTTTATATAAAGAGCTTTTTAATAGAATAAGCGATTTTTGTGTGTGAAGTTTAACAAGCTGGCATATTTACATTAATCACATTTGTTTTCTCTTATTTAAAGAATCTCTTTAAACTTTAGCAGAGGCACTACACTTTTCAATTTTAATAATTATAACACTGATTTACAAATTCTATTGGACTTGATGAAAAGGCAAATTTTATTTACTCAATTTCAAAATAATAATAATAACGTTGTTCTAACAAAAGATCTCATTTTAGCTGATTTCTTAATGAGTTTAATTTTTGCATAATGTTGGGCGAAACTAAGTTTCATATAGCACTCAATAACAAGCCAATGATCAATTTTAACTACACTCGCAATTTAGTGAAACTACAAATTCAGTCTGTAGAAATAATGGGAAAATTGTAATATATCAAGCAACTTGATCGTCGTATATATTTTCCCCAAATCTGGCCACCCATACAAATTACAGATGAGTATTTCGATTTTAGCAATGAACAACCCATGAACTTTAAACCTGGCCATATAATAATTATCCGGGCCCAGCTGGAAGGCAATAGCAAGGGTAGATTTATTATACAGTTTCGCCATGCCCGCGACAATAAACGTCAAGAGTTACATGTCAGTGTACGTTTTGATACTAAAAAAATTTTAAGAAATTCGAAATATCGCAAGCAGACAGACGGTAAGTTGATGTAAGTTTTTAAAATCTACAATATTATTTTTTAGTTTTTATTATTTTATTTACTTTATAGATTTGATGATGATGATGATGATGATGATATTGAGGGTTTCATTATCATTTTTTCTAGATTTGGCCAAGAGATGGTTGATAATGATGAGATTTTCCTCTTTATGGATTTCTACAAACCTTTTAAATTGGCTGCGGCTTTTTGTGAAACAGATGGTGAAATTCTGTTTAACTTTTCATATCGATCGCCAAATGTGTTACGCTACATAATGGGACCTAAAATATTCGGTACAAATGGTGTTAATGTCAGAGTGTGGGGCATTGAACATGTGTGTTTAGAAGATGAAAGGTGTCAAGATTTTGAAAAGCTCTCTATGTTAAATCAATGAAAGAAAAATTCAAGAAATTTTATTATCAATTACAATAATGATTATGAAGCAAATGAAGAGTGAAGAGTGACCAGCTTAAAATTCAAGTAAGAACCTTCCAGACTTTTCACTTTAAGTATAATAGGATTTTAAATACGGGTATGTAAAATAATTTAATTTTTGTTAGACTTTTTTTATCAAATTTTAATAATTAATTTCCTATAATTCTTAGCACTTCTTTGTAGAAAAAATCAATAATTGTTCCAAACAAATGCTGGGCACCTTTAGGCGAAGAACATTACAAATCATATTTTGTAGTTTTATTAAACTTGAAATTACTTTACTCTTGCCCTCGTTAACAATTTAGTGCTTAATCATCAAGGAACATCATTGGCACCATCATCGCCTCAATGCCAACACTCTCATAAAAAGGAAAAAATGTTTAATGGCTGATGATGAGGGCTCTAATCGAACAAGAAGACCATGTGTTTGCATTTGTTAACTATTCGGTCATCATTGTACTTTGGCCGTTAAACAAATTTTCATAAGAATAAAAAATAGCACAAAAGCAAACACAATCTTTAATTTATCTTAGACGAAACAAAACTATTTTCTCATTGTTATAAGTTCGTACGTCCAGTACGAACTGTTTTAACTAATAAATGTTTTGTATCTTTAAGGCACGACAGGTTCCAAAGGAATTTTTCATTGATAGAAACAAGCAAAACGATTGTAGTCATACAAGAAAAATAAAAATAACAACAATATTACAAGTCATTTGTTTTGTGGCATTATCGCCTTCTTAACAACATTTTTCATCGCATAAATAAATACATATCGCCGTTTTGGCAGTTTCGTTTGTTAGTTGGATGATGGAGTAGAAGAAAATTAGTTTTTGTACTTTGGCACTTCTGTCTTTGCATTAATCTGCTTGTTTAAGTCGATACCTTCCATAAGTTGATGAGATAAATAATTTATTTTTTTATGTTGTTTTCCCACTTTCAGTTAGTACAAGGATTTAATGCAAGTCCTTCAGTATGTTGAGAGAAAGATGTGAATACATTCGTTAAACATTCTAAGGACAAATTTTCATATAAAAAAATAAAATCAAACACCAGGAAAATAATACTTTGGCGTGTGAGTTACGTCTAAACCGAATATCGTTTTATGAACATGAGAATCTTACGGAAATTTTTCGATCCATTTGTGATATTATAAAAACTAAAGTACCTGCTATTAAATCTATTTACCGCCAGCAAAACTTGAATAACAGACAGAAAGCATTTTCTAAGAATGCGGTTATCATTGTAAAAATGAGGTCTCCTTATGTTAGGAATTTCTTTTTAAAAGAACTAGCGAATTTTAAATAAAGTAACAAGAAGTATTTTTTCGTCTGTGTCAGTTTGGTATCAATTCTGATAATAAATTTTATATCAATGAAAATCTTACGAAGAATAATTTTCAAATATAACGTGCGGCTGTTCGGCTTAAAAAGAAACATCGTATTCACAGTGCTTTTACTATGCGTAGCTTCGTCTCCATTAAAAAGACTGTCGACGATAGTATTTTGCAAGTTGATGAAATCAACAGTTACATGAGTTATTTCCTGATTTTTATAATGAAAGCAATGAACACAACCACAATGATTTTTAATAATTTTACTTTTAAGTTTTGTTTTTGCAACCATCTTTACCATACCATCTTAACCATACATTTTTTACTTTTAAATATATTCTTAAATTTATTTTAACAAAATTTATAAAAAAATGTTACCCTATTTTTTGTATTTAACTCCTCTTTTCACATTATTGCCTACTTAACCTTTGTTTGCATTGCTAATTTGACGGCTTTATATGCCAAGCAATAGTGGTTCTAGTTCTAGAGACTGTGTGAACCACATGCTCAGAATTCTTGCTAAACAAAAGTCTGGCCTAAATATCGTGCACTTAGATGCTCAAAGTCAAAAACGCAAAATTTTGATGAATTTAGATATTATTTGCGTGTCTAAAACATGGTTCCCGTTGGATGTTCTGGATTCAGTGTATTACCTACGGAGTTTTAGACTTTTCAGATCAGACAGACGAATCCTTGCTAACGATGTTGAAACAAAAGCCAATGGTGGTGGAGTGGCGATATATGTACAAAATGGCATTCCCTGTAAAGTAAAGCTCTTCACTAAAATTGGCAGTGAAAAAGAATACTTATTTCTTGATATCTCAACAGTTGATAATAGAAAACTGCTGTGGTTGTATTCATAGGCCATATAGTAGCATGAATGTGTATTCTTTTATATCTGTTCTTGAAGAAATATCTATAAAATATTATGACATTGTTATCATTGGCGGCTTTAATAACAATCTTTTAGTCGATAACCCACTAATCGAATCTATGCACAGTCTTCTTCCCTATCCTGTAAATATTTCTGCACCAACACATTTTAGCAATACATCTAGCAATTTCATTGATTTAGTTTTTGTTAACCATAAACCTAGAGTACTTCTTTATGATCAAATTTCTACTTCAGTTTTTTCTAATCATGATATTCTGTTTTTGAGTTATGACTTATTCTTCGCAGCTGATGACAGATAGATCACATTTCGCGATTTTCATAACATAGATTTTGCAATGTTAAATCTCATTATAAATAATATCTCTTGGGACCAAATTTACCTTTTGTGCAATGTAAACGATCAAATCTCTTTTATACAGGAAAATATTTGATTTCTGTATGACTTGTGTGTTCCAATTAGGACCAAATTTATTAAAGCAAATCAGCCACCATGATTTAGTGTGAAGTAAAACTATTAATAGAAAAGCGTGATACAGTCGATGGAAGAGATTTAAGACAGAAGATCTAAAGATTTGAAGATCAAAAAATCTGCTCTTAGGGAAGTTGAAAAACGTATTCGGTCTATTTTCGGAAAAATTTTTATTTAAGTTGGGTCCTTTTTTTGTGTCTTTTTATTAACTCTCCTTTTTTGATAGCACATTTGAACAACACATAGTTAACTACTATGTCCACTTAGCTATTCTGTTTGACGTTTTGTTTAATACCGTCATACCGGTTGTAATTGATATTTCTACTTGCAGGCGAGTTAAAACGTGTAAATATTTCTAAAATGGAAATATCTGGCAACTTGTTAAATGTTTTTCCTCAAATTCTTGTTCGTGTGGAAGAAAATACTGCACCAAAAGCTACGAGAACAAACCTGCATTGATTATTAAATATCATTTTTAGGTGTCTGGACAGTAAAGAGAATATAGACAGGATTTATGTTCTGTTGTAAAACTTTGTAAGCGGATTTTTATTTTATTTCAGTTGTTCTTTGCCACAACACCTTTGAACACTTTAATTTGCAACTTCAGAAAATACAACAGAAAATGAACAAACGAAAATATTGAAGCATTTTAATTCTTTATTTTTTTTTAATTTTGAGCTTTCGAATTATTTATTTGAGCAAAAATTAATGAAAAAAAATGATAATATTTAATAAGAGCGCAGTGTCTGCTTTATAATTGAGTTTTTTTTTGTGTTTTGTTTTTTTGTTTTGTTTTGCACAAATAATCTCAAATAAAAATGATTTCAATTTGAAACTTTTTAAAAGAAGAAATACTTCTGTCGTTATTATAATGGGAACTGAATCCTAAATCATGTCTCCAATTGTACTTTTACTTCACAAACCTACAATTGTAGAATTAAAAAATTAGTTGTAAGCCGTACTATTATTCGTAAAGACTTCTTACCAAAAAAAATTAATAAAGAATATCACAAACTGCAACCTTCACAGTACGAAGGTATTTAGCAAAACCTGCAACCACCCCAAAAATTTTTAATAATGATAAACGGATAAGGCAGTTTAATGAACAATGTTGGTAAGGCAGTCATAATAATTTTAAAGCAGGGTTGATATATAGCAAATAATGACAGGTCTGGAAAGTACAATACTATTGTAATATTTCAGTTTTCTTCGAACATGAGGTAGAATACGGTGAGCACTCA
The DNA here is from genome assembly GCA_937654795.1 of Cistogaster globosa. Lineage (NCBI taxonomy): Eukaryota > Metazoa > Arthropoda > Insecta > Diptera > Tachinidae > Cistogaster > Cistogaster globosa. The sequence goes on along the minus strand of OW569403.1, from coordinate 134,669,188 downwards.
AATTAAATTTCATATTTTAGCACGTAATTTACTATTGACTATATTTTAAGAATAGTCTTAATATAACGTTTTATTAACGTACTTTACAAGTTTAAAGAAGTGAGAACATCTTAAATTAAGCTCCACTCCACTCTGAAACAAGCACAACCATTTTAACAACTTAAATACCACTAAATAGAATAGGAGGCTGCTTTAAAGACTGATCACCTCTTTTGACTTACATTTCATATTTTATTTTAAAATGTTTATTTTATTCTCATTTCTGTTATTTCGGGGCATAATTATAAAGTGTTTGCAATTAAATTGTTTTTTTTTTTTTCTATAAAATATGAATGTAGAAGTTTTTATTCTTTTAAAAGAATGATTTAATTAGTTCTGCTTAAGTTCACTTTTATTTTATATATTGTAAAATTTTTTAGTAAAAGAGAAAAGTTATTTACATATCTAAAGAAAATAGGAAAAATTACATTCCTCCGACCGATTTTTATATTCACTGTGGTATTTTGTTATATCCAAAATCAGTCCAAAAACTGTTTTTTTTTTTTTTATTTAACGCAGATTTTCAGAATCGAGATGGAAAACAGAACGTTAAGCAATAATATATTTCGACTGGCTTTAATAATCAGCTCAATCAGAAACAAAAATTCCATGCGAGTTTTTTCACTTCTGCTTTCTCTTCTATTTTAAATTTATTCCCTTCTTTATTGATTGCGGAAAGTGAAAAGAATTTAAAGGAAAGAAGTAGGTAATATAATGTAAATAAACTAAAAAGCTCCCTTTATATTACGATGATGCCATTTCTTTATTATTTTGTTCCCATGGAATTAATAATTGGAGGAATCTTTTCTTGAGAAATAATTTTTCCGTGAGGAAGAAATTCCATGAGAATATTCATTATTGGGCTGTTTATAATAAGTGGTAGTAAAAACAAGTAAGAGTGCTATATTCGGCTATGCCAAATCTTATATATCCTTTATCGTGAATGATAATCCGTTTAAAGAAGTAACTCCAATAAAAAAAAAACAAATTAAAAAAAAATTAAACAAAAATTTTACTTTAAAATGTCATCGGCTCTTAATGGGTTAAGCATTTTAAAACAATTTAAAAATTTTCTGAAAGATCACTTCAAAAGCTTTTAAATGATACCCATATTGAGATTTAAAAAACTATGAAAATTTCAGAGGCCCGTAACTCGGAAAATATGGGTGAGCGCCAATTTTATCACTTGATGTTTTTTTATTTTTTAATCCTTTTCGCTCCATATATATATATATTTTTATTGGAGTTGTTTATTTTTCGAAATGATATGGAAAAATTAGAGGTAGGCGAGATGTTTTGCCTGCTGCGTCGAAGGACATGGACCGATCTTGCTGATTTTCAATAGCACCTGTTTCGACACTATTTAAATTTTTTAGTTTGCTCTTAAACTTTTTTAAATATGTCTCAAACAATCTAAAACTACTGAATCTCAGCGAAAAATAATTTTACATTTGCGTAAACAAGGTAAATCGTTTGCCGACATCGGAGTATTGATGACCTGAGTCGTTTTACCATACGGAACGTTGAAGATCGGTTCAGAGGCGAAACAAACTTTGAAAATGCAAACCGCTGTGGTACGAAAAGTAAGGTGATTTAAAAATTACATCTTTTCAGGTTGCCGCAGAGATAAAACAAAATTTTGGCAAAGATGTGCATACACCCAAAAACCGTTTGGGGATTGTTACATAAAGCTGAGTGTAACTCACATTTGGCTAGACGCAGACTGTGGATATCTTTCTGTTAACAAAAAAAAAAAAAAAAAAAAAAAAAAAGAGTGGACTATGCGAAATAATTTGAAAACAGGGAATGTAATTTCTAATATTTTCCGATCAGAAAATCACGCTATGGTTATGAGAAAGCGTAACAAGATAATGACCCGAAACGCACAGTCAATGAAAACGCGCAATTTTAAATAGAACTGAGCTGGAAGCAGAAGAATGGCTTAACATAGGGAAAAAAAATAAAACAATAACTAAAAGGTTAAACCACTCCATGCCAAATAGAGTCAAGGGCGTTATTAAGCAAAAAGGACTGCCAAAAAATATTACTTAAATTTTCTATGTAAGTATTTTTTAATACAGAAAAAATTGTGCCTATACTTTTGTTCAGCAAAATAATAAATTTTTTAATGTTTTTTTATATAAACTTTTTTTTGTAAAGAAAATAGGTGCATGTAGGTAATTAATTTTTATGGTTATTTTTTTAATGTACCTATACGTTTTCTAGGTACCTATAATTATTTCATAAAATAAATATTATATGTTTCCTTATAGGTACCTATAAATAAAACAGAAGTTTCTTTTAAAATTTCTTTTGTGCCTCTACTTTTAAGTAACTGTGGGTTCGGAAATGGATATTGTAAAAATAGCAAATGCAATGACAACCTGTGGTGAAGGATATAAAAATTCATCGTATGAAGTTTTGGAACTAATTGAGTCATTTCAGTGTTTTTCATACGAACTCCCAGATTAAAAAAAAAATGTGTAGGTCCCATCTTTGTGATGCACATTCATACAATCATTCATACATCAATTTTTACACACTTTCTATAAAAAAGACATTGTATATATGTATGTATGTATTTATAAGATAAATGTGTCAAACATAAAAAAACAACCAACATTCTACATTTTTTTAGTATTTTTAGTGTTCTTTTATCAAAAATTAAAAATCAGAAAAAAAATTATAAAATACATCATTCTTATTTTTATTTTTTTATGTAGTAGATACTAACCAAAAAAAAGGAGTGCTTGAAAAAACATAGTAGCAACAACAATATTGAACAAAAAAAAAATACCGGTGAACGTAAGCAGAGCAGCCAGCCTCCACTTCGTCTCATTACAAGCATGAAAAAATTTACAGAAAAAAAAAAGTTTTAAATGAATTTTTTGTTTGTTGTTGGAGGTTTGTGGAAAAAAGGGTTGCCAAATCAAGCAATCTTCAACAAAACAATAAACAACATAAACTACATTCATAAATGCACACACAGAAAAAACGTAAACAGAAACCATTGTCGACTACAAAAAATTTGAGCATGCCAGCTATAACAACAACAACAATTAGCGAGCATAGCAAAGACTGAGAGTGGTCTACAAGTAAGTGCAGTTAATCTGCTTTAACTTATAACCGGCAAACACCCAGTAACTATCACTGTCTCTTTTTAGCAATTGTTGCGCAGTAGCTGAGGCTGTTTATATAGAAAAAAATTCAATTACTCTTCAAAAGATTTTTTTTGTTGCTACTCTGCTGACAGTTAAGTTTTTGCTATGCCGTGGTGAACATTATTGAATTAATTTGTAAACGACAGACGGACACGCCAGTTTTTTAAAAAAAACCTATTATGTTTTTATAATAAGAAAAAAACTATACAAATTTACTTGAAACTCTTTGTAAAAAACAAAGAAGAAAATAAAAACACTCAAAAGGAAAATAGTGTTTTTTAAGAAAAAAATTGTTCCAATAAAATTGATGATGAAGTTGTAAAGAAAAGTAGGAAATAAGAAAAATATTCAAAGAATTAAGAATTCATTTTTTAGATACAAATTAAATCAAGTGAACAATTTTGGTACGCGGCCATTTTTTGTGTGCCTGTTTAAAATTTCGTCGTCGTTTATGTCGAAAAAAACCGAAGAGAAGGCGAAGTAAAAAAATAATAAAAAAAATTTGCAAGTGACGAAGATTTTTTGTTCATTATAAAATAGTGCAAAAAAGAGCGCAAATTAAAAAAGTAGAAAAAGGAAAAAAATATGCATGATGATAATAAATAATACATGTGTGTAATTGAAAATAGTTTAACTATTAAAAGAATTGAAGAATTAATTAAAGCTAATAGCAAAAAACAAAAGTGCTCTTCTAATACAATTTTAAATAAAAAAGAGTATAAGTTTAAAGTGAATAATAAAAAAAAACTTAAAAATCAATAAAAAAAAATTGTAGGCAAACAAAGTTGCACGTATAGTTCAAAGATACCTGCTGCTTATTCTTTACAAAGCAGCATAAATAGTTGTTATCAAGGATTCTGGTTATCGTTAAACTCCCTTTAAAGAAATTGGAACACGTGTTAACACCCCCTCAATATATTTGTAATAAAATTGTAATTGGTTAGTATCAACAAATGTATAACTTTTTCAAAACAATTATTTTTGTTTGTTTACAAACATTTAAGTTGTGTATTTTTACTTACATCTTATGTTTTAATATTTAGTATTCAATAAAAAAAGTTTTTAAATTATTCATGCAATTCCGTTTTATTTTGTCGTCCACCAGAGATAATTAAAAGTTGGTACTTTTTTGCACAAAGTATTTTATGATCTTTTTGGAGAAAAGCAGAAAAGAACGCAAAAGCTAATTAGAAATAAAATAATTTGAATATGCAAGTGCATATACGTATATATTTAATAAGTCGCTTAATAATATTTCTGTTGGAAAATTGTGCAACTAATGTATAGTGAGGAAACATTAGTTCTATTGAGAAGCAGTAATTGTCAAAAACCTTGACACAATGAATTAGAGTTAAAAAACATAAATATTTATTTTAATATCACGTCAGTTTCGCAAACCCCTTAATGGTTATTGCAAAAACGATTGGTTAACGTTTTTACCCCTTGCGCGGTTATGGAACCACAAAAACCCTTAAACCAGCTACAAAACGATCTGTATGCGCATAACAAATGCAACATATGTGGGAACAATAATTATAAATAACTCTACCGTTTTACTAAAGACTTTAAAATTTTGAATTATTCTTTAATTTATTGCAACATCAAAAATAATTTGTCTTAATTTACATATTAAAATACAAAGTAAAATTTTGATCCAAACGTCTGCCTGCAGACGTCTAGTTGTACTTTGCTGGAGTAATTGGTTGGTGACTATAAAAGATGGTAAAAGCTGTTGATCGTTATATAGTCAACCCTTCAGACTTTTTTCTCTTTTTACAATATTCCATTTTTTCGGCATCTATTTTTATCTTGAAGAATAATAAAACTTGCAGTTGTTTGATAATTTTAGCTCAAATTAAAGATATTAATTTAAATTTAATTCCATTTATTTATTTAAGTCTTGAGAAAATCACAAACTAAATGTCCCAGAGGCAATTTGAATGCTTATCTAAATTCGAGCTTATAGGTTCATACTGATCGTAGGGTTAAAATAAATCATCGAAATACCCCGGCATCGTTTTTAATATATAAATAAAAATGTTACTTTAAAGCTGTGGTACTATTTGCATTTCCAATATTCATCACTGTTATCATGTTATTTACCTCAACACAACTGATTTTTTTTTTTTTACTCTCAAAAAACTCCTTTTAAATTAGATTTTTTTCTTTTAGTTTTAAATTTTAATTTACGTTTTTTTTTCTCTTTTTTATATGAGATTTTTTATTATCTTTATTGCTTCATTCTTTTTTTGTGTATTAAATTTTATGACTTGTTTTTTTTCTCTCACATCTTAAAACGTTAGCGCCTCTGTTGTCAGTTAAACGTCTTGTGTCCACTTTAGTGTAGTTGTTTCGTTTTTTTCCTTCGTGTTTGTTTGTCTTTTGTGCATGATGTGCGTTTGGTTGTGAATGCAATTGTGAGGGAGCACAGAAGAAAAGTTTTTTTCGCATACAGTTTTTTCGTGTTTGCTCTTCGGTTTTTTCTTTTTTTTATTCTGTTAAAATTGCGCTCATTTAAGTGTTTTAGTGTTACCAAATTATCCCAAGTAAAATAATTTTTAATCTATAAATAAGTTAATACAGAAGCTCAACTTAATTGAAACATTCGTTAAAACATTAACGTATTATATATATATATATATCTAGGTATAAAAATAAAAAAATATTTTTTCTTTTATTAAATCTAAATCTTGCAGTTCTTTATGTGGTTTTCGGAACAGTATTTTAATTGGCTTTGACAACAACATTTTTATTTGTTTTAATAATTCTTATTAAATTTCAATTTACCCTAATAGTTTTTTTATATAGCTTTAACATATCATTAGTCAGTTGTTATATCTTATTAATGTTTTGAACAATATTTTCGTAATAGTGCTGGTACATTCTTGAAAAATTTATGTTCTATATACCCAAATTAGGTCTGATAACCATAACATTACTAACACTGTGATGTATTTTATGGTGTATTTTGGTTGTGCTGTTTATTTATGAGACACCAAATATATTCCTCCCCATTAAATAGCTCACAGGCGAAACTTGGACTGATTACTCCAAAAATTTCGATGTGCGAGATTTTTTTAATAATTTTGTTCTCTGTTGGTGTGTTTGTTGATGATCTTATAAACTTTGTACCTTAACTTTGGCACATATTTTTTTAGTGTTACTAGAAATATTTAATGACAAGTCAAATAAAGCTTTTATATAAAAAATACTAAATCTAGAAAAATAGCTGTCTCTTGGCAACACTGTTTTATTTTTGTCACCCTGTAATTTTTTTACTGTTTGTAAAACAAAAATTTGCTTTGTTTACATGTGCATGCTTCCTTATTTCTTCATATTTTCAGAGTAGCCGGATTACATTTTAATAATATTCTCATCGATATTTTGCGACCTTATTATATAACAACTTGTTTTCTAGCTTTATTTTTTAACATGCAAAATAATGTGACAGAAGCTGACGTTAGAACATACTGACCAAAAGATAATTCTAATTCACCCTTTAGTTTAAAGCTTAAAGGGGAAAAAAATTTATGTCAACGTTTGATTTACTTCGTGCTACAATCATGGTTTTAACAGTTTCTAAATACTAGATAGATTTATGTACTGTTTCTGTATAAAAGGCGTTCAATTCGTATGAAAAACTTATATTGACTGCAGTACAGAAACACAGTACATTATTATTAAAATACTTATGTATCTCCTGTCAGCTGTCCAGATTTATGAAATTATTCCATACATGTGCTCCAGTTGTCCCAATATTAGCTAATATTTAAACCCGGCAGTTGTAATAGAAAACATTGCAAATTACTAAAAGCATTTTTGGTGGTAAAAGAAATCTTCTCTTATATATTTTTTTAATAAGAATAAATAATGAAATATTCTTAATTCGAAGAACATGTATACAACTCATGCTTTAAAAGGAATTTGTTTGCTTAATATGGAAAGTTTGTTATAAATTTTAAATTTTTATTTATACATTGTTTCTTTTAAACTACTTGAGTTTTCTTAAAAGAACTCCCCGTGTTTATAGCCTAAATAATTTAAAGTTAAAGACAAAATAACATGCTATTTTCAATGGCTCTAAATACATTAAGTAAATTGGATTTGTTCCGCCAGTAAATAGTATACTGTTGTCACACCTTTCGGTGAAGAACACAAGCTATTTAAATGCTTCGTTTGACAAGCTCGTTTGTATGAGAACATCGTTTTCACGCCGCGTTTTGATTAGTACTGGAGAGAAAAATATTTGGTAATTGTTTCACAAATAGTGAAGGGTTCAGGTAATTTTGTCCGTTAGGATAGTGTCTATTGAAATGGTATTATGCATGTTTATTTTAACACTTTGGTCTTTTATTATTGGGTAGGTAAGTGTGTCCATCAGCGGGTGTTGGTCTTTTCTAGGTTTGTTTTAATAATTTTAGTGGTGTGAAAATTATGTCAGAAATTGAATTTACCTGTTTATTAATAATACCTCCATTAAAAGTTCGTTTTTTGTATATTTCCATATTTTAAAGAATGTCTAGTCTTTGTCCTTTTTTACTAGGATGTAATGTCATACATTCATCGAGATCCCTTGCTTGGCTTCATGTGTGTTAAGATGTATTGCTAAGTTGGGGTTTTCAGTTTTCCGTTTGTATGATCGTGTGTTCCGTGAACCAATTTGTCCTCTGTATTTATGGTTGCAGATGCAAGTAAGTCTTTATACTCCGCTAGTACTTCTCTGTTGATGAATTGAGATTGTGAGAGTCTTGCTCTTTTTTAGTGTTGTCTGTTAACCTTTTTTCTAAAAAACGTTAGTTATTCTGTATAATTCTGATTCTATCTGAGTGAAAATGTAAAAGTATTATAAAGCTTTGTGACATTATAAATAACGTTGAAATGTCTGTTCCTTAACGCGCTTAATTGATGAGTCAGTGTTATTTCATTTTAATAATAACTCTCGCAGAGAAAGCAGAGATAAATATCAATCAAAATTGTTGGGCAATATAAATTTTATAAATGACAAAACATAATTTAAAGTATTTAAGGCGCAAATATAACACACAAACTTTGACATAAACTGACAAAAGTAGTTAAGTCATTTTACGTAACACTAGCAGTCCCCACCACTTCGTCTGCATGACATTGCTAGCGATTATATAGTTTAATTTCTCATAGAAAATAAAAAATAAACAAAAAATAAATAAGTAAATAGAAATTATATATTTATATGCCTTATAAAAATTAATAACACTAACAATTTTTATTAACCAACTTGGCTATGAATTAAGTAATAAAGTTTCCCTCAATGTTTCTGGCAACACTGAATGTTTAACACATTTGTTTTAACCGCGCGCAAATCATACAATGAGTATAAAAAAAGAGACTCCCTCACTCAATATTTCATTCTCATTTTTTATCTTCTCTACTGTTTTTATGCATGTATTTTCCTTTTTTTTGTTTTTTATTCTGACAAGTTTTTTTGTATGTATACTATTTTTTATACGAGTGGATTGTAGGTATAAAAAGGCATAAATAATAAAAAATGAAGAAAAAGAAAATCTTTTAATGTTTTGATTAAGGCACTGCTTCTGCAAATAAAATAAAAAAGAATTATGAATAAATCTGGTGTTCTGTTGAATGTTTTAAAGAAAATATAATTTTGTAATTCAAATTGCTATCCATTGTGTATGTTTGTATACATACATACATAAGTACCTAAATACCTATTTTTTTAACATTTGCCTAAAACTTAAAAACTATGTACCTATTAATTGTCGGTTTTTCATTGTTTTAAAAATAAATATATACTACATACATACATACATATGTATGTAGTTATGTACTTTTATTCGAAAATTATGCATATGTACGTAGGTACATACTACTCTAATCAACTCGGATCATAATTGAATAGGTACCTACCTATTTAAATGTATTGCAGGTAGGTATGTATGTACTTAGTTTTTAACACTAAAGTAGCTTTCTTTTAAGTACCATTTCCTTAATTAGTTTTTAAGCAAATTTCAATTTCTTAAAATTAAAATTCCAAATACCTATAAGGTATTTGGAATTTTTGGTTAACGACATTACTCTATTATTTCAAAAGAACTCCAATTATTTAAACATTATAGGTAGGTACCTATTCTTCTTCACCACCTATATTCTCTGCCTATCTTTTTCCAAAGAAGTATTACTTCTTATGGTCCTTAATAAAACGGATATACCTAAATCCTAAAGGAACAAATAGGTATATTTTTGAGAACATGAAAAAAATTGTACTAACTTAAACAAGTCTACTTTTTACACGACATGAATACATGTTTAAGACCGTGACTATTCAGTTCTAAACAATCTTAAGGTGCGGTCACATTAGTCAAATATTTGACCAAAAAAGCGTAACCACTGTTTTTTTTTTTAATTTTTATTCAATCTTTCCTAACACGTATCATTACGAATTACGACCTATAATATAATAAATGTGATATTTTATCTTTTATATTGTGTAGGACCTTATATTTCTTGAAAAGTGTTTGAGAAGGACATTTTTTTCCATAATTTAGTGGTCACGTCTTTTTGGTCAAATATTTGACTAATCTGACCGTACCTTTACGATTCATTAACAAACAAATCTAATAAAAATGTGTCCTCAAAACAAAAAAAAATTTGTATTTGAGCATAAGTTTTTCTTGTCACACTAAAAATGGAAATCTTTCAATTTTTTATTAAAATTTATACGTACATAAATTCAATTTTCTTTTAATAAAATTCATAGTTTTAATTTATTTTTATAGATTACTCTTCTTTACAGCACAAGCTTTTTGACTTACTTTCTTAAAAAAAAAAAAAAAAACTCCCGTATCAAAAGCAAAAAATCACTTTTCATTGTTAGGCTGCGCTAAATAAATAATGACACTAAAATAATGCTAAAAACAATTTTTAGATTTTTTATTACAAAAGTACTTTTATATTATTTGTTATAGGTACCGCTGGTACCAATGTTGTTTAAATCAATATAAGGCACCAAACTTGTACATTTCCTTAGATTTGTTTATCTCTGTTAACGACATTTTATTTAGTGGCACTAACTCAATTAAAACTCATGTTTTATTTGTGTTGAGCAAATAAAAAGAATAATAAAAACAAAAAAACCCAAAAAAATCTAATTTTATTGCAGGTCATAAATTATGATCTTTTGCCACACGACAATTTCAAATATAAACAAAAATTGACTTTTTATTGTTTTTCTTTGGATTTTCTATATTTTAAACTGATTTGTTGTTTGTCTGTATGAATGAACTACAAGAACAAATTTTTCCAAAGTCTATACTGTTTCGATTTGCGCTTTGAAAAAAACAAAAGAGTAAAAAAGAATAAAGAGAAAACAAACTCAAAAGAGCCATACACAACCAAACTTCCCAATTCAACCATTAATGATTTTTTTTTATCAACCACGGGGTGTTTCTTTGCTTGTGAAATTTTTTTTAGATTTTTTTTAATGGTGAATAAGCGAATGCGAAAAAAAACCAAAAACGCACGCACGAATCCAAACAGAGAGGACGAGAAAAAATCGCTTCAACAGGGAAATACCATCGATTTGGCATGCGACTGATTTAATTGTTTTTTCGTTTTTTTTTAGGCTGCCTTATCGCTGTCGTTTTTGTGTTTGTGGTCAACCATTCAGTGGTCACTCCACAAGGCGGCTTGTTTGGGGTTTAGGAATGAAGGCAAATAAGTAAATTCACCAAAAATTTTTTATTCCAATTTGTTTTTATGATTTTGTTTGTGTACATTTTTCCACTCTTTTTTTAATTTTGTTTGTAAATAAAAATATTCTTTTGTTTTTTTGTTTTTTGCTATTTGTATTTTATTTATTTTTCTCACATGTCATTCATAATAAATACCGTTGTTTAAGTTGATACACTTTTTTTTACTGTATGACAGTCCAACAAGAGAGTTAATTGAGCAGTTAAGTGTTAAAGAAGGAGCACTGTTGATTTAAAACATGCTTTTATTATTTATTGTATTTTTTATGAAAATAGTGCTGCTATATTTAGATACGGTTGCTAGTAATTTCTTTATACATTTCTTCTTCGTTTTTTAGCCGACTTCAAAAAAGACGAAGGTTATCAATTCGACTGAATGTTGCTTCTTTTTTATTTGTTCCTCCAAAACTCAGTTCTAGATGGATTTTGAAAAAAAAAATTATTTGAAACGGGTCGAATCTGTATACCTACTTCACGTTTCAAATAAAAACAAAACAGTTCTTAACCTTAAAAATTAAAGGGTGTCCAATACAATATACATATTTTGAACGTCTATTATGAAGCGTAAAGGGCAACACTTCAAAATTAAAAAAATTGCTTATCGCTATAACTTCCAATGGCAAAAAGTAATACAAAATTAAAACTAAAAATTAAAGGGTGTCCCCATAGGTAACATAAATTGGCCTATCTTGTAAACCGTTATATATAGACGCTTGTAAATTGGACATAATGTCGATTGCTATGACTGTTATAGTAACAAGTATTAATATTTAAAATTTTTAATTAAAGGGAGCCCCAATAGTTCATTTAATTTTATGTTAATGGTCATACTCTTGTACAGTTGTGGACAGACGCTTTTAATTTACAACGAACCTGTATTGCTTAATCTGCTATAATAAAAAGTATAAAATTTGGATTCAGAAATTAAAGGGTGTTCCAATAGTTCATGTAATTTGATGTATGTAGGCGAACTGTTGTACCGTTATAGACAGAATACTGAATTCCACTATAAATTCTGTTTTGAAGTCGTTTTTTTTTTCAAAAATCATTTAATAGCAAATGAGTGTTGATTTAAAAAGTTTAATTGAAAATGATAGAAAATCATTCATTCTAGCTGCCTGACTCGTTTAAATCTAATATATTCACCTATGCCGAATCTTATATTCCTTTCACCATATATGTACATTTAGTTTAGTAAAGTTACTTCAAAACAAAAAAAAAGAGAGAATTAAAAAATAAGAAGAAAAAAAAAAATACGTAAAAAAATTGGTGCTCACCCATATTTTCCGAGGTATGGGCCTTTGAAATTTTCACAAAATAGTAAATTGGTGGGTAAGGCGCTTAATTTTAATTTAAAATAACAAGTTTCGAAATAAAACATATTTTCGCTCAAAATAACAAAATATTTAAATTATTACGAAACATCTCTATTCAAATATGGACACTTGAAATTAATTGGAATTAGTAATGGCAATGCTACAAGAAAAAGGAAGAGCATTATTTTTATTTCAATGCTCATGAAATTGATAATCAAGTTGCCTTTCTAATGTATGAAAACAATAGTTAAAAGAATAGAGCAAATTACTACATTTTTCACAAATGTTTTCATTTTGCGCATCATAACTTGCAAAAAGCAACAAATCTTATCAGCTGCACTTTAATCCGTTACGTTACAGTAAGATATTGTTTACTGATAAGATTGGTGGAAAGCAAAATCAAAACAAAAAATTAAAATAATCTCGCCCTTCATTTTGATTATAAACTGTTTATTGTGTTCACACTATTTACCGTATTTTTATTTATTCGTCTAAGACAAATCTGCAAGCGAGTGGGTTTAACTTCAAAAAAACTTGCTTAGATATAAAAATTTGGCTTGAAATGTTTTAAAAACAGAGTTTTTAAAACTAACAGTCCACCCTAAATACGGGCGTTAGGCACGACGTAATTTAGCGTCTAGTTTTTACGCTGTAATGAGTAACTTAAATACGAGCGCCAACGTTGTGAAACGAACAGTATTGTTTACTTATCTTATTTGCTAAAAACCACAAAATTAAAATAGTTAAGAGAGATAAAATCGCGAAATTGACCTTAAAGTAGCTGTAATGTCATTACTGTTGGAAATACTTTTGTATATACCACAAAAAAAAAAAACAATAACAACACTTCTTTTGCAGCCAACTTCACTTTTTACGCGCGTCAAAATTGGATTTTTCAATTGTTCAACGTTAACGTCGCGCTATTTGGGTTGGTCTCATACATTTTGTATGGGCATGAGAATTTTTGACAGTTAAATGACGTCTTACGCTCGTATTTAGGGTGGACTGTAAGTGAAAAAAAATTAGGCATATGATCTGTGTCATTCATGAACGAACAGAAACAGTTGCAAGAATCATGCTATAAACACAATCAAAGGCTACCGACCATCGACTACCGACTACAAAAATAGCTGGCTACAAAAATAGCCAAGTCGCCAGCTACTTAATTCTTTTAACGACTGCCGACCGCTATCAACAAAAAATAAACATCTGTTTTGACATATGTATTAAAGTTAAGCAAAACAACAACAACAAAAAAACTGCGCCAAATAAAAAGTAAATGAAAAATGTAAACAAATGAACAGATGATTATTATTATTATTTTTCAGTGGTGTCATTATAATAGTATTTCGCGTTTTTAATAGCGATATTTAATGTATTGCGTTTTTAAAACCACCATTTCACCCATTTATTGTATTGGCAGCACTAATCTGTTTTTTGTAGTCAAGAAAAATAGAAACTAGCCTATGTTGGCTACGGGCTACAAAAGTAGCCGTGCAGTGGTGTAGCGGCTAAAAGAATTATTCTCATAAGCACGCATGTATTCTATTTTTGACATCTTGTAGTCGATGGTCGGTGAACTTGATTGTGTTTTTAGAATCACACAGCTGAAGTTGGTGATTACTGCGAAGTTCAACTTTTAAAACACTTAAATTTGTCAAATGTTTATCGGTCAAGCTCTTTTGTTGTAGTTGTGTCAAGGTGTATTTAGAACTTTAGTTTCGCGTGCTATTTCGAGCGGTTTCAGCAAATATGTTTACGAATAAATTACCTATTGTCACCGATGTGGCAACGCTATCACTTTTAATACACTTCATATTCATCCATTTTCAATATCATAAAGTACATAGATTCTGAGTTCTTATGCATACCGAAGTCGATCATCCGTCCGTGTTTGTTTTGAAATTAACTTTGTCAAGGTACTAAATGAGCCAATTGCCAATAGATCAGACATACAGTCTAGGAAAAAAAACTCTACATACAGTCCAATATTTTTAGATTTCAACTTTTTCAGTGATATTTGAAAACTACCTAGTATGAGCTTAATTCTTACGCTAATAGTTGAGGTTATTTATAGATAGAAATTTACAAATATACAGTTATGTGAAAAATAATAGGGACAGTTGTATTCACCGTCTTTGGTGTTTACGAATTCATGTAAAATGAAAGAATTTGTAATAAAACAGAGTTGTTTTGCAATGCTTGTAAACGACATTAAGAAATCCCGTTACAATTTGTGCTTCTTTTTATTTCGTTCTGATAACAAATTATTTTCTTTATAAAGTGCGCGATTTCTGCTGTGAAAAATAATAAGGACAGTTTTCCGTTTTGGTAAAAATACATTAATAAAAATTTTAAATACTTTTTTTTTGTAAGTAAGTGAGTAAAACACATTTATAGACTCACATTAATTGCAAAATAAATTACAATTTTGTAACTGTTTAGGCAAATATGGGTAGAAATACACACTGCGACCACGCTACTCGAAATAATATTAAAAATTTATGTGAAAGCGGATATTCGTACAGAAAAATTGCACATATGCTCGGTATTTCGAAAACCATGGTAGAAAATGCTGTTAAATGGATTCCCAAGGATGAAACCCGTGGAAGAAAACCAAAAATTACACCTACTATAAAGAGAAATATTATTCGATGCGTAAAAAAAGATCCATTTATCACGTCTAAACAAATAAAACATGATTTAAACCTTGACGTTGACACATCAACTATTCGAAAAACACTCATCGGTGAGGAATTTTGAGCCCGTAGTGCAAGAAAAGTGCCATTGTTGTCCAAAAAGAATATAAAACAAAGATTAGAGTTTGCTAAAAATCAAATCAATTGGCCTAAAGAAATATGGCGTAACATTCTGTGGTCCGATGAAACGAAAGTAAACTTGTTTTCTTCTGATAGAGGTGTCTACCATGTAAGAAGACCTATCCGTCAAGAATTCAATCCAAGATATTCTTTAAAGACAGTCAAACATGGTGGTGGTAGCATCATGGTATGGGGGTCATTCTCTTATTATGGTGTGGGTCCTTATATCGTATCCAGAACATAATGAAATCGGCTGATTACACTGAAATTTTGAAAAATACAATGCTGCCGTATGCCGAAGAAAATATGCCACTCAAATGGGTCTTCCAGCAGGATAATGATCCAAAGCATACTGCAAAGTACACAAAGAAGTGGTTCCAGGACAACAAAATCAATGTTTTAGAATGGCCAGCACAGTCCCCTGATTTGAACCCCATAGAAAATTTGTGGAACGAAGTTAAAAGGGCAATCAGGGGAAAGTGTCCATCAAATTGCGACGAGCTTTGGAATCTTATACAGGATGCGTGGAACGCAACACCGCTACATGTGCGACAAAATTTGGTCGACTCACTGCCTAGAAGATGTGCTGCTGTTCTGGATAACAAAGGATCCGCAACAAAGTACTAATGTGGCACTAAGGCTTTATGCATGCAACAATATTCAAAATAAATATCTATTTAGTTTTACCTAAGTTACTTATAGCTTTAAGATTTCATGAGGTGTCCTTATTTTTTTTCACACGCTAAACTATATAAATTCATACAAAATCATAAAAAATCAAAATATATTATAGGAATAGGAAAATTTTTTTTTGGTAATCTTTTTTCTACCGTTTAAGAAAAAATAAATCGTTTGAACAAGAAATAATTTTCGATTTTTTATTTGACTGTAAATGTAATGTAAGTTTGGGTGGGCACTGTCCCTATTATTTTTCACATAACTGTATTCATGTCAACAAATATAATTGCGAATATAACACAAATCAGAGGGGAAAAAAGTCTACATACAATGTGGCATCCCCCAAAGTTTTTGGGAGAATATACAGAGTAAACATACAAAATGCCGTTATTTTCGCATATTTGGCTTCGTTGATAAACAATATTATCATTCAAGTGCAGAAAAATAAAACTAAAATATTTTTAATTATAAGAAAATAGAAAAAAGAAAATAAATACAACTTTCCGTTCGCAATTTAGTGGTAAAACTCCGAAATGAAAACAAACCCTACGGTGAAATTCAAAAATAGTAAGCTAAGTCATGCTACTGTCCAAACTATTATAAAAAACTTCCGAAGCACAAATAGCAATGAAAATAATACAAGATCTGGCAGGCCATGTAAACTTTCAAGAAAGAAACCACTAATTTCTGCTAAGAATCGGCATTTACGGCTCGAATTTGGAAAAGCTTATCTACATAAGAATTTAAATTTCTGGAAAACTGTTTTATTTACTGATGAAAGCAATTACAAAATTTTTGGAAGCGACGGCCGAGCGAATGTGTGGAGAAAACCCAATACAGCACTTGAACCGAAGAATATAATACCTACGGTGAAGCATGGTGATGGTAGTGTTATGGTTTGGGAAACTATTGCATCATTTGCGGTGGTTCGTTTGGTTTTTGTCGATGGTAATATGGACAGACATCAGTATAAAATTATACTGGAACTAAATCTGAAATCATCAGTCGAAAGCTTGGGTCCTGGATATCGTTGGATTTTTCAACAAGACAACGACACCAAGCACACCGCTCACATAATTCGAGACTGGCTTCTTTATTATGCCTCACGACAGCTGAATTCCCCAACTCAGTCACCAGATCTTAACCTAATCGAGCACATTTGCGATGTTTTGTAATGATTAGTGCGAAAATATTACAAGTCGAGAGACTCTTAAAACCGCATTAATTCGTGCATGGGCCGAAATTACTCCAGATATCAATAAAAATTTAGTGATGTCAATTACCCGCCGGCTTCAGGCAGTAAAAGATGCTCAAGGTGGTCCTACAAAATATGAAAATAATAAATTTCACCTTTGTTTTAGTTTAAAAGCTTTAATAACTTACGAGGGCTGCTATATATATTTGTGGCCTGGCAACACTGAGTGCTGCCAAGTGCAATCTGACATTTCCATTGGAAAGTTTGTCATTTTTAAGCATAATCGTACTCAATACGTTTTGACGTACGAGCATTATTTGTGTTGTTTACAGTGACTTGAAAAAATTAATATAGAAAAAAATGTAATTAACTCGTGAACATTTTCCTGCCATCATTTTTCACAACTTTCGACGTTAATTATCACGTCAAGAGTGCATTAATGAACTTAAATCTTTGTATGGCGATGAAGCACCATCCTTTAGCACTGTGAAAAATTGGTATAATGAATTTAATCGTGGCCGAAGCTCGCTCAAAGACGAATTCCGTGAAGGTCGTCCAAAAACGGCTGTTGTGCCAGAGAACATTGATGCCGTGCGTGAACTCATAATGCAAGATCGACATGTGACATACCGAGAGATAGAGACATCCTTAGACATTTCCTCCAGCATACATTCGATACTGCATGAACACCTGGCCATGAAAAAGGTTTTTTCTCTTTGGATCCCGCACAATTTGAAAGTCGCTCAAAAAAAGGCTCGTGTCGATTGGTGCAAAGAAATGTTGCAAAAATACGATTGCGGTGCTTCAAAAGACGTTTATAAGATCGCCACAGGTGGAGAATCATGGATCTATGCGTATGAGCCCGAAACGAAACAACAATCGACCGTGTGGGTCTTCAAAGACGAGCAAAATCCAACGAAAGTTGTTCGTGGAAGAAGCACTTTGAAGCAAATGGTCGCCTGTTTCTTCGGCAAAACTGGTCATGTGGCGACTGTTCCGCTTGAGCAACGTAGGACGGTCACTTCTGAGTGGTAAACTACAATTTGTTTGCCTGAAGTCATCGGAGAATTTCGAAAAACCAACAAGAAAAGACGAATCATTGTTCACCATGACAATGCGAGCTCTCACACATCGGCTCAAACCAGAGCGTTTTTGACCGGCCAAAACGTCGAATTAATGGGTCATCTGCCGTAAAGCCCTGACTTGGCACCTAATGACTTCTTTTTGTTTCCGCACATCAAGAAAAAAATGCGTGGTCAACGATTTTCGTTGCCAGAAGAAGCTGTTGAAGTGTTCAAAAACCATGTTTTAGAGGTGTCTCAATCGGAGTGGAAAAAGTGCTTCGACAACTGGTTTGAGCGCATGCAAAAGTGTATAAATCATGCTGGAAAATACTTTGAAAAACAATAAAGCCATTTTTTATCATAAATATTCGCATTTTCACTATTAGGCCAGAAATATATAGAGCAGCCCTCGTATAGCTTTTATAGCTGTATGAAAACTTTTTCCTTGTGAATATTTTATGTCTTCGTTATTTTTGTTGTTTGACTAAACTCATTTAAGTTTCGAATCAAGTTCCTTGTCAATTATACTGTCAATATTTTTTGATTTTTCTTCATTTCGCAAAGAAGATATCCTTTCTCGGCTGCAGAAAGGACTTGAGTACGCCCCATTTTGGTTCATTGTCGTATTTTTCGATTATATTTTTTATGACAGTATTAGGCCAATGACTCAATTATGTACCAGATAACAGCAGTGGCAGATTCATTCATTTTTGCCGTTGTAAAAATATTAAGAGGCCCGTAACTCGGAAAAGCGAGCGCCTATTTTTTCACATAAATGTTTTTTCTTATTTTTTAATTCTCTGTCACTTCATATAGTTATTTGCTTTTTTTAATTGGAATTACTTCATTGTTCCAAATGATATGGAAAAATTAGAGGCAGGCGTGGTGTTTAGCCCATTGCCTTGAGGGACATGGACCGATCTTGCTGATTTTCAATTGCGTCAATGCGTCCGATCGATTAGCGTATTTAAATTTTTTCTAGCTGGTCTAATGCCTTGGCAAACTTGATTTCAACACGGACGGACAGACGGACATCGCTCATTCGATTACGCTATGCATAAGAAGTCAGAATATATAAACTTTATGGAGTCGGAAATTGATGTTGCAGAAATTACATACGGAATGAGTTTTTGTGGTAAAGTGTATAAAAAAAGCTGTGATATTTACTGTTTTTCAATTTAAAAGCCTTTTTCAAATCTTTATGCCTTAAAGTGCCTTGGACAAAAATTACATATTAATGAAAAAAAAAAAAATTCTATTAAAAATTAAATTAATTAAAAACCAAAAGAGTATAAGAAGTTAAAAAAGAAACAAAGATTATAAATCTGGACGCACGTTCAAAAGAATGCAAATGAACCTTGAAGAAAACTTAAAAATTAAGAGGTTTGGCTGCATATTTTTGCATTTGAATATGGGGCATCTAAATAAAAACGAGGTTGCTCATGTCAAAATTGCAACTATGCATTTTTGCAAAATTGCTATAACACACATAAAACAATTGACGTGTAATTACTATTATTATTTAAGTTATCAAGACTTTTTTTAATTCGAAAAACATTTTCTTTTTGAAACTACTCAGAAGTTATTTAAACATTTTCTTAAAATAATTTTTTCTATTTCTACAACTCGATTTTTATATTATTTCCTCCTGAATAAGACAACGTTTGAGCAAACAGAAAATATTCATAGCGTTTTTATTAAAAACACTTGTGTAAAATGGCGCAGAAAATGTTAACACTAAAGTTCTGTGTGCTGTTTCACATTAAATACATATTTTTTCTAAGTAAATTTCATAATTTTGAAGATAAGTACGCCTAGTTAATTATGTAACGACGTAATGCTTTACGTCATCAAATAGAATTATTTAACGTAACGTTTTACTTCATATCACATCTACGTTTTTTTATATTTTAGACATATTTAATGTAATTGTTTTGTTCTTATGACCATT
The DNA here is from genome assembly GCA_937654795.1 of Cistogaster globosa. Lineage (NCBI taxonomy): Eukaryota > Metazoa > Arthropoda > Insecta > Diptera > Tachinidae > Cistogaster > Cistogaster globosa. The sequence continues at coordinate 134,649,220 of OW569403.1, read as the reverse complement.
TTTAGTATGAGTGGGACATGCTTTGTGTAGCTTTTCTCTTAATAAAAATATTTTAATTTAAAGAAACAGTTGAATTCTGGAAAGATATTCTGGGAGGGATTTGTTCAAGATGTGGCTAAACCAAAGCGGATCTATAATGGGATATGCCTGGAATAAAAGACAATTTACGATTCTTTGTAATCATGTGTGTGAAGATAAATTCGAATTTAACTAGTAGAGACCTAAACCAAATTGTTTAACATAGCTGATTTTGCAGTTAACAGACCACTGTTAATCACTTAACAGTTGTTAGAATTTTGACCTTTAATAATTAAAATGCATATCCCGGAAATTTGGGGCTTGGATCATGTTTTGTTCGATATGGAAAAATTTTGCTAGAGTGCACTTAGTGAGATTATAAAAGTTAAATGTGCAAAATAATTTTCAAAAAATAATAGAGTAGTCCTTGGACCTTCATGTGTTTGGGGTGTGATATACCAGCCATTCTCCATTTTTCCATAATGGCCACAAATCTTCTCAAGAAATGTTACAAAATGACTATGTTAAAAAACTCTGTATTTATTATTCTTTGAAAATTATTTTGCACATTTAACTTTTATAATCTCACTAAGTGCACTCTAGCAAAATTTTTCCATATCGAACAAAACATGATCCAAGCCCCAAATTTCCGGGATATGCATTTTAATTATTAAAGGTCAAAATTCTAACGACTGTTAAGTGATTAACAGTGGTCTGTTAACTGCAAAATCAGCTATGTTAAAAAATTTGGCTTAGGTCTCTACTAGTTAAATTCGAATTTATCTTTACACACATTTTGTAATCTTCCTTGCTTGTGACACAAGTTGAACAAATCTTTTGGAAATGGCGGTATTCGGATAATCAGTGACATTGTCCAATAATGAAAAAACGTATCTTTAAAGATAAAACAACTTTATATGCTACGTTCAACATATTGTAAACACATGATGACGTAACGCATAATATGTTTATATATTCAACTCGGTATATTTATATTCACTCAATTCTATAAAACTCCATTATAACCTAAAGTTTATCTAATGAAAATAATTTTTAGAAGGCACTTCCAATATAAGAAAAATTTGTTTAATGGTTCCTTTTTCCTTCGACCATAAAAATAGCATACGATGTCAAAGCAAAACATTTGCGTTTAGTTTGATATGCAATTTAATAACGAATAGGACGACAACACCAGAAAATTGCGTGAATTTATTTCGCAGATGATACCGTGCGTTACGTTTATTTCACTTCTAAAACATTCATATCGTAAAATAATTGCTGATGCAGATTGTAGCCTAATGATTCGATTTGATATCGCGGCCATCAATTGGAAATTTGCATGTCCACCAATTAATGTAAAATTTTACCTGAGATCTCAATAAAAAAGTCAGCCCATTCTTCTATCGCAATATTCTGTAAAGTCATGAGAATCATTTTTAGCTCAAGCGGTGGAAAAAACCTACAAGAAATTATTCGAGTAGACAAAAACTAAAAGCACTATTGTGGAAAAAATTAACCGAATATTTGACTTGTCACCACTGCCTCTTAATCGAGTATTTAATTGTATTTACTCCATTGTAGGTAACGGCAACGTTTGCTATTTTTATTTATTTGCAGTCAACTAACAAAAAGCAAAGTTTGTTAGAAATTGGGTGCATTATTTGAAATATAAGTTAAACGCAAAATTTAACCTCACAATATTGCATGGTAGAGAAAAAGAAATAAAGGGTTGTTGTAATAGACCTGACTTTGGAAAAACTTGGAGTAAATTTTAATTAAATGCACATAAGTATTTTTATTTTTAAATCACTTCTCTGTATTGACTACTATACAAAGTGTTTATTATCATCTTTACATTAGGTGGCTTCGAGAAATTGGAACTTAATACATATATATCAATTTCGATGTCAGTAGAAGTGAAGCTCTTGAGCGCGACGCAAAAAATACTGACTTCACTTATTTCGTACAATTCTAAGGAAAGCGTTGACAAACGCCCATCAGCTGTATATTAATTAAACTAGCCATCTCGAAATTGGTCATTAAACGGTTAAAACTCGAATGGGAAAAACGGCGCATTATCGGTTTTACAAAAGAACAGAATTTCAAGGCTGGATAAATCCTTTATTTCAAAAACTTTAATAAAATCTTAATTTCCTCGCATCTTAAATTTAAGAAAACGATAAGAGCTATTATGCATCATTTTAAATAATTCTTTTTATACCCTTCACCCCCAAAAAGTGGAAAAAGGGTATATCTAAGTTTGTCATTCCGTTTCTACAATATCCATTTCTGAACCCATAAAGTAAATGTATTCTGAGTCCTTATGTTTAAAATCAATTGTGCCAAGGCACTAGAGCTATAGAAAATTTAATTACGCCACTCGATCTGACATAGCTTTGAAAGAGTTGCTATTGAAAATCAGCAAGATTGCGATAATTGTCCTTCGATGCAGTGGGCTAAACAACAAGCCTGCTTTAAATTTTTCCATATAATTTGAGCTAAAAAAAAACAACAACAACAACAACAAAATAATATATACAGCGAGGAACTTAAGTATAGGCACAAGGTGCAAAATAAAGCAAACAGTAATTTTTTTGATATTGATTATCATCAAATGTTTATTTTTAGAACGTAAAATAGTTCTTACAGAGCTTCATATAAGAAGTAATCAAAAAATTTGAACAGATTTCATTCGCCGATAGAATAATAACAAAAAAAAATTAAAAATATCGATTTTTTATGGGACAAAAGTATAGGCACATTCATTGTGAACGGAAATAAAAGACGATTATAAATTCGCCAATCTGGCAATACTGTATTTTTTGACAGAATGGAATGTTCCGTTATTATTTTCAATTTGTTTCAGTTGGTGAAAAGTAAGAAAAATTTGTTAAAAATAATAATTTCTTTGTCGTTTTCTAAAAAATGTGTCCTAATTTAAATGAAACTACAGAATCACAGCGAAAAAAAATTCTCCATCTGCATAACCAAGGCAAATCTTTTGCTGAGATTGGCGAATTAATGGATCGAAGCCGTTTTACTATTCGGACAATAATTAATCGTTTTAAAGGTAAAACTAACTTTGAAAGTGCTAAAAGCTGTGGTCGTCCCAGAAAATTAACTGAGAGAGAACGTGCCCAAATAATACGGAAAATTAAAATTGATCCGAAAACAACATCTACACAGCTGGCAGCGGACGTCAAGGAAAATTTCGGTAAGGACGTGCACTCTAAAACTGTTCAGAGATTACTACATGAAGCCGGTTATAAATCACGTGTTGCCCCAGACGAAAACCATTAATATCTGCAGTTAATAAAAAAAGGCATATGGATTATGCAAAACAATTTGAAAATCAGCCATGCAGTTTCTGGGAACAGGTTCTCTTCTCAGACGAAAGCAAATTTAATATTTTTAAGCCTGATGGACATTCACGAGTATGGCGAAAACGTAATACTGCATATGACGAAAAACATCTTACACCAACAGTAAAGTATGGTGGCGGAGGAGTTATGGTCTGGGGCTGTATGTCTGCAGCGGGTGTCGGAGAACTAGTCTTCATTGAAGAAATAATGAACAAGACTGTTTACTTAAATATTTTGAAGGAAAATGTTAAGAAAAGCGCCATTAAATTGGGTTTGTCAGAGTCATTTACATTCCAGCATGACAATGACCCCAAACATTCTGCTCACGACGTCAAGATGTGGCTTGCATATAACACCGCACATGTATTGCCACATCCTCCGCAGTCCCCAGACCTAAATCCCATTGAGCATTTGTGGGAGGAGCTAGACCGAAGAATTCGGAAATGCAATTTTCAAACAAATGTGAGCTTAAAACAGCGTTAACCGAAGAATGGCTTAAAATTAATAAAAATTTTACAAAAAAATTAGTACACTCTATGCCTAATAGACTTAAAGCCGTTATTAAGCAGAATGGACTGCCAACAAAATACTAATTTGAGTTTCTGACTAGTTTTGATTCCGTTAACAAAGAATGTGCCTATACTTTTGTCCCACAGAAAATCAAGTTTTTTAAACCTTTTCGTTATTTTTCTACCACCGAATAAGATCTGTTCGACTTTTTTGGTTATTTTTAATATGAATTACTGTTATAATTATTATATGTTCTTTAAATAAATATTTGATACTTACAAATGTGAAAAAACATAATTTGTTTCATTTTGCAGCTTGTGCCTATACTTAAGTCCTTCACTGTATATAGCGATAGAGAATTAAAAAAAAATATAAAGTGACAAAAATGTCGCTCGCCCATATTTTCCGAGTTATGGGCCTATGAAATTCTAATAAAAAAAACTCAATTTTTAATATGGGTATCATTTAAAAGCTTTCAAAGAGATCTTTTAGGATATACTAAAACTTTTAAAAAATGCTTAACCCATTAAGAACCGGTGACATTTTTATGTAAAATTATATGTCGTACTTATTTTTTTTATTTCTTTCTCACCGCAGTATTTTTTTTTTTTTTTCACTCTACTCTTAAAAAATCGAATCGGGTTATTATTTAGATTTTTTTTAATAAAAAATAATTTCAGTAGCTTTGTTTTCTTTACATCACCCCACAATAATTATATCCTACTAATTTTGATTTTTTTTATTTATTCCTAACAGGGCTTAGCAACGGAGTTATAACGTTTTTGTCTTTTGAAAAGTACAAAAAACATGTTAAGATTTGTTGACAGCTTTGTTTTAAAATGCATTTATAAATTTTAGAAAAAAATATGCCCTGTGGAAATTATTTTAAATCTATTTTGCAATCGGGTTCTTTGATCATGTTTTATTTTTTATGCTCATTTCTTATTTTACGTTAACATTTTTCCGTTACGAGGACAGTTTAATAATTCTTTACAAGATTTTTTAGAACTTATGATGAATTAGATTTTTAAAAAACGTAATTGACATTTTAATTGGCGTCTTTAAATTTATTATGAATTTTCGTCAACCTTAGAAAGTTCGCTTTCGGCAATCAGTCTTAAGTAAGAATATGAAATAATTGTAACCAAGACGGTTATATGAGAATAAACTTATTCATGTGGCTGATAGGAAAGTCAACGAAGTAGGCTTGCACAAGGGGGATTTTCTTTAAAAAATAAATTGTAATGCTACAGGCAGTCTTTTTTTTATTTATGTACATTGAAATGGGTTATGCCAATTATGGAAAATTTTATGTCATTGAAAACAAAGAACTTAGACTGTTTTTATGAGTTGCATTTCGACGTTCGTTACTATCAAAAGCCGAATATCGAATATAACATTCATATAATAAGCCGGCAGCACTGTCGTTCGTTTTACATAGAATTTTTTTTTCGAATGTATTCCAGTGAACAAAAAATATAAAAATGTATATATTTTGTATACTATTTTGCTTTAAGCGACAAGTGACGAATTGTTTTTGCAAATTCTCTTGCAGTTATTTTTTATTAAAATATAATGTTGTTAATATTGAAACAAAAAAAAAAAAAAAACAAAAAAAAAATATGAAAAAAGCCTCATTCTTCGTCGAATTTCATAATACCGAATGATAATTTATTTAATGCTGTCGGGGATCGAAAATTATTTGTAACTAGTAGTGCCCACGACCCTCGTCGGCGTGTCATATCTAATCTTCTTAAAACTAAAATTTAGAAAAATGTGTTTTTAGGTATTTAATGCAGATTTCTGTAGACGGTGTTAAAAATTTTTCATCTACACAAATAAAATTTGCTGCCAAGTTACTGCTTTAGTCTTTATTTATTTATTTAGTTTATACCTTTACGAAATAAAAGTTCTAGGGACCTCCTAACGAAATTTTATTCAAATCCATCCAGCGGTTATTTATGTGATGCAAACACAGACAGACAAAAATTACAAAAGTAGGTGTTTTGTATTCTATATCGATTACCATCGGCAACAACAACAAATTTTTAAAAAAATATTTCAGCTTAGTTGTAGTTGTGTTGATTAATTGATTTCAGTTTAGTTTTTTAATTCATTTATTTTAGTTTTATTTTACTGCACTTGTGCAATTAAAAATTTGCCCCGAGTCATATGAAAACATCACAAGCGATGTGATTTCAAAAAGCATTATATTAAATATTTTTATGATGTCTATACTTTAAAAATAATTTTTAATCAGCCCTCGTGTTTTTATATTTATTTTTTATTTTTTTTATTTTAAAAGTTTGTTAAAATAATCAAAATCAGTATTTTTTTAGTTTACAATCGGCGCTTAGCATTTTAACAAGAAAAAATTTGCTGATTTTAAAATGTTGATTTTAAAATGTGTTTTTGTTGAGCATGAAAATTCAAAAATTTAAGAGCTACAATAATTTAAAGGCTATTATTGGCTTAATAGAGCATTTGGTAAAAGTTAAAAAAATTTTTTTTTTGGTTTTAATTCACGAATTTGTTAATATTAATGAAAATTTCTTGTGTTGAAAACAATAATATTTTGTTGCGTTGTCCTTAATGTTCTTATATTGTCAAAGAAATAGATTATTCATTTACTGTTACCAGGAGATGTTTTTATTTAAGTGGATTTAAATGTCATGGCGTATTATGAGCTACACTGACTAAAGCAATTATATCTGAGTTTATGGGTTTGGGCCTTTGTTTAATTTAGTGCTTGGAAGTCTGTCAAGAGAGTCTTAACGCAACTTGCTTGAATAGGGCAATGTTAATACTTAGGAAAGCAGTAAAGAAAAAAGCGATTACACCGCTCAAGATGATTTTATCAATAAAATTAACAACTAAACTTTTTTATTTTTAAAATATCGTTTTGTGTAAATGTAGCATGAAAGTATGAACACCCTGTATTTTAATAGAATACTAAATAAACCTTTTTGATATTTTTTCCTTTTATTCTTAACTATTTCTGATTGTAATTGGAAATAAAAAATAATTTTTTTATATCTTCAGTTTTTTTTTTATTTTTAATTTAAATTTTATTAATTTTAATGGAAGGGTGAAGAAGATCCCATATATTCGAATATAAACATTTTGCTGCAGTTACTTATTTAAATTCTTTTCTTTCTTTTTGCAAATCCAGAAAATTTTTTTGTGTACTAATTTCTTTTTGTTTTTGCTGAATTGATAAGTCTTAATTATTTTATACAAAAACTAAAAAGAAACTATAGAAATTATTTTAAACGTTTTTACGCGTAATTGCAAAAATATTTATTTTTTGTGGACAAAGCTCTTTTTATAAACTTTGTGAACAAAAAAAAAAAAAACAAAAACAAAAAACAAACCTCAAGTAATTTCAACAAAAAACACATAGCGTCCATCTTTATTATTAAAAGTAACAATTATTATTATTTTTTCTTCGTTTTTAGGTGGTTGTAAATTTTTTTCAACAAGCAGCAGTAAAAATTGAAAAGTCTTTCAACAACAACGTGTTTTGCGATAGAAGTTTCTTAAGGACTTTTTCTTCGTCAACAGCTTAGCTTAGCTCAGCTCAGCTTTTTAATAATAATTTGTTGTTAAACTTAATTATCAACTTTCGACTTTGCTTTTATTAATCATTAATGGCTGATATTTCAGCCCTTACAGCGGCAGCAGCAACAACTGTTTATCCTTCTTTAGCAACGTCGGCCAACGATTATTTACATCGTTCCACGATTGATCAACTACGTTCAATGAATGAACGTGGCGTACTTTCATCGCTGAGTCATTTGACTTCAGCTGATTTGCGTACGGCCCAATTGGTACACGAATATAATAAACCGTTTAATATCAATGAGTTTCGTCAAAATGTTGAACGTTTGGATTATTCGTTGAAAAATGGTTTGGTGGGTGTTAATTTGCAGCAGCAACAACAGCAGCAGCAGCAACAACTTGTTGCTGAACATCAGCAACAACAGCAGCAACAACAACAGGCCCATGATCAACAGCAGCAACATCATCAACAACAACAGCAGCAACAACAGCAATTGAAACAATCCTACAGTCCACCAAATTCGCCACAAACACCCAACATGACGGAGGTACCCGAACAAAAGGTAAGTTTTTATTTTTGCATTCTAATAATTTTTTACTTTATTTTGAAAGAAAAGCTGAAAAAATAAAGATTTTGAATTTTTAAATGATTGATTTCTTTTTAAGAAAAAATTTCTTAAACGGTAATTTGTTTCAAAGATGTTTATATTTTGAAAAAAAAAAGCATTTCTATAAATTTTGTAAAGTTGGGGAAATTAAAAATTTTTTGTTATAGTACAGATTTACACTATGCAATTTTTCACGTAAAACGAATAAAAATTCCTTGTAAAAAAGTGGAAAGAGGGTGTAACTAATTTTGTAATTTCTACAGAATCCATTTCCAAGTCCATAATGTATATATTTTTTGACTTCTTAGGTATAGCGATTGAGCGATGCCCGTCTGTCCGTCCGTGTAAATGTTGAAATCAAGTTTGCCGAGGCCTAGATCAGCTAGAAAAAAATTAAATAAGCTAATCGATCAGACATAGTGTCGAAAGAGGTGCTATTAAAAATCAGAAAGATCGATCCACGTCCTTCAAATCAGCGGGCAAGACGCCACGCCTACCTCTAATTTTTCTATCTCATTTGAAACAATGAAGTAACTCCAATAAAAAAAAAAATATATGGGGCGAAAGAGAATTGAAAAATAAGAAAAAAAAATATCAAGTAAAAAAATTGGCGCTCGCCCATATTTTCCGAGTTACGGGCTTCTGAAATTTTCAAAATTTTTTTAAAATATCAATATGGGTATCATTTTTAAGCTTTTGAAAAGATCTTTAACTAAATTTAAAAAAAAATGTATATGCTTTTACATGCATGTGGCAAAGCCGATTATAGCACTCTTACTTGTTTTAATTTATTATTAATATAATAAAACGAATAATTATTAGGCTTAACAATTAATAACAAATTAAATGTTAATGTTTTTTGACCTTTTATTATATTTAATTTTATTTTATAATGAAACAAGCACTAGGTCAGCTTTAGAACAAAAATAAAAATATTGTTTATTATTTTATTTTTGATTTTGTTTTTGAAAAACATACAATTTGTTTAATAATATTATTTCCTGTTTCCTTAAGATGCCACCCAACGGTGTGGCGAAATATTGAAAGAAAAAAATATAAAATAATAAACAATATTTTTATTTTTGTTCTAAAACTGACCTAGTGCTTGTTTCATTATAAAATAAAATTAATTAATAACAAATAATAACGAACTCAAGCCTAACTGAAAAAGGTCAAATTTATCACATTCTGAATGAACTATAAACTTATTTTTTGTTCATGGAGGCCAAAAAGATCGTAAACCATCTTTAGTTCGAATTAATTTTTATGTTCCTCTATCTACAGCATTAATGACTTTAAGCTGTTTAAGGGATCTTTGACTAGACTCAAAAACCATCAGTTTGTGATAGATAGTATTGAAATGAGGCAGTGAAATTTTCAGCGCTAATTTAGAAAAATGCGATCCAGACCTCTCATCACAACCCTGTAATTTTTTTTTGTTTTTTCTCGTAATTTTCCTTCCTTGAAAGAAATATAATTCTTATGGGATATAACGATGTCTTTTGAATAGAATGGTTGGACTTATACGTAGTTTGAACATGGATTAATGAAAACTAGGTTACAGGATGTATAAATAATTCTTTAGACGGTGAGGAAGTACTGTGGAGAAAACGGAAAAATTCGAAACGGCAAAATGGAAGTAAAAAAAAAACTTCAGTCTCAAACAGTTCCGAATTTTTTACTTTTAAAAGTTATAAAATCTCTAAAAGAATCAAAAATTTCCCAAAAAAAAGGGATTAAAATTTGTTGCCTTTGAAAAAAGTAAAATATAAATTTTTTTCTCTCTTTGACAAAAAGTTTTTGTTTTCCAGTTGATTCATGTTTGTCTTCTAAATTCAGAAAATGGAAAAGTCACAAAGATGATTGAATATCACTTTTAATTTAATTATTGATCTAGTGATTGTATAATTCCAGTCACATTCCCAAAATGCCGTAACCACGTTTTACTAGCCAATATTCTGCGGAGCGGATTTATATAGTAAATTTTATTTGTCTCTCATCAAGCAAATAATTTTTTTAATACAATTTATTATATAAAATTCAATTCCCTGGAGAGCGTATTAAACTCTGGGCGTTGGTAACTGTCTCAACCGAAAGTTTGGACATGGTTTAACATTTGTGGATGAACTGCCACGTTTAAATTTATTAAATTCATTGTGGATAGCAAACGATATCTTAAAAGCAATGATTTCTTCAGAACTGAATGTTAAACTATTAAAGACTTATAATTTTTTTTTAAACCATGAATAAAAAATAAAACATGGACTTTTCATCTAGAGTCTCCTTTTAATATTTTCCCTCTACTTCTTCAACAACGACTTCAACTATAAAAAATTTGACGTGTTCATTTGATCGTCTCCAGGTTACTTTTGAAGGTACAAACACAATTAGACATGTATTTTCTTAAAACTCACTTGCATGTAATGAATTTTTTCGCAAGTCGTTGTTGAATTTTGTAAAGTTTATAAAAGCTTTTCCCTGAAGTATTTTATTTTGCTTTAATTCTATAAAAATAGCTTTCTTTGACTCGTGTCTTTAAATTACAGTACGACCCGAATGCCAGTGTTGAACATCATCATCAGAAAGCGCATCGTTCACATCAACATACCTCGCCAGATGGACGTGAAACTAAACCCTACAAATGTACCCAATGCACAAAATCATTCGCCAATTCATCGTACCTCTCCCAGCACACACGCATTCATTTGGGCATTAAACCATATCGTTGTGAAATATGTCAGCGAAAATTTACGCAATTGTCGCATCTGCAACAGCACATACGCACGCATACGGGCGACAAACCTTACAAGTGTCGTCATGCCGGCTGTCCGAAGGCCTTTTCTCAACTTTCCAATCTACAATCCCACTCGCGTTGCCATCAAACGGACAAACCCTTCAAATGCAATTCTTGCTACAAATGTTTTACCGATGAGATGACTCTGCTCGAGCACATACCAAAACACAAAGATTCGAAACACTTGAAGACACACATTTGCAATCTCTGTGGCAAATCGTATACCCAAGAAACATATCTGGAAAAGCACTTGCAAAAACATGCCGAGAAGGCCGAAAAACAGCAGCAGAGACATGCCAATCTAAATGTTCAACATCATGTGCCCGCTGGCGGTATTGGTTTGAGTTTACAGCGGCAAGTGGTAATGAATGCGGCCGCTGTGGCCGGTGATGCTAATGCGGCCTATTGGGCTAAAGTAGGTGCTGATGGTGCTGTCAACGCTGCTACATTAGCGGAAGCTATACAACAGCAACAGCAGGCCCAAGCGCAGGCGCAACAACAGCAGGCCGCTCAAAATGGCTACAATTTCAGCTCTTTGCAACATCAGCAGCAACAACAGGAACTATTGCAGCATCATCAACGTTTAGTTAATGGCGCGACCAACGGTGGTAATGGTGGTGGCGATAGTGCGGCCAGCGGAAATACGCCCAATCATTCTCAAAGTCCCAATGAACAGGGTGAAGATTTGGTGATACGCCAAACATCACAGCAACATCATCAACAACAGCAACAACAACAACAGCAGCAGCAACAACAACAACAAGCCCATTCACCCAACAATATGGTGGCTGTAAATTCATCTGCGTACGATGTGAAAACTACATCAGCTTTTACACCCATTCCCACAGCACCAACTCATTTGCAAGCCGCTGCCTTGGCCCAACAAAGGGCACCACCAGCTGCCGCCTATATTTATCAACAAAATGCAGCAGCAGCTGCTGGCTTTCCCACGCAACTCATATCGCTACATCAAATACGCAACTACGCTCATCAACCGGGAGCAGCTGCAGCAGCTGGTCTGCTGGCCAGTGATCACCTATTGGGTCTAAGTGTAACTGCTGGCGGTGCGGGCAAGGATAAAACCCAATAGTATCATCGCACAGAGCCGGACACAATAAAAACCCATGCAACAAAAACAACAACTATCAGCAAAAAGCACAAATCGTTAAATAATCAACACCACCACCACCAACAACAACAACCCCTAACACTACAGCAGCAGCTGCAACAATATCAACAACAGCAACAACAGCGTCAACAACAAGAATCACTAAAAACCTCCACTATTGTAAGCTGATTAAAAAAATTTTATTGAAAAAAAGAGAGCGAAAAAATGATTTAAAAATTTCTTTTTTTATTTATTTTTTATTTAGCAAAAAAAAAAACAAACAATATATGTATATATAAATATATATACATTTATGTTTTTTTACTTTACATTTTCTAATTATTTATAATTTAAAAAAAAGAAATAATTAATTATAAACACAAAAAGTTTAAGCAAAAGCAACAGTAGAATAACAAATCATGTTAGTTTTTTAGGTAAACAATTTGAAATTGTTTTTTTTTTTTATATATATACAAACATATAGAAATAAAATAAATACATGCATACATACATACATATTTAAATACTGAAAGAATTTTAACGCAAACAAATTATATTCCCTTTTACCTGATAAAATTTTCTTCTACTCCAAAAACAAGGGGCGAATAATTTATATTTTTTAATCCATCAGCAGTTCGAAATATTAAATAATTTCACTAGGACCCTGCACAATTTGTTAAATACAAAACAAAAAAAGATTTGTTTGTTATTAGAAGAGTACCACCACTATCGCCCCGACTCCCCCCATATGTTTACCTTTGAATTTCTATTGATATCATTACCAGTAATCGCAATTTGCTGTTATAGACCATACATTTTTAATTAGCTGCATATATTTACACCATCGATCATGAATTTATTTACTAAAGTGAAACAACAGCTGGCATTATTGGCGCCATATTGTTTTTTGCTATTTTGATTTTTTCATAATCCAGAAGAAAAAGGTCGTTCACATTTAGATGTTCAAAATTGTTATAAATTTAAAAGGGTTTTATATTAAATATTTAGGTTGAATTCCGGTATATTTAAGTTTTCCTTTATTTGATTTTTCCCCAAATAGTAGGTCAGTTCACAACCCCATTGTATCGTATTATCGCATGTATTGAAATACAATTTTCGCTGCATTATTATATTGTATTTTTAACACAACCACTTAACAAAGAAGATTAATAAAAACAAGTATCAGTTTTTCCACTATATTTTTTTATTTTTCTACAATATATTTAGGATTTATAAAATCTTTATAACAGAATGTTTATAGAACACATCAAGAGCGAAACGAAACCGGATGACATTTGAAGAAATACGTAATTATTAGCGTCCGTGTAACACGTTCCGGTTTTTTCGTTTAACTTACGTTGTGTTTCGTATGAATTTATATTGTGTCAAATCGAAGTGTGGCCAATGTATTTTTTAATTTAATCGGATTTGTTCCTCCAGTAACTATAATACTGTTGTCATACCTTTCTGATTAATACTAATCAAATTGCGGCTTTAAAATGATGTTCTCACATGGAAAGCGCTCGCCAAACGTACAACGGTCGGTCTTCACCGAAAGGTATAACAACAGTATTTATTAATATTTTTTATTTACTTTTTTTCATACAAATTTTTTGTTTTTACCATAAATAGTGGTAACCCTGCTACTAAAAATATTTTGAAATACATACGCCGCACATATTGCCAGACGTTTTACAAAAACAAAATACATGTAAAAGCTAATGCATTCACCTGGTATTATTGCGTCATGAGCTGAACTTAGTAGACAAAACAAAATTGTTAACAAGAAGAGTAAAAAATTGTATTAATAGTTTCCTTAAAATTATTAAAATGTGCGTGTACATATTATTTGGATTATATAATTCAAATATATACATTCATACTCTTTCATATTTACTTTTGGCTCATAAAAAACTTCAACCCGAAACAGCAAATTAGTGTAAAATTGAGATCAAATTAAAGGCCACGACTGACTATCCTACTCAATTGTACGTTTTATTCATAAGAAAATCTTACAAATTTTTGCCCTACTTAGAAAAATCGCAAGAAAATGAATGTTTAAGTGTCACACTGTCGCACTGTCAACAAAAAAAAAAAAAAAAAAACAAAGTAAAAATGCTCTGATCGTATAGAAACGTATGATTTTTATGAAATTTTTTACAAGATTAGCAAATCGGTGTCTCCTAGAATCAGACACCTCCAGAACTATGTTTATGGCAAGACGAAGATTGCATGACATAAGTTCATCGTTCGGGTTTTTCCCAACATACGCCTGTTTATTTGATCAGGATACATTAGATTTATTTTTATCAGCAAGCAGAACAGTTCAAGTACAAATAGCCATGGTAGCTACGCACAAATGCGAACTTTAACCTCTACACGTTTTATGTCATTCACAAACGTTTTCTACGTGCTACTCTACCATAGAAATTGTGTGTACGAATAAAAACAAACTTTTTTTTTAATTTTTAATGCGAAATCAAACGTTTTTCTTTTGTTTTTCTTTCGTACCCTGATTTGTAAGTTGTCTGACGCAAAGTTTGTTTGCTGAGGTGCAGTGAGTTTGGGACTTTTTATTATTTTTTTACAATCCATATCGCGAGGCTTAGACCGAGGCGAATCAATTATTAGGTGGTCGTCATAACAAATTCGTTCATTCCGCCGTTGTAGAGCACCACTTTGAAATCAAAAATAGAAGATGAAAAAAAGGTAGCCGAATTTAATTTATCTTTCTATCATTATTTGGTACTTTAAATCAAGTTGTATCTAGTTGATTTCTTTCTCCTGTGTATGAAGCAACACCTCACATTTCATTTATTGGTTAATTTTATAAAATTTAAATTTTTTACATTTTCAAATTATTTGAAAATTTTTTTTTATTTATTTATTTATTTTTTTTTTTTTTTTTTTAATTTTAACAACAATGTTGAACATAAACAATAATCAGCTGGGCTCTTAATTCGCCTTGGCCTAGAAGTTGCTCGGTTTTGAAAAATTTTATCATGTTGTGAACTGTAATATGGCTTTCTTAAATAGCAGCTCCAATTTCACATACAACTAAACGTTCTGATGATCATGATGATCCTTTCGCCTTTTTTTAATTAGGGCAAAATTTTTTTTTTTGCTTTAAAAAAAATCGAATTACAGACAATTTACACCATTTTTTTTTTGTAATTCCCGCATAAAGTGATGCTTAAGTAGGATAGTTCTTACATGCCCAATTATTAATTGGGGGTTTCATTTTGCCAAACTCGTTTTCTGTTTCTAGAAAAATAATTCAATTAAAAACGGATAAATGGCCTGTTAAGAAGTTTAGCTTCTATGTAAAATGTATTTAACATTGTATCATGTTTTTTTTAATTAAAAATAACTAAGAACAGGTGAACACAATAGTACACTGCAATAATGCAACTGCTACAACAAGAGGGTTGTGAATTGAACAATGTTAAACTCAAGGAAATTCTAAAAATTAAATTTTCAAGAAAAAAAAATTATATTCCTTTCTTTGTTTGTATGAGTTGTCGCATTTAGCTTTATTTTCTATTTTTTCAGATAAATTGATTATTTTTAATTACAAAATCTAAACAAAATCAAAAATTCCATAGAAGAATTATCCGTTCAACATCTGCAAAAGAAAATTTCCAAACATCAATTGCTAAAAGGGGCTATAGGAAACAAAGGTCTTTCACACGAAAAATAGTTTAGTTTGGGGGTAAATTTTTATTTAATAAAATTAAAGCTGGCAAAGAAATCAATAATAAGTAGCGATCGGAACAGCCTCCTTAGAAGATATTTAAGTTTTCTTTAATACGAACCGGTTTATTTGCTTTAGTTTTTCCTTTACCTGCATGAAATCGTTTAGCATAAACCGTCGAAAGCCTAAACATTTGTTGTGTTTAAGTCAAACAATAATCAGTGGGTTTTTCTTTAAAAATGTTTTGTATAAAAAATTACAAAACAATTAAATCTAATATTTGCGATTTGTAGCACAAATCAATAGATTATAATTTAAAATAGGGGATACTAAACGGAACAAAAGTTTATTTATTTAATTTACTTCAATTGTGCTGGCTTCCTTCAAATATAAATATGAGAATATCTTAAAATGTTTATATTTGAAAAAATCAAGCAAAATTATAGTAAATTAATATAAAAAAGATGCCAAATAATTAATTTTCGTATTGATTTGTTTTGTTTTATTTTTATTTATTTATTTATTTTTTTTTTTTTTGTGAATTATATTTATTTTTGTGACGAAATCAAAATCTATCACATATCTGATTTTAATAACTTTGATAGTAAAAAATTTAACATTTTACTTTTAAAATTTTCTGCTTGAACGGAGATACTAATTAGGGATGCAACCGATACCGATATATTGGCGATACTTCTGGTTTTCCGATATCGGCGATTTTTTACTGTCGATACGCCGATACTTCTTATATTTTTCTTTAGAGTTTTTTGAACAAAATATTCAATTTTTAACTCTTTTGTTTTGCATGACAACTGTGAGAAATAACATATTTAAAGCAGAACATAAAATTCAAATAAGTTCTGTCGCATCAGGGAGACAATTTTCCACTGCAGGTCTGCTTCAAATAGATTTGAGAAATCATCTATCTCCGCAAAAACACTTTTTTTTTTAAACAAAAATCTTATTAAAAGCAATTTTGGATATTAATCTTTTGCAAAATAATGTAACAGGTGGTGGCAGTGGCGAATTTATTTATTTTCGCCGTTGCAGAAAATGTTAAATTAAATACAAAAAAATTTTGCCGATTTTTTATATATGGAGTTTGACATTTTCTGCAACGGCGAAAATAAATAAATTCGCCACTGCCACCACCTGTTACATTATTTTGCCATGGATCGAGCTTTAGTTAAACTAAAACCCACAGTGTTTTTTAGATCATAATTATATTCAGAAAAAATGCTAAATCTGCACTTTTTAATTTTCATATGACAACATTTCTCACACCAAAATACAAAATAGAATTAGGATACAAAATTAAATTCGAAAGAAAAACTGTTCTACTTTGGAATTCATTTCGAAGAAAATTTTCGTTTTTCATTTTCTGAAAAATTAATTTGCAGTATTGAAACCACTTTCGATCGGAATTGAGTTCAGTGAAGTATAAATATAAGCACGTGTGATATGTTATGATACATTGTTTTTTTTTTTAATCATATGGGTTATGCGCCCAGGTGTAGCTTATAATCCAGCAATTTACAAAAATTATTTTAAAGCAATTGTTACAAATTTTGTGTTTTGTTTTTCTTTCTAAAACTTTCAAAACTTGTCACAAAAATCTTAATAATTTTTATCACATGGGATTTTTAAAATAATCTTTGACGTTCAAGAATAAAACACCTTACCTGCTGCTCTGGCCTTAGCAACAACCATAGCCGAATCATGAACCAGTTGAAGGCAGATTTCTTTCCAATCTTGGCTTTAATAATTTTTGGGGGCAAAACGTAATAAATAATTTTTTATACAATATAAAATGAGAACACAGTATTTTTTAGTTTTAGTTGAAAGCAAAATACTTGCGACTAAGCAAATTTTGTTATTATTCAAAATTATAAAAATCCTTCAAAATTATATAAATTTATTTTGAATTTAAATAACAAAAGTTTTATAACTTTCTGGGGTTTCTTTAATTTAAAAGACCTACAAGAAATCTAAAGCATTGCACATCAATGGCTCAGGACTATTATTTTTAAAGATTTAGCAAATTCCCTTATATTTTCGCGCTTGATTTTTTTAAACTTTGAAACCTTTCTGAAAATTATATCAAGTAAATAGAACAACAACAATGAGCAAAAGGTAAAAACTAACCTTATTCTCCACCGCTCTGAACAAACCTACATATTTTGTGTCTACAATCGGAAAAAATTCTTAAATATTTGAAGAAATACTTAAATAAAAATCAAATATTTGAAGATTTTTTTTGTTTGTTTGTGATCATCACTCGTTTGTAACTTTTTTCCCTTTTCCAATAGGTAGAAAGCTTATTAATTATTTTTATACATATTTCGACAGTTTCAGCTTCAAAATAAAAATCACTGTAGTCCGAGGCGAATCAATTACCAGGTTACAGCGTGGGCGAATTTATTATTTTTTGCTGGTAATAATTATTGTCAAATTTCGTTAAAAAAATATATACTGATTTTTAGGTATAAAGCAAGGCGAACCAATTAACCAGGTGGCAGCGTAGGCGAATTCAGTATTTTTTGCTGCTATACACGACTGTCCAACTCTAAATATAAAAAATATGTGTACATTTTTTTATATGGAGTTTGACAGTCGTGTATACCAGCAAAAAATACTGAATTCGCCTACGCTGTCACCTGGTAAATTGATTCGCCTTGGTATAAAGTTTGATAGTAATGTTGACACCAAAAAATAATGAATTTGCCTACGCTGCCAACTGCTATTTGATTCGCCTTGCTTTAGCCGTTAAACTTCAGTATTAAGTATTCAGTTCTCACAAGTTCTTTTCTCTTTCTGTTACTAATAACTTCTTTTTGATTTTTATATAAACCTTTTTTTTATCAAAATAAAAATATTTTAAATTAATTAAAAAATTACAAGATATCTAAAGTATATAAGTTTTGATAGATATCGAACGCAGAAATTTGCCCATAATTACAACTAAAAATAATGTACATTTACTTTAATCTATTTTTAAACGTACTATAAATTCCACTTTTCCAAACTGGGCCAAGATAATGGCATTCAATATCGATCGAAATTTAAATATATTTTAAATGGAAATTTTGTTCGATACCGAATACCATAACTTGCCTCCTGCTTAAATCTTTTATTTGTGCTCAAAACACTCACTGATGACCTTTCGCAAAAGACCTTCTAATAATTTTGTAATAATATATGAGCGTTTTATAAATTACGTAAACTTGTGTCACGTAATTACTTACGTTACGTAATATGTGAGCAAATTAAAAAAAATAAATAATTATTTTTAACTCGTTAAAATTCCCTTTATCTGCAGTTTAGAACCCAGTAAATAAAAAAAGTTAAACTAAAAGTTATGAATATTCAATTAAGATTTTGACGCAAGCGTCTTTAATATCCTTTAGATTTTCCACGCATGAAGCTTTGCTTCCTTTCTTGTACAACATTAAATTATTTGTGGGATTACAGGAAATTTTGTTACATATTTATTAATTTTTACTTCACCTAAATTATTTGAAACCATTCAAAATTTTCCAAATTTGTGGAGACATTAAAGAATTATTTTTAAAGTGTTATATTTTCATCTAGAAAAGGTAATACAGCCCAGTACCGAAATCTATGAATATTAGTGTAGACAGATCTGTCTAGAACGCGCTAAGCCATCTGCAGAAAAAAAAAAATAGCCTCCCGGGAATTTGTGTCTCCTCATGGAATTTTTAATACATGACATAATTTTCTTCTTCGTTAAAGTGCTATAGCACCCCTTCAGAAAAATTCACTAATTACGCTAATGCCAGAATGCTACACTTATTGTCACATATGTCTACTTATGTATGTAACATTGCCAATTTCCTAAGCCGAAATCGGCCAAATTCCTGGCCAACAAAAGGAAAAATAAAGAAAATAAAGTACTTTGCGACAGCTCTTATGGTACAAAATCGTTTAGGTCCTAGATATATATACAAACAAAATGCAACTCTGCACAGAAAATACATCATATATTTTATAAAAAAAATTCTAAATCTGAACAGACCAGACTTTGCAACACGCATACAATTTCTGAGAGTTCTAAACGCAACATCATCTGGTAAACCATGGTCTTTAATCCTTTGAGCTCTAGTTAACCGAACGTGACTTAAATACTTTGCAATACGTATTGGCTTACATCTTTAAGCGACACTTTCTTAATTCACAAAATCTTGTATGGTGTGTTTTGTATTGAATACACTTTCTGTTTACATGTGAACACACAGTGTATTATTGTATCAATTTATTTTGTATATTAAACGTCAAAAAGCAAATAAGAAGAAGAAAATAAGTATTCAGAAGAAGGTTTTCAGGAAGTAAAATGGACAATAGGACTGAAAAAGCAAAATTTTAAATTTTTTATGCGAAAAGTTTACTTTTGATATGCTATCCATTTATTCTTTTTTTGTTAACAAATTTTTAACATCAACAACACAAATGTCTTTTGTTTATTTTCTTCTTCTCAATGTGATATGGAATTCACATGTAGTTGATAACACGATTACCAATACAACTTTTCAAAAACATGCAAAATAAAAGTGTTTTGGTGTATTGAAATTTTATATGAAAAATTTCCAACAACAAGCATACACTATTGCATTTTAATTAAACACTACACAGTATACACGGATACAAGGGGTTTTGTGAATTAAGCAACTGTGTTGCTTTCTGTAAAAGTACCAATTTGCTAACTAGACCTTAAGAAATGCGAAAAACTTCATACCCGAAAATGTCAACAATGTTTCCATTACATTCAATCACTTCTTATTCTGTACCTCCTCGCTCTTTCATTACATTAATTTTTGCTACCCCTCTCTTGTTTGTAAACAATTAATTTAGTTTAGGTTACATGAATAAATCCCTTGTATACTTTTAATTAAAATAGTACCAAGTACTATTTTGAATAAAACATTTTTTAGTATTTTAAACTTCATTTTTTTATTATTTAATAAATTTTTTTTGTAATTTTAATTATTTAATTATTTAGATTTTATAATCGATTGATAAAAACAAAAAAGTAATAAAATTTTATTTTGTATTAAGTTTACATACCTGCTTTTGTATGTAGCTTAACTTTTCTTATTTTATAAATTATTTCAAAATCATATTTCTTTTAACAATGATAAATAAAAGAAAATAATTAATAAATTATAATTTCTAAATATATCCATATACATACACAAACACACAAAACTAAAAACTTATTATTAAACATAATTAATTGAATTTATAAATTTTTGTGTTTTAACACTTAATTTAAGTTACAGAAAAACAACAACAAGAAGTAATAATTTTTATTCATGTAGAATATATATGAAAACGTATATAAATATATGTATCTATGTAATCTAGTATATAATTATAATAATAATTATTATTATTATCTAAGCTATAAATTTATCGCTAATAAAAATTTCTTTAAAAGTATTTCATAAAAAAAAATAAACAAAACAAAAAGTGTCTTATTTTTTTTAAGTTCGGCGTTTATAATTTCTAAGCTCTGGAAAAAAAGGAATAAAAAGTACTGAGAATGCCAAGTGAAATTGATTTTCCTAAATCCTGAAATTCGACTTCTCGTTTGGTATCCTTAAATGCAATCCAATAAATCGACGACCAAGCCTTGTAGTGTTCAACTTTCTTTACAGATTCTCAACTTTAAACAGCCTTTTATAAGTAAGTGTGGGAGAGATTTAATCACATTGGGCCATACGGCAATGTCGAGAGGCAACGTTCCACCTGTAAAATCACAAAGATAAAATAGTGTTTTGCGTAAGTTAGAGTTTTATTATTTCCTTTACAACAAAAGGTAGGGATGGACACGGTAAAAAACATCGATGTTTTTCCATGCGATGTTTTATCGATATTTCATAAAATAAGGGGTCATCCAAGAAACGCGCCTACATGTTTCTTTGAAATAAAACACAAACTATTTGCAATTTTTTCAAGCTGTTTTTTTTTAAGTTTGATCCATTACAATTATAAGTGGAATAGAATATCATTCAAATGTCCACCATGACTGCGTCTGCAGAGATCAATCCGAATATCGAAATTTTCAATGACTTTCCGACATGTTGCTGGTGTTATTTCACGAATTGCAACTTGAATGTTGTTCTTTTGATCATTCGACTTTTCAAAAAACCCCACAAAAAAAAAATCTAATGGTGTTAGATCACATGATCTTGGAGGCCAATTGAAATCTGCATTTCGTAAAATTACACGTTGAGGAAATTTTGATCGCAAAAGCGTAATGTTTTCTCGAGTTGTGTGACATGTAGCACCGTTTTGCTGAAAATAGACGTCAGACATATCAATATGATTCAACTGTGTCCATAAAAAGTCTCTTAACATTGATTGGTATCGCTCAGCATTTCCAGCATCATCTTCGAAAAAAAAATGGCCCAATGATTCCATTTGCCTAAAATGCACACCAAACAGTAACTTTTTGTGGGTGTAGAGATTTTTCATGAATAACACGTGGATTTTCATTACTCCAGATACGACAATTTTGCTTATTGACGAATCCATCCATATTGAAATGAGCTTCGTCACTAAACAAAATTTTGCGATGGGTATTTTTCAAAGAACGCCCATTTTCATAATAACTTTGAATGATGTAAACGCGTTGTTGCAATGTGTACCTGTCCATGGTTAAAACTGTACTACCTTCTAATAAAACAAAAAGGCTTATGCCATTTGAAAAGATGTCACGTGTAAAAATTATATAGTGCTGACATCTAGGCGTCACATTTGGATGGCCCTTTACATCGATGTTTTCTAAACATCGATTGTTTTTTTTTTTAATTAATTATTATTGAAGTTTTAAGGTTTTTTTATTTATTCTTATTATTTTTTCAAAAAAAGTTTATTTTACATCTCCCAATACTTTTTTTCAATACTGTTTAGATATAAAAGTTTACCAAATCTTTCACTTTTCAATCTGTTTCTTTGTTGAGTCATCAACTCCGTCTTTCAGACGAAACCGATGGTTCCACCATTGTAGAGTATTTAAAAGCGATCTTGTAAAGCTTAGAAAACTGCGATTTATAATCTTCAAATATCCAACGAATTTTCGTTCAGTCTTCCAACAGCAGTCCTCAAATAAACTGAAGGTTCATTAGACAATATAAGTATCTTCACTCTTATTGCTTTTCCAAATTCTATGAACACGTTTATATACCAATCTACACGTTCTGCAAAAAAACATCGTATTATATCAATGTTTCGACAAAATACATCGAGTGTTTTTAAAACATCGATGTTTTTTGTCCATCCCTAACAAAAAGTAGAAAAAAGGTGCATCTAAGTTTGTCATTCCGTTTGTAATTTCTACAATATCTTCTTCCGACCTCATTAAGTAAATATATTTTGAATCATCTGTAGCAAAGCCGATTGAGCAAAGTCCGTTTATCTGTCCGTTTTATTGTTGAAATCAACTTAACAAGGGCACTAGATGAGCTAGAGAAAATTAAAAAACGCCAATTGATCAGACATGGTGTGGAAAGAGGTGCTATTGAAAATCAGCAAGATCGGTTCATGTCCCTCGAGCCAGTGGGCTTAACACCACGCCTGCCTCTAATTTTTTCATATCATTTAGAAGGATGAAGTAACTCCAATAATAAAAAAACAAAAATATAGAGCGATAGAGAATTAAAAAAAAAAGGAAAAAAATACTCAAGAGAAAAATGGGCGCTTGCCTATATTTTCCGGTTTGAATTATGGCCCTCTGAATTTTTCATAAAAAAATTCGATTGCCAATATGGGTATCATTTAAATAGGGATGCAACCGATACCGATGTATCGGCGATACTTCTGGTTTTCTGATATATCGATATTTTACTGTCGATACGCCTTTACTTCTTATATTTTTATTTAGAATTTTTGAACAAAATATTCATTTTGTAATTTTTTTTTTTTTTTTTGCTTGACAACTATGAGAAATAACATATTTAAAGCAGAACATAAACTTCAAATGAGTTCTGTCGCATCTGAGAAACTATTTTCCATTGCAGGTCTGCTTCAAACAGATTTGAGAAATCGTCTATCTCCGCAAAAATTTGAGAACACTTTGTTTTTTAAACAAAAATCTTATTAATATCAATTTTAAATATTAATCTTTTGCAATGTTATTTTTATAATTTTAATTTAATTTTAACATGATCTCAAATTCAATTCGTTGTCTTTTAATTCTTATTAATATCAATTTTAAGTCTTGAGCCAATCTAAACTGAATGCCATCGTTTATTTTATAAAATCATAAATATTCCAGACGTTTTGTAGTTTGAAAATTTGAATTTTAGAAACTGAAATGTATCGAAAATTTTGATGATTTGAAGGCCTCATAAATAAACACTGTTATTTTGCATAATTAAAGAATTACTCTACTTGAGTTTTGTTAATTTTTACTTGAGCTCGATTTCAATATGCGTATCGGAATCGGTATCGGCGATATTTATGTTTGAGTATCGGTATCGGATCAGCCAAATTGCGTATCGTTACATCCCTACATTTAAAAGCTTTTAAAGAGATCTTTTAGGAAATTTTGTAAAAATGCTTTACCCACTGAGAGCCGATGACATTTTGATGTAAAATTTTATATCGTACTTAATTTTATTTCTTCTTATTTTTTTAATTTCTGTCACCCCAATATTTGTTTTTTTTTTTTTTGATAGGAGCTACTTCACTAAACTAGATTTACATAGGGGGTGAAGGGTATATAAGATTCGGCATAGCCGAATAAAACAATCTTAATTGTTTTCTGTATGTATTTTTATATCCTTAACCACAAGCGGAAAGGGTGTTTATGATGTCCGTCATAAGAAATCGTAACCCTCGTGACCATAACTTTCTTAGACATAGTTTCGAAAGAGGTTCCGTTGAACTTTAATGGTGGACCTATATTAAAACAAAAAAAAAAAAACTATAAATTACCAGGCAATTGGAATATCACTAAACCATCTAAATTTCACTTCCATGCTCAGCATGTCACAAAATTCAAAATTTTAACTGGCAACCGAAATCGATTAAACGCCGTACGATTTCTTTCTTTAAGTTTTTGTTAGGGTAAAAAAAATACGGTATTTGCTGTAACAAAATGTAGTAGCGGTGAAAAATATAAGTTGTTTGAGAGAATATATGAGTATCGATCAAGATATTGTTATTACTTTTTGATTATAAAAAAGTTACTACGTGAAAAAAGTGAAATGCTTCGTAACTCTTTGTATTTTTGCTAAAGCTCTAATTGAAATCTAACTATCCCCAAAAAATATAATTTGTATTACCATAATATCTTGTTAACAAACATAATATGGTAAGTTTTTATTTTGGTTTTAGCTAAACGCCTTTCTAACATTTCTTATTGGAAAAAACAACAAAAACAAAATTAAATTAAGAAAAATTAAATGAAAGTTTTAAACAAAAAATATCACAACAAATAAAAAGGTAAGTAAAACCATTTCAATATAAATTTAATAATTTCTATCATATTATGATCATATTTTATAAAACTATATTTATACCTTTAACATAATAATGGTTATAATAAGCAAAATATGGTTTTAATAACAACAATGTCATTATGTAGATGAGGGTTACGTTCAACTAAAATAAACTAGAAACCGTTCCTGAGTTAAGCGTTGACATCTAACGCATTAATAAAAACGTTCAACAATTAAATTATAAACATGTAGTTTAAAACTACGTATCTTATTTATAATACGTTTCCACTGACCTGAACTAGTTTTGAGCTGAAGAGTTTTGAAGGTTCAAATTTGTGACGTAACTCGGAAGTTTATTCGAAAAGAAAATAAGCAACTCTTATTTTTTAACATATTTTTAAATATATTTTTTTAAAAACAATCTTTGTAACAAAAATTTTTTTTAATTTCAAATCAAATGTCTCTTTTTCATTAAGATCATCCAATATGAATAGATAACACGAACTTAAGTATCTCAGACACAAGACAGTGATATTATTCAAAATAAATCATGTGATTTTGGTAGCATGAAAAATTTATGGGAAATGAAGTACAAAACACTTGATTTGAATCAAAATCAATTAAATTGAAACGCACTAAAATCGAGGCACCCTTTTAAAGGCAATGTACCCAAAATATTTCTTTCTTTAATAATCACCCCTGTCGTGAATAAGAGGTGAAGTTTATGTTCATATGAAATTTTCATTCCCTTCAAAATGAAAATTGGTATCATAACTTTTCCATGAAATATTTGTTTCCTTCATTTAACAGCTGATGACAATAAGTTATCAGTGCACATTAAACGTAAATAAGAAGAACAAGCTGTGTGAAAATTTTTAAATTAAAGTTTAAAAATAAACAATTAAAATTTTTAGAAAAGAAATAATAAATTTATTACGAGAACGTCACTCTAGTTAAAAACGAAATTTTAGTCGTTTTTTGCAAGCCGCATCTTAACCCTTGAAGTTACCCGAGAAATTGCTGCTGACACATTTCATTTCATTGGACAAATTCTGAACAAAATATCCCCATTTGGCCATTTATTTAAAGTTTTTAATAAAAAGCTACTCTGGCAAGCTCTCTCCTGCACTCTGCTCTAATTTCTATAGAAATCTTCACAAATTTATAGGCTTTTTATTTTATTTTGCTTTACAGCTTGTCGAGCTTAGTGTATCACTCTGCACTGTAATTGATCTTGAATTAAGAAAACTGCTAATTTAGGTATTCTAATTAAAACAGATAAAAACTTTTAGAATGTTTGCAGTTCCACAGCAAAATTTAAGTGAATAAATCGAAACGAAAATTAAAAAAAAATTGAGGTTAGTAATCTTTCATGATAAGGAAAATATTTGTTTGTAATTAATTTTTTCAAGTTGTACGAAAGGTTTTAATTGTTCTACAAATATTCTCATTTCATCAACAGCAATAGCATCCTGCCCATTTGAAGCTAGCACTGATAATTCGACAGGATAACTATGGCAAACTCGTTCGCCGTCATTCTGTTTACCAGGCATTTCGAACATTTTTGAAACTGTTATCTTCATCCGACCTTCCCGGAACATGTATCATTGACTAACATATTTAAAATATATTTAAAATATTCTTGAACGATCTAATTCTGGCTGTCCACTATAACGCAGTTGGTATGGCGCATCTCTAGCGAGAGCTCGGTGAACTTTAACACTTGCTGGTTTAACTGTTGCATGCTCATACAGACCTCTAAATCATGAATTGTTTTGGGTGCTGTTTCGACATTGTTGCATGGACCTTGTAGCCTGTGCAATAAATGATCAACTGCAGATTCAATTATTGATCCTTGAAATAAATACTCCTTACATTCTAGATCCTCTAACAGTAATTCTTTAGGAGATGTTGATGATATCATTTAGGGAAGGAATGTTTAACTTATGATTCCTAAAAACATCTTTAAAATTTTCCAAAAATTTAATTTTTCCGCTCTTTGACTATATTGACTTCAAAGCCAGTCATTGAGAAAATTCCAATCGCATTGCCATAAAGAAGAAGAATTTAAAAAATGTAATATTTGTTTATTTGTTTATTCATTTAAAGAAAATCATTGAGGATTTAAATTTACATTTTTCTATTCTAATTCGGTAGCAGTTGGGTAACAAAATATTTAAATATATATTTTTTTCTTCTGACATTAACCTTTTCAACTGAAAGAAGGAAGGAGGTTATCAATTCAACTGAATGCTGCTTTTTTATGTTTGAATCTGCAGAACTCAGTCTTTCTGAACCGGATTTTTTGTAATTTGATTGATTATGCTTACAGACTGATCCCGTTTTTTAAGCAGTTCATAATCTTAAAAATTAAAGGGTGTCCCAATACACCCGTAAGCCGTAAAGCGCATTTCTTTAACATTAAAAAACGTATGTCGCTATAGCTCCTAATGGCAAAAAGTAATACAAAAATAAATCCAAAAACTAAAGGGTGTCCCCCTAGGCAATGACCTATATGCGCTTATCTCTTGAACCGTTGTAGACAAACGCTTACAAATTCGATAAAATGCCGATTGCTATGACCGTTATAATAACAAGTATTAACATTCAAAATTATAAATTAAAGGGTGTCCCAATAGTTAATGTATTTTAATGTATGTGACCAAACCAGATAGTTAAAATTTACAGAGAACCTGTATTGCTAAGTCCGCTGTAACAACAAGTATAAAATTTGAATTTAGAAATTAAAGGGTGTTCCCATATTGGAAGTAAGTTGACCTATATGGCCTATCGTTTGAACCGTTATATACAAATATGTACTTGAAAATTAAACAGAATTTTAACTACTTTGCTTGGTATATTAATTATAAATTATAGGGTGTTACAACAGTTGCTGTTATTTGATGTATATGACCAAACTGTTAAACAGTTGTATACAGTTGATTAAAATTTGCACAGAACCTTTAATGCTAAATCCGCTATAACAAGTAACAAAGTTGAAATAAGAAATTAAAGGGTGTCCCCATAACTGATGTAATTTGACCCATATGACACTATCCTTAAAACTGTTACGGACAAACTCTTGAAAGTTAGACAGAATGTTCATTACTATATCAAGTATAAAAACAAGTAGAAATATTTAAAATTAGAAGTTAAAGGGTGCCCCAATAGTTATAATTTTATCCACATGGCCAATCTTTTGAACAGTAATAGACTAACGCTTAGAATTAAAAAAAAAAATTATTTTACTGTGTCAGCAATAAAAAAAGTGCAAAAAAATAAAGGGTGACCACATAACTGCTGAGTTTTCTTGTTTAATCTGCATTCATATTTTATTCTACGACATATAAAAAATTTTGACGCAATCTTTCTCGCATACAATATAATTAATGTCTGTTTTGAAGTCGTTTGTTTTTGCAAGAATTATTATTTACTTAAGTGCGACTTTAGCGGTACGCGTGGTTATTGATGACACACAGCCATTAAAATATAACAAACAGCTAAAAACTACGCATTTTATTAACGCAACGTGCCAAAAAATATTCTGTTAATAATATCAGGATTTACATACCCACATG
Organism: Cistogaster globosa; assembly: GCA_937654795.1. Lineage (NCBI taxonomy): Eukaryota > Metazoa > Arthropoda > Insecta > Diptera > Tachinidae > Cistogaster > Cistogaster globosa. The sequence continues at coordinate 134,620,523 of OW569403.1, read as the reverse complement.
CATACATATTTGTGGTAAAAGGCAAGTAGGTGGCAGCTGTGCGGACGCATAACTTACTGTCAATTGTTGTTTTGATCCAGCATTTTTAAATATGTCATTTTGAAATTTTTTGTATTTTTTTTTTATTTATTCATGTTGAAAATAAATTTCTAAATTATTAATCTAACAACAAATCAAATCAATAAGAGTAATTTTTACAAGTCACGCTTACACCTACAACTAGAAATTATTTATTGAAATTTAAATTAAAACGAAATAAAATTGTTAAGTCATGCTTTTTAAATACGACTTAAGCAAAAATTTCAAGTTTCTTGTTGATATTTTCAAATACTTCAGTACATCTTGCACACACACACACACATACTTTTGAAGTAAGAAGCCAATCACCACCATAAAAAATTATTCACACACACATATGTACATATATAAAGAAAAGAATTGGTATTTTTAAATATCAAATCTCAAAAAGATTTCAACCACTGATCTGCTTACAAATATGCGTATTTTGTTTTTTTTGCAATTCAATTTTAGAAAGGATTTTCAATCCTTTAAAATCCTTTTTTAAAAAAAAATTAATGAATTTTCCATACTTTGGTTTCATTTGCCTTAAGTCTTAGGCGGATTATGGTAAAACGAGTATGAATTTGTTCTCGTAATTATCAAAGTGCTAAGTTCGATGAGTTTTCTGCGATCATGTTTCGATAAGAACTTTTAATCCTTAAATTTACAAAAATTTAAGTCGAAGAAAAGGTGCAGAAACGTTTTCTTTTGGTGGTTGGAAGGCAAGGAATTATGCTGTTTCAACATCTTTATAATTAAAATGATTTTTGTTTTCTTATTTATGCCCACTTTACACAATCGATTTCAATAAGAAACTTGCCATTTGAAGATATTCATAAACTTTATTTTATTTAAATCGTTTTAGTATTTTGCAAGGTATAATGCATTTAATGCGACCATAATGTATCTACATACCTACCCAGCAAACATTCATGAGACGTTTGAAAAAGATTTGCTTTTATAATTTGGAAATAGAGTTCGATGAAATGAGTCGAAATTAATTCAGAAGTTTATTTTCTATCATTTGTGCAATAAGGACGTGTTTTAAAAAAAAAAATTTATACCTGATATTTTCACTTAAGTAGAACTTAAGAAATTATTCGAAAGAACAACTTAATTTCACTGTCAAATAATAACTTTTCCTTATTCGCTTTTGTTATCTTTTTTTTAAATTTTTTTTCTATATTATTCTCAGTCGATTTTAATTGTACTGCTTAAAGCGATGTTTTTTAAATCAATCTAAGGCGAGTAAATTTAAAGGTGGCTATAATAGTCCAGCTGATTTATGTTTACGGTTAACGTAAGTGTCAAAATCTTAAAATAATTTATAAATGAAAAAAAAAAAAAAAATGATACTAGAACAGCATCTATAATGTTTTGTGTGTGTCTTAATTGTTATGAATGATTAAAAATAAAATTTGCATTTCGTGGCCATACCCATTGTTGTGGTACAAAACAAAAACAAAATGTACAAGACGTGTTGTAGAGAAAACAACAAAGAAATGCTTTGAGTTGTGTATGAATTTCGTCCAACCAAATTAATATTTATTAGTTGGTTAAATGGATAATGTTTACAATATACACAACTTAAGGTAAATAGATGCGAAGAATGCTGATGAAAATTGTGGCGGTCCGGAAAATGCGGTATTACATTCTGCCAGCGTCTAAATTTTCTTGCTTTCTATGGAAAAAATCCCCATACATTTAAAAAATAATTTTTCTTTGTAAAAATTAAATTAAAAAATGAACCTAAGCCAAAAAAGTAAACTTTATTTCATTTATAATACTCCACGGTTCAATCCCTGAATGGAAAAAAAATTAGAATGTAAAAAAAATTTCAAAAAATTTGAAAAGGAAGAAAATTTAAAATTTTATAAAATAAAATTTGAAGAGCAAAAAAAGTTTACGCAAAGCATCAATTGCTGATAGAAGAATAAATTGTATTTGACTTGCTTTTGTTCAGTCAGCTGTTTTTGGTTTTTAGTTTTGTAACGGTACAGCCACCCATTATTGATTCGAATAAAATCGATCGATTTTTGTTTCATTATTTTAAAACTAATTAAACTTTAACTGTTAAATTTCACGATTTTCGTTCAAAATATTCATTAGTCAACTTTTTAAAAAAATGCGAAAAATACTGGTCGTTTAATTAACAGTGCGTTACCAAATATCGATTAGGGGCTTGCGTTGCAAATTAAAAAAAAAATCTTAACTATATTTTGCAAAAACTAAGTTTAAATACTTTTTTTTAAATTAGAAGTTTTTAAATGGCTAAAAATTTAATTGAATTGAAAATCGAACTTTTATAAAAAAATGATGCCGTTTGCTATACTCTTCACATCTAAAAGTGGAAAAAGGGTATAACTAAGTTTTTATTCCTTTGTAATTTCTGCAATATCCGTAAGAAATGGATAAAGATATATATTTTGACTTCTTATGCATAGCGAAGTCGATTGAGCGATTTTCATCTGTCCGTCCGTGTTAATGTTAATAGTAATAATAGTGCTATTGGAAATCAGAAAGATCGGTCCATGTCCTTCGACGCAGCGAGCAAAACTCCAAGCCTGCCTCCAATTTTTTCACATCATTTGGAACAATGAAGTAACTCCAATGAAACAAAAATTATATGAGAAGATAGAGAACCAAGAAAAAAACATCAAGTGTAAAAATTGGCGCTCGCCCATATTTTCCAAGTTACGGGCCTTTGAAATATTCAAATTTTTTAAAACATCAGTACGGGTAATATTTTAAGGCTTTTAAGGAGATCTTTAAGGAAATATTTAAATTAAAAAAAAAATGCTTAACCCATTAAGAGCAGATGGCATTTTTATGATTTTAATTTCATATTGCGTTATCTCTGTTTAATGTTTTGACATCAAAGTAGTTAGCAACGGAGTGAAGACTAATGTGCTGCTATAAATATATGCTGATAGAAGAACGTACCTATGTACGTTTCTGTTTCGAGTCTTTTGCATTAACTATTTATAAAAAAAATTTAAGCAAATAGAGACTTTTTTCAATCAATTGAGACACTTCTACACGATTATTTGAGCCGCTTAGATTGAAAATGGCATATCACTTTGCTTTTAAGCTGTTCCTAATTTTTTTTAAGTATTGAGGCTAAATTTTTTTCCAATTAAAACTTCGGTCAGCTCTTCATATTTGATTTTTATTTTGTAAAAGTGACTTATCCCACTTTCAAAATAAACGGCTGATTTTTACGTGTAAAACTAAATCCATAATTTCAAACCTGAAATGAAAGGCCTTATGGGTGGAAAAATTTTGAATCAATAATATAATTATTTTTAAGAACTCATCCTATTAAAAGCTTTTTCATACCCAACTTTTTTACAAAATTTTTATCGGTGGCTTAAAGGCCAGCGTTAACTATTTAACTTATCAGTAACTACAAAAAACTTTTTTAACTTTATTTTTTCAAAACCGTTTACCAGTTCGAAATGTTAAAATAATTATAATTCTAGCCGTATATTGTTTAAAAAATTTATCAAATTGTGGCATTGAAAATCTTTTTAACAAAAAATAAAAGTTGTCGGAATTAATCGATAGCTGAAATACGAATTTTAATTAGCAGTCATCCTTCGAAGCTTATGGCTCTTAAGACTCATTTTTCTAACTTTCTTGACGTAGACAAGAATGCCTAGAAAAGGTTACGTCACCCCCGCCCCCAAGAATATTTTTCCTTCGTATGGAATTTTTAATGTACGACGCAACTTTCCTCTTCTCTATAGGGCCACGATCCCCTGCAAAGAAGTTTTATAGTCAGGCCTTTGCTTATCTCCATGTTTTTCAATTGCCATAATCTTAAGAAAGACCCGCCAATAAATTTTCAATTTCAAGGTTATTGCAACTTTATGAAAAAAAAAACAATGTAAGCAATTTCAATTGTTTTCCGAGTGTACGCGTGTTTATGTTTATTTTCCTCCTTAAACTCAAATTCAATTGTTTATGATTTCCTGCCGAGCTAATAGACAGGCGGTGAAGATCATCGATTGTGTTAAACCATTGAAATTTAAATGAAGTTGTTATATAATCTTAGAAAATGGAAAGTATGACAAAACGAAAGGAATAAATCTTTCAGGTAGAGTAGCAAATTTAAAGGGTGATTATTTTAAAGTTGGAAAGTTGTCGCAGCAAAAATTTTAAAATAATCCCATTCTAAAACTGCATTTGGTTCTCTGCTAATAAAAGTATAATCATTTTTTTTTTTTGCAAGAATCTAATTTCTGCGTAAAGCCGATAATAGCATATGGCCAGACTACTTACGTCGTACATTCAAGCTAGTCATCACTTTTCATCAAATAGCCACAACAGGTCTTCCATAAACTTTTGTTAGGCAGTTACTTTCCAGCGCTAATAGCTAGCGCCTTTTCTCCTTAAAATACAGCGCGCCTTTGCGATTATCTGCTACTCTGAATTTTCTGCCATGGCTTCACAGAATAATTGTCTTTTTTCCCGGGAGGTTTGTAATGCTGCTTCGCATTTTTAATTGCCTTATACTACTACAATTACAATTTTTCCTTTGCACGCATGCGTATCAACTATAAAGGTGACAGAGAATTAAAAAATTAAAAAAAAAATTACATAAAAATGCCATCGGCTCTTAATGGGTTAAGCATTTTTTTAAAATTTTATTATTTCCTTAAAGATCTCTATAAAAGCTTTTAACTGATACCTGATATTAATATTTTAAAATTTTTGAAAATTTCAGAGGCCCGTTGGGTCATAAAAGATGGTCGCACACGATGAACAAGAATTAAAACAAAATACAATGCAAGACACATTTACCCAACGAATCTGCCTCCATGAAAGCAAACAGTATCAATTGGTAGGTTTAATTTTAAATCTATGTACGTGACACGAGTATTGGATAATAAATTTAAAGTCACAGAAAAAGTTGACGATGATACAGAAAAGTTGGATAGAAAACCTTCGAGGTTGCATGGGTTTGAAACGATCCTGAAGTACTACCTAAATTGTAGGTAGAAAAGTCTAACTATGATAATATCAAACTTGAACTTCTTTGCTGGTTCGTTTACTTTCAAAGTAGTGTCGCCGTCCATTTTTTTACTGGCTCTTCTGCCATTCCTTATGTAGTCATGTCGTAGGTATGCCAGAAGGACCAGTGAATGAATCAGCGGTAACACTACACCTCAAGGGATAAAACAGGAAAAAGTTCAATAGTACTTGCCTCGAGAGCTTGAGTCAGATCCAATTACGGAGAGGTAGTGTAGTAGGATAATTGTCAAGTAATTTGGCGGCCATTCGGAGGTTGGCTTCGTGTAAAGAATGCCAGCTACTACCAAAAAGATGATGGAAGGAAACTACATGCAAAAAGGCTTAGAAGGTATCGCATATCGTGCAGGAATAACTATTACTGGCAGACGTTAGAGAAGAATATTGGATGGAAGTACCTTACACGACTATGGTAAAATCTGATTGAAGTAAAAATTCCTTTTTCGAACTTTAAGGAAAATAAAAAGATCGAATAAATAACAGTGCGCTTTAATATTTGTCTCTTAATAAGTACATGCATGTTTTGGGTGGTTTTATTTTAAGGGCCGATGTCAAATTTTTTTCTGCATTTAATTTGACATTTCTCAATTTCAGACAAACTCAATTTAAACCATGAAAAGATACACAACGCGTTCAGTTTATTTAAGCTTCTTATGAAAATGGAGTTCAAATCAAAATGCAATCACTTCGTCATTTTCATCGTCCAAACGCTTCGTATAATCGGAAAAATAGTGCAAAAATTTGAGCAAACCGGGTCTGTAGCAGATGTGAAAAAAAACTGTGCATGCTCGTACAGCTCGTACTGCAGAAAATATTGCTGCTCTTCGCGATAGTGTGACTGAAGAGCCGTCCACCTCAACTCGTCGTTGTGCTCGACAATTGCATCTCTAAAACTTTGATTGTTGTCGTTGATGAAGACTTGCCATTACACGTTTACAAGCTGCAATTGACTCAAGAACTAAAGTCTCTTAGTTATTTAAAACGTCTTCAATGGTCAGAAATGGCAACAGTGGATGATCAATTTTCGAAGAAAATCATCTTTAGTGATGAAGCACATTTTCACCTCAGTGGATTCTTTAATAAGCAGAACTGTTGCATTTGGGCAAATGGTAATCCAAAAGTGATTGTCGAAAAACCAATGCACCCATAAAGAGTGACTGTTTTATGCGATTTATGGGCTGGCAGCATCATCAGGCCGTATTTTTTCCACAATGAGGTCGGTGAGGCAGTTACTGTAAATGGTGTTTGCGATCGTGAGATAAAAGCGAATTTTTAATGGCCCGAATTGGAAAATATGGGTGTGGACGATATGTGGTTTCAACAGGACGGTGTCACTTGTCACACAGCTAAAAAAACAATGGCTCTTTTGCGCAACAAATTAATTAGCCGCGCTATATCACGTGGTGGCGAAATCAATTGGCCTCCAAGATCATTTGAAATCTTTGTACTTCTTTCTCTGGGGTTATTTGAAAAAAAAACAGGTGTACGTCGGTAAGTCAGCAACAATTTAAGAGCTAAAGGATGTGATAATTTGGCACATTAACGGCATAGAACCTCAATTATGCCTCAGTAAAAAGAAATGACAATAATTTCCTAAATAGTTTGTGTTTTATTACAAATAAATATCAGCCCTTAAACTTTAACTTCATACATAGACACATTTTTAAGATACATGTACATATAAATATGTATGTATGTATGTTCTTACTGGCAAATCCTTTAAATGCATTTAGTTGAATTTATACACATGTATTTAATAAAGACGCCTGTTCTCGCTAAATCAAACCCCAGCAAAAAAAATTGCTAAACATCAATAACCAATTAAAAATTATTATCTTCATTAAAAATGACAAATCTTTTTTAAGAATATAAAAAACAACAACAGAAACAAAAACAAAAAAAAAAAAAAATAAAAAAAACCACAAAATCAAAAGTAAAAAACAACAATGAAAGACAAAAAAGAAACAATGAAAGGGAACGTGCAAAAAGATACAATGATTGGGAACAAAAAGTATTGTATTTCACACTGCCAGCATCTTACAAAATATTTAAAACTATTGAAGTATCGATAATAAAAAGAATAAAGAAACAATAACAAAATTGTAAAAAATATTTCAAAAGATTTTGATTTGGCAAACGTTGTTTGAACAAACCCAATATTGTTTTTAAAGCACATTGATTTACGATACCATTCATTACACCGCTGATTATCCATAAATAAAAACTAAAGGCAGTCAGGAAATAAGGAAGAAGCCTTGCAAAATCCTTCGTCATATTTGCAAATAATAGCAAATAGCAAAAAACTGTCATAAGTATACTAATCATTTTATTGTTATAATTTTAGAATTTCATGTTTACAAAAAATAAAAAAAGAATCAATGCAATAGATTATTTATGCGCAATCGAAAATTTAGACGACAAAAGGGTTTCAAAAACAGGGATCCGTTTTGCACCACAAAAGTTTATTAAAGACAAACACAAGCTCATAATAAGGAACATTCGTTTTGTTTTTTATTGTTTAAATGTTAATAATAATTTTACTTCTAACGTGCACTGATTTGGAAGAGTAATTTTTTTTTTAATGTTCTTTTAGAATTTTGTGTTTTGTTTTTGCAAAACACAATGTAACGTGGAACCGCACCCATAATAAACAGGAAATAAATAAAAGTTATATAAATAAAAAAAGTTGTTGTAAGAGTGCTACTACCTCTTTCGGCTTCTAGGATTGATAAGTAAATTGAATTGTAATTTTAGCGAATCCATAACTAAGGACAAACATAAATAAGGCGGCATCATTTTAAACCGGGGTAAGAAGACATGAGACCCCTTCTTACAAGTAGACTTTCAATCATAAAAAAAAATCTGTGCGAGTTTTTTTTACTTTTTACTTTTTCCTTTTCTCTTTTTATAAAATTTTGTTTCGCTAAGTCGTTTCCGAGAAAAGTGGCTTCATCCTGAGTGAGCACAAAAATGTGCGGCGGATATACATAAAAATAAGTTCACAGGTTTAAAAATATTTGTTCAAAAAATGTTTAAAGTTTCTATTAAGTTTTCTAGATTATTTAAGTGATATGTGATAACGTCCATGGACATTATGTACATCAACGTAGAGTCATACGTATATATTAAGGTATTTTATGTAAAACATTATAATGTCTTTGAAAAATGACTTGCAGAAAATTATTAGTAAGCGAAACCGTTGTTGTTTTAAGTGCAGACACTATGTCCATACTAAAAACGATGGAATGTCTTTGGACATGATGACGTTCTTGAAAGTGTCATAATGCTCATGGATATTATGTTGCTTTTTAGTGTGACATAAAGTCAGTGGATATTATTTCCGTAGACGCTTTGATACGCCACCGATTAGAAAACGAGTGCTGATCACGTAAAAAATATATTTTTTTTATTTCGTCCACTGACTACAGATAAGCACAATCACATTTTTGTATCCTTCACCACAAAAAGTTGTAGTTTGTCATTCTGTTTGTAATTTCTACAATACCCATTTCCAAACCCAAAAATATATTCTGATTCCTTATGCACAGCGAAGTCTATTGAGCGATGTCCGTCTGTCCTTCCATGTTCGTTGTGAAACTATTTTTGCAAAAGCATAAGATCAGTTACAGAAAATTAAAATACCCCAAACGATTAGACATAGTGTCGAGAGAGGTGCTATTGGAAATCATCAAGATCGATTCATTTCCCTCGAGCCAGTGGGCAAAACACGACGCCTGTCTCTAATTTTTTCATATCATTTGGAGCAATAAAGGAGTTACTTACCAAAAAAAAAAAAAAAAAATATGGAGCGTTAGAGAATTAAGAAATAAGAAAAAAACATCAAGGGAAAAATTTTGGCGCTCGTCCATATTTTCCAACTTATGGGCCTCTAAAGTTTTCATAAAAAAGTTCGTTTGTTAATATGGGTATTATTAAAAAGCTTTTGAAGAGATCTTTTAGAAAATGCTAAAATTTTTTAACAATGCTTAACCCATTCAGAGCCGATAAGATTTTTTTGTAAAATTATTTAGTACTTATTTTTTATTTTTATATTTTAATTTTTTGTCACCCCAGAGTTACTTCACTAAACAAGATTTACATACATATAGCACCCCTACTTTTTTAATTTTCTCTCACTTCACTTGTTTATTTTGTTGTTAGTTTTATACATAAATTTTTATTTTTTACCACTTTTTTTCACTTTTTCAGTTGAATATTTAATGTATAAAATGAGCTTGATTTTTACAAACATTAAAAATAAATTAACAAAAAGGCGAGTAAGAATTTGACAAACAAAATTTAAGTAGCTGAGATTGAATTCGTCATTGACATTATCTGGTACGAATTTGCCTTTGTGGGTCGCATGAGCAAATGCATTCACCTGTTGTGTATTTGCTTTGCGTATGACCTTATTATTTATTTTATAGAGAGAACAATGTTTTTTATTCGATAATTGAAAAGCCGTACGTTTTTATATTGACGATAATTCTTGCAAAAAAACGACTTCAAAAGAGACAGACTTAAAATCATATTTCTATAGGACGCGTCAGGAGACAGTAAAACAAAATTTGCTTGAATTCTAAGCGTTATTCCATAACAGTTCAAAAGTTTGTCCATATACATCAAATATTGGGACACCCTTTAATTTATAATTTTTAATGTTTATACTTGTTGTTATAACGATCATAGCAATCGAAATTCTGTCCAATTTTTAAGTGTTTGTCTATAACGATTTAAAACATAGGCGCATATAAGTCAATTTACTTAACCTATGGGGACACCCTTTAATTTAGATTTATTTTTGTATTAGTTTTTTGATATTGGGAGCTAAAGTGCGCAATACACTTAAAAAAAAGGATCTTTTATTGGGACACCCTTTAATTTTTAATGAACTGTTCTTAAAACGGGACCAATCTGTAAGCAATCTATCAAATTACAAATTATTTTTGAAATCAGTTCAGAAATGACTGAGTTCTGCAGGCACAAACACAAAAAAGCAACTTTCAGTCGAATTGGTAGCCTCCTTCTTTTTTTGAATTCGGTTATCATCAAAATATCTTACTAAGTAGCGAGTGATATAACAAAAAGTTTCAAATATCTTGGCACCGCTTTGAATTTTAGCATTCATTAGGAGATAAGTGACACGTCCAATGTCCATCAACTGCAGTAAAATTAAACAATTACAGTCTTTTTAATGGCATGATGTTACTTGGCTTTTGCAAAACTCTTACCAAGAGGGGAATTTCTAGGATCGTAATAACATTCTGTCAGCTAAATCTCTTACAACCTTATGGGTGATGCAGTGCTCGCTTTTGAATCTTAAAAACTTCGGTTTCAGGCTATGGCAAATAACTGGAAAACGTGTTAAAATTACGACAAAATTTGAGCTTGAGGCGCACAGTCTTTTTAATTTCAATGATCAAAACATCTTAGCGGTGGTGCCTAGTTGAGCGAAACACACCGAGCATAGAAACAGTTGCTGTTGTAAATGTCAGCGTTCGAAATAACAAGAGATAATGAAAACCTTCTTTGTCTCCATTCTCTATTGACGAGAAAACTTAAGATTGCTTGATTAATTGCTTTTTAAGAACGAAAGAACAAAATAAATCAAAAAGTTAAAAAAAAAATATTTAATAATTTCAATAAGAATTTTTACTTCAAATACGAAGATGTAGGTCGATGTGAAATTTCCTGGATGAACGTTAAGAAGCGGCTCATAACGTCTGGAATACCCTGGCGCTTTGGTTGTGTACCTTTGCCATTTAAAAATTTATAATAAATCAAAAATTTTAATAATAAAAGCGAAACGCATTTTTTTTAATGTTAAAGGCAGGAGAAGTTATTTATTTAGAACCCCAAAATATTTTTTATATAAAAATTAATTTCAAAAATATCTGCACACGATAACTATTATTTACTTTAAAGTAAACTTATTTATTAAAATGTTTTTCAATAATTTTTTCTTACAAATTTTAGTTCTTTTTATTATTATTTTTTTTTTTTCCAACAAAAACCATTATCATCATCTGGCTGAAAACTGCAGTATCCCAGGCTACGATCCTGCAGAACGTAAGTTACCCCTTTTAGCTTTTGTCCCAAGAATAATCATTAAAATAATTTGCATAATTTACTCACTCTCAGTGCATTTTTTTATTTTGTTATTTTCTAAAGACAGATAAAAAAATTTACATAAAGATAAGATGTTCAAGGTGAAGATAGGAAAAAGAATAAAACAACCAAAACAAAAACTCAACATATTGATCAATGATAAGGGGTGGGTAAAATGTGACGGTTAAAAGAACTTTAGTAAGGATCCTGATTTTTTTTCTCTATTGTTTTGCTATGACAGCTCTGGGGTGGTAAATAATTTGGCATTAGAAAATAATGCCACGTTTGTTTGAATACCCAAAAATAGAAAAAAATAATAAACTGTTAAGAAAATGGGAAAGTGGAAAAAAAAAATTCTCATAGTTTACATAACAATGGCCTGAGAGAAAAAAGAAGAAAAAAGGAAGATTCTTTAGGTTAAATTACCAACAACAGACAAACATTCTTGGAAGACTTTACAATAGAAAATAATTTTCTTTAACAGCTTCAGGCTATAAAAGTGATAATTTCTGCACTTTCCTTGAAAAAATAAATTAAGAATTGTTATAGAATTTGCCAGGTAAATAGGAGGGACTGTGGATATGTAATCATTATTCTTGATATGCTAATCATAATTTATAGAACTGAAATTGTTTGGCTTACCAGCAAAATAATCATACACTGAGAATATAATAATTTTTTTTTTGTGTTTTTTATATTAATAAATAATACTGCGTTTCAGTTAAAAATCAAATGTTCGGAATTTCAGTATTTTAAAAACTCTGAACCTTTCGGTATGGAATAAAATATACAACAGGATATAAAAGGTGGGCTCCCGTTCTTAACAATGGCAGTCCAAGAGGTTACAATATCACCAAAAACAGTTCTAATACTGTAAAAGAGTAAGCTTTTAAGAGAATAAGATTATTCTTCTTCTTGCAAGAAACAGCTTTTTTTTTAATTAGGACCAGCACTCAGGGGATGACCCCTACTTATGCAATGCATTGTGCCAGAACTAGGAAATTAGGTTGTGGGATGGGGGATAGAGGGAGTAGAGCTTGTGAACATTTGACTTGAATCTTTGCAGATGGAAAGTGGCAGGAAAGACCTCTGCAGGGAGTTTATTCCACATACGAACTGTTCGGCTAAAAAACGAATTTTCTCTGTAATGCGTTGTGCGATTCACTGGCCAATCGACCACAAAGGAATGCGCTATTGATGCAGATCGCATTGCGCGGATGAAATTACGGTTTTCAGGAAAAAGTTCCCTGATTTCATAAGAGCACATTCCGTTGTAGTAACGATAAAACAGTGAAACACACCCCACATTGCGTCAAAGCTCCAGTGAGTCAATAGACATGGATACCCTACTGTCACCGATGAGTTTCTTCACACTCTCCTGTACGCGGTCGAGTAACTCCAAAATAGACTTTGAAGCACCGGCCCAGACATGAGAGTTGTATTCCATTTTCGGTCCGATAAAGGTGACATAGATAGTAAGGAGACCTTTTCTTTGGTTAGATTAAATAAAATACAAAAAAAAAAATCAGTTGTTAGTTAGTGTTGATATCAAGGTTGCCAAAGTAAAAGATCAGCTAGAAAAAATTTAATTACGCCATTCAATCGATCATAGTGTCGAAAGAGGTGCTATTGGAAATGAGCAAGATCGGTCCATGTCCATTGAAGCAGCGGGCAAAACACCACGCCTACCTCTAATTTTTCCATATCATTTGGGACAATGAAGTAACTCCAATCAACAAGACAAATATATGGGGCGACAGAGAATTAAAAAATAAGAAAAAAAGACTTCAAGTAAAAATATTGGTGCTCGTCCATATTTTCCGAGTTATGGGCCTCCGAAATTTTAAAAATTTTTAAAATATCAAAATATCAATGGGTGTCATTTTAAAGCTTTTGAAGAGATTTTTAAGCAAATAAAAAAAATTTTGAAAAGTGCCTAACCCATTAAAGGCCGATTGAATTTTAAAGTATTTTTTTTTTAATTCTTTATTACTTCAATGTTTTTTATTGGAGTTACTTCACTAAACTAGATTTAGCTATGGAAGTACACATCAAAGAAATGTAAAACTATAGAAATTTGGCTTAGAATCTTCGAGAGTAGAGTAATTATTTTGTATAATTATAAATAAGTATGAAGTTAAAATTATTTTAAATATAAATAGGTTTACATCTAAGTCACAATTAGAATGTGCACTTTCTGCAATTTGATTGCCCTCACTGTTTTTTCAACTTTTCCTTGCGGTTATCAATTTGCGGGCTCTTCGTGGTCTATTGTTTTATAAATTTTTGCACTCAAGTACATTTACTTTAAAAATGGTACTATTTAATGGTCATATCGTACAGTTTTTAAATCTTACAAATCAATCCCAAGGCCACAACAATTTTCATTGCTATCAAAGTGTTAATTTACTTTTTACATTATAACATTACTCCCTCGTTTCTACTTTTCGCTAGTAAAGTTACGTGCACGCAAATGTTTACCAAAAGTGAAATTTAAAATGTTATCCTTGTATATTTATAAAATAAATATAAGAACAGTGCATGTATATTTTATTTGACTTCTCGTTTTGGGATAGAAAGTTAGTTTTTAGTATATACTTTTCAGCATTTTTGACTATAATTGAGAATAATTTTTGTTAGTTCATATTTTACCAAAACGTACGGGAACACACCTAATATTCTTACGTTACTTAATGCTTATTTTTTCTATTTTTATTAGAAATTTGGGAAAGAGTATGAGTTTTGCAGAAGTATATGAGGTTTCATTCGATAACTTTCCTAAATTTAAATCTACTCGAAATGATTATTTGTTTGGCTTCGTTCTATTCTACCATTGCTAATATGAGGTTTTGGGTAAATAAAAAGGAAAGGCCGTACAGTACAAGATATAATAATTGGTATATTCGGAGGCTTAACAATTATTTTAATTCGTCCTTAGCTGTCCTCAACACAATTCCCTATTTTACCAGGATTGCTTAACGCTAACAGAAAGGATTCTTTAAAATTCAAAATTTTTTCTAACTCCTTCTTGCACTGGGGTCTTAACTTCTTCCGTTACTAAGAAGGTTACCGGCGTGTCAACATTAGTGTAGAACAGGTTTTATTCCTCAATTATAATGAATGATTATTTTACAAACCCACCTCTGATAAGACGAGGAATAGACACGACTTCCATCTTCACATCTTATCGCTCACTTTTCATACTTTTTCACAACTACTACTACCCATTTCTATTGAGTTTAATAATCCTTACAATTATGCAGGTTTTGCTTATGCGCCTTAGAGGATTGGAGTCAGTTAATTATTAGGCTTGCTGATGCCACTGCATCATTTGAAGGTAAGGAAACCGTACAAACTTCTTTTCTAGTATGCGGACCTCAAATTTCTTTTTTTTTGAGTATTTCAAAGCTCTGTAAATTTACTCTTTTTCTATTCCGTAAACTAATGTGAACCGACAAGACAAACCTCCCGACCTTGAAGTGTGCAAGGCAATTTGTGTGTAATGAAAGTATCTTCGAAATAGGGGAAAAGTGAGTAAAATTTACCAACGATAACTTTATAAATTTTAACGTAGTCCATTCATAAAAAGGGAAGAGATCTAGAGTTAAGTGGAAAAATTTTTATGATATAAATGTCTAGCATCGCAATGTTTGGATTAGTTAATATCTGCAACAATGTCTGGTGAAGACATCAAAATAAAATAACAACTCAAGATGTACAACTTTATCCAAACCATGGTTGATAGACATCTACAAGCTTTAAGTAATGCTTAAAAAAAATTATTTTATAGGGTTGAACCCAGTAGCATACTGAACTGTACTGTTATGGGAGCTAAGATTTTTTAATAGTTACATTTGATAACCTCAAAGAGTTAGGGGACAAGTCTTTGTGTGGGCAAACTAAGTTGTGCTTAAAGAGCTCTGAAGCTCAAAGTGAAAATGACATCTAATAACAATGCAGTTATATGAAATTTCAGGTTACAGTTCTGACAACTTTAAATGCCATCTGAGATCAAAGTTAATAATGTTCTATCGGTTACACTTGATAGAAGTTAAGAGAGCTGCAGTAGATTAAACAGCCGGGGCAAATGGACACTAATTACGAATGCCATACTGAACCTCAGTCTTAAGGTTGTATTTTTAGTAGCTGGCTGGTTGGCTTTCTTCCGACCACCGCAAGGTTACGTTTTAATTTTGCGGAACTAGTTAAGTTGGGTTAACAACAGCTGGCAAAGTATTGAATAGTGCCTAGCAAGTTCTATGTATTTTAAAATTTTCTGAATACTCAATAATTAAAAGTAGTTATTCGATACTTTTAGAGCTGTATTTTTATAAATTATTTTTTTTTTTTTTGCTGTTAAAAACACAACTCTTCATACGTGTAGAAATAATTTAATAAGTCTCAATTTCTGTCCTAAATAATATTCTTTTTCAACCCAAGAATAGAAGAAGGAATTTATATTTTTATTTTTAAGCATTTATTGTTTTAGCGGCTGCTGTATAAAAAAAACGCAAAAATGAAAACATTTCTGGTGTGTTACCAGACTGCTGGCCGCGCTGGTATGCTGAACGCCACTGGCTAGGGCTCGCCGTCTTGGGGTGGTTCTTGCCAACACCTCTGGTCATTTCAGCAGTTACAAAGAATCATACCAGCTGTTTTTTAAAAAATTAAAAAGTTTAAGTTATAAAAAAAATTGGAGCCCGAAGCAAGTTTAGCCAGTTCCCCGCTACACACACACAATAATTCCTCTGGCTGATGTTCTGCAAGGAAACCTAAGCCCACCCACTTTGAGGCTATGAAACCTCACCATGGCATCGTATTTAGAGGCTGCTGTAGTCGAAGTGGTAAGCACGTTGACTACAAACCTGGTTGCCCAGGGTTCAACCCCTGCGGAAATCAAAAAATAAAAAAAGTTTTTCTGTTTAATGGTATAAATACATATTCAGAATTAACATGAAAACTTGCAGTCTCCTTCGTCGGTACTTCTTTATAGCATATTCGCCAGCGAAGTAAAATAACTAACTCTCTATCTCTCTCCTTTTCATTACCTGTCTAAGCTCTCATCTATTCCTTTCCTAAAAAAAAATAATAATATAATAATAATAATAAATAACTAAATAGGTAATAATGCCTGAAGTGCTACTTCTCTTTTGCAAAAAAACAAAAAAAACAAAAAAAAACTTTTAATTATAAAACCCGTTTAAAGAATAGCACCGACTGCCTCAATTAAATGTATGGAGTGGTATTAAACTTTACGAATTTTTTAAAAGCCCAAATGCTCTTGCATTAGAAAGTATGCTGAGTCAGGTACTCGGCTTAGTTTTGTAAGGGAACTATCGAAATCAATGCAGAATCAAGGGATTTATGATATCCTTAGAACTTTAATAATTCCGTTTGCAGTTAAATTTAAGCAAACAAACGTATTTTTAAAGAATTAGATATTTCTGCCAGTGTATTTTCTCAGCACATTTAAATGATAAATGTATTCGCGATAGCTGTCAAAAAAATAAATAAAAAATACTGTTAATAAAATTTGCATCCCTTAAAACTACAATTCTTTTCAATATTGCAATAGTCATTTATCAATTATATAATTGGCAAACATTGCGTCATGTCTTTAGTCCTCGTTTGGATTTGTGAAATTATGGCAAACGTTATTTCAATCGATTAGATTTTGGTAAAATGATCGATTGTTTTCTATTGTTCGAAGCGCACAATGGCCCAGACAATAAGTAATTGGTTGCAATCTTTTCGCAATAAATATCCTTTGTGAAAAACCAAAAATGATTTGTTGCTGTATTATTGATCCTCTTTATATTTTTATTCTTTTGCGAATTTTGTTTTAACACTGATGGTTTTGTAGTTTTTTTATCTTGATCTTGTGGGTTTTGTGTTTCTTAAGATAGAAAATTTTAGGGTTTAAGTACAATAGTTTTTTTTTTATTTTTTGCTTAATTTTAACACAAGTAAAGGTAGTGTTTTCTAATGTTTTCCTTAGTTTTGTTTTATGTTCGTTATTGTTATAAATAAGAAAAAAATGGAAATAAATTTAGAAGTACGCTGTTGCAGCAAGTGTAAGAGTGCTTACAACTATGGAATCTTATACACGAAGCACAGTGGGGACTATCGGAAAATAAACTTAACTAAAGATCGAAATTCTTGTTAAGCTTTTATAAAATGGCTATTGTTAGGCTGCTTTCATATTGGAAATTATTTTTTGTTTATTTTTTTAAATTACGTTTTCAGTCTGCCATAAGCGATCCAGCCCAAATGCAGAGTTACGAGACTAACTCTTGGCATTCTGAGGGTTTGGAGGTCATATCAGCAAATTACTAATGCAAAAGTTGTTCTAACAGGAAAAAGAAGGCGAAAATCTTACACTTTAAATCGATTATAAACCTCTTTTCATTATTAAAAAAAAAAAAAAAGAAATAAAAATAAAAAAAAAACACACTAATAAGCTTTAATAGCCATATGTAGTTCAAAAGTTTGGCCACATACATCAAATTACATTAACTATTGGGAGACCCTTTAATTTATAATTTTTAATGTTTAAACTTGTTACTATAACGGTCTTGGTAATTGACATCCTGTTCAATTTTCAAGCGTTTGTCTATAATGGTTCAAAAGATAGGCGCATATAAGTCAATATACGTTACCTATGGGGACACCTTTCAATTTTTAGATTTGTTTTTGTATTACTTTTTGCTATTGGACGCTATTGGGAGTAACATACGTTTTATTTTTAATTTTAAAAAAGTGTCCTTTACGGTTTATAGTGCACTTAAAAACTTGTATGTTGTATGGGGACACCCTTTAATTTTTAAAATTACAAACTAGGACCAATCAAAAAAATCAAATTCAAACCAAAAGTTTTTAAACTCGATTTACAAATGACTGGGTTCTGCAGGCACAATCATGAAAAAAGCAACATTCAGTCGAATTGATAGCTTGCTTCTTTTTTGCGAAGTCGGTAAAAATATTAACTTGATTGAAGTTACTCGCTTTAAAATATTAGAAATAAACTTAAACATTTAAAGTTAGCTAAAAGTCATTTTTACCAGAAATTTTTCTATATTTCATATTGACCCTGATGCTTATCTTGTTGCCATTTTAACAACAGAAAACAAATAAAAAAGTAAAGAATTATATTTTGATAGTTTTTATAAAATTTATCACGTTATGTTTCAAAATTACTTCATTACATATTTGGTCAAAAAATTCAAGATTTAACAAGAAATCCAAAATTTCCATAAAAATGAAAATTTTACAAACAATTTGATTTCACAAAGTAGAAAACTTCACAAAAAAATATAAAATAAATTAACTCAAATTTGCTGGAATTCGAAATTTGCTGCAAAAAGTTAAATTTTTTTCAATATATTTAAAATATTCAATTTGCTATCAATAAAGACATGGATTTTTTTAACAAAAGTAAATAGAACTTGACAGTTAGGTTACCAGCGAAAATGCATGAACTCGGCATAGCCACAGCCTGGTAATTAATTCGCTTTGCTTTGTTACCACAATTCCTTTAATTAGCTTAAAGTTTTCTTTGATCACAATCTGGCTTAAAATATTTAATTATTTTACAAAACCCCTTGTATCCGTGTATACTGTGTATTGTTCAATTAAAATACAATAGTGTATGTTTGTTGTTGGAAATTTTCATATAAAATTGCAATACACCAATACACTTTTATTTTGCAAAAGTTGCAAAGTTGTATTGGTAGTGGTGTTATCAACTACATGTGAATTCCATATCACATTGAGAAGAAGAAAATAAACAAAAGACATTTGTATTGTTGATGTTAAAAATTTGTTAACAAAAAAAAAAAAAAAGAATAAATGATAGCATATCAAAAGTATACTTTTCGCATAAAAAATTTAACATTTTTTTTTTCAGTCCTATTGTCCATTTTACCTCCTGAAAACCTTCTTCTGAATACTTATTTTCTTTTTCTTATTTGCTTTTTGACGTTTAATACAAAATAAATTGATACAACAATACACTGCATGTTCATAATCTGATACTTTTTTGTTGTTTAATAACATGATATCAACTTTTAGGACTTTTATTCTCTGTACCTATTTGTTTAATGTTTTTCACTGAACGTACTAACGATCACATTCAAATTTCCCATAATTCCAGATTTAACATAAATTCGTACTTTGTTAAAAATGGAGCAAACAATAAAAAGTTCGCAAGACTTTGTAAGCTTTTGTTTAATAATAATAATAAATATTCACTATGAACATTTATTCGATCGAATTGGCGTGTGGGAGTGTGTGTATTTCTTTTTTTTTTACAAAATTACCTCTGAACTATGATTGACTTTTATCTAATCTATCAATTTCCATGAAATTGTATCAGGGTTATATGTTACACAATAAACTAAAATAACATAATTCCTAAATTACTTACAGCAAAAACAAAAATCCCGTTAATGCAACAATGTCTGTTTATGGAAAACATCAATTTAACAAAATTTTAACACTCGTTAAATTTTGGTTGCTCAGCAAAACACAAAAAAATAAATTCCCACGTACTACACGTTTAAGCAAAAAAAAAAAAAAAACAAAAACAAGAAACAACCAGGCAGCAACAACCAACAAGAAAAAACAGCAATAAAAGTGAGACAACTACAAAAACAGGTTTAACTGAGATTCACTTTTACCCAGGGATGGAAAATTGCTTTGCATTTTAAATACTCCAATAATAACTGTTATTATTAATAATAATTATATTAAATAAATTAAAAAATAATAAGTGAAGGTTTCATAATGCAAAGCTATTTATCGTTCCAACAAAATCCTGCCTATAACTAACGATAAGTTGTTTTTATGGCCCTAAGTATGGCAATGTATGTTTAAAAATAAAAACAGTTTGCAGCCAATCGTAATGCAAACAATATCAAGGCGAATAAATTATAAAGTGGTAGCGATGGCGAATTCATTGATTTTCACCAATAGCCTTACTATCAAACTCCATATACAAAAATCTGTTTACTATTATTTTTATTTATTTTTATATGAAGTTTGATATTCGGGCCAGCGGCGAAAACTTACGAATTTACATGCCGAATCTTATGTGTCCTTCACCATATATGTAAATAAAAAAAATCGAAAACAAGTCAGATTGCCAAATCTTCACCATGTTTTAAATCTAGTTTAGTAACGTAACTCCTATCGAAAACACAAATACTGTGGTGAGAGAATTAAAAAATTAAAAATAAAAAAATGTACATAAAAATGTCATGGTCTCTTAATGATTTAAGCATTTTTAAAAATTTAAGTATTTTCTGAAAGATCTCAGTTCAGAGGCCCATAACTCTGAAAGTATAAGCGAGGGCAATTTTTCAACTTAATGTTTTTTTATTTTTTTTTTTTAATTCTCCATCGCCCCATATTTTTTTATTTATTGAAGTTACTTCATTGTTCGAAATTATGTGAAAAAATTAGTGGCAGGCAGTGGTGTTTTGCCCGCTGTCTCAAAGGACATAGACCGATCTTACTAAATTTCAACAGCAAAATTTTCAAAATTACGTCTAATCGATTGGCGTATTTTAATTTTCTCTAGCTCATCTAGTGTCTTTGCAAAGTTTATTTCAATACAAACATCGACGGACAGACGGACATTGCTTAATCGACTTCGCTATGCAAAATATATAAACTTTATGAAGTTGGAAATTTTCCACTTTTGTTCTGAAGGGCATAAAAAGAATGAAATTCGTCGAGTGATGTTGTGTGTTTAATATAATGTTGCCAGATTTGCAGCTATAATAGTGCAACATTTTTTGTTTAGATTTGAACCAAACTCCGAATGAACATATGAACTAAAAGGGCTTTTGAAGTAAGATATCGCTTTAAACTAAAAAATAGAACAAGTTTATTTGGGACTTTGAACTTCAATAAGAGGTAACTAAAATGATCATAGCAACAGCTGCATTGATCTTTATACGAACCTTCAATTGAAGCAGTGAAATTTTGGCCCTTATAACTTGTTCTCATTATTCCTATGTAAAGGTAAGAGACACCTCAATCGCAGCGCCTTATGTGGTTTTGATCTTGCAATCTTCTGAGGTATTATTTTGCCACTTCATTTCTTCTTTAGCGTGAAATCAAAATATTTAACTTTAGTAATAACATTTTCGCTTAAGGAAATCCTTTCCAGATAAACCTTGCTGTGACTATAAAGGTATAGTTATTTATTTATTTTAAAAATTTATTGTAAATTTAATTATTCTAGCTAAGAAGATAAAGTTTTTAATTTTATTATTTCGATTAAGCTTGTGTAGTTCATAAACGAACTAGTTCATTTAAACGATTCCAGCGATTGAACTAAGTGAGCTAGTTTATACCTTCAAGTATATCTAGTTCATTTTTGAACTATACTTTGTATTTGAACTACTAGACAAGATGAACTAGAATTCATGTCTGTGTTTCCTTGTTGACTATTTCCGATATGAAATTAGTGCTGCCACGCATTTTATTAAACATTCGTTTTGGCAATGCTACGGTGTTGTTGCCATCATATTTTGAAAGGAACACTTGAACTAAAAGAGCTTTTGAACTAAAGAAAGCGTTTGAACTAAAAGTTAAAAGTATGAACAATACGTCAACAGCACATTTGAACTAAGAGAGAGTTTGAACTATAGAGAGCCTTTGAGCTAAATTTTGAAATAGTTCATTTACAAACTTTGAACTAAAAAGAGCGATCACTAAATTGAACTATATGGCACAAGTCTAATTTCGATGTTTGCTAAAAAGCCGTAAAACGCATTGCAAAGTTTGTCTTCAAGCAGTGTAGATTAAAGCAAAAAATTATTTTACTAGATCACCAATATGATAAACTTGGTATCTCTGGCATTTGCCATTTGAGCTGGGCTATAAAAAAGATCACAAACGAGCTAAGTTTTCCATCTCTGATTTTACCGCATACAGACAGAGTAAGTGACTCAGTAGCAAGGAGAAATTTAAAAGAAAAAAAAAAATTTGCAAAAAAAAAAAAAATAATAAAAACAAAAAACCTAATGAAGAAAAGTACCTTAAAATTTATATTTTTTCGGTACAAAAAAAGTAGATCAAGTTGTTTGGTTGGTAGCTGTTAGAAAACTACATACAAACATACATACATATTTATGAAATACCCAAACACATTGTGTTATTAGTTTTTGAACATTTGGCGTATTGTTGAATTGACAAGTAGTTTTTTCTGCCCCTCCCTTAATATTGTTGATATATTTCTTCCTTTTTATATATTCATGGTCGTATAACTTTTTACCGTGATTTTTGATAGTTTCTTTATAGAAATCTTATTTTTTTTTGTCCATCCTTGTTAGATCATTTGCTTTTGTTGTCAATTTAATACCTACGTTCTTATGTTTAGTTTTTTTTCTGTTTTCGGTTTCATTGATAAAAGGAGTTTGATTTTCTGTTTTTGTTTATTTTGAAAAGAAGATTAATTTCTGCACTTGTAACTGCAATTTTTTTTTGATTTTGTTTTTGTATATATTTTATAGTGTTTTCGTTATTTTTTTAGTGAAAAGAAAGTTTAGTTAGGTATGGATAACAGTTCTCGGAAGGTTGCTAATAAATAGAAATTTGATTTGCAACTTATTTTCTTTATTATAAAAAGAGTAGGATAATGGAATGTTATATTTGTTGATTCAGCTTACTAAATTGACGATTCCCTCTAGAGCTTGGAGGTCCTTAGACGCCAAGGGCTGTCAGCAAACCATCACACAAATGCCATCAATATTTATAGAATTGATGGAAGAAGACAATTCTATCTTTAGTAGGTTACCCCCACCCATTATGAATGATGTATCAGCCTCTATTATGTAATAGAGTAATAGGCGTAGCTCTAATAGGGATGATGCACTTGTTTAAACTTATATTAGCACAAAATTAACGATACCATTCCCAATCTATGTCCTGCATGTGGCAGAGGTTTACAAGACGTCTGACAATTTTTAATTTCATTGCAAAATTAACTTCCGCTGAAGGTGGCAGAGTTATTTAGCCTGGATCGATCTAGCCGAGTTGAATGAACAAAGCGAAGAAGAAGAAGAACAAACAATTATTAATACGTACGACAACAACAATAACAACAACAAATTTTATCTGTGCAATCAAACGTTACCACTTGAAAAATCCAGTTAATCAAAGAATTCTTTTGAATAAATACTTCAGCCCACAGTCCTTCAGAAAAGGAGATGTAATAAATATTGTTCTTTCTCTCCTTGAAATTGTCTGCAGTTGATATCAAAAATAATGGCTAATGTTAGATATTATAACACACCCAATAATACTGTTTCTTGTAAAAGGGACCTTATTGCAACAAGTTCTTTTGGAAGCCCTAAGGCCCATTTAATATCCTGACAACCACTTAACTTCCACAAAACTTATCAGACCAGATCCTGAATGAATTCTTAGACTAAATGTTTGAGCCTGCAATCTTACAGAGCAGCATAGTAGTCGAAAAGGTATTGCAATGAATCTTGCTTCTACTCATCCATATAGCGCCTAGTTTTTGATACCCTCCAGAAGATATCCCCCGATGCACTTTACACGTTCAGATTCGAACTGTTGTTCGCGCAGAGTCCCGGAGCTCAAACTACTCTCACACGTTTTATAACTATAGACCACCTGCGTGTCGTCTTCTTAAGCACTTCTTTTATTTGTATTTGCATTGAGAAATCTCATAATATGTGGCATTTCTTGCATATGCGTTGGCAATCTTGCTTTCAAAGACCTTCAAGGCATTTACGCCTTGATATTACAAGTTTCTTATTTCCTCTTTTGTTACACAAAATTCAAATATAAGAAATAACTCTGTTTAGATTCCGATGCAGTTGAGTACAGATTTGTGTAGTTTATAAGCGAACTAGTTTATTTGAACGATTCCATCGATTGAACTAAGTGAACTAGTTCACACTTTTAAGTATACCTAGTTTATTTTTGAACTATTCTTTATATTTGAACTACCAGACAAGCTGAACTAGAATCAATGTCTGTGTTTCCTTGTTAACTATTTCGGACATGAAACTAGTGCTGCCACGCATTTTACTAAACTTTCTTTTTAGCAATGCTACGGTGTTGTTGCCATCATATTTTGAAAATAACATTTGAAATAAGGAGAGTGTTTGAAATAAGAGTTGTAAAGTACAAAAATACGTCAACAGAACATTTAAGCAAAAAAAGATTTTGAACTAAAGAGAGTCTTTGAACTAAAATTTGAACTAGTTCATTTTCAATTTTTGAAGTAAAAAGAGTGATCAATAAATTGAACTTTATGACATAAGTCTAGTTGAGAAAGATTTGACAAGAATTTGCTAAATTCCAGTCTAACTAACAGCCTTCTGTAAAGGACGAGATTATTTCTTTCTCTATTACAGACTCTTCTCACTCTTCATTTTTGCTTGAAATCTCTTCTAGTCTTCAGATCTTAAGGACAGAGAAGTTTAGTAATTGTGAACATCCAATTCAGTTATGTTTAATTCTGTGTCCACAAGCAATAACAGCTTAAGTCGAGTTAAGAACAAATTGAGTTATTGTTAATATTATACTTTTAACACTCGAATCTGTAATGCAAGTCAAAATTCATCTTTGTAGCTTAAAAACTGAGTATTTTTTACCTTAAAATCTAAACAGCTAAAGTCGATATTCCCTTATTTAACGCCAAAATATTACAATTAAAAATGTTTTTGAAAACTTCCAAAAAACGAGTTAAGCTGTTATTGCTTGTGACCACAGAATTGTTTCCGTAAGTTTTCTGCTTGAATATCTTTAAACTGTTTACTGTTTTTTTTTCGTGCGGCTGTTAAACTATGTTTGCTTTCCAATTAGCGCTATTTAATTGTTTATTTGCTAATTTACAAAATATTCTTCACCTATACATGCACATACATTTAACATGTGCCTTAAATAACCTAAAACACCATTATTGGTTTTGTGGAACTTTAAATTGTTTTAAAGTTTATAAAATTTTAAAAATTTTGTTTAATTTTAATTTTTGCTTAAGAATTTCGGAAAGTCAGCAAAATTGTCATAAGAATTTACTTACACCTCCAATAATTAATTTCAGAAAATTTTTCATAACAGTTTTGCTTTTTTTTTGTACAACTAAAGAATTTAATTTTAATGCAGTATTTCTGCGCTTATTTTACTTTATCTTTTGCAACGTCTGCGGTATTCATTTTTAACACTTGTTAATTATTATTTTACATGTGTAAAAATGTTGTTGGTAGTTTTCATACAAAAATATGTCTACAAATTTAGACACTTATGTACAGTACGTCAATAATAACTTGATACATTAAAAACATTTCATTATTATTTTTTTTTTTTCGAAAGCCAAAAATATTAAATTATATAATTCAATAGTACTGTGAAATATCTACTGTTTACTAGCAGTGCCCACGACTTCGTTCGCATATTATTTTTAATTTTCTTAAAATTAAAATTTAGGAATTTTTTTTAATCATTTATTGTAGATTTCAATAAACACTGTTAAAAATTTTTCATCTACAAAATAAAATATGCTAAAAACTGTTTTAGCACCATTATACCAACAAAATTACGTACTTTCATATTTTTCTTTTTTCTCTAGAAAATGACATATTTTTATGAAATAAAAACTATTCTATACTTGAACCAAGGTTCTAAGAGACCTCCACACAAAATTGTATTTATATCCAAACAGCAGTTTTTACGTGATGTGAACACAAACAGACAAGAAGTTCCAACAACAGCTGTTTTGTATTCCATATCGATTACTTTTAACACTAACATTAAGATTTTCAAAAAATATTTCATTTACAGAAATGAACCGTTACTGTGTTATTATATTTATAGATAACATATTTTTAGAGTTCCGTATACAGAGTGTAAAAATGTAACCTTATTGTTTTCGGCTGCCAGATTGAAGGGCGTTTCGAAAGTGTCGTGATTTTCGCTTTAAATTTGCTCAATATCAGTAAAATTATGTGCGCTATAGCAACAAGTAAAAAAAATAAAAAACTCTAATTAAAGGGTGTCGCAATATTGACGTGATTTTTATTTATGTGGCCTTAGTTTTTCAACCGAAGTAGTTAGACAGTTAGACAGAGTGTGTACAAAATTGTCCCCTATAAAAATAAGTTGTAAGCAATAAATTTAAAAATTAAAGATTATTTCCAAAAGAATGTGCATGTGACGAATATGGCCTTATCTTTAAACTCGTAATAGGCTGGGAGTATAAATTTATGCCGGGTTTGTATTGCTAAGTCGCCTTCAAAATAAATATAAACAATTTAAATTGAAAGCTGTGTTAGTCGTAACGAAATTTTTACAGGGCTTTATTTTTAATTTACCCAAAGAATGCTTGGAACTCATACAAAGTACGGAACCCTTCATCTGAGATTTAAGCTCACACTTGGCGGATTTATTTCTTAATTTTTTTTACCTCTCTACTTTGATTCTTTTAGTAATTTAGTGGAATGTTATAAAATGCAGACACCGCTAACCTTAAATAAATTCGCAAGAGCTGTTAGAGCGGTTGCCATTAAATCGATCGACCGAATATAATGGGCGTAATCGAGCTAAAAGTGACGGTAGATTGAACTTTAAACAGGCAGACATTGATGATGATATTTAATAAAAATGGTGTCCAGATTTTACAGAATCCTGCAAAAGCTCTTTTAATGAATTCAGAGAAAGAATGTGATGTTTTTGTTTCATCTTTAAATAAAGAATTATTGCAGAGCGATTAAAATATCAAATAAAGACTACTACCGTATGATAGAATCAGGGGATGGCAATATAAAATATTATACCTACCATATTAGATTTTTATTAGTAGCGAAATCTAATAGAAATACAATTTCAAGGTTTTTGAGAAAAATTAATTGGCTTCTAAATTTAACTTGAATTAAGCATAAATATTTTTAGGTTACTAAAAACAAGTAGGAGTGCTATGCAAATCTTATATATCCATTACCATTTATCTTAATCTTATTTAGTGAAGTAACTCCAAAACTTAACTCAAAGAAAAAAAAACAAATATTGAGGGGTCTGAGAATTAAAAAATTAAAAGAAAAAAAAATTCCATAAAAATTCCATCGGCCCTTAATGAGTTAAGCATTTTTAAAAAATTTTATTATTTCCTTAAAGATCTCTTCAAAAGCTTTAATATGACAACCATATTGATATTTTAAAAAATTTGAAAATTTCAGAGGCCCGTAACTCGGAAAATATGGGCGAGCACCAATTTTTCACTCTATGGTTTTTTTCTATTTTTTTAAATTTTTATCGTTCCATATATTTGTTTATATAGAGAAATTGGAAGTAGGCGTGGTGTTTTGCTCGCTGTGTCGAAGGACATGAACCGATCTTGCTGATTTCCAATAGCACTTCTTTCGACACTATGTCTGATCGATTGGCGTATTTAAAATCTTGTTAGCTGGTCTAGTGCCTCGACAAACTTGATTTTAACGCTAACACGGATGGACAGACTGACATCGCTCAACTGACTTCGCCATGCATAAGAAGTCAGAATATATTCTTTATGGAATCGCAAATGGATATTGTAGAAATTGCAAATGCAATTAAAATCTTAGATATTCGCAATGATATAAAGTAAAGAAGACAAAAATATTTATTTATACCTTAAAGTTACAAGTCGTTGTCGACACACTGTACAAGTATTTTATTAAAAGTGCAAATTCTTGGGTTCTGTTTTTAAAACATGGCTCTGATATGTTTAATTTTTGTATTAAAATGTCAATTTTTGCTTATTTTTAATAAAAAGAAATGAGTTTCTTAATTATTTTTAATTGAAACTATTTAAACAAATTGAGGCAATTGAGCACATATTTGAAATAAATAAATTCTTCATGTACAATAGCAAGCAATTTTGGAAATTAACATTACAACTGATTTAAAAACAATTTCGCATGTAAATGGCAGAGGGGTATTCATTTTGAAGTTATAATTTTGAGATTTTCAAGACCTTAGGAGCGAGAATATAGGGTCCCTATATAGAGTACCTTATACATGAAATTTTAGAAAAACTTAATTGTTTAAGACTCCATTTTAAAATATTAGACATAACTTTAGACTTTTTCTATTAGTGGAGGTAATGACGACCTTGTACATTTATTTTCCTAATATCAAAACATGTAAAAGCAATTGCTATTTATGCATTGAGGTGTCAATTAAAAGTCCTAGCTTTTTTAAATTACTTTGTTTTCTTATTTACTTTCAAGGCGAATTCATTACAAGTTGCTGCTGATTGAAAAGCTGATCACTTTATTTGTGTATTCCTTCTGTCAAATAGCAGGCAAATTATTGAAGTTTTTGCAAAATATTTTTCTTTTGAAAAAGGTTATAAATTTTTTTTAAACAAAATTAGAATTGTTAGAATAAACTACAATTGTCGTTGCCACAAAAATGAAATAAAATTAAATAAAATATATGTAATGTATTTAATTAGAATACTTCTTTGGGAGAACGCTTA
The DNA here is from genome assembly GCA_937654795.1 of Cistogaster globosa. NCBI lineage: Eukaryota > Metazoa > Arthropoda > Insecta > Diptera > Tachinidae > Cistogaster > Cistogaster globosa. The sequence goes on along the minus strand of OW569403.1, from coordinate 134,591,821 downwards.
TTAACCCTTAAGTGGTGACTGTGGCTTGTTGGATCGGCTTAAAAAAGATAAGCGGCTATAACTTTCCTTCTCCCCTAAAACTTTCTGAGTCTCTTAGTAGCATTAAGTTATTTAGTTTTACTTCACGTACTAAAGAAAACAGTTGAATTTTCTTGGTTTCTGAATAAGCAACAGTTTTCTGAATTTCTAAGTGTGGTACTCTAGACCAACATCACCAAGAATGTAACTTTTTTTTGTAAATTTTAAGATGAAAAATTGTATTGGGCCGACTTCTGTATGAGCTTTTGATAGAAATTTTTAAACAATTAAAAAAGAATGGTAAAGCAATGAAGAAGATTATGTTCTAAGTGAAGAACCTAAATATGTTTAGTGCAATGATCATGAAATAGCTTCGGAAAAATCAATTAACAATAATAAAAAATTGCTCCATTAATCAGGTTGCCGATGCAGAAATTCAGATATAACAGAAGTGCTTCTACAATGAAAAAACAGTTTTAAATTTTCAAAGGTTGGCGCCAACAGGTTTACTAGAACACTTGCTTTTAATATATTGCGAATTTTATGCGAAAGTATTATTATATTACAGTCAGCTCATCAGCTATTGAAATATTTCAAAGACTTTTAGACAAACATATTATGTTATCGCTTTAAAATGGACAAACGACAAATTGTCGGAAATAAGATCGAGTTGTCCTTCAAGACATAAAAATAACAGTTTAAAGCTTTTTTTATTTTACTAAGCTGCATTACAGTTATATCATAATTGCTTTTTGATACAGATGGAAATTATAGAGAAATATTTTTAGCCAGAACGTAACAAAAAACGCTTTTTGATTATTTTTTCCTCCTTGCGGTTTAAAGAAATTTGCATAAAAAGAAGGCAAAAAACCCCAATTTATGACATAAATAAAATAATTGAAAAGTTCCTAGATAGTTGCCAAACAGTTTTTAGTCTGGATTCATATGTCTGCATTTACGATAAATATGGGATCAAAATTAAGTTTAGGAACCATTTCAAACGTGGTTACTTTTACAATTAATTTAGTAAATACTCGGATGGTGTAGGTTAAAGTCCGGAGCATAAAAAGATAATGGAAGCCGTCATAATCGGTGATGCGACTTGAAAAATTAATATAACTTCAATAAATGTATTATTGCTGACAATAGGTTTTTCTCAATAGATCTAGCTCAATCTCTTAATGATCAGAATTTCACATTTACTGGAACTTCCCAGAAAATTTTATGAAAAAAATTCATCCAAATTTTTTTTATAAATAAAAATAACTTTAAAAATTTGTTTTTTAATAAATGGCGTAATACTTAGTTCTTTATAATTAGTTTTCTATAACTAATTAATCACACCCCCGTGAACCACCTTCACCATTTTTGCAACTTTATTTACCTCACCACTGAAGGGTTAAAAATTGTTTTAAAAAAATAAATTAAAACTTTCACTGAATATTTCAATGCCAAACAAAATCAAATAACGTTTTTTTCAAGTACAAACGAGACTACTTTTCCACTCCGACAATAGGAATTTAATCTATTTATTTCTAACATCTGCCGTGTTTTGTTAAGTTAGTTACAGGTTGTTTAATGAAATGAGAAATGACAGCAGGATTAGTTTGCGGAAGAAGGCGTGATCCCAATACATTGTGATTCAGCAGGTAAAAATTTAATTTTTTTTTTTTTTTTGGTCTAAAATGTGTTATTCGTTCCTAAAGACACATATATGTTCATAAATTTATTTACATTTAGTAGTTTAAAATGATGCTATAAAGTAAAATATGTTTATTTTATGTTTTATAGCTTCCACATATTTTTATAAGCAGAAGTTCAGAAAATGGTAAACTTTGTTCGACTTAAAATTAATTTTAAAAATACAAAAACTCTATTTATAAATTAAAAAAAAAAAAAATAACGTTAAAAGTTAAAGGCTGGTTTATCTTAGCCAAAAGTACCGCAATCTATTGATTAGGTTTGTTTTCTTAAAATGTTACATTTCTCCCACTGTTGAATGAGAGATCATTCACATTCCTCAAAGTCAACAAAAAAAACTCACGAAATTTTATTCTATAAGACCCCAAAGCAGGACATTTACAGGGTTCTCTTTTTTTTTGATGTTTCATCTGAGACCAGAATATCCAGGTAAAATAGTTTTAGGTCACTTTATTATTTGGATCGCTCGCGATTAGTTCTAAGAAAGCATAATAAAATATTTCACCTACCCAAGTTATGCTAAACCTGCCAAATACCAAGAAAACTCTGATTCGCCTTAGGAACCAGCTGTCTCTTCTTGACCAAATCATCTTATATACAAAAACAGGGTTTTGACCCTACAAGATGATTAGGTCACCATAATGATCATTATGACTCGGAACCTAACACAGTATTAGGCTTGTGCAAGTTCTTAGCTCAAGTACATTTAAATATTGTAGCAAAGCTTTGCTAACCGACATCATTTAAAGCTAAAAGCCTTCTTTTGTACCCAATTATTCCTTAAAGCAAGGATTGACTATCATTCTCAGTCGTACGATCTGTCAAAACTTGCATGTGTGCTCAAAAAGTATGATGTGGATTAAAACTGTATGTAGTGACAGACTTTTTGACAGATCTGTACGATTTTATAGTCTTTTGAAATAAATTATAAAATGATTTTTTCTATGCGATCAGAGTTGATTATTTTTTTTTGAAGATGAGTAGAAAAAACAACAAAATATAAGAAGCATATGTTTTTCGCATCTTTTTTGTATAATAGTGTGGTACGTATGACGCCATTTTAAAACGATTTTTAAAGTAGGATAGAATTCTGTCAGATTTTTGTGTGATTAAATCGTACGATTGTGCATGATAGTGAATCCTGGCCTTAAGCATAGATGTCTAAAAAATTGTTATTTATTTAACCGATTAAAACCATCATAAAGGCATCAAAATTTTTCGACATCTAAATTTATGTGCAGTCGGATATAGTAACTTGAGGCTCATTTCATAAGTTTCCTATCTGTTTTTCACTACCAAAAAATTTGCTACGCTCTTAGCGTAGTATGGAGATTTTTTCCAAGGGTATATTTGACGAAGAAATTCACAAACCGGGTGTAAGACGGTGGCAAAAAGGGCACTTGTCGTCAATTGTTTGGACTGCTGACCAGTTGCTATTAGCATCCAATGTTTTAATGGAGAGCTTTTCTTCTATAGAAAATTTCACTTCGTCGAAGCGTGTTCCAGAATAAACATGAATATTTGATATTTAGGCTGTACTAAAAAGTATTGCGTTTTTTTAACCAACTTTTTAACAAGTAAGTGTGCTATATTTGGCGTTGCCGAATCTTATATACCCTTCACTATGTATTTATAGCCACATGTATGTATATTTTTATATAAAGAAGAATGAATTGATATTTGGGGTGAAGTTGAGTTGCTTAAGTATCACCTTGGCGTCTGCTATGCACTTTTCTTCATTAAAGAATGTATTAATATGTGAATGCGAAAGGCAAGGCTCTTAGTAAGCTAAACATTCGCTGAAAGAAATATTCTGAAGATGTCAGATATTTGGGATTCAGCTTGACTTGTAGAATTTTAATATAAAAAATGACTCAAAAGTGTAAAGGTGTTTTTTTGCTGCGAATATGGGGTTTTTTAGAAAACTTTTAAATTCTTAAAAATGGTGAGTTATTTTTTGTGCATTTTAGGCTTAAAATGGAATTTCTAATTTTTTATTGCAAGTAAAAAATTTTACCAAAAATGTTAAATTTTTGGTTAAATTCATTAAAATGCCTTCAGATCTTAATGGGTTTAGCATTTAAAAAAATTTTTAATATTTTCTTAAAGATCTCTTCCAAAGCTTTAAAATGATACCCATATTGATATTTTAAAAATTTTTAAATTTCAGAGCCCCGTAACTCGGAAAATATGGGAAAGCGCCAATATTTTCACTTGGTTTTTTTTTATTTTTTAATTCTCTATCTCCCTATTTAAAATTTTTTTTGATTGGAGTTACTTTATTGTTCCAATTGACAAGAAAAAATTAGAGGTAGGCGTGGTGTTATGCCTACTGCCTCGAATGACGTGGACTGATCGTGCTGATTTCCAATAGCACCTCTTTTGACACTATGTTTGATCGAATAACATACTTATTTTTTTTTCTAGCACATCTAGTGCCTCGGCACTTTTGATTTCAACACTAACACGGACGGACAGACGGACATCGCTCAATCGACTTCGCTATGCATAAGAAGTCAGAATATATACATTTTATGGGATCAGAAATGAATATTGTAGAAATTGCACACGGAATGGCAAACTTATATATATCCTTCTTCCACTTTTTGTGGTGAAGGGTATAAAAAGAAGGAGGTTTTCAATTCGTCTGAATGTTTTAATTTTTATGTTTGTACCTGCAGAATTCAGTCATTTCTGAACCGCTTTTGATTTTTTTTTGTAATTTGATAGGCTATGCTTATAGATTGGTTCCGTTGTAAACACAGTTCATAATCTTAAAAATTAAAGGGTGTCCCTATACAATATACATGTCTTTAAGTGCATTATGAACCGTAAGCGCACTTTTTTAAAATTGAAAAAAATGCGTATTGCTATAGCTCCTGATAGCAAACAATAATAAAAAAATAAATCTAAAAATTAAAAGGTTTCCCCATAGGTGACGTAAATTGACTAATATGCGCCTATCTTTTGAATCGTTTTAAACAAACGCTAAAAATTTGGACAGGATGTCGATTTATATGTCCTTTATAACAACAAGTATAAACATTCAATATTATGAATTAAAGGGTGTCCTAATATTTAATGTAATTTGATTCATGTATGTTATCAAATTTTGAACCGTTATAGACAGACAGTTTAAATTTACAAAGAACCTGTATTGATAAGTCCAATATATTAACAAGTAAAAAATTCGTATTTGGAAATTAAAGGGTGTCCCAATAGTTGATGTAAGTTGATGTATGTGGCCAAAATTTTGAACCATTATATACAGACAGCTGAAGAACCTGTATTGCAAAGTCCGCTATAACAAATATAAAACTTGAAGTTAAAAATAAAAGGGTGTTTCCATATTGAAATTTAATAGACTATATTGCTCTACCGTTTTAAGCGTTATATACGAGCACTTGAACATTAAACAGAATGTCCACTACTTTGTCTGGTATAATAAGAAGTATAAATATTTAAAATAATAAATTATAGGGTGTTACAATAGTTGCTGTTATTTGATGTATATGCTCTAACTGTTAAACAGTTGTAGAAAGTTGATTGAAATTTGCACAGAATCTTTGTTGATACGTGCGCTATGAGAAGTAGCAAACTTGAAACTAGAAATTAAAGGGTGTCCCTATAACTGATGTAATTTGATCTAAATGACTCTATCTTTGAAACCGTTACAAACAAAATTAGACAGAATGTCTATTACTATATCAAGTAAAAAACAAGTATAGAAATTTTAAATTAGAAATTAGAGGGTGCCCCAATAGTTATAATTTGATGTATACGGCCAATCTATTGAACAGTTATAGACTAACGCTTAGAATTTAAATAAATATTGCTTTAATCTGTCAGCAATAAGAAATGTAAAGAATAAAGGGTGACCACACAACTGCTGAATTTTCTTGTTTAATCTGCATTCATATTTTGTTTTACGACATTTAAAAAATTCTGACTCAATCTTTTTCGAATATAATGTGTAATTACCGTCCTACAGAAATATGATTTTAGGTTTGTCTGTTTTTAAGTCGGTTTTTTTTTTTTGCTAGAAATATTTTAATTTGTAATACAATTTTAGTGTTTGGAGGCAGTTGAGATTACAATGAAATACGTTTGCATGTGTTCAATGATATTTCTTTTAATATTTTTTTCTTATTTAAAATTATTGTGCTACTTTCAATTTAAGAAATAAAAAAATATTTTTCGTCACAAGGGCGCCACAATATACCACTCACATATGAATGATTGAGTACCCTTACTTTTTTTGCACAAAGAAATTTTATAAACGATCAAATACTACTTAAATTAATTTTAACACAAAAATTTGATTATAATAAATAATTTTTTTAATTACACATTGTATATGGAATTTTTTGTTTTCTGCTTTGTCTTTATAAGTTTTTATTTGGTTGCAATAAAAGTAAATTATAAAAAAAAAAAATCGAGTCGAGTCATTACGATTTTAAAATGCCCAAAGCCATAGAAAGAAGCTTAAATTTTATAAATGCGGAGAAACTTTTCAAATAAATTTGGCGAAATCAACTAAATATTTTTTTTCTTTAAAATAACAGGTGGCACAAAATTAACGTCAGTTCATGTTATAAAATAAGCTGGGTGAGATTTTGTTAGAAATGAAAAAATTAGCTCTTTTTTTACAAAAGTTTTATTTGAATATGTTCATTATTATACCGATTGAGTTGATGCACATTTGTTCTTGTGTTACAGCATTTTGAAAAATTGGTCATAAAATATCTGCTTCGAACTTGGCGATTTCTTCGTCCATTTTCAAGATTTACAACAGCCCACAAGGTTTATTGTGCTAAACGCAAAAAGCCTTAAACGGAGAATTCTGAAGCGAAGACGAAACTCAAGGTGCATTAAATAACAGACGTAATTTGCGTTATGTAATCAATGACAATAATTCCATGTTCTTCAGGGGTCTATGTTCACTATCTGTTGTAAACTAATTTCTATTGAGGCACACTTACATAATAAAATAACTTTTGTGCCACCCGTTACGATCAGCTATTTAGAAGTAGACTGATAAAGAAATATCACCTTCGGCGATTATTAATCTTTATTTTGCGACTATTTGCTGTCATACCATCGTGTTAAAAAAAAAATAATGACAAAAATTAACTTTGGGTTTGGAAAGCGTCAAAAAAATTTTTTTTAAAGCATAAATTACAAAAATATTTAAATATATTTATACGACTCGCTTTTGTTTTGTGTTGTTGTAGTTGGTAAGGTGACTTTAACACAAAATTAGCGAGAAAAAAAATGTGAATTTTTAATAAAATGATTAATTGCCAAAACTGCGGGCCACAAAATGATAAAAACAAATAAATAAATAAAAAGAAAAAATCATTGAAATGATTAAATCTACTTTGAAAAAAATGTAGAAACAGCTTAAATTCGCAGATTTTATTTATGTGACTTACTTCTAGTCTAACCGGTCTTTCAATTAAATCATCATTATCATCATCATCATCGTCCTCATTATTTAAATCATTATAATTATTAATTGTATGTTTGATTTAAACATTTTTTTCTGCTTTCTCGAATATTTTTACTTACATAATTTTTCAATTGTATTTATTTATATTATTTTTGTACCAAAATATTAAGTAAAGGTTTTTTTGCGAAATAACAATTCAAAGTTATAAAAGAGGTCTTAACTTTAAAAGTAATTTTAACCGCTTTCTATCAGAGGAACGAGAAAGTACAACCAAAACATTGCTTTTCGAAGTAAAAAAAAAATAATAATAAAAATGACAATGACTTCATTAATGATCACAACACTATGAAAAGTGGACGAACAAACACATCACTCGAAAACACGACCATCACACTACTTGAAAAAAAAGCACCACTTGAAAAATCTTTTCATGTCGAAACCGTTTATGTTAAATTGGAAATACTAACAGCCTAAATCTATTTTAAAGCGTAAAGTGTCGCCCATTTGTCTCTTTTCTAGCTCTCATTTGTATGAGCAAAAAATGTCTGAAACAAAATGAAATATCATGGCGTACATGCTATGCGTTTGAAAAATCCGATTTAAACGTGGGCTGCTAAATCTGGCCAGGACACTAGATGAGCTAGAGAACATTTAAGTACGCCTATCCATCAGACATAGTGTCGAAAATTTTGCTATTGAAAATCAGCAAGATCGGTCCATGTCCCTCGGGGCAGCTGGCAAAACCCTACGCTTGCCTCTAATTTTTCCATATCATTTGGAACAATGAACGAACTCTAATAAGAAAAGCAAATATATGGAGCGATAGAAAATTAAAAAATAATAAGAAACATTAAGTAAAAAAATTTGCGCTCGCCCCTATTTTTCGACTTTGGGCATCTAAACTTTTCATATAAAATTACGATTGTGCGTCATATTTTTAAAGATATCAATATGGGTATCATTTAAAAGCTTCTGAAGAGATCTTTCAGAAAATACTAAAATTCTTAAGAAATACTTCACCCATTAAGAGCTGATGATATTTTTATGTAAATTTTTTTTTATTTGTTTAATTCTCTGTCACCCCAATAATTGTTTTTAAATTTTTGAATTTGAATATTAAATTAATTAAAAAATTTTTTATTGGAGTTACTTCACTAGATTTCCAATCCCCAAAAACCCTACAAACATTTAATTTTACCTATTGTTTACCAAATAAAATAATAAAAGCCGCAGAAATATAAGTGTCTACTTTTTGACCTTTTAAAAATATTCGTCTTTTAAGAACTACTTTTTCACGTAGACTTTTAAGTTTTTGGTCCTCATCCACCTACAACTTTGTATACATCCAGTTGTAGGTTTTGTACTCTTCTTTAAACTAAAAAATATTGTGGTCTTGAGTTTTTGCATATTTTCGCATATGGATGTGATTTATATAGTCATCCAACGAATAATTATAATCAATAACATTTTTTGAACTATTTCTCTTTAAATTTTTTCAAAAATAATAAGAATCGATAGAGATATTTTGCAAAGATGTGCCACAATTATCCAAGCTACAAATTCTTGTTTTGAAATTGATGGCAAAAAGTTTGCTACTAACTTCCTCCATCAGTGTAGCCAGATAAGGAGATTTCTCCCAGAAATTCGTGTGAAGGAATTTGGGGATTTTTTATTTTTAGGTTATTAGAATTTTTTTCTACCCCTACTACTGTCTAATCGAGTTAAAATATTAAAAGCAGCACTAAATAGTGACAAATAATTTTATAAGGCAAATTAAAATTACAAATTCTAGTATAATATCTCTTAGTCATTTTTGTTTTTTATTTTTAAAAAGTGTTCAAAATAAAAACTATAGTTCTAAAAATGCATCGGACAAAATGGTAGGCAATAATAAAATTTGTTATTGCGCCAGCTTTATTAAATTAGATAATATTGGATGTTAATATTGAATGCCGGTAAATACTTCTAACTGATTGTTGAGTAAACGGATCTATCGAGTGAAATGGATAGCAGTTTGCAGTCGGTATTTTACCGAAAAAAAGTAAAGATAATGACGGAATTTTTGGGCATTTAGGTTTCAGCAGAGATAACATCAGAGTCCTTATCATTTTTTTTTTTTATTTTTATTTTAAACTTGGGTTTATGTTTTAATAAATTAACTGCCATTGAAACAGAAGATGCAGGCAATATGTAAGGGGCAAAAAAGTTTCTTCATATTTTGCTTAAAAAGGAAACAACAGTTCAATTAAATTAATTGAATTTATACAGCTCGGAAGCGGTTAAATCGATTTCCAACTCTGTCGAATTTCTTGTAAAGGATCAATCTGCACTAAATTCTGTTTTGTTAAAGCAAACAATTATTGGATATTATCGACATACATATGTACGTATGTAGGTGTTGGCATAGAATGTTGTAAAGAATTGCAATTGCTACTACTTTAGGACCAAATCACAAAAATAAAAACTTTAAAAGATTCCTCGAAAATATGATAAACTACGAACTCTTAACAAAGAATTTACAATTTAAGAATATTAAAAACAAGAATAAATTTTATTTCTTGCAAAGAATGCCGAATTTCGCATCTCAGAGAAAATATAAAATGAATTGCGGCGTCGGATGCGGATTTCGTTGTCATATCACATTATTTTTCTACTAATTTCTTGTTTCTTTTTATTGAAAAAAAATGTAAAAAATTTTATACAATAACAATAATTTTCTTTCTGATTACAGTATCTTTTTTATTTATTTTTGGAATGACTTTTCGCGTTTCTTTTCTTCTTCTTTTTTTCCTAATCATTCACAAAAAATATTAACACATATGAATTTTTGTACAAAAATTAATAAAACCGTGACAACATGCTGAAAGAGAAAAAATTGAAAATTTAAAGTTTGAGAGAAAACGGATTGAAATTAAAATAGATTCTAATTTCGTGCGGATTCGTTGAGCGTTTTACATTGTCAAAATTTCATATAAAAAAATAACCGCATCCGCAATCATGAGGTTGTATTTTTACTCTAATATAGTTTCTTATACAACTCAGTTTAAAATATTACAATTCCTAATATTTGTATATGTGTGGATACGTAGACAATTATTTAAAAAGTTTTTTATTTTATTTTATAAAAATGCGTATTTTAAATTGTTTTTATTTAGAGACAACATTAGGAATTTTCTTTTAGAAATGGGGATTTTTGGGGACATCATTCTTTAAATTGGGGACCTAAGCCAGAATTTTTCTAGCAACACTGGCCTTCATCTGTACAAAATTCTGGGGTATTCAAGCATGCATTAGTGTGAAAAGGTTAATTATCGGAGGAGAATCGATTTAGTCTATAATATCATGATTTAATATATTGTGGACTAGATAATTTTTGATGTATTTTACATATTTATAAATTAGACTTAAAAAGGTGTTTTATTTTTTTATGTGGAACATTTGAGACATGAGTTTGAAATGAAATAAATGATTGTATTAAAGTTTTCAAAATATCTTTTTCCATCCATTTGATCAAAATGCATTATTTTTATTCTATTTTCAAAAGTGAGTGAGAGCACAATTACAACATCTTTCTCTGATATACAAACGCTTTTTTTTACCAGATTTTTTTCCTATAAAAAACGTTGTAATTTCTGTTTGAACTCATTTTAGTGGAAAAACGATAAATTGAATAAAATAATAATGGCTGTTTAACCCTTTATTTTTTGTTTTAAAAAAGAAAATAATAACAAATGTTAAATGTTAAATGTGATCTTGTATGCAAATGAATGTTGATCTTTTTTTACAAGGACATCAACAGCTTGCTTTAAAATTGCGTTTTAACCTTTTTGTTTAATGTCCTAAAATGGAATCTTTTTTTTTAAACGTGACGTGCATAAATTATTCACCGTTTTTTTTTTTTCAAGCGTATTCGTCTTTAGTTGTTGTGTGAGTAAATTTCTATTGTTTCACCCCTTTTGGAGAGTACGCATTTTCTTAGTCTATTTTATGGAATCGTAGAAAGGAACATCCTTTGAAAACTATTGTTTTTTTTTTTTCTTCATGCATAGAAATGAGGCAAAAAAGACCGGATTTTTTTGGGTGTTTAAAATTCCAGTTTAAGCGAGTAACAAATGAATCAGTTTTAATTGTCTTCGAGTGATGAAGTGATTTCTTTTATTTTTATATATTTTTTTTAAGTTCATGTATTCACCCCAAAACTTCTCTGTCAGAATTCTGTGTGTGAGAAAAAAATGTTAGTCTCACATTTTTTAATTCAATATTCAAATTAGTTTTTTTCTTCTTAAGCCTAGTTCAGACTATAATACTTTGTATTAATACTTGTCAAAAATTCAAATAATACGAGCAAGTGTAATAGTGTGAACAGAAAACATCACACAAATTGCAAAATAATACGATAAAAATTTGACATCCCATAAGACTTTTTCGTTTGTCGATTTTTTTTTAAACGTTAATACTTTTTATTGGATCAGGGTTGCTTACTTATAAAAACTAATTTGAACAGTTGTTTTGTTTCCTTCTTGTATTACACATTTTATTTCAAGTGTGATGGTCTGAACACAATATGTGATTTTAAATAGTTTTTTTGACAGTCGAAACGAATGTATTTAGATTTTTGTATCGTAAAATGTGATGAAAATATTAATACTTGTATAATAGTCTGAACGGGCTTTTAGCGAATATAAAAAATCGTATAAATTTTGGGTAAATTTTTAACATTTCAAAGTCATACACGGCTACATGATGCGCATGTGCAGCCGCGTATCCTTTTTTTATATATTTTTATTTATTGTAAATAACCCGTTTTTTATGGTTCTTTCGTTATGGCATTTTTTATGTAGATTTCTTGCAATTGTGTAATTGTAATTAATTTCTTTTTACAATTTGTAAAAACAAAAAAATGGTGCATTTTTTATTTATATTTTTATATTATTAAAAAAAGAAAAAAAAACGATTTTAAACTTTTCTCAAAAAAAAAAAAAAAAGTTTTGTTAAATTGTGCAACGGTTTTATTTAAATAATGTTACATTTTTTTAGATTTTTTCCAACATTTTATTAATGCCTGTCTTTTAAAAAGGATTTTTATACTGCAGCTTATAAATGAATAAAAATAAATCGTTTTTTGCATTTTGATAAAATGAAGGACCGTTAATTTAAATGGCTGCCAAACAAAAAACTTTCAAATATACAATAGTGGTTTTAGAACTTTATGAAAAAGATACGACAACCAACAAAATTTGTTTGCATCTATTTCTGGCTGACTTTCAAAACGTATCAAAATAAAGTTTGCATACAGCTGTGCTACCCTATTTAATTCATGCATGAATGTGAAGTCTCAAAACAAATTTTATATTTCTCGGTAAAAATTATCGCGTTTCTGGGATTTCCCGGTATTCCTGAAAGAAGAATAATTCTTAAAAAAAAAACAATAAAATGATATTAAAAAATTCATATTTTTATTCAAACAAAAACAAACAATAAAAATATTTGTTAAATAATAGTCTTAACAGTTTATAAAATTTAAAAACAATTCAGTTGACAAGACATATGTACCTCTGTACACATGTTTTACATAACGATACTAAAAAAAGTATTTTATTAATTATTTTTGTAATATATATGTGATTTTAGAACTGCATTTAACATTTCGCTAGACATACTGTTGTTTGTTTTTACTTTCCATTGAGGTAGGTTTTGTTGTCAACAGTGCGTTATAAAGATTATCCATGTTCGTTTTTCAAATGTTAGTGGCTTCCTTTTTAAACCTTATTAGCAGCGCTTATGACCTCATCCGTGTATCTTTTTTTATTTTCCTAAAATTAAAATTTAAAAAAATGTTTTTTTAAACATTTGTTGTAGAGTTCTATAAACAGTGTTAAAAACTTTCCATCTACAAAAAAAAATGTTCTGACAACTGGTCTTGTATGTACCGTTGTACCGTTAAAATTAGGCGCTTTAACATTCTCTAGTTTCTCTACGAAATTACATATTTTTATGTAGAGGGCACCACTTTAAAACTAAAATAACAAAAATTAAAGGGTGTCCCCATAGGTCATGAAAATTGACCCATATGGGCTTGTCTTTTTAACCCTTATAGACAAACGCTTGCAAATTGGACAGAATGCTTACAGCTATGACCGTTATAGTAACAAGTATGAATATTCAAAATTATACATTAAAGAGTCCCCCAATAGTTCATTAAATTTGATGTATATGGCCATACTTTTGAACAGATGTAGACAGACAATTGAAATGTACAAAGCAGCTGTATTGCTAACTCCGCTATAACAACAGGTAAAAATTTGGATTTGTAATTAAAGGGTGTCCCAATAGTTGATGTAATTTGTTGTACTTGGCTGAGCTTTTGAACAATTATAGACAGAAAGCTGAAACTTACAAGGGACCTGTATTGCCATTAAGAATATAATTCAATTTTAAAATTTAAGAAGTGTCCCAATAATTAACGTTATTTTACCTCTATGGTTGCGTATCTTTTGAACCGTCATACACAAACACTTGAAAATTAGGCAGAATGTTCAATACCTTGCTTGGTATAAAAAGATAAACAAAAATTTTAAATTAAAAATTAAATGGTATTACAATAGTTAATGTAATTTTATTTATATGGCCAACCTTTTAAACCATTAAAGACAAATGGTTGATTTTTGATTATAAAGAACTACAATAGCAAATTTGAATTAGGAAATTAAAGCGTGTCCCAATAGTTGCTTTAATTTGATGTATATTGCCAAGCTGTTGAACAGTTAAAATTAACAAGAAGCTTTAGTGCTAATTCGTTGTTTAATAATTCTTTGAAAAATAGGAGAAGTTTGGAATAAAAATTATACTAATCAAGATTTAAGGATTTATCATTTGTGAAGTAAAGTGGTGTAAAATTTAAATAATATTTTTACATTTTATAGTTTACCATTATTACAAGTGAGAGATTGCACGGGAGACTTTCTCGCTTTGATTGTTATTTTTTTTAGAAAAAAAAAAAAAAAACATTTTTACCTTAAATGCCATGATTATAGTTAGAATAAATGTATTGCGGTTTCAGACCGCTTAAAATAAATTAAGTAGTTTCTACAAGAAGTTGCTACACATCTCGTTTGTAAATTTAATTAAGGAAAGTAACATTTCGTGACCATATAGCCATTCGTCATTCCATAATCAGAAAAGAACAAATTTTAAATATTGAACGCATTGGTGGAACAAATTAATAATAAACACACCAATTTCTGGAGTTTTTGTCTGTCTGCCTGCCTGTGTATAACGCAAGATCTAAAGAATTTTTAATACAATGTTATGGAGAGATGCTCAATTCCGGGTTAATATTTAGAAAAACAAGTAAGAGAGCTATATTCGGCTATCCCGAAACTTATATACCATTCACCATATATGTAAATCTAGTTTAGTGAAGCATTTCCAATCAAAAAATAAATATTGGCTTGACAGATAATAAAAAAATAAGAAGAAAAAAATTAAGCACGATATATAATTTTATATAAATATATCATCGGCTCTTAGATATTTAAAAAAAAACTTAAGTGTTTCCTTAAAGATCTCTTCTAAAGTTTTAAAATGAAACCCATATTGATATTTTAAAAAGTTTGAAAATTTCATAGGTCCATAACTCGAAAAATATAGGCGAGCGCCAATTTTTTTACCTAATGTTTTTTGTTTATTGCAGTTACATCATTGTTCCACATGATATAAATAAATTAGAGGTAGGCGTGGTGTTTTGCCCGCTGCGTCGAAAAACATGAACCGATGGTGCTGATTTCCAATAGCACCTCTTTCGGTAGTATATCTGATCGATTGGCGTATTTAAAATTTTTCTAGCTGATCTAGTGCATCGGCAAATTTGATTTCAACACTAACGCGAACGAACAGACGGACATCGCTCAATCGACTTCGCTATGCATAAGAAGTCGGAATATATTTACTTTCTGAAATCGTAAAGGGATATTGTAGAAATTACAAACGGAATGACAAAATTAGCTATACCCTTTTCCACTTTTTGTGGTAAGGAGTATAAAAGTAAAAAAGACAATTATTACGATATAAAACCTGGAATTTTATATTATTTTTACAAATATATTCTAATTAATAGGCATTAAATAGTCATTATATAAAAAAGCAAATTCAACTTTACAATACCTTCCAAGTAAACAAAATAATACTCTTCTATACGTATAATAAAACAATAACGGGGCCATTTTTGGACATAAAATATGTTTTGAATGCTGGTGTAGATAGCAAACGATATGGAATACAAAACACATATTTTTGGAATTTTTGCTCTCTGTCTGTGTTCGCATCATGCAAAAACTACTGAATGGATTTAAGCAAAATTTTGTGTGGAACCTTAATTCATATACAGAATACTTTTTATTTCATAAAAATATGACATTTCGTAGAGAAACTGAAGATACAAATGTGAAAGCACCCAATTTTATCGGTATAACGGTACTAAAATAGTTGTTAGTACATTTTATTTTTGTATATGGATTTCTTAACACTGTTTACACATCTCTACAATAAATATTTAATAACACATGTTTCTAAATTTGAATTTTAAGAAAATTGTTATAATTATAATTATTATTATTACGCGGACGAAGCGGTGGACACTGGTATTCATCAACATACATTAGTTATGAAGAGACTTGTACAAGAATCCTGCGGAACGCCAAAGCTCCATGTGCAATTATTTGAGACCAATATGACAGGAGCCTAATAGTTTCAGTAACAATTAGCAACAATAAGTAACAATTTATAATTACTGAATAGAGATTTTTTAAACAATTGATTGTTTTACAGTTTCCAAAATCTAGACTATTAAGTACAGAAAGAAGATTTTTAGAAAAAGACTTTTCTTTTTTTTCTTTTATTAATTCTTGCTGTAGAAACGCAGTTTTTGGTAAAATTGAAGATACAATAAATAATTTTGAAAAAAGTGCAACTAAAACGGATTAGCAAAATACAAGGGCTGCTATATATATTACTGGCCTGGCAACACTGGGTGCTGCCAAGTGCAATCTGACATTTCCATTGGAAAGTTTGTCATTTTTAAGCATAATCGTACTCAAAACGTTTTGACGTACGACCATTATTTGTGTTGTTTACAGTGACTTGAAAAAATTAATATAGAAAAAAATGGAATTAACTCGTGAACATTTTCGTGCCATCATTTTTCACAACGACAAGAGTGCATTGATGAACTTAAATCTTTGTATGGCGATGAAGCACCATCCTATAGCACTGTGAAAAATTGGAATAATGAATTTAATCGTGGCCGAAACTCGTTTAAAGACGAATTCCGTGAAGGTCGTCCAAAAACAGCTGTTGTGCCAGAGGTTATTGGTGCCGTGCGTGAACTCATAATGCAAGATCGACATGCGACATACCAAGAGATAGAGACATCCTTGGACATTTCTTCCACCAGTATACGTTCGATACTGCACGAACACCTGGCCGTAAAAAAGGTTTGTTCTCTTTGAATCCCGCACAATTTGAAAGTCGCTCAAAAAAAGGCTCGAGTCGATTGGTGCAAAGAAATGTTGCAAAAATACGATTGCGGTGCTTTAAAAGACGTTTATAAGATCGTCACAGGTGACGAATCATGGATCTATGCGTATGAGCCCGTAACGAAACAACAATCGACCGTGTGGGTCTGCAAAGACGAGCAAAATCCAACGAAAGTTGTTCGCGGAAGAAGCACTTTAAAGCAAATGGTCGCCTGTTTCTTCGGCAAAACTGGTCATGTGGCGACTGTTCCGCTTGAGCAACGTAGGACGGTCACTTCTAAGTGGTACACTACAATTTATTTGCCTGAAGTCATCGGAGAAATTCGAAAAACCAACAAGAGAAGGCGAATCATTGTTCACCATGACAATGCCAGCTCTCACACATCGGTTCAAACCAGAGCGTTTTTGACCGGCCAAAACATTGAATTAATGGGTCATCCGCCGTACAGCCCTGACTTTGCACCTAATGACTTCTTCTTGTTTCCGCACATCAAGAAAAAAATGCGTGGTAAACGATTTTCGTCGCCAGAAGAAGCTGTTGAAGTGTTAAAAAACCATGTTTTAGTGGTGTCTCAATCGGAGTGGAAAAAGTGCTTCGACAACTGGTTTGAGCGCATGCAAAAGCGTATAAATCATGCTGGAGAATACTTTGAAAAACAATAAAATCATTTTTGATTATAAATATTCGCTTTTTCACTATTAGGCCAGAAATATATAGAGCAGCCCTCGTATTGGACATCATTCAAACTCAAGCTTGACTAACAGTATTATTGCTAAAAGTTTAAAACCCGCCAATTAATCATTTTTATTTTATCGCTACAAACAATGGCCCAAAATTTTAATTTTCGCGATTTTGAAACAAATGGATTTTATGCAAACAATTCTCCAATTATTGAAGCTAAGTAAGGAAAACTCTGCATCAACTACATGCTTAAAGTTTAATTTTAATAAACAATAAAACATTTTCTATCGTAGCTGTACTAATTGCATGACAGGATCTCAAACAAAAGTTGAGTTAGAATTAACTTTAAGGCCTTTATTTTTTGACCATAAATATTTTAAAAATATATAACTATTTTTACTCTAGCTGAAGGTCATATTGAATACATTGTAAAGCAAAATTAACCAAGCAAAAAAAAAATCTCCTTCTGCTTCCCTAACGGGTGAGTGAGTGGCTGCTTATTTAAAAAAAAAGAATCATTAACAGGGGTAGTTCATATTTCATTATAAAAAAGCAGGGTGTTAAATTTACATTTTATCCTTAACCTCTTAAGTTATTTTGCTTCCTTAAGGAAATATTTTACTAATTTTTTTTTTTTTTTTTTTTTTTTTGTTAAATGACTTACCCAACCCATTTTACATTTTACCAATATTTAATGATTTAATTATGCAAATCATCATTTTTTCTTTGTTTTCTATTGATCATTATTGTGTTTTCTTAACACTATTGATTAAAGGAATAAAGGGATAAAAAGAAAACACATTGATCCTGGCTGGATTATTTGTTCCTGTCATTATTATTATTATTATTATTATTATTATTATTATTTTTTTTTGGCATAATAATTCATAAAAGTGTTTTGTTGTCATGTCATAGATCATTTCCTTCTATTATTGAAATGATTTATTAAGATAAATATTTAAACTATTAGTTTTGTTTTTTTTAAGGACTAAGGAACATTTCTTAAACACATTTTAGTAGGCAGCAGTTTAAGCGGGGATAGATTTTCAAACTTTTACTTCAGTCTTTTTCTCAGCTGTTTAAATAATTTGATTACACAATTAAAGGCAGGAGTTGATTTTTTTGTGTGAGTATAGATTTTAATAGTCTTAACAGTTTTGCATAATTGAAATTGTAGAATTTTTATCAAGTCGAATAAGATTTTTATTTTAAAGTTATATTTTACACGATCTGTGTAATTACAAATGTCAAAAGGAGAAGTAAACTTAGATGCAGAAAAGTTTTTTTTTTCTATTAAAGTTTTATTTGGTGTTATATTTGATTACAGCTTTAATTGATACAATTATTATTTATTAAGCTCTGTACAGACGACTGTCAGCTCTTACAATATTGTCAGAAAAAATATACAAAAAAACACCTAACAATCGTGTGAACTCACAATTGTTGTCTGACAATATACGTTGTTGTTGTGTTGTTGTGTTTTTTTTTTTTTTTTTTTTGCCTAGACATTGTCAGCACATTGTAAGGTCTAACAATATTTTAAGATCTGACAACCGTCTGTACAGAACTTTAGCTTCACTCAGAAGCTAAAGTTTTTTTTTTTTTTGTGGAACCAAACATAAATCTGCTTAAATTTTAATAAATTCAATGATTATTTTATTTAGGTTGATCATAAACCTATTAATCTATTAAAAAGTTAATTAAATTAACGTAGAAACCCAATCTAACTTAAGGCCAGGATTGACTATGATACTCAGTCGTACGATCAATCAAAAGTTGCATGTGTGTATGATTTTATAATATTTTGAAATAATTCATAAAATGTTTTTTTCTATGCGACCAGTGTTGATTTTTTTTTTTTTTTGAAGATGAGGAGAAAGCAACAATAAAATATTAAAAGCATATTTTTTGTATAACAGTGTGGCAACTACTACGCCATTTTGAAAACGATTTTTAAAGTAAGAGAGAATTCTGTCAGATTTAATAGTAAATCCTGATCTTTAAAAGCTGCAAAAATATTTTTCGCGCGGGCTCACTTGCACAATACAACTGCAAAAAAACTTTTAACAAGGAACGTCTGGAAATATGTGTGTATGTATTTGTTTCAATATATTGAAAAACATACATAAATATTGCCAGACGTTTTTGACAGCTCAAAAGTTTTTACAAAAACAAAATACACGTAAAAGCAAAAACATATGTTGACCGCATGATCTGATGCAGTCACCGGTTCAATGCGCCTTGATTGCACAAAAAAAAAAAATTATTTGATGAAATAAGTGCACTTTGAATATTTTAAAACAGTCATTTAAAACAGTCATATCGTCGGTCACAGGTTGACAACTCTTAACTCGCAAAAAAATTGAATCGGGTTATTATTTCTTTTACTTTTTTTTAAATTAAAATAATTTCAATAGGTTTGTTTTCTTGAAATCATCCCACAATAACTAATTTTGCTTTTTTACTTACTTCTTACACGGTTAGGCAACGAAGTAATAACGTTTTTAATTTTGTCTTCTGAAAAGTATAAGCAACTTGTTAAAAGTTGTCAATCTGTGACCGACGATATATTAAATATTATATATTAGTTTCGATAATCTCGCTTTTGAAAATCAGGTTCATATGCTTCGAGGCTTGTGCGTGTGTTTTTTGTTTAATGAAAAACAATATGTCAATTTAATTTAATAAATTATAAATTAAAATTTTAAATCACGAGAATATTTATTAATTTAACTTTAAACTTTAAAAAATCGTACTGATTATCCCGACCGGATTAGTTTTAGGGAATTATATATTTTTTTTTTTGCAAAATCACCACTACATTATCGTTAAAAGTACACTCTTTGAACGACGAACTTTGCTTATTGTTACCCAACAATAATAATATCAAATTTTGATCTTAATAATATCACTAGACAGGAAGCAACGTGCAGCTACAGTGATACAACTAATGGGAAACTATTTTGCATCTCTAAAAAGGATTAAAATTGAGTATTCCGGTGTGTCGAATATGTGTCTGTTAGAAGTGTAAAAAATTGTCTTTAAAAGTATCGAATATATAACTTCTAAAAGTAACAGAGTTCTGCTTTATTAAGAGTAGAAATACAACCTTACGGTTGCGGTGCCGGATTCCGCATCTCAGAGAAAAAATAAATAAAATGAATTGCGGCGACGGATGCGGATTTTGTTGTCATATCACATTATTTTTCTACTAATTTTTTGTTTCTTTTTATTGAAAAATATGTAAAAAATTTTATACAATAACAATAATTTTCTTCCTGATATCAATATCTCTTTTATTCATTTTTAAATGAGTTTTTGCGTTTTTTTCTTCTTTGTTTCCTAGTCATTCACAAAAAATATTAACACATATGAATTTTTGTACTAAAAACAACAAAACCGTGGCAACATGCTGAAAGACAAAAAAATTGAAAGTTGAGAGTTTGAGAGAAAACGCATGAAAATTAAAATAAATTCTAATTTCGTGCGGATTCATTGTGCGTTTTATATTGTCAAAACTTCATATAAAAAAAAAACAACCGCATCCGCAACCGTGAGGTTGTATTTATACTCTAAAACGGAAAATGTAAATTTAATCTTATTAGAAAGGTTTAAAATTAGAAGACTAAAATTTGAATTTTAAGAATTTGTAAAACTTGAATACTAAAACTAAACTAATTTAATATATTTACAGCGACATATGTACTTATATATTTTTATTTTATTTCCATTAATTAATTTTTTGTAATATTTCTTAACATTTTTCACACGCATTTAATAAAACCGAACACTGCACAAGTCCAACTAAATGACATTAGTGTTTTTGTTTATCTGTTACATTAATTAATTCACTCTTAGTAGAGTCAGAGTTGTGACCTATAAGAGATTAATATGCGATGTCTCTGTAAAAAGTTAGTTTGTAAAAAGTTTTTCTTAATATAACAAAATTAATGGAAAATGTTTTTGTTTTAAGGAGTCTTTTTGTCCAAATTATTTGCTGGTAGAGACGAAATCGTAATTCGACAATAATGAATTTTTAACCTAAAGAAGTAATGAAGAAGTAACTTCTATCGAAAAATGCTGTCAAGGTTATGAATGTTGCCATCAGTTTGTGCATATCTCTTTTGTGTTTGACCACAAACATTGTAGATGTCTCGAAGTGTTTCGTGCTTCTTTAGGTTTATTATTGCGTGTTTTGTGACTTCCCCTTGGGATTTATGTAAATTTTGGCCAAAATTTCCTTTAAAGGGACTTAGTGAAGTTAATTTGAGCAAAGATTAACTGCAGCAGTGATGGTATGTGTATGTCAGTTAAGTTTTTGTGTGGGGTTTTCACAACCTTAAAATATAAATGTTCAACTATAAATAATTTTATTTTTTAAAACGTCGGCAGAGCAAAGGTAATAATAATATGTCAATGTTCTTGTATGTGGAGAAAACGTGTTGATGTCATTGTTCTGTTTAAGGATAATTTAGTCTTGGCCGTCAGGGTTATTTCAATGTTTTTTTTTTTTTTTTTACAAAAAAGAGAGTATTCGCCCTGTTGATCAATAGATAATGATAACTATAAATTGAACAATCGAAGTAAAAGTCATATTTGATGGCGAACATAATTGCCCAGCCAACGATGTTCATACCAAGTTGATGGCTAGTGGAGACGTTGCCTTAAGTGATTTTGGTTTTACTGAAATCATTGTCATAAAATACAAATTTGTTTGTTTATTGGAGAGTCAATCGCGGCTAAACGACAGAACAGAACATTTTAATAAACTTTTAAAAAGAGTATTTAAGTTTTAAAATTTTCAAAATGGGAACCAAGTAGGAGAAAAACTTCCTCCTTTTATGCGTCCGGACCGATTTAAAAAAAATTAAATCGATCTTATTGAAATTCAAAAAATAAAAAGTCCTCATATAGAAGATCCAATACGCAATATCTAATTTCAAATTAAAAACAGAGATTTATATTTATTTAGAAGTTCTAACAGGTTATTCTTATATTAAAAATAATAAATAGAAAGGCTAAGAGGGAATAAGGACAGACGCGCTGAATAAATTTTAACAAAAAAGCGATTTTAAAGATATTTGAAGTATAAAAAAATTGCTGATCTGTAAGGTCCAATACGTTGAAGAATATCTGTGGTAACTTCCATACTAATGTCCATAGTAAAATAAAAAACCACACAAATGTTTTTTTAATTAAGCACAAAACAATTCTCAAAAGATTTTACTAAATTTCAGCTTTACTAGGGCTGCTCTATACATTTCTGGCCTAATAGTGAAAATGCGAATATTTATAATCAAAAATGGTTTTATTGTTTTTCAAAGTATTCTCCAGCATGATTTATACACTTTTGCATGCGCTCAAACCAGTTGTCGAAGCACTTTTTCCACTCCGATTGAGACACCACTAAAACATGGTTTTTTAACACTTCAACAGCTTCTTCTGGCGATGAAAATCGTTGACCACGCATTTTTTTCTTGATGTGCGGAAACAAGAAGAAGTTATTAGGTGCCAAGTCAGGGCTGTACGGCAGAAGACCCATTAATTCGACGTTTTGGCCGGTCAAAAACGCTCTGGTTTGAGCCGATGTGTGAGAGCTCGCATTGTCATGGTGAACAATGATTCGTCTTTTCTTGTTGGTTTTTCGAATTTCAGATAAACAAATTGTAGTGTACCACTCACAAGTGACCGTCCTACGTTGCTCAAGCGGAACAGTCGCCACATGACCAGTTTTGCCGAAGGTACAGGCGACCCCTTGCTTCGAAGTGCTTCCACTTACAACTTTTGTTGCGGAATAATTTCTAAGTTTTAAATTCTTATTGTAACCGACATTTTATTTTTTTTTAACTAACATATGTATATATCTTTAATGAACAACTCTGTTAATTTTATATTATTGTGGCATTACTTTATTCACTTAATTTGATAATCAGTAATTATTATAAGTAATCGCTTTACTGCACTGGCTGCATTCAGCGCCATTTTTGAATGAATTTGTGGAAAGGTGCAGAATAAAGTAAGTGGCCATCATTTTATATATTTTTTAATTAAAATTTAATTTTGCTCTGTATTAATAAAACATAGGATAATAAAACACGCCAACACCCCAAAATTACAAATAAAAAGTGCGCAAACTGAAGTCGCGCCATTATGGAAATATAAAAATTGGTTTTATTATTATTCTGCCGCCATAAAAAGTTTAAGTTGCTGCCGCAACATTTTTTATTATCTTTATTACAATTTTTATTCAATTAAATGCTACGCCGAAGCAAAAGACTAATTGGAAACGATATGTCTTCAAAGGAAAACAGCCGAACTCCATCTCCAGCCAGCGACATAGATAAGACAATAATTAAAGCCAGTGAACCGACAGTAGCCGAACTTAG
Source organism: Cistogaster globosa (assembly GCA_937654795.1). NCBI lineage: Eukaryota > Metazoa > Arthropoda > Insecta > Diptera > Tachinidae > Cistogaster > Cistogaster globosa. Next base: position 134,568,049 of record OW569403.1, on the reverse strand, counting down.
TGAAGAGATCAAGGTGCTAAAAAACTCTTTGCAAAAATTGTTGGATGCTTCCAAATCTTCAAAGCCCGCTGATGCGACCACTGCATGTTCATCAAATAATGCCATAACACCACCCGCCGCAGCAGCCGCCGACAAGCCATTATCAACAACGCCGATGCAACAACAAACTGTAAATACACGTGAGTACCCATTTCTATTTAATTTGCCACAACCTTTTACTGCCTCGCCTTCCAATGCCCCCACAACAAATTCTTATACCGCCCCACAACCATATATTTCAACCCCTATGCCTTTTTACACACGACCATACGTCCATATGCGCCATACCGTCGCACAATCATGTATGCCAACAACAACTACTACCCCTGCATCGGCTTCAATGGATTATTTTTCAACGCATATGTACGCAACTGCGCAGTCGCGAATGACACCAACAACATCAACAAATTTGCCATCGTATGTGACAACAGCCTCATTAAATAGACCTAGTGCACAATCCATCTATGAAAATAGCCAGTTACGTAAACTTCATGACTTGCCTTATTTTTCCGGCCAACCCGAGCAGTGGCCAATGTTTATTGTTGCATTTAGGGAAACAACAGAAAATTATTGTTATACAAAATTAGAAAATTTGATACGCTTACAAAAATCATTGGGAGGAGAGGCGAGAACCAAAGTTGAATCTCTTTTAATTCACCCTGACAGCATAGAACAGGTCATTAGTACACTCGAATTTCACTTTGGTCGTCCTCAGCTGTTGATACGTAGCCAGTTATCCAAAGTTCGTAGTTTTCCCCCAATATCTGAAAGAAAATTACATGAAATAGTGAATTTTAGTACGATGGTGTCAAATTTATCGGCCTTTTTAATCAATGCAAATGCATCAGCTCACCTGAACAATCCTACTCTGTTAGATGAATTAATAAATAAGCTGCCACTTCAAAAGCGAGAAGAATGGACTAAACATGCAATGAATTACCTAGGCCCGTATCCCAGCATACAAGAGTTTAGTTCATGGTTACAAGAAGCTGCAACTTATATTTTCCTCTCGCTTGAAACTGACACAAATAAAAGTGACTCTTTTCTCGGTAAAAAAGATAAAATAAAGCCATCATTCGCTATTGTAGCTGAAGAGAATCGAAATACTAAATGCCTTATGTGCCATCAAAGTCACCAATTGTACCACTGCGACAAATTTAGAAGCCTTACGACGGACGACAAATGGAAGTTCGTAAAAAGTAATCATCTTTGCTTTGGTTGCCTTCATCCTGGCCACAATTCACTTAAATGTAAGTACAGACGTCAGTGTGGGTTATTAAATTGTCATAAATATCACAATCGATTGTTACACGAGAATATAAAATTAAATGAAAATGTAAACAAACCAGTACAACGTGAAGTTAACAACACAATAGACAGCGAAGATAAAAGTACAACGTACAAAAATAAAACAAGCATCGGCACAGTAAATACTATTTTTGAGGACTTTTTAGATAAAGAAACGTTATTTAAATATTTGCCTGTGAAACTATCGGGACCGAAAGGTACGATACAAACCGTTGCCTTTATAGATGAAGGTTCAAAAATAACGCTTTTAGAAAATGAGGTAGCTGATAAAATTGGTTTGAAAGGTGCCCAAAATAACTTACGCCTCGGTTGGATAGGTGGTAAGACCAGCAATGAAACATCAAGAAAAGTAAATTTAGAGATCAGGGGTACCAGCGGAAATGATCATGGCTTCCAAATGAGAAATGTTTTTACCACAACTAATTTAAAATTACCTCCACAGAGCCTAAGGTCTGATAAATTTAAAAATAAGTTTCCCATTTTGAAGGATATCGATATTGTAGAATATTTTAATGCTCGGCCGAAGTTATTAATAGGGTTACCACACATAAATCTTGTTCGCCCGTCTAAAGTTTTGAATTTGGACGGCTGCTTTGCCTTACATCAGACTAACCTGGGTAATATAATTTTCGGGTCAAATGAAAACTCTACTGAGGCCACTGTCTGTAGAATCGATTTCGATATTTTGGACGATATACACAAACGGGTTTTAGAATACTTTACTTTGGATAATTTAGGAATTAGATATTTGGAACCACTCGTATCTCAAGAAGACAGGCGAGCGGAGAAAATACTCCGCAGTACAACGATAAGAAAGGAGAGTTATTTTGAAACTGGTCTTTTGTGGAAAGACGATAATTTTGAATATAAAGACAGTTACCCAATGGCGTTAAAACGATTGCTTAATATGGAAGTCAAAATGAAAAAGGACGAAAGTTTAGCCGATTGGTACAAAGCGAAATTAAATGAGTATGTTGATAAATCGTATGCGAGAAAGTTAACACCAGAAGAGGCTGCAATAAAGAATGAGCGTACTTGGTATTTACCTCATTTCGTCGTCACGAACGTAAATAAAGGAAATAAAAGGCGCCTTGTTTTTGATGCCGCTGCGCAAGTTGGGGGCGAATCTTTTAATTCAAGATTGATAAAAGGCCCTGATAAGTACCAACCTAAATCACTTTTATCAATACTTTTTCGGTTTCGCCAGAAAGAAATAGGTATTTGCGCTGACATCAGGGAAATGTTTCACCAAGTGAAAATACGAAAAGAAGATCAGACGGCTCAGCGCTTTTTATGGCGAGACGGTACTTTAAATAGACCACCTGACGAATATGCTATGCAAGTGATGATATTTGGCTCTGTTAGTTCGCCATGCTCAGCCCAATATGTGAAGAACCTGAACGCCGAAACCTATAAGGATACCCATCCGAAAGCATATCGGGCAATAGTAGATAGCCACTATGTAGATGATTATGTTGATAGTTTCGATAATGTGAGCGAGGCCATCAGTGTCACGAAGGATGTAGTCAATATTCATCGCCAAGCCGGATCCGAGCTCAGGGGCTTCGTGTCAAACTCAAGGGAAGTTTTAGTAGCACTTAATGAAGGCGAAATTTTAGACGACGACATAGCCTTGGAATATTTATTCGAAAATGAGTTCTCTACTGAAAAGGTTTTAGGCATGCGTTGGAGGCAGTCAGATGACAGTTTATGCTTTATTTTAAAATTCTGTAGAGTACCGGAGGCCGTCTTAAACGGAAATCGTAGACCAACGAAAAGCGAAACATTAAGCCTGACCATGTCAATATTTGATCCTTTTGGTTTCCTGGCTAACGTAATAATAACATCTAAAATTTTGCTACAAGAATTGTGGAGGAATAAAGTGGCCTGGGATTCGCCCATTCCAGATGAAGTTTATTCCAAATGGTATGCGTGGTACAGGAGTCTATATGAAATAAATGAAATAAAAATACCAAGGTGCTATGGACTTAGTCTCTTTTGCACTCAGACAGAAGTCGAATTGCATATTTTCGCCGACGCAAGTGAGGTAGCCTATGCAGCTGTAGCCTACTGGAGGATGTGTTACAATGGATATGTCGATGTTGTTTTTATTACAGGAAAGTCAAGATGCGCACCACTAAAGCCGCTTTCAATTCCACGTCTAGAGTTACAGGCTGCAGTACTCGCAGTAAGATTGAAACAATCTATTATATCATGTCATGACGTTAAACCGAAGGAAATCATATTTTGGTCAGATTCCAAAACAGTAATTAAATGGATCCAGTCCGACTGTAGAACATATAAACAGTTTGTTGCCCATCGCATAGCAGAGGTATTAGAATCGTCAGAGGTGGAGCAATGGCGATGGGTGCCTGGCGCTCTGAATCCTGCTGACGATGCCACTAGGCCACAAAATTTTCCTAGCACGTATTTAACGTCAAGTTGGTTGAACGGTCCAGAATTTTTAGCGAAGGAGAAGAAAAATTGGCCGAAACTCCCAGATATTCCCGAATGTAATGAGTGCTTAATAGAAAAAAGATCAAAGTTTGTTTTTGCTATCAACGAGGTTTCGGTAATTCCATTTGAAAGGTATTCTAAGTTTAATAAATTGATAAGAGTGATCAGTTGGCTTCGACGGGCGGTAAATATATTTAAGTCGTATGATGTAGTTAGAGAACAATACGGTCCACAATTAAGCGCTAGCGAAATTGATGACGCAACACATTATTTATGTAAGACTGTTCAAAGAGACGTTTTCTACGAGGAGTATGAGCAGTTAAGTTTGAAAAAGCCTGTATCTAAATCTAGCCCGATTTTTAAACTTACGCCATTTCTGGGCGCAGATGGTTTAATACGTCTATCTGGTCGAATCTATAATGCTACATGTGTTGCCCGTAGTACAAAGGAACCCATTATCTTACCAAAGAAGCATATAATGACGAGGCTTATTGTTCGACAATATCATGAACAGTTTAAACACCAAAATCAGGAATCAATCTGCGCCGCAATAAGATTAAAGTTTTGGATACCTTGTATAAGGCAGCTGGTACGATCCGCCAAAAGAAATTGCCAATTTTGTAAGAATATGTTTGCCGCTCCTAAGCCACCTTTAATGGGACAACACCCAGAAGATAGAGTTACCCCGTATGTGAGAGCATTTACCTATACCGGCATTGATTATATGGGCCCATTTCTCGTATCTATTGGCCGTCGAACGGAAAAGAGATGGGTAGCCATTTTTACCTGTCTTACAACGAGGGCAATTCACTTGGAACTGGCTAAGGATCTGTCTACCGATGCAGTGATACTATGTGTTCGGAATTTTATTAACCGGAGAGGCTTACCTGTGCGAATAAGGAGCGACAGGGGCACTAATTTTGTAGGGGCGAGCAAGGAAAAATTCGCTTTCGATGAGGCAAAACTAATGGACGAGTTCACAGGGCGCGGTATAGAATGGTTGTTTAATACTCCGGCACACCCATCTGCAGGCGGTGCGTGGGAAAGAATGGTGCGGTCGGTTAAGAATGTGCTAGCTATCACGTTAAAGGAAAAGGCTCCCCAAGTAGAGACGCTTATCAGCTTATTGATAGAAGCGGAAAATTTAATAAACTCGCGTCCACTAACACATCTCCCAATCGAAAACTTAGAAGCCGAACCATTGACACCCAACCACTTTTTGATTGGCAGCCCAAATATGTTGCAGACGCCTGCTGTACCCGATAGGGTTTGTTTAAAGAAACAATGGCAAATTCTGCAACAGTTAAAACAAATGTTTTGGAAAAGGTGGGTACAAGAGTATCTCCCAGAGATAACACGTCGCACGAAGTGGCATGAGAAAGTCGAGCCTATCCAGGTTGGTGATGTAGTCATTATCTGCGATGATAATGAAACGCGTGGGCAGTGGAAGCGGGGCATTGTTGAAGAAGTGCATCTTGCATCTGATGGGCAGGTACGCTCGGAAGTGGTGAAAACCACAATCGGCAAATTAAGAAGACCGGCGTCCAAGTTGGCTGTACTTGATGTTGGTAGTGTGTCTCCCTCATCGACACACGAGGGCCGGAATGTTGCGGAATAATTTCTAAGTTTTAAATTCTTATTGTAACCGACATTTTATTTTTTTTTAACTAACATATGTATATATCTTTAATGAACAACTCTGTTAATTTTATATTATTGTGGCATTACTTTATTCACTTAATTTGATAATCAGTAATTATTATAAGTAATCGCTTTACTGCACTGGCTGCATTCAGCGCCATTTTTGAATGAATTTGTGGAAAGGTGCAGAATAAAGTAAGTGGCCATCATTTTATATATTTTTTAATTAAAATTTAATTTTGCTCTGTATTAATAAAACATAGGATAATAAAACACGCCAACACCCCAAAATTACAAATAAAAAGTGCGCAAACTGAAGTCGCGCCATTATGGAAATATAAAAATTGGTTTTATTATTATTCTGCCGCCATAAAAAGTTTAAGTTGCTGCCGCAACAACTTTCGTTGGATTTTGCTCGTCTTTGAAGACCCACACGGTCGATTGTTGTTTCGTTTCGGGCTCATACGCATAGATCCATGATTCGTCACCTCTGACGATCTTATAAACGTCTTTTGAAGCACCGCAATCGTATTTTTGCAACATTTCTTTCACCAATCGACACGAGCCTTTTTTTGAGCGACTTTCAAATTGTGCGGAATCCAACGAGAACAAACCTTTTTTACGGTGTTCATGCAGTATCGAATGTATGCTGGTGGAAGAAATGTCCAAGGATGTCTCTATCTCTCGGTATGTCGCATGTCAATCTTGCATTATGAGTTCTCGCACGGCATCAATGTTCTCTGGCACAACAGCCGTTTTTGGACGACCTTCACGGAATTCGTCTTTGAGCGAGCTTCGGCCACGATTAAATTCATTATACCAATTTTTCACAGTGCTATAGGATGGTGCTTCATCGCCATACAAAGATTTAAGTTCATCAATGCACTCTTGTCGTGATAATCCCCGTCGAAAGTTGTGAAAAATGATGGCACGAAAATGATCACGAGTTAATTCCATTTTTTTCTATATTAATTTTTTCAAGTCACTGTAAACAACTCAAATAATGGTCGTACGTCAAAACGTTTTGAGTACGATTATGCTTAAAAATGACAAACTTTCAAATGGATATGTCAGATTGCACTTGGCAGCACTCAGTGTTGCAAGGCCAGAAATATATATAGCACCCCTCGTACTGTCCACTAAAAACATTTGTTCGATTTTTTTTCAATAAATTAAAATTGGAATTAGTTGCTTAAATATATGAAAATAGAAATAACAAAGGGATTGAACAACTGAGTTATACCCTTTTTGCATTTTTTGTGGTGAAGAGTATAATTAACAAAATATACACAAGTGTGTAACAAATATTTATATGAAAATTACCAACAACATTTGCATAACTATTGTCGAATCCAATAACTTAGTCAACTTATAACAGGTTGTGTTCAATTAAATTCTTCTGCAATAAATACAAATTTTTAATTATTTTCAGTTTAAAGATTTCTGTTAATTGATTAGAATTAATTTGTTTAATTTTGATATTGAAATTTAATTACCCTCGTTAAAAGATTTGCAATAAAAGATTAAACAATTAGAATACGCATACTAGTGCCGTCCTACTCTTTCTTATTTATATTTTAATAATGATTTTTACTAAGATCGATATCATTCCAGTTTAAAGAAAAAGCGCAACTTAATGTTATCGATTTTAATTTTCCATTTAATAAAAACGCCGCTTGAATTTTATCACAAGAGCAAATTGCTTTTGAATACATTTACTAAAATTTATTTTATGAAATTTCATCATGGATAGTGTGAGAGTATTTCATGCCATCTGCCTAACGAATTTTAATACTTCGATTTGTCCCGTCTGTTATCATATTAAAAATCCTCATATAACAGAAAATTCTATTTGCATGAAGTGTGGCACTAAGGATTCATTGTGGTTTTGTATTATTTGTGGCCATGTTGGTTGCGCTCGAGACGATACGGTTCATGCTCTGCACCATTTTGAAGAAACTGAACATCGATATGTTATGGACTTGAAAGTATTTACAGTTTGGGATTATAAGACAAAACAATACCTTCATGAACTAAATGGTAAGAATTTTAATTTATCTTATTAGGTTCTGCATAACTGGATCCAAGAAGAAAATCTATTTAAGTTTTGAATGAAAGAAACCAAAGTGGAGTTTGTTTGACTGGGTGTCCGGGCCCGTTCAAATTTTTAACAAGAGAATATACAGATATTTTTTAAAATATTTCAAAAGCTAAAAAAAAAGTAATTTTTCTATTAACATCTTACATCCTGATAACCCTCCGTCTAGATAAAGACAGCATTCAAAACTATGCCCAAGCGAACGGCGGCAATAGCTGTTCATGCGTCATATGTCAACATAAGCGGAGTCCAAGACTTTTGAAGCAAATCACTTGTATGGAGTGTAATGTGTGTACTCTACGGAATTTGTGGATTTGCTTGTTCTGCAAACATATCGGCTGTTGCAGGCACAATAATAAACACGCTTTTCAACATAATACAAAAACTCAGCATCCTTGTGTGATGCAATTGGAAAATTTTAGTATTTGGGATTATAAGGAAAACAAATATCATCATCGTCAACTGCATGATACTCGGGCTGATAACTCAGACACAAATAAATTTAATAGTCAACTTATTAAAGAGGACTTAGCAAAACATTTAAATCGTTTAGAACGTCAATGGCAGGAGTTTAGTAAATTAACAGAAACCAATCAAAAAATGATAACAATCGAAAAACGTTTGCTAAATTTAACTGATGAGAAGAAGATTTTAGAAGAAAAAGTACAGGAGCATGATATAAAGTAAGAAGAATTATTTATGTTATTAAAAAACATTATTTTATTTACAGTGGCCGACAAAAGTTTACAAACACTTATTTTAACAACTTCAAAAATCTAAAATTAACAAGAAAATGCAAAAAATTTTTTTATTTTTTTCGAAATTATATTATTGAAATAAAAGTTTTAAACTGCATGGACTATGGTGAATTAATGTACCAGGTGGTGGCAGTGGCGAATTTCATTCATTTTCTGCAACGGCGAAAATGCATGAATTTACCACTGCCACCACTTGGCACATGATTTCGCCACGGTACTGACAAAAGCAAGGCGAATAAATATACGAATAAATATTAATGAATTCGCTATTGAGACCACCTAGTATTATTTCGAATGGGCGAAATCATGCACCAGGCGGTGGCAGTGGTTAATTCATTAATTTTCGCCTTTGCAGAAAATGTCAAACTCCATATATAAAAAATCAGCGAATTTTTTTTCGCCATGGAGTTTGACTGACAGGCTAACGGCGAAAATCACCGAATTCGCCACTGCTCCCACCACAAAAGCATGACAAAGTCATGTACCAGATAACAGCAGTGGCTAATTCATTCATTTTTGCTGTTTCTCTAAATGTCAAAATTCATTTATAAAAAAAAATGAAAAAGAGTTTAATATTTCGTGTGACGACGAAAAATAATAAATTTGTTATTACTATCATTTGGTATATGACTTTGATATGAAAAAAAAATTCTACAAATACCTTTTAAATAAACATTTATAATTTATCTTGTAAAACAAAAATTATTACAATAAAAGTTAGGTTGCTAAAATAGGGTTCGTATGTTGACCTTTGTCTGTCACTGTAAATATTTCTCTTTTTATACAGATTAAATGAACTGCTGGCACAAATGGCAAAAAGAAGCGGAAGTTTATCTTCTAAAAATCATTTTACATTAGAAGAAATTGAAATTGTAGACAGTGACATTTTGAGAAATATAAAACCAGATCCAGATAGAGCTACAACTTCCGTAAACAGCTTTTCAACAAGTGTTTGTCTTAAAGATGCAACTATGAGTTTTGATAAATTTAAATTTTTATTCTTATTTATTTTGGGTCTTATTATTCATTATTTTTTTAGGTTATGTTTGCAAATAATCACTCAAACTTTTACAAATTTATTTTAAAGTTTATTCAAATTTTATTAATTAAAAGATATTGAGATTTTGTTGATATTTTTATTATTTATTTAGTTTTTTTTCTTATTAATTCGTGTCAAAAGTATATTTAGTTAACAGTCTATCATTATTAAAATTATTGCTTTAACTGGGCGCTTAGTTCCTTAGTTTCGGGTGAAGCATAAAATGTAATCTTATTTGGGCTGTTGCAGGAAGAAATAAGTGATCCAAAAAGCTGAATTTAATTAAGTCTCTTTTTATTATTTTTAATTTTTTATTCATTTTTATTTAATTTTTTATTTATTTTTAATTAAGACTTTCGTATTCAATAAAAATGTTGTGATTCCTGAACAGCTGTTCTCATTTTTTTTCTAGTTTTCTTAGTTTATTTCAAGCTGTAAGGCAATACTAGGTCAATAAACTACTCACGCGTCATTATCATTGGTTCTCAGGGATCATCAGACCAGAACTTGTTTTATGGCCTTCAAGGTTTTTTTATCCCACTCTAATATTAAATAATGATTATCCCGCAACTAACATGGATTCGATTTATTAATAGTAATTTTATCTCCGATCTTTGATTTTAACGGGTGAAGTGCTAATAAATAATCTCTGGAAGACAGGTGGTCTTACTGCATACTTAGAATGGATATCAGAAAAAAATACAAGGTATATATCGACAGATAGTTTCTGGTGGAGGCTTCTTTTAAAAGATAAATCTGTGAATATATGAATACCCCAAAATATGAACATTTTTTTCTTCCATTGATTACTCTAAAATATGAACTTAGTGCGAAAGCTTTAAAATGTAAACAACTTATTTTTGTATTTTTTAAGGGTTCAATTGGTTCAATTGCATAATTATTTTGGAATTTCGCTAACTGTTTAGCAAATAAATTTGGGGTGAAAAAGTCCACAATATGTGGAATAAAAAAAAAACAGAAATTCTATTATTAAATGTGTCAACAAAACCTTCTGTGGACCTGGAAAAAGGAAGACTGTGCGGCCTTCCGATGGTTTCTGGATATGAGAGACAAAAAGTTTGCTATAAATGGAATTATGTTAAAATAAATTAAAAATACATGCTTTGAAGTTCAATGCCAGCGATGGATGGCTTCAAGACTTCAAAAAGAGATACGGCGTTCTCTTAATTCAAATTTCTGGAGAAAAACTTTCTACACAACCCCACTTAGTGGGTTCTTTCCAAGTGAAGCTAAAAAGTAAAATTGAAAAATTGAGATTGGTTAATGACCAACTTTATAACGCTGAACAATCCGGAATTGTTTTGGGAATTGCTGCCACAAAAGACCTACGTGTCATCATTGGAGAAAACAGCTCTTAGCGCAAAAACTGAAAAGCAGCGGGTAACTTTCTTGTGCTGCGCAAACGCCGCGAAACTCACCAACTAAAACGCTAAAAAGCCTCGCTGTTTTGAGAATTTAAATTGTCCTGTTCAGTATAGGCATTCATTATCTTGTCATCAGCTTGAATGACAGGAGCCATTTTTAAGGATTGTCTTCATCTTTTATTTGTTCCGAAAGTAAAATTTATAAACTTGAGCTAATTACCATCCTACAACTTATTTTGTTTGTTTTTTCGCAAGGTACATTTATTTTACTAGGTAGTATCGTCCGCCCAGCTGGTTTGTAGTTGGACATGTCAAAAGTTGTTTATATTTTCCTACTTTTGTTTACGAATTTCAAAAAACACTAACAACAAGCATATGCAGAACAAAGAGAGCGTTTGTTTTTAGAATAATTCTCTTTTGTTTTATTTTTCTATTTTTGACATTTCCACTCACAAAGCAACAATAAAATGCCATGTTGTTTTTACAAATGTTGTATTTGTTGTAGAACCGCTTTTACCTAGTAAAATAAATGTACCTTGGTTTTTTCGAAAGTACATAAATATGTTTTGAATATATATGTATGTAAAAAAAAAAAATTTTTTTTACACATATAATAAATTGTTATTTTTTAGGGAAAATTAAATGCCATTCATTAAATATGAACAATCTTGCAAAAGTGAACTGGCTTGGTTTTAATTAGTTCATATTATTGCGAGTGTACATAAACTAAAGATTAATTTATTTTCTGATTAAATTCGAAAAAAAGAGTTGTTGATTTCGTGTATTAAATATTTAATGCTGCATCTTTTTAAAGGTATGAATACAAAGTGGACAAGAAAATTCAGCAGTTATGTGGTCACCCTTTTTATTTTACCATTTTTATTGCCGACACAGTAAAACAAAATTTGTTTAAATTCTAAGCGTTAGTCTATAACTGTTTAAAAGATTGGCCAATAACATTAAATTACAACCATTAGGGCACTATATATAGTAATGAACATTCTGTATAATTTTCAAGAGCTTGTCTGTCACGGTTTTAAAGACAGGGCCATGTATTTCATATTACATCAGTTATAGGGGCACCCTTTAATTTCTAATTTCAAGTTTGCTACTTAATATAGCGGTCCTAGCAATAAAGGTTCTGTACAAATTTCAACATTTTTACTAAATAAAAAATATGCAATTTTCGATTTATAAAACTTACATATATTGCTGTTTATCAGCAAAATCTATTTTTTTTTTCAGAAACAAATTTATACAAATTTGGCCATTTATCCTACAGCTCCATAAACTTGATCTATTTTTTATATTCGTCATGGCAGCTGAATAAATATATGTATGTATGTGTTTATGCGTATATTTTCTGTATTATTCATTTTTAACAACTTCATGGGGAAGTGTTCAGGAAATTTAAGCCCACCAATTCGTCAAAAAATTAAGATTACGAAAAAAAAAAACAAACAAAATTCACTTTTCAAAGAATAATTCACGCTTCCCACATAGGAACTACTACCCCATTGTTTAAATTATGAAAAATTCAAAAAATCGATAATTTATAATTTTAATTTATCATTTAAAAGTTCGCTTAAAAATTAAATATTTGTAACAAACTCAAATTTTTTACTTAAAAATTACAAATTATGGAATTTATGTAGAATAGCTTCTTTTAGTGCTTCTTTTTTTATTTTAGCCCGAATTTGACACCTGTCTACATCATAAATAAATATTATTATACCCTTCACCCAAAAAAAAAGTGGAAAAAGTGTATATCTAAGTTTGCCATTCCGTTTGTATTTTCTACAATATCCATTTCTGAAGCGAAGTTGATTAAGCAATGCCCATTCATGTTAGTGTTGAAATCAACTTTGCCAGGGCACTAGATGAGCTAGAGAAAATTTAAATGCACCAATTGATCAGAAATAGTGTTGAAAGAGGTGCTATTAATTAATTAAATCAGCAAGATCAGTCCATCTCCCCCGAGGCAGTGGGCTTAGCACAATGACTGCCTCTAATTTTTCCATGAATAAACTCCATTAAAAAAAAATAATTTATGATACGATTGAAAATTTAAAAAAATATTTGTTTTTTTATTGGTGTCACTACACTAAACTAGATTTACATAAATGGTGAACGTGATTTGGCATAGCCGAATATGGAACTTTTAATTGTTTTGGTCTAATTATTCTTGTTTTCTTTGGAAAACGCCCGCATACATTTGTAAATAATTTTCTTTCTTAACATTTTTTAGAAAATAAAATAAAAATGAACTTAAGCCGAAATTAATGAAATTCATTTGTTTTAATATCAAATAGTTGTACTAATAACTTCATAAAAATAAATTTTTTTCATTTTTTTAAAATCGATCTTTCATTAGTGGCTTTTGAACCTTGACAATTGATAGCGTTCATATTGTCAAAGCTAAATCTGTCAAATTGTCTGCCTTTATTCAATATGTTTTGCCAAATCATCATGGACGAATAAAGCGTTCAACGCCATGGAAACATGATGAAATTATTTCGCTTCCATCAAAAAATCATCTTCGCTGATGAGGCGATACCAATCCACATGCGATCTTAAAAACGATAAATGCATCCATTTGCTGTGGACTTTGGATTGGAGGCAACATAGATCCTTATTTATTTGAGAACGACGTTGATTAACCAAATCTTTTGGCATAAATTGCACGTCACTAAATTTTTATTATTTTTTTAATTAGGACCACCACTCAGGGGCTGACCTCTACTTATGCAATGCATTGTGCCAGAACTAGGAAATTAGGTTGTGAGAAGGGGGATAGAGGGAATAGTGCTTGTAGACATTTGATTTGAATCTTTGCACATTCAAAGTGGCAGGAAAGACCTCTGCTGGGAGTTTATTCAACATACGAACTGTTCGGCTAAAAACGAATTTTCTCTGTAACGTGTAGTGCGATTAACTGGCCAATTGACCACAAAGGAATGCGCTATTGATGCAGAGCGCGTTGCGCGTATGAAATTACGGTTTTCAGGAACGAGTTCCCTGATTTCATAAGAGAACATTCCGTTGTAGTAACAATAAAACAGTGAAACACACCCCACATTGCGTTGATACTCCAGTGAGTCAATAGAGCTTGATACCCTACTGTCACCGATGAGCTTCTCCGCTCTCTCCTGCACGCGTTCGAGTAACTCCAAAATAGACTTTGAAGCACCATCAATCTAACTTTACCTTCTTTAAAGATTTTTAAGTTTAAAAATCGAATAGAAAGATTTAAAATCCGTATTAAATTATGAAGCTTATCTTGTAATTTGTTAAAAATACATTCATTAATAAATATAAATATATAAAAAAAATTTATAAATATGCTTGTGGCTTGTGTGTTGTTGTAGTAGCAGCTAAAAAAAAAATAAAACAAAGAATAAACACTCATCAACCAAGTAACCACAAATTCTTTAAGTATCCGTTGACATAATCATTTTTATTTAATAGAATTTTTAGTGTTTTTTCTTTCGTCGATTTCCTTTGGCTGAACTAGTTGAGGGTGCTTCTGCATCCGGCAACACAACAGTGCCGCCAACAATTTCATCTTTTAAATCAGATTCGGCAATTTTACTTTGAGCGTGCATGTAAAACATTATATCATGCAATTGTTCTTTAATGGAATTTAATTCCAACTCCTTGGCATCTTTGTAATCTTTATATTGTTGTTCCAGCTGTTTGTATTTAATATTCCAAGAATTTTGATTATTTTGTAAAGCCCGTGATATTTCCTGTTCTTCTACCAGCTGCTTTTGTAGTTCTTTAAGTCTGCAAAATTAATAGAAAAAATATAAGAAATTTTAAATGTTTTTTTTTATGAGGAAAAATGTTACTTTGTATTGTTCTGTTGTAATTTTCTTTCTACTGCTTGTTTTTCTTTTGTTAAAGTTTGTATACGTTGTTCCATCGATTCCATTTTTGCCTTTGATTCGTCTGTGTGACTGCGAAAATCTCGCCATTCTTGTTCCAAACGTTCCATACGCTCTTCATAATATTTTCTCTGTGTATCCAATTGAGATGTTAGTAAATATGTAAATTCTAATTGCATTGAATCAATTTTTTCTTCGCCTTCATCGTTGGGTGCCTGTGTGGCCACCAATTTACCATCGGTTTTATTTTGAAATAGACGATGTACAAAATTATCGCCTGCATAGTCCCAAACACTTGAAGTGCCCAGCTGCATAGCGAAAGTATGATTGGTGGCACGATAGTGTGCCGCAGCATGAGCACCTTGATAACGGCCACAGCCAACATGTCCACAAATTAAACAGATCCATAAGGAGTCGGTGCCTTCACATTCCATGCAAACGGAATTTTCCATTAGTTCGGGCGTTTGTACGTGACGACAAACGGGACACGTGGAATCGCCCCATTTAATAAGACAATTGGCATGAAACGCATGATTACAAAGTATGGTTAGCACGCCGTCAACACTTTCATCCATACGTTCCAGACAAACTGCAAAAAATTGCAAAATTTTCTCTTAATTTTTTTAAACTTTTTATAAACAAATACAAATATGAAAGATTTTCACTTCATAGTTCAAGTGAAGAAAATGCCAATTTATTTTTAATAAATAAACATCATACCTGGACATGTTGGCAGCTCTGTGTGACCCATGGGTGGTACACCATCTTCGCCTCTTTCGATTTCGGAAACCCAAACTGCATGACAAAGAGATTCGGGTTCTAATGTATTGTAGGCCGCGCCATTATAAGTTTGATAAAATTCTAAGGCAGCTGCATTAGAACGAAATCTGTAAACAAAATACAATTTAAACACATTTATTAAATCCGAAATTTTAGGAGTTTTTTTTAATGTTCACTTAGTTTGCAACGTAGAATGCTAGTGACGGATGTAGCCATCCAGCGAATGCTGCATTACATTCTACGTATGTGAAATTTTTCCTTTTTTAATGACCACAATTTGTAAACAAATTTCCTTTTTAAATAAATTTAGAAATTAAGCTATGTGCCATCTTAAGCCGAATAAGGATTATACATTCGTTATAATAAAAAATGGTAACAATTTTAAAATATAATTTAATGAAGTTTTAGCAATTTCTCATTCTCAATGGATTGCTGCTGTTATTTTATCAGTGGTTTTTATGATTTGTGGATAACAGTCTCATGGTGTCATTTGGAAAAATTATACAACTTTGGTTGGTCTTAGCTATAGATCAATAAAGTATTAAGATATCGGGGCAAGGCAAATGCACCTATCAATAGGGCTTCGGTGACAGGCGAAACAGTGATTTTACGCGCCATAATGCTGTATTCTTTAAACAGTCGCGGTCAACAAAAGGTGAAAAAATCACTTATCACTGTCATTTGTATTTAGAAATGGGTTTTTGATAGATCATCCGATGGTTAGGGCGAATAGGCAGGATGGAATACCATTAAGAATGGTCTCGTTACAAGCTCATTACATTGTCTGTTAGGTAATACTTAAAATTATTTTTAATACTTTTCATTACTTTTGTTTAAATAACTATACTTACTCTAAAAGAACCATAAATTGATTGGGGCAACCATCTCTTACTATGCGGATGTGTTGTATTTCTGAATGACAAGGAGCCACAAAACTTAAAAGATCATGACAGCTTAAACTGGCTGGTACAGCCAAGAGGCAAAGTTGATTCGAAGGAGCCTCTTTAATTTCCTTGCGCTCACTAAAGATAATTAGAAAATGTTACAATGAAAACCAAAATTGCTTAGGCGTTTGGTAACAAAAACTAACTTTTTCTTGTACAAATGTATAATGCCATTGGTCACTTCTACGCTGGGGTTGCCCGAAAAGAAACCAATTTCTTTTGGAAATTCTGATGCACATTGTCCCTCTTCTAATGGTGTAGTTTCACGGCTGCTACTCGAAGTTGGCAGTTCCCTTTGCCTTTTCTCCGAGAAAATTTTCTTGTCATTTTTAGCACAACTCATATCTATAGAGTCACTTTCCTCTGACCACAATTTGTTTGTGTATGTTTCTATAGTTATTTGTGATGATTGGCGCAGCCCACGATCACGTTCTCGTTCCTTTTGCACTCGCGGATTATAAGGATGTTCGGAAGAGACTGCACCAGCGTTTCCTGAAAATTCTGTGTCATATTGAAATTGCTTTTAGATTTCACTAAACCATAATAATTACAATACATACCAAACTCCTCACTTGTTGGTGAATCGATTTCGATTTTAATCACACAAACCGATATATTTTGTAGCATCACATTGATATTTGATTAGAATTTTTTATGTTGACATAGTTCTTGTTTTAATAGATGAAATTTTTACTCAGTCTTCTTTCTTTTTTCTTTGCACAACCACAAAAGTAAAGTACAACAAAGAAACCCAAACCCGCTTTGTAGGATTCGACGACAAGAAATTTTTATTAAACTTTTATTGTTTGTAGAATTGTAAAATGTCAAAACAATGTTAGCAAAACAGCAAATGCAAAATAAACAGACGCAGGGATGTAAATAAACGTAGTCTTAGTACTTTTAGATTGTGTAATCATTTGGGTACAGTGTTCTACATAGCACCAGATGTCACTTTGTTGATAATAAAAACTACGAAATTCGTCTTATAATAATAATTTCTGGGAAATAAAACGCTTTTAAATTTTAAAGTGGAATTGCTTATCTAAAAAAATAAAAAATATTAAAATTAAATGTTAAAATTAAATATTTTATTCAATAATTATATTTTTCTAAATATTTACTTATTATTTATTAAGATTGACTTAATACCTCCGGGCAAGCAAGAAGTGGTCCCAACATATGTAGGTGGCCGATTCAGTAAATACATTTTTCTAAAGTATTAGAATCTGTGTAAACAAACACTGAGCGAAATTTCACAGCAGTTGAATTGTTTTAATTTTTTTCTTTGCAATTTTGTTAAGATTTTGTAATGTTTCCTGTTTTGTGTGCAGCAGATTGCCACATTAAAGTTAAATTCTTAAGATTAAGTGCCGATTTCACTTAATGCGAATGATATTTTTTTTCGCATATTTATATTATGTGAAATCGGCCAAATCGAGTGGAATCTAAAGAAGTTAGAAAAAACCGATTGAAATGATTAAAACGGAATTTTTGACCTAATTTTTAGATCGATTTAGTTTTGTGCATTTTTATTAATTATGAAGAATTTTAGAAATTTGGTCATACTTCTTGGTAAATAAAATTTTTGAAAATAACTTTTTGTGAAACTGGGATTTTAAAGTAATGTTTCGATCGCTAAAAAATTTGTTTTTTTTTGCAAAATTTAAAACTTTACGCAAACTTGATTTTTTGGTGAAATTTCATTTTATGGGCGAATTTTTGATTTTTTCCGATGAATTTCAAATGTTTAAATTGGAATAGATTTTTTGGTACAATTTTTTTACCTTAATTTTTTATGAAATGTTTACTTTAAATAAGATTGAGAGAATTAAAAAAAAAATAATTTTTGTATACAAAAAATTGGAACGAATTTTTGGCTGCAAATATTTGTCGCCAAAAGTAAAACGTATTTGGGTTTATAAAAATGCACACAATTGTGACATCGGTTAAAGTGCGCGTTAAGCGGTGAACTATCCTCACATAAAATGTTCGAATGCATTAAAAAAAAAATAAAAATCGAGATATTTAAAAACAAATAAACGCACTCAACTTTGCGAGGGGTAACAAAAAAAATTTTTTTTTTCAATTCAGATGTTATTTTATTTTAAATTAGAAGCAACAAACTGTCTTATAGTGGGAAATTTGCCAAAACAAATAATGAAAGCGTGCCCTAACGCTGCCATAAGGTTTTTGTTTACACAAATGCATTTCTAACATAATTGTCCTTCCAAAGATATTTTTTCTTCCTCAATATTTGTTTTCTTGTACAAATATTTTTACAGAATGCATAGGTTAGGTTAGGTCAGGCAGGCGGCCGTGTTGCCACATCCCGCTTGGGTCCATTGATTGATCCCTTTGTGTTACCTGCTGTAAGAAGGGAGAGGTAAGAAGAAATAGAGAGAGAAGATTAAAATAGAAATTAGGGATGAAGAGATGAAAAGGCAGAAAGAGAAGAAAGAACCGCAGGTCCGAGAATACGGAAAATGCCCGAGAAACAGAATGCAAAGAAGAATCCGCTAAGTGAGTCCAGTCGACCAAAGTATGCGCTCATCCCCTGAATGAGTCACGGTGTCTGGTTGTGGGCCGGTAAACCACCCACTGTACCTTAAAAAGGAGCTAATCCTGCCTGGTGTCCCCACAGGTGACGTAAATTGACTTATATGCGCATATCTTTTGAACCGTTATAGACAAACGCATGAAAATTAGACAGGATGTCGATTAGTGTGGTCGTAATAGTAACAAGTATAAACATTCAAAATTTTAAATTAAAGGGTATCCCAATAGTTGATGTATCTGGCCAATCTTTTAAAACGTCACAAACATCAGCTGAAACTTACAAAGAACTTATTTTGTTAACAATAAGTATAAAATTTGAATTTAATAATTAAAGGGTGTTCCCATATTTCAAGTAAATTGACCTTTATGGCCCTGTTGTTTAAACCGTTGTATTCAAGCACTTGAAAATTAAACAAAATGTCCACTTCTTTGTCTAGTATGTGAAGAAGTATAAATATTTAAAATTATAAATTATAGAGTGGTACAATAGTTGCTGTTATTTAATGTATATGACCAAACTATTGAACAATTGTAGGCAGTTGATTGAAATTTGCACAAAACCTTAATTGATAATTCAGCTATAACAAGTAGCAAACTTGAAATTAGAAGTTAAAGGGTGTCCCTATAACAGATATAAATTGACCTATATGGCGCTATATTCGAATCCGTGACAGACAAACTCTTGAAAATTTCATAGAATGTCCATGACTGTATCAAGTATAATAACAAGTATTAATATTTAAAATTAGAAATTAAAGGGTGCCCCTAAAGGTTGTACTTTGATATATATGTCCAATCTTTTGAACAGTTATAGACTAACGCTTAGAATTTAGACAAATTTTGTTTTAGTGTGTCAGCAATAAAAAGTGTAAAAAATGAAGGGTGGCCACATAACGGCTGAATTTTCTTGCCTACTTTGCATTCATATTTTGTTTTACGACACATAAAAAATCCTGACGCAATCTTTCTCGAATATCATAGAATATAATTAGTGTATAATTACCGTCCTAAAGAAATATGACTTTAAGTTTGTCTGTTTTGTAGCCGTTTTTTTTTTTCTTGCAAGAATTATTGTTGGTACAATTTTTATGTACAATTATAATTTTATTTAAAAACAGTGAAGTTTAGAATAATGAAGTCTAGATGTAAATATTTTTCACTTAAATCAAAACAAGAATGTTTATTAAAACTAACTGCAAAAATATTTTTATACATGAATCGCTTGAATATTATACATAAATGCGTTTAAAAATTGCCAAATAATTAAAAGAAAATTTTAAACATTTTATTACATATTTTTTCTTTTTGGTTACTTAAAGTATTATTTTCAATTGATTAATTCACAAAACCTCTTGTATCCGTGTATACTGTGTATTGTTAAATTAAAATACAATAGTGTATGCTTGTTGTTAGAAATTTTCATATAAAATTTCAATACACCAATTCACTTTTATTTTGCATGTAATCGTGTTATCAACTACATGTGAATTCCATACCAAGAATCAACCATTAGCATATCAAAAGTATACTTTTCGCATAAAAAATTTAAAATTTTGCTTTTTTCAGTCCTATTGTCCATATTACTTCCTGAAAACCTATTTTTGAGTACTTACTTTCTTCTTCTTATTTGCTTTTTGACGTTTAATATACAAAATAAGTTGATACAATAATACACTGCGTGTTCACAGGCATAAAAATAGAAAGTGTATTCAATACAAAATACACCAAACAAGATTTTGTGAATTAAGCAAATGTTTTCTTGCGGTTATCAGTTTGCTGGCTTTTTGTGGTCTTTATTTTATACATTTTTGCATTCAAGTACATTTACTTTAAAAATGTTACTATTTAATGGTCATATCGTAGAGTTTTTAAGTCTTATATATCATTCCCAAAGCATTCATTACTTTTTTGCATTTGGGAGAATAATTTTGAAAATGTCTGTTTTACTCTCTCGTTGCTAGTTTTTCTTGGTAAAGTTACTGAACAGACCTAATGTAAATTTCTTTTAGGTCACTGATAATAGCACAGAAGTAATTTATTTCAAAAGAGAATTTCTCAAAATTGGTAAATGTAATAAAACTAAACGTTTTTATACCGCGTTTTGCCAAAAACAATATTTTTGAATGTCATCACACAGTTTTCTAAGGAAATATTCTCTAGATAAAAAGGTTATACTTATAAGTCATTGAAAATTTAATTCCAACAATGTATTTTTTTTTTGCACATTTCCTTTATGGCTACGTCTTTGAAAGTCTAAGTACTAGAGAAAATTATAAGTAACGCCCCTCCTAGAATCAGGACAATCAAATATTTTTTAAAATTTCTCAGCTACTTTGAAGTTATTATGAAATTTGTGATGGAATTTTTTGCATCCCTGCAAATGTATCAAATAGAGCAGAAGTATTGTAAAATTGCATTTTTAAGATTTTTTAAAACAATTTTGGAAATTGTAAGATTTGTATTGTAAAAGCTATGGTGCAGTTATGTACTAAAACAAATGCAGTAGCTGCTATTAACATTTAAAATACAACAAAACAGTAACGAGGCCATTTCTGTACATGAAATATTTTTTTTTTTAATTGTGATGTTAATGTAGATAGTAATCGATATGGAATACAAAACACATATTTTTGGAATTTGTGTCTGTCTGTTTTTGTTCGCATCATGTAAAAACTGCTGAATTGATTTGAATGAAATTTTGTGTGGAGGTCCCTTAGTACCTTTGTTAAAATATAGTATACTTTTCATTTCATATAAATATGCCATTTTGTAGAGAAGCTAGAGATATTGATGTGAAGTCACCTAATTTTATCGGTACTAAAACAATTGTTAGTACATTTAATTTTCGTAGATGGAAAGTTTTTAACACTGTTTACAGAAATCGACAAAAAATGTTTAAAAACACATTTTAATAAATTCTAATTTTAAGTAAATTAAAAATGACACGCGGACGAAGTCGTGGGAACTGCTAGTTTAAAATAATTTTTTTTTTAAACCAGAAATTTCTAGCATAGAAACGTTTTATTTTTGTTATAAAAAAAGTTAATTGAAGACTGAATTTTAAAACTTTTCTAACTTCTCGTTTATCAACTTCTCAAACGATATCAAATAATTTAACAACTTAAAAATAAGTGACACTTGTATAAAAAAAGCTAAACTTTTAACTAAGAATATCAACAACTTCTTGTTTATTCCTCTACGTATGCGAATAAGTTTAAACATTTTATATTATCTTCAGCTTGTTAAAGAAATTTACTTTTTGCAATAAAAGTTTGTTAGAAAATTTTCAAAGAAATCTTATTTAACAGTCTTTAACTTCAAAACAAATTTAAAGAAAACTTTGCAAACATCTTGAAATACTAAAGAGAATGTGAATTTTTCCTTTAACAATTTTCAAGCATTTAGCACTTAAAGATTTTCTCATATTAATGTATGTGTGTGTGTGTCTTTTTACCTATTCCCACAAAAAAAGTGAAAAAATAAACATCTTCACCTGTTTGAAAGTTTGAAAGTCAATATGAGTTGTTCTTCTATTGTCAATGTTAACAAAGAAGACACATTTCGTATATAAAAATAAATCAATGTGTTAAACACATACACACACTTCTATGGAAACTTACATAAATACTTATACAGTACGCAAAGAAATTCAAAAAATGTGCAACGATACTTTAGAAACCACTTGAGACCTGAATGAAGTACAAGAGATTTGAAATGCAAACAAGCAAAAAACAACATTGAGCACTTAATACAAGAGATGTCATTCAATGTTTTTGAATGCCCTCTTACACCTGCATGCATACATACACACGTACTTACTTTTCAGGAATGGTAAATAAATATTTGTGTGTCCGTCTGTTCGTAATCGGTTTAAAATCAGTTTAGCCACCTCCCCAGATGAGCTAGGGAAAATTTGTAACCATTATTCTCTCAGAAATAGTTTCGAAAGAGGTGCTTTTAAAATTTAACATCATCGGTCTATGAATGGTGGAGATATGTTCCGCTTACGCTTTCTTTCTTAAAATTTAACAGTGCTTTATTGTATTGAAAATCAAAGTTTCAGAAAGAAAAACTATGAAATACCAGGTCATTGGACCTGATAGACCAAAATAGATTTTTATGTACCAAAATATCACCAGAAATATTAAACTGTGCTAAAAAATTGTTTTTGCAACCGAATGTATAAAAAAATCTCTGGATTAGCAAATAATGGGAATTTTACTAAACAAATAAAATTTCACTCAAATATCTCACAAAAATAATAAAATTTTTTCAACAAAATAAACTGTAAAGGAAACAAAAGTGCTATAATCGGCTATGCCGAAACTTATATACTCTTCACCATATACAGTTTGTAAAAAAAATCTTTGCACAGAAAAAAAAAACAAGCATTTAAACAAAAAAGAAACATTTAGATACTGTTTTTTAATTGCACACATCCTATTACGGTACCTGTTTGAGA
The DNA here is from genome assembly GCA_937654795.1 of Cistogaster globosa. NCBI lineage: Eukaryota > Metazoa > Arthropoda > Insecta > Diptera > Tachinidae > Cistogaster > Cistogaster globosa. The sequence continues at coordinate 134,544,695 of OW569403.1, read as the reverse complement.
CTATAAGGCGCCAATACTTTTCAAATGGACATACACATTTTAACAACAACAAAAGAGTACTAATCAAAACGCGGCTTGAAAATGATGTCTTTACATCGAAAGCGCTCGCCAATTGTACCAAATAAACAGCCAGCGACGACGGTCTTTACCGAAAGGTATGAAAACAATACAACAAAAGATGTTTGCTTAGTACAAAAAGTGTAAAAAAAATCTGGGCATATTAAATGAAGGCAATTGAAAAGAGATAAAAAATGCCGCTATTTGCAAAATTGTTGTGCATTTGGGTTTTTTATAAATGGAATGGAATGTAAAAGAGGTAAACAAAGGTTTAGTAATAAAGTGATCGTTCTTAATGCAACAAATGACCGCGTATTTTTATACAAAAAATGAAAATCAGAACTGTATATACGAGTAATATCATGTCTTGTGCTGAAAAAGAAGTACGACTAGACTTAAAAAGATCCACAGGTAGGCCGAAAAAGTCGAAAGAAAAATAATTAGAACTCTTTATGATAACCCCCATTCCAGCACGAGAAAATTAGGTCTTCAAGTAGAAAAAGATTTTGGGTTACATGTTTCTTATGCCACTATTAGAAATATTCTTTAAAAGCACAAATATTTGTCAAGAGTGGCGAGGAAGAAGCCCCTTCTCTCTGCTTAAAATATTAAAAAAAAGAGACTAAGAATTGCCACCGAGTATGTTTCACTTTCTCCAACGTACTGGGACGATGTTACTTTTTCAAATGAAACAAAAATTATGCACAGCTCTAGAAAATAAAAATCTTATTTCTACAGTAAAGTTTTGAAAACTGTCCGTAATGGTACGGGGCTGTATATCCAGCAAAGGAGTTGGTGTAATCAGGATTATGGATGAAATAATGACTAAAGAAGTATATTTTAATATTTTAAAAAACGAAATGACCGCCAGCGTAAAAAATTTGGTTTTATAGATCCGGATAAGCTGAATAAATTAAAATACAAATACTATTAAGATAATGTTCCCAAACATAAGTCTGTTAACTATACAACTGTTTTAAAGTTATTGATACTCCTGCCCAAAGTCCGGATGTAAGCCCTATCGAAAATTTGTGGGTTCATCTAATGACAAAGGTAGGAAAAAGATCGCCAACGAACAAAAACGATTTGATACGGTTCACTAAAGTAGAGTGGGAAAAAATATCGTTAGAATATAATATTCCGAAGCTAATTCAATCGATGGGAAGACGTCGTCTGCAAGCGGTAATGGATGCTCGAGGTGGACACAGAAAATATAAGAAAAAAACATTTTAAAATTTACATCAGACTGAAAGTTTTATCAAGCGTGCAAACATTTTTTTTTATAGTAGAGAAATTGAACTATTTTTAATTTTTAATATTCTGTAATAAAATTTTTTCATTAGGTCTGTTTCTTTACTTTTTGGGTAAAGTTCGTGAAAATGAGAGCAAGTCTAATATTCTCTCATAAAGAGGCAAAATTGTATGAATGTACGGGAACGCAAAATATAATTTTTAAACACAAAATAAAAAGTCAAAGTGTTTTGACTGTTTTAATAAATTAAAATCAATTTAAAAAAATAATAAAAAATCCAAAGAGAAACAGTCTTTAGAAATTTGTTGCGTTTATCAGCTCGCAAAGAAGCATATGTGGAATATAATTCTCTCGATAAGCGGAAGCGTTGTTTCACTTCTTTGCTAGTATATGATATAACAATTCACACAAATAATTTGGAATGCTGTTCCTCTTTTGTCATTTTCCAACAAAAAAATCAAAAAAGATCCAACAAAAGTGATTCTTCTTAGTCGGAATCGTGTTCAATTTGTTCCAGGATGTCGTCACAATCACTAGAATCACTCTAACATATCTGCTACAATGTTTTTTAACTCGTCTTTATTTGCTATTTCAAATTTTCTTCTATATTAGAATACCTTTTTTAATTTTTTTTTAATATTGATAATGACTTTTTTATTTGTTTTTATTTTGTTTACGTGTCACAGTTGTTTCTCAAATATAAATAACTTGCACGAAGAAAAAGTTTGAGCAGATTCTTGCAAGAAGAAGAAAAACTTTATTCTCTTAAAAATGCTCTCATTTGCCCAATTTTTAAGTACGGGAACGCTTATCGTGCAAATTGGGATCCCACGGGATCCCAAAGTAGAGTAAAGAAACAGACCTATTGTTATAAAAGTTTTTCATATATTATATTAGCAAAACATATGTTTATAAAATTCTGTTCGAAAAAAATTAAAAAATTTATTTTTATCTTTTTTTTTCTGGTGACAGAGTATTAAAAAATAAGAAAAATAGAATTAAGAACTTAATACAATTTTACATAAAAATGTCATCGGCTCTTAATAGGTTAAGCATTTAAAAAAAAATATATTATTTTCTAAAATATCTCTTCAAAAGCTTTTAAATAATACCTATGTTGGCCATATTAAAAATCGAACTTTTTTATAAAAAATTCAGAGGCCCATAACTCGAAAAATATCGGCGAGCGCTTTTTTTACTTGATGATTTTTTCTTATTTTTTTAATTCTCTATTAACCCGTATATATGTTTTTGTTTTGTTTTTTTTTTTTAAATGGAGTAACTTCATTGTTCCAAATAAGGTGAAAAAAATAGAGGCAGGCGTGGTGTTTTGCCCACTGCTATGAAGGACATAGACCGATCTGGCAGATTTGCAATGCCAATATTTTTGAAACTATGTCTGTTCGATTGGCCTTTTTAAATTTTCTTTAAACCATCTAGTGCCTTGGCAAAGTTGATTTCAAAACTAACACGAACGGACAGACGGACATCGCTCAATCGACTTCGCTATGTATAAGGACTCAGAATATATGTACTTTAAGGGGTCGGAAATGGATATTGTAAAAATTACAAACAAAGGGAATAAAAATTGTAAATTTCATTTAAATAATTTTAAAGTTTTCCAACTTCTAGTGGGCACACGAAGCAGGCGACACCAAAGTGACAAATGATCAACTCAAATTCACCTCTGATATCTTCATTATATCGAAGATATAAATAATTCGCAAAAATCTGCTTTTTAAAAAAATAAATTAAAATAAATAAAATTGTATTGTACCAATTATCAAGATAATTAAATAATCGACCATAGATAGACAATAAATCTTTTCTGCCGATCTGGAGCGGTAACGTTTTTTATTGTTCCCTAATTGTGAAATTAAGGTGAGTACCTGAACATAGTATAACAGGCCTCTAGTGCTTGAGATAAACGAAAGGAAAGGGAATTTGATTGGACATTTTCTACGGAATATCTGGCTACAGTATTAAATACTTTAACCGGGATGCCAGACCATCCGGGAAATTTCTTAATATTTGAAGTAAATATTTTTTCAAATACATATATTTCTGCCACAAAGGATCGATTCAAAAAAACATTTCATATAAAAATTTATACTTAAATTTCATTTGCATAAACTTATATTTCACTAAAGTGTAAATGTGTTAAATGTAACGAAATTTGGAATTATGATAATCATGAAAGTTAAAGTGAAACAAAGGTTTGGCATAACTGTTCTTTCCTTTCATTTCACTTTAACAAATGCATTTACAATGAGTATTAAAAAAAATCTTGCTAAATGAATACCTATGAATGAATTGTATGCATGCATATGCATGCTTATATGCATGAATATGTAAAAGCAGCAGCACCAGCAGGACTTACCATAACAATGTAAGCAGCAGTAGAAACAACTAGTCAAGTAAATCAAATAACAATGACTGAATGAAAAACATGATTATGTATAAAATAATGTTATATATACCACACACCAACTAACACGCTTTCTCACTGCAAACACTTTGTATTACGGCATATAAAAAAATCCCTATCACTCTTTTCTCTTTTTGACGTTAAAGTTTATTTTATTTTCAATTTTTTTAATATTTTACATTTGGCGATGTAAAATAAAAAAAAACCGTTACACAATTACATTAAACTATTTGTGTCAGAGTGAGTGATTGGATGTATGTATGTATGTGTGTGAATGAGTGTGTATAAAGGAAAATCCCTGCAATGGAATGGCATATAATCAAAGCATATCAAAGTAAAAGTGCTTTGTTACTAAATTACACTTTGATTATTACGAATCAGGGATGGTTAAGTTGATATGTTTTAAAATTTTTCCTGAAAACTTTTAAAGTCTTTTATCTTTTCAAAATTTTTTTAGGAACAGTTTTAATATTTAAGATTGGATTTAAATTATTTTGAAACTTGAGGCAGCTGGGGATTCGAATCTGGCCATCAACATTATAAGTCTCTTTTTAACTTCCTGCGTTGGGATCTGACACAATTTTTCCTACCGGCGAAACTTCCTCTTGGCATAGACTACAATTTTATTATCTATGATTATAATCGTGACCGAATGGTATTTAAAGTTTTCATGACCCGTCACTAATCCTCGACTCTTTTTAAGCAACTTTCTGGAATTTCTGCGCTAGGGTTACTACATAAAAAAGGCCCTAAAAGTTCAACAAATCAACCCATTTCTAGTTATTCTTGACCATCTTCCCCAAGCTTCCCTACTGGCCTTTTCCTTTTCTCTTCTTGTAATGCTTCCTTCTCAGTTCCTTTCATACTCTCAAGATAATGAATGAAAAATGTTCAACCACATAAAGATCAGCATGTATCCAGAGTTAATTAAGGCAGTCTTCTTGCAAAGTAGACTATTACCGGCTATCAGTGCGGAAAGATATTTTGACAGTTCTGAAGGCGTTTGCTATTATTAAGTGTAATGCAAACTCTCTGGCGTAATTATTAAACTTGAAATAAGTTTCATGATCCGCTTCAACTGCTAATATTGAAAATTTGTAATATCCAATAAGCGGTCGTAATCAGTTCTCTGACTTGAGTCGGATTGCAGGGGATAACTTTAATAAGAAATCGAATTCCATAGAATTCTTCAATTTCTTCTAAAGTTAAGATATCATCAATATTAAAAATTCATCTATGGCAGTTGACACAATTTTAAAAACTCGTTTAATAATCCTAATATGAAGAGAGGAATTTGTGTTTGTATAGAAAGCGTTATACGTATGAATGTATAAAAATAAATATTAATCATACGCAGTGTAATGTTTGTTGATTTCAGTTTAATGGATTCTCCTTATTTTGCGTATTCTTTCAAGCTTTTTTTTTTAATTATGAACATTTAACTTTTTTATTGTTTTTTCTTCTTTATAAACATACTTACATTTGTACATGCGACTGGTCCTTAAAATTACCGCTTGGATGCCATAATATATAATTCGGTTTAACCAAATGCTTCCAAGAATTTTTTCAGAGATGACATTTTTCTAATATCAAGTCCTTTAGATCTTTGTATTTGCCACTGCCTTCGAATTCTTCTCTTTTCACTTAATAGACGTTCAAAGTACACAGAATAAGTTTTATCGTACCAAAAACGCCTTTGAGCTTGAGTTGCATGTTTAGCGGAAAGTTTCAATTTTTTTTTATCAAAATCAGCAATAGAGAGATATAAATCTTCTGGAATTCTAGGCGGTATGTTTTCCGTGCAGTGGGTGCTAAAGTATATTTTGTGTTTTAACCAGTTAGAGCTGCTGTAGTCAAAGTGGTAAACACGTTGACTACAAACCTGGTTGCCCAGGGTTCAACCCCTGCGGCAATCAAAATTAAAAAAAAGGTTTTTTCTGTTTAATGGTATAAATACATATTTAGAATGAACATTAAAAACGTGCAGCCTCCTTCGTTGGTACTTCTTTATAACATATTCGCCGGCGAAGTAAAATAACTATCTTTCTCCTTTCACCACCTGTCTTATCTCTCATCTATCCCTTTCCCAAAGAAAGTAGCACGGTTACGAAAAATAACTAAATAGGTTTTAATGCCTGAAGTGCTACTTCTCTTTAAAAACAAATTGATAAAAGTGTCTTCCGTCCATAAAAATCCAGTTGATGCATTAAGTCATTGTGAGTTCCATAAATTTATGATAGCGGGTGTATGGTCTGAAGATAATTCCGGTATGGCTTCAGTTTTTATCACATCATTAATGAAATTAAAAAATTAAAAAATCAATATAACACGACCTCCTAGAGTAGTGGAGCCATAAATTTTCATAGAAAAATCTTCATTAATAAAAAAAAATCTTAATTAAAAAAATTTAAAAATTCTTATTCTTTTTACTTTTGAAAATATTGTTTCAACATTTGCAAATGACCAAGGGAGGCATATCAATTTTTTTTTTGCAAACTTCGACAAAGTTGAAAACATTAACTCATTATCAGCTATAAAAATATTTGTAACATTTTCTTAATTCTTAAAATATTTATAAAGTTCATGTGGCTGATTTCCCTAAATTCGTCATCTAAATTTTGTATCTTATTGTCTTTAATTAAGTTTGGAAAAAGTTTTATTGGAGTTACTAGTGAAAAAAATTTTTTATTTATATCGTTTTAAGGGTCAATATAAGAAAACTTTTAAAAAGTCGTTAAAGTCAAATCATTTTGTTTTTTGTTTATAGACCTCAATTACAAGGCAAAACAATTATCAATGAATTCATTTAATTTCGTGGCATTAAACTTTGTATAAAAATAAAATTTGTTGTAATTAATACTGTAATAATTTACAACAAAATGGTTTCACATAGGTAAATATGTTTAATAAATTTTAACAAGAAACTGCAATCCTAGTTGTCAAACAACAAAACAACAAAAAAAATCTCAATTTTGGAAAAAAGATCTTCAAATCTTATTTGAATCAAAAAATCTTTAAAATTTAGGAAAAATCTTCACTCTGGCATCGCCAGCTTCTACAAAGCAGGGTCCTACTGACTTGTAAAAATCGCACTAAACATAATGAGGCATGTTCTGAATTCCACACGAAATTTTCACTTTGTATTTTTCAAGGCATTGTTTTTGTAAAAAATAATTTTATAGCAACAATGCTTTGGAATATGAAAAGTGAAAATTTCGTGTGGAATTCAGAACATGCCTGAATATTATTGTTTTCTTTGCAAGATTTCAGATTGTTTATTTAAAATTTTAATTAAACATTCCGTCCATGTGATGCTGCTTATTACCGACCAGAATTATTAAATTTTTTTCAGATATTGAATCAGATAGTGTTTAAATTAAAATGCACAATAACATTCGAACTGGCAACTCTTAATAAAATCTAACATACTTTCAGGCGTATGAAAAAATATAGTTTATATGCAGAAGTCACTAACAGTCGAAGCTGTTTGCATTTTTTTTATAAATTTGAGCCTTTATGTCATAGACAATGCAGATTATGTTGCGGCTAGAAGCTGGTAAGATACAAAAGTTTGTCATCAAGTCAATGATTGTTTATTCACGTTTTTGCTATTTGAAACTATTAACATCTGCAGCTGAAATTTATCACAAAAACATTTTTAAAGGAATAATTTAGCTTTTTTTATTATTTAGTTTTTTTTTTATGGAGATTTAATATTTTTCCCTAAATTTTTCAACTATATTCTTTTATTATATACAATTAAATATGTTTTATATGTGGTCGTTAAATAATATTTAAATAAAAACTAAATCTTTGTAACTGACTACAGATAAAAGAAAAAATAATATATTTTTTATATTCAGCAAAAACTACGCATTTAGTAAAAACAAGCTCTAATCACACACGAACAAATGCAGCGAAATCTGCTCACAGTAAAAAAATGCACATTCTTATATGAACGTATCCTCTTAGGTGAGGATGTAAACAGACCTCTTACCACAATAGCAACAAGAACATCAACTAGCATAAGAGCAAAAGTAAAAACTTTACCTTGAATAATAAAAAGAAATAAATCCCAATGAAACGAGGACCACAAATCATGGTTAACTTTAATGATTTATAAGGGAAAATATAAATATTAATGTTCATTTAAGGTGCCCTGTAGTTCTTAAGACTTGTATTAGGACTTGTATTTCTTAGTTGATTATGCGATTTATATTTACTTATAAAACGACTGGCCAATTATTTAACTACAGTCCTGAATAATATAAATATTTATGTAGGAGGGAGAGCTGCAATAAGTCAACTGATACGAGAAGTTTTTCGGCCCAAAAAAATATTTCCAAACTTTTTTTTAAAAATAGCATTTTATTAAATTTTGTATGAAAATCAGTCTTCTAATTTGTTTTTAAAGTTATTGTTTAATGCTTGTTTGTCATTCCTTGAAATTGTTCAAAATAATTTGGGTACTTTATTGAAAGGCGAATCACATAAAGAAATCAAAAAATTGTGTTGATAGTGTCGAGGTGTTTTAGAATGTTTGCTGTTTTTAAATGATTTGAAACTATGAAAGCTAAAATAAGAAACATGCTCTTGATGCAATTAATATTAAGTCATCTATTTATTTAAAGATATAGTTCCGAGTCAACGCGAAAAGTTTAGGTGGTTTTGGGTAAAAAAAAAACCCGCTGTGGCTAAACCAAAAAAGAATTATTCTTTAAAATTAATTTTACGAAAATACTTTTAAATTTTAGATCGCATTACAACTCGGGTAAAGGTTTGATTTTTTTTAACATTTGCCATATTCTCTAGAGAGAGATTGCTCGGAAACGTTTCAATTGACTGCAGAAGATAAAAAATAGTAAAAAAAAAATATAAATTTATGTTCAAATACATGATAAATAAATAAATTTATAAGGAAAGAATTAACAATAAGTTTGATCAATAATTGGAAATTGTTACTAATTGTTACAAGAACATGTTCACGTAATAAAAAAACTTGCAAAAAATTTTTCTTTCTAAGAATTCTTAAAAATTTTTCTTTTTTAATAAATTTAAAATATTCATTTGGTTAAAAAACTAAAATCAGATTTACAACATGATAATATTAATAAAAACAAAAAAAAAAACAAGCAAAAAAAATTTTTTTTTGTAAAAATTTATTTGCTTTTCCTCGTATAATTTAAAATTTAAATAAATACTTAGCAAAATGAGGTGATAATAAATCTTGTAGATTGTTTGTACATCAAATCATAAATAATTACACTAACGGGTTTTTATAACCCCACAAAAACACATGAATTTCTTTTACACACCCACGTTCTTCTAATAACTTCTTTAAAATTGTGTGGGTGTCGAATTGTAAATCGCTATGAATGAGTTTTTTTCTTTTAAAGCAAAATGTAAAAAGTTACATTGGGATGAATGTCAAACAAGTAACACTAGTTGCATAAAGAGAGTAACAGAAATATCAAACATTTTTCAGAGACAGGAGCTCTTTTTTTTGTTATTAAGAGGGAGAAATAATCTTTTCTTCTTACTCTTAAATACTGCTATTTATTTATGTAAATGTAATTATTATTGCTGTTTTTAATGTCAACGGATTTTTATTACGAAAACAATTGGTGACTTTTTTTTGGAAAAATAATAAAAAAAAAATAATAAAAATAATAAAAAAAATTATAAAAATAATGTTTGAACTTACAATAACAAAACTTTGATATTTGGTCAGAAGACCAAATTTGTTGTGTTGTGTTTGAAAAAAGAAACAATTATTAGTATTTTTTGTTTCACACCCAAAGGTGTGGCAAAATATTGAAAAAAAAATAAATAAAACGTATCGTATTAATAAATTAGAAAAGGATGTTTTCCTAATCATACTGCAAGTAGATTAGAAACTTAACTAAAAGATGTTGTATGTTAGAGAAAGAAAATTTAGAAATGAAATGAAATAGAAATATCAACGACGTTAACACGGCAGCAGCAGATTTTTTTTAATCCTTAATTAGCTAGACAAATATGTGGAATTGATTTTATCTACCGAACTAATATCTAGTGGTTACAAAATCCATTTATAGGAGTTTTTACATTATTGCCCAAGATTTTAATACATGGCATTGCGCTGTTATCAGAAGGAGCGGATCAAATTTGTTTTAAATAAAATTTCTTGTTTTATTAACATTATCGACTGGTGGTATTGGTTAGGCATCGGGAAGATACCTTAAACTAAACTTAAAAAATTATAAAAAAAAAATCATAAGGATATTTCGAGGATGGGATTCAACAGTATTAATAATTTTAAAGCCAATATAAACCAAAAAACAAAAGCATTGTCCAGCCAAAATACCCCTATGTGCGTTGGGAATAGGTTATGATATTTCCCGGGAAGCGAGGAAAAAAAGTAATTGCATTCCACAATTTCCCAGGAAAATTTTGGCTAATTTCCCGAAAAAACGGGAAGTTTAAAATAATTTGAATGCACTGATTGTTTTTCAAATATTTTTGTTTTGAAAATTAAAAATTTTCAAATACTTCGTTTTGTGAAAATTCTGCAATCAATAATGTAAAGACTGTAAACGGCAGACCTTTATTCGGCTTTTTTATATATTAAAAGATGATGAAAAATAAAATATCACAACAAAAGTACGTTAACCTATTGCTGTGTTATGCGCAAGCATATTTTTAAATTAAACCACGGGAATATTAAATTAAATTTATTAATTTTTAATTTTATTTTTGTCTTTACTCTATTGTTTGGACAAAAATCTTTAGTTTATTTAAAATATTTGTGAGAACTTTTTTAAGAAGCCAAGTAAGCGGTAGCGAAATGGCCCGCGAGACGTGCTTTCACCCTTAATAATCAATATCAGTGATTTATTAATTTAATCGGGATAAAAAATAGCGCGATATATATTTTTTTAAATTAATTTAAAATATTTACATTAAAAATAATCCAAACTTTTTAGATGCGCATAAATTTTTTCTAATTGTAGATTAAATTTGCACTATTTTTCTTATTACTGTTTAATTTTGCCGAAAAAAAACCCATTGGCTTTGAATGTTTTATCAGTGGTTTCTTTAGTTTTTTTTTCTTCAAAATATATATTTATATTCTTTTAATTGCAAAATACTTACATTTTCTTTAAAGTTACAAAATTTTCTTTTGTCGGTCATTTCTTGATCAAATTAATTTCTAAATAAAAGAAAAAAACAGCTGTTTGACTAATTCTTGCAAGTAAAAATTTTACACGTTGGCCAAGATAGCGTCGAAAAAATAGCGTCGATTTTGGGAATTCAAAAACCGGGGAAAAATCCGGAAAGTAAAAATTCCCCGGGATTGGTAGTTTTCAATTTAAAATTAAATTAGCATAAATTTTGAAATCTAGAAGAAATAATATTTTTGTAAATTATAAATAAATAAACAAAACACTTTTGTGTTAATTGTGAAAATGCGTTTTTACTGATCACTAAAATATATGACTTTTTCTATGAAAAGTGTAATACTCTCGCCTCATATAATTATACACTATTAAAGTAGACACCTAAGCGAAAAAAATTTGCTAACAAGGCAACAATTCCGCCGAGCCGTTTTCGAGAAAAGTGGATTCATCCTGAGTGGGTACAAAAAAGCATGGTTAATGATTCTCATGGAACCTATCATACTCTCGCCCCAAACGGCCATACACTATAAAAGTACACGCTTTGATGAACAAAATTTGTTAACCGTGCTACAATTCCGCCGAGCCGTTTGTCTTGCCATATCACTTTTCCCTAATAGTCTTAGATATATTTTTAAAGAAACATTTTCCTTTCTATTTCTTAAAAATTAATTTAGATGAGAAAATATTAATTTACTATATTTATATATTATGTTACAGAATTTATTATATTGTCATGAAATACGGACTTTCACATATCGAATCAAATTAAAAAAATGAACAAAAAAAAAAAAAAACAAGAGCATGTCGGTGTTAAAAATCCGTAAGATTTAGTTTAGTTAAAAATTGCTTAAAATGTCAACGCTTTAAAAAATGTATTTTAATCTGGTTTTTGCTTATATTTTTTATTTTTTGTTTTAAAATTTACAAGATTAAATAATTTGTTTTGCAGCATATGCCATGGCTTTTCATTAATAAATAAATTGATCCCTTCTTATGACACCGTACCTGCTAATAAAAACAAAAATTGCGCAAAATCCAAATTATAACAGTTAAAAAGAATCTGTAAAATCTAAAAGAGAAGCTAAAGTTAAAATTTGTTATATTAGTAACTTTATAAGCATCATTATTATTATTACTCCAATCTTAAGTCATTAGTTAGACTTTATGATATAATGAAACGTAAATAACAAAACTTACAAATTCAATATGAAATGTAATAGAAATACCAAACAGTGAAAAGACAAACAGGTTTTTATTTGAGTTACATGGATACCAGATTAAAAAGATTTTTTCGTTGAGAAGTATCTCTTTACCGAAATGTTAATTAAATTATAAAAAAACCTGTATGTATTTAAATCACACACTCGGCCGTAGAAATTTAAACTTGAATAACTCGTGTGTGAAAAAAACTATAGCTTCATGTAACTTCTACATATGAGTCGATGTTAGAGATTTTAATTTGAATTAGGCCAGGCGAATATTTTAAGAGTACTATATAATATTCTATATCCGCTACACGTTGCAGATGGTGCACACTCTACAATTATCCATCTTAGCATAGGGCATAACCATTTTAAGATTTCAATAATACATACATACATACTCGTAATTCACATTCACATAAATAAAAACAAGTAAAAGTGCTATATTCGGCAATGCTGAATCTTATGTACCCTTCGCCATCTATGTAAAACTAGTTTCGTGAATTAACTACAACCAAGGAAATATTGGGGTGACAGGGAATTAAAAAATAAGAAAAAAGTTTCAAGTACCCAATACATAAAATTTAACATAAAAATGCCATCTGCTCCTAATGGGTTAAACATTTTTGAAAAATTTTAGAATTTCCTTAAAGAACTTTAAAAAAGCTTTTAAATAATAACCATCTTAATATTTAAAAAAAAATTGAAAATTTCAGAGGCCCATAACTCGGAAAATATGGGCGAGTGTAAATTTTTTCATTTAATGTTTTTTCACTATTTTTCAATTTTCAATTGCCCTATAAATTTTTTTTTTTTTTTTTTGTTTGATTAGAGTTACTTCATTGTTCTAAATGATGTGAAAAAATTAGATGTAGTCGTGTTGTTTTGCCCGCTGCGTCGAAGGACATGGACCGATCTTGCTGTTTTTCAATAGCACCTCTTTCGACACTATGTCTGATCGATTGGCATATTCAATTTTTTTCTAGCGTATCTAAAGTCTCAGCAAACTTAATTTCAACACTAACACGGACGGACAGACGGACATCGTTCAATCGACTTTGCTATGCATTAGGATTCAAAATATATATCTTGATGGTGAAGGGTAAAATAAGTAACGAAAATTTCATTTTAAAAATAAGTTCAATACAATTACTTTTTGATGCAGATATTGACCAATAAAAGATAAGATGTAAATTAGGAGGAATGCAACAACGTATAAAGGATGCTTCCAATCCTCTAGAATTGGATGATGAAACGTATGTAAGTGCAATTTTAAGAAACTAATCAAATACTTACTTCCAGTTTCACGATATCGCAATCGTTCGTTCCTTCGCACAATTTAAAACAAAAACAAATTCTCAAAAATTGGTTATGAGAACGAACGAACGATCGTGAAACTGGCAGTTGATCTTAAATTTTGCACATAGAATCCGTCTTACGTTAAACTACATGTTTTCTTCTGAACGATGTCACAATCAATTCGTATCCTTCAACGACAAGTACGAAACTTAAACAACTTTTAACTTTTGGCGTACAGCTAAAAAGTGCTTTTTCTTCTTCTTTGTTTTCTTTTAACTCTTACTGTCTTTAAATGGTATCAATTGCTTCTTCTTCTTTGCTTTCTTTTAACTCTTGCTATATTTTAATTGTATTCTTTGATTTTAATAAAATAATTTTTGTGGCAAAAAATAAAATATAAATTAAATTAATAAGTGAATCAAATACAAATTAAATTTAAAAGTGAATAAATATAGAGAACAAAATTTGATTTAACATCCGTCAGCAAAATATTCATTGTGCCAACCTCTTCCGTCGTTATATTGACTTCAGTTGAGTACGTCAATGTACAACGTATGACGGATTCTATGTGCCCCGACCTTTATGAAAAAGTGGACGAAAAATTGATGGTATTGCAAATTGTTTTTTGTTGCTCATAAGACGCGCCCTGTACATAAAACTATTTTTTTGTGTATTTTTGACGATATTTATTTACACATTTTTATTTAGTTCCTACTTCATTTTAAGTAAATATTTTTCCTCTAGTATTTTGTGGTTGTAAAAAAGAGAAATGAATTTCCGTTAATAACAATTCACAATAGTGATTTTTTAGTTGTTAGTTGCATTTCGTTGTACTGACTTATCAACTTTGTTGAAAAAATTTCTTTTATCAACTGCACGTCGCTGTTCATAATAGACCTGTTAATTTTTGTGTTATTTTAAATTTGATATTTCACGCTGTATTTTATTTTTCATTTAAATATTTTTAATATTTTTTTATAGTTCAATCGGATATGTCTACTACCGAGCAAACTAGTTTGAGTTGAATTTGACCAAAGGCTTAAAGGAGCGTTTTTTTCAGTTTGCTGTAACCACTTTTAGTTGTCACAGTGTGAAATTGACGATGGCAAGATATAGTTTTACAAGCGACTGAATATTAAAGAATTTTGTCAACCTAATGTGGCAACACTGAATTAAAGTTTACATATTAAAGATTAACAAAGAGAAGAGAGAGAGAATGAGCACTATAGTGGCGCCAATTTTTTTAACTTAGTTTCCGTTTTCCTAATAAAAGAGAGTAAAGAGTTTTAACCATGTTTAAAACAAGTTGTTTTGTTAACAGCAACAACATTTACTAAAAACAACTAAATATTTATTTGTAGCACAGTTTCGGTTTTGAGTCACAGTAATGAATACGCTGCCGGTGTGTTGACGGTTAAAGTAAAATAATGAAATGGAAACGAAAAAAAAGCTAAATTAGTTAATCAACGAATTAATAAAAAAGCAAAAGCAAGAAAAAATTACATACAACAGTTAATATAATGGCAATTAAAAAAATATTTAAGCAAAAAATCTTTTAAATTTAAACATTGTTGTGAATCCATTTGTTTTCTTTAATGTTTCATATTGATTTTCTATGGGGAATAAACAAACACCCATATCAAAAATAATAACAATTCTTCTGCTTTAATATTGTTTTTAAAGTATAACAACAACAAGTACAATGTGTACATAATATATTGAAGAATATTAATAAAAAAAATCTTGTAAGTGTTAGTGTGAAAGTGAGTTTAAGGACATAAAACAACGTGCGTTTTTATTATTATTAATTTAGAAACATTGTTTCAGTGCGGTCATCAGTTTTATTTTGTTCTACATTGTTCGAGTGTTTCATATGTCAATTTAAGAAGAGGCTTTAAGACCACAGCTATTATAGCTCCCTTTAAATAAGCTGCTGCTTTTGTTGCTTCTTACTGGCTTGTGTTGCTGCCAATCTTGCCTAAGGACTCGTTTTGTCATTAATTGACAAATGACACCTGAGGTAACACCTTAATAATATTAACAATTTAAGAATGTTTTTCTTATTCTTGTTGCTATTTTTTATGTTTGTTTTAATGAAATCATTTATCTTTTTTAATCCCGCTGTTTATCCCTGTTTTCATTTATTGTTTTATTTAAGATATGCGCTTTTAATATCCAAATGAACTGCAATTAATTAAAGTGGCCCACTCTAGTGCACATTACAAAAGACTTTAAGATTATGTTATTTGAAATGTACCGTTATTAGACAAATAACTCTAACGTTTTTCCTAAAGAAAGATTGTACACGAACTTAATGCAAATCCGGAAAGTTGATATTTTAACCAGAAAAAAAGTAAAAACCATCAAATACATCGAACATCAGTCTAAAATTTCATGTCCAAACTTAGAAAGCTTCTCAAGAATTAGCATTTTTTGATGTTGTATCTGTGTTAACGCACAACGATAACAACCAAATTGACCCTGCTCACACAATCTCATTTATAACTTGAACGTACATATATATTTATCATGTTTTTTATAGACTCAATCTGTAACGAACTTGGGTCTCTTATAGCATTAGAAACTAGAAAACGGTAGCGTCGAAGAGATCTGTTTCAAACCCTGTGCTCTTGTGCCTTTTAAGGCCAGAATTGACTATCATACTCAGTCGTACGAGCTGTCATAAATGGCATGTGTGCTTAAAAAGTATGATAGTGTGGATTAAAAGTGTATGTGTGTGACAGACTTTTTGACGGATCTGTTCGATTTTACAATCTTTTGAAATAATTCATAAAATGATTTTTTCTATGCGATCAGAGTTGATTTTTTTTTTTTTGAAGATGAGGAGAAAGCAACAACAAAATATTAAAAGCATCTGTTTTTTGCATCTTTTTTGTATAAAAGTGTGGCACATACGACGCCATTTTGAAACGATTTTTAAAGTAGGACAGAATTCTGTCAAATTTTTATGTGATTAAATAATACGATTGTGTATGATAAAGAATCCTGGCCTTTAGTGTAGCAGAGTTGTTATATCCGTTCTTGAATCTACAAAATGGTACTAGTGTGTTTGACATTTTTAAACCACTCTTTAAAGCGCGGTCAGTAGTTGGTTACTTTCAAAGAAATAACTTTCATGTGAATAATGTTAAACAATTCTTTAAAGAAGTCACAAATCAATAGCTAGCATTTCTCATTACTTTTTTTAATAAACGAATCAAAGCTCTTGTCATTAAGTCACTACTCGCATACACAAAGTACCTAAATGCCTCAGCAAAATGTCGACCTGTTGTGCAGATAAGCAAAAAAAAAAAAAGCTTTTAAAGAGATCTTGCAGGATATATTGGAGTTTTTATTAAATTTTTTTTTCTTATTTTTTAATTCTCTGTCACCGCAATATTCCTTTTTTTGATAGGAGCTACTTCTATAGAAATTTATATCCAAATCCAAATCGATTATATGAACTTTTTATAAATAAAGTTCGAAAAATATAAGATTTATTATCCTCTACATATCAATCAGAAGAGGCTTTAAAGCGAAATCTAACAGCCACAATCATCCAAAAGTTTCAAGAGGAGTTTTTTTTAATGTATAAAAAAATGCCGATTGAGTCATAGCAATTTATGAAATTTCTTTTAAATGCAGCAAGCCTTATTAATATTAGAGTAATGGCGTAAAAAGCTCTTAATAATTAAAGAAAAAAATTTAAGGCCACTGTTTGACGTGAAAATGAAAGTTTTAGCTGTATAAAAATAATTGTGTTAACAAATTATTTTTATAGAAATTCAAATATTTTTGTTGCAATACTTACATATGTTTGTATGTATTTCTCTAAAGTTTTGACACATCATTTTTATAAATTTATTCTTTTTAAAAACTCCCAATTGTATTTGAAATGCCAATAATAACTTTTGTATATTGCGGAATATTTCAAATACATTTTTCTTTTAAATTTCAGAAATTGCTTATATTTATATTTGAAAGAATTTTTTAAGACTTTCCAGATGTACATACATATGTGTGTATGTATGTATATAAAGGCCGGGGCACATAGAATACGTCATACGTTAAACTTTGACAAATTCAACCAAAGTCAAAGTAACGACGGACTAGGTTGGCACAATGAATACTTTGCTGACGGATGCTAAACCAAAGTTTGCTCTCTATTTTTATTTACTTTTAAATTTAATTTGTATTTTATTCACCTTTTAATTCAATTAAATTTGTATTTTATTGTTTGCCATCAAAATTGTTTTAATCAAATCACAAAACACAATTGAAACACAGAAAGAGTTAAAAGAAAACAGAGAAGAAGAAGCAGTGATAGTTGTCAAAGTATTCAAAAGTTAAAAGTTGACCAACTTTCGTACTTTGCGTTGACGGACACGTATTGATTGTGACAACGCTTATAAGAAAACATGTATTTTAACTTACTTGTCAGTTGAATTTGTCAAAGTTTAACGTATGACGGATTCTATGTGCCCCGGCCTTAAGTATGTATGTATGTATGTATGTATGTATGTATGTATGTCAGAAAAATTCATAAATAAAATTTGAAAATATTTTATTTTCGCCTATTTAAAATGGTACAAATAAAAATTCACTTGATTAGAAAGTTTGTGAAAAGGTCAAAATTCCACTCTTAACAAAAATTATGACAATAAGGCTCTGAAGGAGTGAAGTGATTGAAGTTTTGTCCGCAGTAAAAATATATATCGAGCTATAAACTATTGGAAAAAAATCAGAACCAAAATCAACTGTTATGATTTAATAGACCTTTCATTTATTTCGTTTGCAAGCTATTTTTTACATAAACATTTGCAGTACAAGAATTGTGATTTTTGATAAAGACATAATAGCCCGCTGTCAAATTTGTTTAAATGTACAACTTGACAACTCTGAAATTTTATATAGAAACTCATTTGGAACATAAATTTAGACTTTTGATAAAAGTCAAAGGCGGCATTTGCACGACGATTGTTTTCCTTTTCTTGTGATTTAAGAAGATTCCTTTTTTTATGTGTTCACTAAGCGGGTAGGAAAAAAAGACAGGAATTGTGCTTTGAATGATTTTTGTTTTACTTCTCTTTTTGAAAACATTTTTATTTTTGCCATCGTTCATATTTTCCTGTCTGAAGAAAATATTTAATGGTCATGTTCTGTCTAGACTTAAATTACTGTTTGTCATCATGGTTGTTTTGATGCTTTTAGAAAGGCAGACGTTATTTATACATTTAAAAATAAAACTTCAAAGCTAGAAATGATATTTGATGACAGAATCTGTTTAAACATGAACTTAACATCAAAAACGATGGTTTTCAAAAATAAAAATTAATAGGTGGAAAAATTACTAAACAAAACTTTTTTACGTTATAAAATGATACTTTATTAGAATTAATTATAAAAAATATTTTTACATTTTCCATATATAGAAAAAAAGAAAAAAAACTGACTTAACTTTATTATTTATTTTTTATTTACGAAATAATTGCATAAGCAGTCGATTTAATAAAATTTTATAACAAATAAATTTAAGTAAAATATTAGATGAAATAAAATTCTACTTTTTTGGCCTAAGGTTCATTTTTTAAATTTAATTTTTAAACATGTTTTAAAAAGAAAAATTATTTACAAATGTATGCAGACGTTGCCCAAAGAAAACAAGAAAAATTAGTCGCTGGCAGAATGTAACGCCGCATTTTCAGGACCGCCAAATCCATCATCAGCATTCTTCACATCTATCTACCTTAGTTTGTGTACATTGTAAGCATTATCTATTTAACCAACTAAATATTTAAATAAGAATACGAGGTGTATTTATATTAATATTAATTTGATTAGACGAAGTCGACACACAAACCAAAGTATTTTCTTCACTGTCCTCTTTGTAATTTGTCGCTTACATTTGTTTTTGCAATTGTATCAGTCATCGGATGATCAAGAATACAATTTTTTATTTTTACTCGTTCTTACTTATTTACTTTACAACATTATAGATGATGTTCCAGTATCATATTGACTGTTGTTAAGTATGAATGTATAAGCGAAGTGCCTTGCATATTTTATAACTTTAAAATTTTCTCCCAACTGCCATTTGAAATAAAAAAAGTAAAATTCTATTTCATTTATAATATTCATGGTTCAAATCCCAGTTAGGAAAAAATTAATAATTTTAAAATATAAAATAATAATATAATTCTAGAAAAGTAAGAATACAGAAAGCGAAAAATTTAACAAACTTATAATGAGACCAAATTTGAGTATGAAAAAAACATTCTTCGAGGATGAGATCAAAATTGTAGTGAAAATAAATTCTTTATTGCCTATATTTCGCTACAACATCGAGTGGCATTATCTTTAATTTTTAAGATATTGAACTGTTTTTAAAACAAGACCAATCTGTAAGCATAATCTAACAAATTACAAAAAATTATCAAAATCTGTTCTGCAGGAACAAACATATAAAAGCAACATTTAGACGAATTGATGACCTCCTTCTTTTTTGAAGTCGGTTAAAAAGGACTGCACGTTGGATTTCACCGCCCCAAATAACCATGTTATTCGTGGTATAAGTATTAATGAATGAATTTTTTCCATTAAATCATGTATATCGTTGATATAATTAAGATATAAGTGAAGGTTTTAAGAGAACTTTAAAATTGTTGTTAGTTTTTAGTTATTTTTTTTTAGCATTTCCGGTTTTGAAAGAAATTTTAAATTTTTTCTTCCAAGTACGAGTAGGTACCACTTTTTTGAAAAGATTAAAACTTTTGGGAAAATTTATATGAAACTAAATTTTTGTATGAAATTTTATTCGTTTAGTAAAATTCCAATTATTTTCTTATCTGAAATTTTTGTTGAAATTTTGATTTTTAATAAAATTTTCAATGTTTTTCTGCAAAACAAAGCTTAGCAAATTTTAATTATTTTGGTGAAATGTTGTTGAAAATTTAATATTTTTGTGGAATTTAGATGGTTTAGTGATGTTTCAATAATCTGGTAATTTAAATTTTTTTCTATAAATTTAGGAAATTTTGGTTTTTAACTTAAAAAGAAAAAAAAAGTAATAACCCGCAATTAAGGCGAAATTAAATAC
Source organism: Cistogaster globosa (assembly GCA_937654795.1). Lineage (NCBI taxonomy): Eukaryota > Metazoa > Arthropoda > Insecta > Diptera > Tachinidae > Cistogaster > Cistogaster globosa. Next base: position 134,524,201 of record OW569403.1, on the reverse strand, counting down.
GAAAAACTTAAGGAAAATCGAGACGCTTGACTCTGCTGAATATTCGTAACTCCGCCATATATGGACTGGTGTTGCTAAATTTCCATAGCATTTGTTTCGAAATTATGTCTGAGAGAATGAATGAATTTAACACGAGTACCGACAGACTCCCCTTTGTATAAGGATCAAGAATTTATACTTTATGGAGTCGGAAATGAATGTTGTAGATATTACAAATGAATTGATAGATTTGGCTATAAAAATTATATATTCTTCCACATATCGAAAATAAAAAAATAAGTTAAAATCAAAAATTTTTTAATCAAAAAAAGAAATAACTACCGGTTTGTCTACATGCGAACGAACATTTTTTTCATATATTTATATAAAAAATAAAACCAAAATGTAAAAAATTGCTTTTGTTTTCAATATAAATATACAAAAGAAATGTTCGTTCGCATGTAGAGAAACCGGCAGTAATATAATGTTTTGCTTTAAATCTTTTCTTTTTAATAAATGTAAAACAGAAAATGTATGCTAATTAACAACATACGACATAATTAACTAATAAAGACCTTGATATGCTCCAAAATTAATACAAAATCTTTATTTTATTTATCTAAGAAAATATAGTTTGACATGTCTTAAAACAATAACACAAATAACAAATAAGAGTGCTATATTCGGCTATTCCGAATCTTATATACCCTTCACCATGTATGTAAATTTAGCTGAGTGAAGAAATTTCTATAAAAAAAGAATTATTGCAGTGACAGAGATTTAAGAAAATAAGAAAAAAAAAACTAACTACGATTTATAATTTTACATAAAAATGTCATCGGCCCTTAATGGGTTAGTTTTTTTTGAAAAAAATAGTATTTTCTAAAAAATCTCTTTAAAAGTTTTTAAAAATTTCAGAGGCCCAGAAATCGGAAAACATCGGCGAGCGCTAATTTTATCGCACCATATATATTTTTTTTGGATTAGAGTTAATTCATTGTTCCAAGTGATTAACCTAGGCACAGACATAGTACATTTGGGGTATATGTGTGCAGGCACTGAATCTGGATAGACAAGACGTGGGTCATTGTCGAAGGTCTTACCAGTGTCTTTAAAATACTGGCGCCACGGGAACCGGTAGCCCATACAGAGAGCCGCCCATCTCTGTAGCCGGTTATTGGTGAGTTCCGTTCGGGGTACACGTGGTGGCTGTCGGTTAAAGTTTAGTGTCCGCGGGGAGGACGCGGTGCTAAATGAATGTGCTGTTGCATATTCAACAGAGCGGTTGGAAAGTCTCAATACTCAAGCAAGGGGAAGGACATGGTCCTGCAAGCCATGTTCTTCAAATTGCAACTCTGTTGGCTACGCCTAGAAGGGCGCGCTAGTCGACGCTTTGTATTTTACTCAGTGGTAAGACCACGGTCAGGTTGGGGCTCATGGCCAGGTACTGACTCGAATCTTGATCACATCTGTTCCAAATGATATGGAGTTTTGCCCGCTGCCTCGAAAAACATTTTTGAAACTATATCTGAATGATTTTGTTATTTAACTTTTTTCTAGCTGATCTAGTGTCTTGGAAAATTTAATTTCAACACTAACACTGACAGACAGACGGACATCGCTCAATCGACCTCGCTATGCATTAGAAGTCAGAATATTAAGACTTTATGGGGCCGAAAATGGATACTGTAGAAATTACAAATATAATGACAAACTTAGTTATATCCTTTTTCAACATTTTGTGGTGAAGGATATCAAAATAGGGCACAACATGATAAAGAGAGCGTTTTAATTCACTTTTTGAATAATGTTAAGTGATAGCTCACATCCATGAGCATTTTTTTGCCGTATTTTTTATCGCAATTGGCGAAATTGAAAGTAAAACAATTAAAAATAAACCTTGTCTTCTTTTGGCCATATTTCTAGCTGCATTAATAATTGTTCTTGTAAAAGAAGGCTAATGAAGCACTGAAAATTTGTCTGCCTCTATGAAAAAACATGACAATCCCATGACCCTATTAAAATCATGAAAAATCCCATCTCGATCTTGTGGAAGTATATATTTTTTTTAAATAAAATTGCAGCTTAAAATTTACCCTTAGAACTAAAGCAAAGTTTGAAAACTCACCAAAGAAACTCGGCTTATCCGTCCATGTGCGATTTTGTATACGAGCTCTTACTATGTTTTTTATCGATCATTAAAAGAAAAACAATTTAAAGAAAATAACATGTGTTATTTCTAATGCAGACGTTTTGAAATTTCTAAAAATAGTACTTGCAAAATCATGAAAATCCATTCCGTATGTGTACAGCACGTTCTTCACTAAAGCCACATAATTTTGCTGTCGATAGGTTGGTGAGTCGCGCAACGCATTACAAAGAGAATTTTTTTTCTATTGATTTTATAGTTAGACATTTCGAACCGAATGTCCACAAGCATCACAATTTCTGTTTTCCAGGGAATAGTTCCTGGTGCTGGTAAAAAAAATGAATTACTTTCTTGCAAAAATTATCTCAAATTTAATAGCTGAATAATGTTATTGAAATGAAGCATGAAAAATCAACACTTTTCCCTACCAACTGAATACAAAGTCTGTTTAATAGCATAATTTTTTTATTTTCTCTTTATTATTTGGCTTGTGAAAATTATATCATTTTATCGTTGTATTTAACAACATTTAGCTTAAGCACAGATACAATTTACTCGTTTACTTATTTGCGAACATATGTATGTAGGAACGTATGAATGTATGTGATTGCATGTTAAAGTTTATTGTATCGATAGTGTGTTTGATTTTTCTTTGACTTCCTTATCATCTTATTTATGGTCATATTAGGTTTATTATTAGATTCTTTTTTTGTTATTAGCAGTTTGCTTATGCTTGTTTGTGCAACATTTATACTAACTGCTTCTGATATTTTGGCCTTCTGTCTGGTTGGTTGAATTCTTTATTCACTCTTTGCCTGCAAAATGTGTATTTAAGTAGATTTTTTTTTTATATTTTTGACTTAAACTCTGCTTGAACACTTTCAATAATGAGTCGAGTTTGTGTGCAAAATTTGCCTGCTTTTGGCTTTTTACACACCTTTGATTGCAAATAAAATTTTGCTTATAATATTTGTTGCAAGCCATAGAGTCAGAAAAAAAAACATAAATACCATTCGTTAGTTACACACTTAAAATCAAAAGCGTTCGTATTTTGATAAGTTTTCGTTAGAAAAAATAAATTTTAAAATCAGTTTGGTTGGAATTCTTTCGCAACAATTAGTCTTATTGCAACTGAAGTAGATTAAGAAGAGACCACTACTCAACCACACACCAGTGCCCTTCTTACCTTCAATTATCCACTTGATTCGCCAACAATATGATTTATTTTGTACCCTTTGATATCATTTGACACCGGGCAGTGAACTATAATTTGATTAATTGCTTTTAATTTCTACGTTCTTGGATATTCTACAGAAATTTGATGTCTCTTCAAACCATTTGATGAAACGATAACAAATGATCACATCAATTATTACCCTTTAACTCTTTCTATTAAAAGCCAGGCCAAATAATTTGTGGGCATAGAGCTATCCAGTGTTTTTAAATAACGTTCTGTCTGTAGGCTTACGACCTCTACACTTCTGTTGCCATCTTCTTCCGAGCCAAGCCTTGCAAATGCAGCCGCTAATATTGCGATAGCCCGAAACCCCGGTAACGAAATATTAGGCAAAATCAAGTAGACCTTGCAAAACAGAGTAAGAACAAGCGATTCTTTAGACGTTTTAAGCGATTTGTAAACTAGAAATTTCAGAAAGCCCTCAAACAAGCTTTTATTGAAAACAATTCTATTTTATGGCTTGCGAGGGTTTTTTTCTTTGCTCTTATTTTAAAAGACTATCAATCAAGGCGAATTCATGTTGAGACTGCTGTAGTCGAAGTGATAAGCACGTTGACTACAAACCTGGTTGCCCAAGGTTCAACTCCTGCGGCAATCAAATAATAAAAAATGTTTTTTCTGCTTAATGGTAAAAATACATATTCAGAATTAACATGAAAACTTACAGTCTCCTTCGTCGGTATTTCATATAGCATATTCACCGGCGAAGTAAAATAATTAACTCTATCTCTATCTCTTTCCTTTCACCACCTGTCTTATCTCTCATCTATCCCTTTCCTTAAAGAATGTAGCCTGAAGTGCTACTTCTCTTAAAAAAAAAGGTGGCAGCGCCGCTACAACAATACAACAATAAAAAGAAAACCAGGCACTTTAATGCATGATAAACTTCAAAACTTAATTATTTACTGCACTTTTTTCTTGCCCTTTTTAATAATGTTTTTACTAAGATTCGATTTTTTAATTGATTTCGATCTCTTCTTACAATTCTTAAAAAAAAATAATAAACAAAAGAAATTTTGTAGCATTAAATGATTCACTTTTGACAGCTGTTCTTCACATTACAAAATTAAGCAAAAAAATGTCAGCTGCCGCAACGATGCCACCTGGGAAAATTAATTCGCCTTGCTATCAACAATGAGTTGTCAAAAAAATTGTGATCAACAGTCTGGCAACATTTTGAATTGAAAGCAATTCCCTTTAGGGGTTATGGTTCCATATATAATCTTTCTGTTGTGATAATTCTGTTGCTCTAAGGATAATACATGTCTCTCAGACAGAAGGATGAGTTTCTTCTTTGGGCCTGGGTTAACTTAAGTTGACTTCCATCCGCGAAACTAATCACATTTTAATACAACCTCGAATGTTAGTTAACAACACTGCCAAATATATTTAAAGTTGATTTTAGGAAATCACCAAGTCAACAATTGTATGTTTTGGTATTTAAAAACAACGGCGAAAATAATTAAATTCGCCACTTTTACAACCATACGTGATAATGTTTTTAAACATCGTTAAATTTCTTTTTAAAATTTTACTATCAAAAAGCTGATAACCAACCGTGTGTTAAAGGAAAGAATTAAGCCTTGTATCAAACAAATTCAACCGCACTTAAGAACCCTACAAAAAAAATCTGCTTCAAAATTTTTAAGTTTTTTACAATGCGAATACCTTTTTGCTTCTCAAGATTAGTTATATAGGCCATTTAAGTTATGCCTAAAAGTTTCGGGTCATTTTTATATACTCCAATTGGGTACGTATATTTTTTTTACTCAGTGTAAAATGCACAAACGAAATTTCAAACAGAGAAATACAAAACCTAACAATCTAAATTTATCACACCGCAACACGTTCACTCACATACATTTGTTGGTTTTCTAAACAAACAATACAAACGTTCGAGTCCCACTAAATCAAAAATACATTTGTATTCAAATGTGTTTGAAAGCCAATAAAATTTTGTTCGTTTATAAATTCCTACATTTTTTTTTGTTTTTGGTAACTATTTAAACAAAATTAGATTCATTTTTATTCTGGCTTGTTATGGCGAATTTTTTTAAATATATTTTTGTTGCTGTTGTTACCGTTCTTGTTGTTAATTGTTGTGTTGTTGAAATTTCAGTCTCATACATTCATTATGTCTGCACATTCAATGCGTTTAAGTGTATGAGTATATGAGTAATTATCTGTGTGTTTGTTAACGGCATTCCATACCCATAATCTACTTTCACTTTCGTTTTAATTTCGACTTGTGAACATGAGAGCACATTCATGACTTGTGCATTAATTTGTATTCATGATGCAGGCACATACATGCATTTTTGCCTCTTTGAACGTTGTCCGACTGTGTTTTGTTTGGGCCAAGTAAATATATAAAAAAAAGCAAGCAATCAAAATAGAGTATGAAGAAAAGCGAAGAGAAAAAAAACAACAACAATAACAATAATCAAACAAATATAAACCTGTTTGTCAAAACTGCGCAAATCTGAATGACATCCGACCAACAGCTGAGAATCAAATAACAACAAAACTGGCTTATCTACTTCCAAAAACCCACAAAGTACTGAATTAGTCGTATTATAATACGACCAGTGTTGTACTTGCTGGAAAGGGTTAAGGTTAAAAAAATTTCTAATTTAGGAAATTATAGAAATAAGGCAAGAGTGGATCTGGATTTGAATCGATTTCTTAAATAAATTAAATCTACCACACAGTGGAAGATGATATTTCGCAAATAAACATTCAGGATGTTCCATCAGATTCAGAAGCAGCGTGTTTTACTGCGTATTTGTTAAGTTCTTTTGATGAAATTGCAGGTAGAACGCTTTAAGTGAGAAAAAAGTTGCAGTGATTTGTTTGTTTCGCAAGTTTTGGTATCGAAATATAAATGCATCAAACTTTCTCCTAACGCAAGTAAATACTCCCTTTGCCTTAGAAATTCCTAATTAAGGAGTGTTTGCATTATGTGAATTAATTGGAATAAGTAAAGTTGCGAAAAATGTTTTTTTAAGAACTGTCAACAAAAACGTTGAGCACAATTTTGCACATGTGAAATTTTTCTTAAACATAAAAGATTTGTCACTGGCTATAACAGATGAATCAACTATGAAAACCAAAAAATAAAGAAGTCATAAAGGATACGTGATTATGCTTAAACATCGTCGGCCATATATTCACATTGATCTCACAATTGCTGTCAATTGCCCAAAATAATCTTTAGATGACAGTTGATTAAAATAATACGAATACAGAAGAAAAGCATACCCGTCACTATTTAATAGTTAAAACTTGAATAGTTCAGCAGCGATGTTGCGCTAGGATTGATCAAATACATAGGAGCCTGTAATAAGAAGATCCATATGACCTTTACCTTCGCACAAAAGGTCAATAACTTTCAAATACTGTCCCAGAATATTATTTACATACTTTGCTTTTCTATATCAAATAAATAAATTCTTGAAGCTTTTTATGTCTTTGTATTCTATAAAGATTTTCCATTCAAGCACAAAGCATTCGAGTGTAAATGTGAAAAATATACATATGTGTCTCAATTTTATGAGGCACTCCACGTAAAAAATAATGTGACAGAGCAATTGCTGTACTTAGGTTATTGGAACATATAACACAAAAAACGGAATCCAATACCATTAATCCAAGTAACCACTAGCGAGTACAAGTGCGAGACCGCAAAAATCTTGGAAGAAGAGAAACGAAACATGCTCGCTTTTTCAAGTTAATTTTTTGGAAGAGAATAGCAAGGCAGAGTTGCTTTGTAGTTCTTTATATTCCTCCTTCCACCAACAATTAATAACGATTTTCGAAAACATACGCAATGCAATTATATATATGGATTGAATATTTTCAACCGGTCTGTGTTAGAAACTCAACCAAGTTTCCATTGACGTTTAAGCATTTTCACAACTTCTCTTATTCACACATATTTTGCGGCATCTCTACGAGAAGCACAACCGCGGTCAATCAGGAGTAGAGATCAACATACGGATTTCGTCATTAAAATGTGTAATTTTTGTTTCTGCAATTTACTTCAATTCTCTTTTGAAATTGCATTAGTGTCCACACATTTCAATTTTGTTTCTGCAATTTCGGATTTGATTGCTTAGATTTTGTATTTGATTAAACTATAAATAACAACAAAAAAACATTATTGCAAGTACATAAAACAGTGTACCCATTTCTATTTGTCTTATCTTTCGTACTCACAAACACAAGAGTTGCGCTACAAAAGTTGCAAAGTGTGGAAGGGGGCTAAGGCAGCTACAAATCTGCAATAATTACAAAAAGCAACATTTACGTAGCTCAAGTAAAAAGTTGGTTTTTGTTGTTGTGTTACATAATATTTGAATTAAAAAAAATTTAACTATAATTCGTTATGAAATTAGCTTCTTGGTTACTAAACCAGCAAGTCACAATAACTGCCGATTTCACTTGATGCAAACGAACACTTCTTTCGCATCTTTGCATTGAAAAAAAAACAGGATAAAAAAGCCTATTGTCAATAGAAATATGTGAAAGAAATGTTCGTTTGCATGTAGAGAAACCGGCAGTATATTTTCCTTTTTAGAATTTTGTAAACCCCTTTGGATGCCATACATGACGGCCAGCATAATCAATACTTCTCAATAAATAAATGTAGATTTTTCAAAATTTTATTTTAGCTTTTCATATGTTAAGTTGTATCTCTTATTTGTTTATTGAGGATGATAAAACCTCAATTTGTCACAACGTTAGCAGCAGCTATAACAAGGAAATTTATATTAAATTTTTTGACACACCACTGACATTCATGGGGTTGACACACTAGTGAGCCTTTCATAAACAAAATTTTACAAAATAAAGAGTGTAAAGAATTTTAAAATGAATAGATTGTTGTATAATAAATAAAAAAAAAGTTAAAAGCAGGAAAAATCTATCGTTACATAAAAAGACATTGTAATGGTAAAAATTGCATGTGAGCATCTGATACAAATTATTGAAGTTTGAGCAAAAAATTCAGCTGGAGCTTACGAAGCTGCTGTAGTCAAGGTAGTAAGCACGTTAACTACAAATTAGGTTCGCCAGGGTTCAACTCCTGCGGCAACAAAAAATTTTAAATATGCTTTTTTCTGTTTATTAGTATAAAACATATTCAGAATTAAACAATGCAGCACGTAGCCTTCTTGGTTTGTACTTCTATATAGCACAATCACCGGCGAAGTAAAATAACTAATAAAATGGCTATAATTTAACTACCTGTTCTTTTCTGTCCTCTATCCCTTTCCTAAAGAATGTAGCACGGTAACTCAATAATTAAATAGGAATTGTTGCCTGAAGTTCACTTCTCATTATAAATAAAAAAATATCAAACAAAAAAAAAAAATTGTTTAAAAATACTGGTTTTCTTTTTTTCTTTTTTTTTTTTTTTTAATTAGAAGTTGAACCGTGGACATAAATGAATTAAAACTTATTTTTGGCTTAAGTTCATTTCTTTTTAAATTTCTAAAAACCTTTTTTAAGAAAGAAGAATTAATTTACTAATGTATGCAGACGTTTTTTAAGGAAAAAAATTTGACACCATAATAAATCATCATCATGATCATAAATAAGTATTTTATAACAATATTAATATGTTTATAAATAAAACTAAAATTAATTTATTATTTTTATCTGTGATAACTTACCAATAATAGCAATAGAAACTGTAGATTTATCTCAGTTTTAAAGTCTTTTTTATTTATTACTTTAAATGAAAAGTACAATTAAAACAATAAAATTTATTCGAATACGATTGACACTCAAAAGAATTGCTGCTATTTGTTAAAAAAAAGCATCTTCGTTTTTCACAAGTTTTAATTAAACGAGAGATTTGATCTAATAACGATAAAATATTAATTACTCAAGTGAAAATTTTTACACTCTTCACCACAAAAAGTGGAAAAATGGTATAACTAAGTTTGTCATTCCGTTTGTAATTTCTACAATATCCATTTTCGACCGCATAAAGTATACAAATTGTTACGAAAATAAGATCTGGCAACGCCTGTTGTTGCTGTCCGTATGTGCGTGGTAAGAAAACAAAAGGTGAAAAAGTTACTTCCACCACCATTGGGTAAGTGTATTGAATAATACGACAATTAGCTAACACAAGTTGAGCAACCTCAATGGCTGCGATGGTAGAGGTGCGTGCTGTAAAGCAGAAGATCGTGAGTTCTCGAGCCCACCTTCAGACATGACTACAGAGGAAGAATAATAATTGTGTAAGGCAATTTAAAATTAAGAAACTGCAGTACAAACCTCCCACAAACTATTGTGTGAATCCATGGCGCAAGATAAATTAGCGAAGACGTCTATTTAATAAAAGTAGTAGTAGATAGTTGTCAAGACTGACCTATATAAGAAAGAGAAGAGTTCTAGTGTTAGCGGAAGGGGAAGTAACAAAACGGATTACAGTGTACGGCAGATGTTAAGCTGTGGCTATTGGATTAATAGAGATGAGATTAGCTTGGGTGTAATTCCAAGAGAAGAGTTTTGTTGTGTATGGTTGAGGTTACTAAACAAGGCATCGAATAGTTCATGTCTCGCCGGAGTAACACAGAAGTGTAGCGTAGATGGCTGCGTTTGTAACAACGCATGTTTAGTAAATACGACACTATAGGATCCTAAAGGCGGGTAGAATCAGGATCTAGTATGTAGCCAGATAGAGCCATAAGAAGTTAAGAAAATAACGAATTTATAATGTGCCACAGTGGTATTTGCAATCAAAAGAATACGCACGTTTATTCGAAAAGGGATAAACGTAACAATAGTATGACTTTTTACTCATAGCGAAGTCGATTGTCTGTCTATCCGTCCGTGTTAGTGTTGAAATCAACTTTGCCAATACACTAGATGAGCTAGAAAAAATCAAAATACGTCAATCCATCAGATATGGATTCAAAAATTGTTCTATCTCCAAGGCACCAGATGAGGTAGAGAAAATTTAATAGTTTTGAAAGAGTTGTTTTAGAAACTTAGCAAGATCGGTCCATGTCCCTCGAGGCTTTGGGTTAAACACTACGCCTGCCTCTATTTTTTCACATCATTTGCAACAACGAAGAAACTTCAACAAAAAAAAAACAAATATATGGGGCGATAGAAAACTAAAAGATAACAAAAAACATCAAGTAAATAAATTGGCGCTCGCACAAATTTTCTAAGTTACCGACCTCTCAAATTTTCATATTTTTTTTTAAATATCAAAATGCATATCATTGTAATTATTTTTTAAGAGATCTTTAAATAAATACTAATTTAAGGAAAAAATGCTTAACCTGTTAAGAGCCAATGACATTTTTATGTAAAATTATATGTGTGGTTTTTAAAAATCTTTTTCTTATTTTTTAATTCTCCGTCACCCTAATAAGTTATTTCACGAAACAAGATTTTTATAGATGGTGAAGGGTATCTAAGATTCGGCATAGCCGAATATAGCACTCTTATTTATTTATGCTCGCTCTCATGAAGTGAAAACGGTCCCTCGCAAAGTTTGGCCGTCTTATAGCGTCTAAAGAGAAACTTATTAGGCGTGTAAATAGCATAAGGAATTTAAGTAGAATAATTTTGTTTTCGTAGACAGTAGATTGATTATCTTTTCTTTCGTTTTAGAAGTGTAAAATTAATGGCTGCATGGCACCTATTTCTTTGAATATTTCGGCATAAATCTTTCTTGTTGAAGGCTTGCAATTTACGGATTAAATGTTTGTGTGCTTTGTTTTTTTTTATTGAACACATGAGTTTACGTGACCAGCTTGGCGACACCTGTTTTAATAACATTTTCTTTGTCCCCAATTGTATATTTAAGCAGATCAATCGCTGTCTCTTCTTGCAGTACAACTTGTCAAAATATTTTTGATGAGTTCATGAAACAATACAGAATCATTATTCTTGCCAATAATTGATTATTACAAAGCACTTTATCAAGAAAATGGTGCCAAATAAATCATTTACGAAATTAAAAAACAAATGCTTCTTAAAGTTGAGGGAACTATACAGTTTACCTTAAAAATGAATGCCTGTGCAGAATTCTAACACCAATACAAGTAAGAAATATTTAGACTGGCATGTTCAATCGTTCTCATATTTTTTACCATGACACATATTGAAAACATCTTCAACAACAGTCAACATCCTCACCATCATCGCCAAAATAATTTTTTATAAAACTTTGTTTTCGCCTTAAGTCTTCAATTCATTTAAATAAAATATTTATATTCTTTGTATTAAATTCGCCTAATATATGTACGTTGTTTGTATGTTGTTCTTATTGTTTTTGTTTTTAACAAGCATTATTCATTACTTGCATATTTTGTGCATTTTACTGCAGTGCCTCAAGTCCTTACAAACTGACAATTGCACGCAAACCCTCACACATACACTTATACATACACATATTCATCTAAACAAACAAATGCAAATGAAGAATTCAAAATAATAGACATACATGTGTATTTACTAAGTACATTATGATGATAGTGATAGTGATGAATTAAAACTTTTTAAAACACAATACAGGGTGATCTAAAAACTTTCACTTGTTCCTTGTTTCTGTAGCTAAAGTGAGAAATTTTTCACATGATAATATTACAGTCAATTGTATAAATTACGGGATACACATTCTTAATTGATTAGGAAATCATAATTTAGTCACACCAATAGCGCTTTATAAAATTGTTTTGATTGTCGTTTAAATGACGTTTAAGAATGAAATTAGCATTCCACACTCCAAATTTATATAATCTTTTGACAAAGTTATATTTATTAGGGAAATTACTTTGCCAATAAATTAAACCAGGGTTACCGCTGCGAGTTATCTGAAAATAGCAAAAAATTTCGCTTTATAAAAATGAAGACGAAATTAAAAAAGGCCGCTTAGGTAATTTTCAGGCTCGGACTCCGTACTTTTCTGTGCACACATATCAATAGCAGCTTTTCTTTTTGTTAATCAAGAAACATTGCAAAATTAATTTTTTTTTAATTCTTAAAAAAAAATTCTTAATTTTTGAAAAAATATTTTTTAGAAGTTTTCTGACAAAATTTTCATGTAAATGTTGCAAAAAAAGTATAAAGAACTTGAAGAATGAAAAATAAATCTTCACTGAATTTTTTTATTTCGATAACGATACAGATCGACATACGTCGCCTCGACGATATTTTGTAAAAAAATAAGAATAAGGAAATTTGTAATGAGTTGTGTGTAATGAGTTGTGCGTAAACCTCCAAAAAAAAAAGGATAAATTCCCAACAAAATACAAAAATTCACAAAATTAGCTGAGTTTAAAAAGTCTCGCATAAAAGTTACAGACCACCGAAAAAGGCTAAAATTGCATTTTTTTATTCGAGTAATATTAATGCTGGTTTAAACAATGTAACTTAATAATATCACAAATTTTCGGATTAGTTGTTATACATCAAATCTACTATGATCACAAAGCATATTATGTACCTGTACTTCTTCTAACTTTTATGCTTTATTTGCACTGTTGAAAACTATTTATTTGAGTTTCTCACCCACCTCCAAAAAGAGCACCCAATATATTAACATCTGCGGTTACGTAGTTACATTTTTTGAAAAGTCTTTGTGATGAATTGTAATTATTTTTTGTTGTTCTTGTCTGTCCGATTAAGTCAGTGACTGACAAGCTGACTGCGTGACTGAGTAAATGAACGATGAGGAAAGTATAAACAAATGGTTGAATGGTATGAGAAGACCAGTATTTGTAATTTTTATTAATGTAGTTGATGGTGATGTTGATGTTGATGCTGATGTTGTAAAGATGAACTAAGAAAACTGACAGCAGTAATTATGAAACAAAATAACAAACCATAAATATTTAAAGCGATAGGCAAATTTATTTCCCTAAAAGTGTAAAAAAAAATTCAAATCTTAATACAAAAAATCTATTTCAAGTCAGCTTTTTTTTCTTCAGCTTATCATTACATATCTTTGGTAACAATAAGATTATAATTAAAGTGTTTTTTTTATACAGTGTTTATTTTAGATTTAAAAAGTAAACAGGCATCTGGTTTAGACATCGCAGCTAATTATCGCCATTTCTTATAACGACAACATGATATATAATCACATCAGTTTTATTTCGTACACAAGGCTCATAAAATTGCTGGTTTTGTATCTAAATTTAACCACCGATGCATCTGGATCTCTAGCAGAAAAGTAAGGATACCTGCTCTGCTCTACCATGTCGTTGTCTATTTACTAATTTCGTATATGACCATCAATAATGACTGCTCTTTGTGATTTTTGGTCTGATCTTCTCCTGCTAATAAGTTGAATCCCCGACCTCTGTGTAGTTTTAAATAAGAACTGTCGATTAGCTAAAGTAATGTGTAGTGGTTTCTCTCTTCCCACATAATGGAGGCAATTGCTGCAGTTTCAGCATTACTCTCAGTACTCGCGTTAACATTGCACCAAATGGTACATAATTGACGTTACAAACGTAAAGCCAGGCGACTAATAAGTAAAAAAATAGTAGGGCGCCTGTCTTAAGATTAAAGTTTTGTTTAATGTAAATAGTTTGACCAAAAATTAAGATAATATGAACACCCAAGTAGCTGCGAACCCCACTCCAAAAAAGCTTAGATTAGGGATGGACAAAAAACATCGATGTCTTAAAAACACTCGATTAATTGTGTTAAAACTTCGATATAATCCGATGTTTTTTTTTGCTCCTTAACAAGCGGAAAACATAGATCTTTTCCTTCGATGCATCGAAATGACAAATTGTATACAGAACGTGTAAATTGATATACATATAAACGTGTTCATAGAAATTTGAAAAGCAATAGGAATGAAGATATATTATCTGATGAACTTTCAATTTATTTGTGGACTCCTGTTGGCAGACTGAATGAAAATCCATATATCCGGATATTTGATAAGATTATAAATCGCAGTTTCATAAGCTTTACAAGATCGCTTTTAAATACTTTACAATGGTGGGACAATCGGCAAGCGGCGCAGGTGATGACTCAACAAAGAAACTTTTATTTCAAAAAAGAATTGAAAAAAGTATTGGGAGATATAAAATAAACTTAAGATTTTTCGAAAATATAATATTAATAAATAAAAAAACAACAAACAAACAAACAATCGAGGTATAAAACACATCGATGTATTTTATGAAATATCGATGCAACATCAATGTATGTTTGCGATGCATCGTATGGAAAAAACATCGACGTTTTTTTACAGTGTCCATCCCTAGTTTAGATAGATTTTTAAAAATATTTTGTTGTAAAATGTAAAAATTTTTTATTTGACAACAACGTCGAAAGAAAAATTTTAGAAGTAAAAAACTCATAAAAGACGGAGAGGCGAATGTATTTAAAAACAAGAGCGTTATATTCGGCTTTGCCGAATCTTCACCATGTATGTAAATTTAGTTTAGTAAAGTAGCTCATATCAAACAAATATTGCAGTGGCAGAGAATTAAAAAATAAAAATTAAAAATGTACGACATATAATTCTACATAAAAATGTCATCGGCTCATAATGGGTTAAGCATTTTAAAACAATTGTAGTATTCCCTAAAAGATCTCTTCAAAACTTTCTAGAGCCCCTTTAATATTTTAATACTGAGTATTAAGATTTTCATTGGATTTTGTAAGAAAGAAATCAAATGAGAATTTTTGTGATTGTAAAGAAATCTAACGTCACATTACATTTCGTTTTCACACTATCACACTTCAAATAAAATGAAAATTACCAAGCTAGTACGAAATTTAAGCAACGGCGGCTGAAGAATTTATGTATGGCGCGGACAAGTTTTGTCCGTTCAGCCTTTTGGTAAATAAAAATACAAAATAAAAAAGTTATAAAAATTTTCAGCCATAAGCAGTTGCAAGACAAAGAAAAGATATCTTAGACGATGGCGCACTAACGTCTTCGATGCAGTCGGTATGTTTCTTTGCTCAACAGCTGCTTTTGTTATCTTCTTCATTTGCTAAAAAAAAAACAAACCCTGATAAAATGAAAAATGTTAGCGTTTAGATAATTTTCTAAATATGGTTCGGCGTTATGGGATGTCAAATTTCTTTTCGTATTGTTTCATACTTTCACACTTTTTCATAGGATTTAAATTTTTGACAAGTCTTAATAGTAAGTATAACAGTGTGAAAGGGGCTTCAATGACACCCATATTGATCAAGTTCAAGGTAAATTCAGGGGTACCGCAAGGTTCCGTCCTTTCCCCTACCCTATTTCTTATTTTTCTTAATGGCCTTCTACGTCAGACTTCCAACCCTATCTATTCTTTTGCAGATGACAGTAGCATAAACCATTCATTTTCGTTTCGCAGTAGACGAAGCCTTCGGGAAATTGAGGCTATGAGAAAGCACATGGACGATACCCTTTATCGCGACCTTTTGGTAATTTCCGAATCGGGCTTGGCAAACAGAGTTCAGTTTAACGCTTATAAAACCCAGTGCTGTGTGCTTTCGTACTGCTGAACGTGCTACGTCATCTGTAATTATGGGTGATATATATATATTAAGCTCTCGATGTTCTTGGCATGAAAAATCAATGCGATGTTCGTTGGAACAAGCACATTTTTCATGTTGCAAAAGAAGCATTCAAGTGCCTAGGTTTTCTGAAACGGTGTAAGAAATACTTTACTCCATCTGATCTTCTTACTATCTATCAGTGCGAAAACGGAATACAACTCTCATATATGGGCCGGTGCTTCAAAGTCTATTTTGGAGTTACTCGCGTATAGGAAAGAGCGACGAAACTTATCGGTGACAGTAGGGTATCCAGCTCTATTGACTCACTGGAGCATCGAAGCAATGTGGGGTGTGTTTCACTTTGTTATTGTTACTACAACGGAATGTTCTCTTGTTCCTGAAAACTGTAATTTCATACGCGCAACGCGATCTGCATCAAGAGCGCATTCCTTTGTGGTCGATTGGCCAGTGAATCGCACTACGCGTTACAGAGAAAATTCGGTTTTTCGCCGAACAGTTCGTATGTGGAATAAACTCCCTGCAGAGGCCTTTACTTCCACTTCCAATGTGCAAAGATTCAAATCAAATGTTCACAAGCACTACTCCCTCTATCCCCCAACCTAATTTCCTAGTTCTGGCACAATGCATTGCATAAGTAGGGGTCATCTCCTGAGTGCTGGTCCTAATTAAAAAAAAAAAAATATTGACAATCAAACTTTTTTATGAAAATTTCAAAGGCTCATAACTCGGAAATTATGGACGAGAACCAATATTTTTACATGATTTTTTTTTCGTGTTTTTTAATTCTCTATTGTCCATATATTTGTTTCTTTTGATTGTGTTACTTCATTGTTTCAAATGATATGGACAAATTAAAGGCAGACGTGGTGTTTAGTGTAATGCCTCGAGGGACATGGACCGATCTTGCTGATTTCCAATAGCAATTCTTTCGAAACTATATCTAAACGATTGGCGTATTTAAATTTCATCTAGCTTTAAATTGTAACCTTGTTGCCTTTTTAGAAAACTTAAGTATTCTATGAATATTAAAGATTTAAATATTAAATATTCCCTTTGGAAATTTGCGCAAAATAAAGTGTTTCTACGAATTTAAGCCCTGACCTTTTTCAACAAAAAAACTCTATTCTTTACATGAATATATTTGAATAGATGCATGTAAATTAACAATTGTATTGAAGGGAAATAAACTTTTTTCATTGCGATTACGGAAGGCAGCACAAAGTTTAAATGCGACCAAATAAAAAAACTACAAGTCTGAGTATGTAAAGTTTCCTTCCATCTTTTTTTTTCATTATAAAAATAATGCTGCTAGTGTTGCAAGTTCTAGTTGCTCTTACACATACAATTGTTTACAGTTGTGAGTTTCATATAAACGACAACAATAGCTGCTTGATGTCATACTATTTAAATTTACATCTACACTCACTCTAGAAACGAGTAGAGAAACATATTTGCATGAATTTATTATAATTTCAGCAGCTACTTCTTCACATACCTTCAGCACACGATAAACAGATGAGACAAGAATGTTACAAGTTGTTGTAAGTCTGATGTTTAAATAACATTTCTTCCGATCGATATAAAAACTTAATTTGGAATTTTTAAATTAGACAAAATTTTGAAAGAAAACATAAATCATGAGAAATTGCTGGTAACAAATTCAACTGAACGCTTCGCTTCTGTTACGTTTTCCAAACTTTCCTCGTCCCTTAACATCTTTCGTTTGCCGAGAAGAAGTTACCTTTTTTCGAAATTATATTGAATATTTGTCTACCTAAAGTCCTGAGTTTAATAAGTAGAAGTCAGTTACAAGCACCAATTGTGCAGTCACAGTATCCTGCTTTTACGATTATTAATTTCTTCGATTTTTAAGACCGTATTTCTCTTTTCTGTTCAAGGAATTCTTAAGCATCATTGGATCTTTCCCTAAAGTAAGTGATCAGTTAGGGCTTTTTGCAGTGTTACCAGTTAATTTTTAGCTTCATATTATACTTGTGTGCTTTTGAAGAAGCTGCTATTCTACTGCTCGTAGAAATATTTTCGTCTATAATGAGCAACTTTTATAATCACTTGACTATATTGCTTCTTCTTATGCGCTCCCCCGATATATAAGTATTTTTACTCACATCACAACTAAGATAACGACTGTAGTTTTCTCTAAATGATTTCGCTTTTCTATCTAAATACAAGTCCAAAGTCCCATTGTCAATTCATAAAAGAGGAAAAAAAGGGTTTTGTATCAACGCAGCCATGTGTTTAACTTTACACAGGACTACGGCTTTGGTTCATTATTGTAAAAGTGACTGTCATAATTAATTACGCATCTATTCTTTTATTAGCCAAAAGACCCTCAAAATATAATTACGCGAAAGCAAGAAAGATAAAATTCATATCAAGTCACATAAGCCTTATTTATTTGAATTTTATTTAATTAAACGCAAATTCTACACTTTCCCATAAAGTTTTAATCTAAAGTCATATTAAAATTAAATTATACTTCATTTCGCCTAAAACATCTTTGTGGTTGTTAGAAAAATAAGAATCGAAACAAAAACATGGCCGATTTTATTCACAAAGCAGTTGTAATCTTAAAGTCAATTTTTATTTCATGAAAACAAGTTTTTTGAAACGTCAATCAAAACTACTGCATTCATCTTTAAAATGAATTCACTTTGGTTTTACGGGTCGTTCGATGCTTAAAGCACAAATCGTAAGAAGGTAATAAACGATTAAATTATTCTAATTTCCGTGGTTGCCTTTATATATCTAGGGAGCAAGAACTCGCAAGTGAAGATCTTTTTATAAAGCATTGATGCACTGAGCGACTTGACATTCTACTAGCCAGCTCTGAAAAATGCTACCTAACTCGCCCACAAGTTACTATTAGTTTATTACTAATCTGCTGAGAAAAGTTTTAGGCCCAGATACTTGATATCGCCAGCAGGAACTTAGTAAGTTAACTATGTATGTGGCGAATTCAAAACAAGTAAACTCACGGCGCCAACCCTGTTAAAGAAATGTGTATATTCGTTTTTGCACAAATCATATTTGGCTGTCAAAAACAAAGAAGTACAATACGAGATTATAAATTTTGACATTCGAAAAAGAAAAAATTACAAGCACAAAATATATTCACCTGGGCTGTCAGGACCACCTATTATTAATACGGCTTGGTGTAATAGATGCAAAAACAAGAAAAACAAAACATTAGTAATTCGCCCGTTTCTTTAATCACTGTTAGTAGATTGTAAATTCGTTCGATGTCATTCACCAAAAGCTTAATTTTAATAAAATTGAAGCCCAAATTAATAAATAAAACAGTAAGATTTTTAAAGAAATTTTTAAAAATCCACAAACATTCCACCAAGCGGTTTTAATCAGTTGTAGAGACCTATTTTGTTATCTTTTAAGTTCTTATAATTTTAAAGGTTCAAACATATCAAACCATAATGTTATAGCCGCTACCAATGCCAAATCACAAGAATATTTGCTGTTATTGATTAGTGATGCCAACTGTTATTTATTCTGTGATAGCTAAAAAAGTAGTGCAAGCGAAAAAACAACTAAAACTCAGTAATGCAGTGCAGCAGACGTAAAAATAAAAAAGCTAATAAAAACATAAAAGTAATGGGACAGTTTAACGAAAAAATTTTAATTCTATTAATATCTATGGTAACAGTTATGTCCTCAATAACTAAACCCAGTGTTTTCCATAAAGTTAGTTTGAACAGCTGTTTTACATAATTTTGGCACTTCTACCAGTTCCTCAAAGCAAAAGCAGTTTTTCGTACCATTATATCTACCAAACCTGAGAAGTCCAGACCTTCATAGTAGAGAGTTTAAGGAAGTGTATTTAATTTTTTTTTTATGAAATTAGGAGTTGAGCTGTGGATATTATAAATAAAAACAACACGATTTTGTTTTAATAATTAATTGAAATTTATTTTTGGCTAAAAACTTTTTTAAAAATAAAAATTATTCTTCAAAAGTCTGCGGACGTTTTCCAAAGAAAACAAGAAAAATTAGACACCAGCAGAAGGTAATGCTGCGTTTTCTGGATCGCCACATCCTTTATTAGCGTTCTTTGCATCTATCTACTTTAGGTTGTGTATACTGTAAACATCATCTATTTAACCAACTAGTTTTGTAAATAAGAATACAAGTTGTATTCTAGTTAAAAGAATTTCACACTTAAGCCAAAGTATTTCCTCACTTTTCTCTCTGTATCTTTTACATTTGTGTTTGCTTTGTAGCAACCTTCGGATCTTGCATTTTTTCGATGATTAGTTTTGAATCACGAGAAATTCATTCGTTAATTCTTTTTTTGCTTTTAAGATATATGAGTAGTTAAGAAGAGTTAAGAGTAGTTAAGGCAAAATTTCAAGTCGCTTGGTATCATCAGAATCTGACCGATTGGATATCTAAAGGTTCTATCAGGGCCTGGATTCTATGACAGTTCTAAATGCCAATCACTTCTACGACGGAAATTAAGTTGGTCTTCTTAGGATAAAAACCAAAAAATATTAAAAGTGAAATATTGCGAATAAAATTTTACCTTGAATATCTCCGAACATATAAAAGATATTAAATCAGGTTTTCATCCCATTAAAGACCGATATCTGTGTAACTAAAATTAATAAAAGTTTTGGCAAACAGTAAATTAAAATATAATTTTTTGTGTAGACATAAAGACTTCATCCCGAAAATTGTAATTTTTTCTTTAATCACTTCCCCAGATCCCTCAGAATGTCTACAAATTTGGCCAGTTACTAAAAACCAATCGTCATAGAATAGTTGGTTATATTTAGTTAGTTAGTTAGGAGTGGCAGCCTCTCGCGACGAAGCTCACTTGAGCACAATCGAATGGCCCGTTGTGATACCACAAGGAAGGCGGCGCGACTCCCCTTACCTAGCCGAGAACCATGAGGATTCACGGATGAACTTCGCTATGTCCCCTGAATTCTTAGTCTTCTTCGAGCTAGAGATGGGCAGTGGCACAGGAGGTGCAGTACGGTCTCTTTCTCATCCTCCGATCCACAGCTGCGACAGAAATCATTAAAGGGCAAACCGAGTTTTTCAGCATGCCTGCCGATTAGAAAGTGTCCAGTAAGTACCGAGACCGTGATAATTATGGATTTTCTGTCCAGTCTGAGCAGCTGCCTAGTCCGCTTGAGGTCCAGTGTAGTCCACAGTTGTCTGGAGACACAACAGGAACTTTCCTCTACCCATAATTTGCGAGCTAAATTGAGGTAGTGGTTCTTTATGGCCATTTTCACCGTTGCCAGAGGAATTCCAACGTCTGGTAGCGAGGAGACGTTAGGAAGCAATGTGCCCGTTTAGCAAGATCATCGGCCTCACAATTACCCTGGATATCCCTGTGACCACGGATCCAAAACAGGTCAATCTGTGATCGCTCCGATAGTGTTCAGTAATGAGCGACAACTCAGGACTAGCTTACATGTGCTGTATGCACCAGCAAGCGCCCTGATTGCCGCCTGACTGTCGGAAAATATCCAAATAGCAAGGCCAGAAAGATTATTTGGTTATAAAAACAAATGAAAATCTGCGTGCAAGTTTTTTACAGTCTCCAACATTTAAAAAATTGCTTAGATTCGAACAATGCTAACTGTAGGGTGCTTTACAAGAATTCCCTAAAAACTCTTAAGATGGATTACCCGAGGATTTATCTTAAAGAAAAAGTTCAATTTTTATCAATTTACTAAAAGAACCCTAAAAATCGATTTAAGTACTTTTAAACGAATTAAAGTACTTTTAACGAAAATTTTACATATTTTTAAACTTTTTATAAAATTTCAAATTAAAAAAATTATAACCACTAACATAATAAAGTTAAAGGAAATCTGTTTATAAAATAGTTCTATTTTGTATTTAAAAAAACTACAGGTGAAAAACTAAAAAATGGCAAAGTAAAAATTTTGCATTTAAATTAAAAAGTCGAATTTCTCTAAAAGTATAAGAGATACCATGCAAATTCCAAGCACGTTTTTCTTTATTTATGTAGATTACCAAAAATAAATAATAATAATTTTAGAAATTGGTTCAATTTGATAAAGTTATAAGCTCTGAAACATTTTTCAAATTCGAAATTACCTACTTTGATGTCCTGTGGTACTACCCTTTACTGAAACAGGGCGTATCCAAATGCAATAGGTGAAAAGCTTATGACCTCCTCTTTAAATCGCTGTTTGTTTAATGAAAATCGTGTAAATAGTTAAGAAGTTCCAGATTTTTATTCTATTTTTTGTATTTTACGCCCTTGTGCGACGGTCTTTACCGAAAGGTATGACAACAGTATTGCAAATGTGTCAGTGTTCTGATGTTTCGAATTTCAAAATTACCATTTCTCACCTTCCCTTCCCACAAACTTTAAAAAGTAAAGTTGCATTTAAAAAAAAAAAAAAGTTTATGTTCAGTGGGAGGTCACCTTCCTAAAAAAGTATTTTTATTACTTCATTCTACAAAAACAAAAAAAAAAATGTAAATAGTTTTATGGTTATATTTCTATTTCTGTGCCCCCGGCTATTTATTTCTGCTGCAAATAAACAGACATTGAGACAGGTTACCATAAACTCTCAAATACACATTCATGTGTAAGTGTGTAAATAAATACGAGTGAGTGTTAATACTTGAAGCAAAAGTACACTCGTATTATTGGGGTTATGCTCACGTACATTTACACAAGCAGACGTATTGTTTATTATACCATTTGTTGCCTTTTTTGTGGTAAAACTTTTATTAAACCATAAATACAACATGTGTGAGTATATTACACATTCAAGGAATAAAAACAAACATAACACAATTGTATGATTTTGTGTAAAAGTAACAAAACAAAACAAAAAAAAAAAAAAAGAAAATAAAAATAAAAATAAAAATAAAAAAAATGAAAAAACTATATTAAAAATTGCAACATTATTATTTTTTGTTTTACATTTGTAAACAAGATCGGAATTCAAAAAGTTTCCTTTTTGTTTAAACTTTTGTTTTAAATAAATACAAACGAAGAATACAAATACAAATACTTATGTAAAATATTCAGTTAGTTAAAAATCTATCATTTGTTAAAGAAATATAATGGCTTATAAGTTTTCTAAGATTGGCAATACGGTAGACAGCCTGCCTGCATGGTTAAAAAATTAATTTTTAGTAAAAAACAAAAAAAAAAAATTAAATATAAATTGAAAATAATGAAACACAAACCCGTTTACATTTAGAATGTATAACAGCAAAATATAACAGAATTATTTTTGTGTATTCAAAATCCGTAGATAGTTCATAATACATGGTATTATATTATAAGTCTTAAGTGAAATCTTAATTGAAACTCATTGATTTGAAGTTTTAAAAATAAAGAATTTCGATTAAACAAGGTTAAAACTTAACAAGTAAAAGTGGTTGGTTGTACCCTTCATCAAAACAATTGTGTGTTAATTATCTTAAAATATAGTTTTCTTGCGGGTATATACCTGTGCCCACAAGCAATAACAGCTAAAGTCAAGTAAGGAACAAAGTTATTGCTAATATCATACTTCTAACACTCAAATCTGTAATGCAAGTCAAATTTCATTTTTGTAGCTTAAATTTGGTTATTTTTTACCTTAAAATCTAAACAGCTAAAGTCGATATTCCCAGATTGAACGCAAGATATGTCTTTAATATAATTAAAATATTGGGGGCCAACTTAAGTTGCTTGTAACCTTGGAGTCAGCTCCATTATTTAAGAATTTATTGAAATATAAGTGCGAAAAACAAGGCTTTTTGTAAGCTAAGCTTTTCCTAAAGATGTCCGATATCACTTGTATAATTCAATATTGAAAACCAATATTGTACATGTGTTTTTTGCGAAACTGCATTTTTTTATAAAACTTTAAAAGTGTCGATAATTTTTAATTATTTTTTGGGCATTTTAGGTTTTTTAATAATTTTCCAATTTTTTGTGAGCACAATTTTTAGGAAAAATTAAAATTTTTGTGAATACAAATATTTTGGTGAAATATTAATTGTTCAGAAAAATTCTAATTTTTTTTGCTAATCTGAAGATTTTTTATTTTTAAATTTCCAATTTTTATTGCAAAAACACTTTTTTTATCAAATTGAATATTTTCTGTGAAATGTTGCTGAAAATGTAATACTTTGGTGAAATTTAGATGGATTAGTAATCATTTAACTGTTAACTTTTAATTTTTTCTTCTTTCTGAAATTTCGGTTTTTAATAAAACAAAAATTTATGGACCCATGTTGCTAAATTTCAATAAAACCTCTTTCAAAACTATGTTTGAGAAAATGGTGGTCATATATTTCCTGTAGCTGACATGGAGACGTAGCAAAATGCTTTTAAGCCGATTACGTAGAGACGGATATTGACTCTCTTAATTAGAACGACCAAAAATATACTTACTTTATAGGGTCGGAAATTAATATTGCCAAAACTACATACAGAATGGCAAATTTATATTTACCGTTTCTACCTGTGTTAAAGGGTATAAAAAATTAAAATTTAAAGGGGTTTGAGTTAATGAGATCTTAATTATAAAAAATAATAAATATGACTTCAATTTATTATAAACACAAAGCGCCAATATACTTAGACGCGAGAAAGCTTTATACGAGCAGCGCCTTCATGCTAAAGTTCCTACTACTGCTCGGAATAGCAACAGCTTTTGGTCATTCGTTAAAAGAGTAAAGGATAATGTTAGTTCCTCATTAAGTGCAACATGCTCTTGTTTTTCTTCAATATTCCCTGCTGTGTATCGACCATTTATTTCATGAAAATTAAAATTAAATTAAAAAAAAATATTTTTCAATTTTACAAACGAGTTTTAGTTTGAATATTTTAGTACAGTTATTCTTTTAATTTTTTACCTTATAAAAAACTCTTGCAAAAAACTGACAGTTATTGTAGAAAATAAACAACTAAAGGCGCAGTGAGACTAGTCAAATATTTGACGAAAAAGACGTAACCACTAAATTATGGCCAAAAATATTTGTTCTTCTCAAATACTTAGATAAGAAAAATAATATCCTACTTAAAATTAAAGGTAACATGGCACAGTTATTATATTACAAATATTTATTATCATGAAGTATTAAAAACTTGTGCTGCTTTTTGTCAAATTTTGACTAATATGACCACACATTAACGATACAACATTGTAATATTTAAAAGAAAATGTATTTTTTACGCATTACAAAAAGTTTTTAATATCTAAGTGCTGTTATTGGAATTTCTTTATCTTTGAAACGCAAAAAAAATAATAATAAAAATGCAATTTTACTAGAGGACCCAAGTGTGTCAATGTGTTTTTAATAAAAGAGTATATTTCAAGGGTACGAATTATCGCGGTTTCTATTGTATTATTGATTTTCATTGCATTTGGTTGTATTTGTATTTGTATTTCATTTTTTATTTTTGAATAATATTTCTTTTTATAGAGATTAAACGCTGATAAAAATAATCTGAAAAATTTAATATAATATAAATTTAAATAGTTTAGACACATCAACTGAGCTGTGATAAAATCTTTCTACAGAATAAAATTATAAAGAAACCTTCTGTATAAAAAATAAATTACGGTAAAATTTTATTCTATAATAATATTAGCGGCTTAAGATTTTTTAATAAAAATTTTTGTAAAGAAAAATATTTTTTTTTAATGCTTGGAAACAAATTATTTGGATTGATTAATTTTTAGAAAAAAAATTGTTTGGACTGAAAATTTTTACTAAAAAAATTATTTATTTTGAACATTTTCTGTCGAAGCGTTATTGCAAACGCATTGTAAAATTTCTATAAAAACATTTGATATGCTATGGAAAAATGTACTCTGTTTAAATATTTAATCCTAATTCTGCTGACATAGTTTTTTTCCACAGAAAAAATAATTGTACGAGTACTACAATTGAGTGTAATAACTTTTATTGTGTTATAAACAAGTAAGAGCACTCTATTCGGCTATGCCGATTCTTATATACCCTTCCCCATATGTGTATAACCACAAATACATATAAACCGACATAAGAAATTCTTTCCACTAAAAAAAAAAAAAATTAATGTCGAAAATTGAGAGTTTTGTTTAGCGTTGTTGTCTTATCAACTTTCGTTTGTATTCCTGCTGGTAGTTGTCTTTACTACTTCGTGCAAAGCTATCTTTACACGACATGTTTTTCACATCTGACTTTTTAACTATGTGAGTCATATATAATTCTGCATGTGTGTCAAAATTTGTATTTTACAGAAGACTTTTAATATTTGGTCACAAAGGTAAATAAACTTTTACGTCTGACAGAACTATTATTTGTTAACAACAGCTGATTTGCTCTCTTAGTAAAAGAAATTATTTAAAAAATGGATTAAAAAACTAAAACAATTGAATAGTATAGTGTTATTTCAATTATTGCAATTAAAAATCAATAATCATAAACTAAAAATTAAATTTTTCTCTTTTATTTATTCGCTTTTTTCACTTTACAGATATCAAAACCGTTTGTAATTATTTTTTTTATTTTTTTACTTCTCTGTCACCCCATTATATGTTTTTTTTCTTTTTATTGGAGTTATTTCACTAAACTAGATTTACAAACATGGTGAAGGGTACATCAGACTCGGCGTAGCCGAATATAGCACTCTTACTTGTTTTTATTTTAGGTGAAACCACTATTTTCTTTTTTTCAAATTAAAGTTTTTTTAATTTTGTCTCATTTTTTTCATAAATACGATGTTTAAGAAAAACATCTTTTTTTTTTAATTTTCGCTTTGTATTGAAATGTATATAATTTTTGTTAAAGTTGTTCTTGTTTGCTAAAATTGTTGTTTAAATGAGATTTCTTGATTATAATTATATAACTTTAAAGAAACACAATTTATGTTTTTTTTTTTAAATATTTTTATTTCAAAAACTTAATTGACTTACAAAATGAATTTTTACCAACCAAATTATTTTTTACCAAACTTTTGTAAACAAAAATCATTGCAATTGCGAATAAAAAATTATCAAAGTATGTAAAGTAAAAAAATTAAATTTTGTCGAGTAGAATCGCCATATTTTTTTTTTTTTTTAAGTTTCAATTTGAAATAACATAAAGAGTGATAGTTTTTATTAAATTTTAAATATATTTTTATATTTAAATGAAAAAGATTTTAAAAGTCTTTTTGTACAATTTGTAACTTTCGTTTATTTAAATGAAAATTAAAATGTGTATAAATTAATTGTTCATTTTATAATAAAATACTGTTTTATCTTTTTTCATCTTTTTATCTTTACGAACAACATTCTGTGCAATAAATATTAAAAGTTTTACTTTTGCAATTTTTAGTCTTTTAAATTTGTTAGTTTTTGCAAGTTGAATATTTTGCTTTATTTTATGTCAAAGATAAACTTTTAATTGGCATCCGAATGCATGCACTTGAATGGTGTCCAAGTTTGTGACGTTGTTCTTGCAGACGTAAAATGTGATGCATTATGTCAAGGCATTACTCAACACAGCACATCTTTTTCTGACTATTCTACGAACAAAGAAATAATAAAAAATCAAAAACTTACACACAAAATACATACATACAACATATATTCACAAAATATTATAATTGAAAATTTTTAGAGCTTTTAAACAAAATTACTAAAGTTTACCTACCATGACCCAATAGAGTTTACTACTGAATTGCGGTTTTAATGAAATGGTTTTTTGTTGTTTTTTGTGTTCTTATTTTTTACGTCCATTGTATTGTATTCGTGAGTTTTAAATTATATTATTAAAATGCTATTGTGCTCCTTTTTCTATGATTGACAACATAAAGGAAATCTCTCCTTATGTCTGTTTTGACACTTGGTTTAGTCAAAAAGATACAGGTGCATCGTAATCAGATTCTAAACAACTTGAAACTCAGAAAAATGCGGCTTTCACAATGAGTTTAAATAAGGTTTTAGTAGAAGGTACGTACGCTGAGTGCGCCAATTTTTAATATGTTTGTGTCTGTTCTTTATTTTATAAGGGGTAGATTGCTTTCCAAGCAATCGTTGAACTTTAGGTACAAGATGTGTTCAGTAAATTTATGGAAAATAATACTGCAGAACATTTTCATTTACTTTTTCGCCAGCTGTTTGTTTTGTCCTTTTCATAAAAAAGTAGCAGAAATAGACAAACCGTCTATTAATTAATTTATAAATCTGGATTAACAGAGAGATTAAAAAGACTGTAACATATACGATGGGAAAAAGTTCCAATTATTTTTTAAGAAGAGAAACTCAATATAAAAACTGTAACAAAAGTAACGTTGTATATGGGAACAATTGTAATAGAAATGGATCCAAAAAAAAAGATTTACGTTGGAACTATAAAAACAAAACTGCAAAAAAACCTTTAGAGCGAATCATAGCTCTAGTTACCCACTGTGCATAACCAACTACGAAAATTTTAAAATATTGCTTGAAAAAAATCAGTATTATAAGAGATTTACTTTAGAAATATTAGTTCGCAGCACAGTGGTTCGAAAACGATTTATTTTGGACATAATTCGGTACCTCATAAATCACTGCAGATATCTTAATATAATTTTACAGAAGAAAACCAGAAGTGTTTCTAATAATTTGTATAAATACATGTTCTTAGCTACTTGTGTTTTCAATTTGGCACAAAATGTGTTTAAACGCATTTTGAAGCTGCTATAGATTAAATATATGCTCTGTATTCATGTAAGTAGCCTCAGAGGAAAGCTTATGACCTCTACATTATCAATGTTACAATGATATTTTTTGCTTTCCATTTTTATACCCTTCACCACAAAAAGTGAGAAGAGGGTTGAACTAATTTTGTCATTCCGTTTGTAATTTCTACAATATCTATTTTCGACCCCATAAAATATATATATATTCAAGCTTCTTATGCATAGTGAAGTTGACCGAGGAATGTCCGTCTGTCCGTTCGTGTTAGTATTGAAATCAAGTTTGCCAAGGCACCAGATTAGCAAGAAAAAATTAAAGTACGCCAATCGATCAGTCATAATATTGAAAGAGGTGCTTTTGAAAATCAGTATGATCGGTCCATGTCCTTTGAGGAAGCGGGCAAAACACCACGCCTACCTCTAATTTTTCCATATCATTTGGAACATAAAGGTAACTCCAATCAAAAAAACAAATATATGGAGCGACAGAGAATTAAAAAATTAGAAAAAAAAAAACATCCAGCTGAAAAATTTACGCTCGCCCATATTATCCGAGTTACAAGCCTCTAAAAATTTTCGAATTTAATTTAAATATCAATATGTTTATATTTGTAAAACTTTTGAATTAACAAAAAATTCTTAACCCATTGAGAACCGATGACATTTTTGTATAAAATTAAATATATTACAAATAAATTCTTCGTGTGAATTACAATAACGAAAAAAAGTACTGTTTTTATCATTTTAGAAGTTGTTTACCTTTTGTGAGCTGTTAGGGTGACCATATAAAATATTAATATTCAAAAACTGAAACATCAACAAAAATACAACTTAAAACTAATTTTATATTTAACTTTTAATTAGTACATTTATTTTGAATGCTGCCAAATAAAAATAAATAAAATTTTCAAGTAAATTAACTTTTTCCATACCATTCGATGAAGATCGTCGTCACTGAATGTTTATTTGGTACGTTTGGCGAGCGCTTTCGATGTGAGAACATTATATTCAAGCCGCGTTTTATTTAGTACTTTATTTAATAAACGACGAATATTCGCGGTCAAAAATTTATCGTTTGCACTAGTAGTGTCTCTAGCATAAATTGAAAAAATTTTTAACATTTAAAATAAAAAATACATTTTTAATGACATTTACAAAAAAGTATATGCCCGAAGTACCTAAATTTGGGGACCTACACAGAAGCCCTTTTTAAGGTAGGGAACCGACCGTTCGCAGCTCCACTCAGAAATACCTCTGCTTTGTGAAATTATATGAAGATATCTTTAGTGCCTCATAAGATACCAAATTATGTCCAAAATAAATCTTTTTCAAACCATTGTGCAATATAAGTATTTTGCGTCATATTATTATTTTACAGCGTTGGCAAAAGCCTCATACTTTTATTGCACTTTTTTTTAAGTCACTTCAACTAATGCGCTGTCAAAGGTCAAGATAGTTTATCAAAGAAACGACTACGCAAGTAGGCGGAACAGAATAGAAACATACTCTGGAAACTCTAGTTCAATGCCAACTCGAAAGCGAAAGCAGTGATTTGTATTATAAACAGATAAGACAACATTCTGCATTCTGCGAGTCTCTGCGTTGCTTAATCAAAAGAGCACTTTACAGACTTTAAAATTAGCAGGGAAATAATAATGAAACTGGGGATGAAAAAAGGTGACAACGACTACCAGCTGACAACCGAAAATAACTTAAGCAGGAAATTAAAGATTAAAATCCCACTGTATTAAATAATCCACAAGGTTTGCTTGCATTAAAGCAAGTTCGATACCAATTTTTAAATATAGAAATATTAATGAAAATGTTTACATGAAAAAGTTTACTATTTTAGTGCATTAAAAACCTATAAAACAAAGGAAAGTTTTTTGTTAAATAAAAACCAATTTGCGTTTTATTATTATTTAAATCTGTCTATTGAAATCTGTCACTAATTAGCAAAGACCACAGCAACCAGTTTTATTTGGCACAAATTCAAAGTAAATATTTCAAATTGTTAAAATTTTTTCATTACGAGTACTAGCTTTTTGATTAGGGACTGTTCGTACGAGGGCTGCTATATATTTCTGTCCTGGCAATACTGAGTGCTGCCAAGTGCAATCTGACATTTCCATTGGAAAGTTCGTAATTTTTAAGCATAATCGTACTCAAAACGTTTTGACGTACGACCATTATTTGAGTTGTTTACAGTGACTTGAAAAAATTAATATAGAAAAAAATGGAATTAACTCGTGAAAATTTTCGTGCCATCATTTTTCACAACTTTCGACGTGGATTATTACGACAAGAGTGCATTGATGAACTTAAATCTTTGTATGGCGATGAAGCACCATCCTATAGCACTGTGAAAAAGTGATATAATGAATTTAATCGTGGCCGAAACTCGCTCAAAGACGAATTCCGTGAAGGTCGTCCAAAAACGTCTGTTGTGCCAGAGAACATTGATGCCGTGCGTGAACTCATAATGCAAGATCGACATGCGACATACCGAGAGATAGAGACATCCTTGGACATTTCTTCCACCAGCACACATTCGATACTGCATGTACACCTGGCCGTAAAAAAGATTTGTTCTCGTTGGATCCCGCACAATTTGAAAGTCGCTCAAATAAAGGCTCGTGTCGATTGGTGCAAAGAAATGTTGCAAAAAGACGATTGCGGTGCTTCAAAAGACGTTCATAAGATCGTAACAGGTGACGAATCATGGATCTATGAGCCTGAAACAAAACAACAATCGACCGTGTGGGTCTTAAAGACGAGCAAAATCCAACGAAAGTTTTTTGAGGAAGAAGCACTTCGAAGCAAATGGTCGCCTGTTTCTTCGGAAAAACTGGTCATGTGGCGACTGTTCCGCTTGAGCTTTCGTAGGACGGTCACTTCTGAGTGGTACACTACAATTTGTTTGCCTAAAGTCATCGGAGAAATTCGAAAAACCAACAAGAGAAGACGCATCATTGTTCACCATGACAATGCGAGCTCTCACACATCGGCTCAAACCAGAGCGTTTTTGACCGGCCAAAACGTCGAATTAATGGGTCATCCGCCGTACAGCCCTGACTTGGCACCTAATGACTTCTTCTTGTTTCCGCACATCAAGAAAAAATGCGTGGTCAACGATTTTCGTCGCCAGAAGAAGATGTTGAAGTGTTCAAAAACCATGTTTTAGAGGTGTCTCAATCGGAGTGGAAAAAGTGCTTCGACAACTGGTTTGAGCGCATGCAAAAGTGTATAAATCATGCTGGAGAATACTTTGAAAAACAATAAAACCATTTTTGATTATAAATATTTGAATTTTCACTATTAGGCCAGAAATATATAGAGCAGCCCTCGTAATTCTTCTATAATTTTAAGTTTTTCCCCTTGCACAAAATTTTCCATCTAATTACCTAATTTTTACACAAGTTACATAAATTCTTTTATTTATTTTAGTTTCCAAAACAAACACTGTGATATTAAAGTCTTTAAGGATACCAGAGACAACTACAAAAAAAAAATTAGGGCGATTAAACGAATGAACTACCAAAAGTCTTACAAGGACTAAACAAGTAACAAAAAGTAATTATCATCAGCATTCCTTCAACTACAACAATAACAATTACGGCATTTTGCAAAAGTCAAAAGAGACACAAACAAGACAAGAGAAAGAGAATTCAAAATAAGCAACCAACTGTGTAAGTAACTTTATTTGTTAACACATTTTGTATTTTGTAACAATAATTGAATTACGAGCAAAAAGTAAAAGTGAAGAACAAAAAATAAAAAACAAAAAAAAAAAAAATAATAAAACAAAGAAAAAACAGAGAGAATAACTTTAAATGTTAACGGACAACAGACACGCTTTTAAAAACAAAACGACAAGATAAAAAATGGAATATAAAGACAAAAATAATCGAATAGATTGATGCAATTTTAAGCAAATGTCAACATTACAACAACAACAAGAATTAAATTTTAACTTGAAAACCAGTCAGTCAGCCAGTCACAAAGCAACAGACTCACTATCAATAACAACAAGAAAGACTTTATTAAAGACATTTGCTTTTTGTTTTAGCCAAATGGCAAAAGTTGCTTTTTGTTAAAAATAAATTTTATGTTGGACTGGTTTAAATATAAAGTTACAACAACAACATCAACAACAAAGAAAAACTAAAAATACAAGTAATTTAAGTTGTTCAACAACTGGGTTAAATGTGAACAGCAACAAAAGCTACAACAACTTCACACAATAGACAAGAAATTTTACTTACCATGATGGTGTAGAGTTTAAAGAGAAACACAAAACTTAGTTACAGTGATCTGGATGTGAAGTAATACATCTTAAAAATAAGAATCAAGAATTTGTTTTTAAAAGTCTTTGAGGCATTTTTTTAATTTTTTGCTCTTCATTTGATAGTGAATTTAACGTTGACGTTTCCATCAATCTTGCAGCATGGCCCTTTCGAAAAGAAAATTATAAGCTGTGCTGGCCCTTATGGATATTCAAGCTTCCTGAAATTATTACTATCTCAGACAAGAACTCGAACACAGTAATTTCGTGGAAGAAATTTGTACTTGGTGTCAATCTAGAGCAAACTCAACAAATAAAGATCAAACAAAGTAGATGAATGTATTTTTAATGCTCCCATACAAAAACACAACTTGCTGTAATTAAGGTCTTTAGTAAAAACGTCCTTTAAATTAGAAGTTGTTTTGGTTTCATTTATAAGTACTTTAATTTTTAATTTAGTCTTTTGTGGTATGAACTTCTGTTTAATAAACATGCGCTTTTAAAAACTTACGTATTCATTCACGTTTCTTCGGCAAAACTCGAACTACTTGATGTCTTGTGTAACCAACATGTTCCAATAACCTGAGCAGCCGCACAGACCACAACACTCTGTAGTTTCAAAAAGACTTAAAATCACAATCTCCTGCTCTACTAAAAAATCTTTTTTCAACCAACTCAGGCATGTCTGGTACACTCTGTTGTTATGTTGTTGCTTCTCTCACTTACTTATACTCTGTTTACTTGCCAACTTATATATCACGGTAACGCAATATTGGGTCTGATCATCCAATTTCCATGTACCATTATTGTACAGGATACATAAAATCCGTCATACGTTAAACTTTGACAAATTCAACTGACAAGTCAGTTAAAATATATGTTTTCTTATGAGCGTTGTCACAATCAATACGTGTCCGTCAACGCAAAGTACGAAAGTTGGTCAACTTTTAACTTTTGACGTATGTTTAATACTTTGACAACTACCTACTGCTTCTTCTTCTCTGTTTTCTTTAAACTCTTGCTGTGTTTCAATTGTGTTTTGTGATTTTAATAAAACAATTTTGGTGGCAAACAATAAAATACAAATTTAATTAAATTAACAAGTGAATAAAATACAAATTAAATTAAAAAGTGAATAAAAATAGAGAGCAAACTTTGATTTAACATCCGTCAGCAAAATATTCATTGTGCCAACCTCATCGGTCGTTACTTTGACTTTAGTTGAATTTTTCAAAGTACAACGTATGACGGATTCTATGTGCCCCGGCGTTTACTTAGAGATTTTTGCAGGCTTGAACTACAATTTTCAATTTTTTGCTTTAAAAAAACTTATCCAAGGCAAATTGGCAACAGCTGACTACATTTTGGCTTTTACGTGCATTTTGTTTTTGTAAAATCTTCCTGAGCTGTCAAAAAGTGTCTGGCAGTATGTATTTCACATATGCATACTCACAAATTTCCAGACGTTTTTGACAGCTCAAGAAGATTTTACAAAAACAAAATATACGTACAAACTAATGGAGTCTATCCATCACGTCTACTCAGCAACGTTTATTATTCTTTACATTTACAGCGCAAATGGGAGTTGAACTTGATCTTCCGTTTCACAACAAGCAGACACCTCTACCAACACAACCACTGCGATTACTCGACAGTGTTAGATATGCTCTTCTTTTTGTGCTTTTCGTACTAAAAAAAATCTTTTTTATCAGTGCTGGAAGTAACAACTATTTGTTAAGACATATTCCAATATTTTAAACACAAATAATTGGACAATAAGTGTCTAACAAATAAATAAGCGAAACCTGAGTTGATTTATTTCTATCTTTCCCAAAATAAATAAGAAAATTTTTTTGTTTTCTTTTTAAATTAAATACTTCAAAAGTACTTAAGTGCCGAGGCCTGATGCCAGCAACATCTTTATTTCTTTGCACCATCTGCAGCTAATCCAACCACCAAAAAAGTCGAAATTGTCATTTAAAGTTTGGTTATGAAGGACCATGTCACTAAGTAGAGTCCAGCCAGTCAGGATCCTAACAAAAGACGAAGAGGTTCCTAATTCCCAATTGATGGAAACTACACCCTCTGTTGCCTGTCTATTAAAAATGTTGAAAACGACTGCAAGAATGTTGCAATTTGAAAAGGCTGCTTCGCGAACACAAAACTTTTGTACGAAAAACTTTCAAACCAACTGCCATACTAAATCAAGTCGCATTTTCTTAGACAGTTGTAATTCTAGCAGCTCTTTATGTGAGCCTTTGCAAGAATCGTACGGGATTTCCTGTGCACGCTATTTTATATGGCTGTAATAAAAAAAACAGCCAGATTTTGCGGGTTTTTCTCTCAAATTTTATTTTAGAAAACAAAAGATTATGAAAAATCATGGCTGTGACGGGTGGCGATTAGCCATTTTCGACTATTAAGCATCGCTCCTCATGACTTTCAGAAATTATTTCTGGTTGACGATAATGGCCGTCAATAAGTATCGTAATGTATTACACCCCGATAACGCCCAAATAATTTTTTTTTTTTTTTGCATTTAGGTCACCTTAAGCAACCCAAGACTGTTGCTTCCTTTTTCATTTCTCATTACTGGTTATGGTGCTTTTCCAAACAATTCATTCTGCGTTGTTTTCGCAAAAGGTTAAATTGTATATTTGGTACTAAGAAAATATTTAAAAATCTTGTTACATTTCAATTGAAAAATTCCATCTGAGTTTTAAAAAGACCAAAAATTGCTCTGAATCCATTTTAAGTTTCGTTTAGTTCTGTGTGCCGCTTACCTTTTTTAAAAAGTATTCGAAATTGACATTATTTGCCCTTTAGTAAAGAAGAGCCTTAAAAAACTAAATAACCAGTGTAAAGTTTAGTCTACTTACTGTTCTAAAAATATCAAAGTATAATAAAAAAAAGTTTCAACGTAAAAGGAAATAGAACAAAATATGTAAGTCTACTAACTTCACAACTCAACAGAAAACTCAGCGCAAATGATTGCGGAACAATGACTTTGTTCGAGGGCTGCTCTATATATTTCTGGCCTAATAGTGAAAATGCGAATATTTATAATCAAAAATGGTTTTATTGTTTTTCAAAGTGTTCTCCAGCATGATTTATACACTTTTGCATGCGCACAAACCAGTTGTCGAAGCACTTTTTCCACTCCGATTGAGACACCTCTAAAACATGGTTTTTGAACACTTCAACAGCTTCTTCTGGCAACGTAAATCGTTGACCACGCATTTTTTTCTTGATGTGCGGAAACAAGAAGAAGTCATTAGGTGCCAAGTCAGGGCTGTACGGCGGATGACCCATTAATTCGACGATTTGGCCGGTCAAAAACGCTCTGATTTGAGTCGATGTGTGAGAGCTCGCATTGTCATGGTGAACAATGATTCGTCTTCTCTTTTTGGTTTTTCGAATTTCTCCGATGGCTTCAGGCAAACAAATTGTAGTGTACCACTCAAAAGTGACCGTCCTACGTTGCTCAAGCGGAACAGTCGCCACACGGCCAGTTTTGCCGAAGAAATAGGCGACCATTTGCTTCGAAGTACTTCTTCCACGAACAACTTTCGTTGGATTTTACTCGTCTTAGAAGACCCACACGGTCGATTGTTGTTTC
Organism: Cistogaster globosa; assembly: GCA_937654795.1. NCBI lineage: Eukaryota > Metazoa > Arthropoda > Insecta > Diptera > Tachinidae > Cistogaster > Cistogaster globosa. The sequence continues at coordinate 134,487,740 of OW569403.1, read as the reverse complement.
GTTTCGGGCTCATACGCATAAATCCATGATTCGTCACCTGTGACGATCTTATAAACGTCTTTTGAAGCACCGAAATCGTATTTTTGCAACATTTCTTTGCACCAATCGACACGAGCCTTTTTTTGAGCGACTTTCAAATTGTGCGGGATCCAACGAGAAAAAACCTTTTTTATGGCCAGGTGTTCATGCAGTATCGAATGTATGCCGGAGGAAATGTCTAAGGATATCTCTATCTCTCAGTATGTCGCATGTCGATCTTGCATTATGAGTCACGCACGGCATCAATGTTCTCTGGCACAACAGCCGTTTTTGGACGACCTTCACGGAATTCGTCTTTGAGCGAGCTTCGGCCACGATTAAATTCATTATACCAATTTTTCACAGTGCTATAGGATGGTGCTTCATCGCAATACAAAGATTTAAGTTCATCAATGCACTCTTGTCGTGATAATCCACGTCGAAAGTTGTGAAAAATGATGGCACGAAAATGTTCACGAGTTAATTCCATTTTTTTCTATATTAATTTTTTCAAGTCACTGTAAACAACACAAATAATGGTCGTACGTCAAAACGTTTTGAGTACGATTATGCTTAAAAATGACAAACTTTCCAATGGAAATGTCAGATTGCACCTGGCAGCACTCAGTGTTGCCAGGCCAGAAATATATATAGCAGCCCTCGTAGTCATAATGTGTGCATAAAAGAAAGGAATAATAACAAATAACAACAATAGCAAGGATGTATGGTTAGAGTTGCCATAATTATTTGTTGGTAAATAATAAACATCACTAATGACAATTTATGGTTGATGGTTATTGACATTCTATACTCCAAAAAAATTTCATTCTGAATTACGATTTTTTCCTAAACCAAATAATAACATCTTAATTCGCATTAGAAGTCATAAAGTTAATCTTTTAAGGAGGTCGTACTTCCTAAAAATTAAGAAGAATTTAATTAAATTTAGAATGCAATTTCTCTCTCTCTCTCTCTGAGCAGCTGCGAAGTGGGTTGTAATATCTAACGAACAAGGCTATTTAAGATGTCAGTACACTATTTTTCGGTTAATGGTTAAATGGTTTCCACACTTAATTGAACCACATGATCAGGCAAAAATACATATTGCATACGAAAACCATGTAAAATTCCTCGGATAATTGAACCCGGTTAATTGATTTTCCCGCTTAATTGGTTCAAAACTCATGTCATCACATACATATTTGACATCATTTGTGAAAAACACTGGGTGGCATTTTTACTATGTATGTATGTAATTGAAAACATATGTTTATTGCTAACGGTGCAGTCACACGGTCAAGTTTTTGTTCAATGCTCTTTCAAGAAATTTACACATACTGCTTGTCAAAATTCACAAAAATTTAAAGCTGTGACGTAGGCTGTATGCAATTTCAAAGCAAGCTTTTAAGCAAGATGTCAAGAAAACACTGTCATCAGAATTTTTAATGCAAATTTGGAGGGAAAAACTTCAATCAGCTGTTTTCTTTAACGTAATTTGAAAAACTCAATTGAACGAAAACTTGAAAGCAAATTCTTAGCAAGTTTTTAAAGTGTGAGTGTATTGGTTAAAAAATTAAAGAAATTTTAAAACTTGAATGAAAACTTATCGTCTGACACCCTAGTAAGGAAAAACCGTGAGAAAGCGAAAGTGGTTAAATTTTATTTCTTAAAAGCAAGCAGACGAAGTTTTTTTTTTGCAAACATGTAAAAATACTCACACACTTAAAAAATTTGAGTGTTTACGATCAGCTTTAAGGCCAAGATTCACTATCATATAAAATCGTGCGATTTAATTACATAAAAATCTGACAAAATTCTGTCCTACTTTCAAAATCGTTTCAAAATGGTGTCGTAGGTTCCACATTATTATACAAAAAAGATGCAAAAAACAGATGCTTCTTATATTTTGTTGTTTTTTATTGTCCTCATCTTCAAAAAACAACTCTGATCGCATAAAAAAATTAATTTTATGGATTATTTCTAAAGATTACAAAATCGTACAGATCTGTCAAAACGTCTATTACACACATACACTTTCAATCCACACTATCATAATTTTTGAGCACATATGCAAGTTTTGAAAGATCGTACGACTGAGTATGATAGTCAATCCTGGCCTTTAAAGAATATAAACTGATTATTAGTTCAACATGTGAAAATGGCAACACTGTCTGTAACAGCTGCAGAACCCACGGAAATAGCATTCATTATTTTCGGCAGAAAAGACAACATCACTTAAAAAAAAACTACGCACTTGAAAAAGCACAAAAATAAAACGGTCTGTTGCAAATAAGTGAAAAAAAAAGTAAGAAAAACTAACAGCGGGTAATTAGCTGGTTGATAGTGCGATTGTGGTTTAAAATCGTTTTCACTGCTGATACAGGTTTAACCTCACCCCTCGCACAAAATAAAATGTAAATTTTTACTAAGAAATATTAAATTTTGACAACTTAATATTCGCTTTGCAGGATTAAAATTCGATCAATCAAAACTAAACCCCTGATTGTTATATGAGTTAAGTTAGTTAAGACAAAATAATTATTTTTCAAATTTTCTAGAGTCATTGAGATTAATTTCTTTAGTTTTCGGCCAAGAAGATTCAAAATACTACTTCGAAGACGAAAACAAATCTCAGGTTTATGAGGTGACAGGTATTAAGCTAAGAGTGTAGCCAATTACTAGTACCAATTTCTTCTCCAAGTAAGGCACCGATATAGAGGTATTAAAACTCTGACTGTTGTGATTTTCTTTCTTATATATTTTGAATGGGCCAGCATGATTTATTTCGTAAATGAATGTTTTATGATTCCGTATTTTTAGTTTTGTAATTATCCTCTATTGCTTCAATTTCCTAATGGAATATAAATGTCTATTAGTATCGGAATCTTGATTTCTTTCATTCTTTTACTCAACTTCCTATTCGAAGTAAACAAGTAACAAATCTTTTTCTTTCTCAGTATCAAGAGGTTCTTTAGAATCCAATTATAAGTTGAGTTAAAGTTTTGTTCATTCGTTTAATTTTGCATCGTTGCCACTGTTTTTGAACGTTTCTTTTTTATACCCTTTACCATAAGTGGAGAAAGGGTACATCTAAGTTTGTCATTCCGTTTTTAATTTCTACATTATCCATTGCCGACCCCATGAAGTATACATTCTGACTTCTTATGCATAACGAAGTCAATTGAGCAATGTCCGTCTGTCCGTCTGTCCGTCTATGGTAATGTTAAAGTCAACTTTGCCAAGGCACAAAATGAGCTAGAGAAAATTTAAGTATGCCAATCGATTAGACATGGTATTGGAAATTTTGCTACTGAAAATCAGCGAGATCCATTTTTTTCGAGGCTGCGGGCAAAACACCATGCCTGCTTCAAAATTTTCCATATCAGTTAGAACAAATCTTGTTTAGTGAACTAACAAAAAAAATAAAAAAAGACAAAAATATATGGGACGATAGAGAAGTATTATAAAAAAACACATCAAGATTAAATTAACGCTATTCCCTTTTTTCCGAGTTATGGGCCTCTAAAGTTTTCATAGAACAGTACGATGGTGCACACTATTTTTTAAGATATTAACATGTGTATTATTTAAAAGCTTTTAAAGTGATATTTTAGGAAATACTAAAATTTTTTAATAACGCTTAACACATTAAAAGACGATGACATGTTATATAAAATTATAAGTATGTTATTCGTACTTTTTTTTTTTTTTTTGAGTTAATTCATTAAACTACGTTTACCTAAATGATGAAGGGTTTGATGTCTACCGAAATCAACGATAACACATTCTCAATTTTTTACTTTTGTCCCATCATAATTGCAAGCATTTTATATTGAACGGCGCACAGTGGCCCATATTTTGAGAAGGCGGCCAAAAATCGGTTTTTTTGGTTACCGATTTTCGTGTTTTCTTAATCATTCGCAAGTAAATACCAGTAAACCTCGAGAGGAAAAAACTTAGAAGTCTGTTCCAACTATAACACGCTGAACAGGGTGATTCAAAATAGACTTTCCAAATATTTTGCTAAAATTAAATTTTTTTAAGTAAATTCTAATATTCACACTACTATAACTTTTTTGTTTTAAAAGATATCAGATCAAAAAAAAAATTCCTTAAGTATGCAATTTGTTAGTTATCAGTGCTTGTAAAATAAAGTCGTTACGTTTTTTAAAATTTGTTAAATTTTTTATTTAAAAAAAAAAAAAACAAAATTTTTCACAAACCTCGTGCTTAATGGAGCATAACTCCCTTCCGTCAAACCACGCCAAAAAGTTATTTTTCTGTGTTATATTCCAAAGCCTCCTCTACACACCAGGTTGCGACCTTGAGCACTAGAGTAATTTTTCTGTACAAAAATTATAAATACATACAAAATATTTCCAAAAAAATTATTTTCTACAGAGATATTTTTGAATTTTTTTAACTTTTTAACACAGAGTTAAAGCCGATTTTTTTCAAAAGATGGCGTTTATAACTTTTGTGATGGAATTTAGTAATATACAAGTACACTATATTGTACCTATAATATTTGCAAAATCTAAATATTCAAAGAAATTTTGGTTACCCATTAGAGTTTGTAATGGAAAATATATCATAAAACAATAAGATCATAAAGAATTATGAATCCAGAATAAAGAAATAGTTAAAAAGAAAGTCTTAAATAAAATACGTGAATGCACATGTTTACTATGGCATTCTTTCGAATGTAAGTTTCATTATCACATAGGTAAGGAAATGTAAGCTAATTCCTTGTTTAACTGAATAACACAATTTTGTACACAAAAGAGGTGCGCACACGCTGCATGGAATGATCTGTAGCTGATAATTCTTAGTACCTGTTTATTTTTGCAGAAAAACAAAAGAAAAAATAACAAATTCAATAAAGATACCTTCAGCTAGGAGAATGAAATTCAAATGAAGAAAATACTGCAAGAAGATTTTTTACGATCCAAAAACTGCAGCATCTATCACAGGTGTAGATTAGATGAGTTAATAAGACGATTTAAAATCATATTACAAATCTTAGCATGCGGCAGCAAGATAAACGCAAAAAAAAATTGGTGATTACGCCAGTAACACAGCCGCACTTTACAATCAAAAATACTCTTGGTGATATATGTCATCATGCGGAACAAATTGTTCAACTTAATATGAAAAAGCGCAAAAAAAAAGGAACAAAGACTACAGATTTGTTCGCGAACATCGCATAAGAAAAATGTCTAGATGTTGTACCAATGAAGAGCTTATCACCATTTTTTGTGTACTTCAGATCCATATATGTCTAACATTCGACAAAAATGGAAAACAACTCCAGTCTAATTAGAAGAGGAGACTAAACAACTATTCGAAGATGAAAGTCAATGCTATTTAGAAGAAATTTTTACTAAAAGTGCTTAATGTATAGTGGGTCCTTGATATGAAAGTATTCGTTTTTATGTAAATTAATTAATATTTGTTTTATAAATTGTTTTAGAAATATTTAAAAATAAAATAAAACTTTAACCAAAATGGGATTTTTCATTAAAACTTTTCGTTATTAAGAAAGTTTTAACTTTTTAAAAATTTAAAATTTGTTATTTCAAAAGGATGTTTAAAAAAACTAACCTTTGGCCCTTGTTGCTTTTAAGCTTAAAAATATTACGGAGACCAAAATTTAGCGCTTTCTGACAAGATTAAGTTTACAAAACTATTAATAATTATAATCTGTAACAATAAGAATAGAACATTCATATGAAAAAAACTTTGTTTTAATGTTTCAACACTCGTCTTTTATACTCAAATTCAATAATAATGTTAACGAATATTAAACCATTCGTTACTTTTTGTTGGCGGTCGACTTTAATGCTTTTTATCAAAATTAAAGTTTAACATCCCACCTACCGACAGAAAAAACCACATATCAAAATTTGGATCCAATCAAAAGTTACGGATTTTTGATCGTCTTCTAGTCAAATGTGCCACTGTGCGGCGTTGCCGATGTAGCGTTTCTAGTACAAAAATGGAATAAAATTTTTTTAAGCTTTGAAAATATATTGTCTCAAAAATTGGGCTGAACTTATTTAAAAAAGGCAACGCTTGTTGTTATGGGCTTCAATGCCTTTAATAATGCGTCAGAAACTTTGTTTTAATCAATGGCCATCTCCTAAAAATTTCCTTTACATAAAGCAAATGATTTTAAATTAAATTTTAACGGGGCTCAGAAATTAATAGCACAATTGAAATTCAAGAATTTTGTTAAGTGAATTAAGCCTTCATATAATACTGACACACTCTAAAAATGAATGAGGCATATACTACGGAAACAACCGAATGAAATCTGAGTACTGGTTCTCCAGTGAAACTCGCAAGGCACCATAGTACGAAGAAGACTCAAAAATGCGTAGAAGCGTACGATGATAAAAGACATACAACAAAAGGATATCCTTTGAACGAAGTGAAAAATATATCGGATATTGGCGAAGTTTTTTAACGTCCCATGATCAAGCGGGAGCTATAGGATATAAGAAGAAGAATGCCTTAATGCCGCGTTTTGAGCCCATTAAATTTTTTTCATAATCAAAGCTAAATTTGTGATCAGCTTAATATGATTTTTATGACTTTTACCAGAACAATAATCTTTTCCAATCTGAAAATCTTCACAGCTGATGTCCCTATTGAGTCATTAGATAGTGGTGAGACTTATTTTATTTCGAAATTTACAAATGTTTTTACACAAAAAATGGCGTACAATTTTTTGATGATTGCTACAATGAATTATCTTGGGAAGAAGTTTTGTCCATCTCTTTCAGATGATTTTTGGTTAAGTCATTCCCTGGAATAAAAACAGTTGTTGTATTATGCAAATTTCTTTATTTCAATAAATAGATTTAAAGCACTAAAGTTTTTTTTTTTTAAATAGAAATAAATCGTTTACCTCTTCCTTAAGATCGAGAATATCACTTAACTGCTAACATAAAATATTAGACACTTTTTTAATCCAAATATTTGCCAAACCACTAACATTTAAGAGATTTTTGTATGCTAGTTGTACGGAATGGATCTTAGGCAAAAATATAATCGACTATAGTTCAGTCTTTACCTTAAATAACAATAATGTGAATTATAAAAAAAGCTCAAACAAAAAATGCTTTAGTCAGAGTCTTTTTCAAAACAGAACGATTTATCTTATTTTGATGTATTGCAGAAACTTATAAAGAGTTGCATCCTCGACCGCAAGCCTAAAACTCATATTTGATGAGGATCAAACTATACATATAAATAAATAGTAACGGAGTCATTTTTGTACATGAAATATTCTTTTAACATTTCGGAACTTTTTTCTGTTTGTGGTCGCATAAAATGGATAGAATACTTTGTTTTCCTAGGAATATGTCATTTCGTAGAGAAACTACAGATACAAATGTGTAAAGTACCCAATTTTACCTGTATAATAGTAATAAAACAATTGTCTGAAAAAACTTTTACACTGTTTACGAAACTCTGCAATAAATATTTAAGAACACATTTTTTTTAATTTAAATTTCAAGAAAGTTAGAAATGACATGCAGACGAAGTCGTGTGCAATGTTTTTGCTTTGTATCAACCATCGGTTGATCACGAAAGCAATTGTTATTTTTAGTCATTTTTACTTGTTTACTCACAACATTATGGATGCAGTTTCAGTATCATATTGATTGTTTTGAGTTAAGCATTAACGTACATGCGGTGTGCCTTACGTTTGTTAATTGAATTTTTTTAATGAAATTAGGGATTAAACTTAAAATATAAATGAATAAAAATTTATTTTAGGCTTAAGTTCTTTCTAAAAAAGATTTTTAGAAATTAAAAAAAAATGAACTTAGGCAAAAAATAAATTTTAATTCAATAAAAATAATTGTGAAGGGGTAAAATACAAAAACAATCCGTCATATATTTGGATTATGCCCTTTCATTTTGCAGCGATGAAGAAAAATTTCTAACAGCATTATTGGCCTTCTCGTCATTTAACAGACATTCACTAAAGACTGATAGATTTGCTTGTCGCATAACAATTATTAATTTTCCTTTTCTTGCTTTAGATTAATGTCAGTCATGGCATTAACATTACAAAATCACCTTTCTACAATTCTCATCCTATTGCAAGCCAGTGCTGAACACACACTTACGTCTTACAAAAAGCATCTTCCTTGATTCTGATTGCAGCCAGGTCTTACTTTATTCGCCTTCTTGCCTAAGATTTACTTGATTACCATACGAATACAATTACTGCGAGACTCGAAAAAATAAAAATTGTGTTCAAAAAGTAAATAAAACAAGAAATGTAGTTTAAAATGTTACAAAATTTCTCGATGATCTAAAACTTTATTTAGTCATCGTTTAATTAATGGAACGCTATTGTCATTTAATACTCTTTTTTTCTACTTCTAACAATTTAAACAAAATCTTCTTTTATTTGTAGATTTGAGTAACTCAAAACAGTAATTATCAATAAAACGGCGTCAAGGAATCTCAAAGGCTTTTAAAGGCTCATTCTACTGTATGACAGTCAGAAGTCATACAAAAAACAAAAACAAGTGTTTATACGTAAATATTGTCAAGAATATAAATCAACAACCACTGCTGCGACTGTAAATTGGCCAGAACAACAAAGTATTCTCGAAAATACAGATTTGAATGTATGTGTCCTTGATTAACACCTGTTCACGCAGTTAAAACTGCAACGTACGATAAATATTAAGAGCAAACATGTCCTTGTTAAATAAATTAAGTAAAAAATTACGTTGGTTACGATGGTCGACCGTATTTGCCATTGTGTTTTATATGTTTTTTATTGGCCTGATACTTCATTCGACTACATATAAGTTGCAGCATTCACTTAAAAATCCACCAAACAGCCAACATCAGCTACAACAGCAAAAACAACAACAACAACAAGATTATCAGCCTTTTATGCAACAATATCCTTTAGAATGGAGTGAAAAATGGCGAACACAACATGCAACAGGAAATAAAATTGTGCCAGCATCAGATAAAGACACAAAAAAGTTTTCATTATCCTCCTCCTCTTCTTCTTCTTATTCCTTACACTCCTCCTCCTCGTCGTCGTCGTCGTCATCATCATTATCATTAACAGCAGTTGCTGCTGGCACTGTGGCGGCACCATCAAAATCACTAACGAATGGTGGCGGAAATGTTGGTAAACAACAAAACAAAAATTCTATATCATCACCGGAAACTGTTATTTTGGTTTCAAGTTCCGCCAGCGAGAAACAAATTTTGGAAAAAGCTTTTAAACGGTGAGTTAATTTAAAATGATTCTGATTTATATGGTCTCGCTTGTTTTTTTTCTTCTTTTTGTTTTGTTTTCTTTCTATCTTTCATTTTATTGCGAAAATTGATGCTGTCAGGAGTGAGATGAATGTAAAATCGCTATCAATGGTTTGAATTGCATTGTTTTCACGATTTCTGTCTTTCTTTGTAGGATTCAGAATCACAATTGTTGATGATAAATTGTTTTGATTATTTAAATAGGCATTGTGTAACATCAAGGATTAAGTTAGATATAATAAAGGATTGTTAGTAGATTTTGTTCAAGAGTAGTCAAAAAATCTATGCGGTGGCATGTTGAGACAACCCCAAAAAATATTGGAAATAAATCGGACCTTTATAAACTTCTAGGTCAATGGCCATAAAACCACACTTTTTATCATTATAAGATTTCTTTCGTTATTAATTAAAAAGAACTGTTAAAATGGGTTACAGTTACTTTACTTCCGTAAATATAATCACTTGAAGCTTAATATTCTTAAAACTTTCTCATTTTATATTTGTTTTTAATCTTTTTTCGAAACGTGGGTCTAGAAAAGGTAAATTTATTTTTTCAATCTTTTCATTTTGATCCACTGTGCCTTCTGTGTCAAGACCTTTAAATGGAAGGCGAATCTTGAAATTCTTAAAAATTAGAAAAAATCTCAGCAGCAAATTTTAAATCGATTTTCATACGAGCCCTTCTATAGATCGGGGTTGATAAAAGAAGAAAATGTGAAACTTCAAAAATATTAAAGTATTTTACATTGCTAACGTGTTTGAGATTTGAGATGTCGTTTTTAAAATTTGTGATAAAAAAACATGAATTTCTGAATATTTTTATGAACATATCGGGGTAAACTTACTACCAAACATTATTTTAGTTATTTAAATAAATATTATTTATTTATTTACTTTTTTTTGTAAGTCGTTAGTGGTTTTAACTCATATTTTTAATGAACTTTTTATTTTAAATATTAAATAAAATTATCATAAAATAATCATTTCTGTTATTAAAATAAATAGAAAATTGCCAGCAATAAAAACTCTAAACAAATCTGGGTTTTCTTTTTATGAAGTTTTATTAAAATTGGTAAAAATAAAGGAGAGGATATTATTACATAGACATTTCTTTATCGGTATTATAAGTAAACTTTAGGACAAAACTGACCGATTAGCTAAAGTGAACATATTATAATTCCTAGCATCCAACGTAAAGTTTATTTAAAGTTGCCATATTTTTATTAAAAAATCAATTTATTCAGTTTGCAATTTAAATAAAAATGGAAAGCAGACGATTCGAAAAAAGAGCATGTAAAAATTTCCATAATTGTATTTTGGCCATTTTATATACAAAATGTTGACATATTTAGTTTTTTTGCGAGTACACAAACAATTAAGAGTACTTGGCCAAGGTATCGTTACATATCCAAAAACCAGACGGCACGGATTTTGATAAAATACATTTTTTTGAAAACTATTCATCTTTAGATTATAAAACTTAACGCCTGTTTGTACTCTTCACCACAAAAATTGGAAAAAGTCTATATCTAAGTTTTTCATTTCATTTCTAATCTCTACAATATTCATTACCGACCCCATAAAGTATTTATATTCTTAGTGCTTATATATAGCAAATCGATTGAGTAATGTCCGTCTGTCCTTCTATCCATCCGTGTTAGTGTTAAAATTAACTTTGCCATGGCATTAGATAAGGTAGAAAAAATTAAAATATTTTAATCGATTAAACAAAGTATCAAAAGAGGAGCTATTGGAAATCAGCAAGATCGGTCCATGTCCATCAAAGCACTGAACTAAACACCACACCTTCCTCTAATTTTCTATATCAATTGGAACAATGAAGTAACTAAATGTATAGATAAAGAACTTAAAAATAAGAAAAAAATATGAAGTGAAAAAATTGGCGCTCGCCCATATTTACCGAGTTATGGGCCTCTGAAATTTTTATAAAATACTTCGATTGTCAATACGGTCAATATGCGTATCATTTACATGATTTTAAAGGGTTCTCAGGAAAGACTAAAATTTTTAAAGATGCTTAACCCATTAAGAGCCTATGAAATTTTTATAATTTTCTTTTTTTCTTTTTTTTTTCATTCTCTGTCATCAAAAATATTTGTTTTTTTTATAGGAGCTACTTAAATAAAGTAGATTAACATAGCTGGTAAAGGGTATCTAAGATTCGGCATAGCCGAACAAAAATGTTGCATATTTTCAACACTTTTAACAACTTTGCGTTCTTTTCTAAAAAAAACTTCAAGAGTGTAAATTTAAATTATGTACTTTTGAAAATATGTCGCACGAAAAAGTGTAAAATATGATGCATATTTTACCCTAAATTTTATGTGAGCGTAAGTATGCTAAACTTATTTTTAGTAGTTTTTACTGTAGATAAGTGATGTTTGCCTTTGTTTCTAAGCACAGAGTTATATTGCTTTATGTTTGAAACGCTAATTAAACTTTACTGATATGTAAAGGTAGTAAAAAATTTAACAACATTTTTTGTTTATTGTGGCTATAAAATGTGTAGCAATTTCTCAGGATGTAGGCAACATGTAAAACATTGTATGCGATTATTGGGTAACACTGTTTTCAGAAAAGAAAACGCCATTAGTTAATTTTCCATTTTTTAGCAAGAGGTTTAGCGCCCTTAACTAAATTATCCGAAAAATACAATGTAAAGGGTCATCCAAATGTGACGCCTAGATGTCAGCACTATATAATTTTTACACGTGACATCTTTTCAAATGACATAAGCCATTTTGTTTTATTAGAAGGTAGTACAGTTTTAACCATGGACAGGTACACATTGCAACAACGCGTTTACATCATTTAAAGTTATTATAAAAATGGGCGTTCTTTTCTTTTTGTTTTCAAGCAAAATTTTGTTTAGTGACGAAGCTCATTTCAGAATGGATGGATTCGTCAATAAGCAAAACTGTCGTATTTGGGGTGATGAAAATCCTCGTGTTATTCATGAAAAAAATCTCTACACCCACAAAAAGTTACTGTTTAGTGTGCATTTTGGGCGAATGGAATCATTGGGCCATTTTTCTTCGAAGATGATGCTGGAAATGCTGTTACTGTGAATGCTGAGCGATACCAATCAATGTTGAGTGACTTTTTATGGACACAGTTGAATGATATTGATGTGTCTGACGTCTATTTCCAGCAAGACGGTGCTACATGTCACACAACTCGAGAAAACATTACGCTTTTGTGATCAAAATTTTCTCAACGTGTAATTTCACGAAATGCAGATTTCAATTGGCCTCCAAGATCATGTGATCTAACACCATTAGATTTTTTTTTGTGGGATTTTTTGAAAGTCGAGTGTATGCTAACAAGCCACAAACAATCAATGATCTAAAGAACAACATTCAAGTTGCAATTCGTGAAATAACTCCAGCAACATGTCGGAAAGTCATTGAAAATTTCGATGATCGGATTGATGTCTGCAGACGCAGTCATGGTGGACATTTGAATGATATTCTATTCAACTTATAATTGTAATGGATCATACTTTAAATAAAAAAAAAACAGCTTGAAAAAATTGCAAATAGTTTGTGTTTTATTTCAAAGAAACATGTAGGCGCGTTTTTTGGATGACCCTTTAGAAATATTAATAACAGGTGCTTCAAAATAGTAACTGACAAAACTATTTATTTACAAAATTTTTAGGGATTTGATTTTTTTCTTATTTTACAATATTACAAATAAAATAGAAAATAAAGGAATTTCATTGTTGTTATTATTTTTGGCACTTATTCTTATAACAGCTTTAAAATTATTGAGTTTTTTGAAGTATTTAAAAAAAGTATCAAAAGGTAAACAATTTGGGGCAAATAAAAAATTTAAAATAATTTTTATTATCACTTCATATAAAATATATTTAACCCAAAATGATTGAAATTTTAATTAATTTCAAAACTTGCAGTATAACATTGAACTCATGCAAGATCGCCGCAATAAGTTTTCTTATATTTTGTTTAGCAAAATGACCAAACTACAAGCGTTAGGAATTTTTTTTTTTTTAATTTATTTATATAAATAAATAAAGCAGCTCTGCTTTTTGTAACGGATATTTTTGCTTATTTTGTTTTAATATTTTTAATTAAAACTTCGCAAATGCTTGCGCCAAAATTAATTTATCTACGACGACTACTTCTTTTTTTATCCATTGGCTTTAGGAGAAAGAAAAACAATCAGTCGTTTCCACTATGTATTTTTATGAAACAATATAATTTGCTAAAAGTAGTTGGTTTTCGCTCTGGCACAGTCATATTTTCAAAAAGATTAATTTTATAACAAAGTGTTTAAAATTGGTATAAATTTTGGTATAAAATGTGAGAAATCACCAAAAAAAAATAACAGATTTAATTTGTTGAAATTATTCTGAAAGGAATCCAAATTTTTAATAATTTAATCGCTTATCCAAAATTATTTAAAATCTTCAATCATAACAAATGAAATATATTTATTAAATTTATCACAACTTTTGCACTTTAAAAAGCAAAACTAAACTTCAATGGCGTTTATTTGTAATTTTGCTTATTTGTCAACTCATTTCATATAATTATTTTGACGAGATCTCTGATGAAACGCTCTCATCATTAATATCAAGGAACTATAACGATTCCAATTTGAGATTGATCTCAGTGCTGATCCCAAGTATAGACTGTCGGTAAGGAAGTTTTAATAACGAGCAATAGCTAAAGGTCACTTTATTACTCACTGAGCCTAAACATAACTGTAAAAGGAGGTTGTAATAACGGGTCTGAATCGTGCTTGTTCCCTTCAAAAGTCTACTGACTAAAACTAAACAATTTCGTAACATCCCACAAAATATTTCTCGAAAAAAAAACATTTCACGGAAAGGCTGTCCGAAACTTTTGATTGGATGTTTGACCTTTTAAGAATCAAATATACCAGTCCATTTCACATCTTAAAAAGTGGCATAAGTGTTAATTTTTTCGAATGTTTTATTTCTCCATTTTATCAGGTATTTTTACTTTGTAATTCATGTTTCAGCTATTAATTTTCTACATAAGTATAAGTGTCCAAAGATGCGGTTAGATTAGCTAAATAATGACCAAAAAACGTAACCACTATTTTTACAAATATTTATTTAATATTTCCTGATACGTTTCATTAAAATAACGATTTATAACAAAATTAATGCGATATCTTACGTATTATATTGAGTAGAATCTTTTATTTCTTAAAAAGTATTTGACAAGGACAAGCAAATATTTCAGATTACTGACCATATCTCAAATAAAAAAGAATTTTAAAACAACAATTAAGCGTATGATGTCTTAATCCTTTTTTAATATTTCTGTTTATTTAAACCTTATAATTAAATTATCTTTAATAATTTTTGCATTAATAAAATTATTTTTGTTTTCTGTTTCCTGAAGATGCCAGGAAATATTGAAAAAATAAAAAATTTAAAAAATATTGAAAAAATAAAAATTATATTATTTAAAAAACTGACCATGTTCTTAATAAATTAGAAAAGAAAAATTAATTATTTTTTGTATGCAACAACTCACGGGAACTAATCGTTTTCCCTTTTTGTCGACCAAAAATTAAAAGCTCAAAAAAATACACAAGAAGATATCAAAAGGAACTCGTTTTATTTCAAGGTATTTTTATTTAGAAAATAAACATTTTTATTTTATTTTTATGTTAATTAATCTAATATTAGGTAACATGTTGCTTTTTTTATAGTCTCCAAAAAAATGTATTTCAATCTTTTAGCGGTTTCTTAGCTCTCATTAAAGCAAGTTTTTGAAAGATTTTGCTTTGTTTATTGTTTTTTTTTTTTTAATTTGTGGTTCGACTTGAATCTTTTTTTCTAATTCATTATTGTTAACAGGAAAAGAATTATAAATTAAAATTTTATATTTTTAGTATCGAATGTTAACAGCAGTGTCAAGCAGCACTATTTTATGTCATCTGTTTTCCCCTTTTTTAAGTACCAGCATTTTAAATTTCATTACTTTCTTTGTGGCAGGTTTTTTTCATAAACTCCATTGCAATTATAGAGGTAAAAAGCATGTGCCGTCAATAATTATGTATTAGCGAGTTACTAACACAATCATGTCTTTATATTTGACTGTACCCTGCCAGTATTTGGCAGAGTATTTTTAGATAGAAGTCACTTCTTCGTTACTTTAAAAAAAATACATTATTGTCAAATTAACAATCACTATTTCATCTCTGCCAGAAGCTAATTGGACAAAAAGACCCGTTATAATAATACACAAATCCTTCCTTCAATACCTTTGTGTCTTTGAACTATAATTTTATTAACTAATAAATTTGTATCTTCCTGTAACAATAACAAGTTTATCTCCCTAAGAATTGTTTACCTGTTGTTAAATTTCAGATACACGAGACAAATTTTCTCTTCCAGCAAAATTTTCCTGTAACGCTAATGGAAACTTTGTAAATTGAAAAAGAAAAAATCGTCATACAACATTTGCAAAGTGATTTCAAATAGAGCTTTTTTTAAATATTACAATAAGTTAAATAAATAAGTTAAGGTTCCTGAATGAACACAAAAATTTGGTAAAAAAAAAAAAACATTCTTCCTAATTGAGCATAACGAAAATCTACTGCTAACAGACTATGGGTTGAGCTTTCTAAGCGTATGAACGCACTAGTACCACCAGTTAATAATGTAGAGATTTGAAAGAAGGTAATTACAAATTTATACTTTTTGTAAAAAAATTTAAAGAGAAGAAAAAACTTTATATTTTTAATTTTTAAAAATCAAACTAGAGGAGGCCCTTAAAAGAGGTCCAGTAAAGAACTGTTAATTTAAACATTGCATGCAAAAAATCGTTGGAAACAACGAAATTTATATTACTGACCAGCCTAAATACTCTAGCACTAGCTCTAAATTATTTTAATCTGAAAACTATTGTTAATCAATCAAAAAATTACGATCCGTTTGCAACCGCATGTAATAATGCCATATTTAATTCATACGATTAACGTATCACGTAATTTTTTTTTCATACGATTGTCAATACGATCACGGGTGTAACAACTCTACCTCTGGTCTCTAATACTAAAAAAACTGTTGTAAGTATTTTATGTACGCATAAGGTTTTGCATTGTATTGTGCGGAAATTGGTAGCCATACCAGGTTGTCAGTCATCCGAAACTTATCTGTTTTTCAAAATGTTGCAGATAAATTAATATGTGCACCTTTATGCCTTTACAACTCATTAAGAATTCGTTGTAGCAGGACGCTTTTATCATTTTTCTTAATCGTACAAACCACAAACTGCTTTTTCCTTTCCCTTTAGATTTTGTTAAGATCAATTTGAAGAAATACAAAAATATTGTCTTCAATTTTGTAAACAATTAAGGAATTTATCAACTTAATCATCCCTTATCAAATGTTTGTATGTCGTTACCCGTGCATTTTAGTTTCATAAACATTTTAACCCTTCTCGTTTTGTAACATTTAGCTCTTATGGTACAAAGCCTTAGACTCACAATATTGCCTTTTCATAAAATGTAGTGTGGACATTCCTACAATTTAAAAACGACAAGATAAACTTTGCCCAGATTATTTATGATTTACTTGTGATTCGCAAACATAAAATTTACATATTTTATTACTGTTATTACTAGAAGTATATAAATGAAATCCTTTACACCCACTGCGTTTTATTAAAAAAAATTATACAAACGGACACTAAAAGAAAAATAGAACAAGAAAATATTCATTTAAAAGTACAAGTGCAGACTTGGAAGGTATGCACCAATTAAATAGAAAGAAAAATATTATTTATGATTTTATATCATGCAGAGCTTTTTCTTAAGGTATATTGAAAAAAATTAAATTGTTTTGCTTTCTTGTTGTAATACAGTTGTGATTTTATCAATGAAGATGAAAAGATGAAAAGTAGTAGCAAAATATGCCATATGGATAAGTTTTCCCTGCTGTTATACAATTTATATTTTAAATTTAAATAATAACGGTCTAATTCATAAAAAGTTCTTATTTCAGGTTTAAAGCTTACAATAGTTATTAAACACGTTTTTGCAACAATTCTAAATTTTAAGGAAGAGAAAGAAGTACAGAATAATTTTATTTTTCGTTTTCTCGCCCAAAAAATTTAGATTTGCTGCAAGGAAAATTCACGTGTGTGATCTCGGTGTATTTTAGTTTACACTTTAAGCAATTTTACGTTCTTATCTGGCAACACCTATTAATATCATTTACTATTTAGCGCTTTTAAGATGTCACAGTCCACCCCAAATACGGGCGTTAGGCACGACGTAATTTAGCGTCTAGTTTTTACGCTGTAATGAGTAACTTAAATAAGAGCGCCAACGTTGTGAAACGAACAGTATTGTTTACTTATCTTATTTGCTAAAAACCACAAAATTAAAATAATTAAGAGAGATAAAATCGCGAAATTGACCTTAAAGTAGCTGTAAGGTCATTACTGTTGGAAATACTTTTGTATACACCACAAAAAAAAACCAATAACAACACTTCTTTTGCAGCCAACTTCACTTTTTACGCGCAGTTAAAATTGGATTTTTCAATTGTCCAACGTTAGCGTCGCGCTATTTGGGTTGGTCTCATACATTTTGTATGGGCATGAGAATTTTTGACAATTAAATAACGTCTTACGCTCGTATTTAGGGTGGACTGTCAGTTGCTTTGTATTCCAACAATGTGTTTTGTTTCATAATGTCATGGTACTAAATGTTTACAATGCATACCATTCCAAAATATTGCAGACAAGTATTAGAAACGTTGCGATCAAGCAACTAGCGCATCAGTTTCTAAATTGATGCTTTGTTTCGCAACTTTGTTTATATACAAGATTTAAATACCGCAGCAAAACTGTATACAAACTTTGTATTAATACATTTTGGAAATCAGCCAAACTGATGTTTATTAAAGGTTTATAAAAGGTTTATTAGGCTGTTAAACGTTTATGAATACACTTTTGTCTACTTTTGCTTCCCAGCAAAAAAAAATGAAGTATGTAGTTCAAAAATCATGGGTATTTTCATGGCTCCTCTTCCACTTGTTTTCTATAATGTATTTTTAATAAGTTCGATTATTCGAATTAATTTAAAACTATTGAACTCATGAAAAAAGAAACTATAAAAAAAAATTAACGAAAAAACGTTTTCTAATCATCGAATTTTCACTAGTTATAAGCATTCATTTAAATGCCAAGCTATGTGAACCCATGCTCGCAAATGACAAGCTTATGTTAAAATCATGCGTTTTTCTCCTAAATTGAACCAGTTCGTTTTACGTAGAATTCATGAATTACCCACTTTTTTGCATGTCTTTTTTTGCTGGGTTATTAAAAACTTATAAACTCTTAAAGTGCTTTTATGAATTAACTTTAAATATTTCATAGGAATATTGTAAAATGTTCATTTTAAAGGCATTAAAATCGTTAAATGTATTTTTAGTACGCTAGGAGCTCCTTCGCTGGTATAGTACATAATAATTTGCGCTACCTTAATAGACTTTTTTTAAACAAGGCGTGTTGTAATTTTTTAAGCTTTTTTCGGTTGAGTTCATTTACTTGTTTTTCTTTTTGTAAATAAAAAGAATTATTTAAAACTTGTTTGCATCAAAGTTGGCTTTTCTTTCTGTTTCTTATGTGACTTTTTTTGTTGAAGGTTCCCCGCAGGTTCGACGCTTTTTGAGAATTCAAGCGCTTTTAATTTTTGAATTTTTTAATAAAAAATTTTTTCGATTTATTTTTTAGCTGTTTAACTAACTCTCTCTGTGCCTTTCGTATAACTGAATTAAAATATATATTAGGGTAATTCACACCGGCCTTGTTAATTCGTTAGTCGTTATTCGATAGTTTTTTACGTGTATTTTGTTTTTGTAAAATTAACAAATTATCGAACTGCCGAGTAACAAAGTACCAGGCTGGCAAGCTTGGTAATTTTCTTGTTACTCGGTAACAAAAAACAACAGCTGTGTTTATTTGTGTTTATATTCTCATTACTGCAAAAAAGGAAAATTTTTGCAAAAGTAAGTAATTTTTCTATTTTTTTTAACAAAATTGTTGCATTCGCTTTGATTATTAACTAATTTTCAGTGGAGCCACTAAAGAAAATGCGCAAGCGGGAAAAACCGCAAAAGAAATGGAGCGAGAAAGAAAATAGCCTGATTTAGGAATATTTGTTGGAGAACGTGGAAATTGAGGTATTTGTTTATACAATATATTAAGATAAAGCCAAATGATTTTATTAATTATTTATAGAAGCCGAACGCGCAGCTGTACTACAGGAAGATGATGCTGAATCTCCGGCAACCCATTCCTGTCCGGAAAAGAATCTTGGCTGATGTTTGTAAAGCGAACAATTTTTAAATATTTTTGCATCGTGAGTAGAGCCACTGTAGCCAACGACAACATCGCGAATTTTGCGCTTGTAGTCGCAAACCATTTGAGCTTTAATTGCATAAACATGATTTCTGGAAAAGAACGCCTCAGGATTTTTTATTGGCGCTTCGGCGAGCCTTATTTCAGTGCCATCCACGTAACCTACGCAGAATGGTAGCTCGTTGAATGTTTCCCGCACTATTTCAGAGCGCTCAGTGGGATCCGGCCAATATATATATAAATGAAGTTGCTTTAAAAATGCCTTGAATACTCTACGAGTAATTTTAGTCAACGTTCCTCCGTCACCAATCCCAAAAGTTGACGCAATTTTTCTGGTGGAAGCACTTTCTCCAGAGGAGCCTAATCGGTATAGAACAACAGCTAACTGTATATCGACGGGTAATTGCTTGCCACTACATTTCGCAAAAACGTCGTCGTTTTCTATAAGGGACAATAAGTGAGCAAATTGAGTTCGGTCCACACGTAGCATTTGACGGAACCGATTATCATCCATTGTAGTTAAAATATCGTCGCACCACTGAATAGATTTTGGAATAATATTTTCCACACCTCTTCGACATCTAAGTACAATGAGCAAGTCATCATATAGCTCGTCAATGGTATCCTCCACCAAATCTTCATCATCACTAAATACGTCTTAAAAGAATTATAAAATTAGTTCCATGTCTTTCTGATTACCTATTTTAAATACTTACCAGTAATAAATTTTATTTCCTCCAAAGAATTTTCAATTTAATTTTTCACTATTTTTGTTTTTGCACTTTCTCGAGGCATTTTTGCTTTTTAATAAATTTAAATCATCTGTTTTGTAGCAAAAGTTACCGCACTACTGAGATAGAACAAAAAGTGTGTTCACAGTAAAGTGTTTCAACAAATTACCAACTAACAAATTACCGGATTAACAGACTCGGTGTGAATAACCTTATTATGTTTATTTTATTTTATTTTTGCTTTCTAACACAAGCTATTTTTGCGGTGTCGTCTCAGTAAATAATCATTTTTAAATTTTCTATTTGAGCACAATTTTAAATTTTTATAAATTTTATTTTTATTTTTCTCTTTGCCACTTTAAATTATTTTCACCAATTTGTTGCTCATGACGATTTCGCCCAGAGAATTTTTTTATTAAGAAATTATTTGCAAAATTCCTAAAATATTTCTGACAGTTTAGTAAAATATATTTTT
This sequence comes from Cistogaster globosa, assembly GCA_937654795.1. NCBI lineage: Eukaryota > Metazoa > Arthropoda > Insecta > Diptera > Tachinidae > Cistogaster > Cistogaster globosa. The sequence goes on along the minus strand of OW569403.1, from coordinate 134,466,813 downwards.
TTTTATTCAGGACACTAGAAAAAATGTTCTACTTAAAAAGAAGAAAATCTTTAAATAAACTTTTTTTTGCATATTTAAGGATTCTTGTAGGAGCGAAGAAGAATAAACATTTTATAAACTTTTAACGACAAACTAACTGTAATTTTGTGCCTACTAACAGCTTATCGTTACTCTTATAAAACAACTTTAAAAAACAATTTTGCAATCACAGTAACCAACCGAAAACACTTGAGTGTTGCAAGGTGAATTAAGTTAAAAGAAAAGTTTCGACTGACTGACTGACTTACCAAACTTTTATCCCCAGAGTATATTTAAACAAAAGTGGTGGTTGTTGTTGATAAAATAAGTGAATTCATTAACAACAATTTGAAAACAAGAATTTAAACAAATGTTTACATAATCATTAAGTTATTTAAGTGAACACAGACACACGTTGTTCACACAACATTCGTTTTCCCTATTTAAATTAAAATTCTAAATTTTGGAATATTTTTTTTTTTTAATTTTAACGAAATATTGTGTCTTTGAATGTCTGAAAAATATAGCAGCCTTTACCGGTAGATCGAAAGTCTTGAACATTTTATAGCTTCTTATCAGCTATCAAGAAGCATCAATAAGTTCATATGCATTTTATATTTTTCAATTAAGCGTGTTATTTCAAGTATAATGTGAGAATTAGTCGGGATAAATATTTACAAAATGCATGAGCAATCCGATCGTATAAAAGTTGGTATAGAAAAATCAACAACAACAATTAACGTATGTCCTGAAAACTCTATCAGATGGGATTTCCAAAATTTTCTTCACTCCTTCTCTGTCTAGACTCTGCGGACTTTGTTAGGCTTGATTTGAATCGTTTTCTAAGCAAAAATTAATTACAAATAATTTCTTAGATTCGATATTTGGGAGTCTCTCTTTTTGGGTAAATTAAATTTGTGTTCACGCGCCTTGACGTAAAAAAAATTTTGGTCATGCATACTTATGTACTCCTATGGTTGTTTTCAGGAACAAAAAAAAAATGTTCTATAAGAAAATCATTTTTATAAAAAATATATTTTCTTTTCAGTCAGAAAATGAGTTTTTCCCTTATATGAGTCCAATTAAAATCTTTACCTTTTTATATTTATAATAGGTGGGAATAAAAAAAACTGGGCTGCAGATATATTTTTTATATATAATGAAAATATAAAAAAAAGAATGTAAGAAGTTGGAGTTTGTAAAGTCATATTTTAAAAGCATTTAATGATTCAAGAGTTCATAATTTTCTATCCCATCGTCTTACATCCTTTTTATATGCATGAAATAAAGTTCTGTTGCATTTTAAATACTTTTAATTTATGAACAAAAATAAAATGTAATTTCATTCTGTATCTGTCTCTTAACTCTGTCTAACAGCATTTTATTTACAAAACACTCTCATTGCTACAATTTATACGTTAAAAGTAAAAGTGAAGACCAAATTTAGTTGATGTTATATCCTTCAGCATCAGTAAAGGGGTAAAGCAATCATTCCAATTGTAATTACTAAGATATTTATTTTCAACCTCATAAAGTATGTTATTCCAAATCCTTATTTCTAAAAAAAAATCAATTAAGCGTCCCTAACGATCTTTGAGAATCTTAACCTCCTCTAAGAAAGAGTTGCTGTTCATTTAAATCGGTCCATGTGAATATATTTAACTTGTTAATATCATTATCGCTGTTTGCTTTAGTGTATGAAAACCGAAACCGAAGTAAAATAAGAAGATTTGGATTTTTACCCAAAAACTATTAAGAAATGAAATTAAATATGAAAATAGCAAATTTTTAGTTTGACCCAAGATCGATCAAGTTTTTGTATTTGGAAAATTAATATTTTTTTAATTTGTAGTTATAAAAATTGAAAATTCACTAAGAAGAATCGATTACTGAAAATCTACGAAAGAAAAAAAGGTTTGCTAATGGGCCAAGCTTCGCTAGAAATCACTCTTTAACCCAAAAATCAGCAAAGATTTTAAAAAATTTTATTTTTTTTTTTTCAAATTGGATGATTAATAAAAAAACTAAATATTGAATTGTAATAAAAATTTTAATATAAATTGCAAAGCCAGTTCGTACTTGGCAATTTTACCTGCAGCAATTTTTATTTTTGTATGAAAGCATAAAAATAAAAATCAAATCCGCTGCTGCTAGTGAAGGGTACATAGGATAAGAAACTATCGAATACAAAAAACGAGTTGCTAAACTGAATTCATCATGATATTGATGAAAATTAAATTGATTTGCAAGAATTACAAGGAAAATATTTTAAGTTCATTCAGAAGTCAAGGGTATAATTTTTAGGGGTTGATGATTGAAAGTACCTGCTTTTAGCAGCATAATTCTACTCCAGTCAGCAGAAAAATAAATAAGGGCAATATATTTTGAATGTCGGCATTAAATATAGAATTCCTTCTGAATAAATTAACTGAATTTTCTAAAGTTTTACCAAGTGGGTTAAACCAGACAAGGCCAAATAAATTATTGCAGGATACTAATTTCCTGGTCTTTTACTCTTTCAATTTGCCCACTAGGTCGTGAAATTTAACACCACTAGATTCCTTTAATGGGGTTATTGAAAACTCTACGCTGAAAATTGGAATTTGCCACCTTTTCATATCCTTTACCAAAAAAAAAGTGGAAAAAGAGTATAACTAAATTTGTCAAACAGCCCGTCTGTCCGTCCACGTTAGTGTTGAAATCAAGTTTGCCGAGACACTAGATCAGTTAGAAAAAATTTAAATACGCCAATCGATCAGCCATAGTGTCGAAAGAGGTGCTATTGGAAATCAGCAAAATCAGTCTATATCCTTCGCCGGATATCCATATCATTCGGAACAATGAAGTAACTCCAATAAAAAAAAACGAATATATCGGTTAATAGAGAATTAAAAAATAAGAAAAAAAATAAGTGAAAAAATTGGCGCTTGCTCATATTTTGCGAGTTAAGGGCCTCTAAAATTTTCAAAATTTTTAAAATATCAATATGGGTATCATTTTAAAACTTCTGAAGAGTCCTTTAAGGAAATACTAAAATTTTTTAAAAAATTTTAACCCATTAAGAGCTGATGGCATTTTTATGTAAAATTATATATCGCATTTAATTTTTTTTATTTTTTTTTTTCTTCTTATTTTTTAATTCTCTATTACCCGCTATATTTGATTTTTGAATGGATTTACTTCATTGTTCCCAATGATATAGAAAACTTAGAGGCAGGCGTGGTATTTTGCCCGCTGCGTCGAAGGACATGGACCGATTTTGCTGATTTTTAATAGCACCTCTTTCTACACTATGTCTGATGGATTGGCGTATTTAAATTTTTTTTAGCTGATTTGATGCGTCGGTAAACTTGATTTCAACACTAACACGAACGGACATCGCTTAATCGACTTCGCTATGCATAAGAAGTCAGAATATACATGGGGTCGAAAATGGATGTTGTAAAAATTGAAAAACGCAATGACAAAATTAGTTATACCCTTTTTCCACTGTTTGTGGTAAAGTATAGCATATGTAACAAATTTTACAATTTTTCGTGCGACATATTTTCAAAAAACACAAATTTTGTTTACACTCATGAGCTTTTTATGGAAAAGTAAACAAAGATGTTAAAAGTGTTGAACATATTAAACATTTTTTCAACAAAAGAAAATGCCATTATTTGTTTATGTCTTTAGAATTATTACATCGAAAGTCTTTAATCTTTGAAAGCATTTGTTTGTTTATGTCTACCGTAAAGAAATATGTGTCGCAAAAGTGAAAGCTTTTTCTGTTACAGAATAAATTAAGTTTATTTCAAATATTTTTTTATTTTATCGCGGCGATATTTAAAAATCCATTGATATTTTATCTCGAGTTTAGAAGTGGTTAATTAAAAAATTAAAAATATTTAACTTAATTTCTTTAATAAAAAACAAGTTTTTCCTCTCTTTGTTTTAATATTTACTGTAGAGACGACAAATTTACTTGTTTTTTAATAATTTCATTTCCCTTTTGCCATTTGTACGAGTAGCACGAGTTTGTTTTATTTGTGTGTTTGTGCCTTTGCTGTTGCTGCCGTTCTTCTCTATAAATAATTCGGTTAGTCCTGCGTTCTTAATTACACAATTACTGGGGCGTTATACGTGTACAATTTTAGTTTCTCTTTTTTTTCTACGATGTGTTGCTCTGTGCTATTTTTCCACATCTTTAGTGGATTCAGTAGATGGCAAATTTGTTGCTGTTAGTGAAAGTGGGTGGGGCTGGACATGGAACAATACTTTAACACGAACTTACTAACAAACAAAATAGCATGAACATGTACGTACATGAACATAAACATTATCATTATTATCACCATCATCACTGGCCTTATCGCCATTAAACAACAAAAATGCTATTTGAAATATCATTTGTTCTTTTAGTGGCTTTTAATTGTGGGTCATATAAAGATAATTAAATGAATATTTATAAATGGATGTGATTTAAAATTTTATTCCATTTCAATACGTGTATTTAGCAGGCTTAATTTAAATTTATAAAGTGACTATTAATTTGATTTTTAAAATTTATTTTACTAAATTAAAGCTACGTGATAGAAAAGTAAATTTAATTAAGACTGAAAAGTGCTAAAACTAATCAAGTACTCTTAGGTTAAGCCTGAATTGATTCCAGTGACTTCCATGGTCCCTAATTTATAACTAAAGACAACATTAAACAGTTTTTGATCAAACAGAACATTTTAGTCTGAAAAAAACTAAACAAAACACAGTCAGCTGCCGCAACGATGCCACCTGATAAAATTAATTCGCCTTGATGCAAATGTCTTTTTTACTGTCTTTAAAATATTCAAGACAGTATTTTTGACAATTGTGTATGTACATGTATTAGTGAAAAAGTGTGTATGTATTGTTATTGTCATGACAGCATTGTCAAATGTAAACGCGGCAATAGGCAAATGGCCTTAGAAAACTATCGCATTTGCGCAAATTTTGAGATGGCTAAATCTAAACTTAACGGATTCTAGATTTTGTCAGGCCGCCTGCCGTATAACTATAGTAAATAATTTTTACTTTTTAAAAGCAGAAATTTAGAAAATAAAGAGTAGATTGGAAAGCCTTGACTTTTCCACATTCGGCAATAAGTTTTCCTTAACCAAGTTTTTTTAAAACATCTTCATGAAAATGCAGGAGAATTTATTCAATATTTTCAGATGGCCCTTCTGTTCTCTAAACTGAGTTATTTTGTTTCCAACAGGTTTTGAAAGGGGGCTTTATGGTTTACTGTTTTGTAATTTTATTGAATAACTAACAGTGTCCATGACTTGGTCCACGTTTCATTTCTAATTATCTTAGAAAAATATATTTTTAAACATTTGCTAAAGAGTTCTGTACAAAGTGTTAAAAACTTACCATCTACAATAAGAGAATGTACTGACAACTGTTCTAGTACTATTATAGCAGTAAAGTTGGGTGCTATCACATATGTATCTCTAGTTTCTCTACAAAAGGACATATTTTTATGAAAAAAAAGTATCCTATATCTTTACCAAGGTTTTAGGGGATCACCTCACAAAATTTTATTCAAATCCGTCTAGCAGTTTTCAGGTGATGCGAACACAAACAGATAAAAGTTCCATATCGATTACTATCTACACTAACATAAAATTTTTTTTAAAATACTTCATGTACATAAATGACTCCGTTACTGTTTTATTTTATGTAAAAATAAAATTTCTTTGTTGTTTAATTTTAGCGCGCATTAAAAACTTATTCATCTGAGATCAAAATGTTATTCATGCTAAAATAATACTTTTCTTTTCAAATTGTGTATCATAGACGCAAAATGTTATTAAATGTAATCAATTCTGAATTCAATGCACCATTGAAATCCCTGTGGTTCTACACAATCGACTAATTAATCATTTGGAGAGTCAAGTGAACGAACTAAAAGAAGAAAAAGGCGAAAAACCAAGGATATTAGCTGTGTTTTTCATAAGAAAATATTTGTCTTAAATAGATAAGCGAAAATCTGGAAAAAAAATTCTTTGGTCTTTCTAAAAGGAATTACTTGCACTAAAGAAAAAACTACTGACATCATTACTTTGAAGTAAACGTACCTGTCACATATTTCAATTTTTAAATTCCTGGAAAATTACCAATTGAAAAATTTTTAGGTAAAAAATTTTCAAATCAAATAGAATTTTAGTTTTTCGACTTAAAGTTCATTTTTTATTTAGAGAGAAAAATTATTTAAAAATGTATGCGGATGTTTCCCAAAGAAAACAAGAAAAATTAGACGCTTGCAGAATGAAATGCAGCATTTTCTGGACTGCCACATCCTTCACCATCCTGATGGGGGTAAAATTTACAAAAAAAGAAAAAAATTTTGAACAAAAATTGGAAGAAAAAAATCACATGAGACACAGGGATTAATAAAAAAATTAAATGGATTTTTATCTATAAAATTATTTATTCAATAAAAACAAAAATTATTATGCTTTTTATTCTGTTTTAATGTAAAAATTCTGTTATATCTTGTTTCCACAGCATCTGCTTCGCTCTCTATTCTTGCTTCACACTCCAATCATGAGCGATCAACTTGCTTCACCATACAAAATTTTGAGTGAGAAGCTGGTAGATTGATATTAAATCTACTTGCAAAGCATTAAAAATTTCTCTCTTCTCTAATTCTTATCGCAAGTTAGTGGTGTGTGGATATATTTAATATAAAAAACAATTTATTTCAATCACATTAAAATGTAATAAATTACAAACAAACAAAATTGAAAAAAAATAAAATTTTTGAGCAAATTATTTGAATATTGTTTCAGTTTTTGTATAGACGTCCAATCGAAGCATGTAGCATGTGTCGTGTAAACGGTATGCTTCGCAATCATGATTCGAAGAGCAAATCAAGTGCTTCATTTTGCTGCGGAAACATACTATTATGTTTTTTAAAATAAATTTTTTTAGATCGTCTTGTAAGTATTTACTGGCGGCCCTACGAGATAAGCAAATATAAATTTTAATTGTTTCATGAAGCGTGTGTAAAGCAGTAAAACTAAAGCATCTTATAATTATTTGGGTTAGAAACTATTATGGCGAATAATCTTGTAGTACAAAGCAGTCCTTCTTTTTTCTAGCACGGTGTTTGACAACCGAACATCGCTTAGTGGCTAAACAAAAAAGTTAATGAATAAAATATATTTAATCTCATTATATTTGTATTTAAATATGTCATTTAATTCTGACAAATAAAACCTCCAAGTAAGAGATGAAGTCACACATGAGTGTTTAATGACTTCCGTACTATTTATGGGCCACCGCTTAATTCTTTGTTTTTATTACTTGTTGTTAAAAAACTAAGCTGTCTGCCTTTTACGGTATAAGAGACAGTATACGACAAATTTTTGGGGCTTCGTACCCAAAATATATAAGAAGATCATCACTCCAAATGCAAGTTTAACAAATGCAAATTATATTAAATTAAACAAAAATTAAGTTATTTTAAATTATAGAGTGTCCCCATAGCGACGTGATTTTCACGTATAAAAAAAAGAAATATAAAAATAAAAGGTGGATATAAAATTCCACTCGGCTGGCTGGATTTTTATTTCTATTCATTTTAGATCTTTCTTAAAAAAATACTGAATTAAACTGGTTCCATAACTAATTTTGCATGTGGAATTGAACTTGTTAGCTCTTTCCAGTACAGATTTGTTTTCGGTGTTCTGTCTTATAATAATTTTGCACAATTTGCTATTTAAAAGTATTTTTAACAACCGAAGTGGGGTACATAATAGGGATGGACACGGTAAAAAAACATCGATGTTTTTTTCCATGCAATGCATCGCAAACATACATTGATATTGTATCGATATTGCATCGATATTGCATCGATATTTAATAAAATACATCGATTGTTTTTTTTTTAATTATTAGGTGTGTTCCAAATGCATAACAAAATAGTCCGGACTTTTGAGAGTAAAACGAAAATTACTCTCTGAATGTGACAAAGTAGTCCGAAATTGCTGAAACGCAAAAAACCACAATTGAACATCCTAAAATGCTACTGATGCTGACTTAAATAAATTTTATCTTAATGATTTTAGACGCTTAAAATGAAAAATATTTTAAAAACAAAGCATTTGCAGCATTGCAAACAGCTGTAAAAAGTAATTGAATAATGTTTCCTAAACTCGTCCTCTGTATACTGAGACACCACATCTGCTAAATATTAATTAATGCTGTTTCTTTTTTCTACTTCGAAAGCAGCAAAAATTTCAACAAAAATTTCATCCTCTTGATTAGAATCACTTGATGTGTCCATGATTTCTTCAATGATCTATAAAAACATATTTTATTAAAGAAAATGATAAATATCTACAAATAAATGCACAAGTACTTACAACTTTAAGTTTATATAAAAACTCTTCCAATTTGCTTTTAAGTAACAACTTAATGTATTTATTTAAAAATGATTTGATTTTTAAATGTAAACAAAAAAACAGCTGATAATTTAATTCTAGTCCGAACTTACCTAAAGAAAAAGTTCGTACAACTTTGTACCGGAAATGAAAAATTTTACTCTCTTATTTTCTTTCAAAATTTTACAAAAATTGTTATCTGGAACGCTTTTGGACTAATTTGTACTAAACAAACTTAGATAAACCCGTTTTCCACGTTTTCCACCTGCTATTAGGGGTATAAAACACAATCACTTACAACACATTCGTGCAGTTATGTGCTAAGTTGTAGATTACTAAATTTTGCGAACCAATTAAATAGTTATTTTTTCTTTTATCCATTTTAGCCATCCATTAAAGTTTTTTTCTCAACATGAATAACTGTTTTTATAACGAAAATAAAAAAGTTAAAAAACAGAACAAATTGCAAACACCTGGAAAATTAGTTTTCTTAGTTTTTTGTATTTCTCATTTATTTTGCTTGTCATCCTTTAACTGCAGGTCAATAGATTTAATGTTATCAAAAGCAACATCGTATTTTTAATTAATGGATATAAGGCACTAACCAAATCGATGGGAAACCAAGAATGTGATGGTATTCAAACCAAATGAAAGTGCAATTACTGAAACTTCTTATTAATTTTTTCTTTCATTCTAGTCTCATCAATTACAAATTTGCTTATTCAAGCCAACTGTGAAAATAGAAATTTTAGTGTGATTTTTAGAAGTTGTTTAGGCTTTTCTTCGACAATAACATATCACAGAAATATATTGTATAAAGAGTTAAGTATTAATTTATAAAAAGTTTTTATATAAGACGGAAGTTGTTGTCCTTACCTTCCAATTTCTACTATTATTTAACAAAAAAAAAAAAAAAAAAAAAAAAGTAAAAAATAAATAATAATTCAAATAATACTTAAATGATATTTTTATGATGAAGAACAGAGTGATAGTGATGGATTTATTTTTACACATATTTTGCATAAGTTTTATTAAGGGCGACGCATACGAGTTTCAAGATTTCATTTTTGTCTGATTAGTTCCTTGTATTTAACAGAAGGGTAGTGTGATGAAACGTGCGTCTTTAACCAGCGCAGCAATTCAAAGCACAATACTCAGTAGCAATAAATTCCTTGCTTTGCTAACAGGCATCTTAATCGTTTTATCTGCTGTTTAATATGCAGGGGCTTTCATCAACTCACCAACTTATGATGCAAATTGAAATGCCACTATACAACAACAACTAGTTTTTTTTTTAATGGTCTGTTTGGATTTGAACTCAGGATCAGCTGTTCTTTTATTCTCTTTTACCGCATATGCAGCACACTTGCAAGTGACAGCTGACAGTAGTTGATAGCACTGCTTTTAAATACCTATTACGCACTTGATTATATATGAATCATGATTTTTTTTTTATTGTGGTTTATTTATTATCCAAATTTTCAATTTATATAAATGAGTTAGTATTTAGAAGTAAAACATTTATTTTTACTTGCTATAGCGGGCACAGTAGAAAGAAGTAACAGTTGAGCCATTCTTTGGTCTTGGGACGAGCAAAATGCAAAAGCAAGTGTGAGAGTAGAGCAAGTGTTCAAAGGAATACCACTTGTTAATTGCACTCAAACATATCTCTAACATTAACTAATGTATTTGGCTTCAAAAAATACATGCGTTAATCATTGTTACGTTAAGAGCAAATAACGTGCTTAAATACTTTCAAAGTTTTTAATAAAAACATTACAATCCCATCTTTATAAAAAACATTCAGCTCATATTTTAAAATTATAAAAAAATCGTTGCTTTTGCGTCAGCTCATTTTATTTACCGACTTTAAAAAAAGAAGAGGTTTATCAATTCGACTGAATGTTACTTTTTTATATTCGAGCCTCCATAACTCAGTCATTTCTGGATCGATTTGGTGATGCTTAATAATTGGTCCTGTTCTTAAAGGGTGTTCGCATGCAACATACATTATGAACCGTAAGGTGCACCACTTTAAAATTAAAAAAACCTGAGTATCACTATAGCTCCCAGTGGCAAAACTAACACAAAAATAAATCTAAAAATGAAAGAGTGTCCCACTAGGTGACGTTAATTGACCTATATGGACCGCTATAAATAAACACTTGTACATTTGACAGAATGTCGATTGCTATAAGCGTTAAGTTATAGTAGCCAGTATCAATATTCAAAATTATAAATTAAAGGGTGCCCCAAAAGTTCATTTAATTTGATGTATATGGCCATACTTTTGAACAGTATTGCCAACTCCGCTGAAAAAAAAACAAGTACAAAATTATGATTTAGAAGTTAAAGGGTGCCCCAATAGTTGATGTAATTTGGAGTAAGTGACCGATTTTTTGAAACGTTAAGAGACAAAACGCTGAAACGTAAAAAGGATCTGTACTGCTAAGTCTGCTTTAGCAACGAGATTATAATTTGAATTTAGAAATTAAAGGATGCTCCAAAAATTAATGTAATTCGACTTATATGGCCGTGTGTTTTGAATCATTGTATATTAATACTGGAAAATTAAACAGAACGTCCACTACTATGTCTGGTATAATTAAAAGCAATCATATCTTATGTTATAAATTAAAGGGTCTTACAATAGTTGATGTAATCTGTTGTTTATGGTCAAGCGTTTGAACCCTTAAAGACAGAAATTTACAAATAATCTGATTTCTAAGTCTACTACAACAGCAAGTATAAAATTTGAATTTATAAATTAAAATGTTCACATATAGTTGCTGTAATTTGATGTATATTGCCAAACTGTTGAACAGTTGATTAAGTTTAAAGCTTGGAGATGGAGATAACTTGGCCATACTCTTAAACCGTATAATTTTTCCAATTATATTTTCTTCAAAATTTTCTCCTCTAGCTTTATAAGAAACTAATAAGCAATGTGTGCAAAAGTTATCTTAAAATATTTTGCAGTTATCAGAAGGCATTTTTATTAAAAAACTACAAAGAGCAATTTAATAATTATATCTTAAGTGCTTCATTTCGCCCACTGTAGCGCCAACTGTTCTTCACCCGTACACCTACTCATGCCATTATCTTCAAGCTTTTTCGTTTATTGTTGTTCTAAATATCAAATTAATTCGGCTGCAATTTTAGAATCTGTACAACTATTAAAATTAGTTTTATAATCGGCTCCACTGTCAAACACTTTAATTAAATAGAAATATTTTATTAAATATAAAGAAAAACATAACAGAGAGATATTATGCTCTCTGTATGTCAGTTTTTGGTGGTAAAAATATTTGTGTGGTCTAATTTAAAATTTTATATTAAAAACATTTCATTCGATTTATTTATTTTATTTTTTATTTGATCCCTCTCTTATTTTATGTACTCAACTGTTGCCAACAACAATTTAATTTATTAAATTATTTTGTGCTTAAAAATGTTTAAGAAAAAAACACAAACATAAAATAAATTAAATGTGGGAAATGAAATTATTATGAAAAAAAGAATAATTCCTAGATTATGAAAATTTTAATCATTCTGTGGTCGCTGGTATTAAAATTTTAATAAAAATCCTTTGCATCAGAAAATATCTCAGCATATGGAATTTAAAAGCTTTTCATTTTAATCCTTTTTTCAAAGGATACAAAAAATAATATTTTGTTAATCTTCTTATAAAGCGTATGATATAAATACACATAAGCGGATAAAAGGAATTTAAAAGGAAAATCAGAAAGCTAAATTATTTATGAAATGTCTATTAAATAAAATTCAACTAAATTAAATTCAATGGATGGATTTATTTGATTTAAAGGATTTTTCGCTATAAATTAAATAAAAAATTATTAAATAAAAATTATTAATGTAATAAAATTTTTAATTTAAAAATCTCCTTAAAACATTCCTTTTCAAAACAGCTTAAAGTATTAAAAAACCTCTTTTTATTAATGCTTTGTCATCCTTTTGTACGTGTCCATAAATTTATTTCCATTTATCTCTATGTGCCCATCGTTTATGTTCTTTTAGCCACACAAATAAATAACATCGTAGAAGCATGTGAAAACATGTTCGAACACATTTCATTATGGGAATAAATGAATATTTCAATAATTTATTATCGAAATGTTAATGACAAAAGTATTTAGGCCATGACAAAATAGACCAAAATATTCTTTAACTAATGAAATTTGTGGGGAATCTTATAAACAACAACAAGAACACAAAATTGGCTTTCACATACATATAAAATACAGAATCCATTAATGACCATAAAATATTTGGAGAACATGTTCAAGTATAAATTGAATGGAATTTAGAGATTTGTTTGTTTTTTTTTTTTTTTGTTGGTTTGAAATCTATGGGAGGACATAAATTAATTTATTGTTTTGTTTTCTAGGAAAGTGTATTTCTTAAAAATAAATAATTCTGTGTAGTTTTCTAAGTCAGCTTTTTAATTAAAGAATTATTTTTATTCATTAAATTTTCTATTAAATTTGCTCAGTATTTTAAGCTAAAGCTTTTCTATTTTAAACAATTTTTAGATTAAAAGAAATTTGATCTTTTTAAAAGCGATTGTTTATTAAAAATTTTTTCTTCCTTTTAGAGCCGATCGTAATCATGACAACTACTTGAGCATTAAAGAGCTGGGACAATACATTAATAAAAATATAGTGGACCATATAGATGAGGCAATACAATTGAATCCCCGGGAATTTCGACGGGTCGATATAGCACCTGCCGATGGCCTTATAACCTGGGAGGAATATCATCGTTACTTTCTTAAAGAGCACGGCATGACCGAAGCCGATATTGACGAACACAATGAAATTAAGCACACGGCGTTAAATCGTAAGGCCCGCGAAGATATGATGCGTGACAAGGCCAGATGGTCTGAGGCGGCCAGAACAGATTTGTTTACTTTAACCATCGATGAGTATTTATCATTTCGTCATCCCGAATCAAGTATAACAAATCTCCTGGAATTAGTAGATGATTTACTAAGACAATTTGATCAAGATGGCGATGATCAATTGAGTATAGAGGAGTTTTCCGAAGTAAATGTAGCCGATGATGATGATTTGATAAGAAAATCTTTAATTTCCAAAACAGTGGTGGAAAGAAGGGAGGAGTTTAAAAGAATTATAGATAAAAATCAAGATGGCAAAGCGGATAGAGGAGAATTATTGAATTATGTTAATCCAAAAACTCCTAGATATGCCCTACAAGAAGCTGCCACTTTATTTAGTCTATGTGATGACAATCGTGATGGCAAATTAACTTTAAAAGAGGTAACTAAAGCAAAATTATTTTATTTTATGTTTTTTTTCATAACAAATAATTTTAATGATTTTTTATTTATTTGCAGTTAATTTCGAATGCTGAAATCTTTTTAACATCTAAAATGATTGATACTGCCCAAAGTTTTCATACAGAATTTTAAACATCCTTAAAACAATATTTCCTTTTCTCTGTCTGCAAGTGGATACTTTAATACCTACAGTTCTTAATACTCATACATATCTGATTCTTACAATTTTAAAAGTAACTTAAGTCAATTTTGGATTGTACTCACAAGCCACTTCAAAAAAAAAAAACTACAATATTTTTTGTACAGAATTTTTGGAAAGCTCGGCAAACCTTGTCTCTTATTTTCTCAGTGAAATATTCATAGCTAAAGTCAGGCTTAAAGTGGTCAAACATAGCAAAAGCACCTTAATTCCACATATTTCGTTAATCCTGACACAGCAAATATATTTTGCCAGTACTGCTCCATTTTAATGAGTGGCTTTCCTAGTTGTCTTCTCTTCAGTGTGACCTTCGCGTCTACAAGAGTGCAGTGTTAAGCAAAAACTTTAAGTCAATTGAAACTAGAGCCAGATTGTTTGTCCTACTAAATCTATTATGGAGTTCCCATTTAAATATAAATATCTTTATAAACGCTAAAAAGACAACGATAGAATTTTATCTTCCGATAAGTAGAATTCAATTAAGCCTGCTTAACCTAGAGAACTACCTATTTTCCAAGATTTCTCAACCACAAGTCAAAATTTGATCATTAACAAAGCCATCAAGATAAATCAATTGCTGGTCAATAGAGTACCCCAATAAATAATGGTTTCTTAGGTTTCTATTCCTGTCACATTAAGTTTCGATGGACTCAGGCGAATAATTTGTGTCTTGAAGTATGAAGTGCCAGTCATTTACACATAAAGTCGATTTACTCGGCAGGTAGATGCACGTGACAGCAATGAAAGTGCCTGTTATAGAGAATTCGTAAAATGTGTAAAAAAAATCAAGAGAGCCAGAGCCCTAAAAATATCCTTCATACAATATTTATCAACTAATTCGAATGAATATCATTGTAACACGTCCACATTTTTTTACAGACCAATAATTTATGTCATTTTACTTCAACTCCTTGAAGGAAGTGCTGCAAAATAACGTGCAGAGGGAAACCAGCCGTGTTTGAGCAAAAAAGTCACTAAATGCAGCCACCCTAATTAGAAAACATCCATTTGACATCTCTACTAGAATTAGAGATTAGTGCGAATTTAGGGAAAAAATGTCTGTCTGCTTCACTTTCAAAAAATGGCGACAGACCCTTTAATATTCTAAGAGCTTTCGCGGTAGCCAAATTTTTAACGTACGTATTTAGTTAATAAGACGATAATAACACTTATAGTTTCTTTTTATGTTGGCGTAGGGGTTGAGCCCAGGTCAATCTGATTTGTAGTCAATGTGATTATTATCTTGGCTACAGCAGCTTCTTAGAAAACTACCGACAAAAAAAATATGTAGGGGATCTATTAAAAGGCAGAGTCGTTAACGACACGTGCTAAGATTAAAACCAACATGAATAAATTCTAGGGCATATAATGATGCTTAGATTCTGGAACGGTTGCCTTCAGATTTGACACATTATCTTTGTACAGCTCAATTGAGCTTTGATACGAGTAGCTTTTTTAAAGTGTACTAGAGCCCCGACTTGCATCTTTAATGGGGACCAAAGAAACGCGACGCAAATCAAAACGACGCAAAAAATTTGACCGTTTTTAGCGACACAAATCGGAAACAAAACGACGCAAATAGAATTTTTCTAGTTTTAAAAAGCGACGCATATCGAAACGATGCAAATCGGGACAACGCAAATCGGGACGACGCAAGTCGGGGCTCCTCTGTATTGCTTTTTCCGAACGGTAGTGAAGAAGGGAAAGTTGAGGACACTAAAGTATACACTGACGGCTTGAGTAAGATCTGCTGGAATTTTTTTCAGAGGAGCTCTTTTTGAGATGATATACACAGAAGAGCAGATAGCCTCCTTTGCCGCCTCATTAACGACTTACGACGGGTATTTATCACTATTTATTGCATTAACGGCAATTGCAGTGTAGAACAAAAAATCTCTTCTGCATCTTTCTACTTTCGCCACCTGTCCTACCTCTCCTCTATCCTTGTAGCAAAGTTAAAAAAATAATTAAGTTGGCATTGTTGCCTGAAGTTCTACTTCTCTTTAAAAAAATTACTAAAGTTACTAAAAAGATGACAGTTCAAATAGGTATTTACATACTTTTCACCTTTAATGAATATAAAACCAAATCAATCGTAGAATCCTTAAAAATTTTCCATTTAGTTAAAAATTTGCCTTGTATTTTGAAACCTAAAGTTACTGAAAAATACTGCTGATCAAAATAATCCTACAACCACAAAAAAGAGAAATCCTAAAATTATGTACAAAAAACTTGTTGTTTAATATATTTTTTTTTATCAATTTGTAAATAAATTATAATAATAAAATTGTTAATTTTTAAATCTTCTTTATCAACTTTTCTCTATAACTTCACTTTCTTTGAATAAAAAAAAATTTGTAGTGAAACGAAAATAAAGCGAAAAAGAAATGTGAAATTATATAGTGATATTAAATTTAAGTTCTAAACTCAATACATAGCCACACATACATATATTCATGCGCACGCACACACACACACACACACAATTGAAAATACTCCTCGTAAAAGAAACGGAAATTATTAAATTAATGTATTCAATAAAATTGTATTTGTACTCGTATAAAAAATGAAAAATAAATAAGTTTCCAGTAAAATGTGAAGTTTCAGTATTAATGAAAAAACACATTCGTTTTAGTTACAAGTTTCTGCTTAAGAAATGATAATTATTCAATTCTTTTTATCCTTCATCGCAAAAGTGGAAAGAAGGTATATCTAGGTTTGCTATTCCGTCTGTGTTAGTGTTGAAATCAATTTTGCCAAGGCACTAGATAAGCTAGAGAAAATTAAAATACTCAAATTGATCAGACATATTGTCGAAAGAGTTGTTATTGAAAATCAGCAAGATCGGTCGAAGTAACTCGAGGCAGTGGGCTCAATATCACGCCAGCCTCTAAGTTTTCCATATCATTTGGAAAAATTAACTCTAATCAAAAAACATATATATGGAGCGATAGATTTAAAAAAAATAAGAAAAAAATATGCGCTCGCCTATATTTTTGGAATTATGGGCCTTTGAAATTTTCATAAAAAAATTTAATTCTCAATATGGTCAATATGGATATCATTTAAAAGCTTTTGAAGAGATCTTTCAGGAAATACTAAAATTTTAAAACATTCTTACCCCATTAAGAGATGGTGACATTTAAAACAAAAAAATTTTTAACTTTTTATTCTCTGTCCCCTCAATAATTGTTCTTTTGTTTGGAGTTACGTCACTCAACAAGATTTATATTTTTTAAATTGTGGCAATAACGACAGCAATAAATTTGACGTTTAGTTTTTTTATGTATTCGCAGTAGATGCATTGCCAAATGTTACAACGAATTCAATTTCACTCGAAAATCGCATTAAAATAATTAAAATCCACTATAAAAATTCATTCAGGAACAGCCGCCGGTTTTTCTGGAAAAAAAATTATTTGTTCAGACGAAGCCCATTTTCACTTATCTTAGTATGTCAATAAGAAAATTGCCGCATTTGGGCTTCTGAAAGTCCTTGAACGACTATTGAGAAGCCTTTGTATGCTCAACGTGTCAATGTATGCGGTCTAGAGGGGTGATTTGGCCGCTTTGTTTTTTCGAAGATGAAGCTGGAAATACGGTAACGATCAATGTATAACGCTTTCGCGAGATGTTAACAATTTTATTTTGGCCTATTATTGATGCCGTGTATATTAATGATATGTGGTTTCAACCGGATGATGCGTCATGTTACACATGTTACGATTAATTTTCTGCAAACCGAATTTCCCGAACGCATAATTTAAAAATTCAGCTGTTAAGTGGCCAATAAAATTGTATGATTTAACACCACTGGATTATTTTTTGTGGGGCTATGTTAAGGACAGACTCTATATTGAGCGAAACGAATCAATTGCAGTCTTAAAACTAAAACTCCGTGATGTGATTATCGAAATAGACCCGCTGTTTTGCCCAAAAGTGATTAAAAACTTTGATGAAAAAATCGTCATATGTTAGAGTGGCCGTGGTCGAAAAAAAGAGAAAAACATGTTGTAGTTCTGGAAATAAAACTTTAAATTCATTGCTGAAAAATTAGCTTCCAGGAATTGACGCTAGAAAGCTGTTGGCTGTTGGATTGATACCTACAGACTTTAAGCTAAACAGGTAAGAGTGCTATATACGGCTATGCCAAATCTTATATACCCTTCACCATTTTTCGAAATCTAGTTCAGTGAAGCTACTCCCATAAAAAACAATAATATGGAGGTGACAGAATTAAAAAAATTACAAAAAATTACATAAAAATGACATCGGGTCTTGATGAGTTGAGCATTTTTTTTAAATTTTAGGATTTCCTTAAAAATCTCCTCGAAAGCTTTAAAATGATACCCATATTGATATTTAAAAAAATTTAATAATTTCAGAGGCCTGTAGCTCGGAAATATTGGGCGAGTGCCAATTTTTTCACTTGCTGTTTTTTTCTTATTTTTTAATCTTCTATCGCCCCATATATTTGTTTTTTTGATTGGAGTTACTTCATTACTCCAAATGACATAGAAAAATTAGAGGTAGGCGTGGTGTTTTGCCCGCTGCGTCGAAGGACATGGACCAATCTTGCTGATTTCTCATATCACCTTTTTCGGCACTATGTCTGATCGATTGGCGTATTTAAATTTTCTCTAGCTGATCTAGTGCGTCGACAAACTTGATTTCAATACTAACACGAGCGGAAGGACAGACAGACATCGCGTAATTGACATTGCTATGCATAAGAAGCCAGAATATAAATAATTTAAGGGGTCGGAAATAGATACTGTAGAATTTACAAACGGAATGACAAAATTAGCCTACGACTCCAACAGAACCTGTTTAATGTGTCAAACGATTACAAGACTTTTGCTAGATTTCTGGACCACAAAAGGCAACAGAACCACTAAAATTTCACATCTATAATTAACATTATTTTTTTTTTAATTTTTATGAAACTAAAGGTTCAACTGTGGACATAAATGAATTAAAATTTATTTTTGTTTTTTTCCGGCGATATTTTAAAAACAATTCAAATGCTCAAGAGATTGCTCGGTTAAACAAATAAAAAGAAATCATAAATTATTAAGAAACTCAATAACAATTTCAATGTTCATTTTTCTGCCAGCTTGTCCAAACTTTCTTTAAATAAGCGCTAAACAAAGTTTGCAAAAGTTAAAAAAAAAACTTAATGAAGTTTTGCCTTTTTCAGCTTCTGAAATATATTTCACTTTGAACTATACAAAATAATAAGAAAGTTTTGCAAAAATTTAAATAAAGAAAAATCTAAGCTACAGCACACTTATGAACGAACATACCCACACACACACACATACATACACACCGATGCTAATGAAGAGATATTTAAGAATAAGTATTATTTAAATGCAGAAAAGTTAAAAGATTATTCTTTATGTCCGGTGAAGTTAAATAGAAAAAATATTATTGGGTCAGTTCACTGTTGCATTGCACTGTAAAGTTGAAGATTATGCTTAGCGGTGAATATAAGAGAGTTGAATTAACTGTTGCAGCACAGTAAGGCAGTTGTGAACAGACCCATTATTTATTAATTTAATCACAAAATGAATGATTACGAGTACTAAAACGAGTGACCAGAACAGTTTTAGCTTTTATTCAATCGTTTCACGAGCTGTATGGGATGTGATGTCACCATATGTTATTAAAACGGGACCAATCTGTATGCATAATCTGTCAAATTACAAAAATTATCAAAATCGGCTTAGAAATGACTGAGTTTTGCAGCCATAAACATAAAAAAGCAACATTCAGTCGAATTGATAACCTCCTTCTTTTTTTTTTTGAAGTCGGTTAAAAAAGGAAAGAATGGTACCTTCACACAAAGTTTGTGAGAGTCATTTTAAAGATAATGTGGGCAATCCGGAAAATAAAAAAGCAGTTTTGAAGTTGAATGTGAGTTATTATAAAATCAGAGAGCGTAGGATGACATCAGAAGTAGCTAAGAACGCCTGATAAGCCTGCTTATATATGATTCAATAGAAAATCGCCTCTTTAAACCCACAAATAAACTTTTAAGTTGAAAATATTAAAAAGTTGTATTTTTAACTTCTCTTGTATGAATTTTCATAAACTTTTTTGACTTCTATTTATAAATTTTCTTTTGACCTAAACAATAAGAGTTTTTCACTGAAACTATAAAAAGTAAACAAAAATCATTTGCCCAATTAAATAAAAATGTTTTCAAAAGAAAATCCATGGCTTATAAAAGATGAAAGCATTTTTACTTGAAATGATTCGAAAGACAAAAAAAAACAGAAATGATTGGCATTAAAAAAAATATACTTTCTTAAACTATTTTTAGCAGCAAATATTGTAAACTGAATGCAAGTTTAACTAAACTTAATGGAATAAGTTCGCCTGTCTACATTTTATAAATGAAATAGCTCTTTCAGTTATTCACAAACTTGCAATATTATTGTGCAATAATTATTATAAAGGGTCATCCAAAAAACGCGCCTACATGTTTCTTTGAAATAAAACACAAACTATATGGAATTTTTTCAAGCTGTTTTTTTTTATTAAAAGTATGATCCATTACAATTATAAGTGGAATAGAATATCATTCAAATGTCCACCATGACTGCGTCCGAATATCGAAATTTTCAATGACTTTCCGACATGTTGCTGGTGTTATTTCACGAATTGCAACTTGTTAGCATACACTCGACTTTTTAAAAAACCCCACAAAAAATCTAATGGTGTTAGATCACATGACCTTGGAGGCCAATTGAAATCTGCATTTCGTGAAATTACACGTTGAGGAAATTTTGATCGCAAAAGCGTAATGTTTTCCGGAGTTGTGTGACATGTAGCACCGTCTTGCTGGAAATAGACGTCAGACACATCAATATGATTCAACTGTGTCCATAAAAAGTCTCTCAACATTGATTGGTATCGCTCAGCATTCACGGTAACAGCATTTCCAGCATCATCTTCGAAGAAAAATGGCCCAATGATTCCATTTGCCCAAAATGCACACCAAACAGTAATTTTTTGTGGGTGTAGAGATTTTTCATGAATAACACGAGGATTTTCATCACCCCAGATACGACAATTTTGCTTATTGACGAATCCATCCATTCTGAAATGAGCTTCGTCACTAAACAAAATTGTGCTTAAAAACAATGGATCTGTTGTTCGTTGTTTAATAATCCAACTAGCGAAATTACGACGTTGTAAATGGTCTCTTTCTTTCAATGGTTAAAACTGTACTACCTTCTAATAAAACAAAATGGCTTATGTCATTTGAAAAGATGTCACGTGTAAAAATTATATAGTGCTGACATTTAGGCGTCACATTTGGATGACCCTTTATAAACATCAATATTATGCACCCTTTCACATGTGGAAATAAACCAGCATAAAAAATTCTTCTGTTAAAAAAAGCTTTTAAAATTAAAGTTTTCCTTTCCCCTACGTCTCCACTAGCTATCAAATTAAACCAGACATGCACATAACGCCGGCAGAACAACGGTATTAATTTGTTCATGCTTTTGTATCTGGCGAAAAGGTGTCGATATTCATGTTCGTTAGAGCATAATTTTCTATTTGTCATCAAGGTTGTTTCAATGTTTTTAATAAGAAAGAGAGTGCTCGCATTATTGATCAATAGATGGCGTTAATTCAAAATAAAGAAATCATACTAAAACTCATATTTGATGGCGAACATCACTGCTCAGACAAATTTTCTAGCAACTACGAAACATGAACATTGGGTGTCCACATTAACCGAATTCATTTGCGACATGATGTTCTTACCAACTTGATGGTTTATGGTTGTTGTCCCTGCTAAGTAAAAGACAAGTTTGCTATTTTAGATCCCAGTTTAATTGAGGTGACTTAGGTAGTAAATGGTAGTAGTAAACACTACCACATGAGGGAAACAAACGGAAGTTCAAAAAAAAAAAGATATGGAAAAATTAAAGACAGGCGTGGTGTTGGACTCGCTGCCTCGAAGGACGTTTATATGACCGTTATATGGTTTATAGATTCGTAAATTATCGATGAAAAAGAGTATTTCAGAACATCATCAAGCTCGTAAGGATGATTGGGGCGGGACAAAACATTATCTTCAATCAGACAATTTTTTTTTTGTAAACGTCGAGTCAAAAAAAAACTGAAACTTTACGAATTTTTCTAAATGCTAAAATATAAAAAAAAATAAATGAGAGAAAAAAGATTGCTCTTGCGCATTCAATTATTGCTGCATCAAGCCGATATCTTTTATATTATCGATTTAGGCCAGATTAACAGTATTTTATTATGGATCTTGATGATTGAAAGATACTTCATAGGTTGATAGATACTGATAATCTCATCGCTAATGATGCAAAAGAAACCTTCGTTAGTACTGAAGACGATGAAAGCACAACACCCGGTCGGTCAACAACAATAAAGCTACGAAGATTTAGAATTAGTTAATCAGATGTGGATTAGTTCTACTGGGATATCACGATAAAAAACGTGCCTCATGGTGCTGTGGAAATGACTATTTCTGCCCCTATAAGGACCTACATTTTTTATTGGTTAAAACTGAAATCGTTAAACATGAACAAAGCTTTCAAAGAAACGTGAAACGCATTGCGAGCCCAATTAGTGTTGCCAGAAAAACTCTAGCTCTTTTGCCCAATTTGACTCATGATGTTCCCAAAATCCCCAATTTCTAAACGAAAATCCTCAATATACTAAATGATAGAAGAGTCTACGAGGTGTGGCTATTAAATTACGAGACCGACGCTATTACACAAAAAGTGCGCATGCGCCAAACGCCAGCAACCAACAGCTGTTACCGTGAAGCCTTCTCTTTCAAATGTAGTGCCTCTCGCTTCTGTAAACAAATCAATACAGCCGTAGCCTTCGTTCGCATTAGAGTTGTTTTTTTTTTTTTTTTGGTTCGCCGGAAAAATGTTAAGTGTAACAGTAGAGCAACGAATTGTTGTGAAATTTCATGTGAAACTTCGAAAAACCGCTACTGAAACTTATAATTTATTGAAAGAAGTGTATGGCAATGAATGTTTATCGCGTGCGCGTGTTTTTGAGTGGTTTAAGCATTTTCAAGATGGCCGAGAAGACGAGCAAATGAGCAAATCAAAATTCAAAGCAATGTTGGTTGTTTTTTTCGATATTCATGAGATTGTGTACCTTCACTGGGTTCATGAAGTCCAAACGATTAATCAACATTACTACCTTCACGTTTTTTCTGAACTCCGTGAAAGCAAAAGGAAAAAACGACCTGAATTGTGGAAGGACAAGTCATGGGTTCTCCACCAAGACAATGCGCCGGCTCATTCCGCATAGGCTGCTAAGGGGTTTCTAGCCAAATTCAGCATCCTAGTGTTAGACCATCCGCCTTATTCGCCGAATCTTGCGCCGTGCGATTTCTATCTGTTTCTTAAGGTGAAATCTGCATTAAAAGGAATACGATTTGAGTCTGTTGGATCTGTGAAAGATAAAGCGGCACGCGTCCCAAAGGAGCTGACAGAAAAAGACTTCCAGCACTGTTTTGAACAATGGAAAATTCGCATGCAGCATTGTAGGGATAATAAGTAAAAATGTATGAAATAAAAATAAAATGTTTTACAGCGTCAGTCTCGTTATTTAATAGCCACACCTCGTATATTATACTGATATAAAGTATTTTTTTTTTAATTTCTACAAATTAAAAATACTACATCTAAAACTACTGGTGGAAGAAATGTCCAAGGATGTCTCTATCTCTCGGTATGTCGCATGTCGATCTTGCATTATGAGTTCACGCACGTCATCAATGTTCTCTGGCACAACAGCCGTTTTTGGACGACCTTCAGGGAATTCGTCTTTGAGCGAGCTTTGGCCACGATTAAATTCATTATACCAATTTTTCACAGTGCTATAGGATGGTGCTTCATCGCCATACAAAGATTTAAGTTCATCAATGCACTCTTGCCGTGATAATCCACCTCGAAAGTTGTGAAAAATGATGGCAAGAAAATGTTCACGAGTTAATTCCACTTTTTTCTATATTAATTTTTTCAAGTCACTGTAAACAACACAAATAATGGTCGTACGTCAAAACGTTTTGAGTACGATTATGCTTAAAAATGACAAACCTTCAAATGGAAATGTCAGATTGCACTTGGCAGCACTCAATGCTGCCAAGCCAGAAATATATATAGCAGCCCTCGTAAAGAGTATATAGTAAACAAAAAATAAAAAAAAAACATGTAACTAACAAATAACCAAAGTTGTTTTTTTTTTTTCTCTTAAATTCAGGAAGATACATTTTCATTTAAAGCATGAAATTCAATAGAAAAACAAATTTTGAATATTTTGTTAGTTACATGATTTTTCATTTTAGCTGTGTGTATAATACAAGTCAAGTTAGTTAACATAGCAATAAATTGTTTGTAAACAATAATTTTAGGAACAAAGTAAAATTAAATACATAAACGGACAAATTCGTTTAGCAGAATTTATTACTTTAGGATTTTTTTTTCAATGCGGTTTTCATTATAGTTTTTCTGAATTAGAATTTAAGGCTGAGAAAATATATTTCTTTATATAAATATATATGAATGAATTCGTACCTTTTGTTCAACTCTTTTTTACATATTTTTAGATTTAAAACTTGTTATAATTGCTTTAGGAACTTCAAACTTATAATAGCAGATTTTATTTTCATAAGTAATTCCTACAATTTAGACTAAAGCTTATTCCCCAGTTTGGTCTTCATTCATGAACAAATATATTCTTTCTTAAACTGCATTACTTACTGCCATAATTAATAGATTGAACACAGAGGCAGCGATTTCAAGATAGAAATAACTTCCAGCTTCAACTTCAATTTTTAGTTCAATTTTATTCCACTCGTATTTGTACGTACACTGTGGTGCAAAATTGTGCCAATTTAAGTAACATTTTTTTAAATGATCTTCTAATTTTCTACTTGTTTTACAAAAATAAAATTTTATACATTTTTTGATTGCATATTTTCTCTTCTCTTAAAAATTTGGTAGACACAACATTATTTGGTTCTCTTATTCAGAATATATTGATCTCTCTAACTTAATTGCATTGGCTCATTTTTGCACGAGCCAAAAATTTCTCAGTTAACGGTGCTTTAGTATATAAGTTTTTGCATTTAATATTATTAGTTTGAAAAACTTGAAGGTTGTTTGTATATTAAGGTGGTAAATAAAATAATAAAATAATAATGAAGCCATTATGTATTGATTTAAAAAATGCCGTTATAGAAAAGGCTAAAAATGGCGATTCAATTCGAAAAATCGCAAGTTTTTATAAAATAGTACGGCGGTCAGTGGCTAGAATAATTGCTAATTACAAAAACTCTAATCCTAATCAAAATTTTTGAAGAAAAAATGAACGGCCGAAAAAAATTACTAACACTGAAGCCAGAGCCCTTCGACGTTCATTCGTTTCAGTGAAAATAAAAAGCATAACAGAGGCAGTTTCTGCCTTTTCTGTTAAAGTTAGCAGATGGACTGTCCAGAGGGATCTTATAAGTGTTGGATACAAGGCTTCTATAAAGAAGAAAAAGCCTAAACCATCTTCCAAAAACGTAAAACTGCGGATAAAAAAATTTTTTTTTAAATACAAGTCGTACGCAGTAAAAGATTAGCAAACGGTGAGTGTTTGATTTAATTTATTTTTTTAACATATGACCTTTTCTGATATGTCATATGGTCAGATGAAACCAAAATCAATAGATACCAATTGGATGGGAATGTTTGGTATTGGACCAAGCCATCAACCACACCGAATCCTGCTCATGTATCTCAAACCATTAAGTACGTAGGCGGTTCTCTTATGGTATGGAGATGCATAACACCAGATGGTGTTGGTCCACTTGTAGGGATCGAAGGCATAATACGAAAGGAAGACTATCTTGGCATTTTGGAAGGTTGTTTGCCTTTAGCCCTTGCCAAAATGCCAGATAGACCAGAGAATGTAATATTCCAACATGACAACAACCCGAAACGTACTGTAAAAATTGCCAAGGAATGGCTTGATTCTCAGATGTTTCGGGTCATGGAGTGCCACCGCAGAGTCCAGATCTGAACACGAATGAAAGCCTGTGGGCGTATTTGAAGCGGCAGTTGGCAGAATACGAAGAAGCCCCTAAAAGTATTAATGAGCTATGGGAGAGGATTTTGGTTGAATGGGACAAAATTCCTGCAGATTTTGTGGCTAAACTTTAACAATCGATGTCAAACAGGATGGATCAGTTAAAGAAAGCAAAAGGACACTGGACAAATTATTAAATTTAAATGGTCAAAACCTTGGAGCAAAAGTATGCCAGTGGTCTGAAGCAGAAAACGTTTTGTTTCCCATAAACTTAAGTCATAAATAAATGTTTCTATTATTGTTTTATATTTTCTACACATCCATATTTTCAATTTATGTAGCAAAACGTTTAGAAATAATATAATAAAAACTATAAAAAAATTGAGTAACATGTATTGATTAAAACATAAAACATTGGCATATTTTTGCACCACAGTATAGTAAACTTTGGAATCTATGAATATTTTTAAAATCCTGTACACGGGATCAAATTTATTTATGAATTGTTTAAATATCTTGGATTGTAAATTTTTGAAGAGTTGGTAGTTTGTCATATTTTTGGGGAATCATTTTAGCTTTTCTTTCGCGAGTACGATTAAGTGTTCTGAACAATTTTCGTTAAAATTAATTTGCCAACAATTGCAATTCTTTAGAACATTTTATGTCAATATCTATTTCGGTGCTTGCTTTATCAATATCCAATTTAATAGGGATAGCAAAAAGTAATTATACAGTTCCTTAACAAGAAATTCGACAGAGTTGGGGATTGATTTTGTCGGTTCCGAGCTGCATAATTTTTAACTAATTCGGCCGTATGCAAAGTTATGAGATATTTAATAAAAAAGGAAGCAAAATATTACAATACACTATTATATGTAATGAACACGAACTTTGCTAATGATTAATTAAAATAAAAAGCGGAAATTTTTTATCTCTAGCAAAATAGTGAATTTTAACTACTTTATCTGTGAATTTAGCACGTTTTAATTTAAATTTAATAAAGAATCTTCAAAATTAAGTGAAACACCCTGCAAAATCTTTTTTTTTTTTAATTTCTAGCATGACAACTTAAATCTAGTAATTTTATATTTATCTTAAATAAAACAATATTTAAATAATCAAGCAAACAACGATGTTATTGGTTTTTATAATTTACTTAAAATTGTCTATATTTAAAATTAAAAAACAAATTAAATTAAACAAAAAAAAAATAAAAAAAATACACAACAATACCTCTAACCTTCAGCCTACAGTTCATTGCTTCAATTAGTTATCTTTAACAAATTGTCATGTGAGTCATGGAAAATTCCTATGAAATTTCATTAAGAAGTCATAACTTCTAAGAAAATGTCTATAGAAATTGCATTTTAGCAAAAAAAAAAAAAAGTACAAAGTGATTTTTTGATGGATGGTTTAAAGTGAAAATTTCAAAGTTCTTCAGAATATGGCATAACATTCAAAAATTCTATTGTAGTTGTAGAACCAAAGGATCCTGATATTGATTAATATTGCCAGTATCGCGGAGAAAAAGATTTTTTCAATCATTTGTTTTCAGATTAAAATATAAATAAAAACTTTAATTAATTCAATTACATACATTATTAATTACTAAACATATACCATTTCTTTCTAATTAAATATATAATTAAATTAATTAAATATTTAACAAAATTTTAAACTGAAAGTAAATAAAGCCATTAGGAGATGCGAAAACTTTTTTCTGTGTAATAAATAAAATGTAGTTTCAATCAAACATTTTTTTTGACAACAGAACAAAATAATTTTCTTTTGTTTATTAAAACTTTAAAATTTTTTTTTAATTTTCTCTTTTTTAGAAAACCAAAAATTAAATAAACCACCCTTTTAAACTGAGATATATTATTTTAACTTGTTGCCTTAATCAAAATATAATATTAAATGTTTTTGGTGAGTTCGTTATAAATTGATCTTAAAATTACACACATAAAATAAAAAGATCATAAAAAGACAAATAATAATAAAAATGTAAAAGTCATTCTTGCGTGCAAATAATACTGTTGATTGGAAAACAAAATAATTCGGGCGTGAGCAATTGAATTTGAATTTTTAAATTCGTAACATTAAGAAATATCAGCTTGTGAAGCCTAAATAATTTGAAAATCAACAAAAAATTTGTGTGGCCAAAAACAACAACATTAATATTAAAAAATAACTTTCTTTTTCATGTAGAATATATTCAATTTAAATTATAGATGAAAAAAACCAAAGAAGTATTTGCGTTTATTTTTAAATGATGCATTTTTAAGACAACTTTATTGCGGTGCTTTAGTTTAAGGCTATGTTAAATATAAATTTTTTTTTTTAAACATTTTCCTCATTAATTAAACTATTTTTCCTTTTAAGGAAAACTTAAAGAGACTTTATTGCACCACACATATTGATTACACCGCCTGTTCCAACGGCCGATAAATTATTAAGATCTAAACCCATGTTCATAAGAAAAACTGTGTGTTGCAGTACAATTTACGGCGCTTGTACGCCAAACCTATTGATTTTAGGAAAAGCAAAAAAGTTTAGGACATAAATTGTAGGAAAAATTCTCTTGTTTTTTCTTATTCTCTTATTTCTCTTCTTATGTCTGTTCGTCTGTCTTTGTTCGCATCACGTAAAAACTGTTGGCTGGATTTGAATGATATTTTATGAAGAGATCCCTTGGAACCTTGGTTTAAATATAGAATACTTTTTTTGTGAAAATAAGTCATTTCCTAGATAACGTTAAGGTTCAAATGTGAAAGTTCCCAATTTAACCGGTATAATGGTACTAGAACAGTTGTCAGGACGCATTTTATTTTCGTAGATGAAAATTTTTTTGCACTGTTTACAGAACTCTACAACAAATGATCAAAAACACATTTTTCTAAATATTAATTTTTAGAAAATTAGAAATGATACGCGGAGGAAGTCGTTGCCACTGCTAGTTAATAATAAAAGAGAAAGAAATCAAGAGATTGCAGAAGAACCAACCACTTTTGACTTCTTTTGTTTAGAATCATATGAGCCGTTTATTTTGAAAGTGGCATAAGTCACTTTTTTAAAACAAATAAAAAAATCTAAATGATAAGAGCTGCTACGATTTTCTGTTAACTGAAGTTATTATTGGGGAATAAGTATCCTGTGATAGAACTACATGTAAATCTTCTCCAGATTTAGCCTCAGTAGCTTAAAAACTTTTGAACCAGATTCCTTTAATTATGTCTATCAGCTTAAAAGCAAATTGACTTATGCTACTTTCAAAATAAGCGGCTAACATACAAATTTCACATCGGGTTTGTGTCAACGAACTTTAGCTAACCATTCTCACAGCGGCCTCGCTTGACTAGGCTTAAGATAGCTTTGGCTCACTGCTCTCACAGCAGTTGAGATTGGGTTTTCTAATCGAGCTTAACATTTAAAAAAGTATTTTACTTATTTAATAATCAACTTTTAAACCGACCTTGGTCCATTAAACAAGATTGCTGAATAGCGGTACGAAATATGGACCTGCATATTTAATATCAGTATCGTTCTAAGTAGTTATCTCCATATAAACCTACACCTCTTCTTTTGATAGGACGGGAGTTAATATTGCAAATACAACAATTAAGCGACGTTTTGATGCATTCATAATTTAATGAGTGTTAAAACAATTTTTATGTTTTTTCTCTAAAAAAAACTTTAACAAATAATTTCGAATACAAGAAATTCGTACGAAAGCAGGTAGAACAGTTCTCTGTTTTTTTTTTCTCTTTTCAATAAGCTGTTCTATGAAAATTTGAAAACCTTTCATGAACTAACAGCAATAAGTCTTAGATTAATGTCTTGAATTAAAGTTACCTCCTTCACGGATTGATTTGAACATCTATTGACAAATAAAATTTTTATGACTGATGTCAGGAATAAATTTTAAAGAATTTACTGTTGTTGCAAATTAAGAAGATTTAGCCAAATCGTGTTCAAAAGTATTTTAATTTAAAATTGCTGACCGTTACGTAAAGAAATATTTTTTACTTTTTTCTTCATAAAATACTGGAATACATAAAGTGTACGGGCAAACAAACAAACATGTTTCACATATATTTCACTTCACATCTCTATGATTTCAGCAGAAAAATAATCGTTAAATTTTTTTTGCAGGAAATGTAATTTGCCATTTTTTATTTAAACATGACATTATCATGCACAGCATTTATTTTATGTACAAATGCAATAAATAATGCTCGACAGTTGAAAGGATATTTGAAAAACTTTGTTTATTGACCATTTTTTTTTTCTTTTTAGCAAATGCAGCATTAATATATTCAAATTTACAGTGGTGTGAAAAATTAGATCAACAATTTTTTTAACAAATAAATATTTTTTTTAAGTGTAAACACGTCACCAGTATTTCAAATTATTTCCACTGCAAAATTATTAAACTACTTTTTGCTTAAGTAATCAATGAGCCTCGGATGAAAGCCAGGGTACGGAAATAAACAAAACGAAACGTTCGCTCTTTGTAGTGACTAAATCAAAAATAATATAAAGGCGTGTCCATTTAGCTTTTAAACGTTAACAGCCAGAGGAGAAAAACTGAAATTTAAAAAAAAATGTTTTGCAAACGTTTCCTGATTCATTTGTTGTTTATAGAAGGGAATGTAATTGCGCTAAAGAAACACTAATTTTGTTAATTTTTATTTGATATATCAAATTAAGAAAATTAGCGAAATGCCAATTGTTTCGTTTGCATTCTTTATGATTCCAAAATTATTTGTTTTAAATATTCTAAAGTACAAAACGATTGAAAAAATGTAAAATGTTTATGGCTTTGCATGAAACCGTACCGAATCGTTTTGCTTGTTTTCATATACTAATGGAAGTTATCATCATTTCTCTTTTAAGACGGCTTACATATTCAATATATATGGTCTGTAAGTTAGAATCTATTCAATCAGTTCTTGATTTTCAAGACCAATATGTTTCCGCTTCAGTCTTTAGCAGAAATACGCAGTAATTATATTGTCTCTTGATTTTCAAAAATTACAGATAATAATAAAATTTATACTTCATTTTGCCTACAACAAACTATTTGAAAGATGGTTGGCGCTTAAGAACGAACACAAAAGCCTAAGACTGTAAAATAAACTACGAGTGGATGCAGTTCAACAAGGAACTGGGTCTACTATCAATGAAAAAACGTCCAAGCGTTTTTTTTTTAACCCCGCACTTGTTGCCGATGTGATCGATTGCGCATTATACTAACTTGTGGCAAAATAGTTTATTCCTTGAAGTTCAGGAATTTTGCTTTAGAGACAGCAAAACTTTTTGTTGAAAAATATAATTGGTATTATATGCCAGCAATAGTACACAAATTACTGATACACGGAAAGGTTATCATGGAGGCAACAATACTTCCTATTGAAATGCTTTCTGAAGAAGCTGAAGAAGCCAGAAATAAAGATCATAGAAATTATAGATTTAGGGTGTCCAAAAATTGTGATAGAGTCGCAACAAATACAGATGTTTTTAATAGACTTCTAGTATCGTCAGATCCTTTTTGTAAGTAGCATTAAATGTCAACCCCGCAAACAGGTTCTGGAATTCTAAATTTATCCATGTATTTAATTTAATTATAAAATTATCAGTTTTGTTAAAGAAACAAAAAGTTAAGGAAAAAAAATATAATATAGGCTATATGGGCGGCAGGTAGTGGGCGTGGCCAACTTTTATGAAACTTTATTTTATTCTGAATTGAGGTAATAAAAAGCTCTGTTTCAAATTTAAAAAATTTTGGGACAAAAATAAATTTTGGGTTTTAATGGCGGTGGGTAGTGGACGTGGCCAACTTTAATGAATTGAGGTAATTAAAGACTCTGTGCCAAATTTCAACAACTTTGGGACAAAAATAAATTTTGGGTTCTATTGGCGATGGAAAGTGGGCGTGGCCTATTTTGATGAAACTTTATTTTATTCTCATTTGAGTTCATTACAGGCTCTATTGAAAATTTCAAAAACTATAGGGCAAAAATAAAAATTTGGTCCTATGGACGGTAAGTAGTGGGCGTGGCCAATTTAAATGAAACTTTATATTTTTCTTAATAGAGCTAATCAAAAGCTAAGAGCAAAACTTTAACATTATACAAGCACTTCTAACATTTTTTGCCAAATATTGTATGAACAAATCCCACTGTGCATCATTTCTGTGACTTAAATGAGAAATCTTTTACATGAAAATTTTATCTAGAAGTTTATAAAATAAACAAGGCTGTAATTAGTTATACAGTGGTTAGAAATACCCTTCAATTAGACCCATATAAAGTTGGGTACAATAATATCAAACTGTTTAAAATCGGTACAGCCGTAAATGCACGTTTTCCCCATTTTCTCCAAGCTCTGGAAGCGAAAAAGTAAATATTGGACATTTTAGATGATTGGCCAAGAATTTGTTAAAATCGGTTCGGACGCATAAAAACTCCGGAAAAGGAGAATTTTTTTTCGCCTTTTGGCCCGCTATTTGAAAATAAAAATACCTTGTTTTGCCTTGAGGAAAAATGTCTACCCGAGTTTCAAGTTTTATTAAAATCGGTTCAGTAGTTTAGCCATGATTGACGAATTGTAATATATTTAAAATGTATCAAAAAGTGAACTCTAGCTTATCCTCTGTAAAGCAATCTTTCTTAAGTATTTTCTTCTAAAAAGGCTCCCACTATATTAACAAAAATACAGCACAACCTTGCATGCGTCTTAGCTTAAGTTTACCAAAGGTCTCAGGAAATAACGCGCTTGCTGCGTGGTCTCCTAAAGAAACAATTTTAAGCTTCGCGTGTTTTAGAGCCGCTTATTCCTCCACATTCCGAATAATTTTTAAAGTTATTAGAGAGATTCAAATTTCTGTTCCAAGAACGTATTTATACAACCCATTGAAGAGTTCTTTCACATTCATGATCATTCTGGGACAAAATTGCCTTAAGTTAAAAATTAGAAATCTTTTCCAATTTGCTAGCATCGGCAGTAGTGACTTTGCTTATTCTACGGTAGAAACTCCAAGCATTTGTGGCTTTTGCGTGGCGTCATTATTCACCCTTTTCAGTACTTTCACCTTCATGCAGCGATTTTATTTTTAAACTTTTCTTTTTGAACTTTTTACTTTAAAAGTAGTTTCCTTGCAAATCTGAGATCACGTCAGAACTAAACCTCTTTAACACTTGTAAAGTTTTCGTTCTCATATCGTTTCTGTCACGTTGACATTATCATAGTTATTCGTCTGTTTTTTCATACTTGATGAGGTTAACTTTTTTAAGAATTTACTTTCTTCGTGTACTTATTTCGATCACACTTCTACAATTCTGAAGAGTACAGTAGTGTATAATGCAACACAGTGCAGTAGAGTAGAGTACAGCGCGGATGAATTATTATTCCTTAAGAAATACCTTCTTTATTACATACGCCGCTTAATTGCGCTTAATTGAAAATTCTCTTCACCACATTAAGGCAACAAAATTACGTTGGGTATTATCGAACATGTAAAATTGACTGTGGGACATAAGTCGTACAAAAAATGAGTACGATAATTTTTTATTAACTATAGAAATATAGACCGAGAAGAATCTTTTCTTCTTTGCAACGAAAAGATTTGTTAAGCAGGACTGTAGGAGATCAAAATTACCAAACTGTTTTTTTTTTATTTTGCTAAATATTTTTTTAATTATTTACTGAATAACCAAAGCTAGTAATAGTCACAGATAGTCTCATGCCTTTAAACTGACAGCAACACTCATAGAAAATATCGCTACATCCTCGCTTTTAAAATTAAATCAAAAATTAAAATAACGAGTGACCCAAATACACGTATCTTTTGTATCGTATTTTGTTCTGACATTGACTGAATTTTTTTGTCCAAACTATAAGTCAGTAAGTATCATGTCTTTGCGGACTAAACATTTAAGCAACGTTAAAACATATTAGAAGCTTAAGGTACGGTCACATTAGTCAAATATTTGACCAAAAAGACGTTACCACTAAATTATGGCAAAAAAAAATATTTGTTCTTCTCAAATACTAATTAAGAAATACTGAATCTTACGAAATATACACGATAAGATATTATGTTAATTATATTACGAATCGTCATTCGTAGTATTACGGATTAGGAAAGATTGAATAAACATTTGCAAAAATAGTGGTTACGTTTTTTTGGTCAAATGTTTTGACTAATCTGACCACACCTTTATTTTCATATTTATTACTGTATTGACCAGACTGTTTGTTTTTAAAGAAGAAGTTTTACCCGAAATGAAGCGATCACCAATAGTCAGATACGCCATCAGTTCTTGCGGCTGGCTTGCTAACACACAACCGTCAACCGTCGGACTTTATGTGCAGACGTGAATATGGCTGCTGTGGCCGAAAGTGTACAATTTAATTCTAAAAGGTCGACTCGTCATCGATCTCAAACACTCTGCATGGCACACGCCAGCACAAGGATCTTGGATTGTTTGCTTGCAAGATTCAATTTGGCAAACAAATCACCGAGGCGCTACAAAAAAAATCTTCGCATCTGGAAATCGGAACACCCTCAAGAAGCCAATGGATCCATAGAGAGTAAAAGTGGGTGTAGATTTATGGCGGTATGATTAATGTTCCATTTTTCCAAAAATGTTGCTGCAAATGCCAACATCACTTTTTATGGCCTTAAATGTAAGAAATGAACTCGGATTATGTTGGAATGATCTTTTGCGCAATAAGTTCGGTAATCAGGTTATTAAAAGTCTTGGCGATATTAGCAGTAAGCACCGGAATTACGACTTAAGACTTTTACTTGTGATTTACCGTTAAGGATTGATATCATACGATTAATCCAGAAACAATCCCCAACCTTAAGGCCACTATAGTTTAAGCCATTTTGATATATAACCGAAAACCATTAACAAGTCAAGTTTTTGTTCAATTCTCTTTTAAGAAATTTACACATACTGCTTGTTAAAATTCACAAAAATTGAAAGCTGTGACGTAGGCTGCACGAAATTTCAAAGCAAGTTTTTAAGCAAAATATCAAGAAAACACTGACATCAGAATTTTTAATGCAAATTTGGAGGGAAAACTTTAATCAGCTGTTTTCTTGAATGTAATTTGAAAGACTCAATTGAACGAAAACTTTAAAGCAAATTCTCAGCAAGTTTTTAAAGTGTGAGTGTATTGGTTAAAAAATGAGAGAAAATTTAAAACTTGAATGAAAACTTGATCGTCTGACACCCTAGTAAGTCTTATAAATAAAATCCTGCTCCATAAATAATCAAAATAAATTTAGTTAAGTTAATGTTGATTAAATTTTAAATTTTTTTTGGACCAACCAGTACGAACGCCCTCTTTACTGTCACACTGTATCTATCTAGTGGCATACATACATCTCAGGCGAATATTAGTAAACAAACACGTAATAACATTTCATTTCCTATAAAAATGTTCGTAAACATGATTATTGCAGTCATGCGTTTATAATTCCCATCTTCATGTACAAACAAAGAAGCGCATAAGCACCTATTCAGAACCTTGGCGTTAGCAAGTAATACCTAGCAGTTACGAAAGTTTAAATGTTTTCATTTTTTAAGGAATTCTAATCTACAATTTAATTTAATTAAAGCTGTAATTTTATAATCTGTAGAGAGTCATTTCCATAAAACCTTGAAAACTACAATAAATCCTGAAAATTTAGAAAATTATAGGTGTTTGCAGACAGCTGTCAGATCTATAGGGGTTTTGCCTTCGCAGAAGTTAAATTATGTAACAAGAATTACTATCGCACTGTAATACTCAAATACAAATAAGAAACGCATCGTTTTAATCTTAACACATTAAATTCTTGAATAAAACATAACATGAATAAATTACAGATGAAACAATTTCTTTTTAGTTTTTCAAAGGAAATCATTTTATTTACACTCTTAGAAAAACTAGAGTGGAAGAGAGTGGAGAGTGCTTTAAATTGGATTCAATATATAAAATTGTCTAGTAAAGGGTTCTGTTTTTAAATTCTGCAGTTATAATTTTTCCTATCTTTCAAGATTTTCTTGGTAGCGACAATTTAAATTTCATTAAAAGAAAAATATGCAATTTCAACATAAAACTACTTGACACCTCAGATTCAGAAAAAGTCAAAAAATTTGAAAATTAATCAAAAAACAAATTTCACATCTTCACTAAAGCTTTCCAAAAAAAAAATTAGTTTTACAAGGAAATCTAAAATTCATTGAATATTAAATATTTGCTCATGTCTGAGTTTAACGTTATTTTCATTTAGTCATTTATTATAAGACCTGACTGAATTTGATTAAAACTTTTTTCTTAAATCACTGTGCTGAAGGTACTGCTATGTACTAAGTACTATGTCTTTTACTTGTTTACGAGTATATGTCGGATTTATAATCTGGCTCATTTTTTAAAAAGGACCCAATGTAACATTATAAATCAGACAAGAGTCAAACACCATCCGTACCATGCTTGTGAGGCCTTTTTTTGCAATTTTTGTGTACATCCTTTAAATTTCAATTTCATTTTAATATTCGCTCTTCTTCTATGAAAATTTCAAGTGTCCAGCTATTGTGGTTCCAAAGAGGCCGACATTGTAATAAAAACAAGGGGGCAACATTTTTACCCTTTTAGTATGAAGCAATAAAAACGGTGAATTCTTGATAAAACCAAGTCCAATGATAAAATGAAAAGTGATCTATTTAATACTTCTTTCACTATACTGGCATGTTCTGATACTCGCATGCGATTAAAAAAAAACGCCAACTTTTGTTTTACATGTTCTAAAACTAACGCATTTTGCTTGCGATTTGCTTTGCTTCAAACTTATGTTCGAAAAATAAAAACATAAATTTGCTGTCCAAAACAAAAGCAAGCAAAAACAAGTAAGAAAGCTATATTCGGCTATGCCGAATCTTAGATACCCTTCAGCATCTACGTAAATCTAGTTAAGTGAAGTAACTCCAATCAAAAAAACAAATATTGAGATGACAGATAATTAAAAAATAAGAAAAAAATGTTGAAGTACTACATACATATAATTTTACATGAAATTACCCTCGGCTCTTAATGTGTTAAGCATTTTCAAAAAATTTTAGTGTATCCTTAAAACCTCTTCGCTATGTATAAGTAGTCAGAATATATATTAAGTTTATGAGGTCGAAAATGGATACTGTAGAAATTACAAACGGAATGACAGAATTAGTTATAACTTTCCTCCACTTTTTGCGGTGAGGGGTATAACAAGTTACTTACAATACCAGCAGCTTTTTTGCTAAGTTTAATTTTCTAAAAAAAAACATGCAAGTAAAAAAAGGAAGAAAGAATCAAAAAGAATTAAACGGACGCTTGTAAATTATTTCATTCCAATGGATATTTATTAATTAAACAAAAATAATACAAAGCAAGGAATATTTTGCCGACAAAAGGATTTTCTATAAGTGATATTGCATTTAGCATCTATGAAGTAAAAGATTACTTACGTCGTGAAAAATCAGTGTTTGAGAAGTATTTTTGTTTAACTTATTAATTCTAACGCACATGTTCGGAGCTCTAATCGTCCTAAAAGTTATTGAAATAAATATTTTAAGGTACCTTAACACTTAAATAGCCCATTTATTAACCGCCGAAAATTTTTATAAAAATTTAATTGAAAAATAACCGTTATTTCATTTGATTACCGATTATACGTTCAACCGCACTAATACTAATGTATATTTTTGATCAAGACGATTTTAAGCAAAGTGGCAGCGCCGCTTGTAGGCACTTGTATAGTAAACTTCTAAACACAGTTACTGCACATTATTCTTACCCTTTTTAATAACGTTTTTTGTAAATTAATTAAAAACTCTTGTTTCAATATTAAAAAAAGAACTTTTGTAATATAAAATGATCCACTTTTGACAACTACCCTACACATAACAAAATTAAGCAAAAAAAAAAAAAAAATAGCAGATGCAGCAACAATGCCACCCGGTAAAATTAATTCGACTTGTTTTTGAACAACAATTAGAACAGCTGTTTTTATAAAATCGCCAGTCCTCAAGAAAACAATGAAGACAAAATATTTAAGGTACCTTAAAGCTGGATTTACCCATTATTTCTGAACAAAATTTTTGTTCCGAAACATTTTTTTTTTTGTATGTAGTTTGACGTGTTTCTCTCTCTCTCAAAAAGAAACACCTCAAACGACATATAAAAAAAAATGTTTCGGAACAAAAATTTTGTTCGGAAACAATGGGTGAATCCAGCTTTAGACAAAATGTTTTTATACATGGCTTGTCAGAATTTCCATAACAAAATACATATCTATGTATCATGTAAACGATTTCAAACTTTTTTTGTGTTGAATACATATGTAAAAAACATTTGATAAGTTTTCATTTAGAGCGTGTTTAATTTTTATATGAAAAGGCATGTTACGTTTAGTGGTGCAACTTTTTCTTTTTTCACTTATACCGTTTCTAAATGACCAAAAAGTGAAAAAAGCACTAAAATCTATGAAAGCAAAATAGATTTAACAACTTTATTAGCAATTATAAAACCGCTCACCAAAACATCTGTTGTAAACAATGATTTACTTTGTAGGTTATGTCAGACGTAATTTGCATGTACGCTTAAAGGCAAAATTTTAAGTCATATGTCAAAATGACTACTTTTACATACATAAGAAATTACATGCGGAATTTAAAACTGACAAGTCATATATATAAAAAAAATCTTTTTGCCTAAATGGACCTTTATAAAGCAAAGAACAGAACACCTTTTATGCGTTTTCAACTCACATTGCAAGTTTTAAGCGATTTGCGATTGACAGAAAATGCATGAAAATTTTCAGTCAGCGACAACACACTGAGAGTGCCACCAAATCTCAATGGAACCTTGAACAAATTTAAAACTAATTGGTGTTTTAAAAGCGAATAAACACTAGACTTGTGCCATATAGTTCAATTTAGTGATCGCTCTTTTTAGTTCAAAGTTTGAAAATGAACTAGTTCAAAATTTAGTTCAAAGGCTATCTTTAGTTCAAATCTCTCTTAGTTCAACTCTCAATTTCTAGTTCAAACGCTTTCTTTAGTTCAAAGCTCTTTTAGTTCAAATGTTATTTTTAAATTATGATGGCAACAATACTGTAGCATTGCCATAACGAATGTTAAATTAAATGCGTGGCAGCACTAATATCATCTCGGAAATAATCAACAAGAAAAAAAAAAGACATGGATTCTTGTTTATCTTGTCTGGTAGTTCAAATACAAAGTATAGTTCAAAAATGAACTAGGTTTACTTAAAAGTATGAACTAGTTTGCTGAGTTCAATCGATGGAATCGTTTAAATAAACTAGTTCGTTTATGAACTACACAAGTCTAATAAACACCGAAGCTGCAATTAGAAAAGGTAGCCGTGGTAGATGATTTCGTCATCCCAACCTCGACTGAATATATGTGATCAAGGAACTTGGTTAGTAGGACATGGAGCAGGAAGCTATTAAAGGCATTTCTGTTTGCTTAATATGACATCGACTTGTTCCGGAATCACAAACTATTGTGGAGTGGATAGCTGCGCTAATTAGTAAAAGCGCAGTTTGAGTAAAAAAGAAATCAAGGAGTCAAGTCTAGAATCAGAGTAAAAAGAAAAACATGAAAAGTAGAAAATAGTCAAGACAACGAAAGAGGCTATAAATAAATCTACCGTATTAGTACCTGCAATCAAATGAAGCCATATATTTTAAAAGATACAAACGTACGAACATATTACTCACCAACTTTTAAATTTAGAATTTCAACATTTAAATTAAATTTCTAAATTAAGTTGATTGTTATGTTTGTTGGGTATTAATTTATCAAAATGTGTGCCTTTGTGTGTATTTAATTATTTGTCGAAATCTCGTATTAGATTCTATTGTATTAATTTATTCTATTTTTGTAATTTAATACTGTGCGACATGAAAATAAATGATATTTCAAGTTGTCGTTAAATTTGTAACAATTTTAATTTAACCAAATTTAATGAGAAAAATCCCATCAATGGCACGTAGAAGCGAACTATTCCCTATAACTTTTTCTTAAGGCAGAATAAGTCTTTACTTCCGTTTCGTGACGAAGCAGCTGATTAGTTTCCGCTAAATAGAAAATTCGTATTTGTGGTTTGTTATTACTTTGACGTTCTGTTCTGTTCCGTTCGAATCAGTAGAAAATAGAATTCAACGTTAAGTTACTTGGAAGTTGTTTGGTAATATGAGTGCAAAATTGTAAACAAACCATTTTTGACATTGTAATTGTAGTTAATTTTTTGTTGTGTATTTGTTTTGGTTGTTTATTATAAACAGCTGATATATCGTTACAGAAAAACTTATTAAAATAATTTAAAAAGTAGAAGGGCACGGAACAAAACAGCGACAGAGAGTAAAGACTAATGAGGCCTTTACTATTTTGGTTTTTTTATTAAATTCAATTTCATTGCAAAAAAATGTACACGTTTCTAATCCAGACTTGCTTTCTAGCACCACCTTGTTGTTCAATGTAGACTTACAGCCGCAAAGCGAACAAATACTTCAGTCATTATTTTAACAATAGCTATTTACACGAGATAAAATGGGTATTCTTAATTTTTTCTAGTTGTGGGACGGTGTCGTCCTACTTATTTAAAAAAATAGAGGCGATATGAAAGCAAGACACAAAACAATAATGGAACCTTTCTCATAAACCCTTCCTTGCTAAATGAATTTTTTCATTTTAATACTTGTGATTCGTGGCTTCACTCTCGACTTGTAACTGTCGATCTTCTTTCTCGTCATAGATTCTCTTTTAACTTTTAACAATTACCTTAGACTTAGGCCGGCCATAGCATCCATATAATATGTGGGCGCCCGTGAATATCATCATCTTTAATTTTCATCTCAGCACCCAAGCCCTGTGACTTACATAGTTATCTAACTTAAGGTAGCTTGATTGCAACCAAGCAACTATCTATGCGTTCTGACTTAAGAGATCAACCCGTTAACCCGCTTCAAAATATACTTGTCCTTTTCTTT
The DNA here is from genome assembly GCA_937654795.1 of Cistogaster globosa. Lineage (NCBI taxonomy): Eukaryota > Metazoa > Arthropoda > Insecta > Diptera > Tachinidae > Cistogaster > Cistogaster globosa. The sequence goes on along the minus strand of OW569403.1, from coordinate 134,425,730 downwards.
TTTTATGCAATTTCAATGTTTGTTTTGCGAAACACTGCCTTCATGACGCTATTGCTGCTAAAAATTAAGACGTGACTAGTCATCTGGAACTAGAATTTAAGGGCATTCTTAGTCTGGCCACTAGAAAATAAGATTCCTGCACCCAAAATACTATGACATTGCAACAGATTCCACTAATAGTACGATGTCAGTTTAAATAGCACCACTTCTTCCACCTAAAAAAATGCAGATTCGTTTCAAACTAACTTAACCACCCCGCACAGTGCTCCATATGCGCATATAAGTCGAGATTTACCCCGAAGGTTAACAGATATTTTGAGCTCGAACTGTGTACTGTCACTCAGTTGCAACTTGAGGTACCCTTCTGCCTACCAGCCGACGACACGTTGTAAGTTATAATTAACCAGTTCTTAGCTCATTATAATTTCTGCCAATCTTTTCCTTACCTATTCGGGTTTTCTGGAACTTCTTGTAGCCTGCGAACAGTAACAAAATCACTGTTCTGTTAATTATAATTTAAGGCGAACTTAAACTCTACTTAAATGTTTTTTGCGGGATTTTCTTTGACAGAAGTAACTGAAGGTTCTTCATATGCATCGATGTGGCCTCTTAATATTAAGTTACACTTTTCAATTGCTTACTTTGAAGAAAAAATGTTAAATAATCTAAACTTGAAGGTGAACAAAATTCGTTACAGCCGCCTCAATATATTTTTTTTATTTGCTTTGAATTTTCTATCAGTATCAGTTTTGCTATCATGGCTTTGCTCAAGTGCATGGAGTTAGTGCACTCATGATTGGATACATAAAAAAATAAATCACAATCTAAAAATAATAAAAAAAAGAAAGGAAAAACGAAAGCAATTGAAAATCCTTCATTGAATCACATTTTATTACTCAGTCATGGAGAAATTATTCATATGTAATTTTGTGAACATAAAATCAAAACGAAAAGTAAATAATTTCCCCTGATTGTATTCAACAGCACAAATTCAAGAGAGACACGTAAAAATGAAGTATAAAACTGAATAAATATTTATTTAATAGGATTCTTGCAGCTTTATCATTGAACTTTGTTTTATTTTAATGAATGTATGACTCAATAAATAACAACAATTAATTGCTTAATAATAATTCATAATTCGCAAGCAATGCATTTCAGAAATGCATTTATAAAACAAACAGTGAAGAATTTGATTTCAGTAGATTGAATAATCAAAAATAAAAATTGTGAACAAAAAAAATTTTTTATGCTTCACTAGACCAATTAAAATTAAATTTCAAAAATTAATTTGACTGAAAGTTAGTTCATCCCTTTAATTAAGTATCGAAGTAACACAAGAATTTTTCTACCCTTCACAACAAAAAGTGGAAAAACGGTATAACTAATTTTGTCATTCATTTGTCAATAACAATTTCCGACCCCTTAAAGTATATATAGGGTCATCCAAATGTGACGCCTAGATGTCAGCACTATATAATTCTTACACGTGACATCTTTTCAAATGACATAAGCCATTTTGTTTTATTAGAAGGTAGTACAGTTTTAACCATTGAAAGAAAGAGACAACGTCGTAATTTCCTTAGTTGGATTATTGAACAACGAACAACAGATCTATTGTTTTCAAGCAAAATTTTGTTTAGTGACGAAGCTCATTTCAGAATGGATGGATTCGTCAATAAGCAAAACTGTCGTATTTGGGGTGATGAAAATCCTCGTGTTATTCATGAAATATCTCTACACCCACAAAAAGTTACTGTCTGGTGTGCATTTTGGGCAAATGGTATCATTGGGCCATTTTTCTTCGAAGATGATGCTGGAAATGCTGTTACTGTGAATGCTGAGCGATACCAATCATTGTTGAGAGTCTTTTTATGGACACAGTTGAATCATATTGATGTGTCTGACGTCTATTTCCAGCAAGACGGTGCTACATGTCACACAACTCGAGAAAACATTACGCTTTTGCGATCAAAATTTTCTCAAAGTGTAATTTCACGAAATGCAGATTTCAATTGGCCTCCAAGGTCATGTGATCTAACACCATTAGATTTTTTTTTGTGGGGTTTTTTTAAAAGTCGAGTGTATGCTAACAAGCCACAAACAATTAATGATCTAAAGAACAACATTCAAGTTGCAATTCGTGAAATAATACCAGCAACATGTCGGAAAGTCATTAAAAATTTCGATAATCGGATTGATGTCTGCAAACGCAGTCATGGTGGACATTTGAATGATATTCTATTCCACTTATAATTGTAATGGATCATACTTTTAATAAAAAAAACAGCTTGAAAAAATTGCAAATAGTTTGTGTTTTATTTCAAAGAAACATGTAGACGCGTTTTTTGGATTGACCCTTTATATTCTGATTCCTTATGCATAGAGAAGTCGATTGAGCGATGTCCGTCTATCCGTCCGTGTAAGTGTTAAAAAAAAAGTTTGCCGAGGCATTAGATAACCTAGAGAAAATTTAGATACACCAATCGATCAGACATAGTGTCGAAAATTTCGCTATTGAAAATCAGCATGATCGGTCTATGTTCCTCGAGTCAGCGGGCAAGACACCACGTATACCTCTTAATTTTTACATCAGTTGGTACAATGAAGTAACTCCAATCAAAAATATATATGGGGCAATAGAGAATTAAAAAATAAGAAAAAAAAAACCTCAAGTGAAAAAACTGGCGCTCGCTTATATTTTCCAAGCTACTGGCCTCTGAAGTTTTCAAATTTTTTTAAATATCAATATGGATATCACCTTAAAGCTTTTGAAGAGATTTTTAAGGAAATACTAAAATTTAAAAAAAAATGCTTAGCCCATTAAGAATCGATGGCATTTTTTTTTTTTTAATTTTTTTTTTTTAATTTTGGAATTCTCTGTCACCTCTATATTTGTTTTTTTTATTGAAGTTACTTCACTAAACTAGATTTATAAAGATGAGGAAGGCTATATAAGATTCGGCATAGCCGAATAAAACACTAACAATTATTCCTGTCCAACCAGTGCTAAACAAATAATTAGTAACCGCAGCGTCTTTATATACCTGGTATTCGATCGTGGAGGCAATATTCCTTTCCTGTAGTCGAATATTGCAAAAGTAATTCAAAACTTAGTTACAGTTTTATATACATAAATCTGTAACAACAACGCCACAAGCTAATATTGATGTTGTATTTTAGTCATTACTTCCATCACTAATATTTGAAGGTCATTAGTTCAAATAACAACACATCCTTGAGTATAAAAAAACTGATTGCTGTTGAGTAACCCAGGTGGATAAGTGGTTTAAAGGACAAATGAATGGAAAATATCTTTTTTCAACTTTTAAATAGAAGAGAAAAACAACTGTTGTGAAGACGCAGGCAGATGAGCGCCTTTATATCTGAGTAAAATACAAAGACAAAGAAGGTAGAGAAAAAGGTAACAACATAACAGTATGTGGCAATCATGGTTGAAGGGTCTGATTAGTAAACAACACATCGCAGAGTGGGAGACTTAGAAAAATATTTTAAATAATTCTGTAATTTTAATTCTAAAATACGAATGAGTTGTCAAAAACTTAAATCCTATGAAAACGGGTGATGTTGTGAAAACAATATATTGTCAAAGTATGAAACAATGCGGAAAGAAATTTTTTTAAACGTTAAAATTTTTTATTTTATGAGGGTTGTTATTAGTATAAAAAGTAACTCTGCCAAGTGAGGGGTTTCGTTGTCTATATTCTTAATTGCACTATATTCGCAGCTAAAAATTACACAATGAAGTTCTTTTTTTTTTTTTTTTTTTGTTTAATTGAACTTAAGCCGATATATACAGTTTATCTCTTAACTAAACAAAATGCTCCTTTTGTCTACGATGCTTTTTCGAACGCTATTTAAATGTGACTTTTTTCTTCGGCTTATTTAGGCAAAACTTCTATAAATTACCTGCTTCCAGTCTTTTATTCCCTTGCTATTTTATTCTTTTGTTTTTTTTATTATCATTGTTTAACACAAAAAGTCCTTTATGGCCAAAATACATATTACAATTCAGAATAATTAAATTTACTTTGTAGACAATCCTAAACTCAAATTAATATTAATACAGAATCGCTTAAAAACTATTGCTTTGTTAATAGCTTCAATTTATAACTATAAATGCTTTGGGATGAAAAACAAATTTTTTTGAGGTAATCCAGTATCAGGAGTGAAAATATAATACGTCTAAAGCAAATTACTGTTGTAATGGTTGATAAGTTTTCTGCGATACAAAGATAATGAAAAGGAAAATACTCTTAAATCATTTGGCAAGCAGTTCCAAAAATGAGCTACTGTAATCAGGAATGACTTTTGAAAAACTAAGCCATTAATAAGGGGGATGAAAAATTGACAATTCCTAGTAGAATGCAAGAAAGTAAACCTCTGTACTAAAAACTGTGGTGTACAATTCTTGATTATATTATAAAAATACAAGAGATATCTGATAGTTACAAAGTGACCAAAAGAAAATTTCAAAAAACTATTGACATACGGCGTTATGTGGTTATAACGTCCATTTCCATATTGGCCATTAACAGGATTTCGATGCCTTATGTCAAACACAAACCTTACAATTTTATTAATCAGAAGTTTTCTTTTATTAATATTAGTAGCCGAAGAACAAAGATATACTTCCATAGAATAGGATATCTATGACATCATCAATGCATGGGCTACTTTATATCGTACATGTTGTGGAAGGTATATGTTTAGACAATATAATCTACGGAGTGTAAAACAGACTCGCGAATACGCATTGTCAATATGATATGAATAATCTAGCCTATTATCTATGATTACACCTATAATTTTCATCTTATCTACAAACTGTTGCTCACTTTGCCCTAGGTTAATGTTGAAATCGCTAAAACTTATGGAACCAAAACCCAAAATTTTAGATTTTAAGGTATTTAAGAGCAAATAATTCGATATCATCCAGCATTCAACTCGATGCAACGTGTCATTAATTATTGTTTGAAGCGAATCCGTTGGTCTAGTACCATGAAAAAGTAATTGAATGTCGTCTGCAAAGGCATATACTGAGCATATTTCTGACTCAACCACACAAAAAAAAAATTATTTAAATACATAGAAAAAAACAAAGGGCCCAAAACGGATCCTTGGGGTACCCCAAATTTCACCTGTTTTACATGTGATTCTCTGCCATTAAAAGATATAAATTGTCTTCTTCCTGATAGGTACGAATTTATAAGAAGGCAAGATGTGGTTGAAAACCTAAACTCAGTGTTAAGCTTCTGCAACAATTTTACATGGTTGGCTCGATCAAAAGCTTTAGATAAATTTAATGCCACTAGGATACTTTTCCCACCTCTATTCAAATTCTCTCTAATGGATTCAGTAATTCCAAGCAAGGCAGATGATGCACTGCAATCACTGCGAAATCCTGTTTGCCGATCATTTAGTAAACTAAATTCCTCGATATGCTGGGTTATTTGAGACCTTAAAACATGTTCAAATGTCTTTGACAATATAGGCAGTAAGCTTATAGGCCTTAGGTTATCAGTATTGAGCGAATTTCCAGATTTAGGTATTTGAATAACTTTCGCAAGTTTTCAGTTATCTAAAAAATTATTGCGCATTAAAGGAAATATAATTTTCAAAAATCTTAATGGTGTACCATCAATACCATAAGCACTTGATTTGATTTTTAAAAAAGCTGTATATAAATCGTTGATATTAATACACTGAAAGAAAAATATGCCAAGAGAGCTCTCAAAACGTATTGGTTCAAAAACATTATCGGAGCCCAAGTTCAGATTATGTGCAAAATAACTATTTACCTCTTCAACATCTAACTCAGAGTTAGCATTGATTGGGTTACTATTGCTGGTTTTTCTTAATTTATTTCACATGCCCTTGGTATTAACATTATGAAATAAACTACTAAAATAACCCTTTTTGACTCTTCGTAATGTTCGTTTTGCTTTATTTCTATATTTGCAAAAAACACTCCATTTATAAGGAGTTGGGTCATTTATATAGGCCCTATATGCAAGGTCTCTAAGAGACTTAGCATATATAACTTCAGCTGACTTAATCCACTCTGTCGATTTACGTTTTTTAACTTTAAATCGCGATATAGGAACCAATGAAAACATTTTGGATATTAATTATTCTAGTATAGAAAGTTGAGAGTTCACATTATTTGTGTTGTAAAATAAAGAAAAGTCATATTTAAATACAATGTTTTGTAAGCTACCAACATCAAGTCATGAATAATTACGGTATTCAATGTAATCAGCCCAATCTCTACTAGAAGTTAAAGGCAACTCAAATGAGGCACAAATAAATGCATGGTGAGACGATAGAAATGGGCATTGAAATTGATCTGTTGTACATGAAATAGTTTTACCACTTAAAAGAAAGTTATCTAAAAGTGAAGTTGTGTTGTTACGTATATCATAATGAGTTGGTAATAGGTTGTGTTTTATTGTTAAATTTAAGCGATTACATAGAGAGCGTATTCTAGATGACTTTGTTGGATTGTATAGATCAGTGTTGAAGTCACCAACTAAAATTATATTATTATATTTCTCAAGGACGTTACCAATAGACGATTCAAAAATATCAAGATTACCATTCGGCAAGTAAACAACGCCTAATAGCATTATAGTTCTATTTAAATTGACTTGACACTCCGTATAAACCATCCTATAATGAATATTCCGAGAAACATAGATGCCTACTCCACCACCACGGCCATGTGGGCGATCATTTCTACAAAAAATATATCCAGGGATCTCAACTGCATTATCTGGGACAACAGGCTTTAGCCATGTTTCAGTAACTGCAACAATTTCATAGGACGAGTCCTCTATGAGATTCGAAAACTCATCAAACTTTACAGAGTACATCGCTGGCTTTATGCTTTGAACATTACAATGACCAATTTTAAAATTAGAGCTCAAACCATTAAATTGCATATTAAAATAACTTCCCCTACTGACGACCTAAGTTCAAATTAATTTTTTATTAGGATCAGCACTCAAGGGATGACCCCTAATTAAGCAATGCATTGTACCAGAACTTAAAAATTAGGTTGTGGAAAAGGGCATAGAGGGAGTAGTGCTTGTGGACATTTGATTTGAAAGTGACAGGAAAGACATTTGCAGGAAGTTTATTCCACATACAAACTGTTCGGCTAAAAATCGAATATTCTTTGTAATGCATAGTGCGATTCACTGGCCAATCGACCACAAAGGGAGGCTCTCTTGATGCAAAGCGAGTTGCGCGTACGAAATTACGGTTTTCAGGAACAAGTTCCCTGATTTTATTAGAGCACATTCCGCTGTAGTAACGATATAACAGTGAAACGTACCCCACATTGCGTCGATGCTCCAGTGAATCAATAGAGCTGTCACTGATGAGCTTCTTCGCTCTCGAATAGCTCAAAAATAGTCTTTGCAGCACCGACCCATACATGAGAGTTGTATTCCATTTTTTGGCTGATAAAATGACATAGATAGCGAGTAGATTTCTTACACCGTTTTAGAAAACCTAGGTCTCACATAAGGCGAAAATAACAGGTCGATGGAGATAACTGTGTGCATATACAGAGAAGAAATTCGCTATCAACACACGTATGTTGCAGAAATCAATTATAAATCTTCCTTTCATAACAAAGGATAAAGAGTCACACCTTTTGTCTCTTTTCTAGTGGTAACACTCTTGTAAAAACTAATGCTTTAGGTGGCTAGTTAGTGACCAGTGATGTACCCTTTCCACAAATTAGTCTGACAACAGCTAAAATAAAACTACAAGTTAAACAAATTTATTATTTAGTTTATTCTTGTTTAGTTAAAATTCGATACTGACACTGACAATCGTTTGGTTTCTTCAAGTCCCTCCTTAAAAAATTTTAATTAAAATTTTTTTTTTAATTTTAATTTTGTTTTTAAGTCACTCATACGTTCGAATGCATAACATTCTTACGTTTGCGTATGAATTTTTTTTTATTCTTAAAAATTTCTTGGTAATGAACCTGAAATAAATCACGCATATTAAACATTAAGAAAAATTATTTAAGACATCACGTTGTCAATTTAAATAGCTGGATCCGACATCCTGCACATGCTGTGTACAAATTACCACGTGATTTAAAATCTTATAACATTTTTAAACTGTGGAAAAATAAATAAAAGTAGGTGAATGTGTTGAATGCAACTTCTGTTGAAAAGCTACATGTGTCCTATAGATTTTTATGACGTTCAACTTTATTCATTTGGTAGCAAAAGTTGAAGGAAAACTAAAGTTAATGTAATTTCCACACACACACACACATTTACACTCGATTGAATGGTTTTGTGAATATGATTACGAAAAAGTTATCTAAGAACAAAAAAAGTGTGCTTTAGAAAGTTACAAGCCTTTTTTGTTTGTATTCAGGAAAGAAATATTTGAACTTGAACGATAATTTATTCTTTTGAAATATTAAAGAAGTTACATTCTCTTATGAAAACATTATATTTTATTACAAAGGACTGTAACGACGATAAAAACTTTTTTATGCAATTTTTCAATTTTCCATTCTACTTTAATTCAGGACTAAAGCATTATCGCTTAAACTTGTTACTGTGGAAGTAAATTTGTGAAATTAACAACTGTAGAAAAAAACACTTGAGTTGAAAATTTACTACTATTAAATTTCATCAAAGTTTCTTGTCATTGCGGGACAATTATATGGAGTTCAATAAGAAATATAGATCCAATGGGACAGAAATGTTATAGTTTGGGAACAAAACCTCTACTTTAAGAGTGTGAAACTTTATTTTAGACGGCCCAACTGTTTAGAAATTGTAAATTTTTTTCCAAAGCAATAAAAAACTTTGGAACCCTAAGCTACGCCGCGGCTTATGGCCGAAAACAGTTGACTCTATAATAAACTTTATTTTCCCGTTGTCTAGGACATGAGAATTATTCCACCCCTCTCCATTTTCTTCAGCATTTTTCTGATTAAAAATTTTACAGAAAACAGTAAAATTTAAGTTATGCCTTGCGATTGTTGTAGTTTTTTCATTAAAGGCCCTTAAAACGTAAAAAATTTGGAAATAAAAAAGAAAATGGACTGAAGTTAATTTAATTTATTTATTAAATTCCAGTAAAATTTTCAAAGTTTTTCTCTACCATACTATTAGAATACATAATAAGTTAGCAAAAACAGAACAAAAATAAAAGACCAAATCTTTTAATTTTTAAATTTATTTTATTTAACTTTTAATCTAGAAGAATTTTATTCACATTTATTCACTGAATACTAAAAATCAAAAGGGTTTTGAGTTTGGATCTTCCAGAAGAAAAAAAAGTCTGAAAACGGAGGACAAAAATGAAGGTTTAATTTAAAAAACTGAATATTTCATAATCTATAAAATCTTTTTTAGAACTATCACCAGAATTTTTCAAATTCCCTACAAAAATAATAATGTGGCAACGGCTTAAACTTTTCATACACTAGAAGTGCGCTCTTTAAGAGGTCACAGCTCCGGCTCTGTGAGCAGTATAATCTCCAAAAAAAAAAGAAAGTTTGAATCAATCAAACTAGACGTTTAAAAACTTAAAAATTATTTCCCTTTTCAAATCTCTTACTGTGTGGCATTAAGTGGTGGTACACTACTTAGACATTTTGTAAAAAACTAACGAAAATCAAAAGAACCCAGCAAAAATTTCTCTTTAATTCAAATTTTTTTATTAAAATACATCCTAAAAATACAGAGCTGGATAAAAAATCATATTTTCTTAGGACGATAATTAAACAATAATTTTATTATATTCGAGAAGCATTGCGCCAGGATTTCTTATATGTCGTAGAACAAAATATGAATGCAGATTAATTAAGAAAATGCAGCAGTTATGTGGACACCCTTTATTTTTTTTTCACTTTTTATTGCTGACACAGTAAAACAAAATTTGTTTAAGTTATAAGCGTTAGTTTGTAACTGTTTAAAAATTTGGCCATATGCATCAAATTACAACCATCAGGGCACCCTTTAATTTTTTATTTTAAATATTTATACTTTTTTTCATACTTGATATAGTAATGGACATTCTGTCTAATTTTCAAGAGTGTGACTGTAACGGTTTCAGAGGTAGGGCCATGTAAATCAAATAACAACAGTTATAGGGACACCCTTTAATTTCTAATTTCAAGTTTGCTACTTAATATAGCGGTCTTAGCAATAAAGGTTCTTTGCAAATTTCAATTAACTGTCTACACTTGTCCAACAGTTTAGTCATATACATCAAACAAAAGAAACTATTGTAACAACTGTTTCTGTATAATTTTCAAGTGTACGGTTCAAACGGATAAGGCCATTCAAGACACTTTACTACAAATATGGGAACACCCTTAATTTCTACATACAATTTTTATGTTTGTTGTTATAACGGACTTAATAATACAGGTTCTTTCAAGATTTCAGCTCTCTGTCTACACCGGCTTAAAAGTTTGACAACATACATAAATTTTCATCAACTATTGGGACACCCTTTAATATATAATTTTGAATATTTATATTTATTATATAACGATTATAGTAATTGATATCCTGTCCAATTTTCAAGCGTTTGTGTATAACGGTTAAAAAGATAGGCCCCCATATAAGTCAATTTACGTCACCCTTTAATTTTTAGATTTATTTTTTAATTAACTTTCGTATTTGGAGCTTTAGTAATGCGCATTTTTTTTTTAATTTTAAAGAAATGCGCTTTACGGTGAATAATACAGTGAGAAATTCATGTATGTTGTATGGGCACACTCTTTAATTTTTAAGATTACGAACTGTTTTTAAAACGGAACTAATCTGTATGCATAATTTATCAACTTAAAAAAATCGTTTCAGAAATGACTGAGTTCTGCAGGCACAAACATAAAAAAGCAACATTCAGTCGAATGATAACCTCCTTCTTTTTTAAATTCGGTTAAAAAAAAAAAGAGTTATTGTATTGTGAATCGTATCATTTTTCGCGAAAATTTCGTAATAGTTTTGTTTTAATTTAGTACCCAGACGGTCACTTCTTTTTTACTATTTGATTTTAAATCCTTATTGATCGTATCGTAACGGTAATGAAAAAGTAATCTAACAGAACATTCTGAGTAAGAGTTCAAATCCCAACAAAGCTTTAAATAGGAATATTAAAAATTATTATTAAGTATGGGTACTGTATCAGTTGTATAAATTCGATATAAATTTAAAACAGCAGTTTAAATCAACCGGTAGCCTGTACTTGAAAAATGAAAGGGTAGTTTTGTTGTTGCGCGCCTTGCTGTTTGTTAAAGGAAGGCTAAACCTCGACGAAATTTTAGCTAGAAAAGAAACTGATAATACAATAGTGTGTGATAGACATCGCGGGCATCGTTAAAGGTCCTGATTTGTAAGCAAGACATGACCACTTTGAATGTTTAAATAGCCAATTGTGGTCTAAATATCTGTTTGCTAAACAAGATATCGAGCAGTTCGAGTCTTGCCAAAATCATATATTATGGCCTGGATGTCTGCGCATCTGCAAGATATCATGGGAGCAAAAATAGCCAAGGCCACATAAATGACTGAGATCTTTGAAGAAACGGATTTGCTAATCCAAGACACAGTTACAACATATATTTCTGGACTAAGGGGAGATAACGTAGGCAAACTTTTTTATTTAACAAATCGAACCAACCGTTTAAAAATTGTGTATTTGCTTCCAAAATATTTTGATTCTCTCCACTGTGCGTATTTTAATCATAATATAGCAATTGATAAATAAGTAAGGATGACTGTTTGTCATAATTGATTGTTACTAAATCTTAAAAAATATAGTATCGTCTTAACAATAATAACTTTTATATTTTAAAAAGTATAATCCACTCGGAATTGTATCCCTTAACCAATATTTTATAATTTTTCGTGTGACATTTAATTACCCTGTTACGATTTTAATATTGCAATTTTATGTTTTCTTGGTACCAGATAAAAAAAAATCTTCTTTATAATAACAGCTGCTATATTCTTTCTTTAAATATAACTTTATTTTATTTTTGTTTACTTTTTTAACCGACTTTAAAAGAGAAGGAGGTTATCAATTCGACTGAATGTTTATTTTAATGTTTGTGCCTGCAGAACTCGGTCAGTTCTAAGTCGATTTTCAAAATTTTTTGTAATTTGATAGATTATTACATATTGGTCCCGTTTTAAAAAACTACATAATCTTAAAAATTAAAGGGCGTCCCCATATAACATACATGTTTTTTAAGTGTATTATGAACTGTAAAGCGCACTTCTTTAAAACTTAAATAACAAAATGTAACACAAAAATAAATCTAAAAATTAAAGGGTATTCCTATAGTTGACGCCTACCTTTCAAACCGTTATAGACAAAAGCTTGAAAATTGGGCAGAATGTCGTTATAATAACAAACATTCAAAATTATAAATTAAAGGGTGTCCCAATAGTTAATGTAATTTGATGTATGTGACCAGAATTTTAAACCGTTATAGACAGACAGCTGGGATTTACAAAGGACAAAAAGTATAAAATTTTAATTAAGAAATTAAAGAGTGTTCCCATATTTCAAGTAAATTGACCTATATGGCCCTATTATTTGAACCGTTGATTACAAACACTTGAAAATTAAACAGAATGGCCATTACTTTGTCTGTTATATAAAGAGGCATAAATATTTAAAATAATAAATTATATGGTGTTGCAATAGTTGCTGTTATTTGATGTGTATGACGAAACTGTTGAACAGTTGTAGACAGTTGATGGAAATTTCCACAGAACCTTAATTGCTAAGGCCGCTATAACAAGTAGCAAACTTGAAATTATAAATTAAAGGGTGTCCCTATAACTGATGCAATTTGACATATATGGTCCTGTCTTTGAAACCGTTGCAGCAAACTCTTAAAAAATAGACAGAATATCCATTACTATATCAAGTATAAAAACAAGTATAAATATTTATTATAAGAAATTAAAGGGTGCCCTAATGATTATAGTTTGAACAGTTAAGGACTAACGCTTAGAATTTAAACAAATTTTGTTTTAATGTGCCCGCAATAAAAAGTGTAAAAATAAAGGGTGACCAAATAGCTGCTAAATTCTCTTGTTTAATCTGCTTTCATATTTTGTTCTACGACATATAAAAATCCTGACGCAACCTTTCACTTCACACTTCTTTTTCTGGATGATAATAAATACATGCTTGACACATAAACCATTATTATTTTCCTTATAAAATTTTAAAAAATCCTAGAGAATGCTAAATTTGAAAAAGCGTTCATTAAAGCATCAAGGGCTTAATGCAGAATTTGGTACTAAATCAACGAATAAAGTGCCAACATTGCTCCAAAACCACACAATATATCTCATAGAACTACAAGAGCTCTTAAAAAAGTTAAATCGAACTTCAAATAGGCAATATTTCCCTGAAATGGTTTTTTTTCAATAACTATCTACAAAATTGTAATAGTTTTGGTTTTTCAAACAAAGTTTTCCAAACTCAATAGTCGTGCTTGTAGATGAAGCAAACTAAATTTATCATTCGTCAACAATCTCACAAATAAAAGGGTTTAAAAACCTAAAATATATTTTCGTGTAGTAAAAGCATCTAAACTTTAGAATTGTAAAGCTTTCTTTTTTTAGATTCTAAAGCTTTTAACAGTCTCTTACTCTCCTTATTTAACTATTTTAAATGCAGGGTTTCCGAGCAATGATGTTAAATTCACAGCCAAACAATTTTGTAAGTTGCCAAAAACTTGAAAAGGACAAGGAAATTAATTTAATAAAAATGTTAAGTATAAAATAATAAAACAGACTGAATAAAGACGGCTTAAAATATTTAAAAAAAAAATTAATTAATTAATAAAAGTCTTATAAACCTAAAAAAAATAATAATAAATAACAAAAAACGAAAATTTTATAAGGGCCGTTTAAAACTTAAACGGTCAAATATAAGTCGAAACGCTTTTAAATTGGAAAATTTAAAATAAATCGATTATTTTGCGAAAAACACCTGAAATTGAAAGGAGACGTTTACTAATAAAACAAATGTAAACCATAATTTTAGAAACTTTATTTGTGTTGCTTTCTGAATCAGATTTGAATTTGCTGCATTTTTTTTTAATCTTTAAAAAATGGATGCTAATTTTAATCAGATGTCAGTCGCGGATTTTAAGTTCGAGCCATTATTGATTCTTCTTCGGAAATGATCAACAAGTAATTGCAGCTGATAATAAACAATTAATTTTTATTTATTATATTGTGATACTTTCCCTGGGGTACCCGGAAATTGTTGAAATTTGAGATACTAAAACCAAGCTATTTTACGAATTAAAACAAGGCTGCACTCCTCTTCTTCGGTGTTATTACCAATGTTTAACGTTTTTCTTTAAAAAAGAGGAGACAGTATCCGTTTCGACATATTGATGAGCACTTACAATCAATGAATTAAACTAGAGCTGTGTCGTCCGTAAAGGAATCGGTTAAGTTGAACGAAGCAATCAAGTGAACCGGTCATTAAACGGAGGTCTTTTCGTTCAATAGTGTACGGGTTAAATTTAACGAATGATTTAAGTGAACGGAATGAGCCAGACATTTAACCGGCTCCTTTCGTACAATAGTGAACGGATTATAATATGGTATATAGAAAGTACACTATCGTTCAAGTGCTTGTTCTCGTTTTTTTTTTTCATGTTCTCTTATTTCAGTTGATTTTTCTTGTATTAAAAGGAGTTGCTCTACATGTATACGTACGTATGTAAGAACATATTTCATTTTTATTTAAATTGTCTTTTTTTAAAAAGTTAAGTTTTTTTAATATTGTTTCTTTTTTTAAAAATAAGTTTTAATATTAAAATTAATAAAAAAAATGTTTACAAATAAACTAAAGAAATGACACAAAGAAAAAAAGCAAAATTTGATTTCATTTGACGGAGGATGGAGAAAATTCAATTTCTGTAATATTAAGTGTATTAACCCATAAACAATCGTGGTGCATTTCTTTCAAAGATCAAAATTTCTGCGTTCAAAAAACACTGCAGATTTAAGGATATTTTCACTTGCATATGCTGGAATTATCTGGTAAAATCACGGTATATCACATTTTTTAGCAACTTGATAATCAAATTCTTTATTTTCACGAAAAATAAGTACTCCTTTTGTGGAAGTAAACGTTTTGAGCTTTATATTTGTCTCTCTCTTGAGAACCTACAGAAAATCTTATTATATTGTTTCCTTTGTGCCAAGGGTTTCACCTCTGTATACATATGGTTTTGATAAAAAAAAAAACAAGAAATCACATACAATAACGATTGTTATTTAAATTCGTTCAATCGATAAAATTGAACGAACACATCAGTCTTCGATAAATGACTGAAAAAGACCGGTCACTGAAATGAACGACCGGGCACATCTCTAAATAAAACCTTTTACATTAATCACTGATGAAATACACTTTCACTTTTTTACAATGAAAAGGACAGTTCCACTAATAGTAGTTACAAAACACTACGCTCGGTTCCTTACGCAGAATGGCACTGGATATGCGTTAGTGTTGCCACATGCCAGACTGGCTTAAATTCCCCGCAGTGTTCTGAAAGAATTTCCCGAATTTAGCTTAAACGCCATATTTAAAACAGCTTAGTATCAATTGTCTTTAATGGAATGTTTTGGTGCCCGAAAGCCCATTTCTCCCCTCGTAAATCCGCACTGCTCCAAAGCATTTCAAATATTTTATATTCCCGTTAAAAAGCTTTGAAAGCTTTGAAAGCTTTGAATAACTAACAATAGATAGATGCAACTAATTTGCTCAAAGAAATTAACGTTTTTAAATTTATTTTCAAATAACTTGGAAAAGATTTTCTGTTATATATTTTTTCAAGATGCTAGAAAAATATTATTAGTCCAAAATAAATTTGAAGAAAATCGGAGACGGTTTCTTTCCGCTAAAACAAAAACCTAAACCAAGGTAGGCTAAGAATTAAATTTTTAATTGTAAAAACCGAAAATCTACTAAATATAACAATAGCCGATATGTTCAGCCATATTCTTTTAAGGATTAATCAAAGCAACGGTTTTCCCTAAGTACTATAAGGTACAAGTCTAAAACCTAAATAACGACACCTCTATTATTATTGAATTAAGTTTTAATTTAATCGACCTAATTGCTTAAGAACTATTGTTTTATCTAAATTTTTTACAAAACTGCCCACTGTTTGATATGTTATTTAAGATGACAACTTAACATTCCTTCAACACTTAAGGGAAATATTATTTTAATCGAACTGCCTGTTAATCAATTTGACAGTAAAAATAGTCACATCGAGTGACATTAATTGTTTAGTAGAATTCTCTGCCTGTTAAGTTAAACTAAAATCTTTTAAATTAGAAAATTAATTAGTTTATTTATTCCAGTTTTAACATTAAGACGAACTCTTTATCGAAAACCCTGCAATTTTACTTGTTGTTTGCGGAAACAAAACATGAAATAGAAATATTTCAAATTTTTTTTAATGTGGGTTGAGAGAGGGTTGTTCAAAAATTAAAACAGCCACTAGAATGAGAAAACTTTTTACAATAGAACGACAACGAAAGCCACTCACAGCAGAGTTAAACAAGTTGACTTTGGAATAAATTTCAAGTGCAATGAGTGCATTTGCCAATAACACGTTGACGTGTAAAGACTTAAAGCCGCGAAACAAAAAAAGTAGATAATTGAATTTAATTTTATTTTATTTACTAAATACGCAACTATAAACAGTGTAAAAGAATACATAATACATTTGTTTGGAATAAAATAATAAAAAATGTCGATTAATATTATTTGGTTTCGCCATGGTTTAAGATTACACGATAATCCAGCTCTCTTAGATGCGATATCGGACAAAGATAAAGGCATAGAACTTTTGCCGATTTTTATATTTGATGGAGAGAGTGCAGGTATGTATTTTGGAGAGTCACACAGGGAAATAAACAACATTTCAATTAGAGAACAAAGAATAAATAAATCTCGGAGATAACGTAAATAAAACATAAAAATAACAATTTAAAACGCTTTTCAACGATTTTTGTTAAATAAATTAACTAACACAGAAATATAGAACTAAATGCTAAACAAGTTTTTTAACGCTTTAATGCGGCCAGTAGCCCAACTTAGCGTTTATAGTAGAGTGACCGGTAAAAACGAAATTAATTTTAGTTGCCAACAAACGTGTGTTAAACTTGTGTTCTTTTAAAATCCGGATACAATAAACTTAAATTGCATCGCTTTGAAGTGAGACTGCACTAAAATTCAGACATTTACTTTGGAAACACCTCTTTCCAACGTAGGAGAACACTATCAGCCATTTTTTCCTTTTTATACCCTTCACCACAGAAAGAGGAGAAAGTGTATAACTTAGTTTGTCATTCCGTTTGTAATTTCTACAATATGCATTTCCGACCGCATTAAGTATATATATTCTGACTTCTTATGCATGGCGAAATCGATTGAGCTATGTCCGTCTGTCCGTCCGCGTTAGTGTTGAAATCAAGTTTGCCTAGATAAGCTAAAAAAAATTTAAATACATCAATCGATCAGACATAGTGTCGTTGGAGGTGCTATTGGAAATCAGCAAGATCGGTCCATGTTCTTCGACGCAGAGGGCAAAACACCACGCCTACCTCTATTCTTTTTTCTATCATTTGGAACAATGAAGTAACTTCTATCAAAAAATCAAGATATGGGGCGATAGAAAATTAAAAAATAAGAAAAATAAACATCAAGAGAAAATTTATCGCTTGCTCACATTTTCCGAGTAGTGGTCCTCTAAATTTTAAAAAATTTTAAAATATCAATATCGGTATCATTTTAAAGCTTTTAAAGAGATCTTTAAGGAAATACTACAATTTTTAAAAAATGCTTAACCCATTAAGAGTCGATGGCATTTCTATGTATTTTTTTTTTTTTTAATTTTGTAATTCTCTGTCATCTCTATATGTTTTTTGATTGGAGTTACTTAACTAAACTAGATTTACATAGATGGCATAGCCGAATATATCACTCTTATTTGTTTAATTCATGGTATTTTGCCCTCTTCGTCAAAGGACATGGACCGATTTCGCAGATTTTCCATAGCAAAACTTTCGAAGAGATCTTAAAATTTCGCAATTACTACAACAGCAGTAAGAAATCCTAGCAGGATTATTCTTTGGTGTTACAAACCATCAGAAACAATTAAAGGATAAGCTGTCGAATTGCAGTTCGGAATTTTCATTTGAACCAGCAAATTCAATAACTTTCATAAAGACATATTTTTAGTGGATGGAAAGAACTTGTACGATGCTCATGGGAAATATGCTGCCTATATTCTTCCAAAAAAAATTTATTTGGAATACAAGACATATTGTTTAGCTTGCGGTTTAAATAGTTGCAAATATCGAAAACTCCTTAAGACGTTTAAGTATCATACGCAGCTCGTGTCAATGAAATATGTGAGCTATTTAGTTTGGACGAAGGCGTTATCAATTTTTGAGAACGACTCAAGTCAGACAGTATTAAAGTAGAGAATTAGTCTAAAACGTGACCTTGCTATGATGGAGGGAAACACAACATCAGCTCATGTCATTAAAACGACACCGAACTTAAAAAAAATTCAAACAAGATGACAGTAAGAAAGTTCCAAAAACTCCATGTTGGCACTGTGGTTCGATGCATTATTCAAAATATTGAACATTTTGAACAATCATAGATGGAATTACTGCACTGTTGTTGGTCATGAGAAGGAATATTGCAAAAGCCCGGGTAGAAATTGTTACCTCCAAACAAATTATTTTATGAGAAGGAAAGCAGAAGTTTTAAGAGCAAGTAAGGCTGTCCGCAATCAAATGTTGTTTAAATCAATAAGATTACACATGCATCCAGCCGCAAATACGTCATGGTCATTATCAACCCGCTCTAATTCATTCTAATCAGCATAGCCGTGGTTTTGAAGTTAAACTTCAAGTAGATACAGCTTCATACATCTCAATAATGGAAAAATCTTGGTGAAATAAAATAGGGCAACATAGAAAACAATTCAATAACCGCTTTGTAACAAGTGCAACAAATAACAAAACCAGACATTTAGCCAAGTTTAATTATCAGGTCAGGCTTTAAGAGCAAGTACGACTGTGTAGAGTTTCTATTGTATAGAAATATTTGGTACAGATTTCTGTGAGATTTTCCGCATAAGGAAGTTGTGTCATATGTCCTGGTTCTTATGCGGAAAGATTTTGATAATATTTTTCAAGATATTCCAGCAAAATGTGCCGAAATCAAGGTCAAGCCACACGTTTGAATATACGTTTATTTGATTTTTAGAGCTAAAGGTCCTGTGGCATGTACATTCCTTCTTAAGTAGAAGATGAAATTAGCCATTTGCAGACTTTAGGAATAATTTTACCGATTGATTTCTTAGACTGGGTAGCACCCATCGTGGCTGTTAAAAACCCAAACGGCAAAATGCGCATATGCGTACCAGAGTATATTGAATTTTTCCGTTTAGTATCTTCTGTAATAAATAGCAAATTAAAAATCTTTTTTGCTGCTGGGTCAGCTCACTCATTCCTAATAATACCGGAGTGATCCGGAACCGAATGAGATTATCTCTTATTTTGCATATAGTGTTATTTTTATTATTAATGTTAAACCTTGCACAATGGGGCAAAATTAAAATATTTTGGAAATAATTTAGCCATTTGTAAAGGGCTAGGCCGATTAATTGGCAGAAGCATAGCAGAGGAGTATTCGAGTAACTGGGTACCATTAACTTTTCGCGGATGGCACTATGTCGTTTCAAAATTGGGTTCCTCACAACTGAAAATGTTTCTAACGCTTGACATTTCTTCATTTTTTGTCTGATTTTTAAAAATTATACATGGTCCTAAAGAGCTTATTAATAAATACCTGCAAAATAGTGCTTTAGGCCGTTATATGAGTCGCATTCGATCTTCGCTGGCTAACGAAAATCGAATATCGATGGTCAAATTCGTATTATGAGTTGGTAGAACTGTCGCAAACTTCGTGTGGCAACGAATTTTCAATCGAACACAATTTTTCTTTTCATGGTTTGTGTCAGTTTGTAAAACTTATTGAAAATGTAAGTATTTGTGATTATTTTTACAAATGCTGGCAATGAATTATTTTAATTCCATGTAGGTCTAAAGGCCGGGGTACATAGAATCCGTCACACGTTCTACTTTGACAAATTCAACTAAAGTCGAAGTAACGATGGATGAGGTTGGCACAATGAATACATTGCTGACGGATGTTGAATCAAAGTTTGCTTTTTATTTTTATTCACTTTTAAATTTAATTTGTATTTTATTCACTTGTTAGTTTTTATTTTATTTTTTATTTTATTCGTTTATAAATCAGTAAAACAATCACCCTTATCGTGGTTGGCATTTTCGTAGCAAAAACTCTCGCTTTATTTTTGTTATTTTGTAAAAGATTAAATATAGCTCGTCACAGTTATCATTAATCTATTGCAAAAATGTCGTTGTCGAAATACACCTACAACAAATACGAGAGGGGTGATTATTTCTTTCGAATAACAGCTGATAAACATGTGCTATTGTGAATTATCCAATTTAGTAAAATTCACAGTAGCACTATTTTTATCGAATGTGCGCTTTAATACCAAATGAAAATTCGTTCGATCAGCTCTTTCGACTTTCGGTAGTCGAAGATCGAAAGTTGTTCATAATAATTAATCTGCATGTTAATGCTTAGAAATGATTAGGGTTTGAGAATTCCTGGGAAATCGTGAATAGCTTTTTTTTAATTTTAACTAAATTCCCGGGAAACAGGAAATTTTAAATTATTAGCCCTTTAAAGAAATCACTGATTGTTTTTTATAATATTTTTGTTGTGACATATTAAAATTTTCAAATATCTCGTTTCGTGTGAATTCTACTACATCTGTACATACATAAATATTTTGAGAATTTTAATGTTGTTGTAAATAGTAATCGATATGATATATAAAACACCTATTTTTAGAATTTTTGTCTGTGTCTGTTTAAATTTGAATAAAATTTTGTGAGGAGGTCTCTTAAAACCTTTGTTAAAAAATAAAAAAACCTTTTTATTTCATAAAAATATATCATTTCGTAGAGCAACTAGAGATACCAATGTGAAGTCACCCAATTTTTTATTTTATTTTTGTAGATGAATAGATTTTTACACTGTTTACAGAACTCTATTACAAATGTTTAAAAACACATTTTTCTAAATTTTAATCTTAAGAAAATTAGAAATGAAACGCGAGGGAAGTCGTGAGCACTGCTTGTAAGATGTTAATCGGAACTAAAGGTAACCAATTCGTTTAAAAAGGAATTCGAGGTAATCAAAGTCACTAACATTCGAACAAGAAAAATTCATAATCTTTATAACGCATTGTTGACAACAAAATCTACTTCAGTAGAAAGTCAAAGGGTTTTTTCTATTGTTAGAAAATTTGCAACAAAAACAAGCAACAGTATTTCTAGTGAATTATTAAATGCAGTTCTAAAATAATTAATAAAATACTTTTTCAGTATTTTTATCTCTGTTATCTCTCGTTATATAGTACAAAGGAACATATGTTTCTCTTGTCACCTGAATTGTTTTTAAGTTTTGTAAATTTTTTTTTAACAATTTATTATTATTTAACAATTATTTTTATTGTTTGTTTATGTTTTAATAAAACTATGAATTTTTAATATTATTTCATTCATACATTTGTTTTCTTCAAGAATTGTGTTTTTCTTGGGAATGGGACAATTTTTTCCCGTTTCCTGGAAAATAAAAAATGCCGGGAAATCCCAAGCCCTAAAATATTATCGATATATAAGTATTTTAAAATTAAAATTTCTAGTCCTTCGATACCCTGGCCTAACCTTTTACAAATGGCTGAGTTAATTCCAAAATATTTTAATTCTGCCCCACTGTGCGTTACTTTAATAAGAGATTTTAAGTCTTTCAAATAGCTACAGATTCTGCTATAAAATTTTAATTACTTTTATTAATCAAGAACTGCTGTATGATTTGAAAACTGTTGTCTATTATGGCATATAAGACACCATACGTTGACTGTGAGCCATCTGTATAACAAAAGTTCCAAACGTTTTCAGAATAATCTGTTTTTTCTGAATGAAAAAGAATAAATAAGTTTCACATGATGTATGACGTTTTGGAAAAGATAAAATCGATGAATCAAAAACTTTTATTGAAATTTTGGACAAAACTTACAAATTTATCTTTTTGTTAATTTTTATTTTTGCAGGTACTAAAATGGTTGGCTTTAATCGCCTAAGATTTCTTTTGGATTCCCTTAAAGATATCTACGATCAATTGCAAAACATCAATTTTAATCTGGGACGATTGTATCTACTGCAAGGAAATCCAGTTCAAATATTTCATCGTCTTCACGAAAAATGCGGTATAAAAAAGTTGTGTTTTGAACAAGATTGTGAGCCGATTTGGAACAGGCGTGATAATGCAGTTAAAAAACTTTGTCATGATTTGGGTATAACATGCATCGAAAGAATCTCACATACTTTATGGGATCCTAAAAAGGTTATTGATACAAATGGCGGTATACCACCGTTAACCTATCAAATGTTTTTGGTAAAACAATTCACTTAATTATTACTCGTACTGTTTAAGACATTAATTTTATTTTTTTTTTTTTTTTTTAATAGCATACAGTACAAATAATTGGTTTACCACCGAATCCGGTACCAGATCCAGACTGGGAAGATGTTAAATTTCATAAATTAGATGAACAACTTATATTGGATTTGAAAGTGTTTTTGGAGGTTAAATTACGATGATTTATCTAAAAATAGATAACTTTTTCGAATTATAAAGGTGTTAATTCTTTTTTAGTTTCCCCAACCAGAAGATTTTAATGTTTATCCTGATAACTTGAGTTACTTGGCCAAAGTAAAGTGGATTGGTGGCGAAACTCAAGCTTTGTTACACTTGCGCCAACGACTCGAGGTGGAGGAAAATGCTTTCAAATGTGGCTACTATATGCCCAATCAGGCGAAACCCAATATTTTAGAGTCTCCCAAATCGATGAGTGCCCATCTAAGATTTGGTTGCTTATCGGTGCGCAAATTTTATTGGGATGTTCATGATATTTTCAAGAATGTACAATTACAAGCACAAGATCTGGGACTGCACATGTCCGGCGGAGCTCATATTACTGGCCAATTGATATGGCGTGAATATTTCTATACCATGTCCGTTAACAATCCAAACTATGATCGTATGGAGGGCAATGAAATATGTTTAACTATACCCTGGGCTCCACCAAATCATGAGCAGCTCAAACGTTGGACAATGGGACAAACAGGATTTCCATTAATAGATGCTGCCATGCGGCAACTCTTAGCTGAGGGTTGGTTGCATCACACTCTACGCAATACGGTGGCAACTTTTTTGACACGCGGTGGTCTGTGGCAAAATTGGGAACATGGCTTGAGATACTTTTTAAAATATCTATTGGACGCTGATTGGTCGGTGTGTGCCGGTAATTGGATGTGGGTTAGTTCGTCGGCTTTTGAGCGTTTGCTTGACTCATCTCTAGTCACATGTCCGGTTGCCTTGGCTAAGAGATTGGATCCCTCAGGACAATATATAAAACAATATGTACCTGAACTTGCTAAAGTACCACGGGATTATATGTGAGTATCTTATAGGAAAAAGTATAAAGTTTAAAATATTAAAACAAGAGCAATTGCATTAAGAACTTTTATTTGAGATCGTTCCTACATACCGTAATTCATCTTCCACCATGTTTGGTGGTTTATTTTCGAATCTTCGCTGGTCAGTTTTTCTGAATTTTTTTATTTGATTAATAAGGCCAGCTCCTTTATGTTTTTCCAAACTCTCGCTTAAGTTTTTAGAAAGCCTTTTTAGAGCCTCTTTGCTTTTGTTTCTTTTTAGTTTACGATCTAATTGTTCTTAACATTTGTTTTTACACTTTGTTTCTTTAATTAACTGTAATAATAATTAAAGTTTATCTTTTTTATAAATCTCTATTCTCGATCTCTTTCTATCTCTCTCTCTCTCTCTGTTAACAGCCATGAACCCTGGCGAATGCCTTTAAGTCTTCAAGAAGAAATTGACTGTTTGATTGGTGTCCACTATCCGGAACGATTGATTGATTTATCTGTTGCCTCTCAACGTAATATGTTGGCCATGCGGGCACTGCGTAACTCATTGATAGAAGAAGGAGCACCCGACGAGGGACCCCCACATTGTCGGCCATCAAACGAGTCAGAGGTACGCAACTTCTTTTGGTTGGCCGCTTAAAATAGAAGACTTTTAAGAAATGAAATAAAATAAAATCAGTCACACACTATCATGACGAACCCTATAAATAACGAAATAAATTTTTTGTTTGTGTATTTGTGGCAGAAATTTGTTTTTTTTTTATATGAATTGGATACTCTAGAATATAAAAATAAAAACGATCGAATAAATCAGTGTTAAATATAAAAGCTTCTTATACAATTTGAGTGCAAAAGGTAAAGGAGCCATTAAGTATGAAATTTTTAGGAATTTATTACAGACTAGCAGTGCCCACGACTTTGTCAGCGTATTGTTTCTAATTATCTTAAAATTAATATTTAGAAAAATGTGCTTTCAAGCTATTGTTGTAGAGTTCTACAAACAGTGTTAAAAATTTTCCATCTATAAAAATAAAATGTACCATTAAACCGGTAAAATTGGGTGCTTTCGCATTTGTCTTTCTATTTTCTCTACGAAATAAATTATTTTTAGGTAAAAAAAACGTATCCTACATATGAACTTAGGTTCTAAAGAGACCTCCCCAACACTTTGTTTTAATCCATCCAGCAGTTTTTGCGTGATGCAAATAAAGACAGACGGGCAGACAAAAATTCTAAAATTAGCTGTTTTGTATTCTATATCGATTACTATCTACACCAACATCAAAATTTAAAAAAAAAAATATTTCATATATGGATGTATAGATTTTCTGGAATTTGCAGGAAAGAAGATATTTGAACATTTTTAAATATCAACCAAAATATTTGAAAAACAATCAGTGTATTTTTTGCAAGAGCTAACTATTTTAAACTTCCCTTTTCCCGAGAATTTAGTCTAAATTTTTTGGGAAATTGTGAATAGCTCTTCCCCGAAAAAACTTTGTACATTTGTTTTTGCTTAATGTCAGTCATCGGTTGATCAGGAATGCAACTTTTATTTTTAGTACGAGGGCTGCTCTATATATTTCTGGCCTAATAGTGAATATGCGAATATTTATAATCAAAAATGGTTTTATTGTTTTTCAAAGTATTCTCCAGCATGATTTATACACTTTTGCATGCGCTCAAACCAGTTGTCGAAGCACTTTCTCCACTCCGATTAAGACACCTCTAAAACATGGTTTTTTAACACTTCAACAGCTTCTTCTAGCGACGAAAATCGTTGACCACGCATTTTTTTCTTGATGTGCGGAAACGAGAAGAAATCATTAGGTGCCAAGCCAGGGCTGTACGGCGGATGACCTATTAATTCGACGTTTTGGCCGGTCAAAAACGCTCTGGTTTTAGCCGATGTGTGAGAGCTCGCATTGTCATGGTGAACAATGATTCGTCTTCTCTTGTTGGTTTTTCGAATTTCTCCGCTGACTCCAGGCAAACAAATTGAAGTGTACCACTCAGAAGTGACCGTCCTACGCTGCTCAAGCGGAACAGTCGCCACATGACCAGTTTTGCCGAAGAAACAGGCGACCATTTGCTTCGAAGTGCTTCTTCCACGAACAACTTTCGTTGAATTTTGCTCGTCTTTGAAGACCCCCACGGTCGATTGTTGTTTCGTTTCGGGCTCATACGCATAGATCCATGATTCTTCACCTGTGACGATATTATAAACGTCTTTTGAAGCACCGCAATCGTATTTTTGCAACATTTCTTTGCACCAATCGACACGAGCCTTTTTTTGAGCGACTTTCAAATTGTGCGGGATCCAACGAGAACAAACATTTTTTACGGCCAGGTGTTCATGCAGTATCAAATGTATGCTGGTGGAAGAAATGTCCAAGGATGTCTCTAACTCTCGGAATGTCGCATGTCGATCTTGCATTATGAGTTCACGCACGGCATCAATGTTCTCTGGCACAACAGCCGTTTTTGGACGACCTTCACGGAATTCGTCTTTGAGCGAGCTTCGGCCACGATTAAATTCATTATACCAATTTTTCACAGTGCTATAGGATGGTGCTTCATCGCCATACAAAGATTTAAGTTCATCAATGCACTCTTGTCGTAATAATCCACGTCGAAAGTTGTGAATAATGATGGCACGAAAATGTTCACGAGTTAATTCCATTTTTCTCTATTTTAATTTTTTTAAGTCACTGTAAACAACACAAATAATGGTCGTACGTCAAAACGTTTTAAGTACGATTATGCTTAAAAATGACAAACTTTCCAATGGAAATGTCAGATTGCCCTTGGTAGCACTCAGTGTTGCCAGGGCAGAAATATATATAGCAGCCCTCGTAGAAGCAAAAACAAATGTACAAGATAAGACAAAGAGAACAGTATTAAAATACTTTGGTCTGTGTGTCGACGTCGTCTAACCAAATTAATATTGATATGAATATTCCTCGTATTCTTATTTACAAAATTAGTTAGTAAAATAGAAAATGTTAATTACCTAAAGTAAATAGAAACGAAGAATGCTGATGAAGAAAATAGCGGTCCAGAAAATTCTGCATTACATTCTGCTCGTGTCTATTTTTTTTTTTTTTTTGTTTTCTTTTAAAAAACTTCCGCATACATTTGTAAATTAATTTTTCTTCCATAGAAATATTACAAATTAAAAAAAATAAACTTAAGCCACACAATAAATTTTAAATCATTTATGTATGTTTACAGTTCAACTCCTAATTTCATACAAATTAAATCATGATTTTTTATATACAGTTAAGGAAAAAACTCTACATACACCCTATTATTTTGTACTTCTAGAGAACTAGTGATAATATTGAACATAATTTTGATGTCAATGTTTACAACATCAATATTTAAAAATGTTGAAAGAAAAAAAGTTTGAATATTTTGATAATTTAAAAACTATTGGCGATAAACATAAAAATCCGTGGGAAAAAAGTCTACATACAGTATTGGCAACTCTTAAAATGAAGGAGATAAAGGGAAAAAACCGTTAGTTTTTTTGACTTGCTTTATTTTTCAAACATTACAATCAATTAAATTGTGAAAGCGATTTGTAAAACAAGTGTTTACTTTAAAAATGGTTAATAGAAGAGAAATACAACAATCAGTTCGAAATTTGGTGGTTAACCTCGAAAAGAAAAGAAATCTTACGGAGAAATTGCTAACATAGTAAAATTAAGTCGCTCTACAGTGCAAACTTTTGTAAAAAATTATCAAAACACCAACAGTACTGAAAACAAGCCACGTTCTGGAAGACCGAAGAAGCTTTCAAGACGCGATGTTAGTAGTGTCCTTAAAGAAGTACAAAAAGACCCAAAAATAAGTGCCCCAAAATTAGCCGAACACCTTGCAAGATGTTCGAATATTACCAATTCATCAAGAACAGTAATAAACGTTTTGCATAATAGTGGCTTTAAAAGTAGAACAGCACGCAAAAAGCCATTTATTTCAGCCAAGAATCGTCAACTTCGTTTGGACTTTGCTAAGGCACATTTACAGAAAGGATTGGATTTTTGGAAAAAAATTATATTTACCGATGAAAGTAAGTATAATATCTCCGGGAATGACTGTCGAAACAAGGTTTGGCGAAAACCGAACACTGCACTTGATCCCAAAAATATTATACCTACTGTGAAACATGGTGGAGGCAGTGTTATGGTGTGGGGAGCTATGGCGGCATCTGGAGTTGGTCGATTGGTCTTTATTGAAGGCGTTATGGACAGATATAAGTATAAGACAATATTAGAACAAAATCTGAAACCATCTGTGGAAAGCTTGGGCCTGGGAAACCAATGGATTTTCCAACAAGACAATGATCCCAAGCATACTGCGGATATTGTTCGAGACTGGCTCCTTTATCATGCACCAAGGCAGCTCAATACACCTCCCCAGTCACCAGACCTCAATCCAATTGAGCATATTTGGGACGTTTTGGAAAAATCTGTTCGCAAACATGATATCAGAAATCGTGAAACCCTGAAAACTGCCCTAACTCGCGCATGGTCGGAAATTGCGCCCAGTATTACGGAGAATTTGGTGATGTCTATGCCACGTCGTCTTCAGGCGGTTATTGAAGCCCAAGGTGGTCCTACAAAATATTAAAAATATATTGTTTTCTTTTAATTATTTAAAAGAAATTAAATATTGTATTCGATTTTTAAGACTGTATGTAGAGTTTTTTCTCATGAATTTTTATTGTTTTTGTTATTTCTGTTATTGTTATGCGTTTGAGTTAGCTTTTTGTTATGTAAATAAACTTTGTTTTTGGTACTTTAAATATTAATGCAAACGCTTTATTAATTTGCCTTACGAATATCTTAAAAACACAAAATAGGAGGGTGTATGTAGAGTTTTTTCCTTAACTGCAAATAAAACCAACGCATTCTCTTCATATTCAGAAAAATTTTTAAATATAAAAAATTTTTCTTCAAAACAAAAAAAAATCTAATTAATTAAAGGCTACAACTGTACAATTATTTACATAATGGAATTGGCTCCATGCTAAGCGAAATAGCAGTATTAAATTTGCTAAGGGCCACACTGTTACACAAGAAAGACGCAAATGAAAATACAACTCTAATCGAAGAAAGTTTTTAGAAGTTAAACAGACAGACCTGTCAAAAAATATGTCATGGACTATTTTTAACAGCTCCAAGAAATAAATGACAGTGTATTATGGACTGAAGTTTAAGATAAAAGTATTAATATATTGATGTCGCCATTAAACAAAAATTAGATTTAATAACATAAACTGTAAATGCTCGGGATAAAAATTCTCACTCATTTAAATTTTTGAACAATTTCTTTCTCCGATTATTTGTCACACACTATTTTATTGTTACTTTCTTTCCCTAAGACTTCTGTTATGCAGGAACCTTCAGAAACTTATCTACCGAAAATGTTTAATTTTGCTTTTCTAATCGAGGCTTCGTAAGGATTAACTTGCTGTTTTCCACTTTCCATTCGCCTTTTAAATCTCATCCAGAACTTTACATCAATTATTTTTTTTTCTTCATGTTATGGTTTTGCTGGGACTCGAACTCGTGATCTTCAGGCAGCCCTGCTGCTTAACATATATTAACAAAGTTTATTAGACCATTCATAGTTACATTTTGCTAGTGGTGGAAGCAACAACTTCTTCAGCTTTTTTGTCGTACGCACACGGCCAAAACAACATTAGCTTTTGTTGTTACAGACGTGTAAAGACTCGCAAAACCTTTTTTTTTCGTTCCAACGTATGTTATCGATCGTTATGGGCAGCGAAGACAAAAAGTCTTTAGAAAAAATACAAATTAATTAATTCAAAAATCCGAAATTTTATAAATCCTCCAACACCCAAATATGAAATAAGGTCTGTTGGTAAAAGCATCACTTCACTGCAAATGATGCGAAGTACGTTCGTAAATTTAAAAAGTGTAGCAAATGTCATCTGTTCGTAAATGCATCAATCACTTAAGTATGAACGCGTGAGCATAAATTTTGTTAAGTTTTTCTTATTTATTTCTTTTTGTTTAATTTTTATTTTTATTATTATAATTTTTACACAATTTTTTATCATTTTGTGTATCATGTACAGTGAGGTACACAAATGAGTCGAAGTTTGTGCTTTAAGTACTTTTTATATCATAGAAATGAAAGTAATAAAGCATATTTTTGTACTTTATTTAGTATAAGGTACTTAACAAAACAGCCTAAAATACAAAACTTAAGGCATTAATTTCTAAAAAAAAAAATCAAAAAAACGAAAACAGATCCAATGTACTCAATTTTGCACCGTGAAAATTTTTAATACTGAGTCCAAAGCCCTTTATTTTGTATGATATCATTTACGCGATTTGAAATACTCTCCACCAATTTCTTTACAATATCTTTTGGAATATTCTTCAATTCATTTTGGATCCGCAGCCAAAGCTCGTTTAAATTGGTAGGGGCAGATTGGTACTATCCTAACCGTCTCTGCACGATTGACCACAAAGTATCAATCGGATTGAGGTCGGGACTTTGTGCTGGCCACTGTCTTAATTGAAAATTTTGCTCACCAAGCCATGCTTTTACGATTTGAGACGAGTGTTTTGGATCACCATCCTGCTGAAAAATTACTTCTTCTGCAGGATAGGCGCTCTTATCTAAAAAATCGGAAAGGTGAGTCTTCGAAATCCTTAAATAGTATTTTTTCTTCATAATATCAATTTTTTGCAGTGGTCCAAGGTCCCATACCATCACGTTTTCTCCACCGTGTTTCACAGTTTGCTTCACATGGCACCTTTGAATTTGTTCACCAGGGCTGCGCCAGCAATATTGTTTACCGACGGATTGGAAACGGTTGAGCTTGGATTCGTCTGTCCAGATCACACGTTTCAGTCGTCCATTGTCGAAGTTCTATGTTCTTTTGCAAATTTTCACGATGCCTTTACATTTTTTTCCGACAATGCAGGTTTTTGTTTTTTTACTGCTGCAATATAACAAATTTTGCGAAGGGCTCTACATGCCGTCCACCGACTAACGGGTTTTCCAATTGCTAACAAAGCATCTTTTGGTGTTAAAAACTTATCTCTTTTTATTTGTCGTATCATTAGACGTGCGACCGCATTAGTTAAAAGTTTTTACGAACTCTAACTTAAGTTTCATCTAAATCTTTCACAAAAAACAGAAACTTTATTGTTGAAATTTTATCAAAAATGGAAAATTATATAAAACATCAACGTGCTTTCGAAACATAGAAACTTCACTACACATTAATTAAACTGTAAAAAAATTAACACCTCTGATCTTTATCACCTGTAAAAAATTACCCAAACTTGCAAAAAAAAATTAGTTTCGAATTCTTTTGTTTGTATCTTTTTTATTTTTTTTTTTTTTTAATTTTATTTATCTATTATTTTTAATTAATTTAAATATTTGTTTATACTTTTTGTTAATGGTTTTGTTTTTTTATTAAAATGACATTTAATACGTTGTTATTTGTATAATATTTGTTCTTTACGATTCTGTTACTCATTTGTTTTTGTTTTTTTATTTTAAATATATAATTTAAATTTTTAAAATAATGTTGATTTTTAAGGTTTTGTTAATTTAAAGTTAGTAGCCATACTAACACATGCATTTAAAAATAGAAATAATGAGAAATACACATCTTTTAAATATTTATTTTTAAATAAAATTTATTTAATTTTAAAATGTTTTTTTTTTAGCAAGTGTTGTTAATTTTTAATGGAATATTAAATTTTTATTTTCTTTTAACAATATATTTCTATTAATTTTTTTAATTAAATAAATTTTTTATACTTTATTTTAATAAATATAGAGTTTTTGTTGTTTTATGCTTAGCAATTAATGTTGTCTTTCTATTTTTAATTTGTGTTTTTTTTTCTAAGTGCAACAAATACCTGCAATAGTTGCGAAAGAGTTCACTGAATGTTAACAAAATGGCGCAAATAACAAATTAAAAACAAAATTAATAAAAAATACACCTCTAAAAAATACAATATCAGAAAAAAATCCTTTAAAAAAGGTTTTAAAATTATTCTAAAAAAATATCGTTAAAAATGTTTGTAAAAATGAAAGAACTTTAAACTTTTAAAAATATAATAAATTTTTAAAGAAAAATGTTTAAATAAATTTTCCAGTATAAAGTTTTTAAAACTGGCTTTAAAAAAACTTTTTGAAAAAGTACTTTAATGGAAATAGCTTAAAGTTGCTGTTGTTAAATGCTGAAAAGTACATTTTCAAAAAAAAAATTGTTTACTTGTAAAAAGGTATCTTTTCTATAAATACCTTTGAAAAGACAACTTTTCGAAAAAATAATTAGTTTTCATGAAAAACAACATTAAGAAAAATATTCTTAAGAACTTTGCTTTTTTATAATTTCGCAAGCAAATCTCTTAAAAGTATCTCTTCAAAATGTTCTTTAAAATATTTATTTCTAACAACAATTATTTTAAAAAAGTACCTTTAAAAAAGTACCTTTAAAAAAAGTACCTTTAAAGTGTTTTTTTCTACAATAATCTTTCAAACAGTTTCAAAGAAGTTTTCTTAGAGTTACTTTTAAAAAAGGCCACATTTTTATAACAAAAAAAAATTAATTTTAAAAATTATTTTTTTTCTCAATAATTGATTTGCCTTGAGTTAGACTTAAAAAAGAAAATTTTAAAATAAAGAATCTATCTCAAAGAAAGATTTTAATAAATTTTTAGAAAAGTAAAAATTTGCAAAAATAAAATTGGATTTCAGGGAAACATTCGCAAAAATTTTAAAAACAAAAAAATAAATAAATCGCTTAAACGGTGGTGTTCATTTATAAATGAAAATTATTTTTTTTTAATATCATTATCTTTACAAACGAACCCGAGTTGTTACAAAAATATCTCTAAATTTGATCAAATAACAAACGAGACAACACTGGAAAACATTTTAAAAAATCGAATGTCACCAAAATGAAAACTAAAAAAATACCGAGTTTTAAGAAAAAATCGAAATTTCCCTAAACATTAACGTAGATAGGGAGGGATAAGTCCCACCGATTTTTTTAAATA
Source organism: Cistogaster globosa (assembly GCA_937654795.1). NCBI lineage: Eukaryota > Metazoa > Arthropoda > Insecta > Diptera > Tachinidae > Cistogaster > Cistogaster globosa. The sequence continues at coordinate 134,392,963 of OW569403.1, read as the reverse complement.
AAAACTGTTAAAACCTTGAAAATCTATTACAAAGAAACCAATTGTACATGCAACGATAAATCCGTGTAAGGCAAGGCATCGAGGACAAGTGGTAAACCAAGGAAGGGAACTTGTAGCTCGCCTTCTCTAAAGATATTTCTAGCTACAACTTGTTTCGATTAATGCGAGAAAACCTAGCCAAAGGTAGCAAAATCATTATTTTTTTTTTCTTTGTTAATAAACGAAGAGCAAATCTTATTCATAAGCTTTGTAGCCAATGCGGCGAATAATGTCAATGAAGTTTTTTTTTCTTAGTTAACACGTTCACGGACATGAATGCTATAGCATTTATTTTCATACGGATGTAAATTGACATGAATGCTATAGCATTAAAATTTTAAAATCAATTTTTATTTATTTATTTTACCTTTACTCCCTGTATTTACATATTTCTCTAAGCCGACTACATTGAAAAATATCTACTTCGTCGTGGATTCTATAACGGTTTAAATACGATGTTCTAACTACTCTCATAATATATGTGTAATTAGATTTCGGATATTACAACCAGCTTCAAAAATAATTTAGTAATTTTGAGCGTCCGCAAACGTGTTAAACTAAGAAAAAATGGTGATTTTTTACAGTAAAATTGAATGTAGACTTTATTTCCTGGAAGGTAATCTAATCGCTATTAACATTTTGACGAGAGCCCATTTAAGATAATTTGGAAAGCATGTCCATAACTTTTTTTTCTATGGTGTTCATAAAAAATACTTTAAATTTAGGAAATCTGTTTTAAAATAAACTCTTTTTACAAAGGCGACTTAGCTTTACCAGGAGGCATCGTTGCGACAGCTGTCAATTTTTTGCTTAATTTTGTATTGTGTAGAATAGCTGTCAAAAGTGAATCTTTTTTTATTAAAAAATTTCTTTTTTTTTTTTATTATTCTTAGAGAAAAAGAATTGTAAGTTTTAAAACGTTACTAAAAATTGTAAAAAAAAACGTGTAGTAATTAATTGTGTTCTAAACTTTACCATACACTTAAGTGCCTATTTTTCTATTTATTGTTGTAGCGGCGCTGCCACCTTATATGAATTCGCCTTGTTTAAAAATTAGTAGAAAAAAATATTTATATTTAAGACTTTCCAAAACTAACTGAGAGTTTTGACAAAGAGATTTTAGGAAAAATATCAAGAAGTAAATTAAATTAAATATTCTTTAGAATTTTTTTGTGCCATTCTGTTCATTATTTTTAAAAGAAAATAAAAGATTCTATATAAAACCGATTTAAGAGCCATAAAAAAATACATTTAAAAAAATCTAGAAAGTTGTACTCTTATTTAAAATATTTATTTTTATTACCATTAAATGTTTATCTCTTTTTATTAATATTTATAATTAATTTTAGTTTTTAAAACGATTATTATAATCTTAAAATTTTATGAATGTCGAGAAAAAAATGTGTGTTTATATAATTTTGTATATAATTTTTTGAAATTGGAATTTTATTGGCTTTTTTTTAATAAATTTGCTTATAAACTAAGCTAACAATTACAAATAACACATATTGGTTTTATGTTTTCATTAATTTGTTTTTCTTTTTTTTTTTTTTTTTTTGTTTCTTAATTTTTTTTTATATTTTAAAGTGCTGTGAGAAAATTGGAAAATTAGTAAAAAAAAAAAAGAAAGAAGAAATAAAACATAAAACCATAAATAGTAAGAAGAAATATGAAATAACAAGAAAGAGTGCCATACTCGGCTATGCCGAATTTCATATACCCTTCACTATCTATGTAAATCTAGTTTAATGAAGTAACTCCAATATAAAAAAACAAATTTTTTGGTAACAGAGAATTAAAAAATAAATTTTAAGGTACCACATCTACATAATTTTACATAAAAATGCTATCGGCTCTTAATGGGTTAAACATTTTTTTTAAAAATTCAGTATTTCCTTAAAGATCTCTTCAAAAGCTTTTAAGCGGTACCCATATTGATATTTACGAAATATTTGAAAAGTTCAGAGGCCCGTAACTCGAGAAATATGGGCGAGCCTGATGTTTTCCCGTGATGTTTTTTTTTAATTTTTTAGTTCTCTATCGCCCCATACATTTGTTTTCCTTTTTTTATTATTGGAGTTACTTCATTGTTCCAAATTATATTAAAAAATTAGAGGTAGGCTTGGTGCTTTGCCCACAGCGTCGAAGGTGATAGACCGATCTTGCTGATTTTCAATAGCAAAGTTAAAAAAACTATGTCTGATCGATTGGCTTATTTAAATTTTCCCTAACTCATTTAGTGCCCTGGCAAAGTTGATTTCAACACTAACACAAACAGACGTCGCTCAATCGACATTGCTATGCACAAGAACTCGGAATCGTTAATAGATACTGTACAAATTTCGAAAGGAATGAAAAACTTAAATTTGCCCTTTTTTAAAATGTGGTGAAGGATATAATAAATCATGTATCTTAAAATTTTATTTAATTTTGAAATGTTACAATATTTCTATTAACGCTATAAAATTTATCGTTACTGTCTAACTGACTGTCCATTTTATTAATTTAATAAATGTAAAAAAGTAAAACAAAACAAATAAAATTTTTAAATATTTCCTTGCCCAAAAGTGTAGAGAAAAAATGCAAAGATCTTTTTTAATTTTGTTTTTGCATGAGGTTGATATCACACTGTTATTGGTGTGTGATGGGTTTGATGCAAATAAAATACATTTAGCGGGACTAGTAGAGGTGTACAACAGAAGTGGAGTGGATGTAGATCTTACGTCATTAAGGAGACTAAAACGCTGTCAGACTCTTATTTTCTTTTTAACATTCTAGAAATAAGAAAGACGCTAAGTAAAAAGACTGAAACGAGGTATTGAAACGAGTGTAAGACAGTTTCCGCCAGATCTCTACATACAAACTGTACAAAGAATGCAAGAATGCAAGCATTAAAACGAAGGCATTATTATTAACAAAAAAAATGTAAAAACGTTAGAAATATATTTTTTAAATACAAATCTATTACTATCTCCGATAAGCAAACATCGAGCGTATGTAATTAAAACTAACTTATACCGAACGAAAATTTGTCGAAACGCCAGAAAAGTCTTTCAGACATCGCCACACCGGCTGTTTAGTTGTTCGGTCTTATTTTAAATTATACTCGCATATTACGAAAAGCTCTTTGAAAACTATAAATATGCCAAGGGAGAAGGGAAATTTAGTTTAAGATAAAATGCCACCCCGGAAATAAGTGAATGAGTGGCTTTTCAGTTGTTCGGTCGAAGACCATTAATATGCCATGTTTTATATTATGATACACAAGTCAGTTTAAAGAAGTTGTGTTAATAATTTAATAAAATTTAGTTTAAGACAAAATGGAGTTTTTCATCTTTCACCTTTTTATGGTTTCTTTGAAAAAAAAATATATATTTTTTTTAAAGAAATTAATATTCAACCAAATTAAAAACAAAAATTACATGCGAGTTTTTTCACTTTTACCTTTTCTCCTATTGTAAATATTTCCCCTTTTTTAATGCGGAAAGTGAAAAAATCCATGGGGAAAAACGTAGATATTATGAATTGTGAAAGCGAAATTATATGCAAAAATTATAAGCAAAATAGCTTCATTCAAATTGCGATAGTGCCACTTTTTAATTGTTTTGTTTCCACGGAATTCAAAAGGGGAGGAATCTTTTCTCGAGAAAATTTTTTTCCACGAGAAAGAAATTCCGTGAAAATATTTATGATTGGGCTGATTGTGACGACGCTTATGCTTATAGTACTTTCACCTAAAAAGGGATTCAATTTATAGTACTTTTATTTTTTTTTTCTATTCTCAAAAAACTTTAAAAATATCTTAACATTTTTAAGAAACAGAAGAATACAATTTCAGATTATAATGACTATAAAGAAGACCAACGGGGCATCTAAAAGTACCATATTTTAGATTTTCACCTTTTTGCCCCTAATTTTAAAGTTTAAATAATAAATAGTTTCGAGTTCGTAAATTTTATCTGTATTATTTCCAATTACAGTTGGAAAACGCTTTTACCGATTTTTTGCACCTTTTAAAACACCTAACATTTAAACTTCAAGAAAAAATACCTTCTTAGAAGGTCCATACATCGAGACTAGACCTATTTATTGAATATATTATTGAAAGAACTTGTGTTTTCACAAAAATTCGTAAAATAATTTTTGAAATCGGATGAGTAGTTTCAGGGTTTCTTAAAAATTTGAATTAATAAATAGTAGTTATAGTTACTTTCTAAGGAAATTGACAAGACCATTTCAATTAAAATATCGGTCTACGAGTATTCTGAGAATCTACTCTTAATAGTCATAAATTGGTAAGAGGACGAAATTAAAATATATGGGCCCATATTCACAAATATATATTAAAGTCGACTCTTGCTAAAGTATACTCTAAACTAAAAAGCTCTTATTATCTTTTTTGCCTTCATAGTCGAAAATAAAGCATACTTTAAGTCGAATCGACTTTAACTGGGTGTCAACTCTAGTTTGATAAATGTTTTCATACAATTTCTAAACCAACGGTTCTCAAATGGGGCTCCGTAGCAACCATCCAAGGGGTCCGCATGAAGAGCCGAAAAAACAGTGTTTTCAGAAATAATAAAAGTTTTATTTTGAGCTTGGGCTTCAGAGGGGTCCGCGAAAAAAAATTACTTTACTAGGAGTCCGTGAGCAGGACTTTGATAAGAATCCCTGCTCTAAACTAAAAAGATCTTATTATCTTTTTTACTTTCATAGTCGAAAATAAAGCATAATTTAAGTCGAATCGACATTAACTGGGTGTCAACTCTAGATTAATAAATGTTTTCATAGAACTTCTAAACAAACATTAGAAAAACGTAACCCTGTTGTTATTTTGTTCACTTTGTTATAAAAACCAGATAAAGAGTATTGTGTTCTTAAACCAAATAAAATAATTATGGAAAAATGAGTTAAAAACAGCTTTAGCTAGTTTTCAATTTAGAGTTGACTTTAACGCCAAAAGTATATTTTAATTATTTTATTTATTTTATGAATGAGTTAGAGTGGACTCTAAAGTAAAACCGACTTTAGTTCCCTTAAAGTAGACTTTATTTTAACTATGAATATGGGCCATAGATTCTTTTAGTTAGTATGTTCACATCCGTCTGTTATGCAATTTCTGTTTCCACTATTTTCTTTCAAGATTGCAACAGCGTTCACATGTTGAAATTTTGTTTATTTAATTCCTTCACTGATTGTTTAGATACAGTTTTTACTTAAAAATACGTCAACCAACCAAAGAATTACCCATTAAAAATTGCATATGTGGAATAAAGAAATGGGACTTAAGAAATTAATAATTAATCATATCTTCCTATTGCGCCGCGCTATGTATGGCTGACTTCTAAAACGTCAGTTGCTTTGTATTCATAATGCCGTGGTACTAAATGTTTACAATGCATACCATTCCAAAATGTTGCAGACAATTATTAAAAACGTTGCAACCGAGCAGCTAGCACATCAGTTTATAAATTGCTGCTTTATTTCGCAACTTTGTATTTGTACAAGATCTAAATACAACAGCAAAACTGTATACAAACTTTGCATTATTACATTTTGGAAGTCAGCCTTTATTTTCGTTTTGGAGCCCTGAAACGTTTTTTCAGCTTAAATATTCAGTTTAATTTTTCCTCATTTTTCATCTTCTTCCCCTCAATGGATCTGAGGTATGAGTTTTGTGTGTTCATTAGATAAGTACGTATTTAAATATTAACTTAAATTATTGCTTAAATGTTTTAAATTAAATTTGTTGTTTCAAAATTGGTGTTCATGATTGCTATTTCTTTAAACAAAATGTAGTCAGTTCCTTTAAGTATCAATTTTTTGTAATTCATTATTTGCATTGAAATATAACATTTTTCACAAAAATAGTACTAAAACAAACATTTTGAACTGTTTCTTTCGTTTCCATGTTAAAATATTCAAAAAAAAGGAACTAAACTCGGAATAAAAAAAAAATGTTTATAAAAAATACAAAAAGCAAGTGAGATACAAAATAAAATAAAATAAAATGATCAAGGAAATTAAATAAAATCTTTATAACTTTATGTACAATAGCTCACATTTAAGTTCGGGCAGGTCACTACAGAAGACTTGAATGTCAAAAATTTTTCGCCAAATTAATATTCAAGTTAAAAAAAAAACAATGCTGAGCTGCATCTGATCCATGGTAACACGCCTTCAGATTTCATTATATTTTTTTTGTTATTACAAAGGCAAAGTACTCTGTGTAAATTTAAAATGCTTGTATATGTAAAATTCACCTCTTGTATGGAACACCCTTTTAATTTTTGAAAATATATTACATACTTGTATAATTTTTAAGTCTTTTCCAAAACAACTTTAGAAAATAGTGTCATATGCATGAAATCCTCACCTTTATGGAGACACCCTTTGAAAATTTATAATCTCATTAAAATCTAAAAGGTTTTTCAAGGATTATAGCATCAGAGTTTTTATGTTTTCGTGTATTTTTCTTATAACCGACTTCGTATTTTATTGAATTTATATCTCAAGTCCTTCTTACAAAAGAGTAATAACTCAAAAATTCACGTGTCTGGAGACAGTTTCTTTTTTTTGTAGAATTTTCTTTGTACATTTATTACTACAGAACATTTTTAAATGCTCAACTCAGAAATTGATAATTTTGAGTTATGACTCTGTTGCAGCACACAATTATTTTCAAACAAATATTTTATAAAATTTTATGTGTTTGTTTAAGGTTTCGAATATGCTTTTTGAATAACTTGCCCGACTTTTAAGTTGGCCATCTGTATGAATATTGTTAATACTTATAAGTAGTTCTAAAAACAATAATTTTTTATTTTTTTTATTTTTTGTTTTTTGCTTTTGTGTTTAAATTTGTTTTTTAAGTTTGATTATTTTTTTTCAAGGTTGTTTAGGAAGGAATATAGTGCCATTTATATAATTAAATATTTTCTTGTTTGTTTTTGTGTAATTTTATTGCTATTGTTTGTTAAATTGATTTTTTGTTTATTATATATATTTTTTTTTAATAATAAGACTTTATTTTTCTTAAATTGTTTTTGTAGCATTGTTTGTTTGTTTGTTTTTTTTTATTCTTTGTTTTATTTTTAACTTTTGTTTGCTGCTTTAAAGATTTATAATTTTAAAATATTGTTCCTAATCACTATCGGCTTTAGTGCCACGCACTTCACCCTCTTGACGCTGTCTGTCCAATTCCTCTTTGACTTTTTCTTCGATAGCACGTATATCTTCCATTGTCAGACCGTGCCAGCGATCCATCCAACAGAATACTTGGCTAAAAAGAAAAATAAACAGGACACAATTAAAAATGAAACTGTTCATTCGTCTCTTTTAAAGTAGAAAAGAGACACAAGGTGAATTTAGCATTTTTAACGTGAAGATGATAATAAATAAAATTTAAATGTATGAGCAGGGTAACCGTTAGGAATTTTCGAAAAGTCGCACAAAAGGTCGTTTTATAAAAAAAGTGGCAAAATAATTGTTTAAGAAAAAAGTCGCAAATCTTTTGTTGTTCAGGTATGTGATGGAAATCGATCGATTGGAAAACAAGTCGTTTTGGGATATATTTTAAACAATAATAAAGAAGTTACCCCACAGTAACTGTAGGAATTGAATGGAAAGGTTTAAAAAACTATATTAAAGATGTTTAAAATACGAAAATAGCAATAATATCAGCACCATTTTCGGTTGAAGAACATTGCGATTTCGGATTCTACCACATTCCTGACAAAAAGCGCATACAGAATCCAGCATTACTTAGGTTTATTAAATGTGGTTGTCGTATGCTATTTAAAATTTACTGGAAATTAAATATTTCTTTTGAAAAACTTTACAAAAATCATACTTGCGCAAAATATTTGGCCAGTATGAACAAAAAAAACTGGTACAAAGGAATCCCTCAATATTGTGAAAAAATATATTTATTTCGTCAACTAAGCCTCGGATTATTAAGTTCTAGCTACATAATTATTCACATGAAAAACTAAAATTTAGAAAAAAAAATGTTAAAAATTTGTAACAGATATCTGGAAATTTTGAGAAAAAGGCAATAAAATTTGTAAATTAAAGTTTTGTTTCTGAAATAATTTTAAATTCTCTTTTAAAATTGCATTCGCAACCAGACATTGAAAGTCTGCTGCTGCAATTTCTGCTTTGATTTTTTACATTTTTTTTTTTTTTCTTTTAATTACGGATGACAAAAAAGAGAACTATAAGTATTGACATTGGGTGGATTCCATTCCAATTGACAGCAGCCTTAAAACTTAAAATCCGGGTCGGGATTAAGCAATTGGAAATACCATATTAAAAAAATGTGATAAAAATGTTGATTTAAAAAGAACGATAGCTGTATGCGTTTTCATGGTCGTTTTTTTATCCGACAGACGTTGATAATTAGCAAACCTTACTTTCTGAATGGTTTTCAAACATCGTAATTATCTGTTTTGTTTTGTAAAACAAAGTACTAAAAATTTCGAAATTCTGTTTCTATTTTCATTATTTTTTAACCGGCTTCAAAAAAAAAAAAAAAAAAAAAAAAAAAAAAAAAAAAGAAGAAGGAGGAGGTTATAAATTCCACTAAATGTTGCTTTTTTATATTTGTGCCTTCATAACTAGATCGATTTTGTAAAAATATTATTTTTTATTTGAAAGGTGGTGCTTACAGATTGGTCTTGTTTTTTTTAAGCAGTTCTAAATCTTAAAAATTAAAGGGTGTCCCCATGCAATATGCATGTTTTTTACGTGTATTATGAAACGTAAAGGGCACCACTTTAAAAATAAAAAAACTGTTCCCAATGGCATAAAGTAATATAAAAATAAATCTAAAAATTAAAGGGTGTACCCATAAGTCATATGGGCTTATCTTTTGAACAGTTATAGATAAACGCTTGCAAAGTGGACAGAACGTTAATTTCTATGGCCGTCGAATAACAAGTATTAATATTCGAAATTATAAATTAAAGGGGGACCCAATAGTTCATTTAATTTGATGTATATGGCCATACTTTTGTACAGTTGTAGACAGACGCTTGCTAACTGCGCTTTAACATCAAGTATAAAATTAAGACCTGGAAAATCAAAGATGTCCCTTTTGTGGCCAAACTCTTGAACCGTTAAAGACAAAACGCTGAAACTTCAAAGGGACCTGTATTGCTAACTCCGTTTTAACAAGAAGTTTATAACTTGAATTTAGAAATTAAAAGGTGTTGCCAAATTTAATGTAATTTGACATATATGGTCTTAATATTTGAACCGTTACATACAAACACTTAATTAATTTAAAATAATTGGCAGGAAGGCCACTAGGATGCTTCGATATATCTTTAAGGTACCTGAAGTAAGAAAACTGCATTTGTTAAAAGTCATCGAAATTTCAAGTATCCTCTGGCCCAGAATGGAAATCAAAGAAGATGATACTTGTAGAATGTGCCTGGGAAATGCAAAAACGGTAGCGCACATAGTGTGTGAATGTCCGGCACTGGCTGGTATAAGACTTATGACCACAGGCAGAAGCTTTCTAAATGTGGATGTCATGCGGGATCTTAGCATTAGACAAATGCTTGCAATTACTGCGGACTCACTGATGAGAAAGAAGGGCTAAGACTGTGATGAGACAGTCTGGAATCACAAAAATAAATAGTAAAGGCTGATGGTAGCACGTGACTTAGTGAGATTAAAGTTACGTAATCGAGCATTTGTTGCCTATAATAATTAATTACGAAAGGAGATTGAAAACGGACCTATATGGAAGAATCCTTCTTTGATATCCTTCCTAATAATAAATAACGTTTTTCTCAAATCTTGTTTTAATTTTGAAAGCTTAAAAAAAAATTAAGTTTTAACGTTTCCAGTCCAAAAAGAAACTACACTGCTAATCTATTAGTTACACCTCTTACCAATCGAGTCAATAACATGACAACTTTCTTATAAAACTATTTATGAAAATATATATTTTTTTTTTCAATTATTATTATGAAATATTTAAGTTTTTTAAGAAATATTTCGGCTTGAGTTCACGTTTCCTTTAAATTCTAAATACACTAGATAGATAAAATATTTACAAACTTTTATGTTAATTTTTAAAACAAATTTTAAAACAACAGCAGCATGGACCATTTCTGGATCGCTACATCGGGCATAAGTAGGTTTATTGATTGGTATTTTATTATTTCTTGTTTTCTTATTTATAAATAGATTATTTAATAGATAATGTTTAGACGAAATCCACACACAATCCAAGGGCTTTTTTATGTTATCTTTATTAATCGTCTAACCAAAACTAAATGGGCTGATTAATGATATTTCTCGTATTCTTATTTATTTACAACATTTTTAATTTTCTTGAAAAATTTACATGAACATTTTTAAAAAATTTTTTGTTTTTAATAAATTCGAAAATGAAAATAAACGTGACCTTAAGTCAAATTAAATTTAATCATGATGTTATAATTTTTTATGCCAGGATCATAGAATTTACAAAGTAAGCTTGTCGGTTAATTCACATAAATTAACCTCTCTATTTTTTATTTGAATTTAGTCGAATTAAATAACTAAAAGAAAAATTGCTTAAGGAAAAATCGATTTAATACCCGAGAATCTGTCTTTAAAATCTGGAAAAAAAATGGACCCCTTAAAGTACTTTCAAGATTTTTATGTGCTTCCATTTGTGGGGTAAATTGTTGCTAAACAAATTCATAAAAAATATGCTTAGAGCTGCGGAAAAGGAGTGGAGGGTTCGTATAACACTAATCATTTAATAACGGCCTTTCAAATAAAAATATCTAACGTGAGGTGGTTGGTAAGACTTCAAAAATGAATTGCAGTTTGCGAGAACTCTTCGTGTCTTAATGCTTACAGGTGTCAACTTATATTAAAAGTTAAGTTAATAAATAACCAACCAAGCATCGCAAAGAGAGTTTGGTAATTTGCTTATTTGATCACTTTGCTAATTGCTAAAAATTACAGCATTTGTTATTTTCATAACGCAATTCCATACACAGTGTGACATATGTAATGAGGTGCAAAATGTAAAGAAAAATAGCATTTTTTCTCTATTTCCTTCAAGCAACTTTTTCACGTTTTATATTGAAAAAAAATAATAATAATAATCAAAGCTAAAATCATATATATTTTACTGATGACACCCATAAATGTAAACTTTTTGAGTTTAAAAATCCTTGAACTTAACTCACCGATGGAAGTTTGTAAATAATCTTCGTTCTGATTTTTGTATGAAATTTTCTATTCTGGACTGAAGACCAAACCATTTAAACTCACAAGTGACCAATTTATAGCAAGTCATTACGGGAACAATGTTTTTCTTCCAATCTGTACCAACTAATGGACCACGGCCGGTCTTTTCTGATTTAAATCTATTTAAGAAAAAATAAAATAATTTAAAATTTATAATAACATTTTTTCGGAAAAAATATATATTTAAATAAATACTTTGTGGGATCCTCGTCAACTTTATAATCCGCAGGTGTAACGGGATCATTGGCAATATCAATGTGAACTACTTCACGTAGTTTAAGTTTTTCTGGAGGCAGTTCGTGTACCTAAAGCATTAAATAAAAGAGATAGAAAAAACATTAGTTTTTTTTGCAATAATTAAATAAATAAATTCCGCGGAAATTTCGAGAAAAAAAATTGTTCCAGCAGAAATAGTTTTAGAACGCAGAAGGCTTTTCGGTCCCGATCTTAAGGAATTTCTTCGAGGTGAAATAACTGTTGTTGAAATGAGAAGAGCAGAAAGCATGATATAACAGAAATGAAACACAGCTGACAGTTCATAGGAATTTCCTATATTTAACCGTCATAAAGAAATTATGGACGTTTAAATTGGCTGATTGTTCTATTGCAACGGTTGGTTAAATACAAAAACCAGAAAAGCAAATTTAAATAAAACACTAACCGTTATGTAGGCAGCGACATACCAGTATACGGAAACCCAGATATTGGCCAAGCTTGCCCAAAGTAATTAAATAATCAGGGAATCGAGTCACATGATGCCGGCGCCAAATAGATGACCGATCACCTTGAGATAATTCAGCTAACAAATTTCTTCTGCACAACTTTGTCTGTTGTAAGGCTTGGATGTCACTCTACTTTGTTTTGTTGAAGCCACAGCTCAACTATATCGATGTTGTCGAGCTCTAGCCGCATAAGGTCGGTTAAAGTAGATCTTAACTGGCTGGCAGTCGTCAAATCAACGTTTTTCTATCTTCTACAGTACGTACGGGGCGCCAGGATGACTATGTTTGTTTCAAGGGCAACAATTTGGAGGATCTTAACATGAGCCCTAATAAATGAAAAAGGAGACTATCAGGTATGCGTTAGAAACCGATGGACTTGAAATCGTTGAATTTTTTTTATAATTGATAAATAAAAATGTATCTGATTTTAAATCGATTGATTTAAATTATCTTTCTTTGCAATAAAACTACATAAGATAATTCTTAAAAATATTAAATAACAGATTCTGTAAATTTTTCTAGCGTTGTCCAATCGGCCCATACATCCTAAAACTATTTGCAGCATTGGAACATTTTTTCCGCGGTTTTTTAAAATCTTCAAACAAAAAATGTTAAAAACATTAACGCAAATAGAGCATAAAGTAAATCAATCTACTACATTTAAAAGCCAATTATTAATAAAATAAACAATTAAATAATAATAAAAAAATTCATTAGAAACATAAAATAATTAAAATAATAAACAAATCTATTTCTTTAGTAAACAAATTCTATTGTAGGGATTAGTATTTCACTCACGTTATCTGTATCTCCTATATCAGCAATATGATGAGATTCAATAATTATGATAAAATTATCTTTCATGTAGCCAGGATTCTGGTTGTATTTGATTTTTTTTTTTTTTTTTGCAAATGATTTAGAAAAGTAATTTAACATAAAGCACATACACACACCCACACATAAGTTTAGACGTTGCCATTTACCATTTAATTTATTTTTAGATATTTATTTTTATTTAAAATTAGTTTTTGTTTTATAATTAGTTTTTAAATTATTGACATTAATAGAAATAAATCCAACACCAACCAACCATTTTGTTATTATTTGATTAATTTAGTTTTATAAATTATTGAAGCATTAGCACAAACATTTAGATTTAGTTGAAAAAAATAGAAAGAAGAGAAAAGAAAAAAAAACATTTTTAATTAGATTTGAATTTTAGTGTTCAACTTACATTTTCAGATTCTCCAGTATCGGTTAAATGCAGAGAATCAATGATAACTTTAAAACCATCTTTCATAAATTTTGGGTTCTAGAATATATTTTTAATTCAAAATTTAGTTTTTAATTATAATATGAATTGATTTAAATTAAAAAAAAATAATATTTTCAAAAGTTGCCTCCCATTTACCATTTTTGAAGACAGTTAATTAAAAGCGTCGTCACCAATACGGAGCTTTAAGCATTAAATTAAACTCAAAAAGCAGAAAAAAATCTTCCGTAATTGAGAGAACTCTTTTAAATTAAAATTAACTAGTGTTTGAGACTATGTTTTATTCTAAACGTCTATACCTTATACCAAAATGCGAAAGGAAATCAAAACTCAACGAAGACAATTTAGCCATCCAAGATTAATAAACCGGTTCCATTTATAAAATAATAATCAATTTTTTAACAATTTTATTTGGTGACATTAATTACGGATGAAATATTAAAAAGCAGGATGAGAAATGCCAGAGACTAGCGACGTCGGATTCCCATAAAATGACGAGGTTTAATTTTAAATGAAAAAGGTCATTCACATGCCAGGTTCATTTCTTGTAATTCTACCTTGAACTTGAAATAAATTATTTATGAAGCAAAACAAACAAAGTACAGCACAACGGTGATGATTTGTTCAATTTTGATGACGTTCGGTGGATTTACAAGTCGACTAGGTCCTCGGCTGTATCTGAGCAAAAAAGCGTTACTTCTGAAAATGCCAAGAATGGAATTAACACGGTATACGGTCATTCAAAATTTTTTACTTGGATGGGTCCTCTGTAAAACAACCTGATGATCCTACAACCGCCTTTTATTAATTAATTCGTAGACAGTGTAGGGCAGTAATGAACATTTTATACCGTCTTCTTCTTGGCATGAAAGCTTTCGCAGAAATCGTTGTACAAGTATTTTACGTCAAGTCGTGCACAAATATTGTGCAGTATCATCAGAGTGCTAATAAATAAAATGGTCTACGATGCAAATTACAGGAGACTCGCCTGGCTGTCGAAAAAATTTCAATGCTCCTAAGCATGAAGGGGAAAAATCGAGCATTACGTCATCACTGGACTTTCACCAAAGTGGTGCATGAAATAATAGTATCCTTTCGAAAGGAAGAACAGCAAGATTCTATTAGAGCCATATGGGTACTCCATAGGCCGTTAGACTGATACCTTCCATTACAGATCTCCAGAATTGTTTTGGATTGAAAACAACTTTGCAACAACCACAATGTCTTGCAAAGGAGGAATAGCTTGAATTGAGAAGCACAGCCCGGTCGAAAGTCAATCAGCAAGAAGTAGACTGAAATGCATTTTAGCGTTACATTCTAAGCAAAGCCAGAGAAAGAGAGTCCATACACAACAACAATTTTTACGGGTTCACTATGGAAACCCACGTCTAATTTAGCTTAAGATCCACCCTTTTGACTACACGAAATCTAAAAAAATTGTGTTTATTGCTTTCACTCATACTTGCAAATAATTAACCCAAACTGTTGTCAGCGTTATTAAATGAACCAATAAGAAGCTGGCGAATAGTTGAAAGCTCTGCTACCTCGAAAAATAATTAGAGCTCCTGGCTTTTTCTTGAAATACTAAAAACAGGTGGAGTAATTTGATTTCTTTTGATTGGTCTTTGGAAAGCATGTGTGTCAATTCGCTGTTCACTTTTTGTAGCTGTAGGTAAGGTCAGGGTAAAGAAGTCAGTCTTTCACTTTTTTGCGAATACTTTGCTTCAGCTTTCACCAGATTGAGATTTCTAAAGCCAGACTTGATGATCTTCCCATACGTCTCACAGCAACAGAGCGGTTCTAATATACATTTCAGTATTGCTTACGTGATCTTGTCAAAACTAGGTCCCAACATATAACAAAGTCAAGATTTAATGTCTGCAGTCCTTTTAGAAATTTGATACTTAGAGTGAAAATGTTGGAGAGACGAAGCTGACAGAAGCCCTTTTTATTTTTAAATAAAAATCTAAAATCTTTTTCATAAATTTAACTTTAAAGAAGATGCCAGAAGTTATAAAATAAAGAAAATCCTTGCCAATTTTCATTAATATCCAAAATTTAATGTTCTCTGCATTTTGTTTTTGTTTTTTTTTATAAAAATGTGTTTCGTTCACATGACATACCGTAATGACTGTTTTACAATATGGATAAGCATTCCATGCCTCTTCATGTATTTCTAAAGAGCCCTTTGGTGCCAATAGTCTTATAAATGCTGGAACTTTTGATGCCAAATGATAAATTTTATATGTATACTGACCGGAACTGTATCTGCCACCTGAAATTCACCAGAAAATTCAATTAAATTAAACAACATTTTTTTTCATAAATTTTATATTTACCCAATAAGGGGTGATTACTAAAGGGTTCATTTTTTAATACTTCAATGCCTTCACCACCACCAGTCTCGTTTTTCGAGGCCTCTGCCACTGAATAAAGTTGTGCAACTTGATACTGAAAGAAAAACAAAATTAAAAAATTATTAAGATTGTTATGTAACTAAAGAATAAAAAGAAAATTTAATAAAATTAAATGATTTGATTTGAATGTGATCTGAATGTAATGAAAGTGTTAAAAACCCGAGTTAAAACAATAAAAATAAACCGTAAGAAAATAAGACACAAACAGTCATTTTATGTTGAACCATTATTTTTTTTTTAAATTCTGTGTCACCTTTTTATTAGCCTAAATGAATCTAAGTATGAGTTGACATTTTTGTCAAGATCAAAATGAACATACAGTGCCTTCCGAAATTATGTGAATGAAATTGTTCTAAGTTAATCGGATTTGTTCCGCCAGTAAATATTATACTGTTCTCATACCGTTCGGTGAAGACCGTCGTCACTGGCTGTTTATTTGGTAATTTTGGCCAGCGCTTTCGATGTGAGTACATCATTTTCTAGCCGCGTTTTGATTAATAGCAGTAGAAATTGTTCTATTCATGTTTAAAAATTATGGTGAGAATTCTTTTTTACGATGCCTAAAATAATTAAACCGCACAGTTTTTTAATCTCTATATCTAAATTGCATTAATTATGATATTAATTCAGGCATAACGAAATCCCATGTCGTATGTCAAAAATGTTAGGTTGTGTCTGTGCTGAGTCAATTGGACCTTGTTAAGGAACAAGCCGTGATCTTCCTAAACAATTTTTATCATGCTGATGCCTAAATTGCCGAGTTGAGATCGATTGCGAGTCAATATTCTTAGATTGATTTACATATTTTTAGCCACAAAAGCCAAATTTCTTTTAAACTGTAACCATGAGTGTTGTCTACTAACAAGTCGGTTTCACGAGCCCAGAAAAACTCTTTAAAAGCTATCGCTGCGTTTTAAGTCACGTCATTGTATGTTTGCTGGGTAACAAGAAAAGTTCACAGACCTTCCCCGGTAATCAAGTGCAGCATGTATATCAAGGAAATCGTTCTAAGATGTAGAGCTCTGTGTTCCTTTTGAAAAGTCTTAAAAAAGACAAATTGTGATTTTTTGTGTTAAAAGATACAGTTATCTGCAAAAGCTAAAGTATCGGCTTATTTCGGTAAGCAATATCTTTTGGTTATTCCGATTGGTTAGATTCTTCTACTCTTAATAAAAAGACGTATTTATTTATTCAAAGCCACGAAGAGCTTTTCATTTTTCCGTATATGTACGTCAGTAAAATTTAATATGTCCTTTAGTTTTTACGGACCTTAAAACCATTGTCGTGATATTTTATGTTGAAATTAAAGTTGTGAAATAAGATGGTACCAATTCGGAATTTCCGACTCATATCTTTTTGTGGAGACGGTCGAAAATGGACGTATAAAAGTTTATGTCTCTGGGCTGTCTATATCGGGCTAAAAAAAGGGGACTACGTAAAGTAGCACTCTAATCCACGGTTAAACAGCAGACGCCACGGGCAGCTTGGTCTCTAGTATATCGACCTCCAGTTTCAATAAGGAATAACGTGTGTAATGAAACTCTGCGCAAGCAGACCTTATTCCTACAAAACGTCTGTGTCGTAGCTGTGCAATATCTTTGAAGTCACAGAAAAAGTTGGCGCAGACGGACTTGATAGACAAAATCGCTGAGCTACCGCAGACCTTTAAAGAACTGGAGAAAAGACCTTTCTAATTGGAAATGGAAAGTCTGTAACAATTGTAACAACTTTCGTGGACTCAAAGTCAAAGCTAAGCACGAGTGATAGCAAGAAGCAAAAATAAAAAGGGTAATTTCGATACGAGCGATGGCACTTTCCGCAAACGGAACCTGTAAACTATGGAACAGAAAGTGTAATGTTTAAGCTTTTACGAGGGCTGCTCTATATATTTCTGGCCTAATAGTGAAAATGCGAATATTTATAATCAAAAATGGTTTTATTGTTTTTCAAAGTATTCTTCAGCGTGATTTATACACTTTTGCATGCGCTCAAACCAGTTGTCGAAGCACTTTTTCCATTCCGATTAAGACACCTCTAAAACATGGTTTTTTAACACTTCAACAGCTTCTTCTGGCGACGAAAATCGTTGACCACGCATTTTTTTCTTGATGTGCGGAATAAGAAGAAGTCATTAGGTGCCAAGTCAGGGCTGTACGGCGGATGACCCATTAATTCGACGTTTTGGCCGGTCAAAAACGCTCTGGTTTGAGCCGATGTGTGAGAGCTTGCATTGTCATGGTGAACAATGATTCGTCTTCACTTGTTGGTTTTTCGAATTTCTCCGATGACTTCAGCAAACAAATTGTAGTGTACCACTTAGAAGTGACCGTCCTACGTTGCTCAAGCGGAACAGTCGCCACGTGACCAGTTTTGCCGAAGAAACAGGCGACCATTTGTTTCGAAGTGCTTCTTCCACGAACAACTTTCGTTGGATTTTGCTCGTCTTTGAAGACCCACACGGTCGATTGTTGTTTCGTTTCGGGCTCATACGCATAGATCCATGATTCGTCACCTGTGACGATCTTATAAACGTCTTTTGAAGCACCGCAATCGTAGTTTTGCAACATTTCTTTGCACCAATTGACACGAGCCTTTTTTTGAGCGACTTTCAAGTTGTGCGGGATCCAACGAGAACAAACCTTTTTTAAGGCCAGGTGTTCATGCAGTATCGAATGTATGCTGGTGGAAGAAATGTCCAAGGATGTCTCTATCGCTCGGTATGTCGCATGTCGATCTTGCATTATGAATTCACGCACGGCATCAATGTTGTCTGGCACAACAGCCGTTTTTGGACGACCTTCACGGAATTCGTCTTTGAGCGTGCTTCGGCTACGATTAAATTCATTATACCAATTTTTCACAGTTCTATAGGATGGTTCTTCATTGCCATACAAAGATTTAAGTTCATCAATGCACTCTTGTCGTGATAATCCACGTCGAAATTTGTGAAAAATGATGGCACGAAAATGTTCACGAGTTAATTCCATTTTTTTCTATATTAATTTTTTCAAGCCACTGTAAACAACACAAATAATGGTCGTACGTCAAAACGTTTTGAGTACGATTATGCTTAAAAATGACAAACTTTCCAATGGAAATGTCAGATTGCACTTGGCAGCGCTCAGTGTTGCCAGGCCAGAAATATATATAGCAGCCCTCGTACTAACATTTTCACTATTCTATATTTTTTTTCTTTTTAAATTTGCTTACTCTAAATGCAGAATAACACTATATTTTGCGCTTCCAAACGAACCAAAAATGTACAACAAAAGACGCCTTCTCATCAAAAAAAAAAAAAAAAAAAAAAAAAAAAAAAAATAAAATCAGCTTTAAATTGCTTCTGGTTTAGAAGCCAGGGATTATATAACTAAGCTTTTGGACATGACCGGGCAGCTAATTTCAAATAATACAAGAGATAAACAAGAAAGAGAAGTGAATAATATACAGTCGTTAATAAACCGTTTGTTCTTTAAATCCCCGCTTCTTTATGCTATTGCTTCTGTGATGTATGAAACCTCCAGTCGCAAAGTTTTGCTGAATATTTGGAATTTAGTTTCTTAAAAAATCAGTTTGATTTTAGATTCTAAAGAACACTACAATCTGTATGGAAACACCATATTTCAAGGATATGTGGCTGGATAACAGTCGTACCTGCAGAATTGTTTTCTGCAATACTAAGAGGGGGTGAATCTTCCCAATTGGAATTGAGTCAACTGGTACGCACGGAGTAGATTAAAATTTAGTTCTAAACGAACGTAATGCCCGAGGAGTTAAGATGAAAGAGTGAATACAAGAAGGTCAAGTAGATAAATATGCGACGAAACTATTTAAGTTTTAACTAACAGTCTATTTACGCAAATTCTGACTGAAACACAGAAGATGTGGTCCACCAGTTTGCCTCAAAGCAAAGGAAGCTCTGTTCCGGGAGTCACAAACATTTCGATTTTCAAATATCTGAATAGATGGCGGAAATGTATGCAAAAAGTTGCGAATGATGATTAAGGAGGCCGTGCATAGAAAAAACTAAGACGGCAACGCATATCGTTCACAAATATTCAAAAGTGGCTTATGCCAATACTGCGGGTAGTTGCTTTTTGAATGTGGTTTCCATTAGGGACCCCATTCTACAGTGAATGCTGGTATTAAATTGAGACTGATCAATAAGGAGCCGGTGTCTAGAAATCACTAATTTCTAGTTATGTTACGAGGGGCTTGGTTATGATCTAATAATGATATTTCACAATTAGTATTTCTAATTCATCACTAAGAAACGTTAGGACGGTTGAAAAGGATACGAATCAGTAGCGGTCAGTATTTTCCGTACAATGCTATAAATAACCCAAGTTGCTATTAGAGAAGAGTTATTTTAAAATGATAACCATAGTATTGGTTACAGTAAAACTGTAACAAACCGAACTTTTTTTTTTATTTTCTATTTCATAACACCCTTCACCACAAGAAGTGAAAAAAGATATATCTAAGTTTGTCATTTCGTTTGTAATTTTTACAATATCTATGTAGTAAATATATTCAAAGTCCTTATGCATAGCGAAGTCGATTGAGCAGTGTCCCTCTGTCCGTCCGTGTTAGTGCTGCAATCAACTTTGCCAGGGCTCTCGAACACCACGCCCGCCTCTAATTTTTCTATATCATTTGAACAGTGAAGTAACTCCAATAAAAAAACACAAAATATAAAGCGATAGAGAATAAAAAAATAAGGAAAAAAAACAACAAGTGAAAAAATAAGCGCTCGCCCATATTATATTTACCGGGTTATGGGCCTCTGAAATTTTTATAAAAAAGTTCGATTGTCGATATGGGTATCGTTTAAAAGCTTTTAAAGAGATCTTTTAGGAAATACTAATATTTTTTTGAAATGCTTAACCCATAAAGAGCCGATGATATTTTTATTGAAAATTATATATCGTACATAATTTTTTTTTCGATAGGAGCTACTTCACTAAACTAGATTTACTTACATGGTGAAGGGTATATAAGATTCGGCATAGCCGAATATAGCACTTTTACTTGTTTTTTTGTTTTTGCACTTAAAATGATTTTCTGATTAACCATTGTTTGTATCGGTAAGTTCAAAAGGGTTGTTTCTTTTTCTTCAAAACTACTGAATAGCTGATTTACCACCGCTTAACAAAAGTAATTTCCACCACACAACTCAAATTGTGTAGGTTTTCTTTCCAACCAAATCAGGAGTGAATGCAAACATAAACTAGATGGAAGATTATATCGTTTTAGCTTAATTAAAAGCATTGTTTTTGAGTTTTTCCCAATAACGATCAATAACTCTATCTCCCTCTCTCCCTCTTTTTCAGTTGGTCCTCTTCCCAAGTAGTCAATGACGAAATTATTATGCAGCTTCAAAGAACCTTGGCCACATAACCATTCAACTAGTTGAAATATTACAATATAATACAATAATAAATCTTTAACAAAATACTTATGTCTTCATTTGGATCGTGTCTAGAAAGCTTTAAACAATCTACTCAATCACACACTCGATTATGATTGGTTGTTAGAAAATGTAGCATCCAATTTGTAAAAACGTGGTTCAAACATAATTTTTTATGTAAATCTTAAATAAATGAGACAACTGTTCTACCCGTGACATCAGTCTATCGCAGTCAATATACTTGATGATTTTTAAGGCGACCGCCTTGAATACGGTTTTTCATTTTTCGATTAAATTATATAAATTGACGTAATATACAACTTCTTCCAATTTATCCAAATGGAGGATTTGCTTAAAAATTTTTAAGAGCCCTGTTGTGTTTCCTAACTTCTGTTAACAGATTTTGTAAAAACATATGAACAGAGTACTACTCCGAACGTGATATATTACATTTAAAGCGGAAATCTCAATAACTTAATACTACGTAAGGTACTGGCTTAACCTTGTAACACTTTCTTTATAATTCAATTTCTAGTGTTGAATTGTTTAACGGTTATTGTGGTCACTGTATACAGTATTTAATTAAGACATCATTATGTTTGTAAATTAGATAAAATGGTTACTTAAGTATGAAAATGAGTAAGTTCATGATTATATTCTTTTTTCTATTATCGATACAAACCTCCTCAACAGTTAATGGCAAGGTGACTCGGCTGTAATTAAAAGCAGAAAAAAAGAAAGAATTAATTAAGGAACAATTTTTTTTTTTTGTTTTGTTGAATAGTAAATTTCAATTAAAAAAATCTAATAATAGGAATTTAAATGATTATTAAAAAATTCAAACGCAAAAATGTTTTTCTGTCGTTTGTGTGTTAAAAAACAAAACAATAAAAAAAAATCAATATATTTTATGACTCTGTTATGACAAACAATTTTAAATATTTACTTTGATAAGCCAGGTAAAATAGTTGAAACACAACATGTCTTTAAATTTATTTTATGATGGAGTATCACAACATGCCTCATGCCGTCCGTGAACATGCTCTAAAAAAAATAAAATTAAAATATTTGTTTTTCCGCTAACGGGCAAAAAGGTTCATAAGCAATTTGGCTTCTTTGCTATCTTGTATTTAATATTTACGATCGGTTAATGAAATATTTAACTGATTTCAAAAAGAAGAAAAATTCGTTCGTATTTTTAAAACCCTTCACCACAAAAAGTGTAAAAAGGGTACAACAAGTTTTTCATTCCGTTTGTAATTTTTACAATAATCATTTTCGAACCCATAAAGTATATATATTCTGATTTAAAAAAAAAACAAATGTATGGGGCGATATAGAATAAAAAATAAGAAAAAAAAACATCAAGTGAAAAAATTGGCGCTCGCCCATATTTTCCGAGTTACGGACTTGTGAAATTTACAAAAATTTTTGAAATATCAATATGGGTATCATTTTAAAGCTTTTAAAAAGAACTTTAATTTATTTTTTTTTAAATGCTTAACCCATTAAGAGCCAATGGCATTTTTATGTCAAATTATGTATATGTAGTACTTAAAATGTTTTCTTTTCTTTTAATTCTCTGTCCCCGCAATATTTGTTTTTTGTTTGATAGGAGCTACTTCACTAAACTAGATTTACATAGATGTTAAAGGGTATCTAAGATTCGGCATAGCCGAATATAGATTTCTTACTTGTTTTAATTTTAATTTACGCAGTGTGTTTGATGGTTTATGGCTATTTAATATTTTTGAAAAATTATTTCTTACAGATTGGTCGGTCTTATTTAAATTTTATTTAAAAAGGCCATTTTTTTTTTTTTTTGCGATAATTATGAAGACTGTGTTAATGTTTTCTGGAATAACTACTTAATTCAGGACATAAGTAGGCCACCTCTAAAGTCAGTTCACCACCTTTAAATCGTTGCTGTTAATGACAGTAAACCGTGCAGTTTTGTTAACGTTTAGCACTATTGACAACAACGCTTAAGCAGTTCGATGCATCTCCGTCAAAATTAATTATTTACTGAACGCCAAACTCATTGAAATTTTTAAATGACCTTCAACTGTAAGTACTTCGTTAAATTTAAATAAATTTGCTATTATTGGAATCTTAGTCATCTTATGACCAAATCTTATTGAACGCTGTGTTATTATAATCGACAGCGGAAGAAAAAATGCTCGGCAAAGCATGTTCGAGAAGAACATGGCATACATACACTCTTTCAGTACCATCCGGCTTTAATATTTTATTCAGGCTGTAGTGAATCGAACGTGACAGACACGACGATTGTCTTAAGTCAATTTAACAAAATAGACGAAATTGCATATATCATCAGATAATCAAGGAGTAACTTTTAACAATTTTATTATAATTTTAAAAATTTACTTAAGAAAAATGCTAAAAAGATTTTGCTTGAAACCATAGAACATGTTAAGAACGAATAAACAATGGAAACTGGGCCATTTGGTCTTTCACATAAATTTGAGTTTTTTAAAAATTTAATTTTTAAATTGACATCAAAACGGAAAAAGTTTTTGCAGCATCCAAATAATTGCCACTTGAATAATCAACAAAGTTTTTGCTTCTATCATAAAGAATACAAAGTTTCAAGAAAAACGCAGTAGAATGGGAAGAAAAACTACCAGAAAAACTAAGACTAAAGCAATTGTGAAGCTTGAACCCAACAAACATTTTTGATTTATCTTGAAAAATTATTTATTAGTTAAATTCTATCATCAAATGTTAAATATATTAAAAAATTTCAGAGGCCCGTAACTCGGAAATATGGGCGAGCGCTGATTTTTTCACTTGATGTTGTTTTATTATTTTTGAATTATCTATCGCCCTGGATATTTGTTTTTTTTTTTTTTTTTTATTGGAGTTATTTCAGTGTTCCAATTGATGTGAAAAAATTAGAGGTAGGCGTGCCCGCTGCCTCAAATAAACACGAACCGATCATGCTGATCATCAATAGCACCTCTTTCGACACTATGTCTGATCGACTGGCATATTTAAATTTTCTCTAGCTGATCTAGTGCCTCGGTAAACTTGATTTCAACACTAACACGGACGGACAGACAGACATTGATCAATCGACTTCGCTATGCATTAAATGTCAGAATATATATACTTTATGGGGTCGGAAATCGATTTTCGAGAAATTACAAACGGAATGACAAAGTTGGTTATACCCTTTTTCCACTTTTGTGGTAAAGGGTATAAAAATAAATGCAAAATAAATGTCATCTCTACAAAAAAGAAAGACAAGGAAAGTCATCATAGGACAAAACAAAAGAAAGAAATTAGAATCTCTTTAAGCTAAAAAAAAATGTAGCATTCAATTGAAATTAAGTTCAGGCTTAAACGCATTTAATATTCATGGCAAATATACCGTTATGTGAAAAATAATAACGACATTAATATGCCAGACCAATACGAGTATCCAACGCGAAAATAAGAACAATTACTCGTAAAGGAAATTTGTTATTATTTTGCCACCTCTTTTTAAAAGATTTATGAGAAAATGGATAAAAATGGTTGTGGCTTTACTTTCTTTCTAAAAAATCAGGACTCTAAATTTAATCCGGTTGTTCTATAGGAAATAAATTTCGACAAAAAAAAACGTGAGCACAGATTCGGAGTCCGCAAGAAAAAATTGGACTCAAAAAAATTTTTTTGTTGACCACTGTAATTTATATTAAAGTTGTTACTCCATACTAGACTTGTTCCATATAGTTCAATTTAGTGATCGCTCTTTTTAGTTCAAAGTTTGAACTAGTTAGTTCAAAGGCTTTCTTAGTTCAAATGTTCTGTTGACGTATTGTTCGTACTATTCAACTTTTAGTTCAGACGTTTTTCCTTACTTTAACAGCTTTTTTAGTTGAAATGTTCTTCTCAAAATATGATGGCAACAACACCGTAGCATAGCAAAAACGAATGTTTAATAATATGCGTCGCAGCACTAATTTCATGTACGAAATAGTCAACAAGATAACACAGACAGGGGTTTTAGTTTATTTTGTCTGGCAGTCCGAATACAAAGTATAATTCAAAAATGAACTAGGTATACTTAAAAGAATGATTGAACTAGTTCGTTTATGAACTACACAAATCTACACTATACAGCCTGCCTCTTTTTAGATAAATTATCAGCTGTGTATATTTCAAAACTTAAATAATTCCCCAAATAAAAGAAAATTTAAGAGGAGGTATTCAATATCTCTGAAAAAGAAAATCGCGTTTAAGGAACTAAATCTTAAAAAAAAGTATTTTTTTCTCTGTTAGATCAGACAGTTGAAGGACTGCCATAGAGTAAGGCGCAAAACTTACTTAATTTTTTATGTTTCGCTTCACATGAAAGCGTCTGTAAAAAATCTTATATATTTATCGATTAAAGCAAAAATTACAAATTGCTATGTTTAATCGGTTGTCTTAAAAAGGGCCAATGTTCATTGTTTTTGGTATCATATGACACAATCTTCGTATTTAAAAAAACATCTAACGTTTTGCTCATTGGGAACATTGAGTACAAAAATAATATCGATTAATGTTTAAAAGTGTTTATTTCTTCATTCTGTTAAAAAAAAACATCGTCATCATGCCACACACAACACAATGGTTCCAAGGTTTCTTTTTTTTTTTCTTTATTATATTTCAATTTCCATTTAGTTGTTGTTTTTTGTTGCTGCAAAAACTAAACTGAAAGTAAAAGTCGAAGCCATCACAAACAGTGTAAAAAAAAATTCTTTAATTTTTATATATTTTTGTTTTTTTTTATGCTTTTAAAGAGTGCGAAGAACAATTCATCACCAACACCTCGCAGAGTGCGATGTCAATATAAAGTTATTTTTTTTTTTTTGTTCTTTTTTAACGTAAATTTTCAATGAATCAAAAAGTTTGTTTTTTTTCAGAATTTATGTTATGAAGCCACTTGTATCAAGTTTGAAGTGGGAGTGACACAACAATGTAAACTTTTTTAACATGTGTTATATTATGGTTTCTTTATTGATTAAAACTTACACAACTACAAAATACATAAAAAAGTTTATTTTCTATTTTAACATTTAAAGAACCTGAATATTTTTTTTTAATTAAACCATTTTTTATGGAGGTTATTTTTGAATTAAGTCCTTATTGATAATTCACAAACTAAAATATTTAAAACTACAAGCCCTAAATAAAAATATAATTTAAACTTCAAATCTTGTTAATTTATAATTTGTTAAACATTTATTTGTGATGATTAAAAATCAGTTAAATCGGTAGGTAAATGGATGATGTACAAATAATAAAAACTGTAACTCCCTTTTTTCCTTTCATATAATTCGAGTAATAAAATAAATTCTAGCGAGTTTGACTTACATAAGAAGCAGTCCGTACCATTTAGGGGACACCCTTTAATTTTTCAATTTTACTTTTTAAACTTGAGATAGCGGACATGGTAAAACATACTATGGGTAAATTAAAAAAACCTGTAAAACTGATGTTACTATTAGTACAAGCTTTCATTTTCATTTTACATACCCTGCCTACTACGGTTCAAAAAAAATTATGCCGTTAATGTAAATTCACATTACTATCGGGATACCCTTTCATTTTAATTTTGTGTGCTTATTATCAAAGCAGATATGGCAATATGTTCTCTGTACAAATTTCAAGATAATATTCGCCAAATACACAGCCTTTTGGAAACACCCTTTAATTTCTTAGTTTATTTTTAAATACTTTTTTAATAGCGGACTTATTTGTACACCCTCTGTGTGAATTCTAAAAGTCTGCCTAAGACGTTTAAAAAACCAAAGCCATATAAGTAAAAATTATAACAATATTGGTATGGAACACTCTTTAATTTAAAGTTTTATTTTTTCTACTTGTTATAGCGTAAATAATGTAACTGGCACTACGCAAATAAAACGTATCTGCCTATAACAATTTAAACAAGTAAAAGGGCTATGCCGAATCTTCGCCTTATATGTAAATCTAGTTTAGTAATGTAACTCAAAATTAAAAAAAAAATATATATATATTAAGGTGACAGAGAATAACAAAATAAGAAAAAAATTCAGTACGAAATATAATTTAACATAAAAATATCATCGGCTCTTAACGAGTTAAGCATTAAAAAAAAACTTTAGTATTTTCTAAAAGACCTCTTCAAAAGCTTTTAAATAATACCCATATTGACAATCGAACTTTTTAATGAAAATTTCAGAGGCCCATAACTTGCTAAATATGGGCGAGCGCCAATTTTTTCACTTGATATTTTTTTCTTACTTTTAAATTCTCCATTTCTCTATATATCTGTTTTTTTTATTGGAGTTACTTCCAAATGATATGGAAATATTAAAGGTAGGCGTGGTGTTTAGCCCAGAATATATATACTTTATGGAGGCAGAAATTGATTTTGTAAAAATTACAAACGGAATAACAAACTTAGATTTACACTTTTTCACTCTTTGTGGTCAGGGGTATATAAATTAATAAATAAACCCAAAGTCATTCAGATGAAGCTTTGTACAATTGCACGGACGGTAATTTACGATAACATAAAAATAACGTATATTTTTTTTGCACGTATAGAAGTTTGACAATTAATTCTAGAAATGTGGAAAAACAAAATAATAGGAAGAAAAGATTGTTTTTCTTATGTGTGTGTTTGTGATATTTAGATAAATATGTCAAGATAAATACGTTCTTAAAAAATGTATCATGCTATAAATGTTTTTTCCATGGCTTTTTTAACAAATACAATTACGAGGGCTGCTCTATATATTTCTGACCTAATAGTGAAAATGCGAATATTTATAATCAAAAATGGTTTTATTGTTTTTCAAAGTATTCTTCAGCATGATTTATACACTTTTGCATGCGCTCAAACCAGTTGTCCAAGCACTTTTTCCACTCCGATTGAGACACCTCTAAAACATGGTTTTTGAACACTTCAACAGCTTCTTCTGGCGACCAAAATCGTTGACCACGCATTTTTTTCATGATGTGCGGAATAAGAAGAAGTCATTAGGTGCCAAGTCAGGGCTGTACGGCGGATGACCCATTAATTCGACGTTTTGGCCGGTCAAAAACGCTCTGGTTTGAGCCTATGTGTGAGAGCTCGCATTGTCATGGTGAACAATGATTCGTCTTCTTTTGTTGGTTTTTCGAATTTCTCCGATAACTTCAGGCAAACAAATTGTAGTGTACCACTCAGAAGTAACCGTCCTACGTTGCTCAAGTGGAACAGTCGCCACATGACCAGTTTTGCCGAAGAAACGGGCGACCATTTGCTTCGAAGTGCTTCTTCCACGAACAACTTTCGTTGGATTTTGCTCGTCTTTAAAGACACACATGGTCGATTGTTGTTTCGTTTCGGGCTCATACGCATAGATCCATGATTCGTCACCTGTGACGATCTTATAAACGTCTTTTGAAGCACCGCAATCGTATTTTTGCAACATTTCTTTGCACCAATCGACACGATTCTTTTTTTGAGCGACTTTCAAATTGTGCGGGATCCAACGAGAAGAAACCTTTTTTATGGCCAGGTGTTCATGTAGTATCGAATGTATGCTGGTGGAAGAAATGTCCAAGGATGTCTCTATCTCTCGGTATGTCGCATGTCGATCTTGCATTATGAGTTCACGCACGGCATCAATGTTTTCTGGCACAACAGCCGTTTTTAGACGACCTTCACGGAATTCGTCTTTGAGCGAGCTTCGGCCACGATTAAATTCATTATACCAATTTTTCACAGTGCTATAGGATGGTGCTTCATCGCCATACAAAGATTTAAGTTCATCAATGCGCTTTGAGTACGATTATGCTTAAAAATGACAAACTTTCCAATGGAAATGTCAGATTGCACTTGGCAGCACTCAGTGTTGCCAGGCCAGAAATATATATAGCAGCCCTCGTACAGAAACAAAACCCTTTGATTTCAAAGCTATTTAGCTGTGAATTTAAGAATTCTTTGTAAGACTCCGAATATTTTTTTCCAATTCAATAAGTTCCAAGTAGGGTTTGAGATTTCTTGTAATGTTTTATTTATCGGGAAACGGAGCAAAAATTATGTCATTCCCGGAATTTCTCGGTATTTTCGGGGAAAAAACCATTCTTGAAGAATACTAGTTTATTTAATGAAATAATATTAAAAAACTCATAGTTTAATTAAAACATAAAAAGTCCTATATTTGAACCAAGGTACTACGAGACCTCCTCATAAAATTTGATTCAAATCCATTTAGCAGTTTTTACATGATACGAACACAGACTGACAAAAATTCTAAAAATAGGGGTTTTGTTTTTCATATCGATTATTATCTACACTAACATCAAAATAAAAAAAATATATATTTCATGTACAGATGTAGCAGAACTTACACGAAACGAGATATTTGAAAATTTTTAAATTTCACAGAAAACAATCACCAGAAAACAATTAGTGTAATTTTTTATAGTTATGATTTTAAGCTTCCCGTTTCCCGGGAACTTAGCCAAAAATTTACCGGGAAATTGTGGATAGCTATTCCTGGGAATTCCCATTTCCCAAACCTTAGTTCTAAGCCGTTTGATATCGGAAAATCAAAACTGTTAAATCGCACAATCTTCGTAGCCAACTAACATGACCACTATGTAAAATAATCGTTCATCAAACGATTAAAGGGTGTACCTTTAGAGATGTGAATTTGACGAATATAATTTTATCTATTGAAACGTTAAAGACGGACATTGGAAATATATACTGTGTGTTTAATGCTATTTCCACTATAAGATCAAGTTTTTAAAATAAAATTAACAACTGAAGGGCTTTCCCATAGAAACAAAATTTTGTAGACTTTTACGTTTTGAACCATAAGAAGCAAATAATTGAAATTTACACGCAGCTAACAAAAGTTACTATTTTAAGAATGGAAACCCCCATTTTTTATGGTTTTCGAATCTGTAGACGAAGTTGTGAGCTGATAAGCACAAACACTACGATAACGTATCGATCTTTTTTCTTAACTTCTTTTTCTTCTTTTTTTGTTTGTGTAGTGATATCTTAGAGTAAACTGTTTATGGTTGCGAAATATTCTTAATATTATTTTTTAGCGATTTCTACCAAAAGGGCAAACAATAACACAAGTTAACAAATCCGGGTCAACTTTTGAATCAGAAAAGATGAGAACTAATCTTGATGTTATTTGAGGTACTGAATCCAAATCCGGGTTTCATTTTTTATAAATTGGTTCTAGTTTGCTGTTCCTCGCATGTTTGAGTACTCGCTTTTGAGTTTTTGGCCAAGTTGTTTCCCAATTTGTCGGTATCCAAAATCAAAGAGGAAATATTTATCGGACATGATATTCGAAAATTAATGGCCGACAGAAACTTTACAAAATGTTTAACAACCAATGAAGCAGCAGCATGGGTATCATTTCAAGATATTCATACTTTCTCGGCAATCGTATATCCTCGGATTTCAAGCAAAAAATCGACATTTTGTTGCAAAATTATTGCAAGATTGGAGCTCGAATGTCTCTCAAAATACATTTTCTGCATTCTCATCTCATCTCGTTTTTTTTTTTTCTGAAAACTTGGGTGATACTAGCGACGAGCAAGGAGAGCGACTACACCAAGATTTGTCAAAAATCGAAAAGAATTTTGGGACTAGGGCATGATGAGCGACTACTGTTGGACTTTAATGCATGAAACAGATCCCAAAGTGTACAAGCGACTTAGTTCGACTGCTCTTGATTTCTTAAGACCATGTATACTTGTGTATTTATTTCATATAAAAATATATAAAATTTTTATAAAAAAATTTCGAATACTTTTTTTAATATTTGTGGAAGTGGTCAAGGGTTTATAACTTTAAACCAGCATCACTTCACACTATTCAACAAAATATTCCACAAAAAAACAAAGTTTGTAGCAAAAACATGAAATGCTCATTATCTCAAAAACCAGAACCAATAAACAAACAAAAAACGAAGTGCAGATTCGGATTCAGCGTTCCAAATAACTTTAGAAACAGCTTTCGGTTGCCTAGATCCAAAACCATGTATTCTTGTGTAATTATCGAAAGTATTTATAACATCATCATATCCCAAATTAAACGAAAGAACAAACAAACAAACATTCATACAACTACCGTTATTAATTACTTTTAGATAATTTAACTCAACAAAATTGATCAAGAAATAATATTTCCGTAGAACTGTTTATTTCATAAACAATTTTAATAAAACAAAAAAAAAACAAACAAAAGCTAGAGTTCTTTGTTTTGATTTCTTTTAAATTTATTTGAATAAATATTTGTTAATTAAAATATTAATTTTGCTTTTGCGACGCAGATTGCGTTGCAAATATTTATTTTTTTTTTTAATATATTTGCCTACTTTCGACCGTAAGAGTCTGTCCATAACAGTTTTAATTTGTGTAATTTTTTAAACTACATACAATTTAAGTGTTTGGCAAAAGAAAAACTACGAGGGCAGTGTCAAACTGCTTTTGAAGATAATTTCCAGCTGTAAGATTTTTAAATTTTATAAATTTATTTGGCAGCCTTAAATTAAATATGGTAATTGTCTGTCGCTTGATATCTTAGCTCTTTTTCTCTTTTATTTTTCAAACTGTGCAAAGGTGATTGCCACCATATAATTATTACGAGGGCTGCTATATATATTTCTTGTCTGGCAACACTGAGTGCTACCAAGTGCAATCTGACATTTCCATTGGAAAGTTTGTCATTTTTAAGCATAATCGTACTCAAAACGTTTTGACGTACGACCATTATTTGTGTTGTTTACAGTGACTTGAAAAAATTAATATAGAAAAAAATGGAATTAACTCCTGAACATTTTCGTGCCATCATTTTTCACAACTTTTGACGTGGATTATCACGACAAGAGTGCATTGATGAACTTAAATCTTTGTATGGCGATGAAGCACCATCCCATAGCACTGTGAAAAATTGGTATAATGAATTTAATCGTGGCCGAAGCTCGCTCAAAGACGAATTCCGTGAAGGTCGTCCAAAAACGTCTGTTGTGCCAGAGAACATTGATGCCGTGCGGGAACTCATAATGCAAGATCGACATGCGACATACCGAGAGATAGAGACATTCTTGGACATTTCTTCCACCAGCATACATTCGATACTGCATGAACACCTGGCCGTCAAAAAGGTTTGTTCTCGTTGGATCCCGCACAATTTGAAAGTCGCTCAAAAAAAGTCTCGTGTCGATTGGTGCAAAGAAATGTTGCAAAAATACGATTGCGGTGCTTCAAAAGACGTTTAAAAGATCGTCACAGGTGACGAATCATGGATCTATGCGTAAGAGCCCGAAACGAAACAACAATCGACCGTGTGGGTCTTCAAAGACGAGCAAAATCCAACGAAAGTTGTTCGTGGAAGAAGCACTTCGAAGCAAATGGTCGCCTGTTTCGTCGGCAAAACTGGTCATGTGGCGACTGTTCCACTTGAGCAACGTAGGACGGTCACTTCTGAGTGGTACACTACAATTTGTTTGCCTGAAGTCATCGGAGAAATTCGAAAAATGAACAAGAGAAGACGAATCATTGTTCACCATGACAATGCGAGCTCTCACACATCGGCTCAAAACAGAGCCAAAACGTCGAATTAATGGGTCAACCGCCGTACAGCCCTGACTTGTCACCTAATGACTTCTTCTTGTTTCCGCACATCAAGAAAAAAATGCGTGGTCAACAATTTTCGTCGCCAGAAGAAGCTGTTGAAGTGTTCAAAAACCATGTTTTAGAGGTGTCTCAATCGGAGTGGAAAAAGTGCTTCGACAACTGGTTTGAGCGCATGCAAAAGTTCCTTAATCATGCTGGAGAATACTTTGAAAACAATAAAACCATTTTTGATTATAAATATTCGCATTTTCACTATTAGGCCAGAAATATATAGAGCAGCCCTCGTACATTGTGACTTAAAGCAGACTTCTATAAAACTTTTCGGAATTGGGATTATGCGTAAAACTAAACTCAGCCCACATTAAGAAATTTATAAACTTGTTCGTTTTTTTTAACTTTTTACCCTTTGACCTGCCTTTAAGGTCTTTAAATCTTTAAAGTTTTTAAAAGCGATTTGAGTGTAAAGACAATCCTGCTGCAATATCGCCTGAAATTCTTTTAAGGAAATTTTAGACGGATTTTCTCGTGCCTTTCGTTTAGTAGAAATGTTGGGTTGAAACTTCTATAACGAATGCTTGACTTCATAGATCTACACAATAGCCGTTGACGTTTTAATTCTCCCTGGCTTCTAAAGTCAGAACTGCTGACTTATCCGTTTTTTCGGAATAGTTCTCTTCTTTAATTTTTCGAAAAACAACCGTTCTTTGTAAAAGATGAAAAAGGTAAAAATGCCACTTATATTTTATCGTTATTTTTGCCTCATTCCTTGCCCAACACGCATTAACAATGAAACACATGAATTTATTTTGAAAATTTTCCCTTTCCAAACTTTAACAAACTCATGCAGTCATCAAGAAAACGCAATACGTTATGGCTTCGGCTAGATACGAACTTAGGATCTGCTGTTTTACCAACTCAACCACCACTGCTACTCACTCTAATTCTTATGTTTCTTTGTTCTCTAAAGAGGCTCTGTTGCTGTTCATTTATTTAGACACTTTCACTTACTAATCTATCGTGGCCACTTCGTGTATTCTAATATTCTTTAAACAACTCTTCCCACTGCGGATTCTCAACAACAATTACTTTTCTTTTTATTTGTGGTGATACTGAGATTTGAACTCATGACTCATGAGGTGGTTTACAACAAGTATACGCCACACTTTGTTAATGGTAAAAGTAACAACCTTATTTCTGTTTTATTTATATAAACAATAATAAATAAGATTCAAGATCGCTGACAAAAGTTTATAAATTGCCGATTTTTTCTTGCTAGATGGGGTTAATTTGGTACTGACCTCGCATACGTTATTTCATTTTATTTTAAATTATTATTAAATACATTTATAAATTTGAAACAAAGATAAAAAGCGATACATAATGAAACCAAATAGCTAAAATTTTGCGAATAAGAGCCAAAACTAAAAATGAGCGTTTAAGTGGCAGCAAAAAAAAAATGCAATCAATTTAGAAATAACTAAAATGGAAAAATTATAAATTAAATTTAAATAACATTTTCACCTGTAAAAAATGAATGAAGAAAAGCAGTGCTGTCAATAGAAAGAAAACAAAAATGTATGTTACATTTCCGGTCAATTGATCAAATATCAGAAAATAACTGTATGTTTAGATAGAGCGTAAACGATTTTTTTTTTTTGCATTCATTTTACTTCCGAAATTCGAACTTTAGTAAAAAAACAATCGATCTTTGAAAAATCAATAGCTCATGCCCGCGACTTCCGAGTGAAAAAATATTGCATAGATATAAGAGATAAAAAATATCTCTACACAATAAAAGGTGCTGACATTTCCAGAGTGATTTGAATCGGTTAGGTTGCGTACTTTCTATTTGCCTTAGAAATTAGATTTTCTTTAATAAAAGCTTCTTGATGCGAACACTAAAGTACCTCACAACCAATTTTATTAAAAATTTATTAAGTAGACATACAAATTTCCAAAAGTTATTTCGCCACCAACTAAATTTTCCTCTGTCTCGTTACATATTTCTTAAATGTGTGAACGAAGATAAATATAATGAAATTTGCTTAAAAAAAACGTGTTTGTTGCTGAAAAATGTCACTTGATTTCTATTGGAATACCCGTGTTTTAGGAAATAAATTTAGGTAGGGCCATACATATACCCCCAAACTATAACCTCACATTGTCCACAGGTTGGTCACAACTTTTAAAATTGTTTACGTTTTTAATTTCATAAAAATTTCAAATATTTTTTCTGCTCTTATCAGGGCATCAAATGATTGAAATACCAGTCCAATACTATTTACGCTTCCCATTTTACAATTCACTAAAATTGGACACGTTAAAAGTGTTATTTATTTTTGACGTAAGGATTTACGTAAAAAAGTTAAGTATTTTTAACGTAACTACTTTACGATATAAGCGCTTTGAACTGAGGGTATTGAGAGAAAAACACTAAACTGCAAATTTGGCCGTAAGTAGCTTCTGAGAAGAATTTTAGCCAAAGTGGCCAAACGAAGGATTCGCACGCACTTTCACTATATGGACACTATTCACCAGCTTCAATAATATTACACGACATAATAAAATTTTCTGAATTGATTATTAAAAAAAAGTTATAAAAATTATATTTCGGGCATTTGAGGCTTCCTTCTGTGAAGAATTTTGGCTACAGCGGCCAAATGGAGAGGCGGCATGCAATACTACCGTTTTTTTTTTCGAATTGAACTTGAAGTACGGAAAAAATTATAAGAAGTAAATTCTGGTCATATGTGACTTCTGTGAAAACTTTTGGACAAGGTGGCCAAAGGTGTTGAAATGAATAAAATTTTATTATTTATTAAAAAAATATTCTTTTTTTTTTAATGTAATAAAAACAGGTTTTACTGCGTAGGGGTCAAACATATTTAACTTCAAGCATATTTTACTTCATACTTGTATACGTTTTACGTAAGGCGTGACGTCTAAAACGAATACATATAACAGGGTATATTTACCATCACGAACATAGAAACTTTGCTTAATATGCAAGAAATATGTGAAAAAAGTATTCAAAAAAGGAAATATTATTGTTTTCTGCTTTTCTAAGTTTCCAAAAAATTATATTATGAAGCGTCTCTTCGTCACACCTTTTTTC
This sequence comes from Cistogaster globosa, assembly GCA_937654795.1. NCBI lineage: Eukaryota > Metazoa > Arthropoda > Insecta > Diptera > Tachinidae > Cistogaster > Cistogaster globosa. The sequence goes on along the minus strand of OW569403.1, from coordinate 134,357,097 downwards.
CTTGGGTTATTAAAAACCATAATGACTTTGTTATACTGCATTTACACTATGAAATTTTTCATGAAATTAGCATGAAATTTTTGTTTGGTGGCAAAGTGAGAGGGGCAAACAATATAACATGGCTTGAATTTTGAGGACATGTTATGGTTGCTTATGTTTTGTTTAAGAAAAAAAGAATGACGCTGAAACTTAAAAAGAGAATTGCATAAAAAATTGCATGGTATAAATGTGAATTTAGTCTGCCTTTGCCTTTCACTGGTACTCCTTGCAGTGACTTTATAAAAAAGTTATTTACTCTTTTTGAATGACATTAAAGTTAACATATGGCTTCGAGACAAGGAATACAGCTCTTAAAAGAATTTAAATACAGCCTGAAACTGTCTGATCGGTTAATTTGTTTTGTTAAGTTATTTGAAGTTAAAAAAGAATTAAACCCTGCATCAAAATAGACAAATCATCATTAAAATTTAATGTACAACTAAAAAAAACCATGGAGGCCATTTGGTTACTGTACTATTCAATGCATTAACGCTAACTTTGCATACTCTTTAATTAAATAAAATAAAAAATGATTTTTAAATTTTTAAATTTTGTCAAAGATTTTTTATTATTTTTCCAACTTTAAAAAAATTTCTGTATAATAAAATGCAACGCAAAAGACATGACACGCATGAATACGTTTTAATTTACGACAAAATTATTTAAACGCTTTATTACGTAAAGTTTTATTTATTTATTTTATTTTTTTATTTGTTTTGTTTTCGTTTGACACGAAGTGTAACATTTGCTAGGAGTTCACAACAATTTAACATCAAAGCAAAGGGCATATTTCAAATGGATATTTTTTATAATTAAATATTAAGTCACTTTTGACAGTCTCTTGTCAAAGTTTAAATGTTTGTAAATAATAACATTTCGTGCAATAACATTTTTTTGTTGGTTTAATAACTCCAATTAAATAAAAATTAAATTTTATTTAGACATTAAAACACAGTGAGAAAATTTCTAAATATTTTCTAATAGTATTTGTTTGAAATTTCATGCATAACAAACTTAACTTTAGAAAAACGAATGACTACAGATGTTATCTTTTTTTTATTAACAAGTTCGGTACCAAGGCGAATTCGAAACAGGTAGTCACGGCGAAAAATCAATACAACACTACGAAAGACATACATATGTACATTTCGTTTTTATAAAAATCATTTTCGGCTGTCAAAAACAAGGAAGTACAATTGGAGATTATAACTTTTGACTTTTGAAGAAGGAAATATCAAAAAGTCACCTGGGTTATTAAGGTCACCTGTTATTAATTCGCCTTGGTTCAATACAACGAACATTGGAAGGAAATGCTTCATTGAACTTTATAAATTTGAACTGAAAAGAATAATTCAAAGTAGCTAACTAAAATTTACAAACAAACATATACCCAAAAGAAAACACATACATATCTAATATTTTGAATGGCCAATTTGACAGCCAATGCAGAGAAAAGGCGAGATGGTATAGACCAAGGCGCATTGAACAGGTGAGATCATGCATTAGATCATGCGGTCAACATATGTTTTAGCTTTAGGTGTAATTTGTTTTTGTAAAAACTTTTGAGCTGTCAAAAACGTCTGGCAATATGTGTGTATGTATTTGTGAAAAATAAGAAAGCCACTACGTTTTTGACAGCTCGAATAAGTTTTTACAAAAACAAAGTAGACGTAAAAGGTTAAGCATTCACCTGGTATCAATGCGCCTTGGTATAGACTTAGCTAAGTTTACTTTCGTTTCGGCTGTTATTTTGCTTCACATATCTAATAATGATATCCTTCGGTATTGTAAGTGACATTTATTTTTATTCTGAAACAAAAATTACAGTTTCTTTCAGAGTCAGTTAGCTTCCTTTGAAGTATGAACGCATCCAGGTATAGACTGACTTTTATAACGACAGATTGACTTTCTTTGCTTTAGAAGAAAGTAACAATGACTTTCAATCCTATCTATTATTTCACAGATGACAGCAGCATATGCCACTCATATTTATTACGCAACAGGCCAAGCTTTCCGATAATTGGGGCTACACAAAAGCAAATGAACCTTACTCTCAATCGCGATTTGGCAATCTCCGAATGGGATCTTGTGAACTTAACGCTCGTAAAACCCAGTGCTGTGTGCTTTCGCACACGCGTACGGCTGAAAGTGCTACCTCATCTGTAATTATGGGTGATATATATATTAAGAAATCAGAAGATATTAATGTTCTTGGCATGCAAATTCAATACGATGTTCGTTGAAACAAGCATATTTTACATGTCAGCAAAAGAAGCATTTAAGTATAAGAAATACTTCACTCCATCTGATCTACTCGCTATCTATGTCACCTTTAACAGACCGAAAATGGAATACAACTCTTGTGTAGGGACGGTGCTGCAAAGACTATTTTGGAGTTACTCGACCGCGTGCAGGAGAGAGCGAAGAAACTCATCAGTGACAGTAGGGTGTACAACTCTTTTAATTCACTGGAGCATCGACGCAGTGTGGGGTCTGTTTCACTGTTTTATCGTTATAACCACAGAATGTGCTCTTATGAAATCAGGGAACTTGTTCCTGAAAACCGTGATTTCGTATGTGCAACTCGCTCTGCATCAAGAAAGCCTCCTTTTTTGGTAGATTGGCCAGTGAATCGTACTACACATTTCAAAGGAAATAAATTCAATTTTTAGTCGAACAGTTCGTATGTGGAATAAACTCCCTGCAGAGGTCTTTCCTATCACTTTCAATGTGCAAAAATGCAAATTAAATGTCAACAAGCACTACTTTCTTTATTCCTCTTCCCACAACCTAATTTCCTACTTTTGGCACAATACATTGTAGTAGTAGGAGTGCTGGTTCTAATAAAAAAAATATAAAAGAATGAAACGTCATTTAAATATAAAGTGACTTGCAAAATCAAATTCTCAGCTTGAATTTAATAAAATCAATGAGAAAACTTTTTTTGTTTATTATTTTAAAACAACAATTATTATAACAATTATTTTTGCTGCCTAAATGCACAGAAAAAAAAATAATTATATCACATTAATTTAAATCTATATTATTTAATTAAAATTTTAATATTTTTCTAAAATTTATTCTTTTTTTTCTTTAGTTTTCGACGTTGAATTTGTAAATTTTATTATATAAAGTTTTCATAACACAACGATTGCAGGGTGCTGTATAGTTATGAAATGCCTGCTTTAGCCGGCAGTGCTACTAATGTGATTTAGCAACAAGAGGTCCAAGGTCCTTTCGAGACATGAAAATGAGAGTTTTATCAATGGAACGGTACACGAAATTTCATATTTTTGTTATTGTTAATGCAGGCGTTAAATTGTGACACAACTGATCTATTGAAAAGCGAGTTCGGTATGTAGTTTAGCTCACGCTTAAGACGAGTTATTTCAAATGCATAAACGTAAATTTGTTGTTTTTATTGTTAAAATTTTTTTATTTTATTGCCTGTTTTTATTTTATTGTCTGTTACCTTAATTTTCCGTTTTTGCTCACATTTACAAGTGGTGGAATAACAATTTATTTATCACTGTCTTCTCACTTGAGACACAATCCAACATTTTTGTTGTAAGAGGTATAAAAGGCTTCAAACCATATTTTCGTTGCAACATTAATGTCGTCCCAAAACGCCAGCAATAAGCTAAGTCGATATCATATGTCGCAATCGTGTTTGCAAATATAAAGGTGATAAAAGAAGTGGTAGCAGAAATGAAGTATTACAGCAGCGCAATTTACTTCTTGAGTTAGTTCTTAGCGATTTAATGATCAAAACTGCTACATTTAGGTCTTAGAGCCCAAGCATGTAATTGAAGGAAGACAACCGCATCCACAACCTATCACTTTTTAGTGGTGATTTTTTATTGCATGTAATGATTGGACCCCACTTTCCCCAAAAATATGACTGGTTAAAAAATTATAAGAGGTTTCTTAAGACAGTGCCGCATATCATTAAACTCACAAAACACTTTAACAATCATATTATAATACGTTTTTAAGCATAATGTGGTCATTATATAATTAAATAAGATGAAATCCGATGAAATATGATGATTGAAGGCCTTTTACTATATCAACATATTTGTGATAACTAAATTTATTGTCTTTATTTATTAAAAATTTTATATTGCAAACTGTAATAAGTTTGAGGCTTCAAAAAGCTTTTTGTTTTTATTGAGCATAAATTATTTTCACTAATATATTAATAACATTGTTTCAATACTTAGTAAATTAATGTTGTTAAGCTCAATCATAATTAATTTTTTTACGCCAGGAAACCACGTAGTTGTTAAATGTTAACCACAAATTTTGTATTGTGACATTAAATCTGTTTTAGACAACTATAATATGGTAACGACACCATAATATATTGTAACAGAGAACGTTATGTTGTTCTCGTAACCATGCATAAGATTAATAAAAAAATTAACAATAATTTTTAACAAAACTCAAATCTTATACAAGTTATTCATCGCCACATGCAGAAAGTCTTGCAACACTTCATTTCTCTTTGGTATATTTTAAAGCACATTTTTAGTGCAAATTAAGGTGTCAAATCAGCACAAATAAAACAAAAAACATTTGAAAATTTAAAAATAATTCATTGTGACACAAAATTTATAAACCTAAACGGTTAAAAAAATGTATAATTTTTTTTAATTTTAAGTCAAGAGTTTTCTTTAAATAGAATTACAAAAATTTCTACATTTTGTTGGTGTAAAGGTCAACAATTTAGCCAAATCAATTGAATAACTGACATCATAAACAGTCTTGTATTTTCATTTATTTTATTATTATTAAAGTAAAAGCGATGACTTTTTTTTTAGAGTATTTGTTAGAACTTGTACTACATATTGTGAATGTTAGTTTCATTTTCGTGTAATATAAAGTACAGTGGATACAACTAAAACAAAAAATCTTTTAAATAACTGCGTTCGCGTCAAAAAAAATTTAAGATTAAAAAATTTTATTTCCATAAACTCGTAAGCTCATAAAAATGGCCAAAAACATAAGGCAAAAATTGTATTTGGTTGCAAAAGCAGAAACATATTATGTTCACTGCATCAATATACAGTTGAAGTAAACAAATTATCTATGTTTCAAACCATATTTTAGTCAGGATAATCAAATTTTCTAATGTTTGATCATTAAATGATCATAACGTAAAAAAGGTTCTCAAAATAATAGCATGAATAAAATGGAACAAATATTTGTTTTAAAAATATTTATGTTAAATGATTTAATTGTTAACGATTGTGTATGTACTGTTCGTAGGTACAGTCTGTATATTTCCTATACAATTATATTAAGAACGTAGTAAAGTATTTACAAATAAAAAAATATTTAACGGAATTAAAGGTTAATAACACGATTTTTTCAATTCTATTTTAATTTATAATTGATTTTAATATTGTATAATAAAATTTTTTATCATGTTATGGTCATATTATATTGCAATACATTTATACTTAACAATAACTGTGGTTACATTTAAAAAAAAATTTATTTTATATATTTCAATAACAACAACGTTATTATTTGAATATTAAAAAAACAGTTAGAAAGTATGTGTGTGAAGATAAATAAGTCAAGTTAAATACGTTTCTTAAAAAATGTAGCATGCGATAAAAAAAGCATATAAACAATCTGCTCCAAATAAATAATTTGAAACCAACAATAAACATTTGGAGCAAATTTATGAATATCTGTTTGTATATGGCACTGGATTAAGACCATTTGAGGACCAGGCAAAATAAATATTTACTCTGCTTTGATTGTCTTTAAAAAATACCCAATGAATGTAAATAATCAACAAAACGAGAATTATTAGAGGCTCCCAAAATTCCAAAATATTAGAATTTTTTTAAGGGGAATATTTGGATATTAAATAATCTAACTTCTGGAAGTTTTTAGAGATTTGGCTTGAAAAATATTTGGGGAAACTCAGCTTATGATGTTTTAGTTGTAGTAAGTAGAAAAAAAATTTGTTATATCTGTAAACGATGGCGTTGCCACAGCTCTAGAACTGTTTTTTTGATTTTATTTCGTTACAAATTTACTAAATTTTGAATTAATTCTTTTCACACCAAAAAAGAATTACATGAAATTTGAATCAATTTAAATGAATTTGTTGAAAGAAATGCAATTCGTTTCTTTTAACTCAAATGGATTTTCCAAAGTAAATGGCAATTCATTTCCAATTTATTTGAATTGAATCTGAATTCATTCAAATAAGTTAGAACAAGGAATTTTAATTCAAATTAATAAATTCTAAAATGGGTTGAAATAAATCGAATTTAAGAGCAGATCTAGAGGGATAAAAAAAGGAAATTTTTCTTTCAAAATTGTTTGGGAATTTTTATAATATTATTTATTATATTATGCTAATATTCCATTTAACATTTTAAATAAAAAGACAATTTATTCGTTGGTTGGAAAAGCAAGTATTGATACGTATTTCGCTGGTTGCTCAAGCCAGCTCATCAGGAAACCTTTATCCAATTTTTAGAAAAGCTAAAAACATTTCTATGATGTATAAAACCTTAAAAAACCACATGAGAGTTATTTCAGAAGCCAATACAAAAATGTTAAGGCTTTAACAAAAATAACCAACAAACAAACCACGTTTTTATTTTTTCTTACATTCCCTTCTGCAATAGGTTGGTTACATGCCGACACTTAATGCAGACGTAAGGCGTATTTAAAATAAAAACAACAAAGTTATTTTTTAATTCCTCAAGAGGAAGAAAAAAATAACAATGATGCCAACAGTTTGCACAAGCAATTGCATATTTTTTATTCAAAATTGTTTGGGAATTCTTATAATATTATTTATTATATTATGCTAATATCCCATTTAAATTTTTCCTACTAAACTGAAAATATTCAATGATTAAAATTCAAAAAAAAAAACATAGATGCTTACTGCGTATTTACTAACAAAATCAATACAATTTTCAATCAACGAGAGGCTAATGAATTGATAATTGCTTTTAATAATTTATTTGAATTATTTCAAAGTTAATTCAATTCAATTGAATTGGAAATGTATTGAAATTCACTTTGATAAATTCATTTGAATTGGAAACTAATTGCAATTTATTTTTACCAAATTCACTTGAATTGACTCAAATTTCATTCAATTAATTATTTTTCTGTAAAAAGAATTAATTGAAAATTGCTAATTCAGTGCTTGAATGATTCGCATATTAATTCAAAAGTGAATAATTCATTTACAGCTCTGCAAGGCTCATGCTGAAATTATGTAAATCTGAAAACAAGATCATTACTTCTGGACTGAAGACTAAATAAAATGAATAAATTGAAATATCAAGAACTACACAAAACAATAAAGTGAATTCATGGTCTACTCATAATATAATCACAATATTGTTGTTATCTAATCATATTCTAGTCATAGTCTAGCTGTTAGCCAGTATATTCAGTATATATTTTTTTAAGAGAAATAGCACTTTAGGCAACAGTGTCTACGAGGGCTGCTATATATATTTCTGGCCGGGCAACACTGAAAGCTTGTCATTTTTAAGCATAATCGTACTCAAAACGTTTTGACGTACCTGTTGTTTACAGTGACTTGAAAAAGTTAATATAGAAAAAATGGAATTAACTCGTGAACATTTTCGTGCCATCATTTTTCACAACTTTCGACGTGGATTATCACGACAAGAGTGCATTGATGAACTTAAATCTTTGTATGGCGATGAAGTACCATCCTATAGCACTGTGAAAAATTGGTATAATGAATTTAATCGTGGCCGAAGCTCGCTCAAAGACGAATTCCGTGAAGGTCGTCCAAAAACGGCTGTTGTGCCAGAGAACATTGATGCCGTGCGTGAACTCATATTGCAAGATCGACATGCGACATTCCGAGAGTTAGAGACATCCTTGGACATTTCTTCCACCAGCATACATTCGATACTGCATGAACACCTGGCCGTAAAAAAGGTTTGTTCTCGTTGGATCCCGCACAATTTGAAAGTCGCTCAAAAAAAGGGTCGTGTCGATTGGTGCAAAAAAATGTCGCAAAAATACAATTGCGGTGCTTCAAAAGACGTTTTTAAGATCGTCACAGGTGACGAATCATGGATCTATGCGTATGAGCTCGAAACGAAACAACAATCGACCGTGTGGGTCTTCAAAGACGAGCAAAATCCAACGAAAGTTGTTCGTGGAAGAAGCACTTCGAAGCAAATGGTCGCCTGTTTCTTCGGCAAAACTGGTCATGTGGCGACTGTTCCACTTGAGCAACGTAGGACGGTCACTTCTGAGTGGTACACTACAATTTGTTTGCCTGAAGTCATCGGAGAAATACGAAAAACCAACAAGAGAAGACGAATCATTGTCACCATGACAATGCGAGCTTTCACACATCGGCTCAAACCAGAGCGTTTTTGACCGGCCAAAACGTCGAATTAATGGGTCATCCGCCGTACAGCCCTGACTTGGCACCTAATAACTTCTTCTTGTTTCCGCACATCAAGAAAAAAATGGGTGGTCAACGATTTTCGTCGCCAGAAGAAGCTGTTGAAGCGTTCAAAAACCATGTTTTAGAGGTGTCTCAATCGGAGTGGAAAAAGTGCTTCGGCAACTGGTTTGAGCGCATGCAAAAGTGTATAAATCATGCTGGAGAATACTTTGAAAAACAATAAAACCATTTTTGATTATAAATATTCGCATTTTCACCATTAGTTAGTGTAACCGTGATACATTTTTTAGGAAAGGAATAAAGGACATAAAAAGGTAGTGAAAGTAAAGCGATTTTATTTATTATTTATTTCACTTCCCCGGCGAATGTGCTATGCGTGCTGTATTGTTAAATTCTGAATATGTATTTATACGATTAAACGAAAAAAAAAATATTTTATTTTTTGATTGCTGCAGGAATTTAACGCCAACTTGATTTGTAGCCAACGTGCTTACCACCATGACCATACCACCATACAGCAGCATCAATATTTAGTTCATTGTCTTGTTATAAAAAAAAACCAGCTGTGGTCTTATAAAGTAAAGTAATTTGATCATAGTATAGTCATAGTCTATTATTCTAGCCGTGCTCTTCTAGCCTATATCCTTTCATACCGACTAATTACAGTCTAGTCGTAGTCCAGCAATTGTCTTATTAAGTCAAGTCACTTTGCAATAAAAGTCTAATCATATCATCGTTTAACCCCGATTGTATTTTAATAAGAACAATTTTATTTCTAAAAAAAATAAATTTCCCACTGTGCATGTTTAAAAACAATTAATTTTAAGATTTTTAGATATTTTTTTTTTTTTTGATTCTGTCGTTTATAGCTGCAGCTTTATGAAAAAAGGTAATTTAATTTTAAAAAATTGAAATGGCTGGCTGCGCTAAAATTAATTTAAAATAAATTATAATAAAAATAAAATTTTTGAAACATTAACAATGACGATGACGAATACAACGACAAACACAAAAAAAAACATTTTTTGGAAATAAATGCAACAAACGTATTGAAAGAAATTTAATTAAAAGCAAAATGATTGAAATAAAATTTAACAGGAAATTAAGAGAAAATATGTTGTTTGTAAGACAACAATTTAAAGAAAAAAGGAAATCATTTTTAATTGAGTAGAATTAGAAAAATAACTACAAATTCAAGTTTTCAATGCAGATATAAAACAGGCAAATTGTCACTTTAAAATGGAATTGTTGTTGTAGTTCTTTTTTTTTTCTTTTCACTTAAAGAATGATGTCAGTGCAAACAATAAACCTAAAAAAAACAAACCAAGTAAAACGAAAAAGGAAGGGGGTTGTACAAAAAAAAAATCTATATTTGCAGCAAAATAAAATAACAATGCAATAATTATTATATTCGTAAAAGCCATTAATGATGATAAGAATATTTATTACTATTCAAGTGCAGCGTGCTTGCTGTAACACAATGAAACCTTTGGTGGGAACACTTCTGTTGAGGTTTATAGTTTCAAGTACATTTAAAGTGCTTTTTTATCTTTAAAAATGCTTTTCAATGACGTAACAAGAAAGGCTTGTCTTATTTTCTTTAAACCCCATTTATATTTACCTTCACCGTTTTAAAAGAGGCAGGTGAATTTCTAAGCACGTGTATGTTTTATTTATTTTTAAAATGACATAATTTATTCTTTTTTTCTTTTAATATACATATTTCAATTTTTCAGAGCTGTAAATGATTCATTTCTTTATTAATTAATTTGCGAATCATATAAGCACTGAATTAGCAAATTTTGAATTAATTCGCTTCACACAAAAAAATGTATCAAATTAATTCGTTAAAAATGAATTACAATTTGTTTCTAACGCAAATGGATTTGTCAAAGAGAATTTCAAATTAATTTCAATTCATTTGAATTGAATTATGAATTAATTCAAATAAATTAAAAAAAAATATTAAGCAATTTATTACAAACTCATTTGATCTGAATTGATTGAAGTCTTATCTGATTTTGTAAGTAGAAACGCAGTAGAGATCTGCAATAATCAATGAATATTTTCACTTTGGTAGGAAAAACTTTAATTTTTCATTCCCTCTGCACTTATATTTGATTTATTACAACTAATTTTTTATTTCATTCATTTGAAATGCCATTTATTGCTCTAAGTCATTTAAATGAATTAAAAACCAATTCAATTCGAACGAATTGAAAATTAATTGCAATTGAATTGAATTTGAATTGGTAATCAACTCGGTGTGAACATCATGTCGCACATTAATTCGGCTAATGTAGACATCCAATGTTTATGTTTCGTTCATGTGCAACCATCGTTAGCCGAATATTTGTCTGAGCAATGATGTTCACCATCAAATATGACTTTTATTATGATTTTTCTATTTCGAATTGACACCATCTATTGATCAATAATGCGAACACTCTCTTTCTGATTAAAAACATTGAAACAACCCTGACGACAAACAGAAAATTATGCTTAAACAGAACATGAACATCGACACGTTTTCGCTACGTACAAGAGCATGAAAAAATTAATACCGTTGCTCTGCCGGCGCTATGTGCATGTCTTGTTCAATTTGATGGCTAGTGGAGACGTGGGGTAACGAATTTCAAACCATTTTATTTTTGTATTGGAACCGTGTTAACATTCATTTCTGTCTAATTCCTTTTAACTGATTCGAACTTCTAATTTGGATCGAATTAAAATCAAAAAGAATGAGAGCTATAAATTTTAATTATCAAATGAACGAATACAAAAACTTGTTTAAGGATAAAATATCAATGAGGGTTGTTCTATAACCCATCAAACTGAGGAATTTTAAAGTGAGGGACAGAAGAAGAAGAAGAACAACTGATAAATAATTTTTTTCGACAGCCAGAGGTAAAAAAGTTCATTCTAATGTATTAGATTCTAAAGATCAGATAAAGGTGAGATATACAGTGATACCGAGGAACCCCGAGTTATTCAGAGCAATCACTGCGGAACCAACAATCCCTTAATTCTATATAAAGAAATCCCCGAAAGAAGCTGATACCTAAATAAAATATTCTTCTCTCTAATAAAGCAGGACATACAGAGTATGTGTTCTGCTTTTTTTCCCTCAGTGCATCTGTGAAAAATTCATCATGACAAAAGACCCCAGTCGCTGTGCAGAAGGCTGTTAAATTACATGTTTGGTAAAACTGATCGTGGAAACAAATCCGCCCAGAGTTTAGGAAACAAATTTTAAACAAAATAAATAAAAAAACAGAGAAGTAAAAAGTTTGAAAAGAAAAATGTAACAATACTCTTAATAATTCTTGCAAAAACAAAACCGACTTTAAAACAGACAAACTTAAAATCATATTTTTTAGAACGGTAATTATGCACTTATTAAATTATATACGAGAAAGTATATGTCAGGATTTTGTATGTGTCGCAGAATAAAATATGAATGCAGATTAAACAGGAAAATTCAACAGTTATGTGGTCACCCTTTATTTTTTACACGTTGTATTTCTCACACAGTAAAACAAAATTTGTTTAAATTCTAAGCGTTAGTCTATTGTTCAAAAGATTGTCCATATACATCAAATTACAACCATTAGGGAACCCTTTAATTTTTTATTTTAAATATTTATACTTCTTTTGATACGAGGGCTGCTATATATATTTCTGGCCTGGCAACACTGAGTGCTGCCAAGTGCAATCTGACATTTCCATTGGAAAGTTTGTCATTTTTAAGCATAATCGTACTCAAAACGTTTTGACCTACGACCATTATTTGTGTTGTTTGAAGTCACTTGTAAGAATTAATATAGAAAAAAAAAAGAAATAACTCGTGAACATTTTCGTGCCATCATTTTTCACAACTTTCGACGTGGATTATCACGACAAGAGTGCATTGATGAACTTAAATCTTTGTATGGCGATGAAGTACCATCCTATAGCACTGTGAAAAATTGGTATAATGAATTTAATCGTGGCCGAAGCTTGCTTAAAGACAAATTCCGTGAAGGTCGTCCAAAAACGTCTGTTGTGCCAGAGTACATTGATGCCGTGCGTGAACTCATAATGCAAGATCGACATGCGACATACCGAGAAATAGAGACATCCTTGGACATTTCTTCCACCAGCATACATTCGATACTGCATGAACACCTGGCCGTAAAAAAAGGTTTGTTCTCGTTGGATCTCGCACAATTTGAAAGTCGCTCAAAAAAGGCTCGTGTCGATTGGTGCAAAGAAATGTTGCAAAAATACGATTGAGGTGCTTCAAAAGACGTTTATAAGATCATCACAGGTCATAACGCATATAAGTATATTTACGCCACCTATGGGGACACCCTTTAGATTTATTTTTGTATTACTTTTTTATTATTGGAAGCTTTAATAATACGCAATTTGTTTTTAATTTTAAAGAACTGCGCTTTAAGGTTCAGAAATTACTGAGTTCTGCAGGTGGGAAAATAAAAAATTAACATTCAGTCGAATTGATAACCTCCTTCTTTTTTTAAGTCGGCTAAAAATTAAAATCAATCAAAGGAAAATACTGTTCAAGTATAGAATTCACTCAATCTGTTTGTTATGCCCAATTTGAGATTTCACTTTCTTAACATTATATTGATTCTTTATTGTAATTTTACCACAAAAAAGCCATACGAAAGATGAGTTATATTGTTGAAATCATGTGTTTTAAGATGTTTCAGGGCTGGTTATTGAAGCTGTTAAAATAAATGTAATTGACTAAAAAGTATAGTTCAATAAACAACACCGAACATTTTTAATTTTTAAACTACCCTCGTTAATATTCCTTAAAAAATTAAAAAATAAATTCATATACGAGGGCTGCTCTATAGATTTCTAGCCTAATAGTGAAAATGCGAATATTTATAATCAAAAATGGTTTTATTGTTTTTCAAAGTATTCTCCAGCATGATTTATACACTTTTGCATGCGCTCAAACCAGTTGTCGAAGCACTTTTTCCACTCCGATTGAGACACCTCTAAAACATGGTTTTTGAACACTTCAACAGCTTCTTCTGGCGACGAAAATCGTTGACCACGCATTTTTTTCTTGATGTGCGGAAACAATTATAAGTCATTAGGTGCCAAGTCAGGGCTGTACGGCGGATGACCCACTCGACGTTTTGGCCGGTCAAAAACGCTCTGGTTTGAGCCGATGTGTGAGAGCTCGCATTGTCATGGTGAACAATGATTCGTCTTCTCTTGTTGGTTTTTCGAATTTCTCCGATGACTTCAGGCAAACAAATTGTAGTGTACCACTCAGAAGTGAACGTCCTACGTTGGTCAAGCGAAACAGTCGCCACTAACCAGTTTTGCCGAAGAAACAGGAGACCATTTGCTTCGAAGTGCTTCTTCCACGAACAACTTTCGTTGGATTTTGCTCGTCTTTGAAGACCCACACGGTCGACTGTTGTTTCGTTTCGGGCTCATACGCAAAGATCCATGATTCGTCACCTGTGACGATCTTATAAACGTCTTTTGAAGCACCGCAATCGTATTTTTGCAACATTTCTTTGCACGAATCGACACGAGCCTTTTTTTGAGCGACTTTCAAATTGTGCGGGATCCAACGAGAACAAACCTTTTTTACGGCCAGGTGTTCATGCAGTATCGAATGTATGCTGGTGGAAGAAATGTCCAAGAATGTCTCTATCTCTCGGTATGTCGCATGTCGATCTTGCATTATGAATTCACGCACGGCATCAATGTTGTCTGGCACAACAGCCGTTTTTGGACCACCTTCACGGAATTCGTCTTTGAGCGAGCTTCGGCCACGATTAAATTCATTATACCAATTTTTCACAGTTCTATAGGATGGTGCTTCATCGCCATACAAAGATTTAAGTTCATCAATGCACTCTTGTCGTGATAATCCACGTCAAAAGTTGTAAAAAATGATGGCACGAAAATGTTCACGAGTTAATTCTATTTTTTTCTATATTAATTTTTTCAAGTCACTGTAAACAACACAAATAATGGTCGTACATCAAAACGTTTTGAGTACGATTATGCTTAAAAATGACAAACCTCCCAATGGAAATGTCAGATTGCACTTGGCAGCACTCAGTGTTGCCAGGCCAAAAATATATATAGCAGCCCTCGTAATAATTATATTATGGCAATCACCTTTGCACAGTTTAAAAAATAAAAGAGAAAAAGAGCTAAGATATGAAGCGACAGACAATTACCATATTAAATTTAAGGCTGCCAAATAAATTTTATAAAATTTAAAAATCTTACAACTGGAAATTATCTTCAAGAAATAGAAATATATATAGCAGCCCTCGTAATTAAATACGTGCTTCACATGTGTGTGTTATTGTTTTATTCATTAAATTTGTATTGATACAAAATAAAAAATAAAAATAAAAATAAAAAATGCAAAAAATTTCAAAACGGATGAATGAATCATTATCCAAACGTTAATGAATAAAATTTATGTCTCAGAATAAAAATTAAGATTGTCTAGTCTGTCACACCCATGAATATGAGTGTTGTCTGTAAAAGGAAACGAACAAAAGCAATGCACGTGTTTATTGTCTTGTGTTAAGTATTCTTCAATTTTATAGTTTTCTAAAAGCTAAATAAAGTGTTTATAGATTTTGTATACTTTTTTTATTAAACAGATTTAATCAAAGAATTTCGAATCTTTTTTTTAACAGCAGTGAAATTAGTTTATAATGAGTGTCAATTTAACGTTTTTTTTAAGTTGGTGACACTGTTTTGTTTGACAATCAAATTGACAGCTGATATTTCCTTTGTGATTAGTTTGGTTTACCGACTATCGCTTGTGTCGCCAGCTTGGCAAATGAGCTGTAACACAAATTGATATCGATGTTGTTTTTATACCCTTCAACACAGAAAGTGCAAAAAGATTGTAAATAATTTTGTCATTCCGTTTGTAATTTCTACAATATCCATTTCCGACCTCATAATGTGTATATCCGTGTTAGCGTCTGTCCATCCGTGTTAGCATTGAAATCAAGTTTGTCGAGGCGCTAAATCAGCTAGAAAAAATGCCCTTCAACGCAGCGGGCAAAACACCACGCCTACCTCTAATTTATTTATATTATTTGGAACAAAGAAGTAATTCCAATGAAGAAAAAAAAATATATATGTGCATGAGCCGATAGAGAATTAAAAAATAAGAAGAAGAAAAAAACATCAAGTAAAAAAAACTGGCGCTCGCCCATATTTTTTTCGAATTACGGGCCTCTGAAATTTTTAAAAATTTTTAAATATCAATATGGGTATCATTTTATAGCTTTTGAAGAGATCTTTAAGGAATTACTAAAATTTTTTAAAAATGCTTAACCCATTAAGAGCCGATGGCATTTTTTTTTTTTTTAATTCTGTCTCTCAATATTTGTTTTTTTTTTATTGGAGTTACTAAACTAGATTTAGATAAATGGAGAGGGGTATATAAGATTTGGCATAGGCGAAAATAGCACTCTCTTACTTGCTTCTTAAAAAAAGTTTTTAGCTACAAAGCTCACTTTAGCTTAAAACGCGACATTTATAAACAGCATTATTTCTTTCGCAAGACATGTTTGGTGCGCTTTGTGGGCCGTTGAAATAATTGGCTTAAGTTAGCTAAGTTCATAAAGGTTGGTGTCTGAGGTTTTGTTAACATAGGCGATCATTAGTTCATCTCCTATCGACAACATAAATATGGAAAAAAAAATTGTAGTTGGATGAGTTATTAAAAAAAGCGAATTGAAGCAACAAAATAATTACGGATGCAGTTAGAAGGAGGGAGTCAGAAGTTGATTTATAATTCATAGCCGGCCATTAGACCAATAATTAAATTTGAAAAATGTTAAAATTGAAGTACGCAGCTCGACAAAATGTAAAGTTCTATATCGTGTAGAAAATCTTCAAGGCTTTTGCTTTAGATTTGTCGTTTAAAGACTTTGTGAAAAGCAGGGTAGTTGAGTGAATTGCATACGTTTTTTAATGACTTTCCACGCTTTGGAGAGGTTTGAAATATATTTTTTACGGTTAAACGATTAAGGATTTTGTATTGATTTCTTTTTTCGTGAAATGCTAAGTTCACAACTACTTGTATTAGTTTTAAAAAAAAATTTTTTTAAATTTTAATTATAAAAAATTTGGTTCGAATTTCAAAAAAAATTGTTTACTTTTTTGTAAAAATTAAAATTAAAAAAGGTTTCAGAGAGTGAACGCAGCCGCTATCCAGAGATAATTAAAATCACTGTAAAAAACGTGGCGATCTTTTTTTTTTTTTTTTGGTTATTTTTGTTTTTGGTCATCTTGTATAAGTAGGTACGAGTAAAAAACCTTTTTTGTCAGTCATAAAATGATTTGTTTTTTTAATAATTGTATATAAATCTTTGCTTAATCATACTTCAAGTATATTTGTAACATGTTTAAAAGATGTTGTATATGAAGAAAGTTAGATTTAGAAGTGAATAAGGGCTAAGAGTAGATGCCCCAGTAACACGATGTAAGAAGACTTTTTCCCAGTCCCGAATTAGCTACAAAAATAACTGAAATGGATTTTATCTACCAAATTCAAGCTATTATTGCAGTAATATCAAGTTATCACCATCCAGGAATTAGCAAATTATTGCTTAAACATGAACAAAATTTTAACACTTGGCACAACATGGCCTATGGGACTGTTATTAAAAGAAACGGCTTTAGACTTGTAAGGGGTCTTTGAAGAAATAGAGGAAGAACAACAATGCCACTTATTATCATTGTTGTGCGCAAGAGAAATTGGTTTAAATAAAATCTTTTGTTGCTTTATAAATCAGTTATTTATATAAATAAATTAACTAAATTCAAATTAAATAAATTCTATAAAGTTATTGATTACAAAAATTTCGTTTTTTTATATATTATTGGCTGGTAGGATTAGTAAAACATTGGGAAGATACCTTAACCTCGAAAAAGAAAGCTTTAAAATAAATTTTTTTTACAAAAAAAAAGCCGGTCTATAAAAACCAAAAAAATAATTTTAATGGTATTATGATGTATGTGGTCCATTTAATTTAATATTTACATTATTTTTAAATTAATATTTTATTTCCCAGCCCAAAAACAAGAGGGAAAGGGCGAAATTGGAATTTTAGAATCTCCTTGATACCTGTTTAGGTTTCCCGATTTTTGACAGTCCTTAAAAGTTGCATTTTTTTAAAAAACTTCAGAGATAGGATTAATTCTTTTAAGAGGAACTTTTTTACTTTTAAGGGGAACTTTTTTCTCCTTGGTCCAATTTTTCTTATTTTTAACATTAACAGCATATGACCACAAGACATATTTCAGCCAATTTTCAATAATTTTTCAGAGCTTATATACCTTCACCATATGTAAATTTCGTTTAATGAAGTAACTCCAATCAAAAAACAAAATAAAATGTTGGCGTGACAGGGGAATAACACATAAGAAAAAAAAATAAGTACTAAATATAATTTTACATAAAAATATCACTGGCTCGTGATGGGTTAAGCATTTTTTTTAAATGCTAACATTTTCTGAAAGAGCTCTTTAAAAGCTTTTAAATGATAACCATATTGACATTTTAAAAAATAGGTGCACAATCGTACTTTTCTATGAAAAGTTCAGATGCCCATTAATCGGAAAACATGGGCGAGCACCAATTTCTTCACTTGATGTTGTTTTTTCTTATTTTTTAATTCTCTATCGGCCTATATGTTTGTTTTTTTAATTGAAGTTACTTTATTATTCCAAATGATATAGTAAAATTAGAGGCAGGCGTGGTGTTTTGCCCGCTGCCTCGAAAGACATGGTCCGATCTGGCTGATTTTCAATAGCAAAATTTTCGAAACTATGTCTGGTCGATCGGCGTATTTAAATTTTCTCAGCTCATCTAGTGCCTTGGGAAAGTTAATTTTAGCTCTATCACAGACGGACATCCCGTAGTTGACTTTGCTATGCATAAGGACTCAGAATTTATACACTTTTTGGGGTCGAAAATAAATATTTTAAAAATTACAAACGGAATGACAAACTTGGACATACCCTTTTATACCTGTGGTAAGGGGTATAATAAAAGTAATGTCTGGCTATATTGCCCAAATACTTACTGCCATATGCATCGTTAAGAAGGGCATATCAAGTACCAAACTTTAGGCTGCAGCCTAAAGGGTTTAAAC
Organism: Cistogaster globosa; assembly: GCA_937654795.1. NCBI lineage: Eukaryota > Metazoa > Arthropoda > Insecta > Diptera > Tachinidae > Cistogaster > Cistogaster globosa. Next base: position 134,338,440 of record OW569403.1, on the reverse strand, counting down.
TATATCATACAGAGAATTTATTAAGAAGACTCAAGACAAGAGAAATTTGTTTGTGTTGCTCAGCTTATGATGGATTAAGTAAGAGTAAGCGCAACGCCGCCGCTGGCGTTTAGTGAAGAAAAATGTTTGAAAATATTTTAGAAGAATGTAGTATTGACTTGCAAGATCAAACAATGTGGAATATCGCTCTTAGCAGACCTCGTTGTAACATAATGAATCATTATTAAGATAATATACACATTAAAAGAAACCTAAAGGATTAAAATCAATACATAAGTATTTCTAAAACTGTAAAAGAAACTCTTTTTATTTTCTTAATACTGTGTATTTTCTATTTTTTTTTTTTTTTCTTGTTAAATACATTTCAGTAATTAAGTAAATAGATTTCTTTGAAAACTTTCATGTTAAATTGTTATTTTTTTTTTATTTTCTCGTATTTTACTCGCAAAGCTATCAAACTTTATAAAATATTCAAGTGCTTGATAAAGAGTTCTTAAAAGGGTGAGATGTTGACACGTGTATGCAGGTTCAAACTAAAAACTGCTTATAAAAAGTTTTCGTATACATGCACAGTGGCTCCATTTAACATTCACTCACTTAATTTCTATTTAGAAAAATGTTTATAAAAAAATATAACTTTACGCAATTAGAAGGATATTTTAACGTTTCGCCATGGACGTTAATAAAGTTCTTGTTTGCTTTAAATTAGAAAAAATAAATATTTTTTTATTCGTAAATCAAAATTATGTATAAGGTACAGTGTTTCACGGTAAGAAAACTATGCGAAAATGCAGAGGAAAGGCGAAAAATTATTGCTTAATTCTAGAGGCTGCTGTAGTCGAAGTGGTAAGCACGTTGACTACAAAACTGGTTGCCCAGGGTTCAACTCCTGCGGCAATCAAAAAATAAAAATTGTTTTTTCTGTTTAATGGTATAAATACATATTCAGAATTAACATAAAAACTTGCAGTCTCCTTCGTCGGTACTTCTTCATAGCATATTCGCCGGCGAAGTAAAATAACTAACTCTCTATCTCTCTCCTTTCACCACCTGTCTTATCTCTCATCTATCCCTTTCCTAAAGAACGTAGCACGGTTACCAAAATAACTAAATAGGTAATAATGCCTGAAGTGCTACTTCTCTTAAAAAAAAAAAAAAAAAAAAAAAAAAAAAATCTTGTATGGTGTATTTTGTATTGAATACACATTCTGTTTATATGCTGGAACACGCAGTGTATTATTGTAACAATTTATTTTATAAATTAAACGTCAAAAAGCAAATAAGAAGAAGAAAATAAGTATTCAGAAGAAGCTTTTCAGGAAGTAAAATGGACAATAGGACTGAAAAAAGCAAAATTTTAAATTTTTTTATGCGAAAAGTATACTTTTGATATGCTAAACAATACAAATGTCTTTTGTTTATTTTCTTCTTCTCAATGTGATATGGAATTCATATGTAGTTGATAACACGATTACCAATACAACTTTTAAAAAACATGCAAAATTAAAGTGTATTGTACTATTGTATTTTAATTGAACAATACACAGTATACACGGATACAAGGGGTTTTGTGAATTAATCATATAATTAAACTTCGTAAAAAAGAAAAATCGAATCAGAAAATAAAAAGACATGTCTTACTCCACAATAAAAATTATTTTAAAAATTCTTATTATTGATCAGCATTTTTTAAGCAACAACTTGAAAAGTAACTCATTCCGTTTGTAATTTCAACAATATCCATTTCCTACCCCACAAAGTATATATGGTCTGACTTCTTATGTATAGCGAAGTCAGCTAAGCGATGTCTGTTGGTCCATCTGTCCGTCCGTGTTAGTGTTGAAACCATTATTGCCGAGGCACTAGATCAGCTAGAAAAAATTTAAATACGCCAATCGGTCCGACTTAGTGTCGAAAGAGGTGCTATTGGAATTCAGCAAGATCGGTCCATGTCCTTCGATGCAGTGAGCAAAACACCACTCCTACCTCTAATTTTTCTATATCATTTTGAACAATGAAGTAACTCCAATAATAAAAAACAATTATATGGAGCGATAGAGAATTAAAAAATTAGAAAAAAAACATTAAGTGAAAAATTGGCGCTCGTCCATATTTTCCAAGTTATGGGCCTTTAATTTTTTTTTAATATCAATATGGGTATCATTTTTTTTAAATGATTAGAGGGTGTCCCTTTATATCGAACGAGTTGTTAACGTTTTTTTGAGGAATATTAATTTAAGTTTACAATGTTACAGCTTCTAATAACAAAACGTTATAAAGACTAAACTCAAAAATTAAAGGGTGTCCCTATAGTTGGGGTTTATTTAGCACGTATGACTAAAAATTATAAAGAATATGTGTTACTATATCTGATATAAAAAAATAGATGTTATCGGGTCTCCCCACAAAAGGCGTTAATTTGAGGTATGTGGGCCTATCTTTTAAGCAGTTACGGACAGACACGTAAAATTTGCCAAAATTAAGTCCACTTTAACATCATGTATGCTAACTAAAGTAAGTATTAAAGGGTATCCAATAAGTATCGTAGTTATACAAATATGGCTTTAACTCTTAAAACTTTTTACATAAAATTCGGTTTTAGTCAAGAATTATTGATTTTTTATTGCTGTTTTAAATGCAACTTTGTAAAATTGTTACAACTTTTTTTTTTTCCTTTTTAAGACATTTTCTGAAAATTGCAACGTAGATCAAATATATTATGGAGCCACTGTATAAATGTATGGGTGTACATACATATGTATGTGCATATCAGCGTATGTGTATGTTGAAAATAATGAATTTATTGGCAAATTTAATTTTTCTGACATCAACTTGGGTGTTTAATATTGTCGATTATTTTTTGTTGTTTTGTCATCTATTTATTGGCACCTTTTTTCTCTTTCTTTTTTAATACTATTTTTGTGTGTGTGTGTGTTTTTTTTTTAACAACCGCATAATATTTTTAAGATACAAGACACTCTTGTTTTCCTTGTCAACAATTGCTGACATTTTTTTTATAAAAGATGGGCTACAAACAAAATATAGAGAAACTAATCTTAAAATTTGTAAAGCAGTCTCCTAGACGAGCCATCGATAAGAATGCATTAAATGCAATTATTTCTGCAGAATAAAAATTTAAGCAAAAATATTTATTTCTTCTTTTTTTTCTTTCAGTAATGATGTTTTTTTTAATGTCCAAAAGCTGGTTTTATATTTCATTGAACAATAACATTGTTATTGCAAATTTAAAAGGGAAATGTTTTTCAATATGAAAATTTATTATTCGGAATCTTTTCTATAATAATTTACTTTAATCGTGCTTGATTCCTTCAAATATAAATATTTCATGATGTTCTGATGAAATATTTATTATTTAAAACTACAAAATCAAATGTGTTACTGCGGGGAAAGCATATCCATATGGCCATTTTACTACTGCTCATATAGCACATCAGTGGAAAGTATTTACCTTTCAATATACAAATAGTTCTTGGTATTACGAATGAATACTATTCTCTGAGGACATATAAAAAAAAGTCCAAAAGGATCAGATTAACATATAATTGTGAGAATTCAATAAATGCTTTCCTTAGTAATCATTTATTTGATTAATTTGCCTTAGTACGTGGAAAATTCGAAACAAACAAACCGCGATTTGCTGGATAATTTTATTTATTCGAAATTTAAATAAAATGTTATAAAGAATTTGCAACACAATTAATAAGCTTCCGAAAATACAAAAAAACAAGTTAAAAGTATTTTTTGGAAAGATTTAGGGTAAAAGATGTGTTAACACAGCGGACAAAAACGTCTCAGAGGCTTCGCTGGCACATACATGTTCTTTTGTTAAAGTTAAGAAATTCGAGTTCCAGCTTAAAATAACGCATTTAAAGAAATATTAAATAATAGGTAGCTGATGATTCTAGAAACTATTCTAAAAAAATAACGAAATTTTGTTTACACTTTCTGTTCGATTCTCTACATGCGAACGAACATTTCTTTCGCATATTTATACTGAAAACAAAAACAATTTTTTTTTTATTTTTTTTTTTTTATTGTCAATACAAGTAAACGAAAGAAGTATTCGTTCGCATGTAAAGAAATCGGCAGTTTATTATACCCTTCACCACAAAAAGTGGAAAAATAGTATAACTAATTTTGTCATTCCGTTTGTATATTCTACGGGGGCTGCTATATATATTTCTGGCCTGGCAACACTGAGTGTTGCCAAGTGCAATCTGACATTTTCATTGGAAAGTTTGTCATTTTTAAGCATAATCGTACTCAAAACGTTTTGACGTACGACCATTATTTGTGTTGTTTACAGTGACTTGAAAAAATTAATATAGAAAAAAATGGAACTAACTCGTGAACATTTTCGTGCCATCATTTTTCACAACTTTCGACGAGGATTATCACGACAAGAGTGCATTGATGAACTTAGATCTTTGTATGACGATGAAGCACCATCCTATAGATCTGAGAAAAATTGGTATAATGAATTTAATCGTGACCGAAGCTCGCTCAAAGACGAATTCCGTGAAGGTCGTCCAAAAACGGCTGTTGTGCCAGAGAACATTGATGCCGTGCGTAAACTCATAATGCAGGATCGACATGCGACATACCGAGAGAAAGAGACCTCCTTGGAAATTTCTTCCACCAGCATACATTCGATACTGCATGAACACCTGGCCGTAAAAAAGGTTTGTTCTTGTTGGATCCCGCACAATTTGAAAGTCGCTCAAAAAAAGGCTCGTGTCGATTGGTGCAAAGAAATTTTGCAATCGTACGGTGCTTCAAAAGACGTTTATAAGATCGTCACAGGTGACGAATCATGGATCTATCCGTATGAGCCCGAAACGAAACAACAATCGACCGTGTGGGTCTTCAAAGACGAGCAAAACCCAACGAAAGTTGTTCGTGGAAGAAGCACTTCGAAGCAAATGGTCGCCTGTTTCTTCGGCAAAACTGGTCAAGTGGCGACTGTTCCGCTTGAGCAACGTAGGACGGTCACTTCTGAGTGGTACACTACAATGTGTTTGCCTGAAGTCATCGAAGAAATTTGAAAATCCAACAAGAGATGATGAATCATTTTTCACCATGACAATGCGAGCTCTCACACATTGGCTCAATCCAGAGCGTTTTTGACCGGCCAAAACGTCGAATTAATGGGTCATCCGCCGTACAGCCCTGACTTGGCACCTAATGACTTCTTCTTGTTTCCGCACATCAAGAAAAAAATGCGTGGTCAACAATTTTCGTCGCCAGAAGAAGCTGTTGAAGTGTTCAAAAACCATGTTTTAGAGGTGTCTCAATCGGAGTGGAAAAAGTGTTTCGACAACTGGTTTGGGCGCATGCAAAAGTGTATAAATCATGCTGGATAATACTTTGAAAAACAATAAAACCATTTTTGATTATAAATATTCGCATTTTCACTATTAGGCCAGAAATATATAGAGCAGCCATCGTACAATATCCATTTGCGACTCCATAAAGTAAATATATTCTGAGTCCGTCTATCCGTCTGTCCGTTCGTGTTAGTGTTGCAATCAAGTTTGTCGAGGCCCTACATCAGCTAAAAAATTAAATACGCCAATCGATCAGACATAGTGTCGAAAGAGTTGCTATTAAAAATCAGCAAGATCGTGCCATGTCCTTCGAAGCAATGGGCAAAACACCACGCATTCCCCCGATTTTTCCATATCATTTGGAACAATTAAGTAACTTGAATCAAAAAATCAAAAATAAGGGAAAAAAACAGTGAAAAAATTTGCGCTCGTCCATATTTCCGTGTTAGGGGTTTCTGAAATTTTAAAAATTTTTCAAATATCAAAATGGTTATCATTTAAAAGCTTTTGAGAGATCTTTCAAAAAATACTACAAATTAAAAAAAAAACTTAACCCATTAAGAGCTGATAACATTTGTATGTAAATTTTTTTTTAATCTCTCTCACCTCAATATTTTTTTTTTTTTTTATTGTAGTTACATCTTCACTAAACTAGATTTACATACATGGTGAAGGGTAAATAAGATTTGGCATAGCGGAATATAGCACTCTTACTTGTTTTTTCCTTAGAAAATTAATAATGATTAACACATAATTGAATACTTCATCACTTACAATTCCGGCTCCTAAATGTTTTTTATGTCACTGTATGATTTTATTTATTTATCCAGTAAAATGTTAATTATAAAAATTGATTATTCGTAAAAATTCTCTTAAAGTCTGGCATACGAATTTAAAAGAATTTTTATTACAAAAAAGAAAAAAAAACAGACAGAATTGAAAATGTCACTGCATATTTTTAATGACTTCATATAGAAAACCCAAAATAAAAAACATGCAATTCTTTCATTTATTTCCACTTAAAGACATATTTTAGGAACAATTAATATTAAAATAAAACGGAAAACACAAAACGTTCCAAGGACACAATTTTGTTTAACAAAAGATAAGAAAACGTGCACAAAAAAAGAAGAATAAAATTTAAATATAAAATGAAATTTGATATTAAAACAAAACAAAAACAAGAAGAAATCGATAAAATTTCAAATGAAAACAACATTTTTTACACTAAAAAAAGTATTTTCATTATCACGCAGCCTTAAACTTTTATTATTCACGGTCACAGTACGAAATTTGTGATCAATTTATTGTCTAACTATTAATTTTGCATAGGGATGGACAGGGTAAAAAAAACATCGATATTTTTTTCCATGTGATGTATCGCAAACATACATCGATGTTGCATCGATATTTTTTATTTATTATATTATTTATGTTTTTTAAATTATTTATTATTGAAGTTTTTTTTTATTTATTAATATTATATTTTCGAAAAATCTTAGATTTATTTTACATCTCCCAATACTTTTTTTTTCAATACTGTTTAGAAATAAAAGTTTACCAAGCCTTTCACCTCTCAATCTGTTTCTTTGTTGAGTCATCACCGGCGCCGCTTGTGAAAATAGTCTTTCAGATGGAACCGATGTTTCCACCATTGTAAGATATTTAAAAGCGATCTTGTAAAGCTTCGGAAAGTGCGATTTATAATATTTTCAAATAACCAACGGATTTTCGTTTAGTCTTCCAACAGGAGTGTTTAAACAAACTGAAAATTCATCAGACAATATATCTTCACTCTTATTGCTTTTCCAAATTCTATGAACACGTTTCGATGCATCGAAAGAAAACATCGATGGTTTCCGACTGTTTAGAAGCAAAAAAAAACATCGGATTATATCGATGTTTCGACACAATACATCGAGTGTTTTTAAAACATCGATGTTTTTTGTCCATCTCTAATTTTGCTTAGTGAATTTTGAAGAGAATTATTAAAGAATAAATGCCAGATCACTTGTTGACATACTTAAGATTTTTTCATTACCATTGAAACAATGCCAATGAAGTTAAGTTTATAATGATTTTATTTAAATTAAAATTGTTTTACTAATGATAATAGAACTTTTTAATTACTAATTACAGTTAAAAAATTATTTTTTTATGAATTAGGCCTAAAATAAACCTTAAATAACCCTTTTGTTGGTGGGTCTGCAATTAAACATTTTATTTGTTTTTCAATTGTATGAGGTGTAAAACTTAATGTTGGATCTTAAGTCACCTAACACCCCAGCTAATGGTTACTTACACTTAAAAAAATATGTTCCTATTGTGACTCATTTTTACTGAGAAGGTTAAAACATAGATATTTCACCGATATTTTGTGATAAAAATACAATTTTAAAGTTATGCTCTATTATACGTCAAGGCGTTTATTTAGTTACAAAGATAAAGAATGACGTTTATTAATAGTAATGCTTTGAAACCATTAAATCGTTAGTCAATGTGAATGACTTTGTTTTTAGTCTAATTATCAATAAAACTTGTTCATTAAAAAGCATTACCATTATTTTCAATTATTGAAATTAATGGTAATGCTAAAAAATCATTGAAATTATTTATCATTCATTGCTAATGAAATTGATTACGACAAACCGTGTATTCACACCGGGAAAATATTTCGTGGAAAATTTAGTCTAAAAGCATTACTGGACTACAATTCGTTGTCATATAGTTTCTTGTGTTCTCTCGCTTCGGTGATCATTACTGACCTTCGGATTTATTTTTATAGTTTTAGTGTTTTATAGGCAAAATGCAAAGACGAATGCATTGCTGTGTAGGCAATTTGCCTTGAACTTTTTATTACTTTTTTTCTGTAAAGGTCATGATTAATTTAATTTTTAATTTGATGTTTGAAATTAATTATCTATTGTAATGAAAGTATGAAATGAAGTGTTTTATATCAACTTTAAAAAGGAGAAATATTCTACATTTTTATGCACGCTATTTGCAACTAATACATACACATTAACAACAATTTGATACAGCGTACCGGAGTTCTTATGCATAGCGAAGTCAATTCCGATCCGTTTTCGGGTTAAATTCAACTTTGCAAAGGCAATAGATGAGCTAGAGAAAATTTAAATACGCCGATCAATCAGAAATAGTTTCAAAAACTTTGCTATTGAAAATTAGCAAGATCGGTCTAAGTCCCTTGAGGCAGCGGCAAAACACCTCGTCTGCTTCTAATTTTTCCATATTATTTGGATGAAATCTAGTTTAGTAAAGTAACTTCAATCAAAAAAAAAAAAAAAAAAAAATAAATAAATAAAATAAAATAAAACAAATATATAGGGAAATAGAGAATTAAAAAATAAGAAAAACACGTCAAATAAAAAAATTGTCGCTCGCCCATATTTTCCGAGTAATGGGCCTCTGATTTTTTTAAGCTATCAATATGGTCTCATTTAAAAGCTTTTAAAGAGATCATGCAGGAAATTCAAAAATTTTGTTTAAATTTTTTAATTCTCTGTCACCGCAATATTTATTTAATTTTTTTTTTTTTTTTTTTTGAGTGAAGTTACTTCACTAAACTAGATTTACATACATGATGAAGGGTATATAAGATTCGGTATAACCGAATAAAGCACTCTTATTTGTTTATTTCTAAATTTGTTATAAAAAATATTTTGTTTTTTTTAAGGTTGTCTCAGACAAATATTGCAATTGGAGTTATTAATATCAATTTAAATTCCTCGTAGTTGGCATTACAAAAATTATTACAAACAACGGAAGAGACTACCAAAATATAATTTATTGTAAATAGATTGGGATTGTAGTAGATTTCTAAAAACAACTATAGAATTGGATAAAATATTTTTAGAAGATATAAACGTTAAACTTGATAAAAAAAAAAACAGTGGGCGAATTACGGCAATCAATATCGATCGAAATTTTCATTTAAACTCTATTGAAATTTCGATCGCTATCGAGTGCAGTAATTTGAACCCAGAAAGAATAATTTAGGAGAAGTCAAATTTACACATTCGATAACAAAAATTTACGCTTACATTCTATCGTAATTTTGATTTATATAGAATATTGCAATCTGTCTGTAAGTTTGAGGAGGCTGATACTTAATTAACATTAAATAAAAAAAAAAAAATAAGACACATTAACAAAAATCATTTGGTATCCCTAGTGAGTTTTTGTGCTAAAAATAATAATCTTAAAATCTTTGGAAAGCCGTCAACGAGACATAAAATTTTATTTTTCTACAAAGTTGTCAAATCATAATTACAAATAAAGGGCACGCAACAAGGTACAAATAAAACAATTGTATTCAGTTCCTTTTGCGATACAACAAAGTAAAATGTTTTAGTTTTGTGTAATTTAATAATTTTTTTATTTATTCATTTCATTTATTTCATGTCATATAAGCCTATAAGGCATAATTTATTCTTAGAAAAGTATATTAATCGAAATATATTTTTAATGCTTTTCAGGTAAATTAAAATCAATCTTTAAAAAAATTAAAATTTTTTCTAATGTTGCTATTTTTGTTCCGCAGCTGTGTTTGCTGTAAATTTACATAAATTAAAGTTTATTTAATATTTTTTTAATATTTTGAATTATTCAATCAAACTGCAAAACATAGCTACAAAATTTTACATATCGCGCTAACTGTGAGAAATTTGAAGAATAGAGCAAAATTTTTTTACTTACTTCAAGAATTTTACGAAATCTCCATTTTTGGTCCCTATATCTATGACATCACTAACTACATCCTAGTAAAAAAGGACAAAGTAAACATGATAATTTACAACACAGAAACTTTTTACAGAGACATTATAACCGAACAAGTAAATAAAACATCTAACACAATTTTTACACCACTAAAATTATAAAAAACACTCTTGCAAACCAAAACTATGCTGACCATCTGCACTTACCTATCCAAAAAAAAATAAAAAATAAAAAATAAAAAAATATTAAAAATACATAACTCCAATAAACATGACAGATATCAAGCAACCTGTTTAATACCATTTAAATAGACATTATCCTAACGGACAAAATTACCTTTCAATCTTAAAAAATATTAGAAATCGATAAATTATCTCCAAAGAGTTTTCTGAGTTAATGCTTTACACTAAAAGAAACTGAAGAAATACTTCTAAATCACAATGTTTCAGTCAGAGGTAACCAATATTTCTGTGCCTGTGATCTAGTCACTGTGATTAAAATTTTTTTTTAAATAAATGAATTACAGGTTTTAAGATTTTTTTACAAATATAATGATATTACAGTTTTGCGGCTACTTAAAAAAAAAGCATTTAGTTGTGGGAGCACTGCTTTGTTGTCGTTCAAAAACTGTTTAAATCAGCAGAGCTGTTACAACAACAAAAAGAAAGAAATTGTTTCTTGGGACTAAAAATATCCACCTCATTGACATTGATTATTAAAGTTGAATTTCAAATTAATTAATTGGGAATTCAAAACGTTTATATTCATTTAACGTAAACTTTAAACTTTCTTCAATAATTTTTAATTATCGACCTGAATCCATTTTTACTATTTCTTTTACCATTATGATCCAAAATGCAGATAATATATAATTATAATCAAGCAAAAGTTATTCTGTGATCATCACAGTTTTATCAGAATTGGAGCAAACATACAAGGATGACCAAAGATATACTTTTATGTTTATCTTGATTTTTTTTTTTTTTTTTTGTCATAAAACACAGTTATAAGTATGTAATGGACCTCGTATATAAGTACTCCCCTTGCATATCCCCGTAGATTTTTTATTAATATACAAATTTATACAGTCTGGAGCATCACTTTGACAAACTTATTAAAAGCTAATACATTTCAAATTCTTCAACTGCAAGTAACGTTGAATACGGAGGCTCATAACTTAATTTTAAATCACCTTAGATTCTAAACCAATTTTGTTGTTCTTGAAGTGCTCAGTATTTAACAGTATTTATTTGTATAATATATAATATTTCGATAAATAATTCTCTAATGCACCACGAAAAGATTAAAAAAGTTTTAACAGTATTAAATTACCCACTTAGAGAATTTAATAACACAATGCTTTTATAAAAAATTTTCAACTACAAAACTGTCCTTTTTATCAAGTTTTTTTTTTCTTTCCCTGTAAAAACGGGCAAACGTTATTTAGGGCCTTTCTGTATTAAAGTAACGATAAGTATTTTGTATTTCCAAAATTGACTCTTATTAACATATCCATATAAGAAAACAATTATATAAAAACGCTACATTAGCAACAATAACAAAAAGCAGTTGCAAAAACACATGTGTTTTTATAGCTCACTAACAAGAAGGGAGAAAAAAATGTGGCCGTGAGAGATTTTCAAGAAGAAAAAATAACACGTTAATCGATTTATCCCAAAAATAAATTTAAATTAGGCGGCAAATATTTATCTCCTTTAACAATCTTACATAAAAAACGTACTTATAAAACAAAAAATAAATACATACAATTAAAATGTCAATTTCTGTTTCTTTAAGAAGTATTTTTCTTTTAGATAACAAAAAGATTTTTGGTAAGAGCAAAAGAGAGTATATTTGTGTTGTTGTTTCTTTTTAAAATACGTTTAAAAAATGAAAAGGATTTAGGCAAAATTCGAGTATATAATACTTACAATTCTTTAATCAGCATTGTTGCAGTTTACTAATAAAATTTTTATTGGTGAAATTGGAAAAAGCAGATCGATCTTTAAAGGAATTGTTTCACTTCAAATAAGTTTTGCTTGTGGAATTAAAAAACTGTTTGCATAAAATTCAGATAATAATTTTGAGTGATACGAGCATTAGCAACATTCACTTTATTCCTAATTTATGTGGTATTTAATGTTTGTTGTTGTTTTTTATATTTGGTATGGAGAGCAGTAATGGTATAACGATGAAGAAAACAAATATAAAAAAGGGGGTTATATACTAAAGGAGAACCGTTGTCGTCGTAACGGGGAGAAAAGGTCGTGGCTCTGAGCTGGCAAATATATAAAAAATCGAAAAAATTTAAATAAATTGGCAACAGAATTGAATGAAGTTTTGCTATTTTACTAAATTCAATTTATTCACTAATTATATTTTGTAAATTTAACTTTATTACAGCATTAATAAAAACTTTTTTCACATCTAATCACACACGTAAATTAAAAAAAAATTGTCTCCAATAATGTTCCTTTGATGACGTCCTCCTTTGCTTTTTAGGTGATTTATCACTTTTTGTTAACTCATTAAAGAACTTCACTTAGTTAGACGTCTGCTAAACACTTGAACTTATTTTAACCACTGTTTGATTTTCTTTTGGTAATAAAAACCAATTTTATTTTATATTAATTTCATTACTTTTATATTCCAATAACGAACGTCAATTTTTCATGTATTTGTAGCCGCTCGAAAAATTCATCTAACAATGAATGACACAAAAGAGAAAAATATTGCAAAAATTAAAGGCACAGCGTTGGAAATAATAGTATCGTAAAAAAGTGTATTGTTAACTTTAACGTTTCAGTGATGCCGTTTGACCAAATATCTTCAAACTTCGTAACATTCGAACCGAGAATGTACTAATAGCGTATTGATTCGAACTCTACGGTAAATTTCCGAGTTTTTTTTTTCTCATTTTTCGGTTTTATCAAATTCAGTGTGAGGCTAATAAAATGAGTCGTTAGTAAGAACATATTTTCAAAGAAAGATTGTCACGAAAATCATACTGACTTTTACATATTGAAAAATCTTTTATTTAGAATACCTTATCTTATTGTATTAAGTTCTCAAACAGTTGACCAACTCAACGCAACCCTTAAAAGATAATTGTTAAAGTGAAGGGTGTTTCAATTTTGAATTTTAGTATTTAGCTTTTGTAAGAATTTTTAAAAGAAAACAAATGTAAATAATTGTTTTTTAAACGTCAACAAATGACTAATGGGATTAAAAGTATAAACTAATAATAAAGAAAGTACTAAAGCGGATTAGACACGATCAAAATGCTCACTGCCTAACTCGTGTACTTGTGCTGGATACTTTGATGTACACAAGCTGAATGATTGGTCAAACAATCATTTTTAGTTAATTTTGTGCTACTAATATCGTGCTTTATGTATCAAAAAATGTAGCGTTAAGCATTCCAATAAAATTCTATACTGTTAACCTCAGGTCCTTACGTGCAGACAATGACTGGTAAACGTTGATAAGATTTTACGTACTTCTTGATACATTTTCATAAATACTACCATAAGAACTATGGTTTAGCCATAGGCAATAGTTATTTGAGAACTATAGGTTAGGTTATGCTGCCAGCAGAAAAAACCGACTGATTTGGGTCCCAAGTGGTCTATTTAAGCTGCCTTAAAAAGGAATGTGCAAAGAATCTTTAGGTCTCCATATTACATCTAAATCCATCCCTAAACTAAGGACTGTAAATTTGGTTTTCATTCATAGGTATTTTGTAAATATCTTTTTTTATTCAACCCGTAAAAAGATTTTGTCGCAGATATTTGATTCTACATAATTTTTTGTATGAAAATGCGATGAAACACTTATGATAGAAATCGAATTTGAAAAGTATTTAATCATTTTCAAATTAAGTAACTTTAGTCGCGTTTGTCGCCTTGATAAAATTGTCTGAGTTAAATAGATCATGAGTTCGAATCACAACAGTGGTTTAAGTATAAAGAAAAAAATTATTAAGTAGCCGCGGTTGATGAATTGCTGAAGGCGCCTTTATATTAGAACAGGTAATGAGATGGCATGTTTGAATAGTATTTCAAGTAGTTCAGGCGAATGTACAATTAAGAAATAAAAGCAATTATTGTGGAAAATCGCAGTAGCTAATTGATGAAAGCAGATGGAAAAAGCGCCTGCATAATAAAAAAAGACAAATCATATTCCAAACATTAACAAAGAGTTAGTGACAGAGGAAATTAAAAACATTATAATGGTTTTGTGACTGAATTACTTAAAAGTGCCTGGTTGGTAAATTCGAGGCCGTTAGTTCCTTCCCAAGCCACATTGCGAGAAACACCTAAAAATAAAATTTGATGTGCTTGTATTTACAATCAAAAAGCGTAAGAGTTGAAAAATTATGTTACTGTACTCTGCACATAAAATTTAATAAAATAATAAAATAAAATTAAATTAATAAAATTTATCCAGCAAATATGATGTTATATTTATTCTTTTGGGATAGATAAGGCTGGTAATGTTTAGATATCTAACACTCACTTCTAACCCGTATGTTATGTTTCGAATATTAAAATAATAAAAATTATTAATAAATATAGTTAACAGAAAAATCATTTGCTTTCTTTATTTTTCATATTTTACAAAAGAAAAGATAATAAATATTTAAAATTTAAGTTTTTTAATAATTTGTCTTCATATCTTCGCTGCCATTTATTATTACAAATGTATAATAAAGTACAATCTAAAACTTATGAGTTACTTTTGTTTAACTATGGCTAAAAATCTTTTTATATTTTTCATTTTATTTATAAAAAAGCACAACATACTAATTTAAATATTACACTATGGTTGTAGGGTTTTTTACTTTGTTTTTATTAAAAGCTATAAATTGCAATAAAAATTATTTTAATTAATTCATAAATAAAACATAAAATAGTGTACTAAACTATTAATTAACACATTGCATTTATTAAAGTAATTAATAGGAATAAAAATTATGGGAAGCGTGTTTAGTTCAATAGATAATTAACTCTAGATGTTCAGTCAAGCCCTTTAGTATGTGTTTTTTTAACATTCTAATATTTTACAAAAATTATTAAAAATATAACAACTTCGCTAAATGTTTGCAAACAAGAATTAACAAAAAAAAAATAATAATAATTGGCTAGAATTGAATTACAGACAAAATGTTTATACTACAAAAAACAAAAGCTTTAGAATTATTTGTTATTTTCACCAAATCTAAAAGAAGTGGTTCGGATATGTACTCAGACTTTAACAAGAAGTTTCTTGTTAGCACTTTATTACACAGTGTTTTATTAGGATAAGTGTTTCCTTAAAATAAAAACAACATTTTTTTTTTATAACCAACTAAAATTTAAATTATACAAAAGCAAAAAAAAAATGTTATAACTTAAGTATAACAAAAAAAGAAAAAATAATAATAATAATAAATAAAACGTATTTGTATATTAAACAATATCTATGAATAAAGCGTTTTGATTTTATTTTTACATGTAGAAATCGTCTTGGCCAGTTTTAAGTAGTCGTTAGTTGAAGCAACTAATGCAATAAAATTATCTTGTTTTAGTTGTTTTTGGTTTGAGCAGCTGGTCTTGTCATCATTGTGGCCATGTTTTTAATTATCAAATTAATTGTCGTGAATTTGCATTTCCAATTCAACATCATACAGATTAACTTCACGCACCGAGTTGATAAACATATAACGGGAAAATATAATGTACAGCCAACGAAACCATTTCATTTGTGATTCATGCTTCTTCATAGCGCAGCGTATGACCGCAGCTTCCTGCCAACTTAAAATGCACCTGAAAAAAATTATTTTTTTTTATTTATTTTTATTTCAGATTATTTTAAATTTAAATGTAAAAAAGCAAACATATTTAAGTAAACAAACTTGATCAGCATCACATTATGGAAAAAAAGTCTTATCTTTTTTTATTTAAATATTGTTTGAAGAGCCTGGTGTAGAATACGCATGTTCGGACATCTAATAATACACTATTTGCGTTTCTTAAATCAATTAAAAATAACATTACAGCTGAAAGTCACACAGCTCTTTTTAATGTCAGGCGATGATTTTATGTAGTTTAGGCTATTATTTCGATCAGCAGTCAAAAATGGAATTTGAATTTTTTATTTTTGATGAAGAACTTATAGAAGGAGGTCACATTTTTTAATATAAAAAACAACTAAGTTCCTTTTATGCCGCTTAAAATGCTTGCAAAAGCATCTCATTTAACGCGTCAAAGCATCCTAAGCATTAACGTGCCAAATGCAAGTACACTGATTCTACGCGAAAAAGCGTGTTGGCTTTCGGTTTAAAATACATTCGTATGAGTAAAATCTGTTTGTTTTTATTTTTTTAATTAATTATTTCTCACTAAAATTTTATTTTTCCTTTTTTCTGGAATTAAATTTTTTTGTTTGGAGAATTAGGTGCTTTAAAAATGCTCTAGCGAATTTTCGAAGTTAGGCAGTAAATATAATAATAATTTGATAAAACTTACCAATGTTTCGACATAAAACACGTGCATATTAAATCAAAAATAGATAAATATTTTCTTAATACATTTATTGAGTCCAGGGCATAGAATTTACAATCTGAAAACATTAAAATTATAAAAGGAAATGTTATTTTTAATTTAGTTTTAGTGTTATTTAACTGTATTTACGCTTGATTTTCTCAAAAATTTATTTTTGTTTAAATAATGATTTTAACAAAATTTTGAATTCAAACTGTAGAAAAATACATACTTCGTCGTAAGTCTTATTGATTAAATGAGGATTACATTAAATCAAGAAAATCTAAAATGTTTCATTATTTGTCATCAAGCAGAAATTAAGTTAAATAATGATTCAAAATAAATATTCCATTTATGAAATTTTGAGGTTAAATTTTACAACATTATGAAGTATCAGTTTTTTTTTCTTTATTTATAGTTTTCAAAACCATGGTGTGTTTTAGTTTAAAAATAACGGGTGTGTCAATCTTTAATGTATATAACTTAAATTAAGAATGTCTTTTTTTTTTTATTTTGTAAGGAAGGGATTAGCGTAAGCATTGATTTGCCACCTAAAAAATTGGCTTTATTGCCTGAGAGTTACTTTCTTTATTGGACTCGTTCACTTAACTATATTTGTTCCAAATGATATGTAAAAATTAGAGGGAGGCGTGGTGTTTTGCTCGCTTGCTAATTTTCTACAGCCAAATTTTCAAAACTATGTCTGATCGATTTGCGCATTTAAATTTTCTCTAGCTCACCTAGTGCCTTGGCAAAGTTGATTTTAACTCGAACGCGGACGCATAGACTGACATCGCTCAATCGACTTCGCTATGCATAAGAACTCAGAATATATACACTTTAACGGGTAAGAAATGATTATTGTAGCAATTACAAACGGAATATATCTTTCTCCACCTGTAGTGAAGGGTAAAAAAACATGTCGTCTGAATGCAACTTAATTATATATTACTATGTCAATATAAAAAAGTCAATGTCATGAAGTTAGTAAAATCAAAACCTTCTGTTTAAATTGAGCCGATTTATGATTATGCAGTTTATCTATTATTCAAAGAGAGTATTAGAAAAAATCTATAAACAGAAATGTTTTTGCAAACATCTATTCAGTTTTACTTTTGCACCACTGGACGGATATCCAATAAACAATATTTCCTCACTTATAAACTTTCATACATATCTACATATCGAATTTTATATCATCATAAATTATACTACGTTTCTTACCTTTGGGTAGTAAATTAGCTAAACATAAAGATGCGGCAGCATAATAGACAGCACAATGGTTTGGATGTTGGCTTACACCATCACGATCAAATGTAAAAATGGCGTGGATGCCCAATGATTCGACTGCATGCAAAATAATATTAGCAACTGCATCAGTTTTCCAGTCGACATTTGGATCATCGGGCAAGTTGGTAGCATTGACTAGTATTATATTACTATCGGGAATACCCAAGTGTGTACAGGCCTGCCACAATTCTTCGCGGCGTTTAGAAGCTTGTTTTTCAAAATTGCCTACAAAAAGTGGAATGGTTACTTAGATTACACATTTACAGCAAGACTCTTTCCTACCATTTGATAAACAGAGTAAGTAAATTTGACACTGCTTGTATTGAGCCAGAGAATACAGAAGGGGTCCAAAAAACATGCACTCATCATCAGGATGTGATATAACAAATAGAACTCTCTTGACAGTTGTAATTGGTGTTGGCCATGGCAATCGAACATTGCGCAGACATTTGTAACGGAAGATCAAGGCGTAAATGGAGAGGCATACTAACAAGTATACCACAACTGCGTATATCAAGTGCTCCAGGGCTTCGGTTGAAGTTTTCACAAAATGTCTATATACCGCCTGGGGATGGAGCACAACAAATGGATATTGCAATACACCAGACAAAGTATCGTTTCCCAGGACTTTTTCGCGTTGTAGCTGATAGGCTTCGTTAATGTGAGCAGTGACAGAGCCACAAGTTGTCACAGTCGTATTGATAATCCAACCAATGACAGCATTCAGCCAAGTAACATTCATTTCATTGCAAAAACTTAATAATTTCAATAGTCTTTTTATTTGTCGTTTCTACTCTAATGTATATTTTAACGCGCCGCTCTCACAATAGTTAAATATAATAAGCAGCTGTTTCAAATCGAATTGTAATTTTAATAAATAAGCACTTAATCCGATGATTAATTACTAGAACCAACTACAGGAACCAAAAAATAGCAAAATAAAACAGAAAATTGAAAATATGTGTATAAATCAACTGCCAGGAACTTTTGTCTTTTTTAGCACACACTACTAAAACTTTTTTATTCCTGTCGATTTTTATTTTTTGGCTTAAAAAAAAATAACAATGTTTAGTGGTTCCAATATATTTTTTTCTATAAAATTAATTTAAATGTTGGAATTCAGGTCTTATTTGTTTTTTTAATCACTTTGTCCTCCTGGTATTCCTGTCATTCGTTTTGCTCTTTATTTAAAATATTTTTGACACTAATTTAATGCAATGTTGTATGCCTAGCGATTTTTTATTTATTTTATTTAATCAAATATTCCCAATTAACGGATTGCTTGATAAAACAGATCTTAGAAGATAACAGTGTAAAAGTAACATTATAAATGTACACAAAAAAGAAATACATAAAATAAATTGAACTTTATATAATTACTATTAAAAAAGAAATACATAACAGTGCAGTCAGACGGTCAAGTTTTTGTTCAATTCTCTATCAAGAAACTTACACATACTGCTTGTCAAAGTTCACAAAAATTGAAAACTGTGACGTAGGCTGCAAGCAATATCAAAGCAAGTTTTTAAGCAAGATGTCAAGAAAACACTGACAGCAGAATTTTTAATACAAATTTGGAGGGAAAAACGTCAATCAGCTGTTTTCTTGAATGTAATTTGAAAGACTCAATTGAACGAAAACTTGAAAGCAAATTCTCAGCAAGTTTTTAAAGTTTGAGTGTATTGGTTAAAAAATGAGAGAAATTTTAAAACTTTAATGAAAACTTGATCGTCTGACACCCTAGTAAAATAAATTGAAATTTATATAATTATTAAGAATGTGAGCCCTTACATCATGATACACTTTTTTTTAAAAAAAAAACAAAATTGAGTTAATTTTGTTAATTTTTTCTGTTGCTGGAGATGACTCGTATTTAAATGTTTAAAGTTTCTTTCTGCAGTTTTTTCTGCGATTTTTTATACATGCCTTTCATAGAGCAAACCAAACAGTGATTATGCTCCAACATATGAATAAATAGGGGAAAGAATGTAATTAGTGCATAACTCTGTACGAGAGTAAGGGCCAGTAGGAAGTTCTACTTGAATTTCAGACTGCCATAAGAAGCATGTCTAAAAAAAGGAATTTCTATCCAAATTTAAAAAATGTGCAGACAACTATCAGTTTGGTAGTAAAAAAACTGAAAGAAAAATTCTTGGAATTTTTAAAATAAATTAAAATTAAAATTTTTAACTGAAATGATAATTTATTTCCAGGCTATTATAAGATGAAGGAAAATTTAGCATTTCAAGTTTCTTTTGTCGTTTGTTATAATTTTTTTAATTTAGCACATAATTTTCTACAACATATAAAATAAAACCAAAATTTCCATACTTGACAACAACGATAAAGTTATCAATTATCAAGTTGCCATCACTCCTTTGTTATGTTGTAAATAAACATAGAACCGTATTAGGTATGACATTTAAACATAAATGCACAACAGCTGTTTAGCAAAGACTAAAACCATGGTCCTTGAAATATTGTGCAATAGCAGAGACCTTCCAAGTACACTCTAAAAAATTATTTTTTTAAAGTTTAGGACGATTTAAAAACAACTATGTATCTGTTAAAATTTTTACTACAGAAGGACAAAATAAATCAAGTACTCATCTATTTGTCCTTTCTTTTCTTCAGTTAAATTTTTGTTTGGGTAACTTTGTCCACAGGCCTGATGGTTTTAATATGCGTAACGTATTCCTAAAGTCTCAATATTCAAAAGAACTATTTATATTTCAAAGCTTACAGGCAAAACCTAATAGCGTGGCGTCAGCGCTTAGAATTTTGTAAACTACAGTGTTAGTTTATTTGCAGGGCTTCAGTTTTATATTGTAAATTTTATAATATAAAGACGGTTAACATTTCTGTTTAACACAATTACTTTTAGTTTGACATTTCAGCATAAAAACTTGTCTCTGCATTTAACGCGCTGATTTAGTTATGTCTGCTGCTTCCAGTGTTTTGTAGTGCATCTAAAAAGTAGACAGTTGGAATAATGCTTTCGTTTTTATTCAAGACCTAGGAAAACCGAAAATGTAGATCTTAGCGATCCCGGTTACAAAAAACAATAAGCATTTCATAATATGAGATGTGCCTTTAATATATTTCAGTTACAAAATAAATATATTTTTGATGAATTTTTTATTTGGATAACCCAACGTCTCCACTAGCCATCAAATTGAACAAGACATGCATATAACGCCGTCAGAACAACGGTATTAATTTGTAAATGCTTTTGTATGTAGCGAAAACGTGTCGATGTTCATGTTTAAGCATAACTTTCTGTTTGTCGTCAGGGTTGTTTAAATGTTTTTAATAAGAAAGAGAGTTTTTTGCATTGTTGATCAATAGACGGCGTTAATTCGAAATATAGAAATCTTACCAAAATTCATATTTGATGGCGAACATCATTGCTCAGACATATGATCTAACAACGATGGTTGCACATGGGCGAAACATGAACATTGAGTGTCTACATTAGCCGAATTTATGTGCGGCATGATGTTCATACCAAGTTGATGGCTCGTGAAGACGTAGGGTAAGAATTAAACTGTTACTAGACCCTGATGTGCACAGTGCTTGAGTTTGTAAGTAGAGAAGAAATTTTTTTGTTTTATTTTTATTCATTCAATCAATTATGAATTTCTGATTCGATTTGTCATATGTAATATTAAACAAAATAAAATCCAAGCATTCAACTATGTAGAGATGAGTGAAATTTCAAAAGGGAATTATTTAAAGAATAATTTTTACGTGTAATGTATTTTAAAGTCTTAGCAACCCTACAACTCACGCTGTTTTTTAATTCCCTTTCAAATGACATTTAGCAAATTTTCAGTTTGCTCTCACTTTTTGTAGAAAAAGAATAATTTTTATTGCGGTCGCTGAGAAAATTTTAAATTTTCAATAAAAGTCTGTGAAAATTTTATTGAAATTATATTTTTAAATTCAAGTGTTCATTATATATCAACCCCCTATACTTTCTTTATAAAAGTTTAAATAAAAACGCTTTTTTTTCGTTACCAAAACAAATTAAAATAGTTACGCGTGCAACAAGACAGACATACCGGTCACAGAAAAAGAAAAATCTATGCAAATTTAAAAAGAAAAAAATATAAAAAATAATATAGAGCACCAGTATTTTGTCGCAGCGAACTAAAAAAAATCTTTATTTATATATAGAAAATATATATAAAAATAGATATAACCCAAATAAAATATTCTTATATTGACCACCTGCAATCGTTTATTCTTTTAAATGAAATTTGAAATCAAATCAAATAAATTGTAAATTATAAATTAAATAAAAATCTGATCTACATTATAAACTGTTAAATATAATCAAGGATAGTGGAGAGCGTACGCCTGTATGATTTTACAAATATCAGTTGTTAAGAATTCCAATAAATTACAGTGCATCAAAACAAAGTTCAATATCAAACTAACACAATCGGTTGATTATTCGTAACGTAATGACGCAACACGTGCAAGATCCTGCTGTATTTGAGAGACGTCTTCGTCCAATTTATGGTGAGATCAACATTAGTATATATGGATTTTTTTCAAGTTGGGTAAAGTTAGTATTTTTGATTGCCAGTGCCATAAGCAGAAAAACATCTTAAATTTAGTAAAAGAAAGTTAATCATTTCAAAAAAGTATTCTGGGTGTCAGATAATTAAAAAGTTAGAATAAAATCAAGTAATTAAAAATTGATGTGTTCTTGATGTTATAGCGAACTAAGCTGTACAGATTTGTTATAAAGTTCGACAGCCTGTCCTCAACTGTTAAAAAGTATTAAATGAACTATTGGGACACTCTTTAATTTAAAATTTTGAATATTTACACTTCTTATTATAACGATCATAGTAATCGACATTCCCTCCAATTTTCAAGCATTTGTCTGTAACGGTTCAAAATATATGCCAATATAAGTCAATTTAAATCACCTGTGGGAATACCCTTTAATTTATAGATTTATTTTTACATTATTATGTTTTTTTCATTTTGAAGTGGCACCCCTTACACTTCATAGAGAAATAAATGAATCATTCTTCTTGATTTTAATTCGTAACTAAATTTTAAATTAATTCTTTTCACAATAAAAAAGAGCTTGTTGAAATTTTAATCAATTCAAACGAATTAGGCACAGTGATGGACACGGTAAAAAAACATCGATATTTTTTATACATCGAGTGTTTTTTTTTTTTAATTATTTATAAGTTAAATATTTTGTTTTTATTTATTAATATTATAGGTATTTTCGAAAAATCTTTATTTTACATTTTCCAATACTGTTAAGAAATAAAAGTTTACCAAGTCTTTCACCTCTTAATCTGTTTCTTAGTTGAGTCATCACCTGCGCCGCTTGTGAAAATAGTCTTTTAGACGGAACCGATGTTCCCACCATTGTAAGATATTTAAAAGCGATCTTGCAAAGCTTAAGAAAGTACGATTTATAATCCTTCCAAATATCCAATGGATTTTCGTTCAGTCTTCCAACAGGAGTCCTCAAATAAACTGAAAGTTCAAAGGGTGTGAAGATAGCTCCGTCAGTTAGCTTCGTTTTTGACAACCCTGTTATAGTTTACATACCTCTCACTCAATAAATGTTAAGTTAACAGAATTGAATTATTTTAACATATCCTTGTAAAAAATTATATAAAAAGTGCATAAATTTATTAAAAACTTAAATTTATTTATTTATAGCAAAACATAAAAAGTCAAAATATAAAAATTTCTAAAATCAGGTCAAAGAAATCATGCTTTTTTTCTTAATACAGGCATTTATCAAATTCCTATAAATGGGTAAAAAATGAAAAGGTGCTTTTTCTGTATACAATTTATCATTTTGAAGCATCGAAAGAAAACATCGAAGTTTTCCAATTGTTTAGGAGCAAAAAAAAAAAAAAAAAAAACATCTGATTATATCGATGTTTCGACACAATACATCAAGTGTTTTTAAAACATCGATGTTTTTTGTCCATTTCTAATTAAGCAGAAATGAATTTCAATTGGTTTCCATTTCAAATGAATTTACAGAATGAGTAACAATTGCAATAAATTCTCAATCCGTTTGAATTCATTCCAATAAATTAGAACAACGAATTGGTAATTCAAACGAATGAATTCAAAAATATGTTGCAATCAATCAAATTTAAGAGCAGATGTAGAGGGAATGAAAAATGAACATTTTTGTCAGTAAACTGAAAATATTCAATGATCAAAGGTCAAAGAAAACATGGATATGCTTGCAATAAAGTGATACGTTTAAAATTACAGAATAATTTCAAAAAATAGCGTTATTTTTAGAGGAGTTTTGAAAAAAATCTGGAAAATATGTTTATAACTTTAGCCACATTATGTAACCATAACAGAACTATGTTAATCACATGATAACATACTGTTAATACAATAAAACTTGTTTATTTTGGAATGACATTTAAATAAAATTAAAGGTGTAGAAAATATTATTAAATTATTGAGATGAATCTTACTTGCGTCATTCAAATTCTAAAAATCTCAACATAAACTTTTTTGGGAAATTATGAATATTTTTTTTAAATACGACTTTTGCAAATTTAAAAAGGACTTTACTTTTCTCAATAATGTAAGAGGTGGACGAAGCAATTTTTGTAATAATTTCAGATATTCCACTATCATGGCCCTATTAAGTAGTCCTTGTACCATCATTTGTATATTTTATATTATGCTAGCCCTTCAAAAAATAATTTTTTATTCACATCTGTTTGAAGATAAATAAATCCCTTATGCAAAAAAAAAAAAAAAATAATGCTGAAATGCTGAAATAGTTTTCACATATCGCACTTGTGTGCACCGGGCCCCAAATTCTTTCAAACTTTCAATTAACGTGCTCTATTAACTGCTGGTGTGCAGTAGCCGGTATTTAAAGATGGAGAAATTTTGTTACCTCTACTTATTAGTGGTTGAAAGTATCTGAACTTATTCCAATATTAATTATCTGACACAATCACACTTTTTAAACGTCATTTTTTAATTTTGTTATAACAGGTATAAGGTAAAGGTATAAAACTTATTTAGTTTTAGTAATTTAGATTACTCCCAACAGCTATTGAGCTATTGAAATTGACTGATGACACTATGCCATGGATTGGCGAAATATTGAGTATAAAAATTTTAAAAGAAAATTAAACCTGAAGCTCCATTATTTTATAAATACATTTGCTATTATTTGTAAAGAATTAATCTGGAGATTTAAATAATACTTTGTTTTAAAAGCTTCAAATTGTGAAGTATTGTTTTAACTACAATAAAATGAAAAGTTGCTACATGCTTAAAGAATTATGAAAAATAAATTACGGAAAATATATTTAATTCAATTCTAATTTTATTTCATTATAGAAATTTTTTTTTATTAAATTAAAAGAAAAATAATTAATTGTTTACCACTACCCACTTCATTAATTAATTTAAAAGTATTTATTGTTACTAATTGTGCTAAAAACAAATGTTTTTTAAAGACAGTTTAAATATTTATTTGATTTTAATTCTATTCATTTTGTTGTTGATTTTTCTTGTTTCTTTTTTTTAGACAACTTGGAGCTTGGCAATAATAGAAAAGCACTGCAAGAGACCGAAAAAGTTTTAAAAAAACACCCAAATTTGTTGTGTGCCAAAGCACTTAAAGGTCTGGCGCTATTACGTCTGGGACGTTACGAAGAAAGTCATGGCTTTTTACAAGCAGTTGCCGATGAAAAGCCTGTGGATGATGCGACACTGCAAGTGCTTTCATTCTGTTACAAAGAACTAGAGCAATGTACGTGGGTAATTAATCAAAATTTAAAAAAGAAATAGAGAAAGTAAAACAACTGCACACATTAATTGTTGTTGAAAATGTAGACAAATTATTATAACATTAAATGAAATTAAATAAAATAAAATTGATTTAAATGATTTAAACAGCTGTCGCTGTTTGCAATTAAATGAAAATGCCCCAACATATTTCAATTTAAATTTCTTTAAATCATTGAAAAATCCACATTTTATTTGGTATTCAAATTTCAAATAGTAAAGATAATAAAATATAATTGTTGCCGAGTGTTTTAAATTTTTTATAATTTATTATTATTCTCGTTTTTTTTTTAATTTTTCAGTGGACAAAATTGTGGAAATTTATAATTATGCTGTCAAACAATCACCTAATAATGAGGAGTTATTGGCTCATCTTTTTATATCTCATGTTCGTTTAGAGGATTTCAAAGCACAACAATCAGTGGCATTGCAAATGTACCGAGCGCAACCAAAAAATGCCTACTATTTTTGGTCTGTTATGAGTGTTGTTTTACAGGTACATATTTTAATTAAATAATTACTCGAGTATATTAAATTTTAAAGATATTTGTATCAAATATGTAATCGTTATTGTAAGAGTTAAAAATAGATAAATGGAATAGAAATGATCTAAAAGTTACCCAAGCAGAAAAAGACAATCGATAATGATTACGGTTTTTTACATCAGCACAGTGAACTGTTAACCTAAATTGACAATTGTAAAATTTCAAATTATTAACGTAGTCACAATATTAAACGTAACATGTTTGATGTGTCGAACTCCTATCGATTACGTTCAATGTGTATGCAACTAAATATTTTTGTTTTTCATAACTCTTAGAACTCTTGTAAATTCTCTATACATGTTTGTGCCAAAAATAAGAAGAAGAGTAAGGGTTGAAGATAACAAATGGCTGAAATCTAACAGCATTTTGATGTCCACCTCTATGAGAAATTTGGTCTTTCGTTTAAATAAGAGTATTTCTACTTGGAAAGTATACTGCATATCGAAACAGGGCAAAGAATGCTATTCGTAAGGAGAAACGAAATTTTTACTACAAATTATTTTATGGTCTTAATTCTTCTGGAATTTGGAAAGTTCTTAGGAAGTCTGGGCTTAGCAATGAAAATAGAGTTAGAGGCTAATTTAAAATAAACGAAGTAATTGAATATTAATAAATAATTGTTTTGTCTTTACACCTCACGGTGATACTACCGGTTCTTTTACATTTAGTTGTGTGAGTGCTGGTGAGCTATTCGATGCAATTTGTAAAATTAAATCTAGATTTATTGGTATTTTTTAATGTTAACGCTATTCCTATTCGCTTTCTTAAGGCTATGTAATCTAATTTATCATGTTAAGACCATTTTAAGACCACATCTATGTTTCATACAGCTTAGGATGTCGCCCGCGTTGTCTCAATTCCGAAATCAAGAAATGTTTGTGGTTTAGATGATTTAAGGTCCATTTCGGTTCTTGCATCGCTGTTTGAGGCTATTGAACATATATTAACTGCCAGTCCCACGATATCGCAATCAATCGTTCGTTCGCATAACTACATTCAAAACAAAAACAATTTTTAAGAATTTGTTTTTGTTTTGAATGTAATTGTGCGAACGAACGAACGATTGCGACATCGTGGGACTGACAGTAAAAGACCAAAAACTACACTCCGTTCGAAAGCTCATTATTTCTTCTCAGTATGCGTTTCGCCGTCATCACAACCCAACCTCCCTACATCTTGATATGACTGATGATATCAGACAACATTTAAATGGTGGAAAAGTAGCTGTTCTAGTATCACTTGATCTGCCAAAGGCATTTTCTTCCATAAACCATTATACTATGATGGTCAAGCTAAAGGAGTTATTTAACTTTTCAAATATTACGTGCAACATGATTTACTCTTAACTTTTTGGTCAATTTCAATTTGTTCATCTAATGGTCAGTGCTCCGACTTGCTTCCCCTAATTCTAAAGATCCGCAAGGCTCAGCTGCTCTTTATTTTATACATAAATGATTTAGCTGTTCACATTGATTCTGCTAACTAATATTAGACCTTTAAATATTGAAATTAATTGCACTCTTGAAAGGTTTTTATCTTTTTCATCAACGAATTCATTGGCTTTAAATTTTGCAAAGTCAAAAGCACTAACTTTTGGGTTTATTAATCGTTGTACAGAAAACATATATTAGTTGGTTCACATAATGTGGAACTTGTTAATCAGATAAAATGTTTAGGAATTGATACGCATTTGACTTTCGATATCCACATTCACAATTTGCACTGCAATATCACTGGAATTCTGTGTAAGCTTTACTTAATAATCATTTACTTGCTTTTTCGTATTAGATACCGTATTTCCCATTCTCTTTAAATGACGAATATGCTTTATGGTTTCGAAGTGATTTCTGGGATGTTTTGTTATATTACTTCTAAACTAAGTGGAATTCTTAATATGATTGTTAGATATATTCAAATATTCGTTGGCATAATCACGTATCTTTTCGTGTAAAGACATTTTTTGGCCGTTCTTTTGATGATTTCTTGCGTCTTTGTAGCTTGATCATTTTGTACAAAATTGCTTAAGTGTGCCTTGTGTTCTTTTTGCGAAGTTTTCCTTTACGCATTCTACAAGAAACCCTCAAATTTTGATATCTCGAATAACCAATGTTATGCATGAAAAATCATTTGTTGTTAGAGTAGCTCGAAATTGGTATCAATTGCTATTAAAACCTAGAATTTTTTTCGCACTCTAATAATGCTTTCCGTTTAAAAGTAGTAAAATTTCTTTTTATTCATATCTAATTTTGATCTTGCAATAAAGTATAATACATCCCTGATGGGATTTTCTTGATAATTTTTTGTTAGGTCAGGGAACCAATGATTTTATTTCGTGAATATTTTTATTACTATATTTTTATTTCTCTCAAGTATATTTGCTTTATTTCACTTATATTTAAATTTTAATCAGGCAAACTACTTTACCAAAAGTGACTTTTTATATAAAATGTATGTAATTAATTAAAATAAATAAATAATAATAAATGTTGCTGTTGGAGGTAACATGTAAAATGTTAAACAATTGCCTTTCTTCTTCTTTTGTTTTTGCTTTTGTTAAGGGTATACGTGGTCCAGAAAGTCATAATGAAGCTAAACGTAAAATCTATTTGTCATTGGCTCAACGAATGGTGGATAAAATGATACAACAAAACAAATTAGAATCAGAGCAAGAGGTCTATCTGTATTTGCATATTTTGAAATTACAAGAAAAATTTAAAGAAGCGCTGGAATTTCTTAATGGGCCGGTGTGTGAAAAATTATATCCTGGTGCTCCCATCTACATGAAAATTAATTTATTAAAAGAGCTTAAAATGTGGCAAGATTGTAATGTTTTACTTAAGGATTTATTAGGAGATGAGTGAGTAAAGACCAATTTTCTATCAATCTATATCGATATCTATGTTATATTCATTCAGACATGATCGCTGGGACTATTATCAAGATTATTTAACCACCTGCTTTGAACTGTTAAAAGTTCAGCAAAGTCAAGCAAGTGCAGAAAAAACAAATGAACAAAAAGAACAAACCATATTAACGGCCTTAGATGAGTGTCATGATTTCTTGTGCCAGGTAATAATAATTAATGAATTAAGTTTGATATTTTTGTATTATTATTAATTATTAATGGGTACTGGCTAATGAACTGCCTTATTTAATAGCTAATTGAATCTGCTGAGAAAAAGGTGCGTGGTCCCTATTTGGCTCGGTTGGAATTGCACAAACGCATGCGTGAACTAAACATGGATGCAGAAAAATTGCTGGGCGATTTTACTGAATTAGTTATAGAATATTTTCGTTTATTTGGCGATAAACCCTGTTGTACTCATGACATAATGATGTTTTTGCCATCCATTTCAATGGAAGCTAGACAAGAATTGGCCAATAAATTGTTGCTGGAAAGTGGCATTAGCTCCACAACATTACCACAAAATGTAAATCAATTGAAGGATTAAATTAAAAGTCTACATATTTATATTTAATTGCTGTTATTCTTCAAATTTCCAGAAAGAACAAATGCAAAAACATATTTGTGCTTTGCAACTTTCACGCATTTGCGGCTCACATTTGGATTTGGAAATAGAGCATCGTTTAGCATTTTATACGGCACTTAAATTACACTACGAACACGGTTTTAGTACATTCGGTAAGGACTTGTTACCCACAGACATGGGTCCTTCAGATGCTTATGCGTTATTAGCAGGTAATGCAATGTTTAAAAAGTTTTCCATTCTCAAAATTATATTTATGTTTTTGTTTCATTTCACATATATCTATTTTAGCTAATGTTATGTACGACATAAGTCATAAAGAACAAAAGTCGGATCGTATTTTTGAAGCGCTGTGCCTGCTGCAATATGTCTTTCGCAATAGTACAAGTAATTTTCATGTTCAACTTTTAAGTCTTAAAATCTATCACATGTTGGGCTGTCATTTGGGCGCTCAGGAAATGTACGATTATTTGGAGATCAAACAAATACAGTTAGATTCTATGGGTTATATTCATTGTAATCCTTTAGTGTTATCAGGGCGTTTTTCCATGTCACGTTCGGTATTTGACTCGACTTTGAAATTTTTCACTAACAGCTATAAGGAGCGTTTGGAATATATAGCGTTAACTTATCGTTTTTGCACATTCTCAAAGCTGGAAGAGTTTATGAATTTCAAAGAGCGTCTAACAAACAGCTTACATTATGTGTCCAGTTCTGTTGAGGCCCAATTGTGTGATTTAGTAATGTTGTATGGTAATGTTCAACAAAATCTCAACACGTACATGGTGATGTCCATTGACCCAGCAGAAGATCGCATTTCATGGCATCAATTAAGTGACAATCGTGATTTAGATGCTCTCATACGCTGGGATCCGGTACATTTGGTGGATGTGGAGGAGCAAAGGAAAGAATCATTCTATCAAGAAACTGAAGTACTGCATATACGTTCATTGCTATTACGTTTAATCGCTTCATTTATCGATGTCTTCCATCCTACACTGAGCGCTAAATATTGCCGAGCTGCTGCTAATAATTCCAAGGAATGTCAAAATTTAATTTCTACACCTGCCAAAGAAATCGAAGTCATTGAATCGTTGTGTGATTCGTGGCTGGAACTGTTTAAACGTTTGCGTTCGGCCGATATTAAACCGCTGCACAATCGTTTTCTAGTCAATCTTCTGCCAACTCGTTTGCATTTACTACTTGAAATGCCATATGAAAAATTCTTTAGTGATTTGGCCGTATTGGTGAAGCAGATGTATTTGGGCGATACGAACTTACCGCTACAATGTAAATTAGTCAGTGATAATGTGGTACATGTTGTGAATTTGTGTGAATCGACCATTAAAGAGAGCGACGAGGCTACCAGTGATGGGCTGTGGAGAAGGCGTGAATGGCAAAGTAAAGTTGCTGTATGTTTAGAGGTAAGTTTTACTATTTTTAATAAAATTGTTTTGTTGTAAAACTTTAAGAAATGAAGTAGTTTTGTTTATGCGGCGTAAAGATGTTAATTCTTCTCTAAAATTCCATAATTATTCTGGCAACTTTGAAGCTCGGAATAAAATAACTACAAAAGTTCTTCAATAATCTTAAAAAAAAATAGTCATTAAATTATTGACATTTTAAAAACGTTTATTTCATTTTAAGTAAAATTTCATTTTTCTAATAAATAATTTTTATTTACAGATAATTTCACTTTATGCTTTCATATTACAAGCAATTCACGAAAAACTTCAAGCCTCGCCAAAGACCAAACAAAAAAGAAAACAAAATACTGAAGTAGAAAAAGTGATAAGTGAAAAAGAACGTTGTCTACTTATTATTGAACTGATGCGTCAATTAAAATTAGAAATCAAACGTTGTGATAAATTATTAGGTAAGTTAAAAGTCAAGATTTATACATTTCTTGTACTAAAGGCGCTGTCCCGTCTTTAAATGACGCAATTGATTAATTAAGATTTTAACTTAACGAAACATAAAGACAAAGAAGTTTTTTATTCTCGAAAGTAAACTGGTGTTATATCGATTTGGTTGTGTAATCAAATACCTTGCTTAAATTCAGTTTTTGTAACAGGAGAGAATATTTTTTAAAATAAGCTACGCGATTTTTTACATCCTTGTTATTGTTTTGAAAATAAAAGTCGAAATGCAGGTGTACAAAAATTTTTGCTATAAAGATGTCTTAAAGTTCAGGGTGTTTGTAGTAAAAAGCAAGCAGTAATTAGGGATCTTGTTAGTGTGTATTATACATCAAATCTGGTTACATCTGTAAAAATGATTTCCATATCACTAAGGACCATATATGGCAACAGAAGTTGCCAATGGGCTGGTTGCATTTAGTGACTTAGAAACTCGAAATAGTATAAACGCAACGAATGTACGATATCTTACAAATTCTAGCTTAATTGGATTATTATTCAACATGCCTGCATACTTGGCATTGACTGGACCGTGTCTTGCAGCAAAAATAGAAATATCTACAACAGAACTTCGCAATAGGAATAAATGAGCACTGTTGTTTTGAACGGCTACCCTTACAATTAACTCGGCATAAGCTAGCGTTCTGTTCTGCATTTTTGATTTTGCTATTTGGCACATCAGAGCTTTAACTGACTGCCTTTTGATCCCCTCTGGATCTGCATATAACAATGGCTAGAATTGCACTTTCAAATCTTTACTCTTGTAGCTTAATTTTTCTTATATCTTTTATATCAAATTCTTTGTCGCTTTGCTTTTCTTTGCCATTTTGCAGGTAACACAAGTGAGCTGCTCATTTTTAAAGGAATTTAATTCTGCAGCTCCTCATATCAACATGACCTTATTAAAAACTATTTAATAATTCACACAATTTACTGCCACCCTCCAAAAGAATATTTCAAGACAAGTTTTTACTTCCATTATCAGATATTGTATAAATGCAGGTCATAATGTTTAGTAAAGTTTATAATGACCCCTGTATTTGTTGACCGTAGATAATAAAACCTTGGGTTACAAAGTACTAAGTGTTTTATTTTTTATTAATTAATACAATAATGTCATATATTAATTGCCGTCTAAGTTACATAACATGGATCTGACCCTTTTTTCCTCCTAGAAGCATCATAGTTATCGAAAAAGCAGATCTTTGATTTAAATAACTAAAAGCAATTCCTTGTAATAAATATATAAAAATAATCTGTTTAATGTGTATGAAGTTAAATTTTAAAATTTATAAGCCACATTCTGTTACGATAACAGAGCTCTGTTCATCACTTAACAAAACCACTGTTAATCCCTTAACATAACCAATGTTAATATTAAAAATTTAATATAAGACTTTCCGGACGATATTTAAATATAACTTAAAGTGGATAGAAAAAAACTATTGTAGAACACTTCTACTAATGTCTTTATTAAACTCCAATAGTCAAATATATTAACATTTTGTTTTTTAAGAAATTATAGAGGTTTTTCTAAAACTACATCTTCTGAAATTTGAAAAAGGATTTTGGTCCTTTTCTGGTAAACGAAAGAGAATGAACGAAAAAATTATTGGTAAAAACGTCTAGTAATGTCTTGATTAAACTTCAATAGTCAAATATATTAACATTATATATTTTTTTTTAAATTATATCAAATAAATTTTTATTTAATTCTCATTTTTTAACTAGCAAGACTGTTACTTTTGTTTTTACTGGCAATGAAAAACCTCTATAATTTATTGCTCTCTTTCCACTCTTTTTTATTAACCAAAAAGGACCAATGTCCTTCTTCAGATTTCAAAAATTGTAATTTTGAAAAAAACTCTATAGTTTCTTAAATAAAAAAATATTAATATATTTTACTGTTGGAGAGTTCTACAATAGTTTTTCTTTCTATCCACTTAAAATTGTATTTCAATTTTTAATATTAACATTGGTTATCTTAAGTGAATAACAGTGGTTATGTTAAGTGTTTAACAGAGCTCCGTTATTGTAACAGAATGTGGCTAGGCTTATAAATTTTGAAATTTATATTTATATCCATTTTTACATTTGTAAACGTTTAATTAAATAAATAGCTCTTGATTTAGATATCACGCCGCCGTTTTGGTTTCTACGATAAAAGATCTTGCAATAAATTATGCTTAAATAATTTTGCTTTAATAGTTCGACCTCTACGAGGGCTGCTCTATATATTTCTGGCCTAATAATGAAAATGCGAATATATATAATCAAAAATGGTTTTATTGTTTTTCAAAGTATTCTCCAGCATGATTAATACACTTTTGCATGCGCTCAAACCAGTTGTCGAACACTTTTTCCACTCCGATTGAGACACCTCTAAAACACGGTTTTTGAACACTTCAACAGCTTCTTCTGGCGACGAAAATCGTTGACCACGCATTTTTTCTTGATGTGCGGAAACAAGAAGAAGGTGCCAAGTCAGGGCTGTACGGCGGTTGACCCATTAATTCGACGTTTTGGCTCTGGTTTGAGCCGATGTGTGAGAGCACGCATTGTCATGGTGAACAATGATTCGTCTTCTCTTGTTGGTTTTTCGAATTTCTCCGATGACTTCAGGCAAACAAATTGTAGTGTACCACTTAGAAGTGACCGTCCTACGTTGCTCAAGCGGAACAGTCGCCACATGACCAGTTTTGCCGAAGAAACAGGCGACCATTTGCTTCGAAGTGCTTCCCCCACGAACAACTTTCGTTGGATTTTGCTCGTCTTTAAAGACCCACACGGTCGATTGTTGTTTTGTTTCGGGCTCATACGCATAGATCCATGATTCGTCACCTGTGGCGATCTTATAAACGTCTTTTGAAGCACCGCAATCGTATTTTTGCAACATTTCTTTGCACCAATCGACACGAGCCTTTTTTTGAGCGACTTTCAAATTGTGCGGGATCCAACGAGAACAAACCTTTTTTACGGCCAGGTGTTCATGCAGTATCGAATGTATGCTGGTGGAAGAAATGTCCAAGGATGTCTCTATCTCTCGGTATGTCGCATGTCGATCTTGCATTATGAGTTCACGCACGTCATCAATGTTCTCTGGCACAACAGCCGTTCTTGGACGACCTTCACGGAATTCGTCTTTGAGCGAGCTTCGGCCACGATTAAATTCATTATACCAATTTTTCATAGTGCTATAGGATGGTGCTTCATTGCCATACAAAGATATAAGTTCATTAATGCACTCTTGTCGTGATAATCCACGTTGAAAGTTGTGAAAAATTATGGCACGAAAATGTTCAGGAGTTAATTCCATTTTTTCTATATTAATTTTTTCAAGTCACTGTAAACAACACAAATAATGGTCGTACGTCAAAACGTTTTAAGTACGATTATGCTTAAAAATGACAAACTTTCCAATGGAAATGTCAGATTGCACTTGGAAGCACTCAGTGTTGCCAGGCCAGAAATATATATAGCAGCTCTCGTAGACTTAAATTCTAAAAAACAAAAATAAACAATTATCAATTTTTTAACAGAAACTTAAAGCAGCTACAAATATGAACTCAATCAGAATAAGTTAATTATTGTAAATGGTCTTGGTCCGCTGTTTAAAAATATAAATACCCTATTTTACCGTAAAGATAAATATCTACCCATGTTCCTAATTTAATTAAAATCGGTTCAGTTTTTTTTTTGTCGTGATTGACGCACGAAAAAACAAACAAACTTACAAAGAGATTTGTAATATATATTCGATGAAAATTCGGTTTTAATAAAAAAACTTTTTTATTTTCTTTTAATTAATTTAGTTAATTGGAAAACACCAGCGCTGCCGCGAAATTTAAGTTCTTTTATGGCTGATATGTCCCTAAAACCCCTGGTGGAGGCTACTCTTATAGGTGATGTTTCGTCAACGTTCAAGGAATCCCATGAATTTATGGTAACTGAATTGCGAAATCTACTAAATGACAAAGTACGCATGTTATTAAGTAAATAAGATCATAAATAGTATATAAAAAAACATAATTTTAAATAATAATAATTAAAATAATATAAAAACAAAAAAGCGCCTTGTTTTGTAAAAGATGATGATGTTTTAAGGTCCAACATTTTAAATATTCTTACGTAAATTTTCAAACCAATTATTTGTTGTTAAATTTAAATTAAATTATTATTTTTCCAACTAATACAATTAATACAACTTAAATAAAAATATTTTTATTTTTTACTTAAATTATTTACTGGAATTTTCTATACCGGTCTTTTCTGATAATCGTGCGATTTCAAATCACATACCTTTTTAAAATTGGTATGTGGTTTCAATTTTTCGAAAATACCACAAAAAGAAGCTATTTGCTATTTATGTAATAAAAATATAATCCGTAATAAAAATATAAATGGAAAATTTAAGTAAATCAAAATATATTTAGTTAAAATAAAATTATATTTATTTGCTTATAATATTTCTGATTCAGCCGGCATCAAGTAAAAATTTAAAAAACAAAAAGAGATGATAATACTATTACAACAAAATTTCGAAGTTGCCACTGTTTTCAATTATGAAATTTGCTTAGATTTTGCACTTGCCTTTTTCTTAATTTGCTTAAAAATAACTCAACTATGGACAATTATTATTTATTTCTATTTTTTTTTAATAAATACATTTTGTTGTTTTAAAAATAAAAGTGATTGGCAACCCCAGTATTATCTTCGAAAAAAACTGTCTGCTATAGAAAAAAATGTAATACGCAGGAAAACGTCAATATTTATTTATAAATTTCTGAAGACAGCCATTATGTCTTATTTACTGGTCTGTTCTGTAAATCACTTTTTGTTAAAGTGATTTCAAATCACGTAAAAGGTGTTATACTGAAATTACGTGATTTAAAAACGGTTAACTAAATGACTGCCGGTTAGAAATCACTTGCTTATTTTTGCTAATTATTTCAATTTAAATATAATAAAATTGATTATCTATATTTTAAATACTATGTATTCTATTTATTTTTGTAAAAAAAATAGATTTTATACAGACAAAAACGAAATTATACAGTTGCGTTCATAAAAATAGGAGTAACCCATTAAAAAACAAGAGATTCAATTTTAACATAAAAATAACATGTTTTATTCCAATTTTTTTTTTTTTGTAAAGTAATGTTGATTTAATCCTAAATTATTTAAATAATTCACTAATTAAACAAAGCTTTTAACAAGTGAGTAATAAGAAGTTAAAAAAAGATAAATTAAAAATAGCAGTTCAAAATAATAGAAGTAATTCAGTTTTGATTAATATTTACTGTTGAAGTCGTTATAAAACCTTATGAATATTATTAGAAACTTTGAATATAATCAGTATTTGGTAGAATAGCCTTTATTTTTTATTACAGTAGCACATCTGCGAGGCATAGAGTCAATTTAATCCTGACATTGCTTTAGGGGAATTTGATTCCACCCATCTTGTACTGCAGACCACAATTTAATTGCATTTGACGGCTTTTGTTCCGCAACATATTTTTTACCATCCCCCCATAGATGTTCTATGGGGTTTAAGTCTGGGGACTGAACAGGCCATGACATTACCTCCACGGTGTTGACCCGAAACCACTCCTTTTCCAATTTGCTTGTGTGTTTCGGGTAGTTGTCTTGTTAGAAGACCCACTTAAGTGGCATATTCCAGTCTGCATATGGCAACAATCCAATATTTCCACGTACACTTTTTTGTCCATAATACCTTTTATTTCGTGTATTTGACCAACACCGTTGTATGAGAAGCATCCCCATATCATTGCTTTCGCGCCACCGTGTTTAACTGTCTTTTTTGTGTACTGGACTTCATTTTCTGTGTTCGGGGGACGTCGAACATACTGCCTGGATCCAGTTCCGCGAAACAAAACAATTTTGCTTTCGTCAGTCCAGAAAACATTTCTCCATTTTTCCTTTGGCCAACTGATGTGTTCTTGGGCGTATTTTAATCTTGCCGCTACTTGCTTCTTAGTTAGTGAGGGCAGTTTTCGGACTTCGGGTGAATAGTTTGTTTTCTACCAATCGCCTACGAATGATTACAACACTTACAGGAAGTTTGCTGAAGCGGAAAGGTCGCTTTTATACGGCGGTCTTCTAAACTCGATGTTTTACGCTTTCAACAGCGAGTCTCGGGTTTCTTTTCATATGACAAGGCATTTGCAATCATTTGATCAGAGCACTGTTGCATTTCTTAAATTTCCCTATATTTTTCCCTTGATTTCGAAGAACTCTAATCATTTCATGCTTTTCTTCGCTACAGTGCTGTTTTAAAACAAAAAAATATTTTATGTAAAAACATTAAGTTACAACAATTTCGCATGTGATTTTCATATTTAATTTTTATTTTACACACGATTTATTAATTTAATAACATTAATTTACTGTAAATCACATTTATTCCTATTTTTTAATTCACAAAATTCCTGCACAAATAAACAAAACAATGGAAAAAATCACCGAAATAAAAGCAATCGCGATCATTTGTTTTGGTTTTTTACATTGTTTGCTTAATCAAAAATACTCGTAAATTATTTTTCTTTTTAATTCTCATTTTTCATAATTGACACAGTTTGAAAACAGCGTCTATGATTTATCTAGTATAGTCCTTTTATGCGAACTGACTGTATATTTGTTTTATCGGCGAGTGCTTTCGATGTGATCACATAAACCTAACGCAAAATTTAATTATTAATTAATAAAAGCTAATAGTTTGGTTATTTTTTTTTTTTGCAGATTAAAAAAAAATAAGTGCAAAATTTAAGCAAATTTTATCATTGAAAAAAGTGGCAACTTCCTGAAATTTTTTCATTTTTTTCTTATTTTACGAATTTTTATTTGACGCCGAGTTTTAAGGAAAATAAACAGCTTCAATAAGGAAATAAAATGAAAAACATGTGTACTACTGTAAACAAATAAAAATTCTCTTATTTATTTTAGCTTTAGACATTTACTTTATTGATTTTATTGAGTTTCCAATAATATGTTTGTTATGAATTATAAAAAAAAAACACAAATCTAAAAAATCAGTTGTTTTTTTTTTTTTGTGTTTTCGAACATTTAAAACCACGCCGAAAAATTGAAAATCGCGTGATTTTCAGAATAGCATCAAATCGTTAGTGTGATTATAAAACGTTCGTGATTTGAAATGACGGAATTTTCAGAACAGACCTGTACATTTGAACCAAGGTTCTAATGATCCTCCTCACAAAATTTTATTAAAATACATAGACAGACAAAAATTCCAAATCTACACCATCAACAAAAATTATAAAAAAATTTCATGTACAGTAATGATCCCGTTATAATTTTGTTGTATGTATAGATAACAAAAACAACTGCAATAACGTATATCAAATTAAAAACAAAATGTACAAATTTCAATACCCTGAAAAATTGTAATTTAGAAATTGGACGCAATACAAGTGGCTGAAACTTAAAAAGAAGAGAATTGAAAAATGGCATGTTGTTAATTTGTATATTTTAAAAGGATTTTAAGGTAAATATGAATATCGTTAATTCCGTTAATATATTGCAGGTAGTAATATTTTCTTTTTTGAAGTTTGGCAAGGATTCAAACCTTGATAACGTTCCTAATTAGCCATCATGTTAACAGTAAATTTAAAGATATTTAATTTCTATTTTAAACAGTTATTATATTATTATATATTATATATATTATATTTGGGTACCTTAAATAATTTTTATAGCTTTGGCGTAATTAAAAATTATAACAAATTAACTAAATTAAAACAGAGAACAACGAAGAAATGCGTTGGGTTGGGTATAGACTCCGCCAAACTAAATTAATATTATTCAATCGTACGATTGTGTATGATAGTGAATCCTGGCCTTTAGGTAGATGCGACGAGTGCTGATTAAAGCCAGGATTCACTATCATACACAATCGCACGACTTAAACACACAAAAATCTGACAGAATTCTGTCCTAATTTAAAAATCTTTTTAAAATGGAGTCGTACGTGCCACACTATTATACAAAAAATTTGCAAAAACATATAATTTTAATATTTTGTTGTTGCGTTCTCCTCATCTTCAAAAAAATCAACTTTGATCGCGTAGAAAAAATTATTTTTTTTTATTAAATCTTGAAGTTTCTCGCTGGAGTTTGTTTTTTATTTGTAGCATTTTAATAAAAATGCTTATTAATCTTCACTAAACTCTACTCTGCTTTCGTTCCAAATTGACAATCCCTTTTTAAATGACATTTTTTTTATTAATTTTACAATACACGCATCGAAGTGTGACACTCAGCTTGCCAAAAATAAAATTTTTTTTTGATACTTAAATGCTGGACGAATATTTTGGTCGTTGATAGACCGCTTTACATTAAATAGGATCTTAAATTTCTTTATAATTATGTGAGAAGGGCAAAAGCTTTTTTTCCATAATTTAGTGGTTACATCTTTTTGGTCAAATATTTAACTAATCTGATTGTACCTTTATTTAAAATTTATTTAATAAAAAAATTAACATAACTTTAT
Organism: Cistogaster globosa; assembly: GCA_937654795.1. Lineage (NCBI taxonomy): Eukaryota > Metazoa > Arthropoda > Insecta > Diptera > Tachinidae > Cistogaster > Cistogaster globosa. The sequence goes on along the minus strand of OW569403.1, from coordinate 134,298,232 downwards.
TGTTATTGAAAATAGCTTTTTAATGTCGCATTAAATTTTTATAAAAAGTTGCGTGCTTGACATGTGCTTGAGCTTATCGTGGAATGGGTTTTACGTGTACCTCATGAATTCTTTTATCTGAGTTTGTAGCTACCGTTATAAATTATCTTTTTCTATAATTTCTCGTTTATATAGAGGATTTTTTTTAATTTTATTTTGTTTATAATGAAATGACTACACCCTTTGTATATTGTCGAGGACCATGTTTGTTTTTGTTGATTCTTGCGTTTCGGGGCTCTTGGTTGGTTTTGATTTTGCCCTACATCGCACAATGGGACAAAATCAAAATATTTTGAAAAGAACTTAGCCACTTGCAAACGGCGCGGCTGATTTATCCAAAATATTGCATGAGCTTAGCAGAGGAGTATTTGATCTTAAGTTTTGAAGGTGGGTCCCATCCACTTTTCAGGGATAGTGCTATATGGTCTTAAATTTAGGTCCCTCGCACCTGCAAATTTTTCTAATGCTCGGCATTTCTTTAATCGATTCTTAAAAACTATAAATGGCCCTAAAAACCTAGTCATACCTACAAAATGGTACCTAAATAGGCATGTCTTAAAATGATCGAGTAATAAAAATTTTAAAATTAAAACCTTTGATTTTTCGATATCCTGGTTCACTTTTTTCATAATATTTGATAAAAATTTGGAATTTTTTATCGTTGTTAGCGAGTTAAATTTAAAATATTTTGAAAAAAAAAATTGAAGGTTATATCTTCTCTAGCATAAAAATTATACGATCTTCAATCTTAAAATTTTAAAAATATTGCATTTTATGTGTATTTTTGTCTAAGACGAATTGATAAATCGGCAGAGCCATTAAAAATGACTAAGTTAATTCCAAAATATTTTGATTCTGACCCACTGTGCATCTTGAATTGTAGTAATTTATTTGATACGTAATATTTAATTAATTTATCCGTTGACTTTTATCAAAAAACAAATCACTCGGCTGTACCTAAAATAAAGAATGAATGGTTTTGTTAGATGGCAGGTCATAGTGTCGTTTTTAGTGTGGACATAGTGTCACTTATGAAAGTATCATAGTTTTTACACTTTAAACAACAACAATTTCTTTTATCATCTCTATGGTTTAATTAAGACCGGCTTTATTTACCAATAATTTACTAAAAAGCCGACCTTTGGCCGTGGGCAAGGATTTTGCCCCTTTCATTGTCTGTCAATATTTATTTTTGGCAATTTTATGTCATGATTGCCAAAGATTAATTTTATATTTAAAAAAATCTTGCAAGTTTTGTAAATTTATACTCTTCACCTCAGATGAAAGGGGTAAAAATAAGTAAGTCATTCCGTTTTTAACTTCTGCAATACTCATTTCCGACCCCATTAAGTTTATGCATTCTTGATTCTTTTACATAAAGGAGTCGTTTTAGCGATGACTGTACGTAATCGGGTCGAAATCAGTTTTGCCACTTGCCAGAATAAGCTGCAGAAAAATTTTTTGGGACATAGATTAGCAACATCGGTCCATAGATGGTGGAGATATCTTAAAAAAAAAGGCGAGCGCCTATATTTTTCTACATTTTGTAGATTTCATTATTGAAAATTTCAATATTCATTTATTTTGACATTTACAATTAATTTCTTTTCTAATTTATTAAGCACTAGGTCAGTTTTTAAAAATAAGAAAATTGTTTTTTATTGCTTATCAATATTTCGCCACACCGTTGAGTAGCATCTTCATGAAACAGGAAATATTTAAAAAAAATTAAAAACAGTTTTTATATTTTTAAAAACTTAAAACTGCTTTATAAATTAGAAAAGAAAATATTGTAAATTTAATTTTAAACCAATAAGACATAAAAAAAACTTTAGATTAGCAAACAATTAAAATTTCATCAAAATAAATATTTTCATTAAAATGTCACCAAATTTGCATTAAAAAATTAAATTTTCATTCAAAACTGAACATGCACGAAAAACAATTTTAAACTATTAACAATTTTAAAGTTTTCTAAAAAACTTTACTTTCGAAAAAAAAATTTACACTATTGAGTCATTTTTATAACCTTCGCCACAAGAAGTGAAAAAAGGGTATATCTAAGTTTTTCATCCTATTTGTAATTTCAAGAATATCCATTCCCGATCCCATTACATATATATGTTCTGAGTCCTTATGCATAGCGACAAAGTTGATTGTGCAATGTCCATCTGTCCGTACGTGTTAGTCTTGAAATCAACTTTGCCAGGGCACTAGATGAGCTAGAGAAAATTTAAATATGCCAATCAATCCGACATAGTGTTAAAAGAAGTGCTATTGAAAATCAGCCAGATCAGTCCATGTCCCTCGAGGCTGTGGGTTTAACACCGCATCTGCCTCTAATTTTTCTATATCATTTGGAACAATAAAGTAACTCCAATCAAAAAAAAAAAAAAAAAAAACAAAGATATGGAGCGATAGGGATTTGAAATATAAAAAAAAACATCAAGTGAAAAAATTGGCGCTCACCCATATTTACATAGGCCTCTAAAATTCTTTTAGAAAACAATTTTTATTTAAAAAAACAGTCACCTCTATCGTATTTGGCGTAGGCGTATTTCGACTACGACAATTAATTATTACTGTTATGAGCTTAATTTAATCTATTACAAAACTTTTTAAAAACGACTAACTTTCGCCACAAAAACGCAACCACGATGAGAGTGAGTATTAATAGTTAAAAGTTACATGACAAAAACTTGAAGACTGAAAAACTATTCTTCTTTACAACATACGAATTATAAAGTTAGTCCCTTTGCTTTTTTTTCTTTTTGTTAATTAGAGCATAATTTTTGATCGCAAAAGTGTAAAAAAAAAGGAAAAAAATAAAATAAAAATATTTTAAAAACAGTTTATAAAGAAGCGTAAGCAACATAAGGTCTGTTCATTTACTAAAAATTGTTCCGAATTTGTAACAATTGTTACTGGTAAGCGTTCATTAACCCACAAAATTTGCAACGAGAGAGTGTAAACAGAGAGTAAAAAAATGAGATACAAAAAATATCTTGCAAATTCTTACTGTTAAAATAGTTCTGTTCATTTACTTTATTAGCAAGAACTTGCAACGAGAGAGTAAGAAAGAATTTTGCAAAATTGCTCTCAAAAAGTTAAAAAAGTAAATGAACGCTTTACTAGCAAAAATTAGCAAAGAAAATTGTTGTGGCTTCGGGAATGATACGTAAGAATTAGCCAAACAGCTGTTTCTCACTTTTATTTACAAAATAATTTACTTTAAAAATGCCTGACAAAAGAAATTTTTGTAATATATAAGAAAATGCAAGTATTTGACAATTAAAAGAATATAAAAATAATATTATTTTGTAATTTTTCCTTAATTTAGTCATGGAAGTACAAATCAAAGTAGTGTAAAACAACAGAAATTAGGTTTATAATCTTCGAGCTTTGCAAGTGTTTGTATTAGGTCTGTCTGGGTACTTTTCCAGTAGCTAATACTCAGTAATTTTTTTTTTGGAGAGTAAGACCAATTTTACTCTGTCGGCTGAAAATATATCAAAAAGTACGCAGACAGTATCCAGTAAAATCTTGCAAGAAAACAGCTGATCGGTGTGTAAACAATTAAAATAACAAAACAAAAGAAATGCGCAAAAGTGAATTTTCGCGGTAACTTAAAAAATTATTATTTAAAGTGCGCCTAAAAAGTGTTGTAAATCAAAAAAAAAAAACTTGTTTATTACATTTGTTTATTACACGGTTTTGCCATCTCCAATTCACTAACATCACAGTCGCACTGTAGATTTGGACAGTTCTAGCATAAAATAAAATGTTTTGTTTGTTATTATTTATTATAAACATTAAAAATCAACACAATTCTAACTACTTACCTCTGCCATTGTTAATTTTCAATTTTTATTTTTTCAACAAAAATTATTTCATTAAAAAAGTAAATAAAAACAGCTGTTCAAACTAGTTGCCTAATCTTGCAAGCAGAAATTTCTCCAGCATCATTTTGCAAGTTCTCTAACTGCCAACTGTCAAAAAATACTCTTTTTGGCTCTCTCGCTGCAAGAGATTTGGAGTACGCAGACAACATTTTGCAAAAAATGATGCAAAATATGTGTACGCAGACAGACCCATTGTTTTTAGAATTAAAAGTAAACAATCCAGTGATAAAACATTCAATGAAATGTACTTTTTTCGGTGCAATTTAAAAAAGAGTTGTACCATTATAATACAATTATAAATAAGTTATAAACATGCTAAAACAATTTTTATTATAATTATAAATATTTTGACATCTTAGTTACAATAAGAATGTTTATTAGAAAAAAAATTCTATACATGATGAGCTTAAGCATCAAGCATTTGAAAATTACTAAGTATTTAAAAGAACATTTAAAACATTTTACATATTTTTGCTATTTAGTTACTTGGAGTATTATTTTCAATTTTTACCGTGTGGTAACCAGTTTAATGGCTGTAAGTGGTCTTTGTTTTATACATTTGCTTTAAAAATAGTACTTTTTAGTTCGCATACCGTACAGTTTTTAAGTCTTACATATCATTCCCGAAGCCACAACAATTTTCTTTGCTAATTTTTGCTAGTAAAGCGTTCATTTACTTTTTTTTATTTGGAAGAATAATTTTGAAAATTTCTGCTTTACTCTCTCGTTGCTAGTTTTTGCTAGTAAAGTTACTGAACAGAACTATAATTCTTGCAAAAACAAACTTTAAAACAGACAAACTTAAAGTCATATTTCTTTAGAACGGTAATTATACATTAATTTTATTATATTCGAGAAAGATTGCGTCAGTACTTTTTATGTCGTAGAACAAAATATGAATGCAGATTAAACAAAAAAATTCAGCAGTTATGTGGTCACCCTTTGTTTTTTACCCTTTTTATTGCTGACACAGTAAACCAAATTTGTTGAAATTCTAAGCGTAAGTCTAAAACTGTTTGAAAAATTGGCCATATACATTATTATTATTATTTAAATATTTACACTTGTTATTATACTTGATATAGTAATAAATATTTTGTCTAATATTCAAGAGTTTGTCTGCAACGGTTTTAAAGAAAGGGCAATATAGGTCAAATTACATCAATTATAGGGACACCCTTTAAATTCCAAGTAATTTCTTAGCAATACAAGTTCTGTGCAAATTTTAATTAACTGTCTAAAACAGTTTGGTCTTATATATCAAATAACAGCAACTATTGCAACACCCTATAATTTATTATTTTAAATATTTATATTTAAAATATTTATATTTATTAATGACAGACAAAGTATTTGTCATTCTGCTTAATTTTCAAGTGTTTGTTTATGACGGTTTAAACGATAGGGCCATATAGGTTAATTTACTTCAAATATGGGAACACCCTTTAATTTCGAAATTCAAATTTGATACTTGTTTTAATAGCTAACTAAGCATTAAATGATCTTTGTAAAATTCAGCTGTCTTAGCCTTAGGAACTCATACTCTCCGTTGGTTTTGAAAATTGCTGCTTTCGTTATGTCTGAGGGTTTTATCTATATTTGCTTCTTAATTTTTAATAATGACTTCATCGTATTAACGAGTATAAAGCATTATATAAAGCCACGAAGTGGTAAAGCAGTTTTGGTCTTCATTTGTATTTTTCAAATACTTAATTATTCGATCTTTGTTTTTTACTGTCGCAAAAGGTTTTGTTTACGAACAAGACAGTTTTTTTAGCACTCTTTACAAAAACATTTCTATTTGGATGTTTGTTGTTTGTTTTCAAGAAATATTTGTGCAAATTTTTTAAAATTTAGTTTATGTTTGTAACTCAAATACATGTATTCAGGCGGTAAGTTAGCAGAAAGCAAGAACAATTATATGTATGTGACGATTAATAAAGAGAACAATGATTTCATCTAACCAAATTAATATTATGAATATTGCTCGCATTATTATTTACATCAATTAGTTGGCTAAATAGACGCTGTTTACAACATACACAACACGTTGCCTACGACATCCTCTATTGTTGGAAATCGTTAGCCTAATAGCTTGTATGCCAATTTCCCAATGGCTAGTCATCCAAGATATGTCCTGCCTGTTCCTTACACCAATATATCCGAACACTAGCGGCTCTACAATACGACAAGGCTATATTTGTCATTTTACACTTGCCGCTTGTAGATATGCATTGAGATCTACATGTTTTATTCTTAACTTTTTTTGTAACTGAAAGATCTAAAAGCAACACTGCAGACGCTCGGGTACAAAATTTTAAACCTAACGATGAGAACAAAACATTTAAAAAACAAAACCATTAAACACAAAAACCGAATTGAGCAATTACGACTAAAACTTTTGCTCTTGCTTTTGTTATTTTTGTTTAAATAATCGTTCTTAACAGAATTAACTTTATTTCGCCAGTCTGTTTTTTTTTTTCAATAATTTTCTTTATATTAAATAAATCTGTTACATTTGAATAATAAAGTTGTACCAAAATCCTTTGTACAGTTTTGTTTTATATCTTAAGTGTCAAAGTGTTCACTTTAAATGTTTCTGCTTCATTATTTTTTCGGATATTTTGTATAAGAATTTTAGATCTTGGATCGCTTTGGTGCTGTAGTGTTTCCAAATGAGCTCGTAAATGATGTGGTCGTGTAAAGCATTTGCCACAAAGTTCGCAACTAAAGTGTAAAAAAACAATAAAATTAAATTAAACTTTCATATTTCATGTTCTGCAAAATATAACATACGTATATGGTTTTTCTCCTGTATGTGTTAGTTTATGATATTTTAATACATTTGAGTATGTAAAACTTTTGCCACATGTTTCGCACTTGAAGGGTCTTTCATTGCGATGTATTCTACAGACAAATTAAATATTTAATGCAGTCTTAATTTTTGCATATTTAATACATGTTTTACCTTTCATGCTTTATTAAAGTTGATTGATCTCCGAACGCTCGAGGGCAATAACTGCATTTATATGGTCTAGATCCTGTGTGTTTTCGCATGTGGCGTATCAATTCAAAATTACTATGAAAAGCATACCCACAAATTCTAAAGAAAGTAAACATTTTTAGCTGTTAAATATGATAATTTTTAAATGTAGCAAATGTATATTTAATAAAATTTTTAAAAGCGACTTGGCCTCATTGTTACTTTAGAATACCTATGTACATATATGCAATTACAATTTTATACTCACTCGCATTCATAAGGTTTTTCATCACGATGTCTTCTCATATGGAGTTCTAAGGCGTAGCGCCGTTGATATATATTACCACAAATGTCACATATTTGTGGTTGTTTTTCCTTTTTCTCTCTTTTAGCGCGGGGTTTTTTCTCCCGTATTATGGCAGCACCATCTGAGGAGATTTCTAAAGTTTTCGAAGGTGAAGAACAAGATTTTTTCCCCTTCGCTGTGGATTTCCTTTTGCGCTTAATAGGTTTCTTAATTTTATCAGGTTCTGTTTCTTTCTTAACATCTACATCAATTTGCTCTATAGAAACTTCAAAATTTTCAACGCAGGACTTAACATCTTCATCAACACTGTAATCAATATCATACCACACTTCGTCAGCATTGAAATTGTCATTGTTGAAATTATTATCAATAAGCCCTTCGGATTTTGCAGGAGAATAAGATGGACTAGACTGCTCATATTTTATAGTTTGAGGTGATTTCGAACTTTTTCTTAATCTAGTTTTGTATTGGGAACGTGTACCCTGCTTTTTAGAGCTCTCTTCCGATATTGATAAAGGATTTTCTAGGGTTAATTTTTCTATTTTGGGACTTTCTCCTCCACTAAGCACTATTTCTTTTAAATACTCATTGGAGTTTCGACAAATTGTTCGAAATCTATATGAGACTTTTAAAAAGCCATAGCAGTCGCAGCATATTAAAGTAGGCATCTTTTCGTTTCGTTCTACCTATTAATTAAGCTTATCTTATTTGTAACTTTAGAAATACCATAGAACATACCTTAATACCAGCGCACTGTTCAATTTTCTCATAGATATAAAGATCATTGAAATCCGCATCCACATCAAAAATAGAAGACATTTCTTCATCATGACTATTTTGTAAACAAACTCGACATGTTGGTTTTGATAAGTCTGGATTTAATGGAGTCATTGAATATTTTTAAGTAAATTATCTAACTAAACACATTCGTTTTAATTCCTTTGGCGTGTAATTGATTAAAATGTTTTCGAAGGTTTATGGTCTCTCAAACAACAAATGTAAACATGATTTTTGAAATGAAACACCCTGTGAAAAATAAAAAGTCAGCAGTGTTTGTGTTATCAATTCTTTGTGCATAGTAACTATAGTTGAAAACAAAACCCACAGTGGTCACGTTACCTTTTAAAAAGTACGAATATTTATTAAACCTACAGTAACACATCTATATTACTGAGTTTATTCCAACGTAAGAATATTGTCACTTTGCTTACAAGAGTTGTGAAAATCCGACGTTTTTATTTTTGGCTTAAATCTAGTTTGCGTAAGCAGCTTAAAATTAAAAAAAAAAGTTATCTACAGGGTGAAAAATTCAATTTTAAGCAATAAATGTTAAATGAAAAATTTGGGGCTGACCCTTAGTCCCGGAGTTACGGGCCTCCAAAACTTGTATATGCATCGAGTTTATATATATATATATATATATATATATATATATATATATATATATATATATATATATATATATATATATATATATAAACTCGATGCATATACAAGTTTTGGAGGCCCGTAACTCCGGGACTAAGGGTCAGCCCCAAATTTTTCATTTAACATTTATTGCTTAAAATTGAATTTTTCACCCTTCATATATATATATATATATATATATATATATATATATATATATATATATATATATATATATATATATATATATATATATATATATATATATAATTACTTGTTACTTTTAAAAATACAAAATAAATTTTTTTGTGTACTAGTTTCGCCTAAAACTATTGTTTCGTGGCTCAGATTAATAAATTACCAAGCGTAGACCTATTTTGTCTTCGACACAAATGTCCATTAGGGTTACTTCTTCGAATAACCATAACAACAAAAAAATAAACCGGATAACATTTCGCAATTTCTTTTAAATATTCTGTTTCCATATTGGGCTCATTATTAGACAAATGATAAAGTCAATAAACAAAAATTTAGGATCTCAGATTCGGTTTCCGACGAACATATGTTTTAAAAGGAAATTCCCTACAAATAGTACGGCAAATTAATTTAGTGCAAACTGCAAAAAAAATGAAAAACTTAAGGTACGTTCAGATTAGTCAAATATTTTACTAAAATGACGTAACCACTAAATTAAGGAAAATATTTTCTCTACTTTTCAAATACTTAATAAGCAATACAAGATCCAACTTAATATAAAAGGTAAGATATTACAGTTATAATATTTTAAATCGTCATCCGTAACGATACCTGCCAGGAAAGATTAAAAAAAAAATTGTAAAAATAGTGGTTACGCTTTTTAGTCAAATATTTGACTAATCTGAACGCACTTTTATACAGCCCAATAATAAACAAATATTTCATGCAATTTTTTTCACTTTTAAAAAAGTAGGCATTATAGATAAAGAGAAATTTAATGTAAATAAGCAAAATAGCTCCTTTTTAATTACAGTGATGTCGCTTTTTAGTAATTTATAATTAGAGAAATTTTTTTTTTAAGAAAAAGATTTTCCGTGAGAAAGAAATTCTTTGAGAATCTTCATGATTGGTCTGATTACTTTCTTACACATCAAACGATAATTGAAAAAAGATAAAACCAATGGCCCATTTTCATAGTTAAAATAAAGTCTACTTTAAGGGAACTGAAGTCGGTTTTACTTTAGAGTCGACTCTAACTCAATTGTCTATACAATTAAAAATATACTTTTGGCGTTAAAGTCAATTCTGAATTTAAAACTAGTTTAGGCTGTTTTTAACTCATTTTTCCATAATTATTTTCTTTGGTTTAATAACACAATACCCATTATCTGATTTTTATACCAAAGTGAACAAAATAACAACAGGGTTACTTTTTTCTAATGTTTGTTTAGAAATTGTATGAAAAGATTTATTAAACCAGAGTTGACACACAGTTACAGTCGATTCGACTTAAGGTATGCTTTATTATCGACTATGAAAGCAAAAAAGATAATAAGAGCTTTTTAGTTTAGAGTATACTTTAGCAAGAGTCGACTTCAGTATATAACTATGAATATGGGCCAATAACTTTGTTGTTATTTGTAAAGAGTATCTTTGTTGTTTTATTGTGTTAAATTGTTTAAGACAGTGCCATCAATTTAATTTTGATGCTATCGCTATATCTGAAGGGGAAAAGCTGTCAACTTTTAATAGTTCTGTTTCGTTGTTCTTTCTTATATTTTTTATGAGCATCACAGTCCTTGGATCGTTTTGGTGTTGTAGAGTTCTTAAATGAGCTCGAAGGTGATGAGGGCTATTAAAGCATTTACCACAAATTTCGCAACTTTAAATAAAAGAAAATGTTAGAAATAATTCGTTATTAAATCAAACACACATTTTAATTTAATATTTATGAAAAACCACAAACCTGTAAGGTTTTTCTCCTGTGTGTGTTAATATATGATATTTCAATACATTCGAGTATGTAAAACTTTTACCACATGTTTCACACTTGAAGGGTCTTTCATTGCGATGAATTCTAAAAAAAAGTAGATGTTTTCATGTCTTTTTTATTATTATTAAAAAAAATATATGTTTGTATTACTTACCTTTCATGCTTTATTAAAGTTGATTGATCTCCAAATGCTCGGGTACAAAAACTGCATTTATATGGTCTAGATCCCGTGTGTTTACGCATATGCCGAATTAACTCAAAATTAGCATAAAACGCATATCCACAAATTCTAAAAAATGTATAGACAATAAATAAAAAAGATTTATTTGTTAAAATATTTCATTGTGTATTTAAATGTACGTATGTACAGTGACTCACAGCTTATTTGATGCAGGTAATATTTTTTTTAGAAAAACAAAAATAACTGGATGTTTATTAAATTTAATAAAAAAATGTATACGAGCTATAATGAGGTATGTATGTATGTACTGTATACCGCTGCAGAAAAAACAATAACAAAAACAAAGCTTGCTGAAAAATATGGAAACAAATAATTTTGCCATCAAAATATGCTCACAGCTTAAATGATGCAGTGTATTTTATATTTTCTTCGAGAATGAAATAACGGTGCAATGTATTTTTTTTCTGTTTAGCTTAGCGTCTTAAGTCATTTCCAAGAAAATTTTGTAAAGAAAAGTCTAAAAAATATAAATTTTTTGCAAATGGGAAAACGAACCTCATTAAAAAAAGGGAAGACGTTATTCGTCATTATAAAGGGGGCAAAAGCCAACGAAAAATTGCAGAAACTGTTGATATAAGTTAGTCAACTGTACAGCACATTATAGAAAGGTTGTGCTACGAAAATAGAATAGAAGATAAGGGCAGGTCTACACCAAATAAAATACTTAGTGATGCAGAAAAGAGGTGGATTGTTCGCAAAGTTAAAAAACCCCGATTAGGGCGCTCCAAAATTAACGAACGAGGTCGAAAAATACTTGGGCAAGGTCTGTAACCCTGAAACTCTTGCTAGAGTACTGCACAAAGAAAATTTTCATGGAAGGACTGCTCAAAACAAGCCGTTTATTAATGCTCGTAGTAGAAAACGAAGAATAGTTTTGCAGACAACATATTAACAAAGACATTTTGTTCTGGAAGTCCGTTGTTTTTGCGGATGAAAGCAAATTTAACCTTTTTAGGTTTGATAGCAAGTCCAGCGTTTGGAGAAAACCAAACACTGCGCTTCAACCATGTAATTTGCGCTCCACAGTTAAACACGGTGGAGGCAGTGTGATGGTATGTATGTCCTACTCAGGCGTCGGAAATTTAACATTTATTGAAGGTAACATGGATAAAAAGATGTATTTAAATCTGCTAAAATCTAATTTAGTACAAAGTGCGAATAAAACGGGCATTAGGGATTTGTTTAGGTTCTACCAAGACAACGATCCCAAGCATACGTCTGGTACTGTAAAACTTGGCTTATCTGGAACTGCCCACATGTAGCACATACACCTGCACAGAGTCCAGATCTCAACGTCATTGAGAATTTGTGGTCAGTACTGGAAAATAAAATAAGAAACAACAATATTTCTAATGCTTCTGATCTGAAATGGGCACAGCTAGAGGAATGGGATAAAATTAGTCCCGATTATACTGCAAAAATGGTAAAATCTTTAAATTCCCGATTAAAAGCTGTGTTGAACCAAAAGCGATACCGTAATCATGAAATATAAATATTATATTTTTGAATACCTTTAAATTTAGTGCATCATTTAAGCTGTGACCTCAAAACTGCAACTGAATTTTTTTTTTTTTTGCCATATCTCTCTTTTAAAAAAACATGCAATTTAACAATATGAAAAATATAAAATTTTTCTCTGTAATGGAAATACCATACCATACCATTTAATATATTAATATTTTTTTTGCTGCATCAAATAAGCTGTGAGCCACTGTATGTATGTAGTAAATTATATTTTTAATGAATTCTTAATTTACAAATAACTTTTTTCAAACTATGTTGATTGATTCTTTCAAATATAAAAATTTCAAGAAATAATTAAATCTAAAAAATGGAATTAAAGCATATCCATACAGGCACTTCGCTACTACTCATAAGTTTCATCGGTGAAGTTCACCCAAATTTTGTATTGAAAATTCAAGACATTTATATCTTAAGCCATATTAAATAAGAACTGTATTCAACCAACAAAGCAAAAAGACAACAACACAATAGTTATTGAGTAACTATGTTTATTTTTTTAAATCGATCAATTTTCAAAATCAGCTCTGAAAGGTTTTGCGGGCACAAGCATTAAAAACGAAGTCGAAGTAATAAAGCCAATAACAAATAAAATTAATTTTAACTTACTCGCATTCGTAGGGTTTTTTATCGCCATGCCTTTTTATGTGTGCTTCCAAAGCATACCGCCGATGATATATATTACCACAAACATCACAAATATGTGGCTGTTTTTCTCTTTTATCTTTTTTCCCTTTTTTGACTTTTCTATCGCGGGGTTTTTTCTCACGTATAATTGCAGCACCATCTGGGGAAATTTCCAACGTCTTAGAAAGTGCTGCGCTACACTTCTTTTTATTTCTTTTTGGTAAATTCTTAGTTTTCTTTGATTTTGACTTTTTCTTTAAAACAAATTCTTCTTCAGAACTTTCAATATTTTCACCACAGGATATCTCATCTTCATCATCATCGTTATAATTAATATTAAACAATACTTCACCATCATCAGCGCCAGTGTCATCATCAAATCCATCACCATTTTCGGAGATCGCAGGAGAGTTGGATCGACTTTCTTCTTCATGTTTAATGGTCTGTGAAAGTAAACTCAACCTTCTTCTTAGTCTTCTTTTGTATTGGGAACATGTTTCGTCCTGCGTGGATATATTATTTGTTAATAAAAGTGGATTTTCTTCGCTTGAAGGTTCCTCTAGTTTTGTATTGGACTCTGCACAAACTATAAATTTATTCAAGTAATCATTAGAACTCTGACAAATCGAGCGAAACTTGAAAGAAACTTGTAAGAGACCATAGCAGTCACCGCATATTAAAGTGGGCATTTTTATATGACTTAGAACCTGTTAAAGAAGATATGTATTACTTGTTTATCCAATCAATTGATTTTTAAGCTGCATGTTCAATTATGTTACTTGCAAAACCACTAAAACTCACCTTTATACCAGCACATTGTTCAATTTTTTCATAGATGTGGAGATCATCAATGTCCGTGTCCAAATCATAAATCGAAAACATTTGTCCACCTTGTTGATTTTGTAAACAAACTCTACATGTAGGTTTTGATAAATCAGGACTAAATGAACTATGAAAAAGGGTCATCTTGTAAGTTTATTGTTAAATTTGTATAAAAAGCAAAAACTTTTTTGAGCGAATTAAATAAATAATAATAAAAAACCTTAACTATTGTTTACAATTTCTGTAAATAAAATGAAACATCCTGTGCGAATGAAAAATGCTTATGTTTTGTCATCAATTCGTTATGAATAACACATAAATAACAAAAATAAAAACATACAGTGGTCATGTTAATATAATATGCATACACATCTATATCCACGTGTATAAAATACTTCTGATTATTAAAATAAAATTTAATATAAGAAAAGTATAAGGGAATGTTGATTATAAGTAAAATTCTAACAAACTCTATCAAAAAGGCAGGTAGAAATATTATTTTAATTGCTTCTTTAAAAACAAAACAGTTTCAATTATATCTGAATGCACAACATCTTGCAATATTACAGATTTTGCTTTAAACATTTGTATACGCAACAAAGGTTTTGCCGCAGCTATGACAAAAGCATTGGAAAAGCTGGAACAGCAACAGGAGTTGAAGAAGCAAGAAAAAGAAGAAGCCATCGAATCTACTAAGGAAATGAAAAAGTTGAAGCAAAACCTGAAAAGACGTAAATGGATAGATTGGAAGACGGAAGATGAGGCAAAAGGCGATGCCAAAAGAACACCGCTTAATCCTGCAGAACGAGTAAAACGTAAAAAGACTGCAATTTTGCTGGGCTACTCGGGTGCAAATTACTTTGGCATGCAACGCAACCCGGGTATGCAAACAATTGAGGAGGAATTATTTAAGGCAATGCTAAAACACAAATGGGTGACAGAAGAAATGTTTGAACAAGCGCAATTGGCATGTTTCCAACGAGCGGCTCGCACAGATAAAGGAGTATCGGCTGCTAGACAAGTCTGCTCTATAAAGTTGCGTAAGTTTGACAAAAGATCTGAAATTTTTATTTAATACATACTTATACCTATACATAAATAAGTACATGGCTATTTGTATGCAGATGCTTGTTATTTGTATATCAGCGTAAATTTGTTATCAGATTAATCGCAGTATTTACTGCTTCCTGGGTACACACAAAATAACCTAGAGACGTGAATTACTTTCTGGCATAAATTATAAAAAATAAAAAAAATTATTTGTCTACAGTCGCTTTTGAAAACATGCATTTGTATATAACTACGGCGCGTTAATAAATAAGAAAGCTTGAACCTCGGATCCAGAATTTGGTTCAGGAAACATAAAAATATGTACCACACATCGATTTACCTCTTATTATAAGAATACTATGCTAAATTCTACACAAGAAGTAACATAGGCATTCCTGTGGCTACTTATTCTTTTTTTTAATTTATTAAAATCATGGTTACTTTCTAAAAATTTTTTTATACACATAATTCCAGCTGAAGAACTAGATTTAAATGCAATAAACGCAGATCTACCGGATCAAATACGCCTGTTTGCAACTGAACGTGTTACAAAAGGCTTTAATGCAAAGGATCAGTGTAATGCCCGCACGTACACCTATACAATGCCAAGCATAGCATTTGCTGATTACAGCGAAAAGCACGACTTTGAAAAGTTTCGAATTTCAGAGGAAACGATAAAGAAGGTTCAAGAAGTATTGCAAATGTTCGAAGGCACCAAAAATTTTCATAATTTTACAAGCAGAAAGTAAGTTTTACATCAATAAAAAAAAACTAAATCGTCGATTTAGTAAAGCAAAAATTAATCCTTATCATTACAGGCACTTTCTTGATCCATCAGCTAAACGGTTCATTATGTCATTTACCTGTTTGAAGCCGTTTCAAACTCCTCAAGGTGTAGAATTTATAACGGTGAAAGTAAAAGGTCAAAGTTTTATGCTGCATCAAATCCGTAAAATGGTAGGCTTAACTATAGCTATCGTAAGGCACCATACAGATGTGAACACTTTGGAAAGAGCTTTTACCGAAGAACGTTTAGATTTGCCAATGGCTCCCGGATTAGGTTTGGTGCTAGACACCGTGCACTATGAACGTTACAATGAACGTTATGGTCTGGATGGCATTCATAAACCTTTAACTTGGGAAAAACAAGAAGCCGAAATACAAGAATTCATTGAAAAGAAAATTCTCGATTATATTTATCACACAGAATGTGAAGAGAGACCATTTCTTGAATGGCTAGAAACTTTAGCCCTACACTCTTACGAGACAAGAAAAGAAGATAATCTTCCAAGCGATGTAAAAGCCAGTAAGGATGATGACGATCAGTAATTGTTACACATGTTTAAAACATATTTAATATTTTCAAAAAAAATTTCATCATATTTAAGATACTTTAGTTGTAAAAAGTAATAGTTAAATAAATTGGTTAGTGGAAACTCGTCCAATTATATAATTATGCACGTAAATATATGCGAAAGTCACCTAAAATGCACTTGTTTAAAAGCGACCTCCTTTCTTTTTCTTATGACCACCTTTGCGATGCTGTTGACGAGGTCCGGGTGCAGTTTCCTGGTAAACAGGAGTAGCAGGAGAGTTCTTACCCAAGTTAACACGATTAGACATGTCGCTAAATTAAAAAATAAACAAAAATAAAACTTTAAACAAAAACATTAATTTTAAATTAATTTACTATTGTTCAGCTGCTTGGGTCGACATGCCCTGGGATCCCTTGATGATATCCTTGGTTCTGCGATCACGCTTCTTACGGAAGCCAGTGCGCTCGTATTTAGGCAACCATCTTTCTGGATCTGGTGGTATATCAGCATTATAATTTTTAGGTAATTTACCCTTGCGCTTGCGTTTACGATTTTTTTTACGATCAACAACTGGAGTACCCGGAGACTGGTCAAGCTTAGAGTTAGCCGATTTCTTAGCAGCCTTGGTAGACATAACCCAATTTGCAGCTTCTAAAGCATCTATCTCGGAAGCTGTGGTGAGAGTTTCTAATTTAGGAAGCTTTTTACTAATCTCTAAAGCTTTTTTCGGATTAAACTGAGCATAAGCAATGACCAATTGTGCCAAAACTTTCATGTCGTTGGGTTTAAGCTTAAGCAACTCTTCTAGAGAGCTGGCTGCAGTTTCTGTAGCACCACCACGCAAATGAAATTCTGCTGCCTGGCGCCACATATCAGATAAATCGGCGCTACTAACATTATTTTTCTTGTACCAATCCACAGCCGTTTTTAATAGTTCGGAAGCGGCTGGTTTGTTGTTTAAGCCTAAATAGAGAGTAACTAAAGCAGACACAACGCCAGGTTTATACTTTGCTTCACCCAATGATAACAAGACGTCAGCAGCTTCTTTGCGAGCGCCATGCGATAATAATAATTGAACGATTGCAAACTTAGTAGCAAACGCTTGATTTTTGTCCGTGCTGGAAGCAGCAAATTTCTGCAATAACTCTACTGCTTCCTTATGTTTTTTATCCTTAGCTAGTTGTGAAGCTTTGATCAACAAAGACTGGAATAACAAGTCAGGATATTGATGTGCCAATTTTGTGCAGAGCTGTTGGACTTGATCACTTGCATTGGTAAATAATGCTAGAAGACAATTGTTTAAGGCAATAGCCTTCTTTTGTCTTGAATTCAGTTTATATTCGCAGGCATCGGACATAGCTAAGCGTATCTTTTTCTTAGAATCAAAAACATGTTGGTCCTTGTTAATTACAACTGAATTATTGCTAGCCACAGCAATTAATGCCGGATCCTTAGGTTTATTTTTCAGTACCTCAGCATAAATAGTTGCTGCTTCTTTAGTCTTTCCCTGCATTTGTAAGCAGTAAGCTATTTGGACACGTATTATATCCAATTCTTCTTTTACTTCATCTTCGCTGGCACCTTCCTCCTCTAAACTTTCACGGCATAACTTCTCGCTGGTGCGTAATTTCTTTTCAGCTTCTGCGAATCTTTGACGATTTAATTGAATACAAGAGCCATTGAAATGTTGTTCATAAGTTTCTTCAGGTATTTCCGGAATCTCCTTACTTTGGTCAAGAGCTAAATTGGCTGCAACGGCACATAGATTCGTGCGTCTTTCGTCTTCGAAATCATCATTGGTATTCTTAATGATTTCTTTGTAGGATTCAAAACATTCTTCATAACGTTCCAATCGGTATAATACTTGGGTTCTCAACTCCTTGAGATTGGGTGGCAGTGAAAGGAAATTAGCGTCGTCGATTGTTTTTAACGCATTTTCAGGTTTATTAAGACGATATTCGCAATATGCCTTTTCAAAAACAAGCGTAGCTAATTTATTTTTTTCAATAAATTTATTAGCTTCCTCAAACTTTGAAAGTTGAATCAAACAAATGACCTTGCAATGTAAAGCTGTCGTATCGTCAGGTGCAACACCAAGAACTGATAAAAGAATAAAGTATGTGTAATATTAAATCCTCCATATGTAAAATTAAATTTGGCTCTTCACTCCCTTTTACTACTTACTGCGATTAACAGCTTTAATTGCTTTATCGAATTCACCGTTTTGACCATATTTATTAACATCTGCGTAGGCAGTTTTAATGATGGATTCCTTGAGGTTTGGATCTTTAGACATATTTCCAACGTAAATTCTCAATTGTTAATTTAAAAGCAATAATTTAACTTTAAGCAAATGAAAAACTTTTGACCCCACACTAAAAAAACAAAATTGACAGTTTGCACGACGTGTGTCGTGGCATCAAGTCAGACTGGTTAAACAACTTATTTTTTCTAAGCACAAACAACAGGGTGTTTTTTATACAATTCTTTTGGAATATTCCTCCTCAAATGGTGCTTTCCTAATTTGAGGATTACAAGACCAAACTATTAAACATTCAAATTTTTTTACTTATTGACTCACACTTTTACAAATTGAAACGAACTTGCTTTCAATTTTTCTTTCAAGTATTCCAATTCACGTTCAAACGGCTGATCACAATCAAGACGAATTTGTAACCGGTAAACTCACAGCGAAAATAAATACAACCCCGCAAAAGAAATATGTACATTTTGTTTTTGTAAAAATCATCTTTGTTACAAAAACAAAGTACAAGACATGGCGAAATAATTTACCAGGTGGCAGCATAGGCGAATTCAGTATTTTTTTCTGGCGTACACAACTGTCAAACTCCATATATAAAAAATATGTGTACAATTTTGATATATGGAGTTTGACAGTCGTGTATACCAGCAAAAAATACTGAATTCGCATACGCTGCAACCTGGTAATTGATTCGCCTTGCTTTTTGGTCTCGGGTTTTTTAAATTTTCTCCGAAACGCTAATTTCAAGCTCCATATAAAAAAAAATATGTACAATTTGTTTATATAGTGTTGGTCAAGGCGTATTATTGCGCCATGGTGCTGGTAATTTAGCGATTTGGTGAAAATAAACGAATTTGCCACTGAGACCACCTAGTTTTATTTTGCCATATGATACATACGCGATACATACTTAAATGCTTTTAAGACAAGCAACCCTTAAAACAGACCAATGATGTATGTAATGTAATAAGGCTTAATATTACAAAATAAATGAATGAAAACACATGCTGATTTGTATGTATCGTACATTTTTATATCTATATACAAGATTTACATTTAAAAAAATATTAAAATGCCTATTATTTAGCTTCCCAAATATTTATTAACTTAAATTTAGCAAACCATTAGCATATTGAAATTCTGGACTGTTTTCATATTCGCACATATCCAAAGCAATAATACAAGACTCTTTGACGACTCGCTTTTCGTCTTCAGCATAACGTTTTAAAATATCAATACACTCATCCGTTGCAATTGCACCCAAAGCTTCTGCACATTCATGACGCACCATTTCATTTTCTGAATGGTCTTCAAGATTTTCCTTTAAATGTGGAATACTACAAGGGTCTTGCAATTGACCTAATACAAACGCCACCTCGTGTCTGAACAGAGCCGATGAATCTTTTAGTCCTTCTGTAATAGCTAGTACAGCGCTTTTGGTACGCATGTTGCGCAAACTGAACATAGCACGGTACCGATCAAACAAGGTATTCATGGGATCTAAAAAAGTAGCTTTCAATTCTGCCACTGACTTATTGTTTTCAGCTGGGGGAGATGGGTCAACAGAAGTATAAGGATTATTATCTTTAACATTTTCTCCATTTTGTATCCATTTAACACGATCTAATGCAATTTCGCAGGTTTCAGCCACTTCAACAGCAGGATCGTTTTTATGTTTCTCCAAAATAGGTATTATATCTTTAGAACCAATTGCACCCATCGCTTCAGCAGCCTCGTGCCGCACCATAGGCTCTTGATTAACATCTTCCAGCACTGCAGTCAGAATACCTAAAGCTTTTTTATCTTGCATTTGACCTAAGCAATATGCCAGCTCATGTTTGAGCAATGCTGAGTCGTCTGTAAATCCCTGGCTTATCTCATGTATAGCGTCATCTCCACCAATATTTTTTAAAGTAAACAAGGCACGAAATCTTTCTTTTAAAGGTCTCTCCTTATTGTTTAAAACTGAGCCAATTGCTTTTATTTGTTCTTGTGATACCATTTTTTAAAGTAAACTATTCGCAAATTTTAATCTCAATAACTTATCGATATTAAATATATTTTATTTAGAACCAATAATGTTTAGCATTGCAGGAATGAGGAACTTATTTTAGGATGTCATTGTTAACACGTGAATTGTATACTTATGACAACACTGCGTTGATTATACAGTGAAAAGTATCCCAGCAAACATGAGTAAAAAAAGTTATTTTTATAAGATATTAGGCAGCGAGACTGTATTTTTAATACAAGTTATAAGAGAATAATTGAAACATTTAAAAATATAAATAAAGAATAAATTGATTCGGCTTAACTCATTTTAATTTCCTAATACAGAAAGAAAAATTATATAAAAATTTTTGAGATCCTTGTAACACGTGCTTCTAATGCCTGAATTTTGACCTTCGACTAACCACACCAAAAGTTTTCTAAATTTGGTCGTTTTAGAATTAATTAATTAATGTCGTGTTCGCTTTCTTAATGCTTTGATGTATACATGTTGAATGACCTATCAAGCATTTGTGCTGCAATATTGCGAAAATTAGACTAGGGAAAAAATAATTATACGTACGTACAAAAAAACATAGCTATGTTTACAAAATAGAAAATAAGATCACTTTTTTCTTCTGAAATTTTTAAAAGCCGCACAACCTGAATTCTTGTTTAAAATAAAAAATTTGTACGTGCAACAACACTTATAATTTAGTTCATATTTGTAATATAATTTTATTCGAACTCCATTTATAAAAAAGGTGTATACTATATTTTAATATGTAGTTTGATATTTCGAAAACGGCGAAAATTAAAGAATTCGCCATTGTTGTTAACTTATAACAAGGCGAATTCAGTATTTAAAAAAAATTTTCCCTTTTGGTGCAACTCTGTTAAAGAATTAAAAATTTTCTTTAAAAATTATTAACTCCCTCTACGTAAATATACAAACGTTAATCAAATAATTTTATTTTATTAAAAATGGAATCATTTTCTGTTGAGGACATTTCTAACTGCACTAATAGCATTATAACATATGTTTTAAATGGCGCGTCAACAAAAGTTCCTTTAAAAGAAAAGGATA
Organism: Cistogaster globosa; assembly: GCA_937654795.1. Taxonomy (NCBI): domain Eukaryota; kingdom Metazoa; phylum Arthropoda; class Insecta; order Diptera; family Tachinidae; genus Cistogaster; species Cistogaster globosa. The sequence continues at coordinate 134,276,709 of OW569403.1, read as the reverse complement.
TGATTAACACTGTAAACATGAAGGGAAAATCGTTTACCATGGCCTTAAATCATGCAAGGGCGGCATTGAAAGAAGTATGTACACTTTCTTAATACCCGTAAATAAAATTGTTTGTTAACAGTATATTTTAGACATATGGATTATTACTAGTTGATGTTCCAGATACAAAAAGTGGCAAAGTATATATTTGCCACAGTGAAGAACCGGCTAAGTCTGTCTTGCAGTTTGATGAGGATCAACAACGCCACTTAACTTTGCTCTTTATTATTCTTTCCTACTTGTTCATGAGAGGCTCAGATACCTTAAATCAAACAAAAACTAGTGAAGGTATAATGGTTATTTGTCTGAAAACTTAAGAAATTACTTATCACGGGAAAGATAATTACCCGCGTATAGGAGGCTCTAGCAAAAGTCCTTTCAGCTCCCGCAAAAAACTATAGTCTAAAGAGTCCATAAACAATGAAACATTTTTACCACGAGATTGATTTTCAGTGCTGCTTATGTATTTAACAAAAAAAAAAAAAACTTTTTTAAATTGTCTTCTAGGAAAAAGATCTTAAATCGATAAAAAACTAAAACAAAAAACTTCCAACAAATTTTTTCAGAGGAGTTGGTACTTTTTCTTAATGGATTGCGTATTAAATTTGATGAATACCACCCATATTTTGGATCGAATTTAAAAAAGCTTATAACGGAAACATTTGTAAAACAACTTTACTTAAAACGTGAAAAGGTCGTTAGCGAATTAGAAGCTGACACAAAGTAAGTCTTCCTTTATTAGACAAAAGAATGTTTTAAGTATTCTATAATAATTATGATTATATCATTGATCTATTTTAGATTTTACTATTATTGGGGTTTTCGAGCGAATGCTGAGTTTGATAAAAGACTGCTTCTGGAAGCTACTGCAAAAGTGAGCATACATTCGTTGCACGAGTTGGGTTTAATATTTATAACTTTTTCTGATTTAAGATTTTAAAAAAGCCTTCTACATTTTTTGTTGCAAAATATCAGGAAGTTTATGGCAACGATGATGTGGAAATGATTTCTTCAAACTAATAAATTACCAATAAATGAAACACCATCAAGAATTTTCCATCACAAAACTTTATTGAAGTCCATGCTGTGGTTTTTACGTGATGCGAACACAGGCAGACAAAAATTCAAAAAATATTTTTTTTATTTCATATCGATTATTATATGTATAGATTTAGTAATTCATACAATTTCATCCACTTAATACTATTTCAAGGCAGTTTTCTACTTCAGCTATCAGGTATCGTATAGACACTTCAAAAAAGTTTATAATAATGACCGTTGTATTTGTTGATAGCAAATAATAAAGTTTTCGGTTGCAAAGTACTGTAGTACTGTTTATTTTGCGTTTTTAAGGCTAAATTATAATTTGACACCGTAGCATTTTAAAGAATTTTCGATTAGTATTTGAAAATATTAAGATAAATAACCATAAGTCTGAATTGCGAACTTTCTATTAGAATTTTAAATGTCACCGGATACAGTGGCGCCTTCTGTTTGCATATAGAAAAACTATTTTTTTAAAACGGACACGGGCGCCATCTGTTTGTAATAAAATCAATTATCAATTACTTTGATAGCTTTTTAAATATAATCGGATACAGAGGCGCCATCTTTTTGCTCAAAATGCAATTAGAAGTCAATTACAAATTTAAGCTCAACCAGAATTTCACTAAACTAGATCTGCTCGAAATGATATTGCAAAATTGCTATTTTCGGTATCTCTCTCATCGATTGGCGTATTTAAATTTTCTTTAGCTCATCTAGGGCATTGGCAAAGTAGATCCCAACACGAACACCATATTTCCAACTGTGGCGAAGAAAATTTAACTTAAAAGTGCTATTTCATCCGATTTCATTCCATCATTAGCATTTGGTAAACATGTGCTTACAAATCCACATTAAATGAGCGATGGTTTGCTCATTCGATACGAATCGAAATATTCTATACGATAGCTTACTGAATGCTCTGATTGGATCCCTGTTTAATAAACAGGCCTCCAAGGCCAAAAATACATGTATTTATTTATTATTATTACCTAATATTATTTATCATTATTATAAAATAATAATAAACTATTGAAAAGGCTCCCCAGCCAAACAAATATTACAGTAAGGAATATTAAGAAAATCGAGAATATCCTTAGATGCCAGAGACATTATACGTGCGCAGAAAACCAATTTAAAAACTTTCATTTATATAATGGAATAGAATACGAAAATAACTTAAGGGCAGAGGGCAGCGTATGGCAAATGCGGCTCACTGTAATTAAAAAATTCGAGGCATATGAATTTGTATATTGCGAGTAGACTTTAAAAAACAAAATAAATTTAGAAGAGGAATGGTTTCCTTAATTTTATTACTTTATAAAAGTAGAGTAATAATCGCAAACCAATATAATCATGAAATTTACAACATAAAAATTGTAAAACAAGTTCATTAACATGATCATGCTCCAATGCACGGATGTTGATTGTATAACGCACAATTCTCCTGACGATTCTTTTAAGATAGTCAATGTTAATAGTTAGTGATCTAAAAAAAACTTCTAAGCAATAGTTAATTTTAGACATAAGTAAAGCATGCGACAGCTGAATTCTTATATGCTTAGGCATGTAAGGCCCCAAGGCATAGAACCTCCTTAAAGTGAAAATAATTTGACTAGATAAAGCATTTATATGATTTTAAAAATTGAGTCCTGAATCAACAATGACACCAAGATATTTCAGTGAACTAACATAAGAGATTGGACTATGTTCTACATAAATCACAGGATAAGTCACACGCTGGGTAGGTAAATGAAAATACATAGCCTTTGTTTTTGATGAATTAATCTCAAGATAACTTTGGTGCATTCAATTTAAAATGGAATTTAGATAAATATTAATAACATTATTACAACTACGTTGTCTTTTTGAGGACTAAAATTGTAGACAAGAAAAATATCATCAGCAAAAATATAAGAAGTACAGGGTTTACTGTCCATAAGACGAATAAAGTCATTTAAAAATTAGTTAATTTATTAATAAAAAAAGAGTCAAAAAATTGTTATTTTATTACAGTCATTTAAATATATAATAAACAATACTGGACCGAGTACAGATCCTTTCGGGACACCTGAGCTAACCACACCAATACCTGAAATAAGTCCTCTTATTGACACATATTGTGATCGATCACTTAAGTATGAATATATTAATTGACAAGCAGATTTTAAAAAGTTAAATTTTTCCTGAAGTTTTCTTATTATGAATATTATGATTAACGTGGTCAAATGATTTGGTGAGATCCAGACATATCATAATGGAGTTTTGAGGCTCATTTAGTTGCCGCTTTACTAAGTCAGTCAGTGAAATTAGTAAAGAAGTAGTGTTATGATTACGGCGATTAGTATATTGATTAGGATGAAGAAGAAATAATGTTTACAATATGCAACATTTAATATTTTTGGCTTAAGTCTAGTTCCGTGAAGCTTGACCAATCGAAAAAAAAATTATACAGGGCGATAGAGAATCAAAAAATAATAAAAAAATGTTAAATACAAAAATTGGCGGTCGGCCTTATTTTCCGAGTTATGGGCCTCGGAACTTTTCATAAAAAAATATGATTTTATACAATAATTTTGAACAAATTAGGTCAATATGGGTATCATTTTGAAGCTTTTGGAAATATCTACTAAATGTGGTCAAATTTTTTACAGAAATTAAGCTATTAGGAATCAATAGCTTTTCCTAATGGAAATATGTGTATAGTACGCAGAAAATCTTTGGTGCGCCCGGCCGAAGGCCGGCTATGCAAAAAAGCTTTAGTAAGCGAAGCTAGTATTGGTCATACCAGAGAAGAAAATCCTTGCGCCCGGCCGAAGGCCGGCTATGCAAGAAAGCTTTAGTAAGCGAAGCCGGTGTTGGTCATACCATAGAAGAGAAAATCCTTGCGCCCGGCCGAAGGCCGGCTATGCAAGAAAGCTTTAGTAAGCGAAGCCGGTGTTGGTCATACCATAGAGGAGAAATCCTTGCGTCCGGCCGAAGGCCGGCTATACAGGAAAACTTAAGTAAGAAGCAACAATAAAGTTTCAAATTCATTTTAATAGATATTTCCAAAAGCTTCAAAATGATACCCATATTGACCTAATTTGTTCAAAATTATTGTATAAAATCACATTTTTATATGAAAAGTTCCGAGGCCCATAACTCGGAAAATAAGGCCGACCGCCAATTTTTTTATGTTACATTTTTTTATTATTTTTTGATTCTCTATCGCCCTGTATAATTTTTTTTCGATTGGTCAAGCTTCACGGAACTAGACTTGTTCCATATTTTATAATATTCTGTACAATTTTAGACATATCCGGTAAAATACTAATTGTGTTTACCATTAGATTTGCTTGAGTTACAACTTTTAATGCAATTTTACTACAAGTAATTAGATTAAAATATATACGAAATCGATAATCAATAATTTGGATTAACGTCACGTCTTATGTGACAGTTCTACTGTGTTTAAATAGCACTTCTTAAAGTTGTGTCTACACGAAATAAAACTGTATCATAATGAAAGGCAAACCATTAACAAGGTGGCAACATAAATTACAAAAATGAAGCACTGAATCATGATTGTGAAAACCACAGATATGTGGGAACAGCATGATCAGAGTGACGTTGAATTGTCGGGCGATGTTTGTGCGCGTTTATCTGAAGATGCTTCATATAGACTGTGGGAGCTGATCAATGTAAAGGAACATTATTGGTCAAATTAAGAAACTAAAATACTTTAAAAAAGTTTTACGTGATTCAGACGTTCCACCATGTTTAGGTGCCATGGATAGTGATTGGGATCGTATTGATTACGATGGCAGCTATTTCTTTCATTCTAACAAAATCATTGAGCTTCGAGATGAATATCAAAAAGATGTTACTTTTAATATTCCACATGGTGCCGACTTCAAATGTTCATGGCCAATTGAAGAAGAACACCTAGAAAATATAAAAAAATATGTTCCTGCATTTATTTATGGTGAGAGCAAGTAGAAGTACTTAAATTAGTTCTTGTTTATAAATGTTCTTGTTTATAGATGCTATTGGCACCATACGAAAGTATCAAAGTTCAAACATCTGCAAGCTCGGACGAAAAACCAGACGATTTATCTGCCCAAAATCGTTTGAAAATGGAAATTGATAATTTAGAATCAAAGTTTATGGATCAAGCAGACTCGACTGAAAATCATATTGAAACAAGTAATGACAACGACAAAATTTACAAGTTACAACCTGATATCGATGAAGAGGAAATAAACGGATGCAGTTTTGGTAATGGCGAGGCTGATAATAATTATCAAACTTCACAATATTTTGCTTCCCCAGTAGATGGAAAACTAGTTGATGATTTATGCGAAACACTGGGACATTTATCAGCTATAAATGGTTATTTTCGAAGCGAATGCTTGTATCACATAATAAGAAGACTTAAGAGATTTTTTGAAGGACGTTTTATAAGCACTGAAAGAGGCAAGTTTGGGGAAATAATTATATAAATACATTTGTATTTTGTTAATTGGGAGTAAAAAAAGTTGAATAACTTTAAGGACTTGGCAGTTTTTTTGTTTAAATTTTAATTATACATAAAATTAAATTAAATTTTAAATGCTTAATGCAGATTTAAGTAAAAAAATTTGTCAAAATGTTTTTATTAACAAAAAGAAACTAAATCATAAATGTAAATGAAACATATTGTAGATTGTACCTAATTTTAGCATTTTAGCTTTTAAACAAAAAAAAAAAAAAAAAAACAAAATAAAATAAAAAGAATTTTGATCACACTTTATTGCTAATCAGCTGGTTACAAAAAATCTATTTTAACACAAGAATTAACAAAAAATATCACTTTAACTTATCTCTTACTAAAATAAAGCATATGTCTACTTTTAAGTATTTTATAGTTTTAATTACAAAATTATGCAAAAAAAAAAAAACATTAAAAAAACATAATATTTATTAAAAAATCTCTACTTTAATCAATGCAATGAAAATTTTTAATTAAAGGAAAATTTTGAAATTAAATTACAAAATAAAAAATAAACGAAATACAATTCATTTTTATTTAATATTTAATAAAAAAAGAAACAATTTATAATAAGCAAAATTTTATGTTTTATTTCAGCAGTTTTAAAATAATTCCAGCAATTATTGATTTCCATCTCAGGGCAATTAGCAATGCATCGTTACAATCTGTGTTAAAATATAAAAAAGAAGATTTTAATATACCTTTATTTTAATAAACATAATTTCATCGATCTACTTCCAGTTTTCAGTAAATAAAAATATTTGAAGACTGGAAGCGTACGATCTTATTCTCTTTTAGACTACTGAATTTCAGCAGTTGATTTTTTTTCGACCTTATCTGGTCTAGATCCGTCATGTTTTGTTAAAAACAGCATCACCTCGTCAAGGGTGTGGCTCTTCACCACGCATGACGGTCTTGAGTAAGGGGAAGCTCTAAATGTTCGCTACACTTACTCCTGGATTATTGTTTGACTTTTTCAAACTATCCTAGATGCCATCCCAGCAAACAACAAACAATTAAATAAGATTTTGTACATTGAAAAGGAACACAGTTCCTCTAATGTACAAAACCTGCCGCAAGCATGTCACTAATGAAACTTATATACAAACTTACTTGGCCGGATTTTTCGGGAACTGGTGCAGCTTCTCTCCTTCGGCACAACCCATTATGCAGCGGCGACTCCTGAAAGAAACCAGATAATTTCATTAAAATCTAGTTTACATTAAAAACAACTTTGTTAAACTTACATCTTTTGTTAGATTTTTTGCTTTGTTGTTGTGGTTGATTTTTCAACCCTTATTTGCTATTTTGAAACAAAAAACACACACAAAAATATTCAAATGAAATTAATAACTTTAGTTTTAGATTTTTTATCAATATTAAAATGATTTAATCACTTTAATTATTGATAAATTATAACACTTTATACAAACTTACAATATCTTGACCACGGAATCTTGACAATTTTTGTAAATAAATAAAATGTCAAATTCCAGCTATAATCAGAAAGAGGTAGCAATATTAAAAAAGCAAGAACTATTACTATCCCTCTCTAACGAAAGCTGGAATCTGGCCACACTGAATTTTTCGTTTCGGATCTGGTTATTTATCTGTGGTTTAGACTTTGCATGACAACTAAAACAATACACAAATATTTTGTTCCAAAATTGGATTTTATTTTTTCGGCACTAGAACCTTGAACAACAAAAAAAAAAAAACTCATATCATTACTTTCTTTTTGATTTAATGCCAAAATAATTACTTAAATAAAAGCGATTGAATTAAACATTTGTAAGAATTACGGAAAATTGCAATTCCACTTTCTTTATTAATAACAAATAGGTTGGACAAGTTAATATATCTACAAGTTAAAAAAAAAATTATACAGATTTCTTGCTGCCATCCCTAAATAAGCGCGTAAAGCGCAAGATATCTGTCAAAAATGTACAAAATGTATGAAGCATCCCTAAATAGCATGACGTCAACGCTTAGCAATTAGATAATGCAATTTTGACAGTGCGTAAGGTAGTTAAGATGGCTGCGAGCTACTGCTGTTTACATATTTAGTATTTTGAAAACGTTGTAAAACAGTAATGACTTTTAGCTTTTTCGGTTTTATCTAGCGTTTTTATCACTGTTTTGTATTTAATTTTATAGGGTTTTATTAAAAATGATAAGATAACATTGCTGTTCACAGCAAAACGTTGCGCTTTTATGTAGGTATGTCATTTAAGCGTTAAAGCGATGCGTTATTTTGAGTCGCGTCTTAAGCGCTAATTTAGGTATGGCTGTTATATATGTAGTTTGACAGCTTGTTACCAGCAAAAAATATTGTATACGCCTACGCTGCCACCTAGTTCGCCTTCATAAAAATTCATTTCGCTCAGCAAAAATTATTAATATTTTATCATCCTTGTAATATTACGGTCCTTCAATTATATCTTGATTTTAATGTTATATTATGTGTCACTTTCTTTCAGCGTCAAAGCAATATTTGTTTGCTAGGAATACCAAATTATCTCAATCCCAGACATGAGGCACACGTCCTCGTAATAATCTCATGAATTTTTAAAATTAACTATAAGTCGTGCACTTACCTAAAGCAATTATCTTTTGTTTCTGCTACAGAGAATTTCTAAAATTATTTAATATCTCAAAAATAGTGAATTTAAAGTGTTATATAAATTTTACCTAATTTTTCACTTTCAAAGGCAAAATAAAATTCAATCGCATTTGCTTATTTTTGTGTGCTTATTTAACATGCCATGAAATTATTTATTTAATTTACATATAATATGACAATCCATCCTTATTCTTATGATTGAAATCTTTTATGAAAACGCTCTTCATCATTAATCTAACTGCCCTTACACACCGTCCAGACGTGCTATTTTTATTTCTTAACACTAGCAGTAACGTCGGCAGAATAACAGTACAAAAAATTTTATGTTTAAGCTTATGATTAAGGGTGGCGAACACGTATTTATCTCCGGACACAATTTTTATATCTTTGTGTAAGAAAGTTTGTTATACTCACGTACAAAGTGCGGGCTTTTTTTGTGTACTTACTGTGTTTTTTTTTAACTTTTCGACAAAATGAATAAAAAGTTAAAACTTTTAATAGCCTTAAAATATGTGATCGAAATTGTGGATATTGTGGAAGAGGATGAAGCTATTGAAAGGAGGTATTGGGTAAATCCCTTCCTTCAAAGATTTATTTTAAATTAAAATAGATTCATTTTTAAAAGAATACAGTTTTTTGCTGTGGATTGTAGTCTACGATAAAAGTAGTTTGGTTACCCTTTAACAATTAAATTTGACAGCTTATGTTGAACATAATTGCTCAGCTTTGTGTTATAACATTTATTTAGCAATAAGTGTTCAAACACAAACACAAGCAGTTCACACGTGCAATTTCAATGTTAGCAATAGAAATTGACAATTGCCAACATAAAAATTTCCACACTTTTTGCACGTCTGGACGGAGTGTTATGCAAAGTCTAGAAGGCATATTATTCTACCAGAGTTCTCCTAGATGTGAACGCTATTTATGGCATTCACAATAATTAACATAAAAATAACAATTTTGATGTCACTTTTTCCGTCAATTGCCGGCGACGCAGACAAAAGAAGTGGCAGCAGTCGAAGCAGCAAATATAACATTTTTTCATGATCGCAACAATTCTGGCATTCTTCTCTTTGATATCAACTGCAATGGCTAGCAACACGGAGCGTACTTTCATAATGGTAAAACCCGATGGTGTCCAACGTGGACTCGTTGGCAAAATCATTGAACGTTTTGAACAAAAGGGTTTCAAATTAGTTGCTATGAAATTTATGTGGGTAAGTATAAACCGAAATGACAAAAAATAGTTTCAAGGTTGTATAACACTTAGCAAAGAAAATGAAAATTTAATTAATATTGAGGTTATGTGAAAGAAGCGACGGCAAACTACGGCTTGTGAAAATAAGTGTTGGAAAACTTAAGATGTACAAACAAGTAATTCTTGTTTTTTTTCTTGTCTTTTTTTTAGCCATCAAAAGATTTGTTGGAGAAGCACTACGCTGACTTGTCTTCACGCCCCTTCTTCCGCGGTCTGGTTAACTACATGAGCTCCGGTCCAGTGGTTCCCATGGTATGGGAGGGGTTAAATGTTGTCAAGACTGGTCGTCAAATGTTGGGCGCCACTAACCCAGCTGATTCTTTACCCGGCACTATCCGGGGAGATTTTTGCATCCAGGTTGGTCGCAACATAATACACGGATCTGACGCTGTTGACTCAGCTCAAAAGGAAATTGCCTTGTGGTTCAACGAGAAAGAACTCGTCAGCTGGACACCCGCTTCCGTTGGTTGGGTATACGAGTGTGTTTAGTTATTAAGCAAAAAGGTTCTTAACAATTCCATAAAATAAAATTGTGCTTTTAAAGAAGTTGCTTTTTTTTTTTGGTTAATGTAGTTAATGATAGATAAATTAGGTAAGACGTACGTACGCCTATGCAATTTGATATAACGGTTGAAAAAATACAGGGTGGGAGCAACCTTTATAAAGTGGTATAGTCATTACAGAAAAGTACTGTTGATTCTGCATAGCCTTCATCAAGGCGGATCAATTTACCAGGTTTCAAATTGAATCCGCCTTGGACTGTATGAATTTTTACTTGGAATAAACGTTATCATGTCATACTTAAGTAGAATAGTTTTATAAAAAATTAGTTATCATGGCCGCCACATTTAATTACTGAAGACAAGTAGGCTGTCGCAACACTGCTGCCTGCCTAACATATGTCCACAATTTCCCACTGGTTCCCATTTGTGCTATGACTTGGCATACAAATAGGAATAGAAGAGTAATCTTTGCTGTTACTAAGAAACCCTAACTTGAATAAAACAGATATGGGTATGATGGTATTCACCCTTATTCTGTTTGGCGTCGTCAATTTTAAGACATCAAAAATTAAAATAATACAATTAAATTAAATAGTCTAGGGGCCATTATTGCAACTTGCAGTTAGATAAAGGTATGATTTTAGCTGCTTGATAAAGAGCTTTGCATTAATAAAACTTTCTATTTTTAATGTTATTATTTAATGGATAAAAAAATAAGTTTTTAATATGCAAATCCATTTATCAGTCCGACAAGTTGTAATAATGCCCCTGCGAAATTCTCTAGCAAGGAATATACTTTTTCTAACTCTTCCATTAATTTTTCAAATTGACAGGGGTTAATAATTTAGTGTTTCACATTTCCTTTGTTTTATATGTTTTTTACTTTGCTTTGTTCAATATCGCCGTAGGCTTTCTATTTTATTTTTTAAGTTTTCTTTAGCACACGACACAAAACAACACCAAAAATGGCGACGACAAACTAAACGGCAACATTAACATCAATTGTTCTTAGGGAATACCAAACATATGTCGACGGTCATCGATAAATGACAATATTGACAACGGGAATACCGATTTGCAACAAACGAAGAAAAAGGACGTCGACTTTTGTTGACGACGCCAAACAGAATAAGGGTGATTTTGAGTTTGCCGTTGCATGCATGTATTTTATCTGTTTTTATATATATTACGAAAATTTCAATTTGCTTATAAAATATTTGTTGGTGCGAGGTATGGTCTCCATTTATCACTAGTTTCTGATTGTGGTATAACCCAGCCTACAGGTATAGAAGCACCAAATTTACTGTCAATGTAAGAGTCCCAAACTTGCCTAAAACATATACAATTTAATATGTTATTTTAAACATAACTCAATTGCAATCACTACCTTTTTCTTATAAAATCATTTAAATTTGTTTTTGTATGAAAATAAGTTTTTTCTGGCTGACCAAATAAGACTTCATTCCACTGTTGTTGAATTGTTTCATCAATAGAAGTTTTTTCTTGTAATTTATCGTGCAGTAAAAAATTCCAAATTGACTTTACTTGTCGTAATTTCAATGCAAATTTGTAGGTTTCGGATGCATTATGGCTACGTAATAAATGCAGTCGTTCTAACAATTCAAAAGTCTGCAAAAAACGTTTACATTCTTTAATACTTTTACTGTAATGTTCACACTTTTGTTTGGGTTCCCTCGAAATCTTTAACGTTGTTTGTCCGGAAGGTTCTTCACCAATTAGACCCTGCTTGTAAGTTTTACTCTCCCGATTATTCGTTTTCTCCAACTTTTTATTAAGCCTTTTTCTTTGACGCCTCCTTCGCTTAGATTTAATATATTCTAAAGGTGAGTTTTCTAATTTACTTAGTAAATGTTCAGTATCAGATTTTAGTTGATTTAACTTATCTCCCTGTACTTCGTAGCTGTTAATGTGTTGTAGATTACCAAGAATTTTTTTAATATTTAATTTAATCTGAGATAGATTTTTACATGAAGCTGCCATAATTAACTTCTTTTGATATGTTAATTTGTAAAAAAAATTATAATTGTTATAAATTACTAAAAAATGGAGTGTGTTTTAACATAATCATTTAAATATAAATGCCCATTAGTGAGTTGAGTAATAAATGAAAATACATTAAGTAGATTTTGACAGAACTTCTTTGGCTTCATTGGCCACTAGTGTTGCTGCTTCGTATTCTTTAGTTTCTTGTAAATCTTTCTCATCCTCTAAAAATTTTTCTAATATTTCTAGCTCCTTTTGTAATCTACACATAAAAAAATACATACATGTATTAAATTTCCCTTACACGTGACTAATGCGATATTAAAGTTTTCACTTACCTCCTCATAGAATCTGGCAGCATCATAAGACATTCTTGTATAACTTCTTCTTGTTTCTTTAAAACATGTTCATCGGCTCCTTCATTCTTAAATTTATCTAAACGTTTCCTTTCAGTTAAAACTTCCTTCTCGTATACGGTTTTCTCTTTGGATAAACGTTTAATAACACCCGTTTTTATTGATAACTGTCTGAGGCGGGGATCTGCCATTACTTGATTAATTTTTAATTTCTTTGTTAATTCAAAGAATAATTTGATAGTTTCCATACTAACCTTCCTAGTCCTTTATATATTAATTAAAAAATTTTAAATCTTAATTCCAGCTGAAAACTCTCAGTTTTAGTTTATTTTAGTATGGAACGCAATTTCATGTGTGATTCATATTTTTCAGAAAGCCGGTTGAGTTTCTGACCAGAGTTGTATTCTGTTTGTCCAATATGCGAGGGTTGGTTATTTACTTATTTTTGTTTAGAAGTTTAATTGGGCTCAATATAATATAATATAATATAATATAATATAATATAATATAATATAATATAATATAATATAATAAACTGTATTATTTGCGAAAATTAAAAAAAATTTTTTTGCTTATTTATAAAAAGAGAATTCATTTGGAGTGCATTTAGACAGGCAAATTTTACTTTGTCCCAATTCGCACGATGCAAGAAAATAAGACTGCTTATTTTCATTTTCTTCTTTGAACTTTCATTGACGTTCGCACAGTACAAGTCTTATTGCTTAAATTGTTCAGATTTTTGCATGAATGTACACACACACATCTGTGTTTTTTGACATTACGAATATGGAAGCAAAGCGAATTGCAAGTACAAGCAATGCTGGGAACACAATTGGGACGAACGACGAATTTTTCGTTGCGCATATTCGCCGTCAAAAATAAAACACATTGGTGCATATGAAAATTAACACAACACCGCCGTCGACGAAATTCGTCATGCGTGACGAACTCTCCGATAGATTTATTTCTATTTCTTACGCCGACGAACGACGACTAAATTGGAACAGAGTGTCCGTTTTTCCTTTCAGCTTTTAAATATATTAGTAAATAAAGTTATTTTTACCTTAATTATTGTTTATTTCTTAATATACATCATTAAGTTAAACATCCACAATTATTTTCCATAAAATTGCTTTCTAATGGCTTTATCTTAATGCTTAATTTTTTTGTATAACTATTTTTTTTCTATGGTAACACTATCAGCTGTCATATGCAAAACAAAACAAATTTTGATATGGACATAGACAGTAAACAATGTTGTTGATTATAACAGCTGTAACTTTTTCGTCCTAATTGTGCGCCACATTGTGAATTAACGCAGCGAACTTTTACAGATGAATTCGTCGTGCTAGACGAAATTCGTTGTTCGTCCCAATTGTGTTCCCAGCACAAGTCTGTACTCATTTAATTTTACCTCGCCCCGTTGCCTACAACCTAATCAGCTCAGCTTAAATTCTTGCATCGTGGGAATTGGGACTTTGAAGTTTTAACTTTATGTGGGAGAGTACAGTACAGACTTTGCTGTACTCGCAAAGTTGCTTGTATACAGTTGTATATATGTACATACATATATTTTGGTGTTATAAGCACCAAATGCAAAATGTCTAAAAATTAAGAACGATTAAACAGAAGGAAACAAAACTTGTAGAAGAAAACTTTTTGTGTGTAACCTAACAAAGCTAAAAAGAAATTTTTTTATTTATTTTAGTATATGTAGTAAGCCCAGTGGGTCAAGTTGACTATGTATGTATATACAAATGAATGTAATCAAGGCGAATCAATTACCAGGTGGCAGCGTAGGCGAATTCAGTTGTTTTTGCAGGTATACACGACTGTCAAATTCCATATATAAAAAATATGTGTACATTTTTTATATATGGAGTTTGACAGTCGTGTATATCAGCAAAAAATAATGAATTCGCCTACGCTGCCACCTGGTAAATTGATTCGCCTTGGAATGTAATTAACAAAACTTCGTCGAAGTAAAATTTGCTTGTTTAAATGTAGTCCTGTTTTTAAATCATGTTAAGTGGCAATACTACCTCATCACACTATAAAATAGCTAAACTCAGTTACTGCTATTATTTTCATGTGATATTTTTTTATTAGAATTGCCTTTACACCCACCAGGCAATTCTTTATATTGTTTATTACTTTATTTAGATTTTAATATTTAAAAAAATTAATAATTAATTTATTTATATAAATTAAGATTTAAGGTTAAAATTTATTGTAAATTTCATCTGTTCGTAAATGCATCACTAAAGTAAATTATGGGCAAATAAAGGCAAAAAGCTAATCGAAAAAATGGCTGATGCAATGGACGTGTGAGTATAAATTTTGTTCAGTTTTTACTATTTATTTCTTTTTGCTTAAAATGCTTTTATTTTTATTATTATTGTTTTTACACGAAATTATATCATTTCTTGTATCATGTAGTTCATAAATCCAGTTTATCATTAATTTTTCCATTTTCACAGTGTTTCTTCATTCGTAACCCCCTGTTTACATTAGACAATACTGTCAAGACAATAGCAATACATACACACTTTTTCACTAGTACATGTACACTTTTTCAATTGCCTGAATTACTTTCTTGAATATTTTGAAGACAGCAAATAAGACAGTGATTTAACATATGCCGACAGTTTTAAAGTAAATGATATTTGAATAATATTATCATTTTATTTACTACAATTTTCTTTGCATATAACAATAAAAATGGAAAGAAATCAGGAAGAAACGTTAACATTTGTTTTTTTTTTTTTTTTTTTTTTTCCGAGAGCGTAAGGTTTTTTTGCTCAAAATGAATTGTCATAATTACTGACTGGACGCCTACAACACAGAATCAATTGTCAGCATTTTCAAGAACTAATACGTATTAATTTATTGTCATGACAGCATTGTCAAATGTAAACGTGGCGTAAATGCAAACTAAAATGTCAAAACAAAGTATTTAGTTTATAAGTATAGTTGTGTTTGTTTTCGATTTAGAAATTTTCTGCTGTGGTCAAGGTGGTAAGCACGTTGACTATAAATCTGGGTGGCCAGGATTCAACCCCAGCGACAACCAAAAAATAAAAACATGTATTTTTTGTTTAATGGTATAAATACATATTCAGAATTAACATTAAAACAAGCAGCCTCCTTCGTCGGTAGTTCTTCATAGCATATTCGCCGGCGAAGTAAAATAACTAATAAATTGGCTATACTTTCACCACCTGTTCTTTTCTCTCCTTTATCCCTTTCCTAAGGAATGTACCACGGTTACACACTAATTAAAAAGGCATTGTTGCCTGAAGTGCTACTTCTCTCTTTCAAAAAAAAAAAAAAAAAAAAAAACAAAGCATGTTGAGTTCGCACGGCGTGATACAAACTTTTAAGAGCTACACAATATTAATATAAAATATTAAAACACTTTACTTTTGCTTAAATATGCACGTTTTGTTTATTAATAATTAATTTGCGTATATCGCGCTTTAAAACAACTTGTTTCCACCGTGTCACAATAAGAACTACTTATTTTTACTTTAAAAAATGATCTTTCGATTTTAAATATTTTACAAAACAAGAGACTACCGTTATTAAGCGGAACAGTTACAAATTTAGTACAATTTAAATGAATATTTTAATAAAGTAAATAAGGACAACGGTGGAATGAGAAAATATGTAAAATAAGGAATTTTTGTTTATATACATGTATGTTTGGTTGTATGCAAGTAAATTACAATAAAATACAAAATACAGTGGCGGCGGTAACATTCCCCCCATCGTAAGCGAGTTAGGTCTCCATGAGCTTGCCGTCCTTCTTACCGACGTCTAAGACTGCTATTTTTGCCACGGGCCTCTCATATGTACTGGAATTTGTTTTGATCGCGACACGCCGAACTTGACCATCTTTTGCGGGAAAAACTTTTGTTATAATGCCTTTTGGCCAACTATTTCGTGGAAGCGTATCATCGACTATGACGACTACATCTCCTACTGTCAGGGGTTTTGTTTTTTCGAACCACTTACTGCGTCGCACTAAACTTGGGCCATATTCTCGCACCCACCTTCGCCAGAAATGATTAGCAAACTTTTGCGTCTGGTGCCACCGGTGTCGGAGGTCATGATCGTGTTTTAACAAAGGCTTATTGCCTGCAGCAGACCCAAGAAGAAGATGATTTGGAGTCAAGGGGTCGTCTTCACATGAATCCAGGGCTACAAATGTCAATGGACGAGAATTTATGATGAACTCAACTTCCCATAGGGCACATCTTAGAGTTTCGTCGTTGAATTTAAATGCAGGGCACATGGTGTGAAGATTTGATTTAACCGTCCTTACCAATCGCTCCCATGCACCGCCCATATGTGGAGCCGCTGGAGGGTTGAACCACCATTTAATTTCGTCGTATTTCGAGGAGACTTGTCGAAGACTTAAATTTTCTTCTCGGATGATTTTTTCCACAGCTTTGAAATTAGTGCCATTATCTGTATATATTTCTCTTGGAGTGCCACGCCGACTTATGAAATTTTGTATACACATAATGCACGAACTTGTGTCGAGACTATGTGCCACTTCGCACTGTCAGGCAAGTAAACAGTACACCCCATCTTTTTTCTTTACGTCTGCCAACGGTTACATATAAAGGGCCAAAAAAGTCAATACCAACGTAAGTAAATGGACGTTCAAAACTTGCTAGTCGAGCTAGCGGCAAACAGGCCATTTGTGGTAGTTGGGGCACAGCTGCTTCGTTTTTACAAAATTGACACTTCCGTCGAACTACTTTATAGAGAGCTCTTAATTTAGGGATTTGAAAATATGACTTTATTCTACAGATCACTCCTTCGTGCATACAATGATGGTAATTTTCATGATAATATCGGACTATGAGAAAAGTTATATAGTGGCCATGAGGTAAAACTATCGCTTGATTGCAGCTTAACATCCAGAAAAACGTTGAATTGCTTCAATTTACTGCTTCTCTCGGTCTCTTTGCAGTTCTGCATATCTCATCAGAAAATTCGCTGAGTTGCGCGCATTTAAATAAGATATTTTTGGATTTTCTGATACGTTCAAATATATTGTCGTCTTGTATTTTGAAGCCGTGAACTACAGACTTTAATTTTTCTATATAAAACAGAAACAGGGCTAACGCTCTATAGAGTCGTCTCCAACATGAGAAATATTCGAAATTTATAGAGAAACTTTTAAGCAAATCGATATGCAAAAGACGATTACGTACCTCTTCATTATCGGGGTTACCTAAATCTGCAGATTTTGGCCATTCACTTTTATCGCGCTTCAGAAACTCGGGTCCTGTCGTCCACATATCGTTATCTGTTGGGCCTACTTTTGTAGCAAAATCAGCAGGATTTAAATTTGTTGGAACCCAATTCCACTGGGTTGTGTCAGTTGATTCCAAAATTTAACCGACTCTATACATTACGAACGCCTTGAAGTTTTTCGGATCCATAGACAACCATTTCAAAACCGTCTTGGAATCGGACCAAAAGAAGCGTTCTGAACAACGAAGCCTTGTAGCACTCTGGATTTTCGTGCTTAAACGGGCGCCTAATAAAGCTGCTTGCAATTCTAATCGGGGTATTGACATAGGCTTTAGAGGAGCAACCTTTGACTAAGCTGCAACAATCGACACGTCGACGTCATCATTATATTTAACTCGAAAGTAGCTTACGGCTGCATATGCATTTTCGCCTGCATCAGCGAACGTATGCAGTTGTACATCAACAGTTATTCTGAGAAGTTTAGAGTAGCATCTAGAAATAACTATAGATGATATTTTGCTCAAATTCGAGAGCCACAAATGCCATTTTACACACAGCTCCTTATTAAGTTCTTCCTTTACAGTTGTACTCTGAAGACTCTGCATGGCTTTTTTATCTTCGGCTGATAAAATATTTTTCTCCTGAGAGACTTCTAGGGCAAAATACTCTTTTACTTTTTCGTGAAGCTCCTTATACCGGTCCTCGCACTTACATGTATGAATGTTTAATGATGCTGACTTTTCGGACATTTTTCATCGGGACTGCCACTCTCCAATTGTTGAGCCCAATCAAAATCATTGGTTTGGCATTTTTATATGATTTTACTGGTAGGCCTTTGAGATACGGGTTAGCTTTTAATATTTCAGCAAAATTCAGAGACTAAATGGGCAAATCAAGGTTTTTAACTGTACGGACGTCGTATAAAGAGAATTTGGATTCAGCTTGTACGCTAGAAACCTCCAGGTTAATTTTCATTGAATCATCTTCAGACCGTGTAGTATTGCCTGTCCATCGTAGCTCTAGAGGTTCACTCTTACCTTTTAGTCCCAGTTTGTTAAAAAATGTTTGCTCCATTAGAGTCACTGATGAGCCTTCATCCAAAAACGCGTATGTGTCTTCAAAGCCACCATTAAAGTAAACACGGATTGGTAGTATTCTGAAACACGATGCACATAGTGATGAAGAATCACTATGTGCATTTACTATTTCTCTCCGTTCGGGCACATTAGTATGCTTGTGCAACAATGGGTGATGCTTTACTGTACAGCCATTAATACCACATTGTTTGTTTGAGAAACATTTACGACGATGAAGATTTAGACACTGACGGCACAATTTATTTTCTTTTACTAAATTCCATTTAGCATCTAAATTTAATAATGCGAACTCACCACAAGTCTGGATTTTATGAGCCTCGCTTTTGCATGAAAAACAAATTGGCTTATATGTGCTACTTTGATGCGTATTCACTGAACCACTTTTCTTACACATTGCTGGGGATACTACTTGGCTAGCTGCAACAGCTATAGCGTATATCCAATAGCTAAACAATTTCACTATGGGAACCTTATTTTCTTTTGGGTGCATAGCCCAATTGAGCTTATGATTGTTTGGCAATTTTTTCGACTAAGGTTTTAACAAGCATTGGGTTATTTAAATGAGCCGTCATATTGCAAGCTTCCATCGTCGAGCAAATGTTTCGAATAGTAAGAGCAAATTCAATAATACTATCTAATTTGTCTTTTAATGGAGGAAATTTTGTTGCCTTTTCTATCATAGAGTCCAGTATATGCTCTGGACGACCAAAACACATTTCAAGAGTTTGAATTATTTCGCCCACCATAGATGGAACTAGCAATTTACTTTTTACCAGTTCTTTAGCACGACCACGGAGACACGACTGAAGGCGCGTTAAATTTTCACCATCAGTGTAACCGGCTAATTCTGTGCTATTCCTATAATTGCTGATAAAGAGCGGCCAATCTTCTGGGTTAACATCAAAATTTGGAAGCTCTTTAGGTATTACCTGTCTTGCTGCAATCTGCGTAGCTGTTGGTTGGGAAGACGAAAATGCTTGTGAAAAGGAACACGACGGCTGCATTGAGTCACCTTGAGAGAGTATTCTATATTTCTTTTCCAAAAACTGGCGTTGAATCTCTTTTTCTTCCTCCAACATTTGCAGCTGAAGCTGTGTTTGAGAGGACAAGTTCGAAGCACAGGGAGTTTCATAGTGCCGTTTACTTGAATCATTATCTTGCACGACGGTTGACTGAGACGATTTTAACGTTTCTATTGCATTTTGGGCAATAGTCGTAGATTTAGGCACATTATTTGGTTTTCTAGTACATTCGTAATTTGTAGGTGAGGACGTTCCTTGCGTTCCGTCGGAAAATTCGACGATTGTATCAACCGGCGTCAATTGTTGAGTAGTTTTGTAGTAGCATGTTCATTTGGACCACTGATTTTTCGTGGCACTTTGAACAACTCCAGCTTTCATTAGCAATATTTGAGTCTACCCCTACATACTCAAAATAAGGAATTTTTGTTTATATACATGTATGTTTGTTTGTATGCAAGTAAATTACAATAAAATACAAAATACAGTGGCGGCGGTAACAAAGCATACACAACAGCTGATTAGCAGTGGCAGTGCAGAATAATTATATTGTGCAGCGCCCCTATAATACGCTGTACGCTTCATTCTCAAGGCATTAATTAGCGTCTTCTTCTTTGGTATATAGGCTGTCTTCCAAAACGTCAGTTGCTTTGTGTTTGAACAATGTATTGTGTTTAATAAGGCCGTGGTACTAAATGTTTACAATGCATACCATTTAAAAATGTCGCAGACAAGTAGTAGAAACGTTAAACCCGAGCAACTATCGCATCAGTTTATAAATTGATGCTTTGTTTCGTAACTAAATACTGCAGCAAAACTGTATACTGGAAGTTAGCCATATTTTATAAAAGTTGGTTTTATTTAACATAACGAGAAGGAATAAACAGATTTACATTTGATTTGCTATTTAAGTTCATATAATTATTAATTATTACAGTTCTTACTAGTTGAAGTTATCAGCATATAAAACACAGATAACTAAGTTATCTTTGATATAAAGTACGTGCGTATGTGCATCATATTGGTGGCTGAGATACTATCTCCCCGCATCCTAGAATAAGATATCGAACCTATGCAAAACAACGTTCTACCACTGCCAAAGATCGTAATTCTAAAATTTAATGTAGTTTCTAAGATATTAGTCTGATTGTATTTAAAATTTGTGGGCTATATTAGCCGTGTAGTCAATTTGAAATTTGGACATTATGCTGCTTACAAAGCCGACGCCAGGATGATTTAAAGTACCAAACTTTGAGTGTTTAAAAAATGAAATCCTTTACCAATTTCTTTTGTCAAACTCTACAAAAACCTCATTTATGGTTCTACCTGCGTGTAGCTTTTTAATTTTAACAGAGCCAAAACCCTTCCTACTTTTATTTCTTATTGCAAAAAAAATTGTTTTGTATTTCACTGTATTTTCTACACCACAAACAAAATTAAAAAAAAATATATTTTATGCACAGAAATGGCCCCGTTATTTTTTTTTATTGTATGTATAAACTAGCAGTGCCCAAAACTTCGCCGCGTATCATTTCTAATTTTCATAATATCAAAATTTAGAAAAGTGTGTTTTTAAACACATCCGGCACTAAAGACGAGCAACACTCTACGAAACAATCTCAAGACATCAACAGAAATAACCGATAAATTTAACACCAGCGGAGTATACAGACTTACTTGCACCTGCAACCATACATAGATAGGACAAACTGGATGAACATTAAAAACAAGGTTCACAGAACACATACGATCATATAATACACCTTAACACACATGAACACGAGCCAAGGGAAATAGATGAATGTATCATACTAATACATCCAAGTAAAAAAGGACAAAGACTGGACATTCTTGAAAACATGGAAATATACAAAACACGAAAGTTTAACGAAGATATTATTAACGAACAGGTAAAAGACTAAAGTATTAAAATTATATACCTTCAATAAACATGACACATATCAGGCAATCTACCTGCATAATACCATTTTTAAATGGACACCATCCTAACCGACAAAACTATCTGAACCCACCACTATTTATGCAACAAACACCTTACACTATCTAACCAGTACTAATCAAAACGCGGCTTGAAAATGATGTCTTTACATCGAAAGCGCTCGCCAATCGTACCAAATAAACAGCCAGTGACGACGCACAGTGATCAATTTCGCGAGATAGCGGTCAAAACTCTATAAATTTTGACCATATTGGTATTTTTTTACGCAATTTGTTTTGTTCAATAGGAGGGACTTTAAGCTTCAATTTGCGTGTTCAAACGTAAAAATCGACTAATAGGAACGTAAGTAATGCGGAGTTAAAGATGCATTTTAATTTTTTGTTGAGTTTCCATGTAAAAGTTGAATATTTTGACATTTTAAATAGGTTTTTTTTTTTATAATTTCTTATTTTCTTCAATCGTATTTTACAACCAATACTTATTTATTATTCCTAAACTTAATATTGGTTAGAAAATGCCAACATTTGGCCCTGACAGTTGTTTAGTCTCAATATTCACAGGGGCCAACGGTTGGTTTTTTTTTGGAAGAAAGCTAATTCTTGTGAGGAATAAACTGAAAAATAACACTGAAATTCCCAACAATATAAATACCATTTGGATATATTATATACAGAACACAACATCGATAAAATTTTAAGTAAACTTTTACTTTTGATTTAAAGTGCACATACATATATTTTATTTAAATGTATTAATAAAAATTTATACTAAAATTATAAACAAATTATAATCTTTAAACTAGTATTAATTAAACAATATTAGTAAAAATTTCTTCTAAATAGCTTTGATTTTTATTTTGCAGTAGTTGTTTAGCTTCTTCATCTAACTAATGAGGTTGATTTGAATTTTTGTCGAATACTGGACATATATGGGTCTGATGTGCACAACAAAATATTAATAAGATCTTCATTAGTACAATATCTGGAAATTTTTCTTGTATTGTGCTCGCGAAAGAATCTGTAGTCTTTGTTCCTTTTTTCTTGCGCTTCTTCTGAGAGATCTCCAATTGGAAGCATATTGTGCTGAATTATTTGTTCCCCATTGAACAAAATTTTGTGAACTGTGGTTGGCATATGTCTCCAAGAATATTTTTGGTTATTAAGGGTTGCTGTCTCATTAGCATACTGACCAAATTTTTTTGCATCTATCTTTTTGCTACATGCTATAGCTTCTAATATGATTTGGAATCATCGTATTAAATCATAATCTACTCCAGTTATAGAAGCTGCAGTTTCTGGATCGAAAAAAAATCTCCTTGCTGTATTTTCATCATTAGAATTTCCTTCTCCTTGCTTTGGCTGGTCAATTATAAAGCCTATCTCACGGTATTTTTCTTGAATATGTGTTTTTTTTTTGCTTTCTTTTTTCCAAATTTTCTTTGTTTCTCACTTTTTCGCCTAACGGGCAAAATTCCAAATCGTATCCCAATTTAAGAATATGCTCCATAAAACGAATTCTAGCATGAAGAGGTGACATTCCAAATTCATATGCTTCATTAAAATTATCGTCTTGTGTTGGTGGTTGGCTCAATTGATTTGATGTTTCTTTGGCATGTGGTGCAGCTTGACGAAAACTTTGTTTCGGTTAAAGCTTGTGCAACTTTTCCATCGATCATTGTAAGTGAAATTTTAAAGTTAACCTCGCTGCATTGGTCATTAAATTCAAATATCACTGGTTGAAGTTCTTTAATTTCATCTCTTATTTTGCCAACTTTTTCAGTTATGACATCTTTAGTTTCTTTTTTGTAAGCAAACTTTATTGGTCTACAAAATTTTGTTGACGAGGGAATTTCATTCTTCCATACTTCTATCTCTGCAGCTCTACTAGTTGACGTCTCTGAACCAATATAAGTTTTTGTTAAACGTAATGGAACGAAAGAAATCATGAATAAATTGACATCTGATGAATTTTCCGCATTACATTGTATGTACTGTTTCTGGCCAGAGGACCCATCAAATCCCCATTTAGAAATTAAAGTCATGCCGCAATTTTTAAACTTCTTTAAATAGTCAGCATCAAATGTCTTTAATAATCGTTCTGCAGTGTGTTTAAGAAGATCCTGCAATTTTATTTCTGCTGAACTTGAAGTTACACTAATAGCAGTTGGTGAAGATAAGCAATCTTTTTTGGCAGATATGATGGAAAAATTCCACAATTTTTTTCATTGGTTCGCTTCTGCAATTCTGTGTATTGGTTTTTAGTCATTTTCAAATCCAAAAATAGTGCAAATGCTTCTTCTGGAGTAAATTTATTTTCTTCAGTTGGTGTCGGCATGCTTTCTAAAATCTTTTTTGTGCGTTTGGGGATTGCTTCCACTATTTTTTCAATGATAGCAATTTTACTCTTTTTAGTTTTTTATGGTTGATTTTGATGCAGAAATGAATCCTTTACGATGCTACAAGAAACTTCTTCATTGATATGTTTAAGCTTGTGTCTTCGTGATCTTTCACTACAATTATCAATTGGCTTTGCTGGTCGACCACCTTTTCCAGTTTCCGTGGTAGTTACTGATGGCTTTTCAAAAATAAGTTTATTTTTTAGCCATTCTTGATTGCGTGAGTAAAACAATTTCTTGTTTCTGGAACATTGATTTAAAAAGTTTTTTATTTTTAAGTTATGAATTTTAATTTCTTGTTTGTCGCATATTTTGAAGAATGGATTATTGCTTATATGTAAAATAATGTCGTTTTCATCTTTCCGTTCAAAATATATATCAGATAGAACACTATAACTGAATTTAGCCATTCTTTAAACAATAATGATTGAAGTTTCAACATGATCTTTTTTTACCAGTTATTTCCATTGGTTTTAAATTTATTTGCAATTTTCAGGTATTTAAGTTATGTAATATTAGATGGCAATAAAACTATTTTTTACCTTTTCCAAATGAATTGCCAGATAGCACATAATTTGAGAGTTATATTGTAATTTTTGTCAAAATTTTGATACACCCTTCTATGTGGACTAGGTCCAAATATGGGCCAACTTCTCCTAATTTCAACAGAATTATTTTTTGGGTCAATAAGAACTCTTGTACAAAATTTCATCAAAATATATGCATAATAGCCACTTTCACATACAAATAACTTTTAAAAAAATATGACGTGCATTTGTACCGAATATCTTACCTTTGGTTAGAAAATTTGCTGTAGCTCAAAAAGTGCAGTCCCGATGCATGGACATGTATATATAGGAATGTAGGGGAGAGTTAGGACTACAAAATAGTAAATTTGTGTTTTGACTCAGCTTGACTCACAGGAGTTGAGCTCTATGAAGTAGGAAATTTCCGAGAAATTTGACCTTTTTAAAAAAAAATATTTAAATTGTTCAGAAAACAGTAGAGCTTCAGTTTTTTTTACCAGTAATAGGAAATAAGTTAAGTTACAACACAAAATTTATTTCGTCCAAAAAAAAAAGTTATGATCATTTAAACTTTAAAAATTAACTAAAAATATCATAAATTTACTAAATTCTAAAAAAGCCCATTTTGGACCACCCTGTTCTCAGTGAAATAGTTGAAATAGAGTTCTAATTTTTTGGCTCCCGAGGTTTACTACTGTCTACTTTCATACGAGTCTAATAATTTTAAAATCGGAGAACAAAACCAAAGGGAGTTTTGGCCGCTATCTAAAAATATTGACCACAGTGCGACGGTCTTCACCGAGAGGTATGACAACAGTATTATATTTACTGGCGGAATAAATCCAATTAACTTAATACATCCGGTAAAGTTGGATGCTTTCACATCTATATCTCTAGTTTCTCTAAGAAGTGACATATTTTTATGATTCTATATTTGTACGAAAGTTCTAAGGTACCTTCTCACAAAATTTTATTTAAATCCATTGAGGAGATTTTACGTGATGCGATCATAGACAGACAGACAAAAATTCCAAATTAGGTATTTTATATTCTATATCGATTACTATCTACACCAACATCAAAATTTACAAAAAATATTTCGTGTATAAAATGACCCCGTTTCTGTGTTGTTATATTTTATGTGTGGATTACTTCTGCATATTTTATATCGGCAATTAAAGGAATTGGAATGTGTTTTTTATATGCGTGTATATAATATTTAATGATATAAATAAATAAAACACAAATATATTTCTAAGTGTAGAAAGAAAACCTCACAGTGGCGAAGGAGCATTGCGCTTCTGAAAGAAAATACAAAATAAATAAGATCGATTTGATATTAACGGTTTCCATACTTTCTTTGAATCTCGTGCTGTCACCAGCCTTTACTCTTGACTGTAGTGATATCAGTCAAGTGGTAATCGTCAACCTTGCGCTTGCTAATTTCTTACATCCTCTGTAATTAACAAATTCAATACATAGAAAAATTTTAATTTAATTATTTGCGCATCTCCTCCTGATCTTTTCCCAGTGACTTTTTGCTGTATGCTGACCGCAGAAGCATTTCTAAAAAAGTGATTGTCGAAATTTAAGCTAATATCAAATTAAACTTGTACTGACGTAAAGTTAGTATATCTTGTAAAAAAGAGTATAGAAATAAATGATTCATCCTTGAAAGACAGTAAATTTAAGATAAAATTGGAGTTCTTACTTAAAGTTGTTGTTTGATTGTAATGGCTAGGAAATTATTGAGTAACGTAGAGCGCTTCTATTATTATTATAATTATAAAAATTTATTAAATATCAACTTAAAATGTTGGTGAAGATGCCACCCAACGGTGTGGCGAAATATTGAAAAAATAAAAAACAACATTTTTATTTTAAGACCTGACCTAGTGCTTAATAAATTAAAAACGAAAAATAATGAAAATTTTTTAACCAATTACCAGCAGAGATTCTTCTATTCCAAAAGAATCTTAGTGACAGCTTAGTAAATTTCTTATCGTTTCAAAATAGGACGATCTGCTTTTTTCATAAAATGACAGGCTCAAGTCCCTTACAAATAAACTAATCATTTCGCGTTTAAAATTTGAATGTAACAAGTCTGAGGGGAAGCTATGGGGAAGGTTGTATATTATTTTAAAGTTTTAGCAGTTTTGTCATACCAGGCTTGGCAACCATAAGTCAAGATCGGTCTGATTCACATTTTGTGCAACAAAACTTTGTTTTTTAGATTAAGTTTTTATTTCCTGTACAGTAAAGGGTACAGTGCGCAACCACACTTAATCGACTTGTCACATATGTATTTGACATGTTACTCAAACAAAATAATTTTATCTTGGATTATGCATAAATATTTAATATTTTCAATAATAGGAACGATATTTCCTTGTGAGCACAAGTTTTGTGGAAATACGATAGCTTCAGTTTTGTTATTGATAACTTTAATTTTACATTTATTGAATTATTTTTGGCTTGAGTTTAGAGCCTGTTGCATTCTCTTAAATATTGCGTTTGATACCTTGCTGCAACATATAAAAGCACTGTCGTCAGCATAAAAAGCTGCTTTTATATTTATATCCGAGGTATATAACAAATACAATGTGGGAGAATGAACAGATCCTTGATGTAGATCTGCTGGTATTTGTCTCATACTACAATAATTCCTATCTACACAGACAACAAATGATTTAAAAGGCTTTTACTATTTAGAGCAACATTTAAACTATTAAGTTTGAACAACAAACCATCATGTCAGATAGAATCAATATCAGTAAATATTTTTATTTATTTTTTTTACTGAATTTTTGTTGTGTTTTTGTATAAAACATTTCTGAGTTTTTTGTCATTTTGCTTTGTTGATTCAATTTGGCTTTAGATATAAAAGACTCTTCGGTTTTCTGTACAAAATTTGGGTAAAATTCACTGATGAGCTATATGAGCAGTAGCGAAATGGCCATATGGATAAGCTTTGCCTGCATTATTACATTTTGCAGTTTTAAATTTGATGGAATCAAGCACAGTTTGGGTAAATTAACATGCATTTTCTTCGTTTGAAAAGAAATACAAGGGTTACATATTAAGGACAGAAAAAAATGGAATGGAATTTAATGTTGAGAAAATTCCAAATGAAATTGAGAATTTCCATTTAAATTTGTCAAAAGTGTGTAAATTAAGGAAATTTCAAACGAAATTGAAAATTATAATTTAAAACTGAAAAAAATTTAATAAAAAAATTAGCATTAATTAACACAACATCAATTAAAATCCAGATCAGATTGGTTGTATAGCTTTCTGCAATCTACAAGTAGTTCTATACATGTTTTAAAAGATTTACCACCTCTTCTAAAAAAACATTTGTTGCTGCTCTCCTACATAAGGGGATACATCATCGTACATCATCAGTATCGGTGAATAAAGGCTCAATCTAAAAAGTGTAGTTGGAGAGTTGTAAAAAATAAGTTCCAGACGACTGGCAGGGAGCGTTCTGAAAATTAATTTCCTAAATCTTCCCACTTATCAAAAAGTCTTTTGGCTTATTTATTTGTGCCATCAGGTTCGAACAAACTCCTATAGCTACCCATTTGAATAATACCTGCCGTAACAATGCATGCATTATTTATTTAAAAATATTTTATATTAATTTTCAGTAAATATTTCTTAATACTTTTTAAATTTTCTAAATATCACTTGGACTTTTTTTAATTTTAAATACAAAATTCACAATTTCATTTGGAGTTTTTGAATTTCAATTTGATTTTCTGAATTTTATTTGGTATTCTCTTAATTTCAAATAGAAATTCGCATTTTTATTTGAAAATTTTATCAACTTCAAGTTGAATTTTTCATTTAGAATTTTCTAAATTTTACATAGAATTTTCTTAATTTTAATGAAAAATGGTGCAGTTAATTCTTTAATAAAAGAAGCTGCTAAAGAAATAATATCCATGAAAAGTAAAAATGAAAGACAAAGAAGTAATTTATATCAACTGGCAGAAAATTTATCTGTTGTGGTAAAGCGCCATCAAGGATTTTCTAACACAGTACCTACGACGAATATTTGTCGATATAATGTTTTGAGAGCAATGGATTGATTCCGATCGACTTGGTTTACTGACTGTCAACTATCGGTTTGCAATCAAGTGTTGCATAATTAGATAAAACATAAACTATTGGTTTCAAATGTTGTATATTTACAAAGGAGTTGCAAGTGCACTGCTGTCTTTTTTGTTGGTATTAAGCAATCCATTCGCACACGATTTTAAATTGAAAATTAAATTTAAGGACTCACAGTATCATATTAAAATGTTGAATGACGTCACCGAGATACATACACATCTATATTGAATATGGTTTATAGAAAGACAATAAAATAAACAATCTTCAGAAGGAATGCTTGCAGCAACAAATTAATATTTTGGAAATAAATTTTTAGTTTCTAAAATTGTTAAAAAAATATTAGCAAAACTTGCGTTTTACTTACAACGACTAAGTACTGAATTTTTGTTTTTTATCGTAATTATTTTTATTTTATTATATGAATAACAGAAAAAAGTAATAATTTTCGCCATTTTCAATTTTGTATGAATTTTCTTATGATTATATTCACATTACAATTCGAATGACGTTATTCACTCTCTGAATGACTTGTGCTAATTTGAGTGTTCATATTGCATCTAAGTAATTGAATTTGACAGTTGTTTATTTATTTCGTAGAAAACACGTTGGAATGTAAAAAAGTTTTTTGCCATTTTATTGTAAACAATTATTTTGTTTACTTTTTATACAATTTCACCCATGGATACCATAAAACGTAAGTAAATATTAAGAAAGTATAGTTTTATTTCAAGAAGATATGCGATCACAATTTTTTTACTACAGAAAGCAGAAAAAGTGCTAGCAAATGGAAGCAATGCAGCATGCGCGCGTTATTAGAAATATGGAGTGATCGAATGGATGCGTTGCGGGACTGTTGAAAAAATAGCCACATTCTTCAGGAAATGGCGGTAGCACTTAAAGCCCAGGGATATACCTATACAGCAGTGGAGATTAATTTACTTCAACACTTACTTTTTTTTCAAATCATTCTCCCTGGTGTGATTGGCATTTCAAACATTACTAAGAGTTGGAGCTGCTTCAAAAGTTTCAGACACTTCTCCTGAATCCACAGGATTTTCTCTGAATTGAATTTCGTCTCTTCTAGTACTCTAGCCGTAGCTTGTAGACGCATTGACATTACAACTTTTTTATGATATCTTTCTTTTCCATGTTTATTTAAGTTTTTAATGTCCTACTCAAGGCATATTAATTTAACAGGTAAAAGCAGTTCTAAAACAACTACAACAATGTATTTTATTTTTGTAAAATATGTTTTCAGATGTCAAAATCAACTAACGCTGCACATAGGGACAAATAACCGAATTACGACGACAAAAATGGAATTTCTTATTTCGTTAAATGTAACCACTATTGCCCTTATATGTCCTTTTTCCTAGCACCCAGTAAACTTATAAGTATTTATTTTTTAACGCATCACATAAGTCTTTACGTGCAAAGTATGTAAAGCATTGCTTTAGTATTTTTAATTTTTTAGTACCTATTAATAGTACACTTAACATTATATATGTAAGCTTTTACATAGGCATCCTCTTAATGACTGTCGCTATTTAAAGTTACTTTCTTTTATGTAATTTTCTTCCAAAAAGTATAATTAGTAAAATTTTTAGTTTCGTTATTACCAGAATATTTCTTATCTTAAAATTAGTTTACAAAAAATTTATCATAAGGACTAAACATATATTTCTTGTCTTAAAATAATGTTTGGAATTAAAGCTAGTCATAATCTTTTGTTTTGGAAAATACATATTTTTATCATAGTATGTATCCCATGTATGGTGATGAGTTTAAGTAACTAAACTAGCCCGTAAAACAGATAAAAATACTTTGCACGCACGTACAGACTAATGTAATGCTTAAAAAAATAAATACTTATAGGTTGATTGCGCACTACCATATAGAACAAATTAAGTGCATTATTGGCTACATTTAACAAAATTCCATTCATAATTCGGTTATTTGTCCCAATGTGCGCTTTAGAAAAAAAATTAATGTTATTATTTTCAATCATTTCACGAAACTTACATGCGATGAAGAAAAATACGTATAGAAGCCGTTATGGATGTCATTTCGCGGATAAGGAGCAGTAAAGGGATAAAATCAAGCTTCATAATAAATTTTTACACACTTTTTTGTTCTATGGAAGTTTTAAACACAAATTTCCCCGACACATGATATTAGAAAAAAAATCCTAGGAAAATAAAAAGTGTAAACAAAATTTGACACCTGAAAACGTAAACAAAAAATATCACCTGATCTACTAACACTACCTGTTACATTAATATGTCTTGGTCCTACTTATATAACTTTCCCTTTGTTTACTCTTTATTATTTTGACAGTTGTTCAGGTAAAACTTCGATAAAAATTAAAGATGACACTGATTTTATCGTAACTGGCGTGGTAATTCAAGCTCAATTACCTACAAAATTGGTGATTCGCTCTCAAAAATTTGTATGGGGAGTTATGTTATTCTGCTGGTAATAAGAGGCTGAATTACGAATGGGAGAGCGAATTGCGAAAAAACGCGGTAATGTGAACATGGTATAAGACTCTGCTGAGCTGAAAAGAAATTAGAAAAACTAGAAGGTAATCCCGCATCTTCTGAAGTTTCGATTTATGGAGAAAGAGTTTAATAAGACCGCTTTATTATTCCACGCTCCTTTACATAAAAAATATTTGTAAGCGGTGCAAAAAAAAAAAAAAAAACTTGAAACAGTTTTCTGTTAAACACATAAAATCGTTTCATTTCATTTATTTATTTCTTTTTGTAGAATAGTGTAAATAGTCTGCTAAGTTGTTTTTGTAAATCCATAGATATTAAAAAAATTATTATTCAATTTAAAAATGTTTCTAAAAAATTCTTAAATTGACTTTAAAGTTGAACAGTTTTTTAAAGCCCTGTAAAGCTTTTACTGTCTGTCAGTCACATACATTTCGATTTTGTACATTTGTTAAACTTTGTCAATTTACAATTTGCATAAAACATTGACAATTGTAATGGCTAAAATGATTCACAATTTGCTGCCACTACAAATTTCCTGCTTACACTTATAGTTAAAGGGCTAAAGCTTTCGATTGCCATCAAACTAGTGCATTCTCTTGGCTAAATCAAAATACAGTGACTATATTCATTAGTATGAGATACATCATCTATATTTATTGGGTATGATGCGATTTTCCTGCGCATGTGCATCTTGAGCTTTGTGAAAATCGGCCTTT
This sequence comes from Cistogaster globosa, assembly GCA_937654795.1. Lineage (NCBI taxonomy): Eukaryota > Metazoa > Arthropoda > Insecta > Diptera > Tachinidae > Cistogaster > Cistogaster globosa. Next base: position 134,244,761 of record OW569403.1, on the reverse strand, counting down.
CCGTCTTTTGTGCTCGAGGTAAGTGGTAGGAAAATTTTGTGTCTGTAAAAAAATCTTAAAAGTTTTAAAATTATTGCAAGCATCCATTACTAAATAAATCAAAGTAATTATTTTATTTAAAGCGGTAAGTGTTTTTCACAATTATTTTTAAAAATCAGCTAAAAAGAAATATAATATTTAAAAAAATTTTTTTTTCATGTATTTAAGTTAAGTGCATAGGAATTTTATATAAAGTATAAATTTATTTGTATGAATGTGTTCCCTTAACTCATTCACATAAGTATGAATACATACATACAAGTGCAAGAATGTAAAATGTGCAAATATGTTTAATACCGGCCGGTGTGTGAATAAAACAATTAAAATTAACTAAAATCGTTTAATTTATTTAATAAAGCAAAATTGAATGAAAAACATTTTAGTTGCAAAAATAAATAACTATTTTCGATTATTTCGTAATTTTACAATATGGCGACATGTGGTGTTAGGCCTTATCTGCAAATGTGCATATGCATGTATCTACTTATCTAACCGGAAATGCATTTTATTATAATTTTTTTTTATATAAAAAAAGAATTAAGGCGAAACTTTTCTTTTAATGAATTAAAACTGTAATTTAAAGTAATACATTTGTATAAAATGGCTTTAAAGCCAATTAACTCAATTTAGAGCACTTTTTTATAATTTCTCACTTTTTTCATATATTTTTTTGAAACCGTGTTTTTTTATGGAATCATTTTTTTTATCAAAGTTACAGTCTCATTCATCGAAATTGATCAACCCGGTGGAAAAATATTAGTTTAATAAAAAACATATTCACCAATTTTAGTTCCGAGAGACAGCTGATCGTCGCTGAACGTATTTCTAACTGTCAAACTCTTGTAATCTTTTGGTATATTTAGGCACTAGGTTTCCCGTGTAGTTTTCCCGCTATAGTGATTACTCGCGAAATTTTATTTTGGCGCCTTTTAAGATTTTCAAAGTTTGACACAGAGGTAATGGCCCATAATTAAATTCCATAGCAACATATAGGTTTTAGAATCGTATCGCAATCGTAGAATGCAGAATACGCTAAAGTTTTAATTGGACGTGCCATATCATAACGCCATAGCAGTAACCATGGCCATAATCATATTCATTGTCGTCGATTAGCAGTGCCATGGCCATAAAAACTCTTTTTTATATTGTAAAAACGTATTGAAAATATAAATTAAATTCGCCAAAGCAATGCAGCGGAGTGAAAATAGAAAAGCAATTAAAAACATTGCCCAATTAGTCAACTGTATATGATTACGATAAAGAAATCAAAATTCAAGTGATGTTTAGGGTTACGGTTATGGCTAATTTAAACAGCTATTTTACATGATGATGGAACGTCTTATTGAACCTTAAGTGTCGAGTTTCTGCCAATAAATTGGATAGAACCTATGGAATGATTTTCATAAGAAAGTACTCTTGAACCGTTAATTCGACAAAAATTTAATAATTTTTTGGTCAAGTCCCAAATGGTAAGGATATTCCTTTGAATAATAAGCGATTATTACAGCTATGTCACTTTTAGCCCAGTCTAAAATCAATTGATCAATAGTTTCGAATCGAGTAGGGATTTTGATTTCTAAGAGATTTGTTACGAAGAAAAAAATATGGTAATAAAAATCTACATAAACAAGAAAGAGTGCTATATTCGGCTATGCCAAATCTTATATACCATTTATCTAAATATAGTTTAGTGAAGTAACTCCCAGCAAAAAAAAAAAATATATAGGTGACAGAGATTTGAAAAATTAAAAAAAAAAAATTAATTAAAAATGTCATCGGCTTTTAATAGGTTAAACATTTTAGAACTTTCTTCAAGACCTCTTTAAACGCTTTACCCATATTATTATTTTAAAAATTGTGAAAATTTCAGAGGGCCCTTACACGGAATTTATGGACGATCGCCAATTTTTTCATTTGATATTTTTATACCCTTCATCACAAAAAGTGGAAAAAGGGTATAACTAATTTTGTCATTTCGTTTGTAATTTCTACAAAATTCATTTCCGACCCCTTAAAATATATAAGTATGTACATGTGCATAGCAAAGTCTATTGAGCGATGCGAGGCATTAGATCAGCTAGAAAAAATTAAAATACGGCAATCAATACCTCGATACCTCAATTTTTATTTATCATTTGGAACAATGAAGTAACTCCAATAAAAACAAATATGTGGGGCGAAAGACAATTAAAAAATTAGAAAAAACCATAAAGTGAAAAAATTGACGCTCGCCCATATTTCCCAAGTAACGTGCCTCTACAATTTTCAATTTTTTTTAAATTATTAATATGGTTATCATTTTAAAGCTTTTTATAAGATCTTTAAGGAAATACAAAATTTTGTTTTAAATGCTTAACCCATTAAGAGCCGATGGCATTTTTATGTAAAATTATATATAAAATTGTTACTTACGTTTAATTTTCTGTCACCCCGAAATTTGCCTTTTCGATTGGAGTTACTTCACTAAACTAGATTAACAAAAATGGTGAAGGGTATATAAGAAAGTTATATAGAGGTAGGCGTGGTGCTTTTTCCACTGTCTTGAAGGACATGGCCCGATCATGCTGATTTTTAATAGCACTTCTTTTGACACTATGTCTAACCGATTGACGTATTTAAATTTTCTTTAGCTGATTTAGTGCCTTGTCAAAGATGATTTAAGCACTAACACGGACGGACAGACTGACATATTTCAATCGACTTCTCTTAGCATTAGGACTCAGAATATACATTTGTAGTGAAGAGTGTAATTAAAGATTTGTTTGTTAGAAAGTCAAACAAAGGGGCATAAAATAATGATTGTATGTTGGTCTGTTGTAGAGTTTTCTTTTTTTCTAAACGAGATTCCTTACGATTGGCGTATCCAGCAAAAGTGGTAGGTTCTCTCTGAGCTAGCTGGGAAACCCAGTGGTTCTGTTTCATAAAATGGCCGAGTAGTTCCGTCTCATAACTTTTGACAAAAAATAACTTTGTGGATGTTTTATGACCTGTTGGTCTTTTTATTAATATTGAATTGTGTAAGTTCGGCTTAAGGCCTTTTTTACACATAAATGAAAACTATTGTTAAATTTTGTTTGTTGGTCGTCTATGAGGCTAAATATTTCCTTTTTTTGTGATGTCGACACAATACCTTTTCTTCTTTTTTAAGTATGAATGTTTTTATTACAAAATTCGTTGCCTATCCAAAATTTAAGAGTTTTTTGCTCCGCTACTATATAAAAAACCAGGCCAGGGTATGCATGTCTAGGCAAAAATATATATTTAGCCCAATCATAAATATTTTCACTGAATTTCTTTCTTACGGAAACAAATTTTTTCGAGAAAAAATTCCTCCATGGAATTTTGTTCCGTGGGAACAAAAAAAAAAAAAAAATAAAAATAAAAAAATAAAAAAAAAAATAAACAATTAGCATCACCGTAATTTGATAATTCATAATACCTACTAATACTACTCGCAGGCAATAAGAAGGGGAACAAATTTATTTATTAGGAGAAAAGGGAAAGGTGAGAAAACTCGGACGGAATTTTTGTTTATAATTGAACCGATTATTCAAATCGATTCACAGGGTATTTTAAAGTATAAGTCCTTTTTTAAGAGAAGTAGCACTTCAGGCAATAATGCCTATTTAGTTATTTTCGTAATCGTGCTACATTCTTTAGGAAAGGGATAGATGAGAGACAAGGCAAATTGAATACTAGGTAAAATTGATAGCCCAGGTGATCGAATTCGCTTTACAAATTTTTCCTTACCAAAGTCAAAAATTGTTTACATTCTGTTGACGCGCCATTTAAAAACACGAAAAAATGTTTAATTTTAAAACCGGAAAAAATTTTTTAAATAAAACTTTTTTTTAAATAACGAATGTGCAAATAAACCATTGTGTGATAAGTAGTAAGAGGGTGTGTGCACAATTGCAGTTAAAATATAAATTAGAACAAACAAAAAACAACATTTATTGAAAAGAAAATGTTTCTTTGAGAAATATTAAAAAAAAGTTTTTTTTATCAAAATATATGGATGTGTGTATGTACATTTTTAAAAAAATATTTGAAGAAATATTTCAGCGATTTGCAAAACAAGAAGTGCGGGAGTAGAACTTTCTTCAATATGCTGTAAGACATCAAAGGAAAAATGAAATGAAGTAGAATTTGTTCAGTAAATTTCCTTTTCTTCTCTGTTTTTTTATATTATTCATCACTGTTTACTGTCACAAACAAAATACACGCGTTTTTTGTTCTTGTCCTGATGCAGTTACCTAGTATTCAATTTGCCTTGGATGAGAGATAAGACAGGTGGTGAAAAGAGAAAGAAAGATAGATATAGCCATTTTATCAGTTTTTTTACTTCGCCGACGAATATGCTATGAAGAAGTACCGACGAAGAAGGCTGCATGTTTTATATTAATTCTGAATATGTATTTATACCAAAAACTTGTTGGTTGCCGCAGGGGTTGAACCTTGGCCAAACAAGTTTGTAGTCAACGTGTTTACCACTTTGGCTACAGCAGCTTCAGCCTGTGTTCTACATTATATATATATATATATATATATATATATATATATATATATATATATATATATAAACATCTATACATGCATTTTTCTTATGCTTTAAAATTGTGTATGTAAATAGAAATCAAGAAGCTTGGACCCCAGTAAACATCTTAGGGTTAATAATTCCTTTCATTCTTTCTTTTATTTTAGGAAATGTCGAATACTTCAGAATTAATTAAGAATTCGTGAGAATTCGATAAAAAAGACAACGAGTTTATATTCATTATTTTTAGTATGAACAAATTCATATGGGCCAAACGTTTAAGTTTCATGTGCCCATATAAGACGTATGATTAACACATGTTACAATTATTACACTTTGCATGCAACTGCAAATTGGAACAAAATGATTTGCTTTAGTTGTGGTTAAAAAAAAAAAAATAAAATAAAAATAAAAACTGAAACTTTTAGCAAAATGCTTGTTGTACATGCGAGTGGAACAATCACGTTCTCCTCATATGAGTATTTGCAGAAAAATGTTGTTACTATGTCAAGAATAGAAATAAGACGACAATGCAAAAGTGAAAAATTAATCACAGCAAATAGAACTACATGCACAAATACTTGTGGACAGTGCGCAAGTTGCAATAAGGAAGTGCAGATTTCACTTGCTCCTTTTTTAATCGTTTTTTGGTTTTTAGCTTAAGTATATTTCAATGGAGCATTATTGTAGACAACATGCCGTTACATGGAGCAGAGCAATTATTAAACAAGAGAGACAAAATAAATCGTTTTTATGAGAAAACCGAGTGTCGTCCATCATCATGTAAATTGATTTTTTAACTGTAAATACGAAGTGTTAAAAGATTAAGTTTTAAAAACAACGTAAAATCACGACTTTTAACCGAAGGAAATTTTTAATGCAGAACATAGGAGACCGGCCGCTTTCGCGATATGAGAAAAGTTCTTTTATTGTGTCTTTTATTTCTTTTACTAAACTCTTTTTATTTAACTGTTCCATTTTGCTTTGCTCATATTGGCATACAAGTTGATAACAAATGCAATGGTAGTAATGACAATGAGGATGGTAGCGATGGTTATAAAGACGATGGGAGTTTACTCTAAAGTGAGGCACATAGTTATTGATTTTTTGTATAGAGAAAAATCACGAATGTGCTACGAACAGACAAAATTTTATATTTTCTAACCAGACGTTAACCGAAAGACAAAGAACAGACAGTGTACTGAAACTTTTTACGGTAAAAATTATTTTATTAAAATTAAAGGAAAAAGAAATGGAAAATAACAAATATCTGAATTTTTTAAATTACATCTTTATAAAAACTAATAAAAAAATTATTTTATAAGTTCACTAAATAATACGAAGTCATTAAATCTATCAATGAGAACAATTATTTCATGAACAAATATTTAGTTACAAGTACAAATTTATCGCTAACGAAAAGTTCCTAATTTGAAAAAAATTCTAAAAAGTCTTGCAAATTTTATAACTCGTTGTCTGTTTTGTGTTAAAGTTTTAATAAGAAATTAATGTTTTAATTCATAATAATTTTCTTAATTCATTTTAGTGCTTTCTGTGAAACTTTTTTGGGGGTTAACAGTAAAAAACGGTTAATTGCTACTTTAACAAGCGGCATTAAAAATGTAAGTATTAAAAAAAATTTTCTCAACCACCGCATACACAGATTTTTATACTACATATTAGACATGCATTTATAACAAAAAAAAAAAAAGCAGAAAACTTTTTTTGGTACTTTTATGCGTTAAAAGCCGGATACTTATTAGAAATAATCGTAAAAAATTCTAAAATTCAAAAGGAAATGCATCGTTTCAATTAAAAAAAAAGTAAGTGCACGGATAAATAAATTAAGATACATACTTTTCTTCCAAAACTGCCACGCCTACTTGACATAATAAAGATTATTTAAAAAAATCATAAAATCGATATTTGCATTACCGATTCAGTTCAAGCATGTAAAAGTTATATCTTAATTAGTTTACCGTCTTTATGTTCAACACCAGTTTCAAATAAAAAAAGAATTTGATTTTGTGTTTGAAAATAACATTTTCATTGCGAAATCATGTACCAGGTTGTGGCACTGGCGAATTCATTCATTTTCGCCGCTGCAGAAAATGTCAAGCTGAATATATAAAAATTAGTGAAATTTTTTTTATATGAACTTTGTCATTTTTTTTTCAACGGCGAAAATGAATGAATTTGCCACTGCCACCACCTGGTATATGATTTCGCTATGAAAATTTTCATAAAAATTTTCCTTAAAATAAATTTAAAATTAAAAATCAATTTTGACAAACAACATTGTTTTCAACAAGTCGAATCAATTATTAGGTCGCAGCGTAAGCAAAATCATCAATTTTCACCGGAAACATTTTTGTCAAACTCCATATAAAAAATTGTATATATTTTGTATCAGGGCGGATCAAATACCAGGTGGTAGCGATGGCGATTTTATTACTTTTCACCGGTAGCTTAACTGTCAAAATCCATAATAAAAAATTTGTATTCTATTCTCTTGAAATTCGTGCTTACAGCCAAAAATAAACGAATTCGCCATTTCTACCTTCATATAATCGAGTCGCCTTGTTTTGTATTATAACGAACCCAAAAAGCGAACCAATCAGTTACAAAATCTAAATCGCTTAAGAAATGACGGAGTTCCAAAATATTAAACCAATTTATAAACTAGACTTGTGTAGTTCATTAACGAACTAGTTCATTTAAACGATTTCTTCGATTGAACTAAGTGAGCTAGTTCATACTTTTAAGTATACCTAGTTCTTTTTTTGAACTATGCTTTGTATTTGAACTACCAGACAATATGAACTTGAATTTATGTCTGTGTTTCCTTGTTGACTATTTTGGACATAAAATTAGTGCTGCCACGCATTTTTTAAATATTCGTTTTGGCAATCCTACGGTATTGTTGTCATCATATTTTGAAAATAATATTTAAACTAAAAAAAGCGTTTGAACTAAAAGTTGAAAAGTACGAACAATACGTCAACAGAATATTTGAATTAAGAGAGATTTTGAACTAAAAAGAGCCTTTGAACTAAAATTTGAACTAGTTCATTTTAAAACTTTAAATTAAAAAGAGCCATCACTAAATTAAACTATATGGCACAAGTCTAATATAAACGATTTGATCTTCTTCTTTGAAGTCGAAATAAATTATTTTTTTATACTCTTCACCCCAAAAGTGGAAAAAGGATATATTAAAGTTTGTAAATCTGTTTGTAACTTCTACAATATCGATTTTCTACCCCATTAAGTATATACATTTTGAATTCTTATGTTTAGCGAAGTCGATTGAGCGTTGACCATCCGTGTTAGTGTTGAAACCAGGGCCAGGCTCTGGCCGCCAGGGTACTAGATAAGCTAGAGAAAATTTAGATACGCTAACTAATATGACATAGTTTCGAAAATTTTGCTACTGAAAATCAGCAAGATCGGTCCATGTGCTTCGAGGCGGTGGAAAATTCACCACGCCTGATATTAATTACAATAAAAAAAAAAAGAACAAACATATGGGGAGATATTTATTTAAAAAATGGCGCTCACCCATATGAACTTTTCATAGAAAAGTACGTTAGTGCACCATATTTTTTAAAATATCAATATGGGTATCATTAAAAGCTTTCGAAAACATCTTTTAGAAAATACAAAAATTTTTTAAAAATACTTAAACCATTAAGAGCTGGTGACATTTTTATGTAAATGTAAATATAGTATTTAATTTTATTTCTTATTTTTTTATTTTCTGTCACCCTAATATTTGTTGCTTTTTTTTTATTGGAAATTAAAAAAAACTTTGTTTTTTTAAACACAGCTTATGTTGTGTCACTTAGGTTGTTTGGAATTGTAAAAAATCTGAAACCAAATATAAGTAACAAATTCTTTTTACATATGAATATTATATATGTACATTAAACAATAACAGTTCTAGGTATTTTACTGGTTTAAAGAAAAAAAATTTTGTAAATACTTTATGCAACAAAATTAAACTTTTATCATGATTTGTAATGGTCCTCCAGGTACAAAAACTGTCAAAATTTATATTCTATGCATAAGGATTTTAAAAAACAGTTATATGTGTTTTTATGTAGAAATTAATTTTTATTTATTGAAATGTTATTAATCAAATAAAAAGTTATTTCACAACATTTCTGACGTGCACCTATGTAGGTTTCATATTTCTTACCTTATTTTTACGATTTTTCTTTTCTTTAACCTTTTTGAAACTTTTGACCTTTTTAGGAACTTTAAAGTTTTCTCAAAACTATTTTCGATTATGGAACACATTTTGTTGTTTTTTACGCTTTTGAATTTCCTTTTCTATTTCTTAACAAGTAAGAGTGTTGTATTCGGCTATACTAGATCTTATATACCCTTCACCATGTGTGTAAATCTAGTTTGGTGCAGTAACTCCAGTAAATAAAAAACAAACATTGGGGTGACAGAGAATTAAAAAGAAAGTAAAAAAATTATATAAAAATGTCATTGGCTCTTAATGGGTTCAGCATTTAAAAAAAGATTTTAGTATTTCCTGGAAAATCCTTTCAAAAGCTTTTAATTGATACCCATACTGACAATCAAACTTTTTTATGAAAATTTTAGAGGGCGAGCGCCATTTTTTCACTTATTGTTTTTTTGTTATTTTTTAGTTGTCTGTCGCCCGATTTTTTTTATTGTATAATTAATTTTACTGAAAAATGCCATCAGCTCTTAATAGGTTAAGCATTTTTAAAAAATGCTGGTACTTCCTAAAGATTTCTTCAAAAGCTTTAAAATTATACCCATATTGATATTTTAAAATTTTTGAAAATTTCAGAGGCCCATAACTCGGAAAATATGGGCGAGCGCCAATTTTATCACTTGTTGTTTATTTCTTATTTTTTAAATATCTATCGCCCCACATACATATTTTTTTTATAAATAATTTAACATAAAAATGCCATCACCTCTTAATGGGTTAAGCATTTTAAAAAATTTTTGGTACTTCCATAAGGATCTCTTAAATGCTTAAAAATGATGCCCATATTGATATTTTAAAAATTTTTGAAAATTTCAGAGGCCCGTAACTCGGAAAATATGGGCGTGCGACTATTAATTAAGTAGATTTATTGGAAGATACTTCATTGTTTCAAATGACACAGAAAAATTAAGGGTAGGCATGGTGTTTTGTCCGCTGCGTCGAAGGACATGCATCGATCTTGCTGACTTTCTATATCACCCCTTTCGACACTATTTCCAATCAAGTGGCGTATTAAAATTTTTCTACCTGATCTAGGACATCGCTCAGGCGACTTCGCATGCATAAGAATTCAGAATATATTTATATTTTATGGGATCGAAAATGGATATTATAGAAATTACAAACGAAATGACAAACTTAGATATACCCTTTTCCACTTGTGGTAGCTAGAGCACTATAATACGCAAAGTATTCAAATGGTGCATAAGAAATGGTGCATAAAAAGCTGAATGGATTATAAGAGTGGATGTGTTACAATTATTCCTAATAGGGTAGTAAAGGGCGCTAAGAATAGCTAAGATACAATAAATAAAGCTAAAGCAAAGAAAATAAAAAGTACTGATTATTTTGTAAATTCAATTCTTTTTCACGTTTTCCTTGTATCTTTTTAGACAATCTTTTTCAAAATTGCTTTCAAAAGCATTTCAATATCTTTATTTGATCATTTTGTGTTGAACCGAAGCGAGTAAACGAAAAAATGGGCAAGGAAAAGACTCATATTAATATTGTAGTCATTGGCCATGTCGATTCCGGTAAATCGACAACAACTGGTCATTTGATTTACAAGTGCGGTGGTATTGATAAGCGTACTATTGAGAAATTCGAAAAGGAAGCCCAAGAAATGGGCAAGGGTTCATTCAAATATGCCTGGGTCTTGGATAAGCTTAAAGCAGAACGTGAACGTGGTATTACCATTGATATTGCTTTGTGGAAATTTGAAACTGCTAAATACTATGTGACCATCATTGATGCTCCCGGACATCGTGATTTTATTAAAAATATGATTACCGGCACTTCGCAGGCTGACTGTGCTGTCTTGATTGTTGCTGCCGGCACCGGTGAATTTGAGGCTGGCATTTCGAAAAACGGTCAGACACGTGAGCATGCACTTTTAGCTTTTACTTTGGGTGTAAAACAGTTGATTGTCGGTGTTAATAAAATGGATTCAACCGAACCACCCTACAGTGAAGCCCGTTATGAGGAGATTAAGAAAGAAGTGTCATCTTATATTAAGAAAATTGGCTACAATCCAGCTGGCGTTGCATTTGTTCCCATTTCTGGCTGGCATGGTGATAATATGTTGGAATCATCCGAAAAAATGCCCTGGTTCAAAGGATGGACTGTTGAACGTAAGGAAGGCAAAGTTGAAGGCAAGACTTTAATTGATGCCTTGGATGCTATTATGCCACCTTCACGCCCCACCGACAAGCCATTACGTTTGCCTCTACAGGATGTTTATAAAATTGGCGGTATTGGTACGGTACCCGTGGGTCGTGTCGAAACTGGTATTTTAAAGCCTGGTAAGTTTATTTAACTGGCAACTTTTATACAGAAAATTGGTTGATAAAAATATAGAATGAATATATGTATAGATGTATGTATGTGAGTATATACAGTGGTGTTCGATAAAATAGAGCCATCTTGATTTAGCATTTTTCAAACTAAAAATAATGTACAACAAACTTTATAGTTATTTATTTTTTTTATATTTCGGCTTACTCATAAACTAAATGATACAAAAATAATGCAAATGCCTGTGCATAAAAATAGAGCCAGCAAATTTAGTTACCTAAAATAAATTTTGTTCGTTTACTGACTGGATTTTTTTCATTAATTATTATTTCTTAACCTCAGTACTTCGTTGAATAACCCTTATATTTTATAACGTCTAAGCATCGTTTTGGCATTGAGCTAACAAATTTTTAACAGGTTTCTGCAGGAATATTTTTCCACGCATCCTGAATTAAAGTCCAAAGTTCGTCTTTATTGGATGGATTTGTTTCTCGAAGACACATCTTTACTATTTGCCATAAGTTCTCAATAGGATTAAGGTCTGGGGACTGCGCCGGCCAGCTTAAAACCTTGACGTTATGTTCTTCAAACCAGTCTTTTGCCCGCTTCGATGTGTGTTTCGGGTCATTGTCTTGTTGAAACACCCATCGAATCGGCATTTCCAATTCGGCATAAGGCATCATAGTGTCATTAAGAATATTTGTATAATAAGCGGCATCCATTCTACCCTCAATCCGAAATAAAGGCCCAATACCATAATACGAAAAACATCCCCATACCATTGTGTTACCGCCTCCATGTTTAATGGTTTTTGTGGTGTATTGTGGATGGAATTCGGTGTTGGGAGGTCTTCGTACAAGAAGGTTGCTTCTGTCTGAATTAAACAAATTAACTTTCGTTTCGTCAGACCATAGAATATTTCTCCATTTGCTTACAGGCCAATCTACATGATTTTGGGCAAATTCTAATCTTTTTTTTATGTGCTTTTTACTTAGGTATGGGACCTTTCTACTGCTTCTAGCCTTCAAATTATTTTTTATTAAGAAGCCTTCTTATGGTTGAGGTAGAAACATCTAAGTTATGCTCCTTTGTAAGGATGGAAGAAGTGACAAAAGGGTCTTTTTTTACATGAAGCAAAATTTTTCGCTCCACTAGATGTGTCTTCCTCGCTTTTCTGTCTTCCTCGCTTTTCTGCCTTGCCTTCATGTTTGACGGCGTTTTCCACCATTTTTTTTTAGAGCAACCAATTATTTCGGCAATTTGTCTGTTACTTTTTCCGTTATTATGGAGATTTTTTATTGTCTCCCGGCTCTCAAAGGTACAATGTTTTCCTCTGCCCATTGTAAATAATTTTATCTAAAAATTTTATGAGATTTCTTTCGAATTGTACTTAAAAAACACTTAGCTTACCTTTTTATACACTTTTAATTAAAAAAATAAATTTAATTTGTAAAAGTTAATTATTTTCCAAAACTGGCTTTATTTTTTTGCACACCCGTTTTCGCATCCAAATTTATACTGATAATAAAATGAAGATTAATGACGCTGAAGCTATTTTAAACCTGACGGTATTACATTTGTAAGAGATGGGTAAAACTAGTGGAACAACTCTTTCATGCGTACTTTTTTGTATGAGGGATTTATAAGGGGTAAAAGTATTGGGATCAGGTAGCTCTATTTTATTGCACATCACTGTACATAATCATTTAATTGTTGTTACACAGGTAGATAAAGGTGCCGCTAGTTAAATTTCCTAGAGGAACAAAAACTCTTAAATATTTCTGAAACTATTTTTTTTCTTATTAAAGGTTTGAAAAAATTTTAACCCACATTTAAAAAAAAATTAACTCTTTAATTTTTGAATGCTTAAAAAAAGTAAATAAATTAAAAAACAAAAAGATGTCCGAATGCTATATACCACGTTTTAAAGTCTTATGAGCAAACGCTACATCATCAGACAAAATGCATATAAAAATAATACGTGATTTTCCTGCATGTGGCCTTTACTTTTCAAGCTGCTGTAGTCAAAGTGGTATACAAGTTCAGTACAAACCTGGTTGGCCAGGGTTCGACCCCTGCGGCAATCAAGAAATAAAACTGTTTTTTTTTCTGTTTAATGGTATAAATACATATTCAGAATTAACATTAAAACGTGCAGCCTCCTTCGTCGGTACTTCTTCATAGCATATTTCGCCGTCGAAATAAAATAACTAACTCTCTATCTTTCTCCTTTCACCACCTGTCTTAATTCTCATCTATCCCTTTCCTAAAATAATGTAGCACGGTTAATAAAGTAATTAAATAGGTAACAATGCCTGAAGTGCTACTTCTCTTTAAAAAAAAGCGTACTTTATTTGCTAAAACAAATATTAAAGGGTACCCAAAAGTCTATCAAAATGTCTATCTGTCTATTTTTGCAAGAAAATTCTTCCAGGTAAATAAAATAAGTTATTAACAGTGAAACCGAACCTTAACCTGACTAATGAGCTAAGGAGTATTTTAAATCGACGTATATATGTATATAAATATAAATTAAGGGTCCTTATATTTAAACAAAATAACAAAATTATTATTTTTTTTTTGTTTCCTGAAGAAGGTACGCAGAAAGTACCGAAATATTGCAAAATAATATTAAATAAAAATATAAGGACCCAGAGCTTGAAAAAATAGAAAATTATTTAATTAAAAAGAGTACTAATCAGCGCTCGCCAATCGTATCAAATAAACAGCCAGTGACGACGGTCTTCACCGAAAGGTATGCCAACAGTACTTTATTTACTGGCGGAATAAATCCAATTAACTTAATACCAAGGTCAAATAATCATTATTAAACTAAACAATAGTGACCTAAAGCCCGAGGACAAAAATAGAAAAATAGATGAAAATGCTTAAAAATTAAAATAAAGTTCCAATAACATTTCAAATAATTTTAATTTCTTTAATAAATGTTTATATTTCCTTTCAGGTATGGTTGTAAATTTTGCTCCTGTTAACTTAGTAACTGAAGTTAAGTCAGTTGAAATGCATCATGAGGCATTGTCGGAAGCTTTGCCCGGTGACAATGTTGGATTTAACGTTAAGAACGTCTCGGTTAAGGAATTGCGTCGTGGTTATGTTGCTGGTGATACCAAGAATTGTCCACCCAAAGGTGCTGCTGACTTTACCGCTCAGGTATGTCTTAAAATTAATTAATTAATTCATAATTTAATTAATGCTTAAACTATGAATGGCTTAGAATCATCTATTATAATTAATAAATTATCTTTGAATAAAATTCATAATTTAAGGGGTGACGAGATTAGAGAATATAAAACAGATTTTTGTGCTGCAATTATGCCGCAATAAATTGAATAGCAAATCATTGAAATAGCCGCCTTGGCTGCGATTGCAGTGTTTCAAGCGGTAGTAGTTTCAGTAGCCTTCTTCTATATTTAGCTTTGTAATTTGCAAAGTGATTAACTAGTTCGCATAGACTAAGGACCTAACGTAGCCCCAGAAAAAAAATTTTGAATTACGTCAAGTCGCATAAGTATTTTCAGCATTGTGTTGCTTGTTTAGCATGTAATGCACTTTTGAGATCTGACAACAGAAAGTCGTTAATTATCGCTCTTTGCGACGAATTAATACTTCTGGGTCTTCTTTGATATTGATCACTATAAACACTAACTTTTTTCACTTTTCACTATCAATCTCTGTTTAATCAACGGGAATGATAAACTGTTTGCGCACTGAAACTATAAATACGTTGTGAAATTTGTAATAATATTTACAGACGCGAAACGATAAATAATGAAATGAAACAGACATTCCGCATTAGACCTTCTACAGGCGAACTTTTCTATTTTTGAAATTCATTAATATCGATTTAGTTTTTTAAATCGGTTCGGACACATACAAATTTCGGAAAAGGAGAAAGCTTTTCTTCCCTTTCGTCCGCTATTAGAAAATATAAATACCTTTTTTTACCATGAGGACAATTATCAACCCATGTTTAAAATTTTACTAAAATCCGTTCAGTCGTTTAAGCGTGATTAACGCAACAACAAACTTACAAAGCTGACATACCTTTTGCAAGTGAGAAAAAGGTCAAAACTGCACACATTTGCACTGACCGTCCCAGTGTTATAAAAACATTGGAAAAAACCCCTGAAAGAACTTACAGCTCCATCATTAAGTTGCCCAGCATAAATCGAAAAGTAATAATTTAATGGATCCTATCACATATTGGTATTGAAGGTAACGAGTTAGCGGACAGAGCAGCCAAAAGTGCTCAAGTTCTTCCAGAAATAACTGACGTTTTCTTTACACCGAAAGTAATTTCTATTCGGCTTCGAAGTATTCAAAAACAACTTTAACCTACACGGCCAAGATCCACATATTACTTTAAGTTTACTAGATCCGATTGCGTAATGTTAAGTCGGTTTAGAGTTGGCAAGGCTTTCTACAATATTGAACATTGTGTTAATCATACGGGACCCAGCAAGACGTTTTAACTGTGACATTTTTGACATGTCCACTCACAAAGCAACAATAAAATGCCATGTTGTTTTACAAATGTTGTATTTGTTGTAGAGCCGCTAATACCTAGTAAAATAAATGTTCCTTGAATTGATTTGTACAATATATTTAATATAAATAAATATGTGTACATACATATGTATATAAAAAAATAAAACAAATACATAAATATATTTAAAATAATAAATATTATTTTACCTAACCTTTAATTTTGCTTTAGAAGTAAATTGTGAATACAGTCCAACCGATATAATAATAAAAACGATGCTTTTTAATTTTAAATTTAAGCGATTGCTCCCTTAGGGTGCGTACAGAGTGGGCGCTGAAGCCGAGCCGAGATTGTCAGTGCGATAAAAGATTGTCAGTGCGATAAAACTGATTACACACAAGTCAATACAAATAAGCTTGTGTATAACACAGTGAACGCCGACAAAAGCAGAGAGCAAAGCCGATGAGTGCGAGAAAACAGTTTGAAAGCGTTTTGTGCGCTTTTTTGCATTGTTTATGTTTACTTTTTAGCGTGCAGTCGTGTTTTTTGATGGTTTAAAAATATAAAAAAATGGATATCGATCAAATAATAAGTGAAATTTTTTCCCGGGTATATTGTTGAAATTTTTCCGGATATTTTCTTAAATCATTATACAAATGATGAAATTCACCAAATTCATTCCTTTTTAGTGTAACTGGATGTTTTCCAAATTCTTTTTTGTTAAAAATTGCCTTAATCACACTAGGAGAAGCAAAATACTCTTCATCAGAAGAATCCATTTCTGTGTAGAGCTATTTTATAAACACAAATGAAAAACAATAAAGGAGATAAAAGCAAAACACATAGAATAAAGAGAATTTCAGCGCTGATTCTCGCATTCACTGTGTTATATACAAATTGTCTTCTCGCATTAAAATAAGCGTCAATTAGCTCGGCTCGGCTCCGCTCGGCTTCAGCGCCCACTCTGTACGCACCCTTACGCTCGGAAGGTTAAGAGAGACTAAATGCGATTATCTATTAGAATTAAAATTTTCAATTTGCTTTTAGGTAATTGTTCTTAATCATCCTGGTCAAATAGCCAATGGCTATACACCGGTTTTGGATTGCCACACTGCTCATATTGCATGCAAATTTGCTGAAATCAAGGAAAAATGTGATCGTCGTACGGGTAAGACAACTGAGACGGATCCAAAGGCTATTAAATCGGGCGATGCGGCCATTATAATGCTGGTGCCTACTAAACCATTATGCGTAGAAAGTTTCCAAGAATTTCCACCACTGGGACGTTTTGCCGTACGTGATATGAGGCAAACGGTTGCTGTGGGTGTCATTAAGTCGGTAACCTTTAAAGAGACGACTTCGGGTAAAGTCACAAAAGCCGCTGAGAAGGCCCAAAAGAAAAAATAACTAGAGGGCAGCCAGAATAAAATGCAAATACAACAATTTGAATGCCAACAACAGAAACAAAAACAACAACAGAAGCAGCATTATTCGCAGCAAGTTGAACAACATAATAAATCAAACAATTTTTTGGCATATATTTATTATTCATTTTTTAAGCATAAATATAAAAGTAATAATAGTAATATCTTAAAAACTATTATCACAATTAGAAATTATAATAATAACGATAACAACAACAACAGCATCAACAGAAATATTAATAATAATGTTCATAAACATGATACTCTTTTAAAACGAAAACAACCACAACAAAAAACTATTGATGTAAAACCAAATATTAACAAAAACAACTCCTTCAATATACCGTTAAATACCATACACGAACACCCATTTAGAAGCATAGAAAAGACATTTTTATCATTATCATTATTATCATCATCATTTGATTTCTCTCCTTTAACATTTATGAATAACACTAATATTAGATCATTGTTTTCTTCGTCATCATTACTCAAGCCATCTCCTAATACTTTAACATTATTACCATTTGCTTCATCGTCATCGTCATCACTATCATCAACACCTTTAGCGACTCCATTCTTAATTTCCAACATCATAGCTGTACATGAAAAATTTACAAGTTTGAAAAGCATTTTAATAAAATTTTTAATGGATTTTTTCCTAATTTACTATAATTATTTGTATCAAAATTTACACAGACATCGTAAATCATTTCGCAGGAAATCTCTATCATCTCGTGTGACATCACCAAAATATTTCTCAACAACATTATTTAACAAAACGGATGTTGCGGCAATATTTCAATCGAAATGTTGTTGTACTCCAGTAATAATTGTATCCAAAAAAATGTTATAATTATGACACCGTTATAAGCACCATTGTCACTATCATCTCACTAATTATCATCATTATGATTACCTTTAATTCATATAAAATAATAATCGTGTTATAGCATCTGGCTTTAGTTTTTAAAATCAAATAAAAATTGTCCTGAAGACAACTTAGTGTTACTTGTCGCACTAAACTTATTTTCTGATAAATTCAACAACAGTTTTTTGTTGCAAAATATCTTGAGTTTTAGTAATTCCAATAATTTTTTTTTTCCATTTTTGAAACTAAAAAAAAAGATTATGAATTAAAACACCATTTGCTTTTCACGAGTTTTCTTTGTTATAACTTTTAGATCTATCAGCTCCATTTAACTGTTAATATTTTTTCAAATAAAATAATTGATTTTTAAAATCAATTGAATTATTTAATAAATTAGTTTGTTTTTTTTTTTATTAATTGTACTTATAAGTTTTATATCCGCCTGTAGTTTTAATTGAGATTTGATCTAAAAACTAAAAGTTTCTTAAAGAAAATTTCCCATTTACGCAAGGAAATAAAAATAAATGTGTGCATTTTCCCTGTGGTTGATTAAAACAAATCGAAAAAAAAAAATACGAATAAAAACATAAATCCTTCCAATAATTTTGGTTACTATCAATCTATTTACTTATTTATGTCAAACATAAATTATTTAAAAGATTTTTTTATAAACCCACACATCATACAACATTAACACCACCCACTACCATTTTATTAAAACTTAATTTTCAACAACCTGCATCAAAATCAACATCAACAACTTCAAAATATAGAAAAGATTCTTTATATTTTAAAACACACACACACACACACATACATACTTATACAATTGTAGTGTTTTCTATTTAATTAACAATTTTAAAATAAAATATAAATGAAAAGAAAGTTGGTTAAAAGTTATTAATAAAATGATTAAAGAAAGAAAAAATAACCAAAAAAAAGTTTTGTAGACTTTAAAACTTAAATGTATGATGAGATGGACTTGAAATGATGAGATACATATAAAATATTGAATACATTAAATATATATTGTAATCTTACTGTATGTGCTTCATTCTCTTAATAAAAAAAATAAATGAATAAATAAAAAAGGAAACCAAAAAAAAAAAAACCTACCAAAAAACTAATTGTAAAACCCCATCACATTTTTAATGGTACGTGTATTATGCAAAGCAAAATTTATTGGATTTCAAATGAAAAAGTGAAATAAAGAAAACTAAAATAAAAGGCTTAAAATATAAAAATTGTTATATTATTTCGCATTATAATTTCAAAATTAATTTAGAATAAAAAAAAAATATAATTTACTTAAACCGACTTCAATGGCGAGGATCAAATCGTTTATATTTTAATTTGATGTTTTAGAGCTCTGTCATTTCTTAGGCGATTTAGATATTTTAACTGATTGGTACTTCACTGGGTTCGTTATGAAAGCAACTACAACTTTGAGAATAAAAATAAAAAATGCCAAATTTTTAGTATTTTCGTAAAGATCTCTTCAAAAGTTTTAAAATTATTACCATATTGATATTTTAAAAATTTCTTAAATTTCAGAGGTCCATAAGTCGCAAAATATTAGTGAGGGCCAGTTTTTTCACCGGATGTTTATTTCTTATTTTTCAATTCTCTATCGCCCCATATATTTGTTTTTTTGATTGCAGTTACTTCACTGTTTTAAATGACATGAAGAGGCAGGCGTGGTGTTTTACCCGATTCTCAATAGCAACTCTTTCGAAACTATCAATCATGTCATACATTCCTATCGGAATGGTTTTAATTCCGTATTAGCAATTCCGATCGAATTTGTATTGTTCTTCAGACTCCGATCGATTTTGTGTTTTCAAAAATAAAAGTTAATGTGCTGTTTTTGTATTTCAGGCAATCGATTCGTTTGAAAAATTTATATGGAAATTACTCAAAAAATTGAGTGTTTTTCATATAAATTTTTCAAACGAATCGATTGCCTGAAATACAAAAACAGCACATAAATCTCTATTTCTTAAATTTAAAATGGCAACATTGGTCACATTTAAGTAACAAACAGGATAATCTAAACAAGGATACATAATAAAATTAAATTTAAAACTCGCAAAATATAAAATTTAAAAGAAAAACAATTCCGTTTTAAAATTTTATAGTGGATTCATCCCGAAAAAATTTTTTGTTTTTCGTTTTCTGAAGAACCAACTTGCGGAATTAAAACGACTTTCGATCGGAATTGAATTTTGTGACATGCCTGTATGTCTGTTCGATTAGCTCATTTAGTACCTTAGCAAAGTTGATTTCAACACTATTACGGACGGCCAGACGGAAATCGCTTATAGACTTCGCTATGCATAATGACTCAGATATTTTATGGGGTCAGAAATAGATATTGTAGAAATTACAAACGGAATGACAATTTTTGATATACCCTTCTTCCACTCATGTCGTGAAAGATATAAAAAGTCCAAAAATTAAATGGTGATCTCATAGGTGGCGTAAATTGTGTTACGGATTTATTGAAAATTGTTTTTTTCCAACATACATATAAATATATTATAATATAGAAAGCCCCGTATACACTTATTTTTTTTCTAACAAACCCCCCCCATCGATAACGCTCCTGCAGAAAGGAATGTTGAAAATAGTTATCGCACTTCTCCTTTAAATTTGCATTCGCATGTGGTCTGACTACAGTGCCGTTACGTTATTCGACCAATCAGAAATGAGACACGTAGGCATAATTGTTACGAAGCAAACAAAATTTTAAGGTTGACAGGCAGAAGAAAAAAGACATGCGTGGCAGTTGGGAAAAGTCAGTCGAGGCGCGAACACCACTAAATTAAAATTTAAAAACCAAAGTCAAAAAAAGAAATAAAAAAAAAATAATGAAAATATTATCACCAAGAGTTGGTCAACGCTCAAAGTTGCTATTTTTTTTTGAGAACTTTACAAAAATTTAAAAAATAATTAAGCCTAAACCAGTGAAATTAAAGAACGATTTCAACTATCAGTGGTTAACAAAATAAAAGCAGTGTAAAAAGAACAGTTCTTGTGAGCGACAATAATTACGCCAAAAAAAAAATATTGATAATTTTGTCAAAAGGCAAATAATTTTACCTAGCTGTGCATTTTAGACATTGTGTGAAAAAAATTTATCTAAACGGAAGCCCCCTTTACATTCACAATTTTAAATATATATAAACGTTTGTTGAAAAAAGTTTTGCAGGGAAAGTGTGTACAGATAAAACAATAAATGAAATTAAATCCCTTTTGACTAAAGGAAGGAAAGTGCTCTGTGAAAGAAGGTTTTGACAAGGCTTAAAACATAACAAGTTGCAAGAATAGGAGTGTTTCATTTTAATATATTTTAAACTTAATCAACACTTAAAAATAATGAAATATAAATAATATAAGTGAAAACTGAAGATTTTTGAATTAGTGAAAGATTTTAAACCTGAATTTCTAGAAAGAATATTAGATATTTGGTGAAGAATATTAACGTATAACAAAAAAATTTATTGTACATTTCAAACGAAAATAAGAGCTTTTATATAATACGTATCTAGAAAAAATATACATATGTACGTAAAATGTGCGAAGTAAAAAGAAAACGTTTAATTAAACAATAATATGAAACTGTAAAAACGACAATTTAAATGCCAAATTAAAAGAACTGTACCAAAAAGGAAAAAACATCATTAGAATTTACCGTTACGGCATTATAACACAAAACAAAACAGTGTTTCAGAATACAAAAAGTGTTACATATACAAAATCAACCCCTACTGTACAATAAACCTAAAATATGGGAACTAATAACAACGTGTACTAAATCTAATAACAACGTGCCTACCATCCATCCTAGATCATAGCGGAAGACCAACAAGCAAAACATCGCCGCACACTCACCTGGCAGCAGATTGATGAAACCCACGCCGGCAAGATCCTAGCATAAGTATTTTTTTTACTTTATATACATACATATAATATGAATGTAAAATTTTATGAACTTAATAATTACTTACTCTAATTATGTATGTATTATGTATTTCCTTTTTTTTTTGTGCATTTAATTTACTTACTTAATAGAATATAATTTTTGGAAATCTTATATTATATATTATATTTTATATTTTATTTTTATACTCTATTTTCCAAAAAAATTTTCCTTATAAAAAAAGAAATTAATTCAAAGAATGAACACTTCATATTCATGTTTTCTAGAATAAAGTTACAAAATTAATTATGTGCTAACTTTTCATTTAATACGGGGAATGCTAAGTAAGAACGGCCATGAGTAAACTCTAAACAAGATGGATTTCGGGACAAGTAAAGAAAAAAAAAGGCAACTGACTTGTCAAGGCGTTCGACATTAAGTCGACAGGGAGGGAAAAATTGTGCCCAAGTGGCAAAACATCACGCCACACTAAAGCGAAATTAGTCTCCAGTATTTAACAGTAAGTTACTTTATTTGATAATATACATAGTGGTTTTTCTTTGGCAAGGATGTATATTTCTATTGTTAAGCGTCCGTGAACCCAGGGTTGAGAACCCAAATACCTCTGAGCTAGACGGAAACCTTTTCTTGCCACTTAACCACGATTCACATAGAAGAAATTTAGTATTAACGACAATTCCTGACTAAGCGACGCGTAACAATAGATGGCGCCCAACGTAAATGCTACCCATTCTGGGGATAGCAAATGTAAAGTACCTTTTGGTTGACTGGAACCAAATTTCAAAAAAATTTATTTTCATTTCTTATGGATTGCATAAGTCTTGATCACTAAGTATGTAAAACTGGTTTCAATCGCGATGCAATGCATAATATATGAAGATAGATATTTAAAGAAGCGGAATTACAATATCATTACTTTGCCTTGCTGATTTGGGATCCTCCACCAGTCCACAACTGACGACAACGAGTAGTTCGGTTGATGTTGCGGTGTAGTATTCCATTTCGTAGTTTATGTCTACATCTTCGGAAACTATTTTCTTGCTCCATATCTATTATTTGTTGTTATAAGATAAAGGAGTTGGAAAAGGAAGAAGAAGAGAAGCATGCAAGTAATCTCGCTCAGCAATAAGAAATAATAAATAGAAGGAGAAAGGAAAATATTCATACTGAGACATCAATTTGTTTTCGATTAACCGAATTGATAAGCCAGCTATGGAAAATTTAGGAAGAGTCAGAGAACTTAGAATCCTATGCCTTTCTAATACTATCGTTTTTTTTTTCCTACTCATGGTTGTGACTAACTAGCATTCCCAGGATTTTAACACTTTCTGAACAAGATCATTTTTTTTTAAGTTTGTCAAAAGGGATATACTTTCACAAAAAGGAAAACATATTTTCGGCCCGTTTATAAAAACGAGACGACAATATTTATTAATTATTTTGCACATTCGCAAAAAGCTATTTTGACCATCAATTCCAATTATCGTCTAAGAATTTATTACTTAGGCAATCATTGAGGAAGCTATATATATTTTTTTTTCTCCACTTTCTAATTTAGACACGTCAGATTTTTCTGCTAATCGCCTTGTTATCTCTAGCTCTCTTTCTGATTGGCTTAATGCGCTATGCGCAAGTATAACACGCGGTCAGGGCCAGATCAGAAGAAGACAGCTTCCCATAGTGCGAAATCATTTCAGCTATCTGAAAGTATAAGAGGTAGGGCATCTGACTATTCACACAATTTAAACGTATCAGGCACAAAAGGAAGAGGGCGCGGCCTCCCTTCTATAGCTCAAAGATCAAGTAGTATAGTTAGTTCGTTAAGTAACACAAGCATAAAAGCAATAAGAACTTCACCGGTACCAGAAACTTCAGACTCTTTTAGTAGCCCAGTACAAGCTTTTCAAGTAGATAACAAACCGAACATAGATATGGCCACGGGGGGAACCAACATACCATCACCACAAGAGGCACCCGCAGATGAAAATGCAGTGGAAGCTCTGAGCAATTATGTGAGAGAAGTTCTGAGAAATACACAAGAAGATTTTAGAAATGAAATAGAGGCACTTAGGCGAGATTTAACTCAATCACGTGGAAATAGGGGAACAAATGAATCTCCTTCTATCAACTCACAATTTAATTCAAATGCTTCATCGACACCCATATTTGTAAAATTAAAAGATTGGAACATTTCGTTCAGCGGAGAAGAAGACGTTACCGACTTTTTATTTAAGTTAGATACCCTTACAGAGCGAAGCCAATGTCCTCTAGACTATTTAATGGCAAATTTTCACATTTTTCTTAGAGGTAAGGCAGACACGTGGTTCTGGATGTACATTAAACAAAATCCTAGGGCAACTTATCCCGCACTAAAGACAGCCATCACAAAACAATTTGGTACCTTAGAAACCGACCTGGACATCTTGTTGAAAATTTCAGCTCGGAAACAACATCCCAAAGAGACTTACGATGATTTTCACTCTTCCCTAGTTAGGATGAACCTTAAGTTAGAAAATCCAATGGACGACAAGGCCCTAATCAAGATCATAAAGAGGAACGTCAGACCCGAACTACTGAACATGACTTTTGTCTCTAACCCCAATAATATAGACTCATATCGTGACTTACTAAGGGAAGCGGAAAAATCCCTTAAATCAAACAATATTCCCAGATACATACCCAATCGGCCTCGCCAAGTAGAAGAGATTTCGGTAGAACCACATTCGGACTGCGAAGATTCCGAAGTAGAATCAGATCCGCAATTAGAGGAATTAAAGGTAAATAAACAATACGCCAAGGGAGATTATTCCAAGATTAAATGCTGGAACTGCCTTAAGGTAGGCCACAGTTATATTTATTGTCCCGATGAAAACCGATCCCTTTTCTGCTTTAAATGTGGACAAAGAGGAGTTTCTACTCCAAATTGCAGTAATTCACATGCGGTAAACAGGCGACGGAGCGAGTGGGCGACCGGGGATGCTCGTTCCAAAGACTAAATCCCGAGTTTTATTTAGACACTAGTAGTAAACCTTCACAGGGGGCTCTACTACCCTGTCCCCAAACCAACACTGACCTAGATTCTCAGACACGAAATCATGAACAAAGACCACCTTTTAAGCGTAAAACATCGCAACGAATTTTAAAATGCAGAGCTCGTTATGCGTTAAGGAAAAAGTTCAGAAAATCACTCGAATCATCTTGCCTTTCAAACTCTGACGACGGAAGACCATATGCTAAAATTAGAATTTTTGACACGCATTTATCTTGCCTCCTGGACTCAGGAGCAAATGTAACAGTCTTAGGGAAAGGAAGCTTAGACTTCATTAATAAGCATGGTATACGAATGAAAGCATTCAAATCAAATATTTCTACCGCCAACGGATCGAAAAACCAAGTTTTAGGATACTGCACACTACCGGTGAGCTTTAAAGGAGTTACGAAGCCCATAGTTTTCTACATAGTACCATCCTTAACTCAAGAAGCATACCTTGGTGTAAATTTTTGGCGAGCTTATGCTCTCGCGCCAGAAATAATACCAGAAATTGGCTGCTTTCAGATGGATAAAGAGGATAGTCCCCTTTATCACGATCTAAGCCCCGAAGAAAAACTATGTCTTGAAAGTGTTATCCTAGACTTTCCGGCATATGAAAAGTCAGGGCTCGGTTGTACTCACCTCTTGCAGCACCACATAGAAACAGGTGACGCAATCCCGGTGAAAGCAAAACATTATCCGTTGTCCCCTCCAAAACAAGCCGAAGTGTATAAAGAACTCGACAGATTACTGGCTTTAGGAGTAATAGAGGAATCCAACTCACCCTGGTGTAGCCCTATTGTTACCATATGTAAACCTGGCAAAATAAGACTGTGTTTAGACTGCCGCAAATTAAATGAGCTGACCAAAAAGGACGCATACCCTCTCCCTCATATCAACGGGCTGCTTAGCCGTCTTAAAGACACTCATTACATTAGCGGAATTGACCTTAAGGACGCCTTTTTCCAAATTAAATTAACCGAAAGTTCAAAGGAGAAGACTGCCTTTGCCGTACCCGGAAGGGCATTATATCAATACAGGGTCATGCCATTTGGCGTTTGCAACGGGCCCCAGACAATGAGCCGCCTGATGGACAAAGCCATCCCCTCTAGGCTCAGAGACAATGTTTTCATCTATTTAGATGACCTGCTCGTGTGTAGCCAGGATTTCGAAACCCACATACGTTTATTATCTGAAGTCGCACAGTGTCTGAAATCCGCAGGCCTTACGATAAACGTAGGCAAAAGTAAATTTTGCCAGCGAGAAATCAAGTACCTTGGCTACCGAATTGGCGAGGGAACCCTAAAGGTCGATCCCGAAAAGGTCGCAGCAATTGTTAAATTTCCATTACCAAAAACTCCCCGGCAAGTAAGACGTTTCGTCGGCATGGCAAATTGGTACCGCGCGTTCATTAAGAACTTTTCAGATCTCGCAGGTCCCCTTACAGATTGCTTACGCAAATCCACAAAGACATTTCGCCTTAGTCCAGATGCCATGACATCATTTAATAAGCTTAAGCATGCACTTTCCAGTGCTCCGGTCCTTGCTCAGCCGGACTTTAGCAAAAATTTTTTTATTCAGTGCGACGCGTCACGCATCGGTGTTGGTGGCGTATTATTCCAATTAGATGATGAGGGTAGAGAGCATCCAATTGCGTTCGTATCGCAAAAATTAAATAAAGCACAGCGCAATTACACAGTAACTGAGCTAGAATGTTTAGCCGCCGTCATTAGCGTCAAGCGATTCAGGCAATACATTGACGGGGTACCTTTCAAAATAATTACCGACCACTCCAGTCTTCGCTGGCTTATGAGCCAAAAGGACCTTCACGGAAGGTTAGCTCGCTGGAGCTTGAAGCTTCAAAACTTTGTTTTTACTATTGAGCACAGGAAGGGCTCCCTTAACGTGGTTCCAGATGCTCTATCCCGTTTTGACGTGGACGAATTCCAAATAAATTTGAACCCCCCTGAAGTAGATTTGAAATCCGTGGAGTTCAATAGTTTAGAATACGATAAGCTAAGGCAGGAAATTCTTAAAAATAGTGACTCATTGCCAGATTTACAGGTATCGGACGATCTTATATACAAACGCGTAGAATTTCGAAACGGTACAAACGCTGAAGAAAGTCTCTGGAAGTTATGGTTGCCCAAAACCTTAAGTGAGGGCATAGTAAGAGCCGCTCATGATGCAAGCTGTCATGGCGGGTATCAAAAAACACTGTCTCGGATTCGTCAAAAATACTTTTGGCCACAAATGGCACGAGATGTCAGAAATTTTGTAAAAAATTGTGATGACTGCAAGATTATAAAAGCCACAAACCAAACTCTTCGCCCTCCCATGGGAAATCAATTTGTGACAACGCGACCTTTCCTGCGACTATACTGCGATTTCATTGGACCATACCCAAGCACTAAAGCAAAAAATCGACACCTTTTCATTGTAATAGACCACCTGACAAAATTCATATTCCTAAAACCCTTAATAACAGCTACTTCGAGTAACGTTATAAACTTTTTCCTAAATGAACTATTTTGCACATATGGTGTGCCTGAATACATTCATAGCGACAATGCCAAACAGTTTACGTCTAAGGAAATTAAAGACTTTTTCTCCGCATATGGCATCTCCCATGTCACTACAGGATTCTATTCCCCGCAGGCAAATGCCTCCGAGAGAGCCAATAGGGAAATCATCTCCAAAATCCGACTTTTCCTTAAAGATGACCCCGATCACACAAACTGGGACAGAAGCTTACCTAGAATATTGCAGGTTTTACGTAGTGATTATCACACAGCTATCCAATGCACGCCTTACTACGCCGTCTTTGGACAAAATATGATCCTGCACGGATCCTCTTATCAGCTTCTTAAGAAACTTAATATGATACCCGATGACACAATAGTTCGAAACTTCGACAAACTCCAGCATTTGAGGGAAAAGGTAAAACAAAACCTTGATATCGCTCATGAAAAGGCCTCCAGAACCTATAATACAAGATGCAAGCCCGTAAATTTCCTTGAAGGCCAGGAAGTATTCCGGCGAAACTTCACGCAAAGTAATTTTAAGACAGGCATAAACGCGAAATTCAACCCTAAATTCGTCAAAGGTAGAATACGAAAGAAAATTGGAAATGCTCTTTATGAAATTGAGGACCTGCACGGCACTTACGTCGGCAAATTTCATGCATCGGACATCCGCCCATGAGCAGTTGAAATTGTAATTACTCATAGGAAGTTTTAGTTCAGGTATTGCCCGGCTTCGTGGGTCGAGCCACACGCTTACATTTCTGAAATGACTGTATCATGTTGCAAGGATAAGTTTTCGCATTAGTATATTTGATAGGACATTTCACATTAATAAATCCTCCCTGTTCGATCTAATACATAGATGCGAAGCAGTTTTGTTACGGATTTATTGAAAATTGTTTTTTTCCAACATACATATAAATATATTATAATATAGAAAGCCCCGTATACACTTATTTTTTTTCTAACAAACCCCCCCCATCGATAACGCTCCTGCAGAAAGGAATGTTGAAAATAGTTATCGCACTTCTCCTTTAAATTTGCATTCGCATGTGGTCTGACTACAGTGCCGTTACGTTATTCGACCAATCAGAAATGAGACACGTAGGCATAATTGTTACGAAGCAAACAAAATTTTAAGGTTGACAGGCAGAAGAAAAAAGACATGCGTGGCAGTTGGGAAAAGTCAGTCGAGGCGCGAACACCACTAAATTAAAATTTAAAAACCAAAGTCAAAAAAAGAAATAAAAAAAAAATAATGAAAATATTATCACCAAGAGTTGGTCAACGCTCAAAGTTGCTATTTTTTTTTGAGAACTTTACAAAAATTTAAAAAATAATTAAGCCTAAACCAGTGAAATTAAAGAACGATTTCAACTATCAGTGGTTAACAAAATAAAAGCAGTGTAAAAAGAACAGTTCTTGTGAGCGACAATAATTACGCCAAAAAAAAAATATTGATAATTTTGTCAAAAGGCAAATAATTTTACCTAGCTGTGCATTTGAGACATTGTGTGAAAAAAATTTATCTAAACGGAAGCCCCCTTTACATTCACAATTTTAAATATATATAAACGTTTGTTGAAAAAAGTTTTGCAGGGAAAGTGTGTACAGATAAAACAATAAATGAAATTAAATCCCTTTTGACTAAAGGAAGGAAAGTGCTCTGTGAAAGAAGGTTTTGACAAGGCTTAAAACATAACAAGTTGCAAGAATAGGAGTGTTTCATTTTAATATATTTTAAACTTAATCAACACTTAAAAATAATGAAATATAAATAATATAAGTGAAAACTGAAGATTTTTGAATTAGTGAAAGATTTTAAACCTGAATTTCTAGAAAGAATATTAGATATTTGGTGAAGAATATTAACGTATAACAAAAAAATTTATTGTACATTTCAAACGAAAATAAGAGCTTTTATATAATACGTATCTAGAAAAAATATACATATGTACGTAAAATGTGCGAAGTAAAAAGAAAACGTTTAATTAAACAATAATATGAAACTGTAAAAACGACAATTTAAATGCCAAATTAAAAGAACTGTACCAAAAAGGAAAAAACATCATTAGAATTTACCGTTACGGCATTATAACACAAAACAAAACAGTGTTTCAGAATACAAAAAGTGTTACATATACAAAATCAACCCCTACTGTACAATAAACCTAAAATATGGGAACTAATAACAACGTGTACTAAATCTAATAACAACGTGCCTACCATCCATCCTAGATCATAGCGGAAGACCAACAAGCAAAACATCGCCGCACACTCACCTGGCAGCAGATTGATGAAACCCACGCCGGCAAGATCCTAGCATAAGTATTTTTTTTACTTTATATACATACATATAATATGAATGTAAAATTTTATGAACTTAATAATTACTTACTCTAATTATGTATGTATTATGTATTTCCTTTTTTTTTTGTGCATTTAATTTACTTACTTAATAGAATATAATTTTTGGAAATCTTATATTATATATTATATTTTATATTTTATTTTTATACTCTATTTTCCAAAAAAATTTTCCTTATAAAAAAAGAAATTAATTCAAAGAATGAACACTTCATATTCATGTTTTCTAGAATAAAGTTACAAAATTAATTATGTGCTAACTTTTCATTTAATACGGGGAATGCTAGGTAAGAACGGCCATGAGTAAACTCTAAACAAGATGGATTTCGGGACAAGTAAAGAAAAAAAAAGGCAACTGACTTGTCAAGGCGTTCGACATTAAGTCGACAGGGAGGGAAAAATTGTGCCCATGTGGCAAAACATCACGCCACACTAAAGCGAAATTAGTCTCCAGTATTTAACAGTAAGTTACTTTATTTGATAATATACATAGTGGTTTTTCTTTGGCAAGGATGTATATTTCTATTGTTAAGCGTCCGTGAACCCAGGGTTGAGAACCCAAATACCTCTGAGCTAGACGGAAACCTTTTCTTGCCACTTAACCACGATTCACATAGAAGAAATTTAGTATTAACGACAATTCCTGACTAAGCGACGCGTAACAATTGACCTATATGGGCCTATCTTTGGAACCGTCATAAGCAAACTCTTAAAAATTGGACAGAAAGTCAATAACTATAACCGTTATAATAACAAATATAAATGCTCAAAACTATAAATTAAAGGGTGCTACAATAATACATTCAATTAATTGTGTGTGGCCATTCAGTTGTAGACAGACGATTGAAATTTACAAGGAACCTATATTTCAAAGTACGCTACAAAAAGTATACAATTTTAATTTAGAAGTTAAATTAAAAGTATTTTGACCTATATGGCCTTATCTTTTGAATCGTTATATAAAACTCTTGAAAATTACACAGCATGTTAACTTCTTTTTCTGGCATAAAAAGTAGTATAAGTTTTTTAAATTATAAATTAAAGGCTTTTACAATAGTTGATGTAATTTGATGGACATGGCAAACTGTTGGACAATTAAGACAGACGGTTGAAACTTACTCGCTAGAACAGCAAGTATTAAATTTGAATTTAGAAATTAAAGGGCGTCCGTATAGTTGATGGAATTTAATATTTATGGCCAAACTTTTGAATTGTTATAGTCAGATAGTTTAAACCAATTTTGTTTTACCGTGTCAATAATAAAAGAAATATGATTTTATATGTTTCTATTTTAAAGTCGGTTTTTTATGCAAGAATTATTATTTTAGATTCGATAACCCTTTGCTTGTCTATCTTTCTGTAGAAATCAGTTTTTTGAAATGAAATGCATTTTTAGCAAAAAAAAAAGTTACAGTAATGTAAAACAAACAAAGAATATTTCGAAAGTAATAAGATTACAACAAAATTTCACGTGTGCTGGATTCGTAAACAACTCGGCCACCTAACTCAAAAACATTGAATATTGAT
The DNA here is from genome assembly GCA_937654795.1 of Cistogaster globosa. Lineage (NCBI taxonomy): Eukaryota > Metazoa > Arthropoda > Insecta > Diptera > Tachinidae > Cistogaster > Cistogaster globosa. The sequence goes on along the minus strand of OW569403.1, from coordinate 134,213,443 downwards.
ACAGCCCCAAGGATTTATTTTTTAACCTAAAAATAAGATTTTAATACTGCAGATTGCTTGATACAATATTTTTTTCTACAGGCCACTATAAATTTCGGAACGCAGTATTGGAGTAGAGAGGATATAAGTATGCTTACTTTTCCTTCTTATATACTTCTCTGCATGTTCGTTTAATTTTTTTTAATTAAAGCTTCCTTGGTTAGAGATAAAAAAGCTATCAAAAGTCTTTTTTGAAATATATTAAGAGCTCTTTAAAATGAACCAGTTTAGTAGAAAAAAGTCCTCATTTCTGAAGGTTTCATATGTTTTGCACTCATTATAAGCGTAAAAGATCCGAGAAATCATTTAGTAAAGTTTCCTTTCAGATTCATATGGTTTACTGGCATATTATCACTAGTTGTTAAAAATCTAAGGTGCTTGCCTCATATGGCTCAAAAGCTAAGACAAAATACGTAAAAATACTTCTTCTACAGGGCAAATGTTTGCAGGAAAAACTATTACATATGCTTGGTTTTATAATTTTTACTGATCATTTCTATGAAAAATAAACCATTTTAAAAATATTTTTTTCTATGTTTATTTATTTTTTATTAACACTGTAATAAAGTGAAAAAAGAACACAGCACGAAATCTACATCTGGGTACAGAGTATTTAATATGCTCGATATATTTCACTATTTTCAAAATAACTTAAAACTGCTTTTTATGCTGGTATATTATAAAACAAAAGAATTTGTTTGCATAGATTTATTAAACTAAACTAAAGAAAAAAGCCCTTAAAACTATTACCACTCAGTATCCGAATCATATTCAGGCCATGGCAAATCTTTATTCAATGGAAGATTTTTCTTTTCCAAATATTTGTTAAACTGTACAGGTATATTCATAAATTGTTTTATTTTCATCCGAAATTGCTTCCATGTCCATTGATCATGATTACGACGATCTGTGACCATGGCTTTGTAGTTTAGTTGGTATTTATCTAAGAAGTACGTCAGGTGGCTAACAACTCCTTTAGGTAATCTGTAATACAATAAATAAATGAAAAAAAAAAAAAAAGAAATCCAACAATTTCATATGTTAAACTTACTTTAACTGTGAGTCAGGTTTTAGTTTGGCCATTTCTTCCAATTCATTAACAACATGACCTCTTACTGCCGTCGGTTTAAGATCATCCTCATTTAGATCTTCCTCTACAAAACCATTCACTAATTTAGTGATTTTTAATCGATCTTTCTTAAAATTAGGTATTGGAAGTGATTTATTAGGATCCGAACACAAACCCATTTCCTTAAAGTTGGCTTCCGGTCTTTTTCTTTCTTCCCAAAGTTTTTTAAGAACGGGACTTAAAGGCAAAAAATAATACATGTTATATAGGTATATATTTTTTTGTTTTTGACTGACTTACTCTTTGATTTTACCCAATGAAGATCTTGTTTTGTTGAGAGTTTTTCTATTTACATTATAGCGATAACGCTTCTTTCTATGATTTTTCCGAATTCTCATTATCTATATTAAATTTTTAAATTACTTTAATAGCCTTTGATTATAGACTACACTTCAAATATATTTTAGGATTACACACGTGTTTACAAAATAAACAAAAAGAGATTGCTTTTCGCTAGTGTTGCTAGCTCTCTTTTTTTTTGCTTTCTCGACAAATGATTTGTTAAATACCGCCACATGGCGAAATAGTTTACCAGGTGGTGGCAGTGGCGAATTTCATTCATTTTCGCCGTTGCAGAAAATTTCAAACTTCATATAAAAAAAATTTTCGCTGATTTTTTATATATGGAGTTTGACATTTTCTGCAACGGCGAAAATGAATAAATTCGCCACTGCCACCACCTGGTAAATTATTTCGCCATGCCGCCAATATATAAAGTTGTCATATATCAAGGCGAATCGATTATCAGGTGGCAGCGTAGGCGAATTCAGTATTTTTTGCTGGCGTACACCACTGTCAAACTCCATATATAAAAAATTTGTGTATATATTTTATATATGGAGTTTGACAGTCGTGTATACCAGCAAAAAATAATGAATTCGCCTACGCTGCCACCTGGTAATGTATTCGCCTTGTTATATATTACTTTAGAGTGCTATATTCGGATATGCCGAATTTTAGATACCCTCCACCATGTATATAAATCTAGTTAAGAGAAGTAGCTCCTATCAAAAAAAAAAAATATTGTAGTGGCAAAGAATAAAAAAAAGAACAAAATTAAGTACGATACATAATTTTACATAAAAATGTCATCGGCTTTTAATAGGTTAAACATTAAAGAAAAATTTGTATATCCTGAAAGATCTCTTCAAAAGCTTTTATCATATTGACAATCGACCTTTATTATGAAAATTCCAGAGGCCCACAACTGGGAAAATATGGAATATTTTGATTGAAGTGACTTTATTGTTACAAATGATATTGACAAATTAGAAGCAGGCGTGGTGTTTTGGCCGCTGCGTCGAAAGACATGGACCTATCTTGTAAATTTTCGAAACTATGTCTGATCGATTGGCGTATTTAAATTTTATCTAGCACATCTAGTGCTTTGGCAAAGTTGATTTCAACACTTACACGGACGGACAGACGAACATCGCTCAATTGATTTTGCTATGGATAAGGACTCAGAATATAAATACTTAACGGGGTCAGAAATGGACTTTTGCTCTTGAATTAAAATCAATTTTAAGCGAGTTTAAGGAAAAAAACGCTACAATTACTTTATACAAAAAACAATTTTAGTTATTGTGAATAATTATTTGTTCTGCATCTTTTACTGTGAATTGTTTTCTTTTGCATATGCAAATACCGGCTGTTAAAGAAAAAATATATTAAAAAAGTTTAAAGAGAAAATATATAAACAATGCGCGATATAGAAATTTTGGATCCCAGAAATTTAGTTAAAAACCGTGAAATATTGTACAGACTTATAATCAGGTGAGAAATATAAACTAATGTGAAATTAATTGTATTGAAATTATTATTTCTCGAAGCCAATTGATGTACGATGGCTTAGAGAAATTTGCAATGGAATTGTCCATGCTCGTCAAAGCTGACGAGTGCACGCCTAGTGAACGTTTACTACACGTTATGATTGCTGGTATGCAAGTACTAACCGATAAAGAACCACCTCAGAAAGACGATGTTTTACCATGTATCGATTTAGAGTTTGAACCGGATGCTTCTGCATTGGCACCAGAACCGGCCTCGTATGAAACTGCTTATGTTACTTCTCATAAACAATCTTGTCGCGCTGGTGCCTTCAGCCATGACGGCACCCTTGTAGCTACTGGCAGTGTTGATGCCAGTATTAAAATTTTAGATGTTGAACGTATGTTGGCCAAATCAGCACCTGAAGAAATAGAAGCGGGCCGTGAACAACAGGGCCATCCTGTTATTCGAACCTTATATGATCATACAGATGAAGTAGCGTGTTTGGAATTTCATCCTAAAGAGCATATATTAGCTTCTGGTTCTAGGGATGGCACTGTTAAGTTATTTGACATTGCAAAACCATCCGTCAAGAAGGCGCATAAAGTATTTACTGATTGTGAACCAGTTACTTGTTTAGCGTTCCATCCTAGTGGTGACTATATGGCGATCGGTACCGAACATTCCCTGTTAAGGGTGTATGATGTTCATACTGCTCAATGCTTTGTATCAGCCATAGCATCCCAACACCATAGCGGATCTATAACTTGTGTAAAATATGCACCCACAGCAAAACTGTATGCCACAGGCAGTATTGATGGTTCGATTAAAATTTGGGATGGTGTGAGTGGACGCTGTGTCAATACTATAACAGAAGCTCATGGTGGGGCAGAAATATGCTCGGTACAGTTTACACGCAACGGAAAGGTAATTTCTACTATTATCTAATAATTAATTAATTAAATAATATATTGATTTTGTATATATTTTTAGTATTTACTTTCATCTGGTAAAGATTCTTTAGTTAATTTGTGGGAACTTTGTACTAGTCGTCCAATACAAACATATACTGGTGCTGGTACCACCGGCAAACAAGAACACAATACTCAAGCTGTATTCAATCACACCGAGGATTATGTTTTGTTTCCTGACGAGGCTACAACTTCCTTATGTTCTTGGAATTCTCGCAATGGCAGCCGCTTGAATCTAATGTCTTTGGGTCATAATGGACCTGTGCGTTATATAACTCACTCCCCTATTTCGCCAGCATTTCTTACTTGTTCTGATGATTTCCGTGCTCGATTTTGGTATAGACGCGCTACCAATCAATAAGTTTTAGTCGTTCTTACTTACTGACCCTACACCGAATAACATAAAATAAAGTTTCTTAAAAATATTTTTGTCTGACAAATTATTTATTTATTTAATTGAGGTTGTTGTTAGACCAGTTTAAATTTATTTGTGCAAAGTAATGATTGGATGGTAAAAAATATTCAAAAAACTACAATATGAAATGTATTACTGCGGGGAAATCTAATGCATATGGCCCATTCGCTACGGCTCATTAGAGAATTCTACCCAAATTTTTGTAAAGAAAACCTTAGAGTCGTATATCAAAAGACAATTGATTAAATGAGAACTATTTGAATCAAAAATTAATAAAGAAATTTTAAAAAACACAATTTCGTTTTTGATACAAGACTCTTAGGTTTTCTACTAGTAGACTAGACTAATATTAAATGTATTATTATTATATTGGAGTAATATAATAATTATAAGTCTAGTAAAAATAGCTGTGATTTTAGGACAAATTTACTGTGATATTTTAATAATAATAATTTTATTTGTTAACCGACTTCAAAAAAGAAGGAGGTTATCAATTCGCCTGAATGTTGTTTTTTCATGTTTGTGCCTGAAGAACTCAGTAATTTCTGAACAGACTTTGAATTTTTTTTGTTAATTAAAGGGTGTTCCCATATTTATAGCAAATTGAGTATATGGCCCTATCGTTTGAAGCGTTTTATACAAACACTTGAAAATTAAAAAGAATGTCCACTACTTTGTCTGTTATGTTAATAACTATAAATAATTAAAATTATAAATTATAGGGTGGTACAATAGTTGCTGTTGTAAAGAATTATTTTATTATTAAGTTGTGTTTTGTAGACTTTACACAAACTTGCGTGTTTTTAAGAACAAAATTGTATTGCTGAAGATTAAATATTTCAAACAATAAAGATTCCTAAAGATGTTGGAAAATACCAACGCAACGTAGAATGTAATAAATTAAAAATGAAATTAATACTTTCTTGTTAAGTTGCAATTTTAATTTTTAAGACCTTGAATGCACGACAAAAAGCAAAAATAATTGTAGGATTATAAGGTCAAATAACTGATAAACCATAGATTTTTTCTTTCCAGAAGAATCTTAGTGACTGCTTAGTAAATTTCTCATACATAATTTCAAAATATTTCATTAGATGATAGCGTCAAGTCCTTTAAAAATGAATCAAAGTTCGAATTTACTAAGTCTGAGGGAAATCTATGGGGAAGTTTGTGTTTTATTTTCAAGTTTTTATTCTGCATAATTTGAAGCTTCTTTGGCAGCAATGAGTTTCAATTTGTTTTCAATTCAAATGAGTTTGTTTATATATTTGAATCAGTTATACAACTAATTTCAATTCAAACGAATGAAATTAAAAAAAATTTTAAAGATCTCCTAATTTATTTCAGAAAATGCTGTTTTTTTATAGTTTTTTGGCTCTAAAAGAGCTCTTATATTTTTTACACACACATATTTGTATGTCATATAAGAGTCATGGCGTTAGCCATATTAAGGCATGATTAGAAAAAGCTCGCTAGGTGGGTTCTTTTAAGAGTCTTTTTTTGGAGTGCTTATTTAACGGTTGGCTGGGATTTTCCTCATAAATTTCAATTACTTTTTTTTACATTTTTTATTTTGTATGTAAGTATGAATGATTAAAAATAAAATTTGCATTTCGTGACTATACCGACGGTGTAGTACAAAATTGCAACAAATGTACAAGACGTGTTGTAAAGAAGACAACAAAAAAATGCGTGAATTTCGTCCAACCAAATTAATATTGATTAGTTGCTAAAATGGATGATATTTACAGTATAGGCTAATCAAAGATGCAAAGAATGCTGAAGATGGATTTGGCGGTCCTGAAAATGCAGCATTACATTCTGCCAGCGTCTAATTTTTCTTGTTTTCTTTGGAAAACGTCCGCGCACATTTGAAAAATAATTTTTCTTAATAAAAGTTAAATTAAAAATGAACCAAACCCGAAAAAGTAAAATTTTAATACAAGGCTAATAAATTACCAGGTGGCAGCGTAGGCGAATTCAGTATTTTTTGCTGGCGTACACCCAACGTACACCACTGTCAAACTCCATATATAAAAAATTTGTGTATATTTTTTATATATGGAGTTTGACAGTCGTGTATACCAGCGAAAAATACTGAATTCGCCTACGCTGCCACCTGGTAAATTATTTCGCCATGTTTTAATAGATTTATGATGATCACCGGTTCAACCCCTGCCTGGGACTAAAATTAAAATAATTTTTTTGTTTTTTAAATTTTTGTTTTCATTTATGTTTCTAAATAAACAACTTTTGATAGGTCGAGCCAGCAAAAAATGTAAACAAAAAAAAAAAAAAAAAAAAAACGGATGTGCTATCGACACCACCTGATAGTCATATAGCCTTGATAATAATGATAAAAGGGAAAACTCTTTTTGTATTATTTGAATTTATTTTATTTAAAAATTTCATATAAAGAGATGTATAAAAAATCATGAATTTCTTTAATTTTTATTTTTGTATGAAAATAATATAGTTGAGCGTAAAATTGCATTAAGTAGTTGTTTTATTTTTTTTTTAATTATAAATAAAATCTCTTATAATTAAAACTTAATAATAATAAATATCTTAAATTATTGCTTTTAAATTTTCTTGTTTTGTTTTCAATATTGCTTGCTTGTGCATGAGTTTAAATTGAGAATAATAGACATTTTAAAAAAGTTTATTATTTCTACAATTTTTATAAATTAAAAATAAAACATGAATTTAATAACATACACTGGAAGTCCTTAGCGTATTTTGTTGTTTTACTTATTTATTGTTTTTATATTTTTGTTTAATAACTGGAGTTTTTTTTTCATATTTATTGATTTCAGAAATTAACTATAATTGTTAAAATAATAAGAAGAGTCTTGTAAGTTTATTAAATTTTACTTTTTTTTTAATTAAAAATCTTAAGTTTTAATTTTATATAATAAGATTTTCTTTTGTTCTTTCTTTCATTCATTCTTAATAATTGCACACATTTTTAATATGTTTAAAATATTTTTTTTTTGTTTTAATTAAATACATTTTGAGTATTTGCTTATTTACAACAAGTTTTTAATTGTAAAATTATACAATTTTTAAAAATAAAATCACAAATTAAAATAATATTAAATTGTATATATTTAAATTAAAAGAAAATTTCTTAATGAAAACAAGAAAAAAAAAAAAAAATAAACGGCCAAAATTTGTTTTTTTGTTGAGATATTTAAAATGATTTCAATTAATTGAAATCTATAGAATTTGGAAAATTTATAGTAAGAAAAGCTAAAAAGAACAATGAAATATTAATTGAGAAAAAATAATGGAAATTGCACCATATTTTAATCCGAATTAGTTTCAAACAAGATTTTATAACAATTTTTATTCAGCCGCTTTCCCTTAAAATTTTGCTAAAAGATTATTTAAAAAGTTTTTAATTCTGATATTCATTTCAATTACAATTTACATATTTTTCTTGATTCGTTAAATATTCCAAGAAGAGAGAGTATCAATATAAAAATTAAATATTTATCATAATAATAATTTCTAATGAAGTTAAGTAGCACTTGCTAAATGTAAAACTAATTATTTTTTCTATTCAAATAAAAGCTAAGATTAATTAATAATAAAATAATAAGGAAATAAAAAATCAATTAAAAAATTGATAAAAAAAAAATCACATCGAAATAAAAACAAAAATTTAAAAAAAAAATTTTTATTGTTGTTTTTTAATTTAACAATCATTAAAGCAAAATGTTTTTAATTTTGCCATTCATTTTTATAGTTTAAGAGGGTGTTGTTGAAAATGGGAGATTTTTCGCCAGGAAGGGGCTCGAGGGATCTATAAGAAATTGTAGCGATTTTTTACTTTGTGTAGCAGTCAGCTTAATACATTTTCTACAAGGAGAGAGAGAGTGTTTATAAAATAAAAACTATACATTCGTTTAGGCCTTTAATTACTGACCCTTTTTGTTTAGTTCTTAAACATAAATTAGTTGACTTTTTTTTCTGAAATTATTTTGATATTCAATTCATGAATTTGGCAGCTGCGATCTTTTTATAAGCTTTTCATTTGTCAAGTGACTCATTACTAATATTTGTATTTGTATTTGACATCCTTAAACCATGAGCCGAATTGCTGGATTTATAATGCCACTTAACTTGTTGTTGTTGTAGTTCTTTTGACTTTGTGAAGTGAGTTACGCATAAAGTTTTTAGTGGAGCAGAGCTTATTAGGGTTAATTTTTCGACCATTCGCATCAAATAATTTTTTTAGTTTGTAAAAATAATTTCTTCTTTCAAAAATATAAAAAGAAACTAACTTTTTATATTTTTGACAAGCCATCAACATGTCTTCAGAATAATAAAAATGTATTTGTTCATGCTTCTTTGCCAGCAATCTTTCAAAAAGATACATGTCAAACTACATATAAAAAAATGTTTACGAACAAAAATTTTGTTCGGAAACAATGGGTGAATCCAGCTTTAGTTTATATCAAGCTTTCATTTTTCAGTTGTCTCTCTTTTCTCGTGTTGCCACAGTTTTCAAGTTTGTTGAAATTGTAAAATTTGTTTAACTGATGTTGTCAAAAGGTATTGGAAAGAATTTGATCAACTTTTTTCAAAAATATGAAAAAAAAAAAACAATCGAAAAATCTTACGTATTCTGGCTTCCGCCAAGTTTTAAAAACAAATCAATTCTGGATTTCACATGATTTTCAAATGTTAAGTCCCGGTTTTCTGGCTTTAAGAACAATTTTTATGCTGTTTTAATACGACTTTTTTTTATTTTTTTAGATTATTATTTTTATGTAGTACTTTTTTATGAAGAAAAAGCTGATTTGTTTTGTTTACTTCAAGCTACATTTAAGTGAAAATGATGACATTTTTTTTTGAAAACGGGAAATCAAGGGAATCAAGTTAAAAGCCCAAAGGCCTTTGAATAATAAATAAAAACAAAATAAACTGATTTTAAACAAAAATAAACTTTTCTATTATCCAAAAAATACAAATAAAAGTTTTAAAATTATTTTTTTTTAATTAATTTTAAACCGTTACGAAATAACTAAATTTTGAATTCCCTTCACAACAAAAAAAGAATTGAATAAAATTTGAATCAATTCGAACGAATTAGATAGAAATGAATTTCAATTTGTTTCCAATTCAAATGAATTTTAAATCGTTTCTAATTCAAAAGGATTTTTCAAAGTGAATTGTGATTTATTTCTAATTCATTTGAATTGATTTGAGTTCATTCAAATGAATTAGAACAAGAAATGGCAATTCAAATGAAAAAATTCTAAAATGAATTGCAATCAATCGAATTTAGTGGTAATGAAAAATGGAAATTTCTCCTACTAAACTGAAAATATTAAATCATCAAAGGTAAAAGAAAACATGGAGATGCTTACAGAGTGAGTGAGTTGGTAACGAATTGCTAATTGTTTTTTATAATTTATTTGAATTAATTCAAAGTTAATTCAATTCAATTCACTTGGATAAATTCATTTGAATTGGAAGCAAATTGCTGAATTCGAATTATTAAATTCATTTGAATTGCCTCAAATTTCATTTAATTCTTTTTTTTTTGTGTGAACAGAATTAGTTCAAAAATTGCTAATTCAGTGCACGAATGATTAGCGAATTAATTCAAAAATGAATGATTCATTTACAGCTCTGAAATAAATTAAAGAGTGGGTTCTCAAAAAAAAAAAAAAAAAAAAAAAAAACAAAAAGGAAAATAAATTCGTAAAGGTTACCATGTTTCCTTGATTTGTTTTTTCTTTCTTTTTTTTTTGTTAGAATCGGATAACTTTTCCGCAGCCGCAAGGTTGTATTTCGACACCTTAAACGTTTTTGTAATCCATTTGCAAGTTTTAATACTCATTGCCCGAGAAATTTGTTTTTTACAAACCCTATCAGAGATGTGATCGTTTATTTGAACGGTCACTGCGTGAAACAATGTTTCTGTGCCATTAAAAATGACCGAATATTTTGTATACATGTGATGTCTGCTGCAAACAGCGTTGCCAGATTTTTTTCTCCAAAATATTTAATATAAAATTAGATTAATTTTTTAAACTGATTTAAATTTAAAAATTATTATAAGTCGCATATTGAACTTAAAAAAATATTTATAAACTTTAACTAAAAATTAGATTTTATCTACTTAAAAAAGTAGCACACAACAACAAAGTCGTTTAGTATAAAATTGTTGCAAGTGAATTAGTGCAAAATTGTGTATGCATGGATTTCGATCATTCATTTGTTGCTGGCAGGGCACTTAAGAATCGAAAAAAAAATATTTTTGGAAAATAAAACCAACAAATCAAAGAGAACCCGAGTTAATTATTTTGAAAATTAAAGCATTCATATGTGAGTCAGGATTTGAAATAAATTTCATAATGCAGTAAAATTTACCAGCTACGCTTGCTTGTATTTAAAGAACGTAATTTAAAATTATTAAAAAGAAGATAAAGCACTTAACCATGTCCACAAATGTCTACAATTTTGAGAATATTTTTTTCATATTATTCTTCTATTGGGAATAAAATTAAAGAACTTTTAAATTAAAAAAATAAAAAAAAATAATAAGAATAATAAAAATGATAACTACAACAATTTAGGATAAAAAATTTTTAAAGGAAAAAAAAAAACTAAAAATTAACTTAAACATTAATTAGGATATTGGACGGAGTAGATATTTTAAACTAAAGTGTATAAAAAGAAAGTCACTGTGCTTGAATCAAGAACTTTTTTTTCAATAACTGGCCAGTTACTGTGTATTTTGATTCGAAAAGAAAATCATTCGAACTCGTATGTCCTTTACATTGTGTTTCGAACATATTTTTTTTCGAAGCGAAATACATACAGAGCAAGCGCCCTGGATTTTAATTTTTAATTAACAAAACATGATTTGAATATGTTGAATGCAGTTTTCAAAATTATTTTTTTTTCAAATTTTAACGACACATTGAAATAGTGTTTACCAGCCTCCCTAAATTTATAAACTTCATAGCACAGTGTAACTTTTCTTTAAAATTAATGTTATAATGTTTTATACTTAAATATGTAAGTATGTATATATGTATGTGTGTATGCATGTATGTGTGTAAATATATAAGGCAACCTTAAAAAATAATAATATTAACCTTAAGTAAAAATTGTGCAATATTTTCAGTTTTGTGAATATTTTAAATTGCTTTAATAATAAAGAAAAAATATCAAGTCTTTTTTGTTATTTTGCACTGTGTCATCATCCACAATTGCTATTTTAAATGACATTAAGGCAAACATTGTTAGGGATTGACTAAACCAAACAACCAACAACATCATCAACATCAACATTTTGCTATTCATCTCATTATTTTACTTCTTCTAATCTTTGTGCGTTCAATTGTGTTGTTGTTGTTGTTGTCGTTTGTACAGAAGTTTTTAGTAGCGACAAAGTCTCAGCGAAAGATATTGGAGTGGTGGTGGGGTTGTTACTGTGATTGTTTGCAGTATTTGCTGATGCGTTTAGCGGTGGTGGGGAGGGTGATGGTGAAATGATAATCTCATTTTTTATTTCAATATCAGTAGGAAATTTTAATGGTTGATTTAAATTGAAATCATTGGGATTTTCTTGTTGCTGTTGTTGTTGTTGCTGCTGTTGCTGTGTTAAATTCAGACCCCCCTCTTCGTTATTTTCATTGTTATTGATCATTATACTCAAAGCGGGATTATTGGCTTGCAGTTGATTTAAAAGCGGCTGTGGCGGTGCATTCATCACAGCGTTTTGAGTTTGTGTGCTTGATTGTGGCGGAAAAGAGGTTTGTATTTCACCGGCTGCTGTTATTAAATAATTCAAGGGATTAAAGTTTTGTATGTCCTTGGCCACAAATGACTCATGGGTCATTTTCATGTGATTTTTCATTTTGTCTGGCCGTGAAAACTCCTTGCCACACAGGGGACAGGGAAAAACCTTACGATGTTTACCCTCGTGATAGAGAAAAGCGTGGCGTTGAAAGCTGTATTTGTTTTTAAAGGTTTTCTGCATATTCTCCTTGGCACATTCGGTACACTGGTAGACGCCCTCATTTACACTGGCATAACGGAAAAGATCCAAACCTCTAACGGACATTTCAGTTAACTGTTCAGCTTGATCGTCTAAAGAGGATTGAGCTTTGCGGCGTATGCGCCTGCGCTGTATGGGTTTGCCGGACGTGTTTTTGGCCCGTGGTGTTGTACTACTCGAACCACCAGTAGAGTTGTTATTTGCAGAATTGGCTGAGCTTTCAAGCTGTTCATTTGTGCCCGTTTGATTGCCACCACTAGTTTCATTGCCAGTGCTATAGTCCAAGCCGGCATTCTCATCGGCCAGTGTTAACATTTCTGGATCAGATTTGTCACTCTGATCCATTAATAGATCCAAATTGTTTTCATCTTCCCTCATGAGTAAATTGTTTTGTTGATGGAAAAATTCACCGCTGGTTTTAAGTATCGGATTGGCTGCCATGTGCAAGAGAAACTGATGATGTAAATTATTAGCTGAGGGTGGTTGTATATTATTTTGTAACTGACGCTCTGCTACATTGGCCAATGATTGTAAGGCTGAACAAGCTTCTTGTGTTTCCAAGTGTGTTGCGTTTGATACACTCGTACCGCAGGCTGTTTGCTGACTCATTGTGTTGGTAGTGGAGGCATTTGATATGGTTACATCCATAAAATCTTTTAGGCCGGCTCTTAGTTGTTGTTTTAATAAAGAATTAGGATTTGTTGAAATTGCCACTGCTAATGTTGACTGTTGCTGTTGACCTTGTTGTTGCGCTTGTTGTTGTTGTTGGTGTTGCTGTTTTTGTCCAATTGTGTGCGTAACATTTTGTAAATTGCTTTTAAATTTCAATCCCAATACCGTTGGCAAATGTGCTGTTAAGGCTTCACCAAATTCTATTGAAGCTGTTTTTGCTGCTGCATTTTGCGTTTGTGCTTGTAAGGAAATCATGGTGGTACTGCTACTATTGGTTGTACCAGCTGTTGTAGAAATTGGTGTTGCATTCGCATTACTAAAGTTGTTTTTGTTACCGCCAAATAATCTTTGTGACAATTCTGGAGTGCTGCTCACTAGATGAACTAGAAAAAAGAAGACAGAAAAACAAACATTTAAATTAGTTTGTCGAAAACAAAATCAAGATTTAAGGACAAAGTTCTTTTTTATATACCCTACACCGTCAAAAAGTAAAAAGTAAAAGATCTCTTCAAAAGCTTTAAAATGATGCCCATATTGATATTTTAGAAACTAAGAATATTATTTTTAATTTTTTTCCTAACCAGGGATTGAACCGTGGATTATTATAAATCAATTAAAATTTACTTTTTTCCTTTGGTTAGTTTTTTAATTTAATTTTTACAAAGAAAACTACTTTTCAAATGTATGCGGGTGTTTTCCAAAGAACTTTGAACTTTGTATTTTCCGTAACTCGGAAAATATCGACGAGCGCGATATATTTGTTTTTTTGATTGAAAATACTTCATTGTTCGACATGATGTGAAACAATTAGAGGTAAGCGTGGTGTTTTTCCTGCTGCCTTGAAGGACATGGACCGATCATGCTGATTTTCAATAGCACTTCTTTCGACACTATGTCTGATCGATTGGCGTATTAAAATTTTCTCTAATATATCTAGTGCCTTGGCAAAGTTGATCTCAACACGAATACCGATGAACAGACGGACATGGCTCAATCGACTTCGCTATGCATAAGGACTCAGGATATAAATATTCTTTGAGGGGTCGAAAATGGATACTGTAGAAATTACAAACGGAATGACAGAATTAGTTATAGTTATAGCTGTTCCACTTTTTGTGTTGAAGGTTATATTAATATATGTACAGTAAAACCTCTCATAACTCACTGTCGGGTTATTAGAAGTGTCCGCTTATAAGAGAGAAACTAATTCTGTTACTTATTTTGTTTTGTATTTAATTTGTAAATGATATTGTGGTTAAACAAAAATATATATTGAGAGCAGACTGCTTCAACTTAAATTGTTTCAATTCAGCTGTTTGGTTTTCAACTGACTTTCAATGTTTTTTATTTGTTAAATAACATAAACGAGCAATTCGCTTTAATGTTTCATCATAAAAATTTATGGAATCTGGTATTTTTTCATGCTCTCCAAAACAGAGCTTGGATTTATTATTTCAACACAGTAATCTTAAGTGTAGACGCTTTTATCAATTTTTAAAAATTCATCATCATCATCTGCATAAAAGATTCAAAGGTTATAACTATTTGCTAATAATCTAGCTTTTCGAAAGCTGTTTTAGTTTGTTGTTGCTTTAACTTTATTCCAAGAGGCTTTGCTAAAGTATAAAGCTTCTAGAACATCAATAGATTTTGCATGATTTGATGCTAAAGTTGCAGTATCGGTCTTTGATGGTATGTGCTTTAATACTACGCCTCTTTCGTGAACCTTAAAATTTTTAGTTATACCTTGGTCAAGGGATTGACACACTGCAGTTGTATTTGAGGCAAAAACATATTATATTTGTTAAATTTAATTCTCTTGAATGAGATGCTGCATTGTTCAAAAGCAAGAGTATTTTACGCTTCTCAGACCTCATTGAATTGCTGCAGCCATTCACCCATGATGTCTCGAGCATTTCATACCATTTTGTAAATTTCCAGTTTACTGGAAAGTCTTCAACAAAAGATTTTTTAATGCTCGAGGGCGGTCTGTTTTAACTATGACTAACAGCAGCTCTTTCCCTTTAGAAGAACTACTATTTAAATACAACTCTTGTTGCAGTGTTTTTACGCATCTGTCCGCTTATGAGAGGAGTTTTGAAGAACATTTTTTGAATTTAGTGTCCGCGTCTGGGAATACATTTTGTATAGAAAAACTAATGTCCATGTTGGTTTTACAAAACTTGTCCGGTTATAGAAAGTGTCCGTTTTGAGAGGTTGCACTGTATTTTAAAAATATTTAACAAAATAAGTGTCATTTGTATAAAAAAACTTATACGAATATAAAATTACAAAGAAATAAATAAAGACAATTTTGTATTAATTTGTAAAAATTAAATACGAAAAAAATTCCAAAAAAAAAATCTTTTTGCACAACAAATTTTATTAGACCCATAAATCACTTCCATTACTTTTGTGAAAAGTTATATTTTTTTAATTTCTCCATAAATTTCTTGTTTGGCTTTTAAAGCCCATCCTCTCAGACAATTTTCACACGTGTATAATTTTGATCTTCTTCCTCAAATTTTTTAAAACTGATTTTTGAAATTTATACTTATTTCGAAATGTTTTCAAGACCATCATATTTTATTTTATTTAAAAGATTTATTTACTCCCAAAGTTTTTTGGTTTCTTGTTGTTATTTAAGCTGATGATAAAATGTCGATTTTGCACTTTTTTCTATCCTACATTTTTTTCTCTATAACAATGTCAGCTTTCACAAAATGCAACGAACACACTAATGGTGCGTTTAGTAATTCGGACTTAGTGACATTACAAGCCATTTTCTCTAAAATATATTGGATTCTTGCAGAAATGTCTTGTACTTCTGTAGTCAGGAAAAAGCCAATTCATTTTTTTATGTTAACACAACCCCCCCGTTGCCACATGCAAGTGCAAGTAAAAAATTTCAATACACTCATATTTTTTTTAAATTAAATAACAGTAAATTTTTTATCAGTTGATGCAAGTAAAATGACTATACAAAAAACAGTGTTGCCTAGTGGTGAATTCTTATAAAAATTTAGTTGCAGTAAAAATTTAAATTATGGGAGATTTTATGCAATTTATATAAGTGAAAAATATGAAGAGTATAAAAGCTTATTTTAGAGGTTAATTTGAAAATAAATTTTAATATTTTCGAAAATAATATAATATCAATGTATATGTTGAATAATTGGTAACACTCTTTTAATAATAACGACCTTCTTTGATTTTAATTAAAAAAACAGAAATAATTATATTAATTAATTTATATCGCTCTCATGAGCTTTTGTTGGATAGGTAGAGCAAGCTCTATAAGCGGAACGAGCTTAATTCTTTAAAAATAGATATTTTTAAAACAAGTTTTGTTGTCAACTACATATTTAAAATGAACTTGCACTATGCAGTGTAGCCAATTAAAAAATTTAATGTTTTTTTACAACTTTATTAATTTTCTTAAATATGTGACAACGGGGGGGTAAATTTGTGTAGGTATTAAATTTTATTTATTTTATTTCATAAAATTTGTTTTTGATTATTATATTACATACATATGTACATATTCGTTGTTTCAAATAATACGAAAAAATTATAGGCAGGCGTGGTGTTTAGCCCACTGACTCGAAGGACATAGGACCGATCTTATCGATTTTCAATAAAAAAAATTTTGTAACTATGTTTGATCGATCGGCAAAAATGATTTCAACACTAACACGGACGGACAGACGAACATCGTTCAATCGACTTCGCTTTGTATAAGGACTCAGAACATATATACTGTATACAATCATTTATTTTAGAAATTATGTATAAACGGAATGGCAAACTTAAATATACCTTGTCGTGTTCGTTAAGGGCGGTTTAGACGGTGCGACTTGACGTACACAAGATCCAAGAAAAAATAATATGAAAATCCATCCGTATTTTAAAAAATGAGAGTAAAAATTTTACGACACATTTTTTCGCGTTTACACAATTGTTGTACATAGGTTTTTGGGCGGTTTGCAGAAAAATTCATCCCTGATCTAATGATTCGTAATTGCCTTTTGAAATTTTTCAGAAAACATAGAGAGCCATACGACTGTCAAATTTTCATCCGTAATTGCTCTCAATTTGTGCAGATTCATTACATATTTGGTAAAGACGATCCCACTGGTAACATTCGGCACAAAAATTTTATATGTCGTAAGACTTCTGTGACCATGTAAACCGCCTTTTAGTGACTTTTTGCAAACTTCTGTATAAAATATGAAAAAATATATAAAAGAAAGAGCTTTAATTTGGTGTAAAAATAAATGCACTTGATTTACAAGTATGAAATGTTTTTCAGTTCTTTTAATTCAATTTTGCGTTTTTTTTATTCGATTTCAACGGACGTTAGCTTTAGAAATGCTCTCTATGCTCTTCTGTTTTTAAGAAAAAAATAAAAAATTCAAATGTTTACAATCAAAATTTAATTTTTGTTTTTTTTATAAGTAGTTTCTTCTATTAAATATTTAAATTTCTTTTAACGACTTTATAACTTAAGTGTACAGTTCTGTTTGAATGTTCAATTTTGCTGATTTCATCTTTCTATCTATAACGGATCAAGAGTATGGCCATATAAATCACATAACATTAACTATTGGGACACCCTTATATTTAATTTCCAAATTTTATACTTGTTCAAGTGTTCAGCAATATACATCAAGTTGTAGCAACTATAGGGGCACCCTTTAATTTATAAATTTGAATTTTATACTTGCCGTTGTAGTAGACTTAGCAATCAGGTTCTTTGTAAATTTTAAGCGTCTGTCCATAACGGTTAGACAGTTTGGCCATCACCAACAGATTACATCAACTATTTTAAAACCCTTTAATTTATAATTTAAAATATTAATACTTCTTACTGTACCAAACAAAGTAGTAGACATTCTGTCTAATTTTCAAGTGTCAAAATACATTAGTTTTGGGAACACCCTTTAATTTTTAAATTAAATTTTTAAGCTTGTTGATAAAGCGAGTTAAGTAATACAGGTTTCTTTTAGGTTTAAGCTTTCTGTCTATAACGGTTCAAAAGTTGAGTCACATACCCACCACACATTTTATACTTCTTATACTTAGCTGAGTTAGCAATACAGGTTCTTTGTAAATTTTAAGCGTCTGTCTACAACTATTGAAAAGTATGGCCACATACATTAAATTAAATGAACTATTGCGGCACCCTTTAATTTTTAATCACCCCTTATTCTGTTTAGCGTCGTCAGCACAAGACGACGTCGTTTTTCTTCGTTTGTTGTAAATCGGTATTCCCGATGTAAATATTCAGCCAAATCATGAACTTTCTTACGGAAAACATTTTTCTCAAGAAAATATTCCTCCAACTATAAATTCCGAGACATAAAAAAGTGGCATCACAGTAATTTGAAGGGAGAATTTTTGTTTATTTACATTAAATTTCTCTTTATTAATTCATAACACCTACTTTTTTCCCTCGAATTATTTTCACTTTCAGCAATCGATTAAGAAGGGAATAAATATATAATAGAAGAAAAGGGAAGAGTGAAAAAACTTGCACGGAATTTTTGTTTATGATTGGGCTGATTGTCATCAATCGATGACTGTCGACATATGTTTGGTATTCCCTAAGAACGTTTAGTTTGTCGTCCGTAATTTTTGGTGTTGTGTTGGGTCGTGTGCTAAAGAAAACTTAAAAAACATAGAAAGCATACGGCGAGATTTAAGAAGGCAAAATAAGAAATATACAAAATAAAAACTGCAATTATTAACCCCTGTCAATTTGAAAAATTAATGGAAGAGTTAGAACAGGTCTATTCCTTGCTAGAGAATTTCGCAGGGGCACAGTTTATACTGATTTTAAGAAACAGTGGACAATTGAAAAAATGACCCTTAACGTCATTATTACAATTTGTGGGGCTGATAAATGGATAAGCATATTAAAAACTTTACTTATTATTTGTTTATCCATTAAATAATAACAATTCAAATTGAGGGCCATATGTATAACAAAAAATTGGCATGAGGTTGGCATAATTGCTGAAACTAATTAGGGTTTCGGCGAGGTCCTCCAAGCAATTTCAAAATGAAAATAGTTTTACAATGCAGTTATGGATCACGAAACTATCTACAATGATTTTAAATGGTGGCTGGCCCCACGGCAAAACACAATGAGACTCTGCTAAATTTTTTCACTCATTCTAAGTTTTTGTTATGCATACGGCTGTGAAAGTTTTATTAACGCAAAGCTTTTTATCAAGCAGTAAAAATCATACTTTTTACTAACGGCAAGTTGCAATAATGGCCCTTAGACCATTTAATTGTTTTTAAAAGTTGACATTTATTTTATTTTTAGAAAACAGACTTTTCACTTTCTTTCTTATACTTATTTATATTATCGATAAACAGTCAACATCGTCATTAAACTGTTAGGGAATATCAAAATAGTATTGAGTTTGTGGTAAATTGATGTTGTCTTAAAATTGACGACGCCAAACAGAATAAAGGTGAATATTAATACTTGTTACTATAACAGTCACTGCAATCGACTTTTTGTCTAATTTGCAAGCTTTTACCTATAAAGATTATGAACTAAGTTCTGCAGGCACAAATATAAAAAATTAACATTCAGTCGAATTGATAACCTCCTTCTTTTTTTGAAGTCGGTTAAAAAAGAGAACAGAATGCAAAAAATAAATTTAAATAAGCATTATGTAAAAATTTAAAAGCAAACTTTCTATTGTTAGAGTTCATTTTAAAAGTTTAAAAAAAAAAATTATTAACATTTGTCGTGTACATGATTTTAACAATACAAGGGCTGCTCTATATATTTCTGGCCTAATAGTGAAAATGCGAATATTTATAATCAAAAATGGTTTTATTGTTTTTCGAAGTATTCTCCAGCATGATTTATACACTTTTGCATGCGCTCAAACCAGTTGTCGAAGCACTTTTTCCACTCCGATTGAGACACCTCTAAAACATGGTTTTTGAACACTTCAACAGCTTCTTCTGGCGACGAAAATCGTTGACCACGCATTTTTTTCTTGATGTGCGGAAACAAAAAGAAGTCATTAGGTGCCAAGTCAGGACTGTACGGCGGATGACCCATTAATTTGACGTTTTGGCCGGTCAAAAACGCTCTGGTTTGAGCCGATGTGTGAGAGCTCGCGTTGTCATGGTGAACAATGATTCGTCTTCTCTTGTTGGTTTTTCGAATTTCTCCGATGACTTCAGGCAAACAAATTGTAGTGTACCACTCAGAAGTGACCGTCCTACGTTGCTCAAGCGGAACAGTCGCCCCATGACCAGTTTTGCCGAAGAAACAGGCGACCATTTGCTTCGAAGTGCTTCTTCTACGAACAACTGTCGTTGGATTTTGCTCGTCTTTGAAGACCCACACGGTCGATTGTTGTTTCGTTTCGGGCTCATACGCATAGATCCATGATTCGTCACCTGTGACGATCTTATAAACGTCTTTTGAAGCACCGCAATCGTATTTTTGCAACATTTCTTTGCACCAATCGACACGAGCCTTTTTTTTAACGACTTTCAAATTGTGCGGGATCCAACGAGAACAAACGTTTTTTACGGCCAGGTGTTAATGCAGTATCGAATGTATGCTGGTGGAAGAAATGTCCAAGGATGTCTCTATCTCTCGGTATGTCATATGTCGATCTTGCATTATGAGTTCACGCACGGCATCAATGTTCTCTGGCACAACAGCCGCTTTTGGACGACCTTCACGGAATTCGTCTTTGAGCGAGCTTCGGCCACGATTAAATTCATTTTACCAATTTTGCACAGTGCTATAGGATGGTGCTTCATCGCCATACAAAGATTTAAGTTCATCAATGCACTCTTGTCGTGATAATCCACGTCGAAAGTTGTGAAAAATGATGGCACGAAAATGTTCACGAGTTAATTCCATTTTTTTTCTATATTAATTTTTTCAAGTCACTGTAAACAACACAAATAATGGTCGTACGTCAAAACGTTTTGAGTACGATTATGCTTAAAAATGACAAACTTTCCATTGGAAATGTCAGATTGCACTTGGCAGCACTCAGTGTTGCCAGGCCAGAAATATATATATATAGCAGACTTGGTATTTGAAAAAATTAATACTTAATTGTTGCATACAAATATTTGTAATAGGGCCTGTTCGTAAATGCATTACTGCGCTGCATAATATGATTATTCTGCACTGCCACTGCTGATCAGATGTTGCTTATGCCTTGTTTTTCTCATTACGCCATTCGATATCATTCTGTTGTAGTCTTTATTACAAAACTAAAACTCAAAAACTAAACTTATTTTTCAAAACAATGACATAAAATAAAAATACAAAAAAATGAATGTTTGATTATTTTAAAATCTTATTTCTGAAGTAGAAATATGCACAGTATGACCACACTTCAAAACTACAACTCAATTTCAATAAGAATTTAAATTAATATCGAATTCCTTCCGTTATCCTAACCAACCCACAGTTTGATAAAAAAAAAATTATGTTTTATTTTTCAAGTTAGAGATCTAATGATTCTTAAAAAATTTATTAATTTAATTAAACGGACTACAATTGCTTAAACGATTAAAATAAAAGAATGAGGAGGAGAGGACTCTTCGACGTAAAATAAAAAACTATGATTTTTGTTGTTGTAATTTGTGTGTGTGTGTTGAATTCTTTTGTATTTAATAATTAATTGATTTATTTAAATTATATTATATTATATGTATGTATGTATATGTTTTTATATATTTGTTTAATGCTGTACATAAAAATTAAATTAAAATTTTACACAAAAAAATAATAATTATAATTAATAATATAAAATATATTAATTAACATTACTATAATGATAATAAAACATTAACCATATTGCTGGGGTCTTATTTTTTATTATTTATTTCTCTAAAAATGTATTTTTTGTAATGCAGTTCATTAATTTTTTTATAAATTGTTGAATTATTAATTATTGTTAATTTAAAAAGTTCTTTGGCGATAAATTAAGCCTCCGATTTATATATTTTTTTATAAAAATTATATAAATATTAATTAGTTATAAAAAAAACAAATTATTTTTTATAATAAACATAAAAACGTATGAAAAGATAAGTTTTAAAGTTTGTTTTTTTTTTTTTTAATAAATAGACATTTCAAGTGTTAAAAAAAAAAATAACCAGCAATTCAATTAATTGACAGAAAATTCTATATTAAACATACTTTTTTATTTTAATTTAAATTTTGTTTAAACATTATTTAGAAAAAACTAGCTTCATTTGAAGGCAACAAGGTAGATTTACATTTTTTTGCATTTTATGATTTTAACTAATTTTAAATGTGTAAAAATAGTTGAATTTGAGAATGATGATAAAATAAAAGTGAAAAAAATTTAACTAATTTGTAGAGTTAAAGTTTAAATAGATTTTAAACTTTTATTTATATTTTTATTTTGTAAATAGTTGCAAGGCACACATTGGTGTATATAAAATGTAAGGCCAAAGTGTTTAATTTTTTTTATATTAATTTTTAAATAAATTGCTAGAGTCCGACTTTGGATTTGGCTTGTTAACAAATGAAACTCAAAAGTAAACAAATAACATGGCGCTGAAAATAGTTATGCTTGTCGTATTTAATTTAAGCTGATTTTAGTTGTTCCGGCCTTAAATGAAATTTCTAATTATTTGACAATAAGAAGAACATGCAAAACATATTTATATTTTAAATTAAAATTTATAGTTTCAAATCAATATTTTTATTGGAAACAAATTGCAGAAAAGGCAAGATTTAAATTTAAGTTAAACAAGTGTTTAAAACAACTCACTTAATCTGGACAAAAAGTCACTCTTTAAAAGAAAACTAACTTTATGTCATTTATATTGACTAATATCCAATATTACATTTAATATTTAATTTTAATTACTTGAAAAAGATTGTTAATAAAAAACGTATTTGCTTAACAGTCGAGGTTTCCTACCTAACTTTACCTCACCACGTTTTTCAATTGAATAAAAGAGGGAGAAAATAAAATAAATAAATTTAATAATTTTTACAAAACGATGATGCCTTCAAAGGCAGTTAACACATCATCTATATAGCAACTTTTTTTCAATATCTCTCCAGCATTCTTAGGAACGCATTTCTAAGTTTCAGTTTGTTAAAGAACAGGCCAAGTATTTTGTTCGGTTTCGGTTTTTAAAACCAGTTTTAGTCGGACTCTAAACATTTTTTAATTACAAGTAATTTTATAAATATTTTGTTTTTGTCATAAATGAATACATAATTTAAGAAGAGGTGCTTGTTTTAAAATTAAACTAAAAACTAAATGTTAAAAAGATAAAAAAAGAATAATAAATTGCACACAAACTTTTAGTTGTATAAACTTTTTTGTTTCTAGAGTTAAAAAATTTCAAGTGAAGAAAAATTCTTTTCTTTTATGATTTAGTTGCGTTTTGTTATATAAAGAAAAAACTGCCACTAACAGGACACATGCCACATGTTATATATAGCGGGTCAAGACCATAACTAAAATTATTTCATACTCGTACTACAACACTCGTATGGGCGATATGAGTCTTTGTGTCCTGATAACAATCTTTGATTTTTAAAAAATAATAAGAAAAACTACGTAAGTAAAACAGAAAATTGAGAAAAAAAATAAATGAATTATAACAAAATGAAACTAAAAGAAAACATAACAAAAATAAAAATATTAACAAAACAGAAAATTTACATTTTTGTAAAAAAAAAAAAAAAAATTTCTTTTACTTTTTTTTTTTTTTTGCAAAGTTTCTTTTTCAAAGATCACTTTAAACCGGGTTGCAATGAAAATGTTGTTAAATATAAAAAAAAAGGTAAAAATAATTTAAAAATATGAAATAAATTTAATGAAAATTAATTGTACGGATAGTGAAGTAAAAATAGTTTTTTTGTTGATTTTGTTTTATATAAATAATTTTATATTTAATTAAAAATAAAAATTGTAATGATTTTGGAATATTTTGGAAGCCATTTCTAAGTGTTTCTCATCCAATAACCGTTTATTAAACAGTCAGGGAAACTTTACTTAATTACAAAACTTCCTGTAACAATGTGATTCATTTTGTTTTGTTGTTTGTTTGTTTGTTTATTTGTTGTTGTATTTGTTGTTATTTTTGTCTAGTTTTATAAAATAAGGGTTTCACTATTTCTTAAAGCCAAAACCTTTGATTATTTTAAGATGTGTAATTAAACGTAAACGCTACACACTAAAAGCCACGATGTCCGCTAAAGACAGCTGGTGATTTTCATTGCGCCACCGCTGTGGCTGTTGAAGTGGGCGTGGCTACTGTTAACGCACCCGGCGTTGAGCTAACCGACGATGCTGAGGACCCCACCGGTGTAGAGGTGTTTAATGTTATGCCCGCCATGCTACCCGACTGATTCGACAATTGATTGCTTAAATCGGGCGGTGTGGGTGTTGAAGCTGCACTTGCGTTTTGTGAACCTGACGCTGAGGCGTTGGGAAGAGCTACTGTACCGCCAGAGGCTACTACCGCTAAAGCAGTTGAAGGATTTTCAATTTTATGTATGATTTTAACGTGAGCGGTCATATTGTCTTTTCTAGTGAATTCTTTAAAACAGAATGGACATGGATACACTTTGACGTTACGTTTGTGGGAGGTTACATAGTGACGGCAAAAATTGCTGATATGTGTATAGACACGAGAGCAGACTTTACAACGATACGTATGTTCACCCTCTTTGGTACAGTAGTCGCGTACTGAGCCTTCGCCCTCACCCTCAACAACTGATGTGCCAGAGGTGTTTAGCTTGGTTTTCGGCGGTGGCGAATTAATGTTAAGACTACCGGTGCTGGCACTAAGGGCCGATTTTAATTTAGCAGCTTGAGCGGCAGCGTTGGCAGAGTTCATAAAGTTTCCAGATATGATGTCCATGTATTCTCCAGAATTGAAGGGCTAAAAAGATTTAAAAAGAATTTTTTTAAATTGATACTTAAGGAAAAAAAAATTAAGAAAAAGTTTAGGATTTCAATTCTTTCTATTTTTATACAAAAAGGAAAACTTTTAAAAATTTTAGTTAAATTTTTTTAGCTGGAGATTTTTAACAAACCCGTTTGAATGAATGTCTTTCTTTTATTTTGTGGCGCATTCATTTGTTTTCGCCATCAATCTAAGTAAATTGAAAAACACTGTCTCTTTATCAAAACTTAACTGAAATCCGTTTTTTCTTTTCTTTAAAGATGATTGACCTTGGCTTGTCAAAACTTACCTTGGTGTCTGGACCTGCACCATTTTGCTTCAATTTGACGCGTTTATTCATCTTTGGCTTATTTTGTTTAACAATTGGTGCCAATTTCGGGATACTGACCATTGAATTTAACAAGGTCACAGTACCCGGCAAAGGACCAGTACCGACAACAGCTGACATTTTCATGCCACCCGCTGCCGCTGCTGCAGCAGCTGCTTCAACCAATTGTTGTTGATGTTTATGTTGGGCAGCTAAAAGAAAGGCTTGCTGTCTGGCCTGTTGTGTCATGTTGTTATCTTGTGCAGGCGAATTCGAGGCATTTGGATCAAATTTAAATTCAACAGGTTCATCATATTCATCCAACATCAATTGTGGTTCCATGTATGAAGTATCCATTTGATCGTCATTTTCACTATCGTTGCCATCTAAAAAAGGATTTGTTATAAAAGTGAAAATATAAATAAATAAAAATAAAAAACAAACATGTGGGAAGATGTTTTATGAAATATGTACAATGCTTCTTCATTTCGTTAAAAATTACAGAACATACGAAAAAAGAAAGTGTGTGTTAATTTGTTTTTTTTTTATGGTTTTGTTTTATAAAAAAAAAAACACTAAAATAAATTGTGTCAAAATTTGGATCGGAAAAGCCATAGGGATTTTAAGCCATTTGATTTTCAAGTTTTCTTTTTTTACATTGTTTTTAAACAATTACTTAAATCTAAATAGTTTTCTTTTATAAAGTTTTTAATTTGTATAAAATTGTTTTTTTTTTTTTGCTTTTTGTGAAAAAAACGAAATTTTGGTTTAAAGATTTTCGAAATGGTAGGTTTTATTTTTATAAATATCAAAATGTATTTTTAGTTTTATGATTATTTTTTTTTATTATTATTTGTAAATACAAACGTTTTGAACTATTTTCACGTCGGCCATAAATCCCTAGAAGCTCATACCGATTTGATTTGTTTTTTAATACAATTTTTTTATTACTTTTTTTTAATAAAAATATTTAAATTTAAATTTGAAATGTTAATTTGAAAAAAGGAAGCTTTCTATTTTCGTTATTCTTTGCAATTTTTAAATGACATCATACGTTTCAAAAATTTCCCTTAAAAGAAAACTCACCTGCCGACGTTAAACGTATGTTTCTCTTTTTCTCTCTTCTTTTTATTTTCATTTTTTTCTGTTTTCAAAAATAATTTTAATAACCGTATTCGAAAATCACTAAACACTTTCACTTTCATAAACTTTTTGTTACTTTTTGAACAACATTTTAACGTAAAATCCCTTTTTATTAGCTTTTCCGACACACATTTGAAGGCGTTTTGATAACTTTTATAATTTCTACACCAAATTCTTTTTGTGGTATCTTTAGTTTAAGTCTAAAGTCGTGATAAATATGTTAGTTTTAATTGTAATTGTAAAAAAGTGCAATTTTTTAATGATGAAAACTAATGAATGATAAATGTTTTTAAATGTATTTTTCCTTCATTTCTTTTCTTTTTATATAAAAGAAAGTGTTTCTATTTTTTTTATTTAAATTAAAATGCAGGTGATTTAAGTTTTGTTTTGAACTTTTACGAATTTAATTTGATGTTTGATTTATTTTATTTATTATTGTTATTTTATTTTTAATAAAATTGATTGCAAAGTTTATGATGTGATTGCAATTAGAAATAGTTTTAGAAAAATAGTATGAAATAAAAGGACTTACCGGAAGTGCTGTTATCTTCCTGTTGCTGTTGCTGTTGTTGGCTTCTGTTATCTTTAATTGGCTGTTTTGACTTTTTTGAGGGTGATACAGACTCACGACTTTCCTAAAAATATTACAAAAGTAAATAAGTTTTAAAATCTCTATTAAAAATAAGTTTAGAAACTTGTAATAATTTTAAGCCCCGGCATTTTCCAACAAAAAAAAATATTTTTATTATTTATTTTTATTATTTATTTTTATTATTTATTTATATTATTATATTTATTATTTTAAATGTATAAAAGAGCCAAAAAAAGTCAGCCGTATACAGTGATAAGAAAAATAAAATCATTGTTGATTATTGTTGTTTTTGCTTAAGCTTTGATTTTTGTCTTTTTTTATTTTATGGACAAAAATCCTTAGTTTATTTAAAATGTAAGCTAAGTGAGCGGTAGCGAAATGCCTATCGAAACGTGCTTTCACTTTCAGTAGTCAATATCTTATTTATGTGAGAATTTTAAAATTAAGTAAATTGAAAAAAAGTTTTTAGTGGCAACTTAGTTTAATTTTGTTCGGACAAAAATTAAACCAAATAAAGCTGAGAATTGTCTGAACAATATCAATTTTCTCACTGTCTGAGAGAAATGTCAAACTACATATAAAAAATATATTGTTCGAACAAAAAATTTTTCCGTACAAAATGGGTGAAATCTACCTTTAAGTTTTAAAATTTTTGTTTTAAAGTAGCAAAGAAATTTTCGTGAGTTTTAATGTAATAATAATTTACCGTTCAGGATGGAGGTTAGCGAACAAGTTACAAGTTCTCCATGTAAATAAAACCACCTCAAGACTTAATACGCTGGTTTAAAGTTAAATATAAAACTAAACTGGATGATATTGGTCATTTAATAAAAGAAGGGAAATCGTAATGTACGAAATTATTTTATTTATAAATTGTCATTAACGTTTAGCGGTCAAAAACGTTGATGTTATTTTCTTTAATGAAGTTTAATTATTTTCTGTTTTTTTACTATTTGCAATTCGATTAATATAAAGTAGTAATTTGTAAGGAAACAATCAGCAGGGGAAAATTACGACATTCCATATCGATCGATATTTGTATAGAATTTAAATGTAAATTTCGATCGATATCGAATGCCGTAATTTGCCCTTAGGCATGTTTCGAAATCCACACGAAATTTTTACTTCACATTTCTTTTTAATAATTGTTGCTTTAATATTTTTTTTACAAAAACAATGCCTTGAAATATTTCGTTTGGAATTCAGAACATGTTTGTATTTTAAGTATTTTCTTATTAAATTGTTTTTAAGAATTAAAAAAAATACTGTAGTCTGGTTTCAAATCAGGAATTAAAAAAAAACTAAAAAAAATAAAAAACTCGACTTTTAATAACTCTAGCTTTGATGGGCAATTGTTCACTAAATCCCATGTTTACACAAGTCTCTTTGCTTATAAATTAGTCAGTCGATGGACCAACACTCTTGAATGAAACATAATTAAGGCTGTCACTAGCGAAATATTTATGTAAAGATGTTGAAAAGCTGAATTTATTATCAATCCTTCGCAAAGAAATCGGTGGTCAATACTTGTTTTAAAACATTTCATTAAAACTACCAAAATATTCTATTTCTTGCTTCTAAATTGGTTTTTACCTTGGAAGGATTTAGTGAAATATTGTGCAAAAAAAAAAAAAATGCGACGGATGCAGAGTTTAATAAACCGAAACACTGATATATTTGAATCGAAGTTTTACTTACGTTTATATCATCATTATTGCCGGAATCTCTTTGATTATCATCAGAGCCATCATCATTGCCGGAGTAGGAATCATTGCACATATTACCATCACCCATGTCACCATCGAAATCATCATAATCCCCATCGTCACTGCCCGATAATTTACGTGGCCTGCCACGTTTTCTTTTGGGCATCGACGCCAATGCAGAACTAAGTAATGATTGATGTTGTTGTTGCTGCTGCTGCTGTTGTTGTTGTTGTTGCTGATGTTGTTGTTGCTGCTGCTGTTGTTGTGATGCAGAATTTTGCGTATTGCTATTATTATTATTGTTATTATTCATTGTTGACGATTGATGGGGTTTATGACGTTGTTGTTGTTGTTGCTGCTGTTGTACCATGTACGGTTGTATGCGCTGTAATTGTGGAGGTTGGGGTGGTGTGGGTTCTGTATTTGCTGGCTTATCATCATTAACTTCTGTTAAGCCTTTTATACGTAAACTTTCAGCCACTCGCAGGAATGCCGTGAGACGTTCTTGATCAACAGAAACTTCCCCGCGATACATGAAATCTAAAAGGGATTTCATATCGGCATATGGAACATCTTTTAAAATGACAATTGGATGTTTTTCCGGATGATTTAGAAATAAAGCATTGAAGTAGGGACTGCAGGCGGAAAGTACCATCTGTAAAAGAAAATAAAGATTTTTAAT
Source organism: Cistogaster globosa (assembly GCA_937654795.1). Lineage (NCBI taxonomy): Eukaryota > Metazoa > Arthropoda > Insecta > Diptera > Tachinidae > Cistogaster > Cistogaster globosa. The sequence goes on along the minus strand of OW569403.1, from coordinate 134,184,030 downwards.
TGTATTGAAATAAAAATTTTAAAGCTTCGTTTTTTTTTTCTTCGTTAAACTTACTTTGTGTGCTTTGAGATATTGACCATCTACGGCCAATGTAACATCGGTAAAAGTTTCGGCATGTAACAGCTGATCAAACACGGACAGTAAATTACTTTGATGGTTGTTCCATCGTAAACAAAATCTCTGTGAAGCCATCTTCATTTGGAAGCCGTTTTAGGTTTTTACTTGCTCTCTCTTTAATCAACTTAATAATTTTACTAGATTTTTAATCCTTGGAATTAGTTATTTATAGTTTTGATTATTTTCTTTTTTTTTAATTTTATTTTGAGAAAAGTTCCTTTTTTGAAGTTTATAACATAATTTTCAACAACTCCTAGAAGAAAAATAAAAAATTGAAAAAAGGATTAATGTTAAAATGGTCTTTCAAGAGTGTAATTTTTAAGAAATTTAAAAACAAAATATTTTGTGCAAAATAAAATTCCTTGATAATAATGTTTTACATATATTTTTTCTTTTAGTGTTTGAGTGTTTGTATTTATCTTATCTTAAATGATTTTTATATTAATTTTTTACATTTGTATGTGTGTTTTATCTAAAATTAGCCTGCCGCCTGTCCGCGTCAGAATTTCGGCTTTTTAGTCAGTGAAAATTCTACCTTTAAATTTAGTGTATAAAATTTGAATGTTGATGTTTTCTTTTTGGTAAAAATAAATTTCAAAACAACATTTAGAAGAGGCAACGAAATATTTTGTTTTCCTTATTTTTTCGATTTAGTTGAATTTTTTTGCAGCCACGGATGTTTCGTTATTTATTGTTTTTTTTTTTTAAATAAAAACATTTCGTTCGTGGTGTGTTGTGTTTTTAACAAAATTTTCATTGGCTAAAAATAGACAAAGGATCCCAAGAATGAGTGGAAGAAAAAAATAGTAGCAGAATACATTTAATGAGGAAACAAAAAGAATGACGAAAAATAAAGAAATTAAACCAAATTATATCGCCACAAAACCACAGAAATTCCATTTGTTGATTAAGACTGAAGCAAAATAATGGATGGTTGAGGTTTTTGTTTCGTTGTACTGGGGGGCAGAAAGAGAAGATTAATTGAGTGTTAATAAAACCACAGGACAATATTTAAAATCTTAAGAGAGTAAATAAAAGTAAATAAAATGGGGAGAACTTTTTATAGCAGTGTTGCCAATATTAAAAATGCTAGCGGTTTTTTATATAAAAAATAATTTTAATATGTATTCAAAGGCGAATTAATTACCAGGTGGCAGCGTAGACGAATTCAATATTTCTATTTTTTGTGAATTAATTATTCTATTTTTTGCTGCTAAAATCTTACTTTCAAACTCCATTTATAAAAAATATAAATAGAGTTTTTTATCAAGGCGAATTAATACTAGGTGGTCGAAATAGCGAATTCATTAATTTTCGCCGAAACGTTAAATGTCAAACTCCATATATAAAAATATGTATAATAATTTTTATATGGAATTTGACATTTAGCGTTTTGGCGAAAATCAATGAATTCGCCATCGAGACCATTTCGTATTGATTCACCTTGGTTTTTATATATGGAGTTTAAGAGTAATAATTAGTAGCAAAAATAGTGAATCCACCTCTGCTGCGACCTGGTAATTAATTCGCCTTGAATTTTACTATTTAGAAACATTTCTAGCAAGGCGAATAAATTGTAAGGTGGTTGCAATGGATGTCAAACTTCATATATAAAAATGTTTTTACCATTTTGTTTATATGTAGTTTGACATTCGGGCTAACGGCGAAAATAAACGAATTTGCCGTCGCTACCTCGCTCTAATTGATTTTTCTTGATTTCTACGCTAATAAATATTTTTTGAGAACAGGTATTAGAAAACATTTATATTTAAAGAAATCAAGCAAAACGTCGATTAACCCGAAAAAAAAAATTATTAAGAAATTTTCGTATAGAAGCTGCCAAGTTGCACTCTTTTCGTAACGACTTTTTTTTACCAGTTTAGGTATTTCAAGGCGAATTATTGTACCGGGTGGCGGCAGTGACGAATTCAGTTATTTTTGCCGTTCTCAAAAGTATCAAAGTTTATATAAAAAACTTGTGGCAGATTTTTAATAAATGGAGTTTGAAATTTCCTGTAACGTCGAAAACGAATGAATTCACCACCATCACCACTTGGTACATAATTTCGCCATGATGTATTTGATATCGAACTTGTTTTCTAACGTTTTTTAACGCTTTTCCTTTCAACTGAACTGATTTAAGCACATCAAGTTGGCTACATTGTCAATGTTGTTTTTTTTACTTCAGAATGATTGAGAGATCTCAGTACGATGAACATTCGTGCAGAGAGCTTAAATGTACCTGACAGTGACTTAGGGAGAATATATTAGACAATGACAATAGGAAACAATCATTTTAAGATGATTGTAGGATGGATAATACATGCAATTAGTTCAACTAGTTCAAGGCAGATAAGGGAATTTAAATTTTTGAATAGTACTTTTTGCTAACTTTATACTTTATGGGAAAAAAAGTACTTAATTATATTTTTATACCCAAGTGGCAAAAGAAACCGGAGCACATTGTGATTGACAAAATTTATTTTATGAAGCTGCCTATAATTCTGCAAAGTTTTAGCTTTTTTAATCATTTAAAAGGAGCTCTTTGACAATTTGCAATCTTGAATTCGAAAACACAAATTAAATAATTTAAAACTGTTTCATAATATCTTCAATATTTTTAAAAGAAGAAAAAAAAAAAAAAAAAACGTTTGGTCATAAACTGTTAGCTGCAAAATTCCTTACTAATTGTGCGCTAAGGTCTCTTCGTTCTTGTAGGCTTCAAATTTATTCGAACAAGTAAATTTATTTGAATTTTATTCCTATTATTTACACTTTTTTAAAATACAAAAATTAAACATCGGAGATGAAAAAGGAAGAACTTATTTCCTTTTAACACCAAAATAGTCAACAAGTTAAAAAAATGTTAAGCCTGTTTCGACTGAAACATCCAAGAAAATTGGTAAAGTAAATTTTTTTTGGACTTACAGGAAACTGTATAGAAAATGAAAATGAACTTTTCTATATATAAAAAACACAACAACAAACCACAAAATGTGTAGAGCAAAAGGAAAAAACCAACAACGAAATTAATTTAAAAACGGAAATAGATAAAAAACAAGGTAATGAATGTACAATAAAAACAAACAACGGAAAACATCATTATGATCAAATTTATACAAACAAACGCACACACGCCCAAACAAAAACTTTATTACATTCAAACAAATAACACACACACACGCACACTCTTTTAAGCCTTTTAAAACACAAAAAACATTATTATGATTATTATTTTATACAGAGATCACGTCACAGATGACTGCATCAAAAAAGAGATACTATTGCATAGATACAGTTAGAAATTACAATAACAAAGTAATAATGAGATAAACTACTACATTACTATTGTATATCCTCTAAGCTATTTTACAACAATAAAAAAAAAAAAAACACACAAAAGCCACCATTGTGAAATATATTTCCATGATACAAATAGTATGCAACAAGTCACACAGCACAACAACCAGGGGGGGGGGGGGGGGGGGTTACTGACTGACTGACTGGCTGCCTACCTTTTTCTATTATTTATTTTTCAGAAATACTAATAGAAAAAATAGAGAAGGGAGAAGAAAAACAAATCCAAAGACAGCAAGAAATTTTAAAATAAATATTTTTTTTTGTAGGTTTGTTTTTATGTTGGGCTGGAGTCTAGGCAGGCATTAGGGCGCAGCTTTGAGTATAAAAAAAAATATTTAGACTAAAAACGCAGCAGCAGCAGTATATGCGAGGGCTGCTATATATATTTCTGGCCTGGAAACACTGAGTGATGCCAAGTGCAATCTGACATTTCCATTGGAAAGTTTGTCATTTTTAATCATAATCGTACTCAAAACGTTTTGACGTACGACCATTATTTGTGTTGTTTATAGTGACTTGAAAAAATTAATATAGAAAAAAATGGAATTAACTCGTGAACATTTTCGTGCCATCATTTTTTTGAACTTTCGACGTGGATTATCAAGACAAGAGTGCATTGATGAACTTAAATCTTTGTATGGCGATGAAGCACCATCCTATAGCACTGTAAAAAATTGGTATAATGAATTTAATCGTGGCCGAAGCTCGCTCAAAGACGAATTCCGTGAAGGTCGTCCAAAAACGGCTGTTGTGCCAGAGAACATTGATGCCGTGCGTGAACTAATAATGAAATATCGGCATGCGACATACCGAGAGATAGAGACATCCTTGGACATTTCTTCCACCAGCATACATTCGATACTGCATGAACACCTGGCCGTAAAAAAGGTTTGTTCTCGTTGGATCCCGCACAATTCGAAAGTCGCTCAAAAAAAGGCTCGTGTCGATTGGTGCAAAGAAATGTTGCAAAAATACGATTGCGGTGCTTCAAAAGACGTTTATAAGATCGTCACAGGTGACGAATCATGGATCTATGCGTATGAGCCCGAAACGAAACAACAATCGACCGTGTGGGTCTTCAAAGACGAGCAAAATCTAACGAAAGTTGTTCGTGGAAGAAGCACTTCGAAGCAAATAGTCGCCTGTTTCTTCGGCAAAACTGGTCATGTGGCGACTGTTCCGCTTGAGCAACTTAGGACGGTCACTTCTGAGTGGTACACTACAATTTGTTTGCCTGAAGTCATCGGAGAAATTCGAAAAACCAACAAGAGAAGACGAATCATTGTTCACCATGACAATGCGAGCTATCACACATCGGCTCAAACCAGATCATTTTTGACCGGCCAAAACGTCGAATTAATAGGTCATCCGCCGTACAGCCCTGACTTGGCACCCAATGACTTCTTCTTGTTTCCGCACATCAAAAAAAAAAAGCATGATCAACGATTTTCGTCGCCAGAAGAAGCTGTTGAAACCATGTTTTAGAGGTGTCTCAATCGGAGTGGAAAAAGTGATTCGACAACTGGTTTGAGCGCATGCAAAAGTGTATAAATCGTGCTGGAGAATGCTTTGAATAACAATAAAACCATTTTTGATTATAAATATTCGCATTTTCACTATTAGGCCAGAAATATATAGAGCAGCCCTCGTAAAAGAGTTTAAAAATGTATGTGCGTGTGAACGTGTATCTATGAAATTAAAAAGGCGTAACATAAAGTTTTTTATAAAAACGGGGTTGCCATAAAATTAAAATTAAAAAAAACAAATATTTAAAGAAAAACCATAAAAACGCATAGACATAAACTTTGGTTTGTTAAAGCTAAAAAAAAAAATTATCATTAAAATGCTTAAAAACAAATCACTACAAAATAAAAATGAAATGTAAATATTTGTTCAGCAACCATTGTGTCCTCAAATTTATAGGAAAACGCTTCAGTTTTTATACTCTTCACCACAGTTCATTGAAGTAACTTAAATTACAACAATAACAATTTTGGGGCGGTAGAGAAAAAAACACCAGGTGCAGAAATTGACACTCTTCCATATTATTCGAGTTATGGGCCTCTGAACTTTTAAGAAAGTACGATCGTGCATTTAAAAACTTTTAAAGAGATCTTTCAGGATATACTAAAATTTCTTAAAATTGTATTCAGTTCTTATTTTTATTTTTTATTTCTTAATTCTATGTCACTTCAATTTTCGTTACTTCACTAATAAGCCTGTCTTTTACAAATTTCGTTTTATTATCCCTGCAGGTGGTTGTTGTTTATATTGAAGGTGGTGAGCTTTCACCTAATACACCAACCTTTTCATTTACTAAGTAAGGACAACAATGCTAAGAAAAACTTACAATTTTCAATAAAAAAAAGCTTTTTTTCGAACAGAAAAACTTTTTGTAATACCATGTTCCCTCCCATTGGCTTGAAACCAACTAGTTTTAAGGAAAACACTTCCAAGTGTTTCCATTTAACAAAACTGTTTTGTATATTCGAATTTGTGACGTAACACAAAAAAAAAATGGAGTTCGTGCTTTTATGTTTTCTTTTATACATTTTTTATACCTAAAAGTTAATTTTTTTAAATTAAATTTTTGATTTTATTTGTTACTTTTAACTTAGCTCCGGCGCCTCCAAAACTAGGAATGCGTTAACCCCGGGTTTTTTATATATTTATGCTTGTAATAGACTTGTGTTTTATAGAAGCCATCATGATCTGTATAAAACTTTAAAGTTTTATTTAATTTCATTTAAAATAAAATCATCAAAAACTATGAAAAAAATTATCATTCTGGCAACGCCGTTTCTATAGGAAAATTCACACACGATCTAACTTTGTAAATAAGTGATACAAATGGAACTAAAAAGGAATTATGTAAAGGTATTTTATCAATGCCTGTGTTAATTTTTTCTTTATAGACTTTGTCTGCTTGTTTTAAATTCCCGTTGTTGTAATTAAATAAGAGAAACACAAAAACAAACAAATCTTCAAGCAAACAATATTTTCTTTTCTTAAAAAAAAAAGAGCTTAATATTTACGGAAACTATTGAGTTGAATTTTGAAGGGAGTAGAATAAGAGAAAAATAAAGAGAATATATTTTAAGAGTTTTTTACTTGTTGCTGTGATTATTAAAAAATAATTCAATTAATAAAAATGACTTCCACTGTTGAAAAAATTCAATAATAACACACAATCTTATTAGGTTTAAGATCAAGTCAAATAAGTCAACTAAAGTTAATATATTTAAGGAATCTTTAAAAAGTATTTGAATAAGAACGACAAAAGAGAAAAAGAAAAGCAAATCAACTACAAAGGCATAAAAATAAGGAATGATTAAATGTAAAATATTAAACTAAAAATTTAATCTATTGTGATATTTTATAATAGTTTAACTTGTAATTAAAACTTGTTCAAAAGACAGACAGAGAGAGAGAGAGAGAGAGAGAGAGTATTTGAAAGGGATATAGATCTGTCTGCAATTGAAATTAATTTTTTAAACTATTTTTGCAGTTAGTGTGGATACAACCCAACTTTAAACTTAATGAAATTTTAACCAATTTAATTAACATCCATAAATTTTTTATATAGGCACGTTCCTGCAAATTTTAATTGCGAATCAAGCTTAAAAATTATTACAACACTAGATACAGTTTTTTTTTTTAATATTTTATTCTTTGGAAAAAGAATTGTTTTTGTAAGAAAGAAACCTTAATTTAACATGACATTTAGAATGCAGGTTTTATTTACACGATGATGATTCACTATCAGATCTCGAAGGTATTAGTGACAAAAAATTTTTTCAAAGTGTAGTCAGGTACAAATGGAATAGTTACGTTTAAATTATCTCTACAGGAAAAACATACCGAAGGGGCTCTCAAGCACTTTTATGTATTTTGAACTTACGGAAAGAAAAATATGGTAACTAATTTTGGGTTTAGAACAGAAAGCGCGTAAACGGCAAACTATTACTAACACTCCGCAATATGTGGGTAGGACCATCTTCAAAATACACAAAAAGTCAGAACTATAAATCACAATACGAAATATTAAGTATCAAGGGCGTCCCCATTTTAGTAGTAATATTATTAATTGTTTTTGAACATTGAATGTAATTAATCGCTGCTAATATTTATTTTTAGTCTAGTATTGAAAACCTTCATATTTCAAAAATATCAAAAAACAAGTAGGAATGCTATATCCGGCTATGGCAAATTTTATATACCTATCCTTCAAAAAAAAAAAAATAAAAAATAAAAAATTTAATAAAAATGCCATCGGCTCATAATGGGTTAAAAATTAAAAAAATTGTATTTCCATAAAGATCTCTTCAAAAGCTTTAAAATGATACCCATATTGATATTTAAAATTTTTTTTAAAATTTCAAAGACCCGTAACTTGGAAAATATGGGCGAGCGCCATTTTTTTCATTTAGCGCCCTTTTTATGTTTTAATGCTCTATCGCCCCATACTTTTGTTTTTTGATTGTAGTAGTTACTTCATTGTACCAAATGGTATGAAAATATTAGAGGTAGGCGTGGTGTTTTGCGCGCTGCCTCGATTGTATGGTAAGAAAACTTCGACCAATAATTAAAAAAAAACTTTTCTTCAATAAAATTTTTTAATTAAGAATTTAATCATATTAAGTGAAGACAACGCCTGTACTCGATTTTTTAAATCATAAAAATTACTTGTTTCAGATTAAGAAAAAATCATAGCAAAAGCTTAAAAAGAAATTCGGTTTTACAAAATCCATTTCAATTGTCAAAAACTCGTAATACATAGAGAAGCAATTTAGGCATTTTCTAATTTAAAGAAGGAAATCACCTGTAGGCGGTAGGCAATAATGCAATCATTTGTTTTAGATTAGCCTTGCTTTAGAATCTTAAAAATTATATACCTATTGTATTGGTATATTTTTATCTTGAAAGCTCTTAGTCACAAGCTTTCGTTTCTTGGCTAATTATTTAACATTTTATTCATCAAAAACTGAAGAAAATTATTGTTATAATATGTTTACAAATCTGGAAACCAGGGGAAGCGAAAAACTAAATTTTTGTAAATTAAATTAAAAAAACTGTTATGGCTCAAATTTTGGACATCAAGAATTCACTACTTCGAACTTAAGGCACTTAAATTTCAACCTTTAGATGTAAATTATATCTATAACTTGTGGTTATTTAAAGTGGGAGTATAAAAACTTATTTAGTAGATTTATTTGTTTTCAAACAAAATCTTAGTTTTGTATCTTTTATTTTTTTGCGGTATTTTTTAAAGAACCGATTTCCATAATTTTTAAATGTTTAAAATTTTCTTTTTCTAAATAATATTCACTTTGTAATCTTTTCTCACATTTTTTTATTATTTTTATATTGAAATTAAAAAACTTTATGGTAAAAATTATGAAATTCTAATTTTCCATGCACGCCGCAGATTTTTAACACAATCCATGATTTCGCCGAATAACAATTAGTCGCGCTCTTATATTGTAATCAACTCTTAAATACATTTAATTATGTTAACGCTCTTTTATACAACTCAAAAATATTTTTACAATAAACAGAAAAGAAAAAAAAAAAACAATTGCACTTGTTGTTTTGAGTAAAATGGAGTATTTTTTTTTTGTTTTAATGGAGCATAACTTTAATGAATTAAACATTTTTTGTTGTTGTACTCACGATAAAAATTTTTCATTAGATTTTTTTACATAAAATCACAGATTCCTTATTTTAAGTTTCCGTTTTATAATTCAATAATTTTTTTCAATTAATTTGATTTTTTGTCAAAAAAATATATGTATTTCACATTTTATTTGTTGTTTTTTTATTTTTGCTTTCTTTTTGATTAGATTATTTATGTAGTAGTTTTTTATTTATTTTCTCTATAGCTTTTATTCTTCTCATTAAAACCAAAACAGAAAAAGCTTTTTTCTTTAAGATCTCCACAAAATAAATTTGTAATTATTATATTTTGTAAACGTTAGAAGAAATAAAAATAATGTAAGGTGGACACGACACAACACACCACGTCCTTACAGTCACGAGTAACAAAAGCGTATGAACGTAATGCGTAAAGAAAAAATTATTTTAAACTGTGAGTAGGCAAGTCCTAGAGGAGTCAACGTTAACGTCAACGTTGACTGCGTTACACACCACTACACGCAATCAAACAAATAAATTACAACCAACTTTAACCACTACCACTACTACAGCAAATACCACTATAATCACTCACACTATGTTTTCTAAAAAGCAACAACAAAATATATGAACTCATGCACACACAGGCACATTCAAATACTCATTTTAGCCTCACGAGATATCTCACTTTTATGACGTTGCCTTTACTCTTTTAAATGATCGGGAGAATTTTTTGTTTTTTTTTTAAATTTTAGGGTAATTTTTGCTCTTTTTTTGTTGCTTTCGAATTAACTAAAATTCAATAACAAAAGTTTCGGCGCATGAGTTTTCGTAATAAAAGGGAGGTTTCTCAGCCCCTTGTTAAAAAAAACAGAAATTTATTCTTATTTGAATCCATTTATTTATTTTTTTCTATAGGCACCTATATTTTATTTTTTAAAACGTAAATATTTTGTTAAAACTTTTATTAAACTAATTTACAGTTTCAATACAATTTCTGGCATGACAATACGTACAAAATTTTGTTTTAATTAAATATTCTCCTTTTTAAAGTTTAAATGTCACTTGTATAAAATTGTATTTGTTTTTCGTTTTCTTATCCGAACAATTATTAGTACAAATGACGAACTTTATTTTACGACACTACTACCACGACTGAACGTCCTCTCGCTCCTCGTTGATCACGTAAACCAAAGAAAAAAAATAATTTAAAATGTTTCGTACTGGTGGATTCGTTTCTTTTTCTTCGTCGCCATCAACATCATCATCATCATCATCAATTGATTTTTTATATTGTCGTCGTGTACAAGTTGAGTGTTTTTTTTTTCTTTCCACTTTGCCTAATGTCGTTTATTTATTGTTGTTGTTGTTGTTTCTGACCGTCCTACAATCCACCACTCAACATTAGAGCAAAGTGTAAATCCTCTTAAAGCACACACACACACACACACACAACAATAACAACACAAATACTTTAATTTTGAAATCAACCACCGTACGAGAAGCAACTACAGTAAAGTCAGCCACCACAGCTTAAATAAACTTTAAAAGAAAACAAATAAGAGCAAAAGAAAAACAGTATCCAATCCAACCATGATATTCGTTCGTTGTCATATTCCCATTTAATAAAACACAATTTCTTTACCATTTTTTAGGTTTTACATTTAATAATTTTCTTTTCTTCGTTTTACTTCTTTTCAAACTGTAGAATTCCATTTAGATTTGTTTTTAGTATTTGTTGTTCGCCTTACTGTTGTTTTTGTAGTCTCCTTTTTCGTAAATAAGTGGGTTTAAGTTTTTGTTTCAAATCAACAGAGATTTTAAAATGAATGAGATACTTCTCTTAAAAAAGCACAATATCAGTTCTTAATAGCGGTCTCTGAGAGAGAAACCGAAATACTCTTTAATTTTATTCTACATTTGATGTAGGTTTGTATAACAGGGTGAATTATTTGTGCCTTACAGTTAATTAAAGTTTAATTGGATTTCTCTTATATTGATATATTTTAGTCCTTGGCTTAGAGTTGGCAAAGTAGGGATGTTTTCTGTTTTAATGCAATTTAAACTTTTTTCCAGTTAAAGTTTTTTTTGGTTTCTTGCCATATTCTTTTTACCATTATTAATTCGTATGGCAGCACTGCATTGCAATTTTAGACATAAAAGAGCCTGCCTATAACTCCTTTAAAACTGATCGGATAGAAAAAAAAATCAGCAAGTGGTTTTTGAAAATATTTGTGACCTCATATTTAAAAGCAACAACATTTTTCTAATCTACAGAAAATGGTGAAAAAAAAAAACATTTCTGGAACTCATAAAATATATGTAAAAAAATATCGATCACAAATAATTCGTATGCCATTTAAATATAAATAATATTGAGTGACATCATAAAAGCCGTTATAATTATATTCATTATTCTATTAGTGGCCTATATTCATGGACAGGGGTGCCAGATGATTTCGGTAAAAGATCGGCATTATCGGAAATTTGTTTTTATAAAATCGGCTAAAAATCGGCAAATTAAAAATAACCATTTTAAGTACAATTAAAATTATTTTTATTAACAAATAGTAACAAAAAAAGAGAAATTCAGTATTAAATAATGTTAAAATAACATAAAATCTATAAAAATAACCGTTTTACAAATACATCGCTTTCGGTATTGGTCCATTGTTCGTATTTAGTGGAAATATTCCAATATTTCCATTTATTTTTGGTCACTACAGTTACTAAAAGCAATTCTATAAAATATCTAATAAGGTTCGTTTTTAAGGAATCCTTACCATTGGACTTGGAGACAAATTTATCAGCGTTTTTTTTTACCTCCTCTTGTTAGTGACTCTTTCGTTGGAATAAAATACTGCTTGGATATTCGTTGTACGAAAATATATTTCTTTTGCTGCATAATAATGGTGAGGGATGCAAAAATAATTATACTTTTCTCTTTTTCATTTCGATCAACTTAAAATTACGCTCATTTGTTGGAAAGGAATGACTAGATACCAAACTTTTGCGATCTATCATTTTACTTACTTACAAGAAGCATTACTGTTCTTTTTAAATTGTCTCTATGAAAGTCTTTATTTATTTTGTATTATAATATTGTTAAGTACGTACGTATTTAAGTTTGCTTCTTACGCTCCCTAACGACTTAATCTCTCGTTATGAAAATTTGCATACACTTGGACAGTAATAAAGCATGAGTCATAGAGCACCTTAAATCTTTGAATGGTATAATTTTCGAGCTATAAAATTAATAGGCATTTGTCGGGAAGACGACTAGAATGAATACTTTCAGGAATCATAAAAAATATGTATTTTATATAAAAAAGTTTACATCATCGTATAATACGTATATGCTGGAAGCATGTTTAAGAACATACGAAATTATATATTTTGAAGGCCTGCTACACTGACAAAAATAGTATGACTTTCTTGAATTAAAAAAGATATGACTTTCTTAAATTTAAAACATAAGTGCGTTCCCGTACTCAACTTTGGGATTCCGTACCACAAGTTTGGGTAGAAGAGACAGCTTTTGAGAGAATAAAATTCTTCTTCTTTTTGCACGAAACTGAAAAACAATCAGCTGATTGAAATGTGAAATACAAAAAATTCTAAGTTTCATGAACGCAAATGTCTAGCAAAAGTTTTATTTAAAAGTTTTATTAAAAAAAAATTAATAACATACAAAATATTTGTGTTTTTATGTTTTCCTTGAAGAACTGCATGTATATTTTGTGTGACATCTTGTTTTGGGGTTTTTTGTGTTCCCGTACTTTTGGAAGTTTTTGCCTTCAATTGAGAATAATTTATGTTAACTCTCATTTTACCGAACTTTAACCAAAAAGTACGGGAACGGAGCTAATGAAACTTGTTTTCTACTTCACTTCTCTAAATAAAATTGTGTTTTTAAGCAAAATATTCTTTAAGTAACAAAGTGCACACCCTTTATTTAGTAAAAAAATAAAGAGCAAGATTTCAAAAGAGTTGTTGATTTTTACACTCTTAAGAATTACTAAATGCTCAGCTGCTCTGACCTGTTTTAGTTTCCTATTTCCTTTACAAAGTAAGGAAAACTACAATAATAAAAAAACAAAAAAACGGTGGATGACGAATTAAAAAACACAAAAAGCTTTATTGCATTTGAACAAATAAAAGAGAAGGGAAAGAAGAGGAGAGAATTCATCCATGTAATAGGAAAAAGTTATGGCTGCTGGAATCACAAAAAAAAACATTGGCGGTGGTAGATTTATTCATTTTATTTTTCATAATTCATAAACCCAATTGGTTAAAAAAGGGCGTTTTTTTTCTTGTCTTTTAAAGGGTGGTTAAGGAATTTTTACCTACATTTGGGCTTTTACATTATTTTGAGTTTTTTTTTTTTAAAGAAAATTTAAACTTTTGAGTATTTTCCACTCCTGAGTTTGTCAAAGTGAGTCTTTTGAAACAAATAAAACAAAACCCACCTTAAAATATTTATGTTCAGTTTAGTATTTTAGTAACCTTTATTTTCTTTTCTATGTTGTGTAAACGTTTTTGTTTTCTTTTCAAGCAACATATGAATTTATGTATGTATGAATGTATGTACATATGTATCTACATACCTACCTACCGACAACATTTTGTTTCTGTTTGTCTATTTCTATTATTGCCTTGTTTGTCTATTATTATCCCCACCTTAGAATTAAGTAAAAATAAAAGACCTCATTTTAGGCCCCTTGTATCCCCCCTCCCCTTTATAATAAATAAAGGCACAACAAATGTGCTTAATACACACTATCCTCCTCGCAAGCCGACATACAGACAGGCAGACAGACGAACGTACAACAACAACATCTTCAGAAGTAGTAGCGTAAAAAAAAAAAGAGCTTTTGTCATTGAATTGTTTGTTGCCTTTCCTTTGCTGAGCAGAGATCATACAAAATTGTTTTTGTTGTTGTTTCTAATGCCCCCATACGATACTCGCACACATATGTTTAGGAATACATACAGTTCGTACGGACACACCAAGCTGTTTACATGAGACACACGTAAGCATAGAAATAGAGATAGATACCTTTAATACAGTGATGGACAAAACTGTTCTTCAAAATTATTGTTTTTTTGTTTTGGTTTAAAAACCTATTTTTTTACAAAGAAATTAATTTTTTTTATAAACATACAATATGAATTAAGACAATAAATCTGAAACAAACAGCCAGCAGTAGTTAAATGTACGGCGTGAGTGTTACCATTCACCACAAAAAGTGGAAGGAGAGTGGATATCCAAGCTTGTCATTCCGTTTGCAATTTCTACAATATCTATTTCCGAACCCACAAAGTATTTATATTTTCATTTCTTATGCATAGCGAAGCCGATTAACCGATGTCCGTCTGTCCGTCCGTGTTAGTGTTGAAATCAAGTTTGCCGAGGCACTAGACCAGCTAGAAAGAGGTGCATTTGGAAATCAGCAAGATCGGACGAGGAGGGCAAAACACCACGCCTACCTCAATTTTTTCTTTATAATTTGGAACAATGAAGTACAACAATTAAAGAAAACATATGTATGGAGCGATAGAAATTTAAGAAATAAAAAAAAAACATCAAGTGAAAAAATTGGCGCTCGCCCATATTTTCCGAGTTACGAGCATCTGACATTTTCAAAACTGTTTAAATATCAATATAAGAATCATTTTAAAGCTTTTAAAGAGATCTTTAAGTAAATACTAAAATTTTTTAAAAATGCCTAACCCCTTAAGAGCCGATGGCATTTCTATGTAAAATTATATTTCGTGAATTATTTTTCGTGATATAATTTTTTAATTCTCCGTCACTCCAATATTTACTTTTTTGATTGCAGTTGCTTTACTAAACTGGATTTACATAGATGGTGAAGGGTATCCAAGATTCGGCTTGTTTTTAACTAAAATAGACATAATTTTTTTATTTTTAGTTTTTATTTTTAAATACAGATTCCATAGATACATCTGTTATTTGTTAACAACAAACCAAATGTCAAAGTTTTTAAAAAATACAAAAGTTATTAAACAGTGTTCGTTCAGAATTTTTAACTTTTATTTTTTTCAATACATTTCCAAAAATTGTTTTTCATTGTAAATGATGCGCAATGAACCCAATGACAAATAACGGTATAGAACTAAAAATATATTAGTTTAATTAAAAGTTTTTAGTCTTAAATGTGCCCCACTACACAGCTCTCTTTATTTTTAATTATGACTTTTGGCCTTTAATAACTCCAAGTTTTCTATGGATCTGTTTCGATTTTTCTAAAGTTAAAGTAGGCTTATGGATATATGTATACATATGTACGTATATGCATCTATTAATTACCAAACAAATGGATGAAACCATCCCCACTGTTAAAATATTCAAACGGATGGTTGTTGGTTGGATGGATGAATAGACAAACAACACCCAGGCGAAAAAATACTATATTCACACATACTTATCTATACATACATACTATGTATGTATATACCGCTATACGTACATACATACATTCATTCATTCCTACATACAAACATCCATGCATACAAAAGTACATATGTACATACGTACATACATACATATTTCCATAAAAAAATCATAGACTGGAGCGTCATAGTCACTGGATCGTGTCGTGTGGAGTCATTTCAACAACAACAACAACAACAACAACAACAACAACACCAACAACAGAAGTGTAGGTATATTCCAAATGGATGAGAATGGTTAGATAGATGTCTGTATATGGACGATTGTATTTGTGTGGTTATGATTGTGTAGCATGATCATAATAAAAAATTCCGTTTGTGCCTTGTTTGCCTTGCCCTATTGCGTGATTCTTGTTCACTTCATGTACAAAACAAAAAAAAAATATAAAAAAAGACGATAACGGATACATAACAAAAACAAACGATAGAAAAAGAGAAACTTTAAACTGTTTGAGAACTTTCAATAGCTAAGAGATAATCATTTATTGTTACTTAAACTCTTAAACAACAGAGAGAGATAGAGAGCTTTAATGTTTGCAAACAGAGTTGGGTGTTTAAAATTTAATTCATAACTTGCTTCCACAAACGTAAGACAGAAAAAAACTTTTGGAATGACAGACACTCTTTTTAATATTTACCAACTTAAAAAAAGAGCAGGTTGTATGATTTTGTTAATTTTTGTGGTAAATATGAATTTATGTAAAAATGTATGTGTGTAAATATATTGAATGGGGGCCAAGTTTTTCTCTTTGATATTAGTTATGATTTGCCAGACATTTCCCCAAACTTAATAAATACAGTGTTAAAAATCGCTAAACTCATAAGAGGGCTTCCGATAAATTTTTGTTTTTATCTGTTTTACGTAAACAATATCCTTTTACTTGTTTTGCTTTTTGTTAACGTTACCAGTCAAAAAAAAAATATAATAATAATATGAAACATAAGCTGGATGCCTATTGTTTCCCATTATTTTTCTTTTAAAAATGACGAGTTAAAAAAATCGTCTCCTCTCGAATGTGTACGGTGCTGTAATGATAAACCAAGATTGAAGATCTTAACTGAAATTTTTAGCGAATTGAGCTCGAATATTTTTCAATAACTGTTATCTATACATAAATATGATAAAACAGAAGCAGGGTCATTTCTGTACATAAAATATTTTTTGAAAAAAAAAAAAAATATTATATTTTTCATTTTATTCGCAGCCAGGGGTTGAACCAGCGATCTTCATAAATCAATTAAAATTTACTTTTTCGGCTTTGGTTCATTTTTTAATTTAACTTTTTATTAAGAAAAATTATTTTTTAAATGTAAACGTCCGCGTACATTTTTAAGCCTTATTACACAAGCTTGACAGCAAATTAATAAAATTAATGCTTTTGGGGTTTAAAGGCAACACTTTTTTCTCTTTTTCTATACTTTAAAAATTTCTTTAACCTACAGTACAGATAATATTTCATTGATGACCTATTTAAAGTACAGAGCTTTCTGAGAACTTTTTCCTACGTTACAAACATCTTATAGCGCCACACCAATTTGCCAGCTATAATTTCGAGCATTTTTTCATTGCAAATTCAAACGGTTAACAGATGTGTGAGATATCGGAACATAACAATGACTGTATCTATTTTTCCTGACACTGTTATTAAAAAATTAAGAAAGGCACAAGTCCTCAAAACATTATTTATTTAGTTATTTATTTAATTTTTTTTATGGCTTTCATTGTCTGCATCGTATTTTTTTCCATGTGAAACTTCTCGTAACAAAAGCAGTAAGTCGTGGAATATTACTTTACATTGATACAACAAAAATTTTTTAGCCTAAAAGTATAACCACTTGCTATGACAATCATCGTTTACACCCCCTCATGATCTTGAAGTAAAACTTATTGGTTCCCTTAACGGAACTATTTTTGGAATTTTTGTCTGTTTGTTTGAAAAAACTACTCGGTGGATTTGAATAAAATTTTGTGATGAACCTTGCTTTTAATATGGAATACTTATTTTCTCATAAAAATATGTCATTTCGTAGAAAATCTAGAAGTATAAATGTGAAAGCACCTAATTTTACTGGTATAATGGTACTACAACAGTTGTCAGTACATTTTATTTTTTTATGGAACTTTACAACAAATGTTTAAAAAAACACATTTTTCTAAATTTGATTTTAAGAAAATTATAAATGACACGCGGACGAAGTCGTGGGCACAGCTAGTGTTGTAATAAACATATTTTAAACAAAAATTTATTTTCGAAATCTATACATAAGACTGATTTGTATATCGATATAAATTTAACATTTAGGTAAAACTAATTTTTTTTTTATTATTCCTTTTTGAAACTATAGGTTTCAAAGCTTTTTCGATTTTATAAGACTACAATAGGAAGGTTTGTTTTCTTTTTACACTTAAACAACCGCTTTTAAAAGATTTTTTTTTTAATTTTTAAGTACCTACCTCCATTTAAATTGAATTTTTCTTAAAAATATTCTGCATAAAATATTTCGAAGTTTCTTTAGAACTCTTAAATATGGCTATTTTTAAGAGTTAAAACAAAAATAACATTTTAACTTGTGTTGTTTTTGTTGTAAGCTTTTAAAAATAGTAGATACTAACAAAAAAAAAAAATCAACAACAAAATAAGTAGGTATGTTATTACCAAAAAGCTTCTTCTTCTCTTAAAAATCTAAAAAAATATGTTTTTGTATGTGTAAAAAGAATACAAACTGAGGATGATGCCTATTTCACAAAAAAAAACAAAAAAATAATAATAAATAAAAATTTGTGGAAAAAAAATGTACCACACAGCCTACGTGACGTTTACAGGAATTATCATCTTCTTTACAAAAACACCAATATTATAAATCATTATCATCATCATCAACATCATAATGATAATAATGAAATTTGTTATTTAAATGATAATTAACTTGTATTAGTGTGATCATTGTTATCATCAGTGTTTGTTGTATGAGAATTTGTAATTTTTTTGTATTAAATTTTGTGTAAATTCTGTTGTTATTGTAGGCAAAAAGCAACAACAAAAATGATGTAATTTTTATTCATAAAATAAAGATGAATTGTATGAATGTACATAATGTAAATTGTTTAAGGGAAGTATGAAACGTTTAAAATAGAATGAATGTTAATGATTGTTAAATGGATGGAGAAACTCCTGTCTAAGCTTAAACAGATGAGGCAAACATACATACATATACATACATATGCATACATATATGTACATATGTACAAATGTACTTTTATAAGCACAGTATGTCAAGATTAACTTTAAACATTAAATAATAAATTCAGGGAAATATTTTTAGTTTTTAATTTTTTATTTATTATAAAAAAATTAAATAAAAATCAACACAGAGTTTTATTGCAGTTAGGAAACACTTTTCACGAATGTTAAGAAGTGGAATCAAATAGTGCAAGAGATACTAATCGAAATTTTCTAATACATTTTTCTTCTATATCGAATGCCGAAATTTACTGAATCTATCACAAAATTTTCATTCCTACAAACACATTATTTTTTAGCTCTGATATTTGATATAACTAACCCTGTCGTCTGTCCTCATTTTTTCATATTAAATATAATACAAATTCTTAGTTTGTAATTGTATTTTAAAATGTTTGTGTTTTTTTCAAAATGAATCAAAATTTTTAAAAAATCTAATTTTTACTTGCAACTTTAAAAAAAAAAAATAAATAAATAAACATTTTTTTAAAATAATTTGTTATTTTTTTAAGAAATAAAGTAAATATTAATATCGACGTTAGTTAAATGTATGCTGTGAACATCAGTTATTAAAAGCTAGTTGGAATAATGTTCCTTTTTTCTAGTGATTTTAACGGTTTGCGGAAATCTCAACAACACAATTTTAATCACATCAGCCATCTTCCTCATGTTCAGGCGTCAAATTGTTCATAGTAGTGAAGAAAAAGGGTCTCCATTTTGACATTTAAATAAATTACGGCGCGTCAAACTATTTCAAGGAAAACAACAAAACCATGCTCTGCCTCGAGCCCTTTTGCAAGTTGTTCAATAGGAATCTGGACGAAAAGCTAAACGTCAAATTTTTATTACTTAAAGTTTTTCGATGTTAAATCTTAAAAACCTTTCAATGTAAAAAGTCATTGTTGACACACTGTACTAAATTATGTAATGCGCCCAGGGGTGGAAAGTTTTTATCAAATATTCATACTTTATTTCCTTTTTTCGACATCCTAATGTTAAATCAAATATTTTTGTTATTGTTTCAATATATTTTTTTCTCTCTCAAGTACTAACAGTCATCGCAAAAGCTTTGATTATTAGTACTCAAGATTTGTGATCTTGAGAAAGATACTCAATTGAATTCCAACTGTAATAACGCCCTATCGCTTGATCAGTAAATCAATCAAAATTATGTACCAGAAGCACAAAAACCAATGGACGTTAAATAAGCTGAAATGTCGATGCTAAGTATTTGAAGCCGTAACAGAAGAATATAAGAGTAAATTTTTTGGAAGTCTGGAAACTCGTAGAAGAACGACGAAAAGCCAAGGCACATAAGAATCCACTTATTAAATTTCAACTACAGGCTAAACAGCCACAGATGGTAGATTTGAAGTAAAAATGTAAAAACGATAAAAGGCATTTCTTTAGCTCCTTGACATTGGAAGCCTGACTGCAGGACAATGCAGAGAAGAGAGAAGAGTAAAAATTCAAACATGACCAGCTAAAAACATGAAAACGATACTTTAAAATGGCCTTAAATAGCCCAGTTAAAAAACATCGCCTTCTTTAAAGCACATTAAAAGAATGGCTATCCGAAATAAAAACGTCAGATACAATAACAAGGTACTAACAACTTAACAGCCAACAAGTCCGATCCTATTAATAACACAAAAAATTCTTCTACTATTTTTTATTTAAACTACCAGATTTTTATAGAATTGTAGGAAAGCCTTATAATCAATGATCGCCAAATAATTCCGCGCGGATTCACCAATGCAATACAACCACAAAAAACTCTCAACAAAAAGAGCAAAACACACACATGCTAAATCTCAACAAAAAAACATTTTACACTTTAAATCCCTGCCAGCATTTCACTGAGCATTTGTAGACATAAGTCACTTCTTCGTTACTTTTTTAGATTAAAAACTTTTAATCCCTTTTCAGTTCAATTTTTAAGTTCAATTCCCATCAGCGTTATATATATAGAGAAAAATAATTGTGAAGTAGGTGCCATGGATAAGTTTTCTTAAAAGGTTTTTAAAAGCACGCTAGATAACTAAGGTGTCTGTAATCAGAGAACAGCAGCTGAGCTTGAATATTAAAGCAAGGAAATTGAAAAAATCTAAGGAAAAAGAAAAGAAGGCGCCTGTATATAACAAAAGTCAGATGGTGGAGGCGCCTGTATAGAATAAAACCAGGAGAAGCTTTAGTTGGTGTGGAGAGTAGTTACACAATAACAGCGTTTGTCAGTCATGGCTTTTAATCCCTTTTAGAGAGGCTAAATAGTCTCCCATTAGTTGTATAACTGTTGTAGTACGTTTCTTCCCGACTAGGGATACTATTAAGATCACAATTCGATATTATTTGTGATACATTTAAACGCCATGAAGTAACGATGTAGTGACATTTAAAATTATTTTCGAAGAGAAGAAAAGTTGAGACGTGAAGACGGGATCACGGGATTATTCCTCAAATTGGGATTGTTTTAACGGCGATAGAAAACCTTGTTTTGGGGATTTTCTGAAGACATTTTGATTGTTTTGGGAATTGCAATCTGGTTATCAGCGTGGCAACATTAACATACTAAACTGAAGCAGCTACAGTTCGACTTATCCAACTTGTCATTAGATTTACTAGATTTATGTTATAATCTTGAGGTAAAAATTATATCTTGTTTTTTATTTATTATTAAAAAAATGTTGATCATTGATAATAAAGAAGACTTACATTTTATGTGAGTTTTTCCCAACAATAAAGGCCAAAATAATGAACCAAATGAGAATTGTTACACTCTAAAAAAATAAACTTATTTATTATTAAACTTTTGGAATACTGCTAGAAATTATAACATCTCTTAACTCTAGAAATAGATGCGAATTGGAGGGGGAAGATTAAGAACGGAAGCAGCATGTTTTTAGAGCCATTTTACACCATGAAATTTTTAATGAAACTGGCAAGAGTTTGAATTTTGGGGAAATGTTTTTACATTTGCTTTTCGTACGTACGCTGCATACCTTTTGTTGTTTGTGTGTTATTTAAAATAACATAAACAATTACAATAACGAACATGAAATTAAAAACAAAAAGTACAAATTGTGATGCCAAATTTTTTTGTTAAGAAGAAAAAAAAACAATTAAATTTGCTATATCTTGTTTATATGTAAATCTAATTTAGTGAAGTAACTTTAATCAAAAGAACAAATATTAAGGTGACAGAGATTTAAAAATTAAAAAAACAAAAATTACATAAAAATGTCTCCGGCTCTTAACGGGTTAAGCATTTTTAAAAGTTTTAGCATTTTTTTAATGATCTCTTCAAAAGCTTTTAAATGAGACCCATATTGACCAAAGTAAAAATTGAACTTTTTTATAAAAACTTTAGAGGTCCACAACTCGGAAAATATAGGCGAAAGCCAATTTTCTGTCTTATTAATTTTTTCCTATTTTTTAATTCTCTATTTCACTATAAATTTGCTTCTTCATTGTTAAAATGATATGGAAAGATTAGAGGCAGGCGTGATGTTAAGCCCATAGTGCCTCGAGGGACATGAATCGATTTTGCTGATTTTCAAAAGCAACATTTTCAAAACTATGTCTGATCGATTGGAGTATTTAAATTTTCTCCAGCTTATTTAGTGCCTTGGTAAAGTTGATTTCAACACTAACACGGACCCTTCCACTTTTTGTGGTGAAGGGTTAATGGCAGGTTATAAATCTGGACTTACAAATAATATTATTAATAGTGTATGTATACATATGCAGGGCAATGCTTATAGAGATTAAAGTAAAAAATATCCTTTCTAGGAGTTGTTGGGGATTTTAGGGATAAATGCTATTGACTTGGGGATTAGATTCCACATGAATTTGGTAACCCTGAGTCCAAACATCTTGAAAATTTAGGTCGAAAAATTTGCAAAGGGAAATAAAGACAAGCAAGGGATAACTCGAGGCGAAACAATTACTAGGTGGTCGCAATAGCGGATTGGTTCATTTTCGCCGTTGTAGAGCACCACGTTGATGTCAAAAATAGCTGACTAAACAAAAAAAAAAAAAAAAAAAACAAAAAACCAATTTAATTTATTCCTTTTATTACTCGTATCATTTGGTTCTTTAAATGAAGTTGTACCAGTTAGTTTCTTTCTACTGCATATGCAATAATGCCTCATATTTCATTTATTTGGGTTTGAAATTTAATTTTATAAAATTGAAAATTTTCTTAATTTTTCAAATTGTTTGAAAATTCTTTATTTTAAAATTATTTTGAAACAATAAATTCGAACATAAACAAAAATCAGCTGGACTATTAAGACCAACTGTAAATTAACTCGCCTTGGGCTAACTGTACTGCAATCAACAAAATACAAAATTTAAAAACTTTTTACATCTCTGCATGCAATGTTCTAAAAGTTTTACTTTTGCTTTAGTTCTATTTGAAGTTTATTTTTTATTTTTTTATTTTACAGATACATATTCTATTATAACATATTTTGATCCTATTCTACAGATGGTTTTCTATTAGTTATTTTATCAATTCCTCTTAACATAAAGTCAAGATTATTATTTTTAAATTTTGTTTTCATACAACAACTAACAGAAGTACATACGAGTATTTGTGGAGTAAGTCCGTGTTGGTTTATGAGTGCAAATAGTGTCTGTGTTGCTATTTGTCTATTGTTAATGTTGGTTCCAGTCACCGGTTCGTATCCAGCCATCTAATGTACATTGGACCGTACACATGTATACGAGTATCTTGTGTTTCTTTCTGTTTTCATATTTTTTTTTTTTTGCTTTTTATATTTTTTTTGTGTGTTAAAGCTTTATGAGCTGAATAGCATGTGGTTCTGTTTGGTTCTGTTTTTACATTTTCATAGAAATAGAAATCCAATCTATCTTATGACTGGTCTGCCTGAATGCCTGTTTGTGTCTTTTAAATACTTTGTAGCCTGTTTTTATTGTTTTTTGTTCTTTATAAATTTTCTAGGCGTTCTAAGTCAAGCTTAGAAATACAAACACACACGCACACATACATTTTTAAGACATGTTTCAAATACGCATTTTTGTATTTAAAAATTCTTATGTGGTTTGTATTTAGTATCTTGTTGGATCTTATAGTAGGTTGCTTGGCTTTATATATTGTTGTTGTTGTAGTTTTTATCAAGTTGAACATTTGATATTTTCAAACAAAAAATTTTTTTGGTCGGTTGCTCTGTCGGCCAGTCTATCGTTCAGTTAATTATCATTAACAACAAATAACAAAACTATGTAATTGTTTTTCTAATGCTTTATGTAAAAGTGTGTATGTGTGAGTGTATCTCAGAGCTGCCATCAACATGTCTGTCCATTGATGGGGGCGAGATCATTTTGTTTATTAATCATCCACTAATCAATTGTTGGCCTCAATTTAAGTTTTTCAGATGACACGCAAGGTTTTCTTAGGAAACTTTAAATTTTGTTAGACTTGTTTTTCTTTCGATATGTTAAAAATACGAGTATATATTTATTCAGTTATTTTTTCATTCGTATAATTTAAATGGTACTTACGAAAATTACTCAGTTTCATACCTGTAAAGAAAAAAAAGGTCAGCTTTTTATTTTTTTCATTTAAATAAAATTAAAGTTAAAACTAAAATGGCTGCTAGAAAGTGGCAAAGAAGGAAATGGAAATGCCCTCATCTTCAATTGGAGTTTATTGAAACGAAATAAAGATTCGATAAATTTTTAAAAAACTGTAAGAATAAAAGTTAATGTTGTCTACTAAAAGTTATAAAAAAGTTATTACACCCACCACTAACAAGAGTGGTGAGTGTAAATACAAATAAAAGAAAAATTAACTGTCACATGTTGAGATGCCGAGATCGCTGCGTTGATAGAAGTGTGGACTTGTAGTTAAACAAAACAGATTACGAGTCATGAATTTAATTCCCATCAGCGAAATAAATATAAAGAAAAATAATTGTGAAGTAGGTGCCATTGATAAGTTTTTTAAAAGGTTTTTAAAAGCACGTTAGATAATTAAGGGATCTGTAATCAGAGAACAGCAGCTGAGCTTGTATAGTTAAGGAAAATAATCGAAAAAAGCTAAAGAAAAAGAAAAGAAAGCGTCTGTATATTACAACAGTCAGATGAGATTGTGAAGTCGCCTGTATAAAATACAACAAGGAAAATCTTTTGTTGGTTTGAGAGTAGTTACATAACAGCAGCGTATGGCTGTCATAGCTTAGTTTTGTCTAAGGGCGCTGGCTTGTGAAACATGTTATAGGAGATAGGAACCTTGCCGAAGCCATATGATATTGCAGTTTGGATGGCTGCGGGTGTAAAAGCCGCATCTTTGCTTAAAAATATATGGAATAGTTGGAATCTCGTCCAAATAATAAAATGCTGTTAAATGAATGGCTGCATAAGCTTTTAGTAGCGTATTTTTAGTAGATAAATAATCGTGGGAGCGATTGAAATCAAACATATTAAGTTATCAAAAATTCAAAAAAGAAAACGTTGCACAATCATCTTAAGCGTTGAAGCACACTTTCACCTGGATGGCATAAGTCACCGTCAGAACTGAATACAGAACAAACACCTGTATTCATTGAAAAACAACAACAACAATGTTTTGAGCTGGATACATTATTAGATTGTATGTATGTCTGCGAAAATGAGAATGGCCGTACCGTAACTGGTACCCGGACATCGTGATATGAAACGAAATTTCTTTCCGCCTTAATTGAATTAAAATAATATGATGTGAACGATATATTGTTTCAACAAGGCGATACCATATCAAGCAAACTTATTGATGGGTTCATAATGCCTTTTTAAGAAACCTTTCTTTATTAAAGTTAACCGATCGTAACGGAATTTTCTGTAAGTTGTGTAAAACCAATTGCTGATGTCTAAGAACACTTGCTTTCTTTAAAAGACCCTTGAACGATGTTATTTAAATTATAACATCATGCGAATAGCTTTCACGACTCCTTTGGGTTACGCATCGGAGATGCCAATTTTCGCAAATGGTCGGGTTCAGCAAATTTTGATGTAGCGTCATCGAACTGCGAGGAAAACCTATAATAAATTTAGCGGATTTAAACTTCACTGTATCAGTAAACAATTATTGTTGTCTTTATGTGAAAGAACAGTTGATTTCATTCAATTGCAAAGAATTTCCGACCTGCAGCAGGCAGCATTTTTCTGTTGGTATTTTAAGTTTACATCCACTTGATTTAATTTTAAGGCAAAAACTAAAGCAGAAAATATTTTACAGCAATTCCTTGTCTTCATAATAAAAGTGATTATTTTTAACTGATATCGCGTGACGTTTCGGAGCCCACTTAACGAACATGCGGCGTAATTTTTGGGTGCATTTATTCAGATTCTAGCAAAATTTTAAATTTAAACGGGTGATACCTAACCCAAATCGTGATGAAATATTCATTGAGTTGATATCATGGACAGCGAATATTTTCCACATATCTGGGCTTCATTCACATATAAATCTTAATATAAAATCGATATGTAGTTATTTTTAACTGTCGACTAGAAAGGACTGTCATTCATTTTTGATAACAGAGTTCTATTACTTACAGTCCACCCTAAATACGAGCGTAAGACGTTATTTAACTGTCAAAAATTCTCATGCCCATACAAAATGTATGAGACCAACCCAAATAGCGCGACGCTAACGTTGAACAATTGAAAAATCCAATTTTGACGCGCGTAAAAAGTGAAGTTGGCTGCAAAAGAAGTGTTGTTATTGTCTTTTTTTTTGTGGTATATACAAAAGTATTTCCAACAGTAATGACATTACAGCTACTTTAAGTTCAATTTCGCGATTTTGTCTCTCTTAATTATTTTAATTTTGTGGTTTTTAGCAAATAAGATAAGTAAACAATACTGTTCGTTTCACAACGTTGGCGCTCGTATTTAAGTTACTCATTACAGCGTAAAAACTAGACGCTAAATTACGTCGCGCCTAACGCCCGTATTTAGGGTGGACTGTTAAACGTGTTGCTCGATGCGATAAGTTGTTTTCTTCAACGAAAGAAATATAAAACATCAGAGTCACCATAAACTGTAAGAGTTTTTACATTAAACATTTGTAAAAGGAAAAGTCTCTTTAAATTCAGTTGAGGCTTAAAACATGAAAAAACAAAAAAATTGTTCTAAATTAAACAAAATCTATTAAAGTACTTAAGATGGGCTCATAGCTACACCCTTGTCACTAACAGGATTTGAGTGTTTTCCAACAAATTATAATAATCAACAATCGAAAAAAGGTTAATTGTGGCAAAACTACATGCAAAATATAGATTTTTTAAGCCTTTTTTTCGAAATACACCAACAAAGAGCACAGAAACACGGATACACAGAGGCACCAACAAATTTAAACAATTGTTAATTGAATTAGCAAATAAAAGGGAAACCTATGGAAGGCGCAACAACGACAACAATAGAATAACAGCTACAAAAAGCCAAAGCTCAATGTCCCCTAAAAAAATTAAACACATACAAAAACTCAAGGCACATACACATTTACATATGTACATCTACAACACATCTACATAAGCCTGAATGATATATATTTCCTATTTAGTGAAAAAAAAAAATGAAAAAAAACCAACAAATTGGAATCAGGGTAAAGCACTACAAGCAAAAAAAATAAAGAAAACCAAACGAACAATCAAACAAACAGCATGAACTGATGATGATGATGAAGCCAACATACAAACGAACAGCAAAAAGGCTTTATCAGCTAAAAAAAAAATTGAAATAAAACATAATAAGCGAAAACATTATTTTCCATACAAATAGGCACCCTTACGATGTTGGACGAGGAGAATTGAAGGAAAATAAAAATTCATTAAAATACACAGAAACCAAAGCAAATTGAAATAAGTCCAACTGGGTAGGGGACAATGTCCGTTTAAAGCAGAGTATTTTAAAGAGGAGGCTTCGTAGGCAATACAAATGAACATTAAAGAGGAACCATCAAACCGTATCATTCATTCACTTTTTGTTTTAAAACATTTCACAACTACAAATATGAGAATATATTGGATAACAGAAATCCATGATGATGATGATGATGATGAGTACGGATGGCAATGATGATGATGAGCTGAATGAATACATTCATACCTAGAAACAAAAGAGTTTTTTTTATTTTTCATAATCACAGTAATGAGTCTGCAGAATTGCCAACATTTTGGTTAATTTTTTTAGTTCGTTAATGTAAATTTTAAAGTTTATACAAAGTCCTAGACAAGCCCTAGACGAGTGTCTTTAAAATATTGCTACACGTTTTATCCTTCTCTAACGTAGGCATTATTTTGATCGCAAAACCGGGTACGTTCAATTTTTATTTTTCACTTCGGTAATATTTTATTTTTTCTATTTGCTACTCTGTGGCTTCTCTGAGTGGATTTTTTTTACGATTTGTTACTTTGGCTAGTCTCGAAATATACAGTGTCGTACTTAGCATATATAAGTCTTTAACCCTCGCAGCGTTCTGTACCACAATACGCTAGGCTTTGCCGATATTCGATCCCACGATTTCCTGCTTTACCGACCAGATCTTTTTAATCAAAGCAGCTTCGACTGCTATACATCGTTGTTCCACTAAGAGTTGGACTACGATTTCCTTGTTTTACTTTTATTAAAACGTCTTAGCATTTTATTTACTGTTTTAATGTAATAAAGCCTTCTTCTCGAGACAATTAACTCCAGGATTCTGCAGTTTTAATTATATATGTGTCTTCACCAATTTATCCACTGCGACTACATGAATCTTTTTTATTTTTTTACTTGTTTACTCAAGACTCCAGCATTCGTGTATCGCTGTTTTCCTAGTTTTTTTTTTTTTGTTTTTTTTGTCGTACTCAGTAGAAAATATTTTTTTTTAAGTCTTTATGGGATGTGAACCATGGCCTTCTGTTTAAAAAACAGTCAGACACCTCTTACCAATGCAAGAACCGCGGTTGCTCAATATATGTTAGCTAATTTGTATTTTAATCTGTTTACATCTGGCAACATTTTATATTGCGGAAGTAACTTAGAAGAGGCATAAACAAGATAATATTAATTGCAAAATGCTAAAAGCTATCTTCCAGAAGAAGTCTTCCCG
Source organism: Cistogaster globosa (assembly GCA_937654795.1). Lineage (NCBI taxonomy): Eukaryota > Metazoa > Arthropoda > Insecta > Diptera > Tachinidae > Cistogaster > Cistogaster globosa. The sequence continues at coordinate 134,155,101 of OW569403.1, read as the reverse complement.
ATGCGAGTGGCATTCAAATGACTTGCAAAAGTAAATTAAAGAAGAATTTTTTTCTGCACCTTCCAATATATTTTACAATAAAAGGTGACGGCTTAATTACGTAAAAAAGTGGCAAATAGCAGTTTCGAACTGATGAAAGTCATGGTTGCTAATGAAACAGGAAAACGACAATTTTTGTTTAGCCGTGGTAGATGCATTAGAAAACACAGCTGTATTTAAGAACAGAAAATGAAATGTTTAAGAAGTCTTTAAAAGCAAGGAAATAAAGCCCTGATATATAAAGGAACACTACGGAATTGCATGGCGTCATATTCTAGGATAAGAAAAAAAAAAAACAATTTTATATGACAATGACCGATCAAACATGGTATGTCACAAGTCGAAAATAATATTCCAACGGTAAAATTTGATATTTTTAGAAATGGGCGCATTACTCTCCATAGACTTGAGAATAAGTGTGTGATCAAGATATGCGTCAGCACCTGCTAAGATTGTCTAACCTGATGGTGGTCTTACCACCATGTAAAATAAAAAGCGTCGACTAATGGCTTCCATATGCGTAGCCAACAGAGTTGCGATTTTAAGAAAATTGCTGTCATGTCTCTATGACTGTCGGATAGTCTTCAACTCCGTCTTTTGTATGTAACAGCACATTCGGGACGATACGTCAACTTCCCTGCGGACACCGACCTTATCTCTCAGCCACATCGTGTACCCCTAAGAGATCTCACCAATAATCGTCTACAAGTATGGGCAGCTCTCTGTATAGGATACCGATTCCCGCGTCTCCAGTATATTAAAGGACACTGGTCAGTCGTTTGACAAGTACCCAACTTGTCTATTAAGATTTGGTGAATGCACATCCGAACCTATGTTAGCTTAGCCAGGGTTGTAGTACCCCCGGGAAGAACTCGAGAATAAGCCTGCATATTAAATTTTCTTAATAATGAACTGTGGCTAAGCTATAGGTACACTTTCGTTTTTTTCAAAAAAGAAAAGGTTACTAAGTGCCAACATAAGCATTGAAGACTAAAAGCCTTAAATTTCGAAATTGTTTCTAACAAACCGGCCACTCAAGAACAAGAATTATTAACTTTAAAAGAAAGAGTTTCTTAATACGATTGGAAAACTCTCATTCCACTCATTGAAACACAAGCATTATTAATAAAAATAAAATTATTCGTCAGCAGACAAAATAATGAAAATTTACATTTTACATGATTTAATCCTCTCAAAGAGGATTTTGAGATGTTTTATACTGTAGTGGTAGATAGCTGTACTTATATGCATAACTATGTACGTACATACATATGTATGTATGTATGTACATATTTATAATATTCTTTGTAACTTTTTTTCTTTCAATTTTGCACACGTTACCGAATAAATACAACAACAATTATAACAATTGAAAGGCAAATAATATTGAGAAAAAACCCCAATTTTTGTAAACGCCTCTTAACCACAACACCAAACACGATTTATACAACACAGCAGCAAATTAACACCAAACCCATACACAAACTACTTTGAAGGAGAACACAAACAGACAGGAAAGTCACCTCTAGAAAAAAAAAAAAAATTAATAACAATAACACACATGCGCAAAAAAGTAAAGAAAAAAAAATATTTATGAAATCAAAAATGGTAGACTATAAAAGCAACAACAATAATAACAGCTACAACCAATAAACTCCTTAAAACAACCCTCCACTCTACCGTAAAATAAGCTGTTAAAAAAAAAATAGATTCCCCCTGTTTAGCCAACCAACCTAAATTATAATTATTCATCCTTGTTTGTGCTGAATCCAGCTAAATTTATGCCGAATTAGGGAAAACGAACTTGATGCCTTATTACGCCATTTATGCTTTTTTTAAACCATTGAAGTGTGTGAAGTGGATTTTATCTTGGTGTTTGTTTAACCGCTGTAGATGTGAAAAATACGAAAAACAATTAATCAATTAAGATATGAAATTTTTGCTTATATGTAAAGAAATGAGGGAAAATCAATTTATTTTAAAAAATTAAAAAAGAATATCCCGAACTTAATAATATATCAAGAACTTTTGAACAGTGCTTTATAATTTATGCACAAACTAAAAGCGATATTGAGATTTTTGTGCAAAAAATACATGAAATAAAAATTTCCTTGCTAGGGAAATTTTTAAAAACTAAATAAATTTTGGCAAAATTGTTTTAAAATCACACAAAATATTATTATGATATGGTTATTTTTAAAATTTGCATAAAAACAAAATTTCCCAATAAGGGAAATTTTTTAGTTCAAATGAATTTAAGCAAATTTAACATAAAATGTAATTCTATTTAAAATAAAAAATCAGTACAAGAATTTGTAGTTAAAAAAAATTAAAAAATTTAAATTTCCCAATTAGGAATTTTTTTTTAACCGCAGGAAATTTACGAAATTATTACAAAAATATATTATTTTTAAATAGTTATCGTGTTAAAAAATAGTTTGCTGGCAAAACGTACATAAAATAATAATTTCCTAGTTTGGGAAATTTTTCTGCTTCAGGGGAATTTTAGTAACCATAGTAGGAACTTCATATTCAAAAATTTTTTAAAATAAAATATTTCAGCTAGAGAAATTTTTGAACTCTAAACAATATTTTAGATCTCACAACTAAATTTTGTGCAGAACAGGAATTGCCAGTTGGGAAATTTTTCATGCTGCAGTCTCATTAAATGTAATAAATAATAAAAAGTAATTAAACAAATATAATTTGTGTTAAAAAAAATGTTTTGAATAATAATTTTTTAAGTAGGGAAATTTTTATATCTGCACAAGCTGTGTCTTAAAAAAACTCAGTTGTTTATAAAAAACAAAAAAAATTCCCAAGTGGGGGTTTTCGCGGGTAAATGGTATTTTAGCAAATTTAACATAAAAGTACAGGATTTTATTTAACATAAATTATATATAATAAAAATTACCCTTTTATAAAAAATTCTTAAACAGTTTAGAAAATGAAATGAACTCTATTTATGTTCAAGAGAAATTTAAGTGTTTATGTTTCTTGGTACCATTGTGAACACTTAAAAGCACCATAAGTAATGTTAATTAGTTATTTCTATATAAAATTAAAACAAATTTGAGTAAAATTTTATGAATATTATAAACAATAAAAAAGAATATATATAATTTGAATAAATGACTTTTAATAAAATTTCCCTATTTTGGGAAATTTTTTTAAGCCTTGGAAATTTGGGATTTGTTAAAAAAAAATTATTTATATTTTGAAAACAAAAGTCTTAAAGTAAAGGTTTGCAAAATATTATAAAATAATAATTTCCCTTAATGGGAAATTTTTTTGACCTTGTGAGAAAAACTTTTATGTACTCGTATATAAATTCAAAAAGTAATATTTAAGTTAAATTTTGCAAAAATTACATAAAACAAAAATTTCCCAAGTAGGGAAATTTTTTAAACTTTAGGAAATTTTAATAAATGTCACAGAAAATGATTATAAATAATTATAAAACAATTAATGTTAAATAAGTTTTTATTCAGGTTTAAAATTGCAGTAATTAGTTAATTTCTTTTTTTATGGTCTAATTAAGGCTGTAATATTCACAATTTATTTCATAATTTCATAAATTTTTATAATTTTAAAAGTATTTTTTGCATGTTGAAAGGGAAATCCAATGAATTATGTATCTTGTTCTTAGAAAATTGTGTAGTTGTTTAACCGAATAATTTAGGAATAAGATTGGGATTTTTGCTAATCTATAGGAAGGCAATTTGCTTTCTTCACAAAACGAAATTATTAAATTATTTGCAACAGCTGTTAAACTTCAAGTTTTTTTTTTTTAAGTAAAAAATGTACACTTTTATATGTATGTATGTATGTGTGTTCATAGTTTAGTTAACTCCAAATACATGTACATATTTTAATTTTTGAATATCAAATATAAAAAGAGAATCGAAGTAAAAGAAAAGTTTCAAAAGTCAAATCACAAACAAATTTAATAATTGTTGCTGTTTTGCTCACCGCTCGTTCACATAAACATATTTGTTGAACAATTTATTACAAACAAACAATGGTACTTTATCAAACATACAAGAAAACACTTATACAATGGCAACAACAATATAGGAAATTACAAAAATAAGGAGGGAGAATAATTATGTTAGTAAGATAGAGATTCCCAAGCACGTGTGCTTCTTGCTTAAAAAACATGAATATTCAAATTAAGACAATAAATAGTTACCCTGTTTATAACCTTCACCACAAAAAGTGAAAAAAGATTATAACTAATTTTGTCATCCCGCTTGTAATATCTACAATATCCATTTTCGACCCCACAAAGAATATATAAATTCTGAGTCCTTATGCATAGCGAAGTCCATGTTATTGTTGAAACCAACTTTGCCAGGGCACTAGATGAGCTAGAAAAAATTTTAATATGCCAATCGATCAGACACATGTTCCTTGAGGCAGAGGGTTAAACACCACGCCTACCTCTAATTTTTCCATATCATTTGGAAATATGAAAAACAAAAATATATGGACCGATAGAGAATTAAATATAAGAAGAAGAAAAAACATCAAGTGAAAAATTGATTCTCCCCTATATTTTCCGATTGTGGGTCAATGAAGAGATCTTTAAGGAAATACTAATATTTAGAAAAAATGCTTAACCCATTAGGAGCCGATAACTCTTGCTTGTTGTAACTATTTTTATGAAACAGTTCATTAAAGGTATTTGTGGTTTTGTGCTCAAAGGGCAAAAACGTACTATTGTTGTTTTCGCTACAATGTTCATATGTTACAGGCTAAATAGTCGCTAAACAAAATGCCATTGAAAAAAAAATAACTAAAATCAATAAATTCGACATCGTTGTTATATACGTCCACCTAATAAGTATAAGTGCTGCGAAAATTGAGTGAAACTTGAACATACATTGCCGAAAACTTATTTCAATAGTAACGGTATAAAATAAGATTTCCAATTAAGGCAGCTTCATTGCCATTGAGCATATTTTTATTTATTGTTGGAAATTTAAAAACGAATACTGCTGAGTGCCTGCACTATTCCGCACTAATGGAAGAAATAAAATTCTTTATTTTTATATTTTAAAATAAAATTTTTTTATGAAAATGTTTAAACCAGCTGCTGCATCCTAAACTTTCTTTGTGGACCACTGTTTATTTTTATTTGCAGTTTATTTATTTATTTTATTTGTCACTAAAATATTTCTAGTTATTAATAGTAGTTACCCAAGATTAAGAATCACTTACAGGAAAAATTAAACAATTTTATTTCCGCAGGGATTTCTAAAAGGCACTTAACAATACAAACGAATAACTGAGTGGCCTGAATTGTTTGCTTCATTGACTGAAAAATGCCTTCGCCTGGCAACGCTAGTCAGCCTTTGCCTGTTGCTGTTTATTGTGTTTCATTTTTATTTTTTCTCAGTAGCTATCACATTTATCAGTTTGGTTGTTTTGTTGGTTTCTTTCACTTCAATTCGGTAAACGATTTCTATAGAAATCAAGGAAAAGAGTTCTTTTTGGCGAGCAGAGGATGGGGTAAACAACGGTTAAGTGTTAATTTTAGCAAAAAAAAAGAGAAATTTATGTGTTTGTTTTGGTTTCAGCTACAAATACTTGTACAAATATGCTCACTTATGTAGCTACGTATGTACACGCAAATGTTTTTTTTTTATTAACACAGAAAAAGCTCTTCCTTCTCTTAATACTAAATTACCCCCACCCCTTTCAAGTGCTAAATAATAATAAAAAAAAACAATAAAAAGTCAACAATACAATACAAAATTAAAAATCGACAAACTTAAAGTCCACGATCCTCGCACGATGACTTGATATAGCGGTCGTAATTTAACGAGCTTTAAAACAGGCAACACACATAGAACCTGATAAAAAAATATGAAATAAAAAAACAAAAACAATAATAAAATTAAGTTTAATTTGAAGCAACAGCAAAATACCTTAAAATTCTCATTTTTAGAAATCAGAGAAAAAAAAATAAATTTGGTTAAAAGTAAAAAAGCATGACACTTGAATGCACTGGATGTTTATGCTTGCAAGCAGTAGCTTGTTAGTGATTTGGTTGTGCGTTTAAGTGAAAATATTTAAAAAAATGTTTAATGACGAAAATGAACTATTTAAGGGATTTTACAATTTTGTATATTTCTGGTTTCCAAATGATAATTTAATAATTCTTGCAAAAAAAAACCTCTTCAAACTTAAAATCATATTTCTTTAGGACAGTAATTATTTATTAATTATATTTTATTATATTCGAGAAAGCTTGCGTCAAGATATTTTATATGTCGTAGAACAATAGCTGAATGCAGATTAAACAAGAAAATTCAGCGTTATATGGTCAAATTACAAGCATTAGGACACCCTTTAATTTCTAATTTTAAATATTTATACGTGGTATTATGCTTGATATAATAATGTATAGTATGTGTATAATTTTTAAGAACGGTTTCGAAAATATGGCCATTAAGGTAAAATAACATCAGTTTTAGGAACACCCTTTAATATCTAATTCCGACTTTGCTACTTGTTATAGTGGACTTAACAATAATGGTTGTGTGAAAATTTCAATCAACTGTCTACAATTGATCAACAGTTTGATCATATACATCAAATAACAGGAACTAATGTAACACCCTATAATTTATAATTGTAAATATTGTAACTTATTAAAATACCAGAGAAAGTAGTGAACGTTTGGTTTAATTTTTTGTGTTTGTTTAAAACGGTTCAAACGATAGGGCCATATTGGTCGGTATACTTCAAATATGGGAACACCCTTTAATTTATAAATTCAAATTTATATTTATTTATTTTTAGCGGACTTGGAAATACAGGTTCTTTGTAAATTTTATTTTAACAGTTCAAAAGTTTGGCCACATACATTAAGTTACATCAACATATGGCACACCCTTTAATTTTCAAATACAAATTTTATACTTGTTATTATAGTGGACTTAGCAGTACTGGTTATTTGTAATTTTCAAATATCTGGCCGTGGCAATTAAAAAGTTTCGCCATATACATTAAATTACATTAACTATTGGGACACCCTTTAAATAATAATTTAAAATTTTTTTACTTGTTATTATAACGGTCATAGTAATCGACTTCCTAGACAATTTTCAAGCTTTTGTCTATAACGGTTCAAAAGATAAATGCATAAAAGGCAATTTAAGTCACCTATGAGGACACCCTTTAATCTTAAGATTTATTTTTGTATTACTTTTTGCTATTGGAAGTTATAGTAATACGCATTTTTTTTTCATTTTAACCAAGTGCGCTTTGCGGTTCATAATACACTTAAGTAGCATGTATGTTGTGTGGGGACACCCTTTAATTTTTAAGATTATGAACTGTTTTCAAAACAGGAAGAATCTGTAACCATAATCTATCAAATTACAAAAATATTTCAAGATGGGTTCAGAAATGAATGAGTTTTGCAGGCACAAATATAAAAAAATAACATTCACACGAATTGATAACCTTCTTCTTTTTTTGAAGTCGGTTAAAAGGAAACAAATAGTTTAAAAATGGTTTTCTCTAAATGGTAGTTGTTTAATGTGACCTGAAGACGATCAAACGCGATCAACGACGCACTACAGAGTGATTTACGGCCACAGGTACGCGTAGTCAAACAAACAAAACAAAACGTTGTATCTTTTCTTAACCCATCATTTTTTTTGAACTTCTCCAATCGTTATTGACAATAACAAGCTCAGTTGGTTCGTCAATGCCAAGCTGACGAAAACTGTCAAAATAAGCTTGTTTTAGATACACATTTTCCTTCTTCGCCCTTATCAAAATTGCGCAAACGGAAATAAAAATAAATCACCATTCGATAATGACATGTTTACATAGAAATTAAAATGCAAATGGTGATTGACATGTTTATTTGTACGTCTGCGGTAAACGACAAGCACAGAACACTTAAACATATTAAAATATGTGATTTGTTTTTTTTATCGTTTCTAGGACACTTAAGACTCTGCGAAGCCTTGATCACTTTTGCACTAGAATGCTTCACACATGTTTTAAACTATTTTCTCGTTTTTTAAATAAATTTCTGTGTTAAAGAAGCAAGGATCTCCTAGCTAGTGACCTGAAAATTTATCTTTCATCTAGAATTGCCACAAACATAAATACAAAAAGTGCAAAAACTTATCGAACAGCCTGTACAAAATTCACTTCAATTGAAAAACTAAAAAAAAAAACTCACAAATTTTTATTTGTAGATCTATTTTTGGTGGCCCTGATTAGAAACAAAAACAAAAATTAATAAAAATTTTATGTATTCATCACACCAGAGGATCGCTTTGTTTGAGGACTGTAAAAGAATGCTGCAAATTTGGTAGGGGGAGGCAAATATAATCGAATTTTATGTTAACTGCATGTGTTGCTTCACAATTTTAGTTGTTTTGTTTTGTGTGTGAATTTTATTTATTTTTCTAAATTATTTATCACACACTTTCAAGGAGGAGGATGTTGTAGAGAAAAAATTATACTGAAATACTTAAGCAGATGATTAAAAATCATTTCAGCTGAAAATAAAGTTTATTTTTAAAATCTTTTCAATATGTGGGTGGATTTTTTATTGGTTTTTCGATTTAGCAGCCTCACGATCATGTGTGTACATTTTGAATGAACAAGTAGGAGAAAGACGAAAACAAAAATATCAAATGTAGGTCATTTTATGTTAAAAGATTCCTAAGGATTTTTTCAATTTCTTTTTATCATTTATAATACAGAGTTCTACATTCACTATTTTACAATTAAAAGTTTCGAAAGATCCAGAAAAAAGGCCTTTGGACTTTGTTTCCCGTCAATTTTGAAACAGAAAGTATTCGCTGTAAGCGAACTCTGTAGAATATCTTGGTTGCTTTAGCGATTCAAGATTCTTGATAATCTTGGCACTAAATTTCAGTTTGATGTTCGGTGGACATTTTTGCGTAAAAGATATTTTTAACTCCATCTGATGTGATTACTTTTTGTACAACTTACACTGAGACAAAAATGAATACAGCTCTCATGTATGGGACGGTGCCCCAAAGTCAGTTTTTAAGTTACTCGACCGCATGCAGGAAAAGTCCAAAGGGCTCATAGATGACAGTAGGGCATTCAGCTTTATTAACTCTCTTGAACATCGCCGCAATATGGGTTGTGTCTCGCGGTTTTATCGATACTACTATGGAATGTGCTCTAATGAGATTAGAGAACTTAAGGTCCCCGATTCATTGATTTCAATTCAGGCAAGCTAACAGAATGATATGACACTTTTGCATCTACCCCTGCATGTTCTTTACAACTGAGTTGGTCAACTTTAGCCCACTATCTATGCTGAAACTGATTGTCTTTTCTATTAGTTTTCTAAATTAAGTCAGTCAGTGTTTTTAAAGTAATAACTTTCTTTAACGCATTTTATGTTGCGGTCGTTCCGATTGTGAAATATTCTACATATTTTATATTCCCACAGCTGTGAAGATAAGAAACCTTGTTTTTCTTTTTGTTTTGTATTTTTAGGTGGTTGGCTTTTTAATTGTTTGGTTTGCTTGCAACCGTTCTTTGATAAGTGATAAGAAATTGTTTTTATCTTTATGAAACTCCTTTTATTAGTTTTTTTTTATTTGAGGAAAGATAACAATTTTTTAATCGTAAATTTAAACCATTCACTAAGTTTAGTCGACCTTTTTCTTTAATTAAAATGTAATTTTAAATAATTATTGAGCTTGAAGGTCTTTGTTGAGACAGTTATTTTATTTTTCAATATTTCGCCAACCTCCGGTTGGCATCTTCAGGAAATAATGTGAGTTACAATAAATAAACAAACAATACAAATTAGTGTTTAACTTAATGTCTGTTATTGCACTCAATAACAATAACAGACATTAAGTTAAACACTAATTTGTATTGTTTGTTTATTTATTGTAACTCACATTATTTCCTGAAGATGCCAACCGGAGGTTGGCGAAATATTGAAAAATAAAATAACTGTTTCAACAAAGACCTTCAAGCTCAATAATTATTTAAAATTACATTTTAAGTAAATTTAAACCTCTAAAAAAATTTTTAAATTTCATAAACTTATTGTTCTGGAGAATTTATAAACAAATTTTAGGTTTTTTTGATTTTTTTTAATCGACTTCATATAAGAAGAAGGTTATTAATTCGACTGAATGTTTTATGTTTGTGCCTGCAGAACTCAGTCATTTCTCAACCGATTTTGAAAGTTATTTTATAAATTATGATTTCATTTCATAATCTTAAAAATTAAAGGGTATCCCCATACAATATACATGTTTTTTAAGTGTATTATGAACCTTAAAGCGTATTTTTTTTAAATTAATAAGAAGCGCATTACTATAACTCCCAAAATTAAAAAATAATACAAAATATAACTAAAAATTAAAGGGTGTCCTCATATGTGACGTAAATTCACTTATATGTTCCTATCTGTTGAACCGTTATGGACAAATGCTTAAAAATTGGACAGAATGTCGACTATTATGACCGTTATAAAAACAAGTATAAACATTAAAAATTATAAATTAAAGGGTGTCCCAATAGCCAATTCAATTTGATGTATGTGGCCAGAGTTTTAAAACGTTATAGACAGATAGTTAAAATTTACAAAAAACTTTTACCGCTATAATAACAAGTATAAAATTTGTATTTGGAAAATAAAGGGTGTTCCAAGTTGTTTATGTGGCCAAACTTTTGAACTGTTATAGACAGACAGCTGAAAACCGTTATATACAAATCGTTATATTAAACAGAATGTCTAGTATATTAAGAAGTATTGGTATTTAAAATTATAAATTATAGGGTGTTAAAATAGTTGCTGTTATTTGATGTATATGACCAAACTGTTGAACAGTTGCAGACAGTTGATTAAAATTTGCACAGAACATTTAATGATAAATCTGCCATAACACGTAGCAAACTTAAAATTTGTAATTAAAGGGTGTCCTTATAACTAATGTAATTTGACCTTTATGGCCCTATATTTGAAACCGTTACAGACAAACTCTTGAAAATTAGACAGAATGTCCATTACTGTATCAAGTATAATAACAAGTCTAAGTATTTAAAATTTTAAATTAAAGGGTGCCCCCTAATGGTTGTTATTTGATCGATATGGTCCGCTTAGAATTTGAACAAATTTACTGTGTCAGCAATAAAAAGTGTAAAAAAATAAAGGGTGACCACATATCTGCGAATTTTCGTGTTTAATCTGCATTCATATTTTGTTCTACGACAAAAAAAAATTCTGACGCAATCTTTCTCGATAATAATAGAATATTACTTACGGCAGTAATAACCAAAACGCGGCTTGAAAATGTTCACATCGAAAGCGCTCGCCAAAAGTACCAAATAAACAGCTACTGACGACGGTCTTCACCGAAAGGTATGACAACAGAATATTATAAAAAAAAAAAATATGATTTTCAATTTGTCTGTTTTGAAGTCGGTTTTTTTTTGCAAGAATTATTATAATTAATACATCAAGGTTAAAATAGAAATTTATAAAAAAATAAAACAGGTTTCAACTAGCCGCGTTATTGATTTATCAGGTCAAGCAAATAAAGTACACAAGTCTCCGGAAAATAGCCCGAACTACTCAAGGAAGAAAAGTGTAGTTTCTAAAAATGAAACCGTCCCACTTTTGTTTACAATTCAAAGTTCTCTTTTAACGATCACATTTACATACAGACGTGTTTATTAAATTAAATTGATTTTTGTTGCCAGACAAATTGCAACAAACTAACAATTAGTATAAAAATATAAGTAAGAGTGCTATATTCAGCTATGCTGAATTTTAGATACCCTTCACCAGCTATGTAAATATAGTTTAGTGAAGTAACTCCAATCAAAAAAGCAAATATTTGGGTGACAGAGAATTAAAAAATAAGAAAAAAATATACATTTGTACATAAAAATGCCGTCTGCTTTTAATGGGTTAATAAATTTAAAAAAATTTTTAATATTTCCTTAAAGAACTGTTCAAAAGCTTTACATTGATACCCATATTGATATTTTAAAAATTTTGAGAACTTCAGAGGCCCGCAACTCGGAAAATATGGGCGAGCGCCAATTTTTTCACTTGAATTTTTTTTGATTAGAGTTACTTTATTGTTCCAAATGATATGGAAAAATTACAGGCAGGCGAGGTATTTTGTCCGCAGCCTCGAAGGACATGGGCCGATCTTGCTGATATTTAATAGCAAAATATTCGAAACTATGACGATAGATTGGCGTATTTAAATTTTCTCTAGCTCATCTAATGTCTTGACAAAGTTGATCTCAACCCGAACACAGAAAGACATGCGAACATCGCTTAATCGACTTCGCTACGCATAATGACTCGGATATTAAAATATTTTATGGGGTCGAAAATGGATATTGTAGAAATTACAAACGGACTGACAAAATTACTTATACCCTTTTTCAACCTGCCGGTTAAAAAGAATTAAGACATAAATTTTTATTGTAGCCACTGTATGCCCATCCAGTAAGTAGAGAACTGACGAACGGGATGATCGGATTTTCTTTTTTAACTTATTTTTATTTTAATTACGAATCGGCACTTTAACTTTGTAAGCTTTTTATGTTGGTGGAGAGACAACCCGATCATTTATATTGGTTAATTTCGTCAACTACTGCACCAATATATCCGAAAGCGATCAAGTCTCCTATTTTACAGATTGTTTATTTCAAAGCTTCTAGCCGCTGATATGCATGACAAAATTTGATTGAAAATACATGTGATCATCTATCGGTTTTTTTGATGAATAGTATTTCGAATTTCATTAAAAAAGGTGACAAAAAGCCTTTTAATAGACAAGCGATTAAGATAAACGTAAAATTATAACCGTAAGTTCTTTTTAATGTTTGCTTGTGTTTCTTTTTTCTAATTTTGTATTAAAAAAAAAAGTATGGTCACCGTAATGCACATGCAACATGTTAATAGCTGTGAGGCAGCAATAATTTTTTTTACGCAATTTGATTATCAGCAATTTGTAATTTAACGGCAAGTTATATTTTATTTATTTACATATTTTTTTTTTGTTTTGTTCTTAAAACAACATAAATTCTTTTGTGCAAATTGTTAATTTTTCTTATTTTTTATTTGGACAAAAAGTGATAATTGAAATCATGTCAAATGTAATTTAGCAAAAAAAGAAAATACTGTAATTAATTTCGGCATGAAATTAAACAATTTTTGCGCAGTCTAAACTAAGAATTGAAGAAGGGTTAAAAAACGACCCATTATAACTGGGACTATTCGTTTACTAATTTGGTGAACAGTTGTGTACGGGTACTTGAAATCCTTAGTTTTCGTTAGTAATTAGAAAAGAAAAGTAGCCATTTTTTCGTTCAGTGTTGAATTTTCTTTTTATACCCTTCACCACAAAAAGTGGAAAAAGTGTACAAATTTCTAAGTTTGTCTTTCAGTTTGTTATTTTTACATATCCATTTCCGAACCAATAAAGTAAGACGATTGAGTGGTGTCCGTCTGTCCGTCCGTGTTAGTTTTGAAATCAAATTCGCCGATCCACTTGAGCAGCTAAAAAAGAAAAAGAAAGAGGTGCTATTGGAAATCAGCAAGATCGGTTCATGCCTTTCGACGCAGCGTGCAAAACACCACGCCTACCCCAAATTTTTCTATATCATTTGGAACAATAAAGTAATTTCAATCGAAAAAAGGAGAAATATATGAGGCGATAGAGAATTAAAAAATAAGAAAAAAATTTTTAAGCGAAAAAATTGGCGTTTGCCCATATTTGCTGAGCAAAGGGCCTCTGAACTTTTCGAATTTTTTAAAACATTAATATGGGTATCATTTTAAAGCTTTTGAAGAGAACTTTAGGGAAATACTAAAAGTTTTTTTTTAATATTTAACTCATTAAGAGCCGATGGAATTTTTATGTAACATTATTTATTGTAATTAATTTTTTTTTTTTTTTTTTAAATTTTTAAAGTCTCTGTCAGCCCAATATTTGGCTTTTTGATTTACATGTATGGTGAAGGGTGTATAAGATTTAATTATTATAATTTTTTAAATCAGATCCTGTACTTTTTGGTTAAATTTTGTTTAAAAGAGAATAAACAAAAATTATTCTTATTTATAGATAAAAATGCCGAAAGCGATGGGAACAAGCAACAACCAACCCAGTGATGCTACAAATTTTCATAGGAAAATCTTCATTAATAAAAAAAATCTTAATTTAGAAAAAAAATCTTCAAAATTTTAAATTCTTCTTACTTTTGAAAATATCTGTTTAACGTTTGCAGATGATCTAGTGAGACATATCAAATTAATTGCAAATTTTGACAGTTTGAAACATTAACTCTCTATACGCTTTAGAAATATTTGACATTGTATGCCAAAACTCTTTCACTGTAATATTTTCTAAGTTCTTAAAATATTTATAAAATTCATGTTCTGGAATTTCCTAATTTTTTTATCTTAATTTTGTATCCCACTGTCTTTAATTAAATTTGGAAAAAGTTTTATTAGAACTACTAGTGAAGAGACGTTTTTATTAATTACATTTTGAGGGTCAAAATAAGAAAGCTTTTTTAAGGTTGCCTCGTTAAAGTCAAATTGTTTTGTTATATAAGTAAAAAATTTAATGCACAGTATGCAGATTTCTAATATATTTTGGAAGCTTAAATTACAAATTTAATTTAACTTATAAAATTATTAATCTTTTCTGATTAAAATTTTTGAAACAACAGTTTTTGTGAACTTTTGTTCAACTCATTTGATATACATATTTGCTATTGTTTACTATTCAAACAGCTGACTGAAGAAAAAAATCTAAGCTGTTAAGTGTGAGAAGAAGAATAATAATTTATATTCTCAAAATTAATTTCTTTTATCCAAACTTGGAGAACAGGAAGAGTTTGCAGTAAAATTGAGATTTTTTAAGAAAGTTTTAAATTATAAATTTTATTTCCAATGGCTTATATTCTCGATACCCTGAATTTTCAACAAATCTTATTAGTTATCTAAAAGGTTATTTATTACCATCCATTTTCGCCAACAGACCCACTGTGTTATGCATAAAAACAGGAACAAAACACCAACAAACACAACAACAACAACAAAACATGTGCCAAAGAAATCATTGAGAAATGAAGTCAAGAAACGGTTTTTTAATTTAAAGAAGAAAATAAAAACATGAAATGTAAATAAATATACAACAACAATAACAAAAACAAAAAGAAACTAAAATGCCACAGAAAGGAAGGCTACAAAAAAGTGTTAAAATGTGCATTGAAAGAAATAAAAGCAACAACAATAACACTATCAATAATCATATAAAATTTAACTTGACAACAGGTAGAAATGGAAATATTACAAACAACAATAAACAATTACTGTACACACTGTCATATTAACCCAGCAAACACAATTTCAAATGTATGTTTTGAAATATTTACAACTCTATGATATAAATGATATGATTGCAAATGATATCTTTTCTGTTCTTTTTAATATCCCCGGATGAAAAGAAATTTGCAGCTACAGTGATACAACTATAAAGAAATAACTAGCGTCCCTAAAAATTATTAAAATTATATCTGAAATTAACAAAATTATTTTTTTTAAGGTAAAGTTTAAATGTGATACAATTATTAAGAAAATATTTGCGTCTCTAAAAATTATTAAAAGCGAGTATTTTCATAGTGACTTTTTAATGCATCCAAGAGACAACTTCTGGAAGTAAACAAAAATTGGTTTTTATAAAAAAGAAAAGTGTTAATTTTAAGATAATAGAAAAAGGTAGCAGATAGAAAACTTTAATTTTAATTTTTTAGACTAAAATGCGTCTATGGAATAGAACTTAAAAAACTCAGGTCTGCAACACTCCTGTTCTGTAATTTTCTTTCAAACATTATTTTACAAATCAAACGCACTTAGCTTCATCAATCACCAAACAAGGTAACCGTAAAGACATTGATGTTTTTGCATATCCGTAACATTGTCAAATTAACTCATACCAGAATGGTAGTTGTGACCTGTTAAAGATCAATACTCGATATTTTATTTATTTTTGTGAATTTCCAAACTATAAACTTCTTACAGTTAAAAAAATGTTAGACTTAATGAAGCACATTTTAAGAGCAGTGTTTTTGAATTAATCAGGAGTTTCACACATGACGATTGGAATGGTTTTAATTATTAAGATTCCAATCGTATTTTTTTATTCCAAAAAATTTTGAATCTCCACTCTTTAATTTAAATGTTGCAATACTACGCACATTAACAAGTAAACAATAAGGCGAATCTAACTAAAGACACATGCGTTATAAAAATAAATTTGAAAACCACAAACAACACAATTTTAAAGAAACTATTTTTCACCTTGAAATTTAAAAGTGGCTTTATTTCGAAGAAATTTTTCTTTCCTGGTTTTTTGAGGAGCCGATTTATGGAATTGAAAACACTCTCGATTGGAATTGAGTTCTGTGACATGCCTGAATATAACGGTGCTTGTTAGCTGATTTTAATTCTATAATGTATTTTGCTTTTGTAAAAGTGAATTTTCAAACTGAAAAGAAACAGATGGTATTTTTGCGCATATGGCATATCCTTTACGATAACAGTACTGAAATTTGCAAGCAAGAGTGTGTCCACAGAAAATGTTTTCTCGTTAAACAATGTCTCATTCTGTCAAATCATTAAAAAATAAATTACAAATTAAATAGTTTTCCAATCAAAGACACAGTTTTGACTAATATGATCTTATTTTAGGAACTTTTGTGGGTAGAAACTCACACAGAGTTTGTACTATGTCCACTATAAAAGGAATTTAAGCAAGCTTTTAAGATTTAAGAGTGTCTCCATAGAACATGTTATGTCCAAAATGGTCCTATATTTTAAGCCGTTAAAGAAAAACACTACCACTTTGCACATCCTAACGACAAGCATTCAAAATATTTAATTAAAGGGTGTCCCTATAGCAGATGTGGTTTTTTCGCATGGAGCCCTTCCTTGTTGGAAATTGTCGCTTGTACTTTTTCTATAAGATTGCTAGTCGTGTCAGTTATAATTTTTTGCTTTAACGATTTATCCTGAAGAAGTGGACCTCTAATACCAATCAAATAATAAGTTTAGAAAGTCTCAAATCGCACTATTTTTTCAGTGGAAAACTTAAAATTCCAAAAATCTCCAAGCAAAAGAGGTCTGAACCCTAGTTTAGTCACTCTTTTATTTTTATTATTATTAATTAATTTTCTGTTGCTAAAAGTTAAAAGTGTCGCCTCATATCTCTATGAGCACGCCCTTTTAATTTATAAGATTATTTTATAATTATTTTATTTTTGTTGTTGTAGCGGTCATAATAATAAAATTATGTGAAAATTGCAAGTATCTAGCTGTTACAGTTCTAGAAATAGAGGCCTTGAAAGACGGTCAGATGGACGGATAAACATTTTAGTGATGTTTCAGTTATGTTTAACCCTTTGGCTACGGAGCCCTACTTACGTTTTCCCTTTTGGTATGAAATCCTAAAACTAAATTTGTATTTCATATTTAAAAAACAATTCTTTTTGCAAACCGAGTTTTCTTTTTTTTTTACCAGATAGATAATTAGGTGTGAAAGTAGTCTGCATGTTTGCTGGGATACAAACAGTAATACAAATGGAAAAGTTTGATCATAATAAAAAATATTACAAAATTCCACATACATATTTACATAAAAAGCACACACACACACACAAACACAGACCATACAAATGAGAAAAATAAACCGTTAAATAAAAGAGTCGAGTGTAAAGTCATACGTGCCGAATTGAGCAAAGAAAACTCCTGTTAAACTTAATAAAGCCACAACTAAAAAATAATTTTTTATTACTCTTTTAAGAAATTTGCTTTAAAACGAAACGTAGTGGCGAAGACGTTTTTAAGTTCTCAAGCAATTTTTAAGTTATTTTTTCTTATTCTCTTTGAGCTTTTATGACTAATTTAAGTGCCCTTAAGCGTACAGCATAACTTTAGGTTTCCTTTTGCTGGGAAATCCAGTAAAGTTTGGCAACATCTTAAATCAATTTTGCTTTATTATGTTTTTTATTTTCTTTTTATCGAATAATTTTATTTCGCCATAAAATTTTAATTAAGCAGAAATAGTAAATATTTTCCAATACTTTGTTCTTTAAAGCCAACATTTTTGCAATAAAACTTTTATGATAATCACAGTCATGCAGATGATTAGGCGCTAACAATGATTTTAGAAAATAAAGGATGTCTGTCATTTTATTTAATGGACTTGGCAGGAGCTTTTAAAAACTTAAAAATTTTAATTTAATTTAACCCTTTAACACTTTTCACGTTTTCTATTATCGTTATTATTGAATTAACTCTCAAAAGCTTCACCCTTTTTTAACTTAAATTGTTGATGAATACCATCACCCGACTTTGTACGTAATGGCTTAAAGCAACCACTATTCTTCTGAGCTAGTGAAATAAAAAGGATCTTTACGTTAATAAAACTCTGGATCCAATTTCTTTAGCGCTGTTATTTGCTACGCTCATCCAATTGAGTTAGTTTGAAACCCATTAGCTGAGATATATTAGATCAAGCTGAGTTGAAGTAGCCTTACAAAGGAAGGAATAGTGAACTTGTTGTAGCCATGTGGCTCTCGCGGGTTATAAATACGAAATAATGCTTTTGATTCTTGACCAGTAAGTTAAGTCTTACGGGTTTACCAACCTTTTCTGAGTTTTTCCTTAACAATTCGGCTTATACTTGGTAAATTTAGTGCATCTTCTATAACGGGAATGCGTAGTGACGGAAACATCCCCCGTCTCCGGATAAATGTTGTTTTGAGCTGTCTTCTTTCCGATGTCATCTTTTGTTTCCGCTGGTTTTGTAGTCAATTATCATGACTACAGCAGCGTAATTGGTTTTCAGATATCCTGTGAACACAGACTGTCAGTGTCCTGAGGTTATTCCTGTCTTGTCGTTCCCATTCTGCAGTCGTGTATTATATCACTCAGCATTTAATCGTTTTAAGCGTAGCGAACAAAAAAAAGTACTGCATCTAGTGCATTTAGGGTCACGTTTTTTATCGCAACATTTCGAAGATAGCTGAGTTTAAAGTTGATTCGAAGGTAGGGCAGAACTCTTCTGTATTACCCAATGTGTTTCTAACTTTCCTTAATCCATTTCTATGTCTAATTTTTTCCAATCAAAGACCATTACTAATATAAATCGTTTTTAGCTGTACAGAATGAACTGACCCCTAAAGTAAGAAACTTTAGGTCTCATATAATCAGATATTGATTACTGCATGAACACTCCAAGGTCTTAAAGACACAAACACTTTCTTATTTTTGTGAATCTCCCTAAAGGAATTTCTGATCGAACTTCCCTAAATACTAATTGTCAACTTTGGCCTTAGACTTGTTAGAAAGGTCTTTTTTTTGTAGAACTGTGCAGACTTTGATTTCTCATTTCTGTTGTTTCAAATGGTGCTCGTTAAATTCCTATTTATAACAGTTGACTTTGGGTTTGGAAGATTTAAATTAAATAAAAAGCATAGTTCTACTGCCGATTTCTCTACATGCAAACGAAAACTTCTTTCGCATACAATTTTTTATATTTTGTTTTTGTTTTCAATATAAATATTCGAAAGAAATGTTTGCATGTAGAGAAACCGGCAGTTAATTCTGTAGGATTCTTTTGTGTTATAAAACTAGAAACGAATAATTCTTGCATAGATTGGCCATATATATCAAATTATGTCAACTATTAAGGCACCCTTTAATTTTTAATTTGAATATTTAAACTGCTTATTTAACCAGACAAAGTAGTGGACATTCTGTCTAGTTTTAAGGTATTCTGTTAAATTACATCAATTATAGGAACACCCTCTAATATCTAAATTCAAATTGTATACTTGTTGGTAAAGTGCACTTAGCAATAAAGGCTCCTTGTTAATTTTAGTTGCTCAAAAGTTTGGTCACATATATGAATGAACTATTGGGACACCCTTTAATTTTCAACTCCAAATTTTATCATTTTTGTTAGAGTAGACTAAACAATACAGGCTCCTTGTTAATTTTAGTTGCTCAAAAGTTTGGCCACATATATGAAATTTAATTAACTATTGGGACACCCTTTAATTTTCAATTTAAAATTTTATAATTTTGTTAGTATAGACTTGGCAATAAAAGTTCCTTATTAATTTTAGCTACTCAAAAGTTTGACCACATACATCAAATTAAATGAACTATTGGGTCACCCTTTAATTTATAATTTTGAATGTTTGTACTTTTTCTAAAAGTCGAAGTAATCGCCATTCTGTTAAATTTTCAACTGTTCAAAAGATAGTACCGTATGGGCCAATACACGTCGCCTATGGGGACACCCATTAATTTTTTAATTTATTTTAAAATTATTTTTTACCATTGGGACCTAATGATACGTAAAAAAATGCATGTTGAATGAAGGTGCACTTGAATTTTTAAAAAACTGTTTTTAAAACGGGACCAATCTGTAAACATAATCCTTCAATTAAAAAAAAATTATCAAAATCGGTTTGGAAATGACTGGGTTTTGTGGTCAGAGTTATAAAAAAGCAACATTCAAACGAATTGATGAACTCCTCTTTTATGTCAGTTGAAAAGACAGGATTGTGTACAGAAGAGGACGTATGGCAAATGACCTTCACGATACCTGTTGACAAAATTGTCCATGACCAAGCTTAAACTTTCGTTCATACAAGATTGATAGTGGGTTAGTTCTTGAAATGAGAGGGTAGGGACCCTTTAAATTACTTGTGTTACCGTATTGTTTACACCATTTGTCAGGCACATAAATAAATCTTCGACTTTTCTTGGATTTTTTTAGATCTGTTTTCATGGCAACTTATAATTATTATTTGATTATTTGAATTAATTTCTTTTTTCTTGTAGAATATTCTTTAAATTTATCCCTTTATTGACCCTTAAATAATCGATTATTTATTTTGCCCAACACTTCTCCTGCTTATTGTATAAATATTTTGCATGATTTGTAAAAATAAATTCATTATATTTTAATTCAATCTGAATCATTAATAGGTATCCACCGTGACTTGCATTTTTTTTAAATACTTCCCACTGTACACTGCGTTGTTGTTCGTGTTTTTGTTTTTACTACCTTTTTTTCGTAAAATGTGTGAGAGTATTTTGACCACGTTTTTATTACTGCTGTTGCTGCTGCTGCTGCTGTTGTCCATATTTCATGATTTGATTACAAAAATAAAGAAAAACAGAAATATATTTTGGTCACTGACCTTTTTTTCTGTTTATATGAATGTTGTATTGTTGTTGCTGTTATTGCTAAATTTAAATGAAATGAAGTGATTTTACACTTGCGGTTCTAAAAAGGTGTCTTCTGAAAAGTTTTTAAAATATGTTACGCGTTTTTCTGAGCTGCAAATTAATTGGTTTTCGGTTTGAATGACAACGAATACCAACCACCCACATTGCTCTGGACGCAATCCCCATTTAAGCGAACTCTGATTAAATTCGGTAAAAAAAATTTTCAATTTATTTGTCGATCTTCTCAATTCGCATTAATTTAAAACTTAGAGGTGTAATTTTGTTGTTGTTGATGTATTGTGTTACTTGTGTTTTTGTGTGAAATAATTGAAATATGAATTTTAAGTTTGTGTTCCACTTTTTTTAGTTTTCTTCTTCTTCTTTTTCTTCTTCTTGTTGCTTTACACAACAGCTTCTTCCATTGTTATCTTTGTTTTTTCCGTTAACTTTTTTAAAGATTGTGTTTTAAAAAAATCAATTTCTAATTTGGGAACTTTTTTGTGGTTGTTGTTGCTTATATTTATATAAATTATATACACACATAAATGTATGTACATACAATGTAGGTTGTTGATATACCTACATACATTTATACAACTGTTGTTCTTACTGCTGCTGTTTTTTTTTGAGAGTGGTAACCCTTTTGCTGTTGCTGTTACAATCATCCGGCATAAAATTTGCCAAATTTATACCTTCATTCATTAGTATTTAATTATAAATGGCTGCTGTTGTTGTATTTGTTGTTTTTGTATTTTTTTTGCTCTTGTTATAATTTGATAATGAACTTGATTTATTTTTGCATTATAACATCGAAATTGTTTTAATGACCTTGACCAACATCCAACATATTAAGCAATAAAAATAAAAAGAAAACAATGAATAAGAGACATGCAGATGCACACAATCAATTTTAATGAATACATGTCATCATTTGATATCAGGTGTTTGGGTAAAGTTTAGCAGACAAAATAAAAAAAAAACAAAAATAAAAATTGTAATTTAAAAAAGATTTAAAAAGAAATACGAGTATTAGAAACAAAAAAATATTAAACGCTTGTAAATTTTTAATTAAGATTTTTGTATTGTGGGTTTTTATTACGGAAATACTTATAAGTTTTTAAATGCTTCTTTTATTATAATACAAATAGGCGTGTTGGCGTGCTTTTAAATTTAAAATTCTGTCGCTTTTTATGATTATTGCCCGAATCAGATGGGATGGTCTAAAGAGGATTTATTCATATAGAAGAATTTTTTTTGGAGCAGTTTAAGTGTTGCAATACGAGGGCTGCTATATATATTTCTGGCCTGGCAACACTGAGTGCTGCCAAGTGCAATCTGACATTTCCATTGGAAAGTTTGTCATTTTTAAGCATAATCGTACTCAAAACGTTTTGACGTACGACCATTATTTGTGTTGTTTACAGTGACTTGAAAAAATTAATATAGACAAAAATGGAATTAACTCGCGAAAATTTTCGTGCCATAATTTTTCACAACTTTCGACGTGGATTATCACGACAAGAGTGCATTGATAAACTTAAATCTTTGTATAGCGATGAAGCACCATCCTATAGCACTGTGAAAAATTGGTATAATGAATTTAATCGTGGCCGAAGCTCGCTCAAAGACGAATTCCGTGAAGGTCGTCTAAAAACGGCTGTTGTGCCAGAGAACATTGATGCCGTGCGTGAACTCATAATGCAAGATCGACATGCGACATACCGAGAGATAGAGACATCCGTGGACATTTCTTCCACCAGCATACATTCGATACTGCATGCACAGCTGGCCGTAAAAAGGTTTATTCTCCCGCACAATTTAAAAGTCGCTCAAAAAAAGGCTCGTGTCGATTGGTGCAAAGAAATGTTGCAAAAATACGATTGCGGTGCTTTAAAAGACGTTTATAAGATCGTCACAGGTGACGAATCATGGATCTATGCGTATGAGCCCGAAACGAAACAACAATCGACCGTGTGGGTCTTCAAAGACGAGCCAAATCCAACGAAAGTTGTTCGTGGAAGAAGCACTTCGAAGCAAATGGTCGCCTGTTTTTCGGCAAAACTGGTCATGTGGCGACTGTTCCGCTTGAGCAACGTAGGACGGTCACTTTTGAGTGGTACACTACAACTTGTTTGCCTGAAGTCATCAGAGAAATTCGAAAAACCAACAAGAGAAGACGAATCATTGTTCACCATGACAATGCGAGCTCTCACACATGGGCTCAAACCAGAGCGTTTTTGACTGGCCAAAACGCACATCAAGAAAAAAAAAGCGTGGTCAACGATTTTCGTCGCCAGAAGAAGCTGTTGAAGTGTTCAAAAACCATGTTTAAGAGGTGTCGGAGTGGAAAAAGTGCTTCGAAAACTGGTTTAAGCGCATGCAAAAGTGTATAAATCATGCTGAAGAATACTTTGAAAAACAATAAAACCATTTTTGGTTATAAATATTCGCATTTTCACTATTAGGCCAGAAATATATAGAGCAGCCCTCGTACTGTTAATTTCTAAGAAATAGTTTTGACAGTGCAATTAAAAAGTTATGTTAGGAAAAGCTCTTTAAAAAGTTTTTTTCTAAAGTTTCTGCAAAATAAATTTATTTTTTAGATTATCTTTTTTTTCAGAAATTCTAACTAAAATAGTATTTTCTTCAAAGGGTTTAATATTTTCGATGGTGTAATCTTTTAAAGTTATAAAGTGCTTCCAAAGTTTTAAAAAGACTTGAAAAGAATATTTATAAGCTGCCTTTAAAAAAATTTTCTTTTACAGAAAAATTTCCCTCAAAAATTGCTTCTTTAATTACAATTTTTTATAATTGTATTTTATTTTATATTTTGAAAAAGAAACACTTTTACAAAAGTGTTCTTCATAGGGTTAAGTCTTGAAACCTCAGTGTTTTAAAAGTTTCTTCTCCTAAACCACTTTGTTAAGAGACAAATTGCACTAGTGGTACTTTCTCTAATAGGTACTTTTTTGAAATAGTTATTTTCCAAAAATTTGTAAAGGGTACTTCTTAGCATTTTTACTTCATTAAAAAGGAGAAGTGTTGTTTAGAAATTTGGATATATCATTGGTCACAGGTTGACAACTCTTAACTCGCAAAAAAAAAATCGAATCGGGTTATTATTCATACAAATTTGTTTATTGAAAAATAATTTCAATAGCTTTGTTTTCTTAGCATCATCCCACAATAAATACCTCCTACTAGTTTTGTGTTTTTTTATTTTTTTATTTACCGTGTTAGAGGTTTAACAGCGGAGTAATAACGATTTTTATTATGTCCTCTGAAAAGTACAAAAAACATGTCAGGAGTTGTCAACCTGTGATCGACGATATGTAAATTTTGAAGCCATAATAGAACAAGTAAGACCGTAATTATTGGCTGTGCCAAATCTTATATACCCCTGTATGTAAATCTAGTTTAGTGAAGTAACTGCAAACAAAAGAACAAATATTGAGCTGGCAGAAAATTAAAAACCAATATTTGTTTACATCAAAATATCATTGGCTCTCAATGGGTTAAGCATTTTCAAAAAGTTATGGTATTTTTTGAAAATTCTCTTCAAGAGCTTTTAAGTGATACCCATATATATATCTTAAAAAATATGATGCACAATCGTACTTTTCTATGAAAAGTTCTGAGGCTCATTACTCTGAAAATATGGGCAAATTTTTCTACCTGATGTTTTTTTCTCATTTTTTAATTCTCTATCGCCCCACATAGTTTTTTTTATTGGAATTACTTTATTGTTCCAAATGATATGGAAATATTAGAGGAAGGCTTGGTGTTTTGCCCGCTGTCGCGAGGGATATGGACCGATCTATCAAAAATACAGTGGAACTAAATATTAAAGAATGCTTTACGAAAAGAAGCCAACTAAATGGATGTGACTTAATGATGCATACTTTTGAGACTTTTATCTTCTCACTAGTTTTGCGTATTCCACTAAAATATCTCTGAGTCTGAGTCCTGCGATTGTCCGGCTCTAGGTAAAAGTAACTTAACAGGCCTTCTGTGAGCACTCAAAGACAAAAAACGTCTATACCAATTATTATACTAGATGTTGGGCTCTAAAATTTCTGGAAAGGCATCAAAAAACGTAAATGCTCATGTTCGAATGGCTTATTGTTACGTGGATTGAACTATAACTGATCTTGGTAAAATCAAAAAGATGATGTTCGTAGATAACTTTCGAAGCCGTGATTTTAAATATCATAACGCGAAAAAATAAGCCCAAAATAAATTTTAGTGACTGCGACAGCAGCCGGTTACCATTAAGGAGAACTATGGTATTTTTGTTTTCAACGATCTAAAAGCTTTAGAAGAAACGAAAAATAAAAACTAAGAAACAGAAAATTTAAATAAATCTGATGATGATAAATTGTAAAAAGGTAAGCGATGCTAATACCTTCATACGAGAGTGTAAGTCAATATGTGTCTTTAAGACCCCGTCCACATATTCAAATTTTGTTTCTGCAATTTCGGGCTTGATTGCTTAGACCAACGAGAAAACAAAAGAGAGTTGCAAGCTCATGAAACAGTGTATCCGTATCTATTCATCTATCCTCTCTCACCAACAAATTCAAAAATTGCGCAACAAAAGTTGCAAAGAATAAACGGGGACTAACAAGACCGCAAAATGAGCAATTAAAATTTAAAATTCATATGTAAATAAAGTTCTGGAAACTGGAAAATTAAGAGTATCAAAAAGCAAAATGAAAAAAATTAATTTTTGATATCATAAATGACTTTTAGAAACACATTTTAGAAACATAGAAAAGG
This sequence comes from Cistogaster globosa, assembly GCA_937654795.1. Lineage (NCBI taxonomy): Eukaryota > Metazoa > Arthropoda > Insecta > Diptera > Tachinidae > Cistogaster > Cistogaster globosa. The sequence goes on along the minus strand of OW569403.1, from coordinate 134,128,976 downwards.
TACGACGAAGTTTATTATACATCTGGAGCAGCGTTTAAGACGATTTATAATTGTGTGATTAGTTTTTAGTTAATAAAATAAGGGAAATAGAATTTTTTCTTGAGAAGTAACACGATAATGGCTTGTTGGCAACGTCGTTGGTGCTAGTCGGCGGCTTTGTACTTCTGAAACCGCTACAGCCATTATTTTAATTTTTTTTTTCGGCAACGATTTAATGCTGAAGAGAATGCTTATGTTGCAGCAGAGCTCTGTGTTATAAATATTAACACGAGGAAACATTCATTTTATTAAATTGTCAGCTGCTGGGATACGAACTTAAGCCACCAAATCAAAATAAAAGACACAGATTAGTCAAAACTATATTCAGTGATTTGTATTAAAAAAAAAAGGAATAAGAAGAACCTCTCGTTTTAGTAGATGTAGCAGCTACTCACAATAAAGTGAGTGCGGCTTTTCTTTGTAACCTTTGTTACCTTCTTTACCTATTTTTAACTGACAACGAAACATTAATTCACTATTTTACTCGAGATTTATATCAACAGGCAAGGCAAGAGATTTTGGCAGGTGAATTTTACCCGAAAAAATCCAAATCACCGTTTAAGTTACCAACTCTATGAGAAGAACTTTAAACTACGAGCAGTAGTCAATAATAGGTCTGTTCCAGATGCATAACAAAATAATTCGGACTTTTGAGAGTAAAAAGGAAATTTTTCTCTGAATCTGACAAGGTAGTTTCGAATTGTTGGAACGCAAAAAACCACAATTAAACATCGTAAAATGCTAATGGTGCTGACTTAATTAAATAAATTTTATTTTAGTGCTTTTAGACGCTTAAAATGAAAAATATTTTAAAAACAAAGCATTTGCAGCACTGCCAACAGCTGTAAAAAGTAATTGAATATACACTGAATCTTCAGCAACTAAATAAAAAATGTCGTCTTGATCAGACTCACTTAATGTGTTCATGACATCTTCAATGATCTTCAGAAGCATATTTTATTAAAGAAAGTGATAAATATTCACAAATCTATGCACAAGTACTTACAACTTTAAGTTTATTTGAAAACTTTTCCATTTTGCTTTTAAGTAACAACTTTATGTATTAATTTAAAAATTATTTGATTTTTAAATGTAAACAAAAAACAGCTGATAATTTAATTCTTTTCGGAACTTACCCTACAGGAAATGAAACATTTTACTCTCTCATTTTCTCTCAAAGTTTGTACAAAAATTGTTATCTGGAACGCTTTTGGACTAATTTGTACTAGTTCGGACTGTTTTGTTATGCATCTGGAACAGACCTAATATTTTGTTCATGATAAATTGTTGAAAGATTAAACAAATTAAGAAACACAACCTTTTTATCAACCGAAAACAGTGAATTTTCATTACGATAATGCTGGAGCACTTTTGCACAAAAATAAACGATTTGAGTTTCAAATTGCAAACAAATTAATTTTATATTCCAGATTTATTACCCAAAGACTTATTCCTGCTTCAAAATTTTTAAAGTAGGTATCGGAAAATATGTTCGACTCGAATGAGACGATTATTTCTGCTATTTTGAGGATCTTAAGAAATCTTTTCGGCGAATAAAAAAGGTGAAGAATAATTTAATAAAGTAACCCTTAAAAAAGGATTGAATTAAAAAATGTGCATTCAAAATTTCTTGAAGACTATTACACTTTCTCTCGTACATATATATGTGTGTACTTTTTTATATATTGTATGTATTTATGCATGTACATACATACATACACAAACGAATTTAATTCATATGGGCACCTTTGCACAAAAATAAGAACATTTATAATTATAATTAATTTTAAGCCGTTTGAATTAAAATAAGAAATGTGATAAATTCATACTGTACGTAGTATGCACAATGTTAATTAATGCATACATACATACATACATACATTTATATGTATGGATATGTATGGCAAATATGTACATACTTACATATGCATTTATATTTATTTAAGATTTAAAAAGAAAAGGCGCGTGTATTTAAACGTAAATAAACACACATCAATTTTTTAATATCTGTCTGCTAAATTGTTGACATTTAAATGCAATTTTTTCTTTCGTTTTTATTGTTGCTATTTTTAAACATTTTAATAAAAAAAAGAAACCAAACCCTGCGATTTACTATGTTTTTGACACTTGTTATATTTTATCTGTGCTGTTTTTCTTCTGTATGTATTTTATTCATTTTTTTGTTTGTTTTTATTTATTTTATATCTGCTGCGTCACAATCATTTTGTTGTTGTTTTAGAGAGTGATTATGGGAATAAAAGTGTTTTGTTTCTAAACGTCATGACTGTGTTGTTATTGTATCTAAAATTATTCCACATTTGTTTTTAATAATTTAATAGATGCTTTTTTTACCCTTCACTACAGATGGAAAAAGGTTAGGTTTATCGTAGCTTGTCATTTCGTCTGTAATTTCAATAATAAAAAAAAAAAATCGAGTAACTCCAATAAAAAAAAGTAAACAACTGAAAAGATTTTTTAAACCATTAAGAGCCGGTGAAAATTGTATCTAAAATTTTATATAGGTACTACTTATTTTTTTATTTTTAAATTTTTTCTCACCCCAATATTTGTGTTTTTTTTTTTGGAATGAAGTTACTTCTTCAAGCTAGATTTAGATACATAGTGAAGGGTATATAAGGTTCCGCATATCCAAATATGGCACACCTACATGTTCTTACAAGTGTTTGCATGGTTGCCAGACAGAAAAATTGTTTTATTCTTTAATAAACCGTTTGAAAACGATTAAATATCGAAATCTTTTAGCTAAGCTGATAGAAATGTTAATTTAATTCAAAAATAATATTTTTTAGGTTTTAAAATGTTACGATTAGAGGTTAAATCTGAACGGGTTTTTTCGTTATTTATTGAAAAAAAAATTCGTGGGTCATATTATGCTTGCCTGTGGAAGTAGCTTTTTGATGTTTTTTATAACTTTGTCTAAATATTCACTACAAGAAGTTACTATTGAAATCTCCGACATGGGTTGAGTTAGGTTAACAAGCAACCCTAAGAAACAGAGGGGTTTCAGCTCACGTTGATGCAGTTTCTGTCTGTATGTGCTAACTGTAAGTAGAGATGAAGAAAAGGTGTGAAATAAAAAGATAGTAATAAAACGGTAGCCAGAACAGTAGAGTAGGCGGGTGCTAAACAGAATGCGATGTTGATGAACCTGTTGCATTTCTTAAAAAAAGATGCAGATTTGCCAACTTTACTGAAAACAGTCTGGAAGAAGAATGAAGCACAGTCACCTGTAATTATGGCCCCAATGTCTCTCATATATTTTGTAAATAAATACAAAAGATTTCTAGTTCAGGTCGCATATAGCCTGGGCTAGATCTTTTAACTACGAACGTGGATTTATTTAACCATCTTTTCTGAGCCAGAGCATAGTTCAATGCTGGGATGAAAGCGAATACATTCACATCTTCATGGCCATACATTATTTATAATCGACTTTAAAGTTGGGTGCGATTAATTTTTTATCCAGGTAAGAATAAATGAAATAATTTTCTTCATCGAAAATTACTGTTAATAATTGGCGACTAATTTGAAAATGGAAATGATAAAATGATGAGTATCCATTATCGTTGTTTAACTAATTTAGAAAAGATAAATTGTGTCAAATGGTAAGATACATAATTTGACTTTTTTAGCGATTTTTTGTTACTGGAGTTTTATAATCAGGAAAATAATCGAATCAGAGTAGGAAGACAGTCGATAGATTTATAAATTTTGTTAACACCCATTGCTGATAACTTTAAACAATTCATATTTAAAAAACCTTTAAAATAATTATAATTAAAAATATAAAAGAAATTTTTTAACGAATGATTAACAATTTTTAAAAAAAATTTTAATTTTCGTTAATCAGCTATTAAATTTTAATGAAGGATTTGTAAATATAGCAAATTTTAAGTTAATTTGATTTTGACATCTGGTATGATTGGATTAAAAAGCTTCTTGAGATGATAAATAAGAAGTCAGGAACCCTAGGGAAAAAAACTCAATAATTTATTACAAGAAAAAATTTTCTAAGCTGCTTTAAAACAATTTTATACTTCTTGTAGTTGTCATAGAAACAAAAAGGGAGACTGTTTTCAAATTCTATAGAATATTAAGTAAGTTTTTCTATAAAGAGTAGCACACGGTAAATTTCAAATGTTTTTCCATTATGGATATATACGGCGAAATTGAAAATCTGTTTTAAAACCCTGTAATATTTAAATTTAATTTTTCATTACTTTTTGTCATTAGAGGCCATCGCGATATAAACTCTATGAAGATTGTGAGTGTATGCCAATTACACTTCAAAATATAAGCATAGGGACACTCTTTAATTTTTAACATTACTATTTTTGCATTAGATCCCATCTGTAAGCATCTTACAACAGTGAACAAGTCTTAAAATCGAAATAGAAAATATAACGAGGTTCGTAAGTAATTAATGCAAGAAAAAATACGAATTGATAAAATTTTTTTTAAGTCGGTTAAAAGTAAACGGTTTTTGGTCGATTATTAAAAAGGTGGCAACCAACATAAATCCGAAATTTGATATTTTTTTAAAATTAGTTTTTAAGTTAAGAAAAATTTAAAAATTAAATATTTTATGTGGCCGATTATATAAATCGTCAAAATGACTTAAACGTTCAGATCTGGCAGCAATAATGTCTAGGTGCAGCTATTTAAGTTTATACGTGTGTGTGTGTGAGTGTGTATTTATTATGCATAACTGTTTATCGTTTGCATTCCTATGTACTTCTGTACTTATGGATGGAAATAAAACCGTTATATTACTCTTTCTTGGTAAAAAAGATTTCTTGTTTTATTTATTTGAGTAGATCCATATTCCTTCTCTCCTCTAAGGTTTTAGGTGAGAATTTTTACTTCCAAGAATTTATTTTTAAAAGTGTGTGACAATGAAAATTTGTTTACTTGTTTAGTCAGGTGTGTGAGATTATGAAAGTTTTAATATGTAAATCCAGAAACGTTTTAACATACTTGTATGTATAACAGTTAAGATTGTTAGTAGAAAAGGCTAATTATAATTAAGAAATTATATTTTTATGTAGGTATATACATACATATGTACATACATATTTACAAATGTAAGTATGTACTTACAGTGTAACAAAAATAAATAATGCATTGAGAATAGCACTTGTTTCTCACAATATTTTGATGATCCAGCAAGTAAAGATTGTTGCGTAACCTACTGCACGTGATTTTGGTGCTCTGGGCTACAGATAGTAGTTGTATTTGATTAAATATCGAATGAAGGTTTCCAAAATACTTAGAAGTTCCGATAAACCGACAAAAGAGGAAATTAGAAACTACAACCAATTCGTGTCAAAAACCAATATGACGTTAAGAAATAATGAGTTTTAAGAAGTAGATTTCGGTAAAATAATAATCATTTATGTTTATTGTTATATCCCGACAAAATAAACTGCACTTTGTTTAAAATTCAAATATTCGGAAAAAGGGTAAAACTAAGTTTTTCATTCCGTTTGTAATTTCTACAATTTTAATTTCTGACCCCAAAAAGTATATATATTCAGTGTCCTTAGGCATAACGAAATCGATTAAGCGATGTCCGTCTGTCCATCCGTGTTAATGTTGAAATCAACTTTTCCAAGGTAGTAACTGAGCTAGAGAAAATTTTAATATGCTAATCGATCAGACATAGTATCGAAAGAAGTGCTATTAGAAATCAGCAATATCGGTCCATATCCTTCGACGCAGCGGGCAAAACACCACGCCTACCTCTAAATTTTGTATATCATTTTGAAAAATGAAGTAACTCCAATCAAAAAAACAAATGTTTAAAGCGATGGAAAATTAAAATAATAAGAAAAAAACATCAAGTTAAAAAATTGGTGCTCGTCCACATTTTCCGAGTCATGGGCCTCTGAAATTTTCAATTTTTTTAAAATATCAATATGGGTATCGTTTTAAAGCTTTTGAAGAGATCTTTCAGAAAATAATAAAATTTTTAACCCTTTTTAAAGCCAATGACATTTTAATGGAAAATTATATGTCGTGCTTAATTTATTTTTCTTATTTTTTAATTCTCTGCCGCCGCAATATTTTTTTTTGGTAGGAGCTACATCACTAAACTAGATTCACAGATATGGTGAAGGGTATAAAAGTTTCGGAAAGCCGAATACAACACTCTTACTTGTTTTGTAGTTGCGGCTGCTGCTGCTGAGTGTGTGTTCGCGTGAAAGTGTTAGTATTGATTGACCACCTGTTGCAATTTATTCTTAACAGTTTAAATAATTAATTAAGCACTTATTCTCTTTATAAACATACCTAACAGTGTGTCAAGTGGGACTTTATACTTATACGAAAAAATAAACAAAGCACTGACTTAAATTTATTTATTTTTAATTAAATATGTATGCATGTCTTCACATAGGTAAATGTTTTGTTATTATTATATAGTTTTACATATTATATAATCATACATAAATGTCACCCGCTCTTAATAGGTTAAGCAGTTTTCAAAAATTTAAGCAATTTTTTGAAAGATCTCTTCAAAACTTTTTAATGATTCCCACATTGACCATATTGACAATCGAACTTTTTTATTAAAATTTGAGAGGGCTGAAGCTTGTAAACCATGGGCTAGCGCCAATTTTTTTACTTAAAACTATGTCTGAATGATTGGCGTATTTGAATTTTTTCCAAATCTTCTAGTGCTCTGGCAAAGATTATTTCAACACTAACACGGATGGCCAAACGCACATCGCTTAATAAACTTCACTATGCATAATGACTCAGAATATACATAAAGATTTAATGGGGTCGGAAATGGATATGGAAATAACAAACGGAATGATTAATCCTACGGTTTGATAAAACTCTAAACTGTTCCAACAAATCAATGAATATTGTCACAAAACTAAAAGTTTGAAATTTTTATTAATCTACAACTGGTTGCAACCCGTCTAGCAGTTATTAACCTGTTTTGTTGTTGTTGCTTTATTAAATACTTTAATGTTGACTTCATTACATTTTGAAATTATCCATGATTTCTATTTTCTCATTTTCTCCTTATCTTTATTTCAATTATTATTTTTATTAGATTTTTTCCATTTTCTATTTAAAATCAGTGAACAATAGAAAACAGAACCCTTTTAATCTTTTCTTACCCCCTCCCCGAGCATTTGATTTCATTTGAGTTCATTATTTTGTTCACAAACCGCAAAAAGATCCAGTGATGCATTACAAACGTTATGCTGTTCATATGTTTAGAATAAATGGCACTGATCAGTTTATACTCATTTTCCTTAATTCTGTTTTGTATGGATTCAATTAATGGCTTGAAGCCGTTGTTGAAACAGAAAAAGGGGAGCAGCTTAAATGAACTCTAACAAAGAAAAAAAATTTATTAGATTTTCTTTAACATTAATTTTATTTTAATTCAGTGCACAACACATATAAAAGTAGATATGTATGCACTTAATGCAGACAAAAATGTGTGAGTGCACACACAAAATAAGTAATTTGTTGTAGATTAGAAATTTCATGAAAGATGTCATAATTTTACTATGAGCTTTGAGAAGCCCTTAAGAGGCAGCCATGTTTAAAATAAAAATAGTTTTGGATTTTTCAGGGCAAATTCATATAAGGTGGCAGCGCCGCTACAACAATATGATAAACTATGGAACACAATTAATTACTGCACTTACGTTTACTAAGATTCGTATTTAAAATTGATTTAAAACTCTTCTTACAATTCTTTTGTAAAGAATAATAAAAAAAGAAATTTTATAATAATAAAATTATTCACTTTTGACAGTTATTCTACACATTTCAAAATTAAGCATCTCTGAATACTTTTGTGGAAATTTGTTTTCATACTAAGACGAATGAATGGCCAAACTAATTAACTAATTTTCCCAGCCAAATACGGTTTAATATTCTTTAACGAACTTCGAAAATAATCACCCTTGTTGCGAATGCCGACGTCGTTGCAAGTGATGTCGACGGCACACTCATTGTTTTGTCGTCGTTAACATTGAGAGCGATTGAGAGTTATCGGCGGCAAATTTATATAAATGAAGGCAATATTACGTCGACGTTGACCGAAATTGACTTTTTTATTGTCAACAAAGTTTTAAGCGTCGGCACAGCGAATTTTTGTTGTTGTTTTTTATTTTACAAGCGTGGCATTTAAACAAAAAAGAAAAAAAAAACAAAAAAATAAAATCCCCTTGCTATTGTATCACACATTTTGATCAGCTTTCTTAAAAGCCTTTAATGCCAGGAAATGTCGTCTTCTCAAAGAATCCAACTTTAATTCAGCCTTCTTTTTCTCCGTCAAATTTAATAAAACGGAGTTAATCCAAGATTAAGATCATTACCAACACTCAATTGGTATGAGCCTTAAGCCATGAACCGCAATGTTTTGCTAACTTTAACGTGTTGGAAATTGATGTTTAACGAATGGCGCTTCGTTACTGCCTTCAATTAATTTAAACATAAGAAAATTTTTTTCACAAAAATTAAGTTAAATAACTGCCAAAATAAATGAAGATGTTATTTTTTTTCAAATTTATCGATAACATGTCGACGTCAACACATGCTCGCAAATTAATACCAACTGAGTGTCGAATTGACGTTTGAGTCGACCAAATTTGGCTGTGGTTAAAAATTGACAAATAAGTCGACAGCGACTTTCGCAATACAAATTAACAAATTACAATTAAATATTTCTGTTTTTGGTAGACTCACGAACGGTTCCATCTCTTGAAATTTCTGCTTGTCCTCCTAGATTCACAGGATTAATAATCCTAGATATATGTTATCCTAAACGTTTCATTAGTCCTTTTCACATGGATACCATTTTAAAACTATTTCCTCATTTATAAGAAGGAAGCGACTCCTGTGCACCAGTGTACTTAAAGAATTGATTTGCATTTAATACATTTTGCAATTCGATCATCTAAACAAAAACGTCAAACCAGATATCAGTAACCAGCAGTCACGCATAACGGCTGTAACTTAAAAGTAATTAATACTCATAAGCCCAAGAAGGGAATATGAATACAAATTTAAAAGAGTCTCATATTTAGCAAAGATTTCCTTTTGTCACCATTTTATTAGCTGCGTTAAAAAATAACAAATGAATTCCAGGTGAAGCAAAAATGTGATTGCCGAAAAATAAATTCATGGAGGATGTGCACGAACTTCAGCATCATTTCAGGATCATAGTCCTTCTACAATGAGTCTGGTCTAACAGTAACTGTATTGGTACTTGATTGCGACACATCAGAATTGCTATATCGGATTTGCTTAAAGTCGGTATCTGACAACAAGCCAGCAATGAAATTCAATGCTGCATCAATGAAACTTGGCCACGTAGACCTGCTTTCTAAAAAAATGGTCCTTGTTGGATAAGCTCGCACAATCTTCTGATTTTAATTACATAAACAAAAATTATAAATTATTAGAAAGCAGGTACAACCAAAAATCTATTTTATCTCCAACCAGATGCTACAGTATATTCTCAAAGCCTACCCTTATGGAGAGTCTTAAAATTATTGTTTCCTGACAATGGCCTGTGAAACCATGAGACATGATAGATTTAAGTCGCATGTCCTATTCCGGTTATATTAGCCCCGCTGTAACTCCTTGTTATCTTGTTCTTTGTTCAAAATTTTATTGGATTTTGTCTGATTCATGCCAACAAATTAGTTTGGTCTCGACCACGGTTGCACTTTTTCCTCAGTCTCTGTTAAGAATTTAGCAGAGATCAACTTTATCGGTTCTGTCTGACTGATTTCGTTTAGTTACCATTCCTTACTATTTTTTTTAAACAGAATTCGCACTTCAGGCAACAACGCCTTTTATTATTAACTTTTTAATTATTTATTTTTGTAAACGTGCTACATTCTTTAGGAAAGTGATATGCAAAGGAGAGATAAGACAGGTGATGAAAGTAGAAAGATAGAGAAAATTCTTAATTTTTTATTCAATGCTGCCTGCCATAGGTTGTTGATTAGGCAGTTGATTACGAAGCAAATAGCCATTAAATGTTCTACGCAAAAGTACCGACCGCAACGAAATCATGTACCAGGTGGTGGCAGTTGTGAATTCATTAATTTTCGCCGTTGCAGGAAATGTCAATGTTCCTATAAAAAAAATTTAGCTAAATTTTTTGTATATGAATTTTCTGGTACATGATTTCGACGAAGGTACTATCGAAGAAGGCTGTGTGCTGTAATGTTAAATTCTGTATATAAACCACTTAATCGAAGAAAAAATATACAGATATATTTTCCTTTATGGTTGCCACAGGGGTTGAACTCTGGACATCTCGATTTCTAGTCAATGTGCCTACTAACATAAATACAGCAGCCATAAAGTTAGCCTAAGGTTAGGCTCATAAGAACTAAGTGCCCTAATGGCGGCATGGCTATTCGATGATGATGATGACTATCTTTCGTACTCGATAGCTTCTCTTCAGATTAATTTGATGGCCCTTCTCAATGTCATGTTTTTCTATTTAAAAGATGTGGGCTTTTAAGCCCACTGACTTCTCGCTAATATGGGAGCTTAAATATTAAGTATTAAGAAACAAATAATACATTTTCAAAAATCAAAAATCAAGTAGGTCCTCAACGTCGTGATTTATCTTATTTTTAGTCTACCATTCAATTTTAACAAACTTGTGGAACTAAAAGCAATTTTATTGTTTGCCCAGTTTTTGATCACTATTTGTGACTCTGATTTCGACACGATTTTACATTGAATATAAAGAAAATTAACGAAGTGAATTCATTATAATTGTTTTAAAAATTATACATTTAAATGTTTTATAAAAATTGTTAGAAACTGAATTTTTTCTTTGAATCAAAGTTTTTAAAAACAAACCTTTTTTTGAAAAAGATCTTATTTAAGATTAAAAATTACACTATCAATTGCATTTCTTGTTGTCTTTTTTGCTTCAAATTAATTTTTGTATTTAAAAGGTTTTGGTCAACGGCCATTCAATCAATAATTTATTTTAACAATAAAATTTGACTCAGGGCCAAAAAAAAACTTTCTAATAAAGAATTTTGTTAATGATTTCATGCTTCGGCAACACATCCAAACATGTGCATCTTTGTCTAGTTGTGTACATATTATTATCTTTAGAAGTCTTACCTGTGGTGAAGTAACTTAAATCCTTGTAAATTATTTGGATTAAGATGACCTAAAGATGATATTTGCAGATTTGTTTTTGTTCCTTTATTTTAGTGCTTTTTTTATTAAAACAATTCTTATGGATTTTTCACTGTAGAGATTGATTTTAAGCATTTTTAAATTTAAAAAGAGATATTTAGGTTTGTTTTGGTTTTTCTCAAAATACACTCTCACTTTATTAGGAAATTGAATTTTTTTTAAGTTGTTTGTGGATATTTTTTTTTTTTGCTTTTCTTTTTAGTGACACAAATTGTTTTAAGCATTTAAGTTCAGCTTGTCTAAAATTTATTTAAAAATTATGCGAATATTTCTATTTCTTGGTGTTGTTGTCCACGAAAAAAAAATTATTAAAAAAAAGTGCAAAAAATCATATGGCTAAAATAATAAATAACCGCACCAACGGCAAACAACCTCGAAAACGTACTGAAACGTAGGGATACAAAATGCTAACGTTAGTGTGGTGTCCCTGATTGTTGGTTGGGTCTTTTCTCGTTTGTATGTTCGTTCAGTTTTAAGTTCTGTTCGGTTCGTTTTGTTTTTGCAGTTGTTGTTTGTTTTTGTTTTTTGTTGCAATTTTTTGTATTATTTTTGTTGCTTGGCTACGTTGGCAACCCCAAAATGTACCTAGAGTAGAGTTGTTGTACACAGTTGGATAAATTAATTTACGATTCTTTGCGAACGCTTAAAAATAACAACAACAACAAAAAATAACACAACAATGAAAATGTGTTGAAATATAAACCGAGGAGCACCTCCTAAAACAAAACACAAAAACAACTGTTACAAGTGATTGAGTGTTTGTGGAGAAAGGAATATTTAGGAATAAAGAGATAAAGGAGGCAAAACAATTTTTTAAACACAAAAACATAGCAGGAGAGCAAATAATATTTATACACAAGCACACATAAAATCTTAAACACCGGCACTTACACTTGTACAGAGGCACAAATGATTACTCAAAATATTTTGTTTTTTTATTGCTTTTGATTTGCGCGTATTTGATTTGATGCCAAAGGCAAAAAGCTAACAATGTTTCAAACAAGGTAAAAACAAAACAAATCATAAACACAGCTACACAAATGCCATATTCAAGCACTTATTAATGCATTTACATACAAACATATGTATGTACGTATACATATACATTTTTGCATAAGAACTTACATCTTAAAGACTACAATAATAAATAACTCCTTTTATATTTCCAAGTTAATTTGTAAAGCGAATAAAGTTTATTTTACAACGTTTCAACAAAATCACATTTCTCTGTAATATTTTTCAATTTTCTTTAACTTAAGCGAACATTTATTTACTTTTTCTAGTGGGTATCATTACATTAATTCATTTGTATTTAATTTAAACACTCTCAATAGGACATGACGGTTAAATAAAATAAAAAATACTTTTATTGTGGACGGTATTTTGTTACGTATAATTTACTTGTACCCCGGTTACGTATGTTTTTTAAAGTTTTTCTTTTCTATTCTACTGGTTTTTTTTCTTTTGAGTTTATTTCCTCATAGTTTTGCCATTTGTCGTCGTAAGTAACCGTAAATGGGATGGACGCGTTTTTATCAATGTGTACACGGTTTAATGGATGAAAGAAATTTAACAAAATGCCAAGTGGTTGGGTAATTCATGAGGTACTATTCAAGCACTCAACAAGTCGTTGTTTGTATCTCATTTTGCACACACACACACTCATACAAACCCCAATGTTATTTCTACATGTACTTATTTAATACAACAACAACAACAATAAAAAAATTAACTATATTTGGGGCGCAAAAACTCAAGTAAATCATGCACATATGCAGACATATCCACACAAACTATTAAATGTATTTAAGCCGCATGCATAAAAGAACAAGAATCAATTGTGGGGATTATATTTAAAAAAAAAAGTTTACTCAGAAGAGAGTCATGGCAAATTGATGAATAATCAAGACATACTCTCACGCAGGGTTAACAGATATTACGATTTTTTCTAGCGATGTGGCCACTGGCCATTATTTTTATTGGCGTTTTAGTTTTCTTTTTAGCAAAATTAATTTTGTTTTAAAAAATATAGCAGCGATGATGTTAAAATAATATTTTAAGTAAAACCATGTTTACGAGAAAGAGTGCAATATAAATTTTTTTTGGCGTTATAAAAAAACCTATTAAATGTTTTTTTTTAGCGAATTTTCTCCAAAATGTAGCCTTAGCTCTTAGCTTTGTTTCGTTAAACAGTTTAGGTTCGGCTTGTTAAGCATCGAAATTAAATACTTGCTTAACCCGCTATGAAGTGGAATTATAACTTTAAAATTTTAATTGTGTTAAATATGCAAATTTACTATTTGAAAGCTTTAAAGGAATACAATTTTTAAATGAAATTGTTAGTGGAACTGTTCGAAAATATAACAAATAAATTTGAAATTAATTTTAGCTTAGGTTCATTTTTCTTTTAATTTCTAAAATTTTTAAGAAAGGAAAATTACTTATAAGGAAACGAGAAAAAAAATAGACACCAGCAGAAGGAAATTCATATTTTTTTTTTTTGTAAAGAGAAGAAGCACCTCAGGCAACAATGCCTATTTAATCAGTAATCGTGCTATATTGCTTAGAAAAGGGATAGAGGAGAAAAAGACAGGTGATGAAAATAAAGCTATCTCATTAGTTCTTTTACTTCGCCCGCTAATGTGCTATGTAGAAGTTCCGAAACTGCGAGCTGTATTCCTAATATATATTTATACTATTAAACAGAAATAAAAAATATATATACAGGGGTTAAACCCTGGCCTACCTGATCTGTTGTGAACGTGCTTACTACTATGACTACAGCAGCCTTTTTTGGATCACTACATCCGTTATCAGCGTTTTTCGCATCTATCTATCTTAGGTTGTATACATTATCTATTTAACTAATTAATTTTGTAATCAAGAATACGAAAAATATTTATAATAATTCAATATTAATTTGGTTTGACTAACCCATACATTGTTTGATTTTCTTTCTACCAACTCTTGTCTTTATTCGTTTATAATTTTTTTCTTACAACTTTGTAGATGCTGTTTGACTATCATACTGATTTTTAAACTCTGTTTACAAAGCAGTTTAATATACACAATATGGACTTGAGACCATGTAAATACAAATAATTTTGTTTATAAAAGAGTAAAACAAATTTTCATATGAAATTTGCTTCATTAAGCTTAAATTTATAAATAAGGTCCTACAACTCTGAATTTTAACATAGGATTGCATTTCTTAGACTTATTCCAGATAACCAAATAAAAAAAATTTAATTTGGCTTAAAATTTTAAAAGCAAGATATTGATGTAAACGTAGAAGCGCTGCTTTTGTAAAGAAATATTATTTCTGTATTTTTGATTCAATATATGTATGTCCAGCCCCCTCGGGGCTTCTACAAGAAGTCTGGCTAATTCTAACCTAGGCACAGACATAGTACACTCGGGGTATAGGGGGAACCAGTCCCCCGGTGTGCAGACACTGAATCTGGATAGACAAGGCGTGGGTCATTGTCGAAGGTCTTACCAGTGTCCTTAAAATACTGGCGCCACGGGAACCGCTGGCCCATACAGAGAGCCGCCCATCTCTGTAGCTGATTATTGGTGAGGTCCTTTCGTGGTACACTTGGTGGCTGTCGGTTAAAGTTTAGTGTCCGCAGGGAAGGTGCGGTGCTAAACGAACGTGCTGTTGCATATTCAACAGAGGAGTTGGAAAGTCTCCAACCCACAAGCAAGGGGAAGGACATGGTCCTGCAATCCATGTTCTTGAAATACTTCAAATAAGAAGGCGGTTATCAATTTTCCTGAACATTGCTTTTTCATGTTTGTGCCTGCAGAACTCAATCATTTCTGAACTGACTTATTTTTATTTTTATTTTTTATTTATAAGGTTTGCTTATAGTTTGGTCTCGCATTAAAGTTATAATTGGAAAATCTCAGGAATATCCCCATACCGCATACAATAGCTCCCAATAGCAAAAAGTAATACAAAAATAAATAAATAAACCAAAGGTGAGGCAAAATCACATATATCTTTTAAACCGTTATAGACGCTTGAAAATTATACAAAATGCCGATAGCTATGATCGTTATATTAACAAGTGTAAATATGCAAAGCTTTAAAGTAAAGGGTGTCCCAATAGTTCAATAAATTCGATGTGTATGGCTAAAGATTTTAACAGTTTGCTAAATGCGTTTTAATAACAAATGTAAATCTAATTTAATGTATGTGCTTAAACTCCTGAACCATTATATAAAAACATTTCAAATTTAAACAAAATATCCATTACTATTTTCAGTATATGTTTTGAATTCGGGTTTTTTTCCAAGAATTACTTTTCGTTGTGCTTTAAATATTAACTGCAACGATTATGATTTCGGTTGATTACTGAAGGAGCAACAATATTTGTGTTCCTTCAATATAACTTTGGCGATTTTTTTACTTTGACTTTAGAAAATCTGTCCACCCTAGTTTCATGCTCTTTTTTTAATGATGTGGAAATAAGTGTTGTCAAATTGTTTACCAGGCAAGAAAACATAAAAACTAGAAAACTAAAATTCTGGCAAAAGCCTTAGAGAATATATAATAAAAATAAAATATTATAAATGTTTTTATATAATAAATAAGTTATCTAATTTAGGTCACACTTAATTCGTTAAGAAAATATTGTATAAATTTTAAATACGCTAAACAGAGACGTCACAGTCTTTATGACAGAATCGACGGTGTTAACTTTGTGTATTTTGTGGCGTTCTCCACTTTTACAAACTCAAAACTGTAAACTTCATATTTTTGTCCTTCTGTTTTAACTGTAACATTCTACTTATTTGCGCAAGACCGAAAAATGAGTTAATTTCACTGTACAAGATTGTAAAAGCTTCATTATGCTGCAATTAGCCGATCTCTAAGAAACCATTAGAAAATTTTATTAATCTTGAAAAATAAGCAAAATCGAAAACAATTTTAAAATCACGTCAAATAAGTCGTTTTGTACGCTTTTAGTTTAAAAATTCTGAAATTTAAAATAAAAAAAAATTTGTTTTTTCATCTACAAAAACTGTCATTATTTTCCATTTAAAAACGTCCTCTAAGTGCACGTTTAAATTTCATTAAAAATCATCTCTAAGCAAAAGATCAGGAGTAAGGAGTTCAAATCCCAAGTATAAAGAAAAATAATTGTTCTAAAGTAGCTCTGGTGGATTAGTAATTCAAAAGGCGAACAAATGGAACATATAAGCTCAATCTTTTAAGAGTTTGGGTTAGAAAAGGAAAAAAAAAAAATTAGAGAAGGCACTCACATGTATTAGTAAGATTTAAATAGAGGTTTCGTTGGAGATGGGTTGGTTAGAGGATCTCGTGGTCTAGATAGTCTGACTGCTTAAGGCGCAACTCAGTAATAAACACAGGACAAGAATTAGAAGAGACAAATAAAAAATGACGTAATTAATTATAAAAATCGTAACAACGTACATGTATACATAAATATGTATAGACATTTATGTAACTGTAATAACCCTGAAGGGGACTTGGAGCAAAATATCTCCTCACTATTCTAAGTGAGCATTTCGGTGACATCTTTAGCGAAACGTTTAAGAAATCTTTAAAATTTTTTCAGTTCCCATGTCTACATAAATTACAAAAGTCATCTGTGCCAACTAGATCAAAGGGGACTAAATTATTTTCAATGACAAACAAGTGCTAAATATGAACAGAACCGAGCATTTTAAGCGGCAAAAAAAGTATAATTTAGAATGGGCCTGAAAACGTAAGACTCAATGTTGTACGCTTACTAATAGACGTTTAAATGCGAACGGAGTTTCATCCGGTAAGTATGGGGTTTAAGCAGTCGGAAGCTTTGTTTTTTCTTGGCAAGAAAATTCAGTGTGATATTCGATGGACTAAGCACACTTTTCATGTCTTAAAATAAGTTTTTAAGTGCCTCGGGTTTTTGATATGGTGTAAGAGATATTTCACTTCCTTTGATCTCCTTACTATTTATACCAGCTACATTCGACCAAAACTGGTAAGTAGTATGGGCTGGTGCTCCAAAGACTGTCTTAAAAATACGCGACTGCATGCAGCAGGAGAGGTTGAAGAGGCTCATAGGTGACATATGTATTCAACTCTTTTGAACATCTCTTGAACATCGACGTAATGTGAGTTATGTTTTGCTGCTTAACCGATACTACATTGAATGAACTTTACCTAAGAAAACTGGTTCCCAATATTTGTACCATTTTTCGTACAACACACTTATGACTGAAAACTCATCCATTAGCTGTTGATGGGCCAGTAAATCGCACTATGTATTGGTTTTTAACCAAACAGTTCACATATGGAATTATCTTCCCGTAGGGGTCTTCCCTGTCACTTTCAATGCAGGAAAATTCAAATCAAATTTCCATAAACACAGCTTCCTCTATCCTCCTTTCCACAGCCTAACTTCCTGGTTCTGGAGTGCTGGTTCAAGATATAAAAAAAATTGAATATTTTTTTACGAAATTGATTGTTTTAGTAACGAAACTTTAACACTCTTTACAAGCGATTGTATACAAACTTTATTCAGATAATTACAGCTTTAATTATTTTTTCAGGGATGTTGCTGGCCATTTTGTATTGATTAATGACATGCAGTTTTACTATCGACATTTAATTCGGAAAATCTCCATACTTACATTTCAATACATTACTATTTTTAAAACATTGGCCCAACATCATATTCAGTTTTTTAAGATCTCGTTAAATAAATTTGAAATTCACGGAAATCCCTTGGGAATCCCTTAAAAATAAAATAAAAAATGGCCTGAGTAAATTTTGCTTTTCTAATGGCTTTACTTAATTCCTTTTAAATTAATCTTCACGTATTCATTGATACTTTAATAGATTTCATATCACTCCCAAAAAGCACCGTTATAGCGCTAAAATCACTAATTAGACACTCGAAAGAAAAAACACATTTTTTATTTAAAAAATGAGAACGAGTGCATAATTGAAATTAAATTTTTATGAAAAAACTCTCTGTTATTGTTTGCTCCTCTGCCCAGACTGCACTTTGTTTGTGTTTTGCCTTTTTTCTTTTTTGGTACTTTGTATGCCCTACCAACAATAAGCACTCCCCACCAACCCCTTGGATTACAAAAAACACAATAAATTAAATTTTATTGTGAGTGTGTTTCTGCTTAGATTGTTGTTTTTGTTTGATTCCTCTTTATAAAAAATAAGAAAATAAAAGAAAAAAGTTCTCTAGGTCTTTGCAGTTGGTTTATATTTTTGTACGTACTATTTTTGTTGTTGTGCTTTTTCCTATATTGTTGTTTTTTTCTTATATTGTAAATTAAATTTTCTTTTGATGTTGTTGCTGCTGTTTCTTAACGAAATATTATGCTGCCCTCAGCATATTACGAAATATGACAACAATGCAATTTTATTTTATTTTTCTTACAGTTGTTGCTGTATTTGTTGTACGGTTTGTTGTCTCATCATCTTTGGGTTGAGTTGTCCTCGTTCTGTATTTTTTGTTTTTGTTTGTTGTTGGTTTTATTTTCTTGTTCCAGTGTTTGTCTGATTTTGTCGTTTGCCTTACGGTGGCAGTCAGCAGTTTTCGTTGTTTTTCCATGAGGTTTTTTTCTCCAATAATTCTTAAATTAAAAAAAAATATTTTTAAATTAGATCACCAGATTTGGTTTACTAGTGAAATTTTAAGAAACCAAAATAGACTCGTATGAAGAATAACGCAAACACCAATAACAGTGATCCATTTGAAAGACAAATGTGTAACGTTTAGTTTCCATATTCTTTTTTTTCAGTCACGTGAGTCAGAATATGGTCCAATTGTGCCGAAACTTAAATAAGATTTTCTTAAAATATTTTTTGAAATATCAATTTGTTTCATGACATTTATACTGATTTAAGATTTTTGGTGAAAGTTTTTTTTTTTTTTTTTTTTGGTTAATTTTTTGTAGAAATTTTGAATATTTCTTTTAAATTTATTTCTCCTTCAATTTAAATAATAATTTGATTTTTTGCGGTATTTTTTGGTTTTATTTAAATACACAACTGTTCAATTTTTGGAGAAAATTATATTTAATAACAATATTTTTTGTGATTTACCATTTTTAGAGATTTCTGTCTTGTTCTTACGTAAAAATTTTATAAATTTCGATGTTTTGTGCTACTGATATTTTTCGCCAATTTTCAAAATTACAAATTTTTTTTTAGATTTTGGAGAAACCTCTCATTTTTAACCGACTTCAAGAAAAGAAGAAGGTTATCAATTCGTGTGAATGTTACTTTTTTATGTTTGTGCCTGCAGAACTCACTCATTTCTGAACTGATTTTAAAATTTTTTGTTATTTGATGTTACACTAGCAGATTGGTCCCGTTTTAAAAACAATTCATAATCTTAAAAATTAAAGGGTGTCCCCATACAACATACATGTGTCTAAGTGTATTATGAACCGTAAAGCGCACATCTTTAAAATTAAAAAAAAAAATAAAAATGTAATACAAAAATAAGTCGTAAAATTAAAGGGTGTCTCCATAGGTGACGTAAATTGAATAATATGAGCCTATTTTTTGAACCGTTATAGAAAAAATTTTGAAAGCTGGACAGGATGCCGATTACTATGTCCGGTATAAATTAAAGGGTGTCCCAATAGTTTATATAATTTGATGTATCTGGCCAGACTCTAGAACTGTTATAGACAGACAGCTGTTAAGTATAAAATTTGATTTAGAAATTAAAGGGTGTTCCCCTGTTTGTAGAAAATTTATCTGTATGTCCCTATCGTTTAAAATAATTATACAGAATGACCACTTTGTACTTTGTCTGTCATATTAATAAGTATAAATATTAAAAATTATAAATTATAGGGTGTTACAATAGTTGCTGTTATTTGATGTAAATGACCAAACTGTTGAACAGTTGTAGACAGTTGATTGAAATTTGCACAGAACCTTTATTGCTAATTCTGCTATTAAAAGTAGCAAACTTGAAATTAGAAATTAAAGGGTGTCCCTATAACTGATGTAATTTTACCCATATATGGTCCTATTTTTGAAACCGTTACAGAAAAACTCTTAAAAGTTAGAGAGAATGTGAAGTAGTGTTTTTTTTGTAAGAGTTATTGTAAAAACTGCAATTCTTTTTCGATTCTTATTTATAATTAAGATTTTTTAGTAATTTGTAGTTGTTTTATGTCTTATGTTCTTTTATTTAGTTGACATTTCAAGATTTTTACAAAGTAATATTACAAAAAAGTGTTAATTTAAGAGTTCAGGCAGTAAACTGTCCTTTTCTACTTAGGAATATATACAAAAAATATAATTAATATTTTAAAATATAACATGTTTTTTTTTTTTTTATTTTAGGCAAAAATTTACAAAAAACCTATTAAAGCAAAAAGAAAAAAAATTTAATTTTTAGATAAAACTTAAATCTACGTATTAGCAGTTAATGCATTAATATGTTCATGTTCTGATAATTGACGTCTGAGATCATAGTTTTGTGTGAGTTTAGATAGCCTGTGTTCAACCATATCAACATCGTTAATTAAGTGTAAGCGTTGAGTGGAAAAATGCCAGGGTAATTTATAAATCATTTTTAACAATTTATTTTGACTAATTTGTAGTTTTTTCTTATGACATTTAGCGATATCATTCCATACCGGGGCTCCATAATACATTATAGACATAAAAATTGTTTTAAAAATTTTATTTTTGTTGTCTTGACTTAATGAAGACTTCCTATTTACAAAAGCGTACATAAGTCTTGTAATATTATTTAATTTGTGTAGTTGTTTTATGAAAATACATTTTATTTTCTGTTCAAAAGATAATTAAAAATCAAAAGAGAATTGTTAAAAATTAATTTTTAATAAATTATAGCTTGAGAGATTATTGGTAATCAACATCATCACAATTAAATATTTTTGTTTAAAAAACAAAATATTCTTAACATTTGCAGAGAGAAACGATTTCACAAGTCTGTTTGATCAAAAAGGTAAAGCAGCTTTTAAAACAATTTCGCGTTACACCGTGCGTATGGACAGATTATAAAAGCGATGATTTGGCATTTAAAAAATTTACCAGCACAAAAAACTCACCATATAGAACTGAGATCGCAGAATTGTACTAAATTCTAAATTCCACGCCACGACTTTATAAAAGAAATTGGGTAGAGAAAAACTCAGAACTTTTCAAAGAGCAAATTAACATTAAAAAAGTAAATACTTAAAAGTCATTAAAGATTAAAACAAAGAGAATTACAAAGCAATGAAGGATGTCAATACAGATTATTGAACGGCAACTGGAAATGAAAAAAAATGGCACTGAAAGAAAAAATTTTGCAGCTTGAAATTGATAAAATAAACAATCTGATATAGAAAACGTTTTACAATATTTTGATTTGAGATGAAAATTTTCTTTTTACTTATCTTTGTATGTACGTGCTTTATAATAGTTAAGTAAATTAATTAATTTAAATACAAACCACAAATATTGTAGTATTTTATTTCTTTTAATATTTTCTTCGTAGTTGAAAAAATTTTCAATGGCGCTGGTAATTACTTCGTCTTCTTTAGTTAATGGAATATCAAATTTTTCGTAATTGGCTCTCTGAACGGTGGTAATTGAACTGCTTGTAAAGAATAATCTCTCCTGCTTGCCGATTATTTGTAGTTAACAGACTCAAAAAAAGTAATTTTCTTTTATTGTCATGATTTGACTCTAAATTTTTCTTTTTTCTTCAAATATGGTTGTCATGACAACTTCCAGGATATTCTGAAGACATTTATCTGCAATAATTTTAACGTGGCTAAAGTCTACAGCTGTTATTACATTTTAAATATCAAATTTTTCGTAGAAAGCCATCTTCGCTATTCACACCTTGACGATAATTTCCTGTACTTGCAGACGTCAGCTCTGAATGCTGCCTCGTTTGAACAAATTTTTTTTTTTTAAAAGCTATAAAAATGTACATAACATTAGTAAGTAAATACTTGGCCATATTGGCCTTAAATTCTCGAAGGTTGTACCACTGAATGAAAACAATGTTTCTACCTGCACCCTCGCCGGCCATTGCTACACCCCAGGTGGTCATTTTTAAACCTCAATGCGGGCTTTGAAAGGAAAACTGGAAAACCGAATTATCGAACAGAATTGATCGAATCTGGCGATTGTCGTACCACTAAATGAAAAAGATGCAGCTAACAGCACCTTCAAGGACACCATTGTTAACTTTTGACATCGTGGCAATCAGGGCCCTGCTCTTAATGTGTGCAGAAGAGATGGCACCAGGTTGCCCTAGCAATTTTCGGTACAGGAATGGTAATTCCTACGGACTCCCTTTTCACGTATTATCAAGAGTTAGCCACTATTTAAACTTTAAAATGTCTTATGTTCCACTTTCAAGCCCCTTCAAGCCTAGGGTATGGCAGTCCTTTTTGAATTTAATTTCACCAAAGCCACAAAGTGCTGTCTTGTATGAATGTTAAAGATAATGTGTTGTTATTAAGAGATTGTGATAAAGATCAAGACACATTTGCACAGTTTAAAACACATTTTCATTTCCGACCCCATAAAGTATAAATATTCTGACTTTTTATTCGATTGAGCGATTTCCTTCTGTCCGTGCGGCAAACTTGATTTCAACTTGATTTCACAAAAAAATGTATACGTCAATCGAGTAGATAGAGTGTTGAAAGAGGTGCTATTGGAAATCAACAACATCGGTCCATGTCTTTCGAAGTAGCAAGCAAATCACCACTAATTTTTTTCATGTCATTTGGAACAATAAAGAAACTCCAATAAAGAAAATTAATGTATGGGGCGATAGAGAATTAAAAAAACAAGTAAAAAAATTGGCGGTCGCCCATGTTTTTCGAGTTTCGGGACTCTGAAATTTTAAAATTTTTTCAAAATATCAATATGGATATCACTTTAAAGCTTTTGAAGACATTTTTAAGGAAATACTAAAATTTAAAAAAAATGCTTAACCAATTAAGAGCCAAAGGCTTTTTAATGTAAAATATGTATGTAATACTTAAAATTTTTTGTTTATTTTTAAATTCTTTGACCCCAATATTTGCTTTTTTAATTGGAGTTATTTCACTAAACTAGATTAACGTAGCTGGTGAAGGTTATCTATGATTCGGATTAGCCGAATATAGCACTTTACTTGGTTTTTTATTAATATTTTCGGCGTTTACAACTTAATCTCAAAAACGATTTTTAAAATATTACAGGATCATTGGAAAAGATTAACATATTACAGCAATTGCTATTGCAAAATATCACTAATATTTGTAGGAACTTAAATAAAAAAAAAGTTAAGATCGTCAAACAAGCACGCGCGGACTCATGTAAATAATGCACCACTAAAAAACTCTAACGAAGAGAATAAAATATATCGCACGGATATATTAGCTGTACACAAAAATAAAGGCATTTTACACAGAGCTGTAAACGAATGATTCTTTTTTGAATCATTCCTGCGAATCATTCCCGCATTGAATTGTGATTTTTGAATGCATTCATTCCACACACAAAAGAATTGATTTATTGTACATTCTCTATTTCACTCACATTTACATTTGTCATGGAAACTGTAACAAAGTTTATTTCTTAAAAAATGTAAACGGTTTGCGAAGATATAAAGTATTTTTGGTTTTTTTGGTAAATCATTAATAAGAGGAATTTTTCTACAATGTTTATCACAGTCGTCGTAGTAACACACTGCGTTTTATCAATTTTGCAACACCCTTTAACTTTTCTATAGCTTTTATCATGGCCGATGTAAAAACACACACTGCGTGAATTTCAAGTTTTTATCTTTTATAGTTCAAAAGATAACACTATAATCGTCAAAGTCACGTCAATTATGTAACACCCTTTAACTTTTCTATAGCGTTTATCATGGCCGATAAAACACCCGTTAACTTTTCTGCAGCTTATGTCATGGCCGACGTAGTAAAACACACACTGTATAATTTTCAACTTAAAAGAATTATTGTAAAAAAAATGAATTCCTTCAATATTTTTTTCCTTCCAATAATTGCATTCAAATTCTAATTCATTTAATTCGATGGCTAGTGAATGCATTCACGACGTTTATACTCATAATACATCCATTCAGATTCTAATTCATTTTTTTGGCTGATGAAGTGAATGCATTCACACAAATTTTGTTCATAAAAAATTCATTAAAATTTAAATTCATTTACTTTGTGTGGCCAAGTGAATGGCATTCAAGAATTCCAATTCATTGTGAATGCATTCAAATTTTAATTCAATTCATTTTTTGGAACAGATGAATGCATTTAAACATTTTAATTCACGGTGAGTTAAAAACCAAAAATGAATCATTTGTTTACAGCTCTGATTTTACACTTTGAATATTTTAAGCCAATTATCAAATATTTAAATATTTATTTTGTTACTATTTGCTGATGTTGTTAACTTTAATTTTTATAAAAACAGGAATTTTAGCTTTTTAATAATTCAATTATATAATGGTTTTTGTGTTTGTTACGTAAATTAATATAAAAATTTTAATTGAAAAAAAAGTAAAAAGATATGAATGCATTCTCATTTAGAGAAAACTCTCTGGATGGCAACCTCTAGAAGAAATTTCATAACAAACCAAAAGAACACATTAAAACAGTGATGCCAGAAATTTTTGTAGCAAAATCTTCATTCATCGAACAAAAAAAAAAAAAAGAAAACTTCAAAGTTTTTTATTCTTTTTACTTTTTAAAATATCTGTTCAAAGTTTAAAGATGAACAAAGAAGACACATCAAATTTTTTGCAAACTTCGACAAAGTTGGAAACATTAACTCACTATCCGCTCTAGAAATATATGACATTATGTGTCAAAACACTTCCAGTGTAACATTTTCTAAATACATAAAATATTTATTAAATTCATGTGAAATACGTCATCTAAATTTTGTATCTTAAATTTGATAAACAGTTTGATTAGACTTATTTTTGAAGAAACTTTTTATTAATAATGTTTTGAGGGTCAATATAAGAAAGCTTTTTTAAGGTTGACTCGTTAAAGTCAAATTGTTTTAATATTTGTTTACACACCTCAATGAAGAAGGCAGTACAACTGTCAATGAATTCATTTAATTCAGCAGCATTAAACTTTTTATCGGAAATATTAGTTTTTACAAATATATGGACCTGATAAACGTCATAATTATTTACCTATTTATGCATTAGCGGCAGTGATATAATTTTGTTTTCTAAGGGTATTAATTTACAATAAAATTGTTTCACACAGGTAAATTTGCTTATTAAACTTTAACAAAAGTTGCAAAATTAGTTGTCAAAAAACTAAATCAAAAAATCTTAATTTTGAAATAAGTTCTTTAAATATTATTTTGATTAAAAAATTTTCAAAATTAAGTTAAAATCTTTATCCTGGCATCGCTGCTCTGGATCAAGGCGGATCCGTATTAGGTGGCAGTGCCGCTGTAACAATACAACAATAAAAAGAAAAACCGGCACTTAAGTGTATGGTAAACTTCAAAACAAAATTAATTACTGCCCTTATTTCTCACCATTTTAAATGACGTTTTTAGCAGGATTTTCTTTTTAAATTGATTTAAAATTCTACTTTAAAGAAAGTTTTAAAATATAAAAGTTTTCAAAATATAAAAGAATACACTTTTGACAGCTACTTTACACATAACAAAAATAAGCAAAAAAGAAAAAGTCAGTTGCCGCAACATTGCCACCTGGAAAAATGAATTCGCCTTGCTCTGAACGAAATTTCATATCAAGCCACAACAACAAATTAAGCAATTAACACTTTTTGAAGCGGTCGGGTCGGGTGAGCATCAAAAAAGTTTGTTTCTTATCCGAAAAATTTAATAAAAATTATAAAATTGAGTAAAAATTTGTAAACAATAAGAGAATTAATTATTATTCAAAGATAAACTGCAACAATTAAGAGCGTATGAAAGGCGAATGTGTACTAAATTAATGGCAACATAAAGACAGCCCCCTAACATTGTATTTTTTGTTGTTAGAAAAAAATTGATATTTTTCTATTTAACGTTATTTGTTGGTGTTGTTGGGCCTATGTTTTCATTTATATATTTGTTTTTGTTTTTTTTTTCTATTTTTTTCTTTAAACAACAAGTGTTATTTGTATTTAAGATTTGCGTGCTCCTAATTGTTGTTCGGTTTCTTAATATTTTTATTTTTTCCCATCTACTTTTGTCTATTTTTCTCCATTTACGTTTCTATTTCGCTTGTTAATTTTTTTATGAATTAAAAATCCCCAAAGTTCCTACCTCATATTTCTGATACAATATAATTGTTATATTTTATATTTATACTCGTGCAAGTAACTATTTAACAAAAATGGATGTCGTGCCTAATGATCATTTTGTTCTTAACTTTTCCTCTTCTACTTAAATGGTTTTTTTATAAACAAATTACAACAGGTTTAAAATAAATTATGTGTGAGTGCAAAAATATACATATTTTGTGTTTGTAGTAGTTTTTGTTTTATTTCATTATTTTTTAATATTACGAAATATAAAAAAAGGGTTTTAGGTGTGAATTTTTTTATAGAATTTAAAATAGAATTTTATAATGAACTTTAATTTTATTACAGAAGCATTTGAAAAGCTTGGTAATTCCTTGAATAAATAACAAGTTTAATGTAAATTTAGGATAATTGAAAAATTATTTTTAATTTATTTTAAAGTGAAAAAACGTAAAATTATGCAAAGACTTTGTGTTCACTTCCGAGTAATTTTGCGATTGGTGTAAGTGCTGCTTGGAACAAAAATGGGATGAGACTCTTTTTTACCTGTTTCATTTCATTCTTCGAGTATCTAGCTGTATTTAATTAATTTGGCTTGGAATCATTGTTTGAACGTGTGTACTGATGTTTGTCAAAACGATATCCCTTGATTTTACTATGATATCGCTAAAAACATAAAAACTTTTTCTTACAAAACTTTTTTGGTTACTTTTAAGCAGTTCGTCGTCAACAAATACTGAAGAAATAATTATCCTTAATGCTGTTAAAAACGCGATATATTCATAGCAAGCTAATGCACGCTCAAAACAGACGTTTTACTAATCTGGCAGTTTTCGTCAAAGTTCGTTGAAGGTGATATTTAGAAATTTTAATTGAACATAGTCCATTTTTGCGATTTTAACTTTCTTTTATATTTTTAATTTTTATCTTCCTTTTCCTACTCTGGGGCTCGTTCTAGATTTGTATGAACATCCTCTTTATTGCTAAACATGCGCTCTAACAAATTTATGCCGCCATCTGCACCACAATACTTTATGGCTTCGCTGAAATTTAAACTTACGATTCCCTCTGTTTCGTAGCCAGGTACTTCAATCGACCCAACAACAACTGCCATACACGTTAATGTTGCCACTTACCTCTTTAACTAAAGCTTCGTCAATGGGTTGGACCACACTTTCGCCTACTCAAGTGGCGACCAAGTAAACCTGAAAGTAGCCTCCAATAGAAATTAGCGAGATGAGTACGGCGAAAGTAGGAGTATCCGAAAATATGCGTATAAATAACAAATCTTTAAGCTTGAAGCCAGTCTTATTATCTTGGAGTAATCCTGACTATGAACGCCTAAGTAAAGGGTCCGCCATCTAACGTTTTTTCAACTAGCGCTTATTTCGTGAACGGTAAAACTTAGCTCATTTTTGATTTGACAGGCAATTCGTTTTATCCTTACGCTGAACGAATATGGTTGTGTATACGCTTGAACAACGCTGAGAAATATTGCGACATTTCTTTGAAAATCATTGTGTAGAATGTGTGCGAAGGTTGCGTACGGATTTTCGAAGAAGAGAAGCACCGTCAGCTTCGTATGTTCGCTATGTTGTGAAAAAAGTGAAGGCAACTGACATCCTCATCGATAAACCAAAGCGTGAAAAGCCAAAAACATTGCGTACACCTAAGAATATTGCTGCTTTGACAGAAAGTATGCGTGAAGTGCCATCAACATCAATTCACCGTCGTTCCCAACAATTGAACATCTCGGAGACATCATTGAGAAGAATTTTGCATAAACACCTTGGCATGACGCCATATGAAGTCCTATTATTTCAGGAGTTTAAGCCAACCTTCCAATGCGTTTTTTGTAGTATTAAAAAAAAAGTTTCTTGGCGGACCCTTTACTAGAGGCGCATTTAGCTCATGTTGTTTGACTGATTGAATTCTCTCTTTGCATTTAAAAAAGAAAAAGACAGCATCTTTCAAGGATCAAAACCAATACTTCGTCCGCCTTGTTAGTGTTAATACAAATGCTAAACATTCTGTTGACATGCAACGTCACACCCAACTTTTTATACTCTTTATTACAAAAAGTGGAAAAAGGGTATAACTAAGTTTGTCATTCCGTTTGTAATTTCTTCAATATACATTTTCGACCCAATTAAGTTTATATTCTGACTTCTTATGCATAGCGAAGTCGTTTATGCGATGTCCATCCGTGTTAATGTTGAAATAAAGTTTGCCGAGGCACTAGATCAGCTAAAAAAAAATTAAATACGCCAATCAATCAATGCCTCCAATTTTTCTATATCATTTTGAATAATGAAGTAACTCCATTCAAAAAAAAAGTTTTCTTT
This sequence comes from Cistogaster globosa, assembly GCA_937654795.1. Taxonomy (NCBI): domain Eukaryota; kingdom Metazoa; phylum Arthropoda; class Insecta; order Diptera; family Tachinidae; genus Cistogaster; species Cistogaster globosa. Next base: position 134,100,105 of record OW569403.1, on the reverse strand, counting down.
TTCATGTGGCGCAACCGCCGTGAAATCTCTATTTGTTGCAATACGGATGATCACTAGTCAAAAGTTCAACTCCCAGCGGCACAATAGAAAAGTTGTTTAAAGCCAAATACATGAAAAGCAGTAGCTTAAATTTCCTCAAAAACATCAAGACGATGAAAAAAGACGACGATATAGAAAATAAACGTAAGATAGTAAGTAAAAGAAAATAGAAAACAATTGTTGTGTAGTCGGCGGTTAAGCAAAAAACAAGGACATCGCGCTCCAAGCTTTTACAGAGCAGGAAGAAAAGTAACAACGTAAAAACAGTAAATAACAGTTGCTGCTCAGTTGATTGAAAAAAGGAGCCTGCTTGATGAAACGGAAGATCTTGAGTTTAAATCCCGCCGTAGCCATACTGTACTGCTGACTGGCTACGCAGGCTAAGAGCGCATGTATGCTAAACAAGACATTGAGCAATTTGAGTAACTCAGTAAAAGTCTTGATTAGTAAGCGAGAGATCGGGGCTATAAATCTAGTCAGAGACACATAGAAAGAAGAAGTAGATAATAAATAAAGTTTCAAGGAAGAGCAAACCTTAAAAATTAAAAAAATAAGTCTCTTTTATAGTTTTTTAATAAAAGCAATAATAATGAGTCAAATATAAAGTCATTGCTTGAGAAGATAAAAAAAACCTCCTTCCAAAAATACTAACAACTTTAATTTCAAGCCATTTTAAATTTAAGGCCAACTTGAGTGCAAACAATAGATTGGAATAGAAAAATGAAAAAAAAATAATTTCTATTTCCTTTTGTTGAAAACAAAAGCTATAAATAGATCTTGAGTCAAGGTACAAGATTTCATTCAAGAATAATAATAATAACAACAACAACAACAACAAATATAATAATTTGTTCTAAGTTCCTTTTTGTTTTCATAACATATTTAGTCAGCAGCTTTAAAACCTGTTTTAAACTGAACTTTAAATTAAAACGAATATAAAACCTTAAAGAAATATCAAGACAATAAATACTAGAGAAAAAAATTTAAAAAAGTACACACAAAGAAAAATGTTTTGAAAAAAAAAACAACGTTAAATAACATTGTCATTAGAATCCCACACATTTTGAAATCACCTTCAAACCACAAGAAAAAAGAAACATATAAAAATGATATTTTACGAAACTCTATTTCAAAACAGCCATCAAAAAAGTAATGAAACCAAATACAATAAATACAAAAACAAAAAAAAAAATATTGTTTGAAACTAAAAACAGCCACCACCAGCAGCAGCAGCAACAGCATTCGCATCAACTTTTAACTGGAGACATCATGACGTTAGAAAATGAAAAACCCCCACGCACGCAAATGTTACTCAACATCCACCGCCACAACAGCCACCTCTACCTCTACCGCAACCATCACATCTTACTAACATCAAGAAAAACAATTGTATTTCTAACCGAAACTTTAAAGTTTAATCTTAAGAGTAGACTAAAGTTAAACAAATAACAACTAAATATCTCGTGTTAGATATCAGAGATGGGATCGTGAGTAAATTCTCATTTAGCATATCGATAAAGGCTCGTGAGTAAAAAATAGGATGCCGTTTTTTATAGATTCCTTAAATGCAGGCTTTTATAAGTTTTTTTTTAAATTAAAAAAAAGGGTTCTGTTAATATTTTTTTAAGGGAAAAAAAACTTTTAAATAATTTAAAAAAACCGACTTCAAAAGAGACGAACTTAAAATCATATTGCATTAATTATTTTATATTTGAGAAAGATTGCGTCAGGATGTTTTACTTGTCGCAGAGCAAAATATGAATGCTGATCAAACAAGAGAATTCAGCAGTTATGTGGTCACCCTTTATTTTTTACACGTTTTATTTCTGACACAACTAAAAAAAAATTTTCTTATATTCTAAGCGTTAGGGTATAACTGCTGAAAAAATTGGCTATATACAAAAAATCTCAACCATTAGGGCACCCTTTAATTTTTAATTTAAAATATTTATACTCGTTATTGTACTTGATATAGTAATGGTTATTGTGTCTAATTTTCAAGAGTTTGTCTGTAACGATTTCAAAGATAGGGCCGTATAAGTCAAATTACATCAGTTAAGGGGACACCCTTTTATTTCTAATTTCATATTTGCTACTTGTTATAGCGGACTTGGCAATAAAGGTTCTGTGCGAATTTCATTCAACTGCCTACAATTGTTCAACAGTTTGGTTATATACAATAAATACAGCTTCTATTGTAACACCCTATAATTTTTAATATTTATAGTTCTTAATATACTTGACAAATTAGTGGACATTCTATTTAATTTTCAAGTAATTGTATGTAACAGTTCAAAAGATAGAGCCATATAAGTCAATTTACTTTAAATATGGGAACACCCTTTAATTTCTAAAAACAAATTTTATACTTTTTGTTATAGCGGACATAGCAATGCAGTTCTTTGTAAATTTCAGCTGTCTGCCGATAACGGTTCGAAAGTTTGGCCACATATTTTAACTATTGAGACACCCTTTAATTTTTAAATTCAAATTTAATATTTATTGTTTAAGTGGACTTAGCGACAAATTTTCTGTGTGAATTATCAGTTGTCTTATTATAACAGTTCATAAGTTTGGCCACATATATCAAACTACTTTAACTATTGGGACACCCTTTAATTTATAATTTTGAGTGTTTTTACTAGTTATTATAAGGGTCACAGCAAGCGACATCCGGTCCAAATATCAAGCTTTTGTGTATAACGGTTCAAAAGATAGGCGCATATAAGTCAATTTACATCACTTATGGGGACACCCTTTAATTTAAAGATTTATTTATGTATTTCTTTTTGCTATTGGGAGTCATAAGAATACAATTTTTTTTTTAAACTTAAAGAAGTGCGCTTTAAGATTTATAATACACTTAAAAATATGTAGGTTGTATTGGGACACCCTTTAATGTTTAAAATTATGAACTGTTTTGAAAACCGGAGCATTCTGTAAGCATAATCTATCAAATTACAAAAAAAAAAACAAAATCGGTTCAGAAATGACACAAACATAAAAAATAACATTCACTCGAATTGATAACCTCCTTCTTTTTTTTTGAAGTTGGTTAAAAAATGCACCCAATTTTGGATTTAACTTCTTTTACTTACAATCAATTCAATTTCTACTCACGTTTATGATAAAAAAAAAATTGATTATAAGGTTTTATTAAGGTGACTTAAACTGTGAGCGCTTCTCTGGACGATACACTGATATGCAGAAAAAAATAAAAAATAAATGTGTTTTAAGTCAATAGAAATGCATCGATGAATACATCAATGCATTTTCTTGTTGTAATTGACAATTTGTTTTGGAAGCTTTATTCATACAAGTATTATTAAATGTAAAACAATAACAACAACAAAAACTTTGTCGGTTTATTTTATGACAGCTACAAAAAAAGTATCTAGATGTTACAATGTAGGCAACTATAAGCAACACGTACTTACAGATTAATAATTATTACAACAACTTGTTTTCTGAAAATTTTGAATAATTATCGTTTTTACTAACAAGTTTTAAAAGTTTTAATTTTCTTTAAATAATTTATTCAATAGACAAATGGATTGTTGTTTTTATTTTTTTTAAATCTAAGAAAATTTTAATCCATCTCTATTAGGTTACATCTGGAGTTCTTAGTTACGTAAATACGCATGATGTGCTGATAATTATTTATTGATTTCCAAGATTATTAATCCATAACTTTTATTTCTTAATTTTTTATATGATGGATGTTTAAACATTGTTGGACTTTGGAGTTTCCAAATAACTGTTTTATATGACTAATGTTATAAACACAATCAAAGGCTGCCGACCATCGACTACCGACCACAAAAGTAGCTGGCTACAAAAACAGCCAAGTCGCCAGCTACCTTATTCTTTTAACGACTACCGACCACTAACTACAAAAAATAAACATCTGTTTTGACATATGTATTAAAGTTAAGCAAAACAACCAAAAAAACAAAAAAATGCGCAAAATAAAAAGTAAATGAAAAATGTAAACAAATGAACAGATGATGATTATTTTCAATGGTGCCACTATAATAGTTTTTCACGTTTTTAATAGCGATATTTAATGTATTGCGTTTTTAAAACCACCATTTCATGCATTTATTGTATTGGCAGCACTAATCTGTTTTTTGTAGTCAAGAAAAATAGAAATTAGCCTAAGTTGGCTACGGGCTACAAAAGTAGCCGTGTAGTCGGTGGTCGTATAGCGGCTGAAAGAATTATTCTCATACGCACGCATGTATTTTATTTTTGAAATCTTGTAGTCGATGGTCGGTGGACTTGATTGTGTTATAGCATAACAGAAAAAGTTTGTGTTATAGAGATTTTTTATATAAATTTGTAAAATAATAATAATAAAAAAATAATTTCGTTCTCCTACTGAGCGGTACTTAAGGCCGTGACACATTATGAGATGTAGTCGTTAGATCTGTTAAAAATTGCATTTGTATCCATAAAGAAAGTGTGGCAATTTTTCTTTCCAAATTGCTGATTCTAAAAAAATTCATAAAATAATAATTTGAAAGGTAGAGTTTGAGCAACATCTTTTTTGTGTTAGTGTTACACTCAAACATATATTTTCTGCAATTTTTCCTAGACAAAGTCGTACGATTTCTTTGCAAGAAAATATAATCGGTTTTTGTCTTAACTCTGGTACTCTGTTCAGTTTTTCGTGCGGAATGCCGTCAAACTACATACATACATAAAAAAATGTATGAAAATGTCATGAAAAAATGTTGCAAAAGTAGTCTTCTGTTTTTACTGACAACATTTTATCAAGGCTGTAAAATAAATCAAAGTGGCATTATTTCATGCGCTATTTTTCAAACAACAGCTGATCATATGTATTTTGCTTATAATTCTAACACAATAAAACGAGAAATTTTCGCAAATCTCGAGATAGACATCATATTTTAAATGTCAAATTTTCCACATGAAGTAATTAATTTTGCTTAACAATTTTTACAAATATGAACAGAAAACCAGGCTTTACTGATAAAAATCAAAAGATAAATTGTATTTAAGTTTAACTCAAAATGCAACTCTGATCGTACAGAAACTGTTAAATGCTTTTTCACGAATTTGCAAATCGAATAGATCTGTCAAAGAATCTGTCACATGACATATCTAATGACTAAATGTCATAGTGGGTTATGGCTTGCAGTAAAAAAAAATCCAATAAATTTTCTATGAATAAATCATACGGTTGTGTAGGCTTGTCCATCGTTATTAATAACTAAAATGTGCTTCTCGTGATGGCTTCCTGAAAAAATACTGACTTAAGGCCGGGGCACATAGAATTCGACATACGTTAAACTATGACGTATTCAACTGACAAGTGAGTTAAAAAACATATTTTCTTATGAGGGTTATCACAATCAATACGTGTTCGTCAACGCAAAGTTCGAAAGTTGGTCAACTTTTTACGTACGTTGAATACTTTAATAGCTATCGATTGCTTCTTCTTCTTTGTTTTCTTTTAACTCTTACTGTGTTTTAATTGTAATCTGTAATTTTGCTAAAATAATTTTGGTGGTAAAAATAATATTCAAATTTTGATTAAATTAGTGAAGTAAATAAAATACAAATTATATTTGAAAGTGAATAAAAATAGAGGGTAAACTTTGATTGAATATCCGTTAGCAAAGTATTCATTGTGCCAACCTCATACGTTGTTACTTTGACTTCAGCTGAATAAGTCAAAGTACAACGTATGATGGATTGATAGCACCCGGCCCTTAAAAGAGCCAGAATCACACGTTTCTTGAAGAGTTGTTTTGTTAATAACAATTTTATTGTTTTGCAAGAAAATTGCCTTTTTGTTACAGGCTTCGTTTCTTTTAGGGTAAATAAATGCTTTTAATCATTAGTTGAATGGGTGAAGAATATTGCACCACAATATCGGCTCTTTTAATAGATGAATCCATATTAACTATTTAATGAATCAATCTGACTTTCTGGCTAAACTCTTTGCTGGCAAAAGTTTGTTTAAAAAATATTATACAGATCTCATCATAGAGAAGTCTCCTGGGGCCAGCAAAGTACTAATATGGTTTCTGAAACAGTGATAATTGATGTAGAGCCCATTCTTAAAAGGGGAGGAGTTAATAAATCTAAATTTTGCTTTGCTTTAAGCAAAGTGATATCAAATTTGGCAAATTTTTTTGTATGATACCTGGAATCTACCAATTTACTAAGCGTCCATCAGTATGCGAGAGAATTTTCCATCCTGAATAAATAGTAGCAAAAGGGTAGCCAGAAAATATAGTGATGTGTAGGCCGACGTCATAGAGTACTAGATGTTGCCACTTTATCTGTTAAATTTACCGCCTAAAGCCAATTGCCCTCTCCATCGACTCCTCTGCAGGTAGTCTGCAAAAACTATCAAGGAAAAGAGATCCAAAGTGCCTACTTCGAAATCCTGCTAAGCAGATCAGAGGCATTCACAGAATGTTTAAAATCCTCTCTTATATGAAGGATTCTGCGGTGTAGATTTTCCGCCATGTTCATCTTTCACATATCATAGCCAAACAATTGAAATTGGAAACTAAATAATATACTGACTCGGTCCACTGTCGGTCTAGGTAAATTTAGTATCTCGATTACACTCGTGGCAAGGCCTGAAGTGGGATACCACAAACTTTATCAATCTCTGCGTAGTTTAGGAGTGAGTTTGTGTAGACTTACCTGTCTGGCTCACAGTTGTCAATACTAGACTCATGTCCCATACCTATACAAGTGTTTATATCGAATATATCTTCATTCTGTTTAAGAATGTTTGGGATTCTTGATCAAGATTTGTATTCTTACCAAAAATTCTGTAACACCTAAGCCAATTTGGCGCTACTCTTATCACCGTTAATGAAGCCTTGAGAACACTGTATTTTCTCACGAGCCTCAATCATATCCTTCTCGGAAAGTATATTCAACTGCCATTAAACTCCTATGTCTGGATTAAATTAAAACTTTACTAGATGAAGCCGGATGCTGGTCGTATCAACAGACACCATTTCAACGCTGGTAGGCCTAAATATTTTTTGCTAGTTGCAGTTCAGGAGTGTGACTGTTGTATTTGTTATTGAGGGTATTCACGAAGTGAATGAACTTCACACTGTATTCCCATATCATATAAGAGGCTTTCAAGATCTTCGGTTTCGGTTTTTATCATTATGCGAGCGCTATTTCCAGAGTCGAATTTAATTCACGTGCAGACAAAAATCATCAAAAATGCAAGCTCTCGTTGTGAAAATTTCAGTTCGATTTTTCTCTATTGTTTGTTAAAATTTTTTATTAGATTCAAGAAAAAAACAAAAGAAACACTTTGTATTTCTTGAAAAAAAGTACCAATGAACTAATCAAGTTCAGCGCTTATTAAGCAAATCAATCTTCCTAAAAGCGTCAAATCATTTGAGAATTTTATTCAATAAAATACGAGCCAGTGATTAATTCAACTGGTAAATTAAAGTGACTAATAAAATATATATTTCTATTTAAAATTATTTTTACTTTAAAGTTACAAAAAACACTCCTTTCATGTTTTACTCATCTGTCTTCATTTACCGTTAGTTAAGTCATCAGTTTATCTGTTTATATTTTTGTTCATGGAATATTTATTTAAAAAAAATTCCATTTTACTCTTTTACAACTTACAAATGCCTGTTGCTCAAATAAAAGAACAAAAAAAAAAAAAGAAAAACAAAAATGGTTTCTTAATTTCAAGAAACAAATTAAATTTGACCCCAATTTTATTTCCCTCCACGAAGTCACTCAAAAAGCAAACGCTCTTGGGTACCACCAACACTAGTACTCGTATTTTATATTTACATTTTAGTTAACTCTCCTTGTTTCAAGCAATAGAAACAGACAGACAGACATATTGCCAGACAACAATGTAAATCCATTTACTATTACAACAAATAACATTTGTTTTTCTTGCGATCCATCTACATCTTTACATGAGATAAAAATTTCATATGAAGTACAAACTTTTAGATGCCGTTGTCAAAGATAAAACAAATAAAATATTTTTTGGGAATTTATTTATTTGAAAGTTGGTAGAAATTATTTTGGAGCTACAGTAACATTAACATTCTTAGCTGAAATTAAGGGTCCCTAAAACAAAGAAATGCTAGTGTCATTAATTAGGGAGGGATATAGAAATATGGAACAATAACGTTATTGGATACAGCGTTGCTTTACTGCAATATAACAACATCCCACTTTAACACTGAAAAAAGAGAAAAAGAGAAATGAAATAATGAAATGAAATAATTTAAAAATATATTAGCAAATTCTAAATAGTGGAGCCCTTAATAAAAAAATCTTACACGCTAGAAACACAGGATTATTTGAGAAAAAGATCTAAACTTGAGCTTTTTAAAGCTTTTATAAGCTTTGCAATAGACTCCAAAAGTGTGGCATCCCGGGAATGTATATAATTGATTGTTGAACTTTTCTTTAGTCCCAATTCGCACGATGCAAGAAAATAAGATTGCTTATTTTCGTTTTTTTCTTTGAACTTTCATTGGCGTTCGCACAGTGCAAGTCTTATTGCTTAAATTGTTCAGATTTTTGCATGAATGTACACACACATCTGTGTTTTTTGACATTACGAATATGAAAGCAAACCGAATTGCAAGTACAAGCAAGTCTGTACTCATTTAATTTTACCTCACCCCGTTGCCTACAACCTAATCAGCTCAGCTTAAATACTTGCATCGTGCGAATTGGGACTTAGATTGTTTTTTTTTTTTATCAGATATAAAATTTTAACCTGAAAAGTTATCGTCTGTAGTTAAAGATTTATTAGCATTAAGAAATTTAAAGTTTTAAATTGTCAAGACACTTTTTTAAAAAGTTTCCCTCAAAAGCATCATCAGTACTTTTGACATAAAAGGTAAATTTGTTAATGAGCTTTTGTAGCCCAATTATGAATATTATTACGGAATTTTCTTTTCACGACAAAAAAGTTTTTTTCGAGAAAAGATTTCTCCGTTTATGAGTTGCGTGGAAACAAAAAATAAAAATTGGCATCACCGTAAATTGAAAGGAGCTATTTTGCTTTTTTAACATTAAATTTCTCTTTCATAAATCATAATACCCACTTTTATCCCCGATTTTTTTTTTTACTCTCCTCAGTCAATAAAATGGGAAACCTATTTGTAATAGGAGAAAAGGGAAAGGTCAAAAAGCTCGCTTGAAATTTTCGTTTATAAGTGGGCAGATAATTTTTTTTCATTCTTCTAAAAGGCACTTTTAACAAGATTCTTGCTGTGTAAAAATTAAATAAATTTTTTAAATGCGTAGCCACCGGGGCTCCTCGAAATTGATTAAATTTTTTTTGTGATGTCGATTTTAGTTTACTTCGTTTTCAACCTTGAAGCTGGGCTTAAAAAAATGGAACCGGTTTTTGTTATTTTCTAAAGTAATTCGTAACCCTAAGTTCAAATGGGATTCTATAGGCTGAAGATAAAAGAACAATTTTGGGATTATTTTTGTAGGGTTTGGGAATTTTAAGCAGCGATCTTAATCGCCATATCTACAGTAAAGCATCTTGTGAATCCAATAAATCGTTTTTATACCCTTCACCACAAAAGTTGGAAAAAGGGTAAACCAATTTTGTCATTGCGTTTGTAATTTCTACAATATCTATTTCTGACCCCATAAAGTCTTTATATTCTGACTTCTTATGTATAGCGAAATCGATTAAGGAATGTCTGTCTGCCCGTCCGTGTTAGTTTTGAAATGAATTTTGCCGAGGCACTAGATCAGCTAGAAAAAATTTAAATAAGCTAATCGATCAGACATAGTGTCGAAATAGGTCCTATTGGAAATCAACAAGTTCGGTCTATGTCCTTCGACGTAGCGGGCAAAACACAACGCCTACCTCTATTTTGGAACAATGAAGTAACTCCAATCAACAAAAAAAAAAAAAAAAACAAATATATGAGGCGTTACAGAATTAAAAAAACATCAAGTGAAAAAATTGGCGCTCGCCCATATTTTACGAGTTACGGGCCTTGAAATTTTTGAAATTTTTAAAATATCAATATGGGTATCATTTAAAAGCTTTTGAAGAGATCTTTAAGGAAATATTTAAAATTTAAAAATATTAACCCATTAAAAGGCGATGGCATCTGTATGTAAAATTAAATATATGTAGTACTTAAGTTTCTTTCATGTTTTTTAACTCTATTTCACCTTAATATTTGCTTTTTTGATTGCAGTTATTTCAGTAAACTAAATTTGCATAGGTAGTGAAGGGTATCTAAGATTCGGCATAGCCGAATATGGTACTCTTACTTGTTTCTCTTAGTAAAGTTTGAAAGTGTAAAAATAATATTTTTTTTATTATTTAATAGAACATTAGAAAATAGTTCACGATAAAAGATTAGTCATAATTACTTCATACTTTCAAAGCACATTTTAGGGTACTCGTTGTTGAACCCTTTTCAATTTGAATGGAGCTCAGAAGCAATAGAAAAAATAACTTAAACAAGATTCTAGAAATAAGTTAATATTTTTACAACGATTTATGTGAGAGGCCAAGTGAATGATTTTTAATGTGTGTGTGTGATTGAGTATTTTGAAAAAGCAACATTACGAAAATGGGGTTTTCCTTGATTGAAATTAATTCCTAGACTACAACAAAAACAATCTAAAAGCAACAACTTGAACAAAAAAAAAACATTAAAGGCATTATAATAAAACAAAATAATTGCAACAACAAAAACAGCAACAACAGTAATGTCTATAAAATTTAAACACAACAACAACATGTACACATGTAGGTAACAACACAAAAGTTACAACATTTTGTTGTATAGAGGAACACACACATACATACATATAAGCTCATACACATCCATGCTTCCACAATTACAAACAGAGGCATACAAAGTCTTCTGCTAGTAAAATATACATTTACAGCACGTATAAAAATTTCTAAGTTAAAAAAAAAAATTTTTCGCCTTTTTATTTCACTATGAGCTTTAAATAAAACAAACACTAAAGTGTTGTATTTCAAAGATACTTCCAAAGCTTTAATTTTAAACCGGCAATTAAGAGTTTAAAATCTACTTCTAACCAACTCTTGTTTTTTATGGCAACAAAGTAGAGAGCAAAATAAAAAAAAAAATAAATGCAAGAAACTTAATGAAAGAGTAAGCAATAGATTCTCTGTGCTCAGGGCCTTTTCATATCTGCTAAAGTCGTAACGTTCTAGACATTCAACTGGCACTAAATTTTATCAATATTTATGAGCTGGGAACAACAAGTGGCAGGCAAGCAATGTTAATTAATGTTTTTTATAACTATTTTGTTTACATTTTAAGTTTTTTATTTCTTAAATTTCTATTTTTGAAATTAGTGTTGCCAGCTTAAGAAAAAAAAAACGGTAAGTTTAAATTTAGTTTTAAAAGAAAACTAACAATATACTGTCACCAGTGCTTGAGCTGTTCTGTTTTTCTTTATCAAATTTTTACATTTTGTATAATATATTTATCAATTTCTTAGAATACTGCACTGCCGATATTTCCTTCTTCCATCATTTACACTTTCTAAACTACAATAAATAAATAAAAATAATTTAAAAATATTTAATTATTTAAAAAAAATTTAATATAAAAAAATTTAAATTTCTCCTGAAAATCAGTATTTTACCAAAATATCGAAATTTCGCAAGCAAATCAGATACCGTAAGAAATTGAAATTTCACATAAAACTAACAAGTACGCAAAACAAGTAAGAGCGCTATATTCGGATATGCCGCATCTTTTATACTTACCATTCATCTAAATCTAGTTAAATGAGGCAACTCCAATCAAAAACACAAGTATTAGGGTGACAGAAAATAAATTTAATAAAAATGTCATCAGCTGTTAATGGGTTAATCATTTTTAAACAATTTTAGTATTTTTTAAAGATCTCTTCAAAAGCTTTTAAATGACGCCCATATTGATATTTTAAAATATTAAAAAATTTCAGAGGCCTGTAACTCGGAAAATATGGGCGAGCGCAAATTTTTTCACTTGATGTTTTTTTTCTTATTTTTTAATTCTCTATCTCTTCACATATTTGTTTTTTTTTTATTGGAGTTACTTCATTGTTCCAAATAATGTGAAAAAATTAAGAGGTAGACCTGGTGTTTTGCCCGCTGCGTCGAAATCTTAATTAAAAAAATAGTGAAATTTAAATGAAATCAGTATTAACCAAAATTATGAAAATTTCGTAAATAAACCAGATGTCGTAAAAAAGTAAAAAATTAAATTCCTCATAAAACCAAAATTATGCAAAAAAAGTCTTATCAAAAGTTTTAAAACTCATAAGAGATTTCGAAATTAACGAATATCCACTAGAAAACGTCATTTTACAAAAAATATTATTTATTACAACATAAACACTTGACTTAAGAACTTTAAAAACGAAAATTTTGTTTGTTTTATTGTCTCTTTGATAGTAATTTGTGCCCAGCAGCAATTACAACCTTACTCGTTCTCGGAAAAATTTCAGCTGAATTATTAATTTTAAAATTGTTTCGTTAAATCAGGGAATGTCTTGAACTGCTAAGAAGCTAAAAAAATACTTAACTGTTAAGCTGAAAAGTCAAAATTTTGAACGTACTATGCATATGAATATTTAATTTTTCCAAAGAGTAGACTAAGATGTTGTTTAAGGCTTATGCCTACAAAAAATTTCAGCGGCTAAAATTGCTTTAAGTTAAATTTTTTTTAAGTAAGCGAATTTTAAAAGTGGCGTTTTTCCTTTTTATTCGGCTGGCAACACTTTTAATACATTTCCTAATTTCGACACACTTGTTAACATCATTCATACAATGTCCAGACCTGGATATTTCAAAATATAATTTCAAGCCTAGAGAACAATTCAAGGAAAAAAAACAAACAAAAAATATATTGCGTTGACAAAGAATTAAAAAAAACAAGTACGATATATAATTTTACATAAAAATGTCATCGGCTCTTAATGGGTTAAGCATTTTTAATAAATTTTAGTATTTTCTGAAAGATCTCTTCAAAAGCTTTTCATTGATACCTATATTGACCATATTGACAATCGAACTTTTTTATGAAAATTTCAGAGACCCATAACTCGGTCAATTTTGGGGAGCGCCAATTTTTTTACTTGGTGAGTTTTTCTTATTTTCTCTATTCATATATTTATTTTTTTTAATTGGAGTTTTTTCATTGTTTCAAATGATATGGAAAAAATTAGGGGCAGGCGTGGTGTCTACCTTACTGCCTCGAGAGACATGGACCGATCTTGCTGATTTTCAATAGCAGCTCTATCGAAATTATGTCGGATTTGGCGTATTTATCTTATTATTTTATTTTATTATTTATTTATTTATTTATTCAAAATTTTGTCTAGCTCATCTATGGGTGGCTCGCTATAAAGCCCTTAAGTATTTTAACAATACTCCTGTGTTCAATAAAGTTTAACGATTTTAATAAATTTTAAATTGTTTGCAAAAGCGACATCATAGCGCTCACAATGCACGTTGTGATTTTATAAATTTTCTATAAAAACTTAAACAAAAGTTTCCTTTATAAATATCTTGTCTTAATACTTCTTAATTTCTGTAGGTGATCTAAGTTACATCCCTGACTCATACTCTCACTCGTTAAAAAAAAAGAGAAGCTCTTTCTTTTTTATTATCGTTTTTTTTTTTTTTTTTTTTTTTTTTTTTTGTTGATTAGTATTTTGAAATGTTAATATTAAATAGAAAACAAAAAATTGGCTTAAAACAAATTACTTTGTTGGAGGATTTATCTTGATTTCAAATATTTGATGCTTATGGCTTTTGGGGAGATTTTAATTTTGTTCCGTTTCTTCCTATTTGGCAAGATGATCTCATTTTAGCCATTTTTTGTTTTTGTTTGATGCAAATAACAAGTTTCTAGTATTTTTTTTTAGATTTCTTCTTTCAACTGAAGATGTTTATTTTAATGTCAAATTGGTCTACACCCTTTTAAAGAATTTGAACGTTTATTAATGTTCATTTATGACTCCTCTTTCTAGCCTGCCTTTCAGTGTTGAAATTCCTTTTAATAAAGCGAAGAAAAAAATAGTGGGAACAATTAAAAAATAAAATTAACTTTAGTGTCATAAAACAAACAATATAATTTCCACAAAAACAACATAAAATTTTACCACCGAAATAAAACGAAATCTTAGTTCACCGTGCCCAATCGGAACATTTTTTTTTTTTTTGGGAAATAACAATCAAAAATAAACTTTGCTACATGCTGCTGTTTTGGACCTCATTTGTTTTACAAATACTGATTGCTTTGAGAGTTGTTGAAAACAGTTTTGTTTTCTTTTTATACCCTTCACCACAAGAAGTGGAAATTTTGCTATGCGGCCTTATGCATAGCGAAGTCGAATCAGCAATGTCAGTCTGTCCGTCCGTGTTAGTGTTGAAATCAACTTTACAAGGAAAAAAATTAAATACGCTAAACGATAATTTGAAAATTTTGCTATTGAAAGTCAGCAAGATTGATCCATGTCCTTCGAGGCAACGGGCAAAATACCACGTCTGCCTCTAATTTTTCCATATCATTTAAAACAATGAAGTAGCTCCGATCGAAAAAAAAATTAAAAAAATAAGAAAAAAAAACATCGCGCTCGCATCGAGTTATAGGCTTCTGAAATTTTCAAAATATCAATATGGATATAATTTTAAAGCTTTTGAAGAGATCTTTAAGAATATATGAGGGCTGCTATATATATTTCTGGCCTGGCAACACTGAGTGCTGCCAAGTGCAATCTGATATTTCCATTGGCAAGTTTGTCATTTTTAAGCATAATTGTACTCAAAACGTTTTGACGTACGACCATTATTTGTGTTGTTTACAGTGACTTGAAAAAATTAATATAGAAAAAAATGGAATTAACTCGTGAACATTTTCGTGCCATCATTTTTCATAATTTTCGACGTGGATTATCACGACAAGAGTGCATTGATGAACTAAAATCTTTGTATGGCGATGAAGCACCATCCTATAGCACTGTGAAAAATTGATATAATGAATTTAATCGTGGCCGAAGCTCGCTCAAAGACGAATTCCGTGAAGGTCATCCAAAAACGGCTGTTGTGCCAGAGAACATTGATGCCGTGCGTGAACTCATAATGCAAGATTGACATGCGACATACCGAAAGGTAGAGACATCCTTGGACATTTCTTTCACCAGCATACATTCGATACTGCATGAACACCTGGCCGTAAAAAAGGATTTCTCTCGTTGGATCCCGCACAATTTGAAAGTCGCTCAAAAAAAGGCTCGTGTCGATTGGGGCAAAGAAATGTTGCAAAAATACGATTGCGGTGCTTCAAAAGACGTTTATAAGAACGTCACAGGTGACGAATCATGGATCTATGCGTATGAGCCCGAAACGAAACAACAATCGACCGTGTGGGTCTTCAAAGACGAGCAAAATCCAACTTAAGTTGTTTGTGGAAGAGGCACTTCGAAGCAAATGGTCGCCTGTTTCTTCGGCAAAACTGGTCATGTGGCGACTGTTCCGCTTGAGCCACGTAGGACGGTCACTTCAATTGTTTGCCTGAAGTCATCGGAGAAATTCGAAAAACCAACAAGAGAAGACGAATCATTGTTCACCATGACAATGCGAGCTCTCACACATCGGCTCAAACCAGAGCGTTTTTGACCGGCCAAAGCGTCGAATTAATGGATCATCCGCCGTACAGCCCTGACTTGGCACCTAATGACTTCCGCACATTAAGAAAAAAAAGCGTGGTCAACAATTTTCGTCGCCAGAAGAAGCTGTTGAAGTGTTCAAAAACCATGTTTTAGAGGTGTCTCAATCGGAGTGGAAAAAGTGCTTCGACAACTGGTTTGAGCGCATGCAAAAGTGTATAAATCATGCTGGAGAATATTTTGAAAAACAATAAAACCATTTTTGATTATAAATATTCGCATTTTCACTATTAGGCCACAAATATATAGAGCAGCCCTCGTATTAAAATTAAAAAGAAATGCTTTACCCATTAAGAGCCGATGTCATTTTAATGTAAAATTATATAGCGCACTAACTTTTTTTTCTTATTTTGTAATTCTCTGTCACCTCATCCTGTTTTTTTTTTTTTTTTTGATTAGAGTTACTTTACTTAACCAGATGTACAGACATGGCGAAGAGTATATAAAATTTTAAAAAGCCGAAAATAGCACTTTTACTTGTTTGTTTTTATATTGGATTTAATTGCATTACTGTAGTCAACCTTGAAACGAACCAGCGTTTTCAAAGAAGTATAATCTAATGATGAACACCAGTCCGAAATTCCCACTAAACAAATATTCGTTGTCGATAAATTAGTTTGATATATAAAATTATGTGGGAATTTTGCACTTACGCTTTTAGCAATTTTAATCATAAACAGCAGACCAGGTGAAACATGCTTAAACTCTTAAGCAAATTTAAATAAGAAAACAGCAATAATTTGCTTTTAAAATATTCTTCAATAAGGAACATGCGTGGCAACTAAAAATAATTTTTTACGTTTGGCAACACTTGACTGAGCGAAATTTAGAGCGAAAATTAATAGAGAAAACATTTTTTTCTAAGCTGAATTTAAATCGTAAAACTTTGTGTTTGATTAGAGGAAGCGGCGGAATGAATTGATTTCCAATTTATTTTATAGAATCCATGGCGAAATAATATTAAGTGCTCTCGATAGCAAATTCATTGATTTTCGCCGAAACGTTAAGTGTCAAACGCCAAATAAAAAAAATTATACACATTTTTTATAAAGGGAGTTTGACATTTTAGGTTTTGGCGAAAATTATTGAGTTCGCCATTGCGACCACCTGGTATGAATTCGCTTTGTTAGAATCCTAGAAAGATGTGAAAAAAATTTTATAATGTCAAAAGATATAAAAAAAAGAGCTTGGTGTTTGATATCAATAACCAATTCGAAACTGATGACAACACATAATGGAGGAGCCGATTTCGAATGAAGTGTTAGGGTTAGAGCTACGATGAAACATTTTCATAAAAGAGATGTGACATAATTCAGCTTTAGAGATTACTGTTGTACTGTGTTAATATGAAAAAGTGGAATGAGTGAGCTTTTCGAAAGCAAACTCAAGTAGTGTCTTAGGAGCTCATAGACAGGAAAATAAAAATTTTTTTAAATACAACTCTTCAAATGGGTAATTGTGTTTTTTTTAGGGAGATAACAACTTCAAAAATCAACTGAATAAGATAAAAATCGAGAGGGATGACAGATGCAGATGGTACCTAAATTTTGATTTATCGCTGACATGCGACTGCGATCTAAAGGCATCCTACGACACGGCACAAGTAATCAAAAGAAGCTTAAAGCAAGTGAAAATTTAGAAACATGCTGCGTAAGTGGATATCTTATCTTGTTAAGAGTGCGTTAACGACAACCGAACGAAACGGGAAATTACTCTTTCTAATTTAAAATAACGTCTGAGGCAACTCTGGCAACAAAAAAAACCGGGATCATGTCTGAGAAGTCGAAAGAGGAGTCAACCCAAGTTAGTGCAGAGACATAGTTCAAACACCAAAATCTTTGATTTGTTTCAGCAGAGCAAAAGATAATTATCGGAATAAAAAGATTTGAAAGGAGGTTTTAAGGCAAAACCCTGTAATTTTTCATAAATCCGGGGAATTAAGGCAGGGAAATTTTATCGAGTTAAGAGCCAGAGTTTCAGATAATCTAATGCGGCTTTCTGAACGCCTAAATGGCACTTGCGATCTGTAACAGTTGGAGCTAAGGTCTTGTAATAGTTGTACTGTGTAAATATAAAAGGGTGGTAGGGGACAGCTGATGGTCGACTAACTCCAATAGTTCTCTTGAGGCAACGATTTTAAAAGAATTATTCTGTAAAAAATCCAAAAGCAGTTAGTTTTGTAATTATTTTCATCGTTGTTTTGCGAACACTTTTTGACTAAATTTGTTTCGCATTTTTTTTTTTTTTTTTTTGAAAGTGTAGGTACTGGCGAAGATATGTATCCTTGTCTGGTCATCTCAAAACAAATTCACACCGACCTCTTGAGTTTTGCTCTTTTGGAATTTCTAATTACTGGCGCAGGGACTATTTCCCCTTCCAAATGAATAATAAATAAGGAATTTTATTCTTATCGATTTATTAACGATAAAATAGAAGAAGAAAATTTCAGCACTCAGTCTAAACGAAGGAAGCTGAGATGTCACCCGAAAAAGCTGTATTCTGTTTTAATGTTACACAATTTTAGATTTTTTTTCGATAACTTTTATTTGAGTGATTTTAAGAAAAAAAGTTTAAAATATTTTAATTAAAATTCTGGTTCATGGGTTAAGATCTTTATGGAAACTAAATAATTTTAAATATTTGCCAATAGATACCAAATTTAAAACATTTTTTTTTAAATTCAGTTTAAACATTTTCACTGTTGTCCGATGAAGGCTTTTGTTGTGAGACATTTGTAGGTTTTCTATGATCACAAAACAATTTTTCTCTTCTTTGTACTGCTTTATTGTTTGTTAGACGAGTTGTTATTGTTGTTGTTGTAGTTTCAGCATAAAACCATAAAATATTTTCTATTTAAGCCCTCTTTTATTAACGTTAACAAAACACTCATAAACTGCAGCAGAAAATAAAATAATTTTTATTTGCTTTAAACGTACGTGTGTTTGTGAGAATAACACAGATCTGTGTATGGAATATTAATTGTTGTGAGTGTTGGTTTTGGCTTTGGTTGCTGTGTAAATGTAGCTTTCATAACGGTACCCTTAGGTATTTACCGCATTTTGCTGTAAACAATACAAGCTGACATATAGACGACAGACAAATAGTTAATAAATAAAAGTTGTACACGGTGGCAGCGTTTAGAGCAGAAGTAAAACGTCAAGTGAAGAGAAGAGCTTAAAGAATCATTTAGTTTTTTGTTGTAGCTTTTTCTCTCTACTTTTGTTGTTGTTGTTGCTATTCAAAGTGCGTCTGTTTGTTTGTTAAAACAGGTAGATTTTTGTGTAGGAATATTGACTTAAATTAAGAATTAAGTTGAGATTTCTTTACAGACTGCGATGACAATGCCATTACAAAACTTAATATTTTGTTACATTTGGTAACTTTTGTTTTTGTTAGTTTTGTAGTTTTTTAAACGCTTCCGTTACTTGTGACGGGCCTGAAAGACACTTGGTTTGTGTGTGGTTTTTTTTAATTAGATTTTTAAGCTTTTTTAAGTTTTGTTTTTATGCCTTCCAACCTGACGTTTGGTCCAATGAAACCAATCTTGCCAGTACATTGCTCTGAACATAGCGTAAGATAAGGGCAATTACGATTTTTAATGTGGGACGATCGTAAAACAGTTTTAAGACAATAAGTCATGTAAACACACAATAAGAGAAAAGAGAGAGTGGGATGCGGAAACAATGACTGGTACTGACTATTGTGACTTTACACACTCACCAGCATGGGTCCACTTTTATGTAGTAGAGGCCGGCAAGTTCATCATTATGATCGCTACCTATAATGCGGCTAAGACGAGTTGGATGAATGAGACGATGTGCGAAATCACTAGACTAATCTGGCACAAGTTGAATCAAAGTCAAACTAATCTAATGGCCACAATCACTGATCGCTTTCAGTTTGGCGAACATTCCTGGAAGATGGGTTTGTCGACGAAAAAGTACTGTAGAGGCTGTCATTATGAGGAATGCCTCTGTCCGGCTTTGTAAAATATGCCTTGACAGCATTTTTGAGTGTATACCCTTGAAACTTACCGTATAAAATATGGTAGGTATCAATACGCTTAACCGCAGCGCCTAACCAGCCATCGCTATACATTTTCTTTATTTATCATCAATATTTCTTAGTCTTTATTTCTTATTTGACACAGACGATTAAGATATTTAGAAGTTCTTCTGGGCATGACATTTAATTAGTGATGAGTTTAGGGGCAATTGGGCAAAAATTTATATGGTTCCTGTTAAAAGTCATGATACTCTCTCATACTCTGTCGTTCGATCTGTCAAAAAGGGCATGTGTGCCCAAGAAGTGTCATGGGAAGGATTGGATGGAAAAATACTCCTTCTCTTATCGCTCATCATTTTTTAACTTTCATGAGACGCGCTGTGTGGGGGGGGGGGGGGGGTGCAGGTGTCACTAAAAAAAACCTGTGAATGTGGAATCAATGCCAGAAATACATTTGGCTAAGCCCCTGTAGGTGTTGTGTATAATAAGACAAAAATTCATGTGTAATTTTGTTACCAAACTTACACACACTCACCCACAATAAAATTTTTTTTTTATTTTTTAACTTGTCAAGCTTCGTCAGTATTCAAAACAAATTGTTGCCTTTTAAGTTCTGTTGTTGTTGTTGTATAATTGCTTTTGGTTTAAAGCAAGACTTTCGAAATTGTATACAGCCACTGTCACATAATCAGGCTGACTTAAGCTTCGCCTTTTTGTTGTCTGTTGTTGTAAATAGCATTTCTTTTCAAAGCCTTGCTTTGCTACGTGTTTCAAAACTTGGCTTTGATTTGATTTGCTTTAGGGTTTCGTCTTCTTAATGGGTTTGTTTTATTTATTGTTTAGTTTTTCTTTTTATGTTCGTTTCTCTTGGCGTGTGATTCTTTCTTATATTTTTATGTAAAATTTCACTTTAGAAATTAAAATAACTAACTTTTCACCACATCATGTTGGTAGATTTATTTATACATTTACAGTGATGTTTAAAATTGTAGCAATGAATTGATATTTTCCTTAGTCATTTAATTTTTTGCGCCGATATTGTGTTTGGAAAGTTCTTAGTAACGGCTTATCCACCGTAATATCCAAATGCTTTGTGCATCTAACAGCCAAACCTACATCAGGTTTATTGCTTTTTGGAATTGTTTTTGTAATTTTATTTTTCAAGACGCTACGTTGACGCTGTTATTTAGGTATGACATTTTAACGTTAGTTAGTTCTCTGCTAGTGACAGAAAATTAAAAAATAAGAAAAAAAATTTACATAAAAATTTTATTGGCTCTTAATGGGTTAAGCATTTGTTTTTTAAATTTAGTATTTTCTTAAAAAGCTTTTCAAAAGTTTCAAAATGATATCCATATTGATATTTAAAATTTTTTGAAAATTTTAGAGGCCCGTAACTCAGAATGATGTGTTTTCTTATTTTTTAATTCTCTATCGCTTCATATATTTGTTTTTTTTTTATTGAAGTTACTTTATGATTTCAAATGATTTAAAAAAATTAGAGGTAGGCGTGGTGTCTTGCCCGCTGCGTCGATGGACAAGTCGGCAAACTTTATTTCATTACTAACACGGACGGACAGACGGACATGGCTCAATCGACTTCGCTATGCATTAGAACTCAGAACACATGCACTTTATGGGGTCGGAAATGGATATTGTATAAATCACAAACAGAATGACAAAATTAGTTATACCCTTTTTCCACTTTTTGTGGTGAATTATTTTGAAGCCACGGAAATTGAATTCAAATGCTGTGTGAATATTAACGGCAGCTGAGATGGTTAAGGTGAAGAAAAGCTGAAAAATAAAATTAAAATCACGGCGATTTTATAACGAAATAAAGAAATCGTCGTTTAGAATTCAACGGAGCCTAAGTCTAGTGCAACCACATTAAAAGAAAGAACCACAAAAGAGTAAAATAAAAATCGATATAATGGAATTATTGATTAAAATAATTCTTACGTTTAAGAAGGAAAAAAAAAACGCCACGTTTACTAATTTCTTATTTATATTTTTTGTTAAATTAGTCTAGAAGTCTTGGGTTAAATCCTACTTATGAAATACATTATGTCAGAACCAGGATCGTGGAATATAGAAGAATACTCTACCTGAAAGAGATTGGATTGGAAAAACATCTGCAGCAATTATTTTGGCCAATCGACCATAAATAGTTTAGTTCTTACACAAAATCCTTAATTTTATTCCAAAACCATTTCATTATTTTTACGCTGAAACAATAAAATAAAGGGTGTTCTTTAAGACCGATAGAATTTTAAATTATAAAAAAATTAACACAAAAGTTGTAATTAAGAATTTTTACTATACGAAAGATCAGAAAATGGCATTAATATTTAAAAATGATTTCGGGCATATGGCCACCTCGGCTGCTCATGATGAAACACATTCTGGATGTTCAATTTTGGCTCATTTTTTTTAAATACTGCTGGTTGTATGTCACGAATAACACGAACAATGTTGACTTCCAAGGCGTCAATTGTTGCTGGTTTATTACTTGGACCCACAGAAAATAATCGAGAGGTGTCAAATCGCACGACCTTGGAGTCCAACTAACAGGTCCATTTCTCGAAAGCAACTTATTGTTAAAATTTGGTTTCATAGCCTCGATGGTAGCGGTCGCGGTGTGGCACGTAGCGCCACCTTGTTGAATCCACATTTCGTCCGGATCAATGTCATCCAAAAAAATAATAATCATGGTGCGGTGATGTTCTCTATTGAGCGTAATGTGAGATCCGACCTTATTTTTAAAGAAAATATGGTCCGATGATGCCACTGGCGTGTAAACCACACCAAACAGTGCATTTTTCTGGATGGGTGTATTGTGGATTGGTCTCACCCCACATGAGGCAATTTTGCTTATTAACAAACCCGTTAAGACAAAAATGAGCCTCACCGCTGAACACAATTTTGCAATGGGTCAGTAACTAACTGCTCTAGAGTCTAATTGGCAAAAGAAGGACGCATATAATGATTTCGCTTTTTTAACTCCATCGCTAGCTGCATCTCATAAGGATTAAAAATTTCCACGTAGTGGACGGACAGAGCCCCAATACCAGCGACTGATGACGAATCGATAACTTTGGATTTTCTTCCACACTTTAATTTACAGCAGCGATATTTTTTTTAGTACGCACATTCCTTCGACGTGTTGGTGTTATTGCATCCTCTAGAGAGTATTTGGTACGAAATCTATCCACAGTTCCACGGATGGCTTTCGACGGCGGGCGATTACGTATGTGCATCATACAAATCACGAAATCATCTATAAGTTGCTCAAATTGGTGACTGATTTTCAAAGTAAACTTGAATGATTTAATATCGTTGTTCAAGCGTAAGTCTATTCATAATGACTTTCCAGAGTTTACGGAAAATAATAAGAAAAAAATTTCCATCAAAATTAAAGTTTTAGTGTTATTTTTTGTAAGTTAAAGTTCTACCGGGCTTAAAAAAAACACCCGATACAAACAACAATGTATCCATGCTCCAGATGATTAATAGGGCTGAACACCCTTAGGACACTGATAAGTATCTTATCACTTATTTATGGAGTGTACTCTTTATTTTCGGTTTGATAAATAGAAAAATTTACGAAGGGGAGAATTGCACTATTTTAAAAATCAGGGCAAAAAATCCTTTTAATATTGTAGTGCGTCACGTCCCAAAAGCGTAGTGAGTTGCCAATGCAAGTTGTCACAAACAAGTTCTCTATACGTTAATGCAAGCATTATTCAACTACTAAAGAATTATTTTTCGCTTCTGGAATCTACAAGCTTTTTCCTTAAACCTTTTGGCAGTCTTGTGTCACTTTTTTTTTGTGGAGCCGCCGTTCGTTGGAATATTAAAGAGAGTGTCAAAACTTGCACAGCAGTGCTGTATTTCTAGACAATATATTCAATCGAAAAAACTCCATGTTAGAAATAATTTTACCAAGATAAATCTACTTTCCTGCTTCAGTGTTGCGGCTTCTAATTTCCAGGGTTCCAATTTAATTTCTTAAGATTTTACGCGGTATAAATAATGTGAGTGCAAGAAAATTAGGAGAGTTTTTTGGATGTTATTTGTTAAATAAAGAACAATATTGTCCGGCTGTTTTTAGTTCTAGATTCGACAGTGCAGGTTATTTAAAAAAAAAAATTAAAAATTGAGGTTATGAAATCTCTAAAACTCTTCTTTTGGAATCAGTAACATTGAAAAAGTGATGGAGCAGTTAACTTTTTAAAAATGAATTTAAACGTTTATTTAATTTATAACATTTATGAAGAAGAAAATAAACCCTAAATTTATGAGAAGTATAACACTTCCACTGAAAAAATTTCCGCAAATTATGATATTTGATAAAAGTAAATAAAGTACATCTCGATAGGTGTTAATTTTGTTTGATCTTAAATGTCCAACTGCATACAAAAGAAATGGATTTTAGATTTCTCTTATCTGATGATTAATTTTGCTATGACTGCTCATGTTTAGATCGCAACTGTCATTAAATCTTTTTTTGTTTTACTGTTTTTGTTAAGGAATTCATAGGTTAATAGCTATTGTTGTTGTTATTTATTGCTTTTATTGTTGTAATATGGTGTATTAACGGTTTGTTAGTTCTTTTAAGTTTCTAAAGTTTCTTGAAGACATGTTTGTAATTTAGATGTTGTTGCTGCTGTTGTTTTCTCGGCTTTTTTTATAACGTTTCCTTCTTTTCTTTCACACTCGTTAACATGTTTTTTTATTTCTTACCTTTCTTTTGTAACGTTTCCTTCGCAGTTACCGTTATTTATTAGCTGTAATTTGTTAATTTAATTTAAATGCAAATGGTTTCCATTTCGAAAGGGGCCATTTATTGTTGATGTTTATTGAGTGCCTTTTTTTTAACAAAAAGTCAGCAAGACGTTGGGTGGCGAAATGAATGTACGGGAGTTTCTACAGTCGACAGTAGAATTTATTTTTTGTTTTTTGTTTTTGGCTTATTCCATCTTGTTGTGAACAGATTGAATGTTTATGAGCTGGAAATAATGAGTGATAAAAGGAAATAGCAAAGAAATTAACTAACAGTTCATCTTAGTTGCAGTTTGATATAAGAACACAAATTTTAAGGCTTAAAATATGTGAAATGAAGATTTTTTATAAAAACTTGTTTAATAAATAAAAAGTTTGATTTGTTTCTAAATAGAAATTAAAGTTAATTTTTAATTTACCGCAGAACGATTTGGACGATCATGCACAGATATCTTCAAATTTCCTACACAACCGGTTGGCTGAAACTTGAACACAATTCTCCCGGTTGTAGAGCAAAAAGCTAAAAAAATTTCACGAATTGCACGAAATTCACTTTGATTTGAACGTTCATTTTCCAAAAACTCTTCAACAATCTTAACTCCCCATGTTTAAATTTTTTAAACACTGAAACGATGAAATGTCAAATAAAGTTGGGAGAAAAATTAAAAAACTTGGTTAGACCACCCTTTATTAAATAAAGTAGCACTGGTAACAAGTTTTCTATTAAATTAAAAAAATTTATAACAGCAGTATTTTTAATACTGAGAATTTTTAAAGGTTTACAAATTTTGGAACTTTGTTCAAACTAAAACATTTGCTTCCAAATTCTCCAAGTTAAGTAGAGAATTAAGGGAGAGTCGTGAAGGTTTCTTTCACAAAAAGCTTTTATTAATAAGAAAAACCGACACTGATGGAATTCCAAAAAAGTTAAATTTTTTGTCATTTTTGAAGCGTCTCTACCATAAAGGCATTTTCTTACGAAAAATTCATGATCTCGTGAAGTTTATTATTTTTTTTTAATGCAAAACATTGTCATGAAAAAATCCCACATTTTGAAAATAGACTCATTAGATAAAACGGGATCGGTGTTTATATATTTTGTTGTTTATTTCTCATAGGAAACGAAACGGTGAGACCGATCCGATTATTTGTTAAATAGATTTATTTAACAAATAAAATAAAATAAAAGTAAAATAAATTGATGAAATGGAATTAAGGTTTGGGAATTTTGGCTAAATTCGCGGAAAACGGGAAGTTAAAAATTTTTAGCACTTTAAAAAAATACACTGATTGTTTTTCAAATACGAGTATTTGGTTTTTGACATTTAAAAATTTTTAAGTATTTCGTTTTGTGTGAATTTTAAATAGTAACCGATATGGAATATAAAATACCTATTTTAAGAATTTTCGTGTGTCTGTGTTCGCATCACGTAAAAACTGCTAAATGGATTTGAACAAAATTTTGTGAGGAGGAGCCGAAGGATCTTTGTTCGAATATAGAATACTTTTTATTTCATGATAGCAAGTCATTTCGTAGAGAAACTACAGATACAAATGTGAAAACACACAATTTTCTTGGTAGAATGGACCTAAAACAGTTGACAGAACACATTTTATTTTTGTTGATGGAAAGTTTTTAACACTGTTTACAGAACTCTGCAAAAAATATTTAAAAACACATTTGTCTAAATTTTAATATAAATCTTTGAATTTTTTTTTATTGTTATTTCAAGAAATAAACATTTTTTCTTCAAGAATTGAATTTTTCGCGGGAACACCGTGAAATCCCGGGGATGCGTTAATTTTTTTCCTGTTTGTCGGGAAATAAGAAATTCCGGGGAATTAACTCTAAACCCTAAAAATATTAATTTTTAAAAGCTTAAAAATATTTAGAGGTCATCCATCGAACTCTCTTCTTTACTAAAGGCTGTGTGCTTGCAAACTAACTCTTAATCTAAGTGACATTATCTTTAGATCTTTTTAGTCAGTATTTAAAATTATTTTGTAATCTCATTAAATGCTGTACAACTTTAAAATAGTGCATAAATTAAAAAAAAAGAAGAAAAAAAGGTCATAAAATGTAGTGAAACAGCCTATTGTATAATTATCAAAAAACATACTATTAATAGGTAAATCGGCTTAACAATGTAATTAAAATGATTTAAGGATTATAACAGATTTTTTTTTTTATATTTACAACACATGTTTGTAACGAAAACCGTTATCGTATCTACAAACTTTTCTTTAAAATTTTATCAAAATTTATTTGTGGGCTGAATATTTCTTTACGAG
This sequence comes from Cistogaster globosa, assembly GCA_937654795.1. Classification (NCBI taxonomy): domain Eukaryota; kingdom Metazoa; phylum Arthropoda; class Insecta; order Diptera; family Tachinidae; genus Cistogaster; species Cistogaster globosa. Next base: position 134,073,249 of record OW569403.1, on the reverse strand, counting down.
AATTATCATAATTGTTGTAGGATTTTTGACAATGAACACACATCTGACACAAATTATAAATTCAAAAACAAGGTTATCTATCTGGCTGACATTTATTTGATTAATTTAATTTAATGGGCCTGCATTACATTTGAGATTTGAATGTGTGGGTTGTTTCACTTATTCATTCATATAAGAATTTATTGGTGCACATTTAAAGCCATAACTTTATATTTGTAACTTGTTTTTAAATATTTTGTGTGTCAATAACTGAGTGAAAACAAAACTGACAAATAGTTTTTTAGTTAACTGATATGTGGACAGGAAATTAATCAAATCTTTTAAATATTTATTGAGAGCAAAATGTTTATTAGATAATCTCTATTAAAAGAATGTCAATAATTAAACCGAAATAGCAGTCATTACGTAGAACAAAGTTTTAATAACATTCTTAAAAGAATATTAAAAGAACGGATACTTTTTTAAACATATGTGGCATGTTAAAAACAGTGTTGCCAGTGAAAAATTTTTTTTGTAATTATTTTTTTCAAGAATTACTATTTTTGGAATAGATTTAATAACATTTTCGCATTTCCATGGAACCGTACGTGACATACGCCTACAGATCGTACGTGATATTAAACATAAATACTTTTGCGGTACAAGTAAAGACACGTGATATTGTTGTCATACCTTTCGGTGAAGACCGTCGTCATAGGCTGTTTATTTAGTACGATTGGCGAGCGCTTTCGATGTAAAGACATCATTTTCATAAACAGCCAGTGACGACGGTCTTCACCGAAAGGTATGACAACAGTATTTTATTTACTGGCGGAATAAATCCAATTAACTTAATACCATACACGTGATATTTATTGCAGATTTATTGAGGTGTTTAATGAATTTTTTTCTTTTACTAAATCAAGTATTATTCCTTTACTTCATATTGCTTTTGGATGATTTTATACTAAATAAAATTTAATATTGTTCGATTCATATCGTACGCTACAATTTTTTTTATTTAAATTTCTTGCTTTGAACTTTAGTTTCGAAAGACTTGTGAACGATAAATTCAGTTCGTTGTTATTGTAACAGGCACCATGGATATTTTGTCACTTTTGGGTGTGACATAAGGTCCTTAGACACTGTGTCCGTGGAAACTATGTCGCTTTTAAATAATGTCCCCGGACATTGTTACGTTTTTAGTGTGGAAATAGTCTCACTTATGAAAGTGTCATAATGTCGGCACTTAAAACAGCAACGGCTTCGCTTACCAAAGATTTCCAGCATAACCGGCCGAAGGATTTGCTTCACCATGGTTTAATTAACACCGGCTTCGCTTGCCAGAGATTTTTGTAAACGATTTTATAAAAATGTTACATCTTTTTTACATATCCATGGATGTTATGACGCATCATAGTGGGACATAATGTCCATGGATGACATGCCACCTGAACATGCCGTCACATAAATATTTTGAGAGTTTGCGTAAAAACCAAAATACAACTAAAAATCACACTTTTATCAAAATTAAAGCACAAGATTGTAAATTATGCAACCATTCTAAATTTCAGTTATATTTTAGTTTTATAATAATTCTTACAAAAAAAAAAAAAAAACGACTTCAAAACAGACAAACTTAAAATTAGGGATGTAACGATACGCCATTTCGCCGATCCGATACCGATACTCAAAAATAAATATCGCCGATACCGATTCCGATACGCATATTAAAATTGAAATCAAGTAAAAATCAACAAAAATCAAGTGGAGTAATTCTTGTATTATACAAAATAACAGTGTTTACATTTCAGTTTGTAAAATTCAAATTTTTATATTTGTGATTTTACAAAATAAACGATGACATTCAGTTTAGATTGGGTCAAGATTTAAAATTGATATAAATAAGATTTAAAAGGCAACGATTTGAATTTGAATTTGTTAAAATTAAATTAAAATTATAAAAACAACATTGCAAAGGATTAATATTCAAAATTGATATCAATAAGATTTTTATTTAAAAAATAAAGTGTTCTCAAATTTTGTGGAGATATACGATTTCTCAAATCCATTTGAAGCAGACCTGCAGTAGAAAATAGTCTCTCAGATGCGACAGAACTCATTTGAATTTTAAGTTCTGCTTTTAATTTGTTATTTTTCATAGTTGTCATGCAAAAAAAAAAGAGATGAAAATTGAATAAAAGAAAAATATTAGAAGCCAGTTTTTTATCGCCGATATCGATATATCGGAAAACCAGAAGCATCGCCGATATATAGGTATCGGTTGCAACCCTACTTAAAATTATATTTCTTTAGAACACGGGTGAGCAACCTTTTTAATCACCGGGCTAATTTAAATTTTTAAATTTTTTGGAGTGCCTTTTAATAAACATTAATATACAAAATTAAAAAGAAATAAAGATTTTACACACAGAATTTAATGCAAAAAAAGGCAAGTATTTTTAGTGAGAAATTTGGCACTATTTTTTCGATACAAGCTGATCGATATCAGCTGGAATTGATGAGATGGCTACATGTACGCAGCTTTCTAATCGTTCATCACTTAGTCTTGATCGGTGGTCGTTTTTGATGAATTTCATGGTTGAAAATATTTGTTCGCAAACATACGTACTTCCAAACAGAGACATCATTTGCTTTGCATTTTTTGTCAAAAGCGAAAATTTCTCAGGGCTCACATATGATTTATAAAAGTTTTCGATGTTTACTGAAAGAAATAAATTTTTTAAATCGGTATTATTCTGCATGTCAATCACTTCCATTTGAAACTCTTTGGGAACTGTATCCACAACGATATTAAATGGTGAGGAAAACATTTTTCGTGGAATCGCTGTCTTTTCAGTTTTGAACATTTGGAATCGTAATTGAAATTCGTTAAATAAAATGTTTATATATAGTGCGTATTTTTGAGAAGTGGTAACGTTTTTTTTTCTAAATGTGGAAAGTGAGAGATATTATTCTGCAATAGATGCTGTTTTTACAATTTTAATTTGCACTCAAATCCCTGAATTTTATCATACAAATTATGAATAAACATCCATTGTTTATTACCAAAATGAGGGAAGTCATATCCCTTCACATCCAAGAACAATTGTATTTCGCCATATTCAGTTTCTTAAGCCTTTAGGAATTCTTTAAACTAGCGGTAATTTAACGCTCGCGACTTAATAAAATTAATTATTTTAAATATTGGTAATGTGACATTTGGCATACTCAATCTTTTCGCACACAAATTTTCCTGGTGAATTACGCAGTAATTAATAAATATTTCCCTTCCTGTGGTCTTCTTAATGTCTTGAAAAAAGCCTTCCTGATACTCTAACCTCCTCCATACTTGACATTGCTCGTCCTTTATCTGTCGATACACCCATAATCTTTTCTAATAAAATTGAAAAATTTTCCAACACAGACTTTAGTTCATTGTACAAGTCTTTGCCGGTTGTAGTTCCTTGCATAGGAATCATTGAACACAATTCTTCGGTAATATTAATAGCTAGCTGTGGTGTATCGCTAATATCGCAACTCTCATCAAGTGCCAAAGAACAGTATTCGTAATTTGCAATGCGTTCAAAAAGCGTTGTTGCTATGTTCTCAGACAAGTCTTTAATTCTCCTTGCTATGGAGAATCTTGATAAATTAATGTTTGAAATAATTTTTATTTTTTCAGGAAATGCTATTTCTGCGACAGCAGTCAGACATTCGTTTATCATCTCTCCATCCGCGAATGGTTTCATTTTTTTTGCCAGTATTTGACTGACAACATAACTAGCCTTTACTGCGATATTTGATAAAATAGTTTGATTTAAAAAAATCCTGCTGTTTTCTAAAGTTTTTCTCCATTTGATTAAACTTATCTATCCGGAGTTGTCCTGTTAGGTTTTTGTATTGTTGTTCATGTTTTGTATCGTAATGCCTTTTTATGTTATATTCTTTTAAAGTCGATACAGTTTCTGAGCATATTAAGCATACAGCTTTATTTTTGGCGAAAATGAAAAATAACCAAATTTCCACTTTTCTTGGAAATTTCTGTGCTCATCCCCAGTCGTCCGTTTTTTTGTTTTCTTTTCAGACATTCTATTATGGAAAAAAATTTTAAAGTTAACAAAGTTTGGAGAAAAACTTAATTTTGAGTAAAGAAAACTCTAATATTACCTTTTCGATAATAAAACTTCACTAACTCTTTCAAGAAATACAAAAATTGTTAGTTAACAGCTCACCAGTCTGACTAAATTTGATATTTGAACAAAAGGGAAATCCCCCGTTTTATATTAAAAAGAAATATGTATGCACAAATTAGTGTCGCCAACACTTCTTTTCAATTTCGCGTTATACTAGTCACAGTTTCACGATGAACTGTAACTGAATTCTATTTAAATTGTATTGTAGAAATACCGCGTTATGCGGGGTTTCCCGTAATTAATTTTATAATAATATAGTCGCAATTTAGACGATATGAGTTTTCTTGCATAAAATTTAACTTTATGTACATATGTACAGATATGTAGAGAACATAAAAGAGTAAACATATTGATAGGAGAAAGTAAATAAAATAAACCAAAAAAAAAAAAAAAAATGCTTGGCGAGCCGCAATGACATGTTAAACGGGCCGCGTGTTGCTCATCCCTGCTTTAGGACGTTTATTATACATTATGTCATATTATATTCGAAAAAGATTGCGTCAGAATTTTTTATAGGTCGTGTAACAAAATATGAATGCGGATTACACAAAAAAATTCAGCAGTTATGTGGTCACCTTTTATTTTTTTAAATTTTTATTGCTGACACAGTAAAGCGAAATTTGTTTAAATTTTAAGCGGGAGTCTATTACTGTTCAAAAGATTGGCCAAATACATCAAATTACAACTAGTAGGGCACCCTTTAATTTGTAATTTTAATTATTTATACTTGTTTTTATAACGGTCATAGTAATCGACATTCTGTATAATTTTCAAGCGTTTGTCTATTACGTTTCAAAAGTTGGGCGAATATTAGTCAATTTACGTCACCTATGGGGACACCCTTTAAATTTAAGATTTATTACTTTTTGCTATTGGGACCCATAGTAATGCTCATTTTTTCTAATTTTAAGGAACTGCGGTTTACGGTTCATAATAACCTTAAAAAACTTATATGTTGTATAGGGACACCCTCTAATTTCTTAGATTATGAACTGTGTTTAAAACGGAATTAATCTGTGACTATAATTTATCAAATTGCAGAAAATTTTCAATTTGTGCAGAAATTACTGAGTTCTACAACCACAAACATAAAAAAGCAACATTCAGTCGAATTAATTAGCTCCTTTTTTAAGTCAGTTAAAAGACAGGGAAACGTGGAAAAAATTCGCTGAAAATAAAAAATTTGACTAAAATATCACCAAAACCAAAATAACATGGGAAAAAAGCGCTTTTTTGTCATATGTTTACCATTTATGGACGGATGTTGCTGAAATTCAATAACACTTTTCTTAAAACTATGTGCGACAGTTTGGTGTTACCAAAATTTCTTGAGCTTTTATAGTCTAAGTCAAGCTAATTCCAACCCGAATAAGGACATATTTACTTCTTTGTTTATGTAGAAGGATACAAAATACGCAAACGGAATGACAATTTTATATGTAAGTGGTAATGGTGAGACGCTCAGAGTCGAAACTTTTCCCTACAGTCAGAAGCGAGGAAGAGTTAGTCTATTTTTAAAAAGCAATCGCTTTCGATGTTATTATCCAGTTGTTATCGGCATATAATTGTTGATATGAAATCTGGCAACTAAACTTAAAAAATACTGAGAAATTTTTTATAATAATTTCTATCAGCATAAAGTTTTAATTAAAGGATGGACTTAGTAAAATATTCTGCCGCTGATTTTAAAAGTATCAGAAGCTTCTATCTGAAAATCCCAAACTCGAGATATTTCAAAAATATTTTTTGTAATTGGTTGTGTATCCCAGTTATTGACAGGTGTAAACTCAAAAAAATTATATTATCCATCTCAATTAAATATTTTTTAATTGTTTTTTATAACAAATATTTTTAAAATATATACATATTTTTAAATAAATAAATAAAAAAAATAAATAAAATTAAACTAATAAAAATTTTAAATCACGGGAATATTTATTAATTTAACTTAAAACTTTAAAAAATCGTGCTGCATATCCCGACCGAATTGTTAAAATCACCGATATTGACTACTGAAGGTTAGAGCACGTTTCGATGCCCATAACGCTACCGCTCACTTAGCTCTTCAGGAAACTTCTCACTAACATTTTAAATAAACTAATAAAATCAATTTCGGTGATTTTAATAATTCGGTCGGGATAATCAGCACGATTTTTTAAAGTTTAAAGTTAAAAATAAAATAATTTTTTGCCCCCTACATTTGCCTATAATCGTATTTAAGTTTGATTTGGTGCCCCTAAAATAACCTCAATATAATTAACATGCTGGTGTAAACATCGTTTATAACGAAAACCATCCGTGAGCAATAACATAACTTTTGATTTCGTAAAATCAAGTATCAAAAGTTTATTTAAACAGAAATTTTATAAATTTGAAAACCAGCAAGAAAGTGTGCTTATGGCAACAGACAGACCAAATGTCGCTCATAAAAAAGTGAATTAAAAAAAATGTTAAGCCAAGTTACAATTTTCCACAACTAGGTAAATCTCATAAAATATATATTTTATATTTACATATAAGAAACCAAATAACAACAACAATACTTATAACGTGCCACAAAATTTACTTGCCACTAGCAAATCCGCTCAAAAAACAAACACACACAAAAAAAAAATTATTGCAACAACACAAATAGTGAATAAAAGTCATGAATAGATTGTGATAAACCGCAAAGATCCAAAGACAAAACAAGATAATTGGACAGACAGTATTTTTTGTAGAAAAATTGCATACTACGATTTTAAATGTTTTTCTCTTAAGTCTATTGGAGAAGCAAAACATTTATATTCGTTCATGATACTCGCACTGTTGCAGGGAAAAAACAGCGAAACATGTTAGACGAATCATTTAGAATAAACAGTGGAACATTTTTAAATATTTTATTGTGGATTTCGGTTTAGAAAAGCAAGAATTTATTTGGTCGCCTTTAACTCAAAAATTAAAAACCTTTTGAGGGCCGAAGTGATGCGGTGCCTTAGTAGCATGTCAGCTCATGTTGAAAGAGTGGGATGTAATGGAAGTTATGCCTTTATCACCCCGAATATTTCAAAGCCAGCTGTGTGCGCCTCGCACAACTGTGCGCGCCCCCAGAACTATGGGAGAAACCTTAGAACGATTTCTAGTTTTTCAACAATAATTTTTTATGCGGTTGTTGATTGAAGCTTTTATAACCTTTGCACGATGAGTATCAGGGAATGTTGATACCAGATTAGAAAACTTTAATTTTCATTGTTATAATTGGATCATATTTGAATCATATATATGTATTAAGCCTTCACTCTTACTCTTCTTCTGGGTTCTTTAGGTCGTTTGTAATCAATCCTACACATAGGGTGGCCACTCTGTTTTGAACAGTTACAATTTATTTTAAAAAGAATAACAAACTTTTCTTCATCATAATATTTACTGTCATACTAACATTATATTAAATGAATTAAATCTATTTAGGTTGCCTTGAAACATATTTCTCAAAAAAATATACACATAAAGAGGCTTCACTGTAACTGCAGTGTAATGCAGCACACAAAAAAACAGTGTTCATTCATTTATTCCTTCGTTTATACAAACATGCATACAAACCAAATAATAATAATAATAAAAAAAAATATCAAACAGCATGCTCAAGGTCATTCAAGCGCGCCAAATATAATCAAACAACAACAACAACAATAAACACAACAACAATAATAACTAAAACAACAAAAGCTCGGAAGAAGTTAAATTAAGAAAAAATTCTTTTTAAATGTAATGAAACTAACAAACATTCATTCATGCATACAACAACAATAACAACAGCCACGACAATAAATAGAAAAAATATCTCAATAAAATAATCGAATTTTTTATTTTCTTTTATGCAAATAACAAATATGAAATAAAAATAATACACCGTTCAGAGGTAAAACGGAACAAGTTAAAGGTGTAAATTAAAAAAGAAGTTACAAATTTAAAAATTTTAAAAACTTATTTTAAAAGGTTTTACCTTTTACCCGTATGAATGCAATTTTATTAATCTGAAGGTAAAAATAAATTTTTAAATGTTTTAACAATTCTAAATCAACAACCATTTGCTGGGCATGTAAATTTTTGTTCATAAAATAACATTCGAGAAGTTTATCATTGAAAAGAAATACAGAGTTTGTTTTCCATACAAATTTACTGTTTTGAAACACTATTTAATTTTAGTTCGTGTGAACCAAATAAAATTTAATTTTTTTTGTAATTTCTTTGACCTTAAAAAACGTTATGTGTTTATTAAGTTCTAGGTGAAGGTATTTATTTAAAAAAACTTTTTGTGAATTTTAAAATGTATTTTATTTGAGCTATTTTTAAATGAATTATAATTTTTCAGTTTTCCCTACAACCTTCGTATGAATAAAAAAGTTTTAAATTGATAACAACTTTGTAGATGAAAAGACTACTGACAATGATTGTAACGAACCAGAAAGATCATTTCTTCATTTTGCTCATGTTTCGGTTTTACTGTTCGCTTTACAATGAATCACAATTAACAACGAACTTAGGCCAAGCTAAAATATAGTAATTAATTTTTTCTGTTTATTATCAGTGCTATTCTCGAATTCAAAACAATTATCTATCATTTGTTGTTATTATAATAACGAGTGCCAATTTTTTATTTGTCGTTTTCTTTTTATTTTTTTATTCTCTATCGCTCCATATTTTTGTTTTTTTTTTTCATTGGAGTTACTTCAGTTTTCCAAATGATATGAAAAGATTAGAGGCAGGCGTGGTGTTAAGCCCACTGCATCGAGGGAAAGGGACTGATCTCTCTGAGTTTCAATAGCACCTCTTTCGACACTGTGTGTGATGGATTGGTATATTTTAATTTTCTGTAGTTCATCTAATGCCTCGGCAAACTTAATTTCAACCTAAACATGGACTGACAGACTGACATCGCTCAAACGACTTCGCTACACATAAGACCTCAGAATAAATATACTTTATGGTGTCGGAAATGGATATTTTTAAAATTACAAACGGAATAATAATCTTATATTTATAATTTTTCCACCTTTTGTGGTAAAGGGTGTGAAAACGAAAAGAATGAAAAAGCTTGTTTCAGAGCACGGAAGTCCATTTATAAAAGTAAATGTCAAGTAGACTAGACTGGGCTAGGTTATAATGCTAGATACACGAGGGAACAATAAAGGAAAAATAAGAATGTTTCACTTAGTGTTGCCTTGTGTGTATCAATGTTACTTGTTTAAATTCCTGTGTTTTTTCATGTTGTTTATAAAGTTTAAATGTTTTATGTTTTATGTTTTATAATATGATGTTGTCATATTGATATTTACAGTTTTTCTTGTGTTATTTAGTTGGAAGCAGTCGTGGTGTGACGATTATTTTATATAATTTGTGGAGCTTAAAAAAAAATTATTATCGCAGCAATATAATTTCAGTTTTCTTTCGATTCAGTTTTTTTTTTTAATATTGCATAACCTTTCGTTCAAAAAGTTTTTTTTAACTTGTTTTTAACAAATTATTTTTTTTATTAGTTGTTTGTATTCTTCTTTTTTAATAAAAAAATTTCTTGGTACAATTATATTTTTAACGCATAAAATACTCACAGAGTTGAAGCTTCTTTAAATGTTTCTTGTGTTGTTGCCTCGTCTGTACTGAAAAAGAATTGTTGTTTCTGAAACATGTATATCTGCCATTAGAATGATGCTGATTTCATATGAGGCCACCATGCACAGAGGCCAATTTATCTCATTATGACTCCTGACATTTAGTCTTTCCTGCACCTCAATTCATTTTAATGTAACATTCTTACATACGCTCTAAACACTTTATTGCGATCTTTTGATAAAATCTAGCAATGTTTTTTTTCTGTTTAGTTTTACATGAGATTAGAGAAAGGTAGTGCAACACCTTCACGTATGAATTTTTTATCTTACCATAGGCTTAACAAAAGCAACGCCTATGGGCGGAAAGTATCGATATCCGCCATTTTAGCCTGTAAGTCCTCCTCTCATTACTAGTTTATATAGTTTCTCGTTATCATTGTTCAATATTATAATGTAAACGAAAACCTTCGAGATTTCCACCGTCAAGAAGGAAGCCCTTATAGCAGCTGCAAATTTGACATTTCCATGTGCTTGAAAGATTTCCAGTTTTAACTATTGAAAAATACCATCGATTTCTATGCCATTAATCATTATGCATTCATCCACGTATTTTAATTTTGAACTCTTAAATGAATAAATGATCGATCATGGAATTAATTTAATGAAAATAGTCCGTAGCACCTGTACTTTAAAAAAAAGTAAAAGCGCAGATTAGACGTCTTTACTTGATTTGAAAAAATATAGCATTCCAAAAAAAAAAATGGGATATAATGAGGGCGCATACCAGGTTAATCCTTTTCGGTATCATTTTTTTCGTAATTAATTTATGTAAAACTGGAGGGTAAAAAATATTTGAAAGTAAAATATTCCTTAGAATATTTCTTAAATTTCCAAAGAAAGCTGCTTTAAAAATATTTTATTTTTATTATTTTTATTTTATTTTTATTTTTCAAATAACTACGAAAAGCCCGGGGAATATAGAATCCGTCAGACGTATTCAACCGAAAACAAAGTAACGTCAGAAGAGCTTGACACAATGATTACTTTGTTGATGTATAAAAAATCATAAAAACCCAACAAAAATGAAAACAAAATAAAAAGAAGAAGTAAATGATAGCAGTCAAAGTATCCAACGTACTTCAAATTTAAAAGTTGCCCAATTTTCGTACTTTATATTGATGGAAACGTACTGATTGAGACAACACTCGTAAGAAAACATGTATGACAGATTCTATATGTCCCGGCCTTAAGAATAAATTTATACACACGTCTAAAGAACACAAGTTAAACACAATGTTAATAATTAAAAACATATGAAAATAAATTATTAAAATGTTTATAAGATTAATAAAAATACGCACACATACACACACACAAATATCGATTAAAGTTAAATGTCAAATGTTCAATTGTGTTTAATATTAAAACTTAGATGTAAATGTCATTTGTAACGATTGTCAAGAACATTGAACGGAGCTAAATATTTTTAAAAAGAATTTTAATTTTTTATTTAGTTTTTCTTCTTCTTTCTAGTACCAGTACTGTTGATATTGAGGTGGCTAAACCAGGTGACTTCAGAACGATTAACGAGTAAGTTTATTTAAGTCATATGGAGTCACTTAAACTATTGATTTATTAGTATGTTTCCGTTATTTTTTAGTTTCGAATGCTTCTGCTAGATTTCGCTATATTCGGCTATGACGAAGCTAATATACCCTTCAACATGTATGTAAATCTAGTTTGGGGAAGTAGCTCCTATCAAAGAAAAAAAAAAACAAATAATGCGGTGACAGAGAATTAAAAAAATAAAAAAATAAAAAATAAAAAAAATAAATACGACGTATAATTTTAGATAAAAATGTCATCGACTTTTACTGGGTTAAGCATTTAAAAAAATTTTGTATTTTCTGAAAGATCTTGAAAAAATTCGGAGGTCTGTAACTAGGAAAATTTGAGCGAACTCCAATTTTTTCACGTGATGTTTTTTTTATTTTTTAATTCTCTACCGCTCCATATTTTTGTTTCTTTGATTGGCGTGGTGTTTAGCCCACTGCCTCGAGGGTCACAGACCGATCTTGCTGATTTTTAATAGCATCTCTTTCGACACTATTTCCAATTGATTGGCGCATTTAAATTTTCTCTAGCTCATCTATTGCCCAGGCAAAGTTTATAGACAGACATACATCGCTCAACCGACTTCGCTATGCATAAGAAGTCAGAATATATAGACTTAATTGGTTCGGAAATGGATATTGTAGAAGTTACAATCGGCATGACAAACTTAGTTACCCCTCTTTCCAATTTTTGTGGTATAGGGATGTGAAAAAACGACTATAAAGTGCGTGAATAATGGTTAGGAAATATTTCTTTCACAAACCAAAATTAAATTGAAATTATTTTAAATGTAAAATTAAAATTTTTTCAGAGTATTTCCATCGCACTCATTTTTTTCACTCTGGGGGTATTAAATACATACTTTTGTACATTAAGTATCACTCATTACTTAGTAGTATACGTTGATTGATTTCATGATATTTTCTAAAAACCGGTTTTCTAATAACTAAAATTAAAAAATTAGATTTTTGGAAACCGGTTCAGGAAAAATCGCTTTTCTAGAATAAAAAAATTAATTAAAAAGAAATAAAAACTTAACGCTTTGGGAATAATTTCTTTTTTGTGTTTTTTTTTTTTTTTGTTTTGATAATAATTTTTTTTAAAGAAGTAGCACTTCAGGCATTATCACCTATTTAGTTATTTTTGTAACCGTGCTACAGTCTTAGGAAAGGGATAGATAAGAGATAAGACAGGTGGTGAAGGAAGAAAGATAGAGAGTTATTTTATTTCGCCGACGCATATCCTATGAAGAAGTACCATTAAAGCAGGCTGCACTCTTTAATGTTGATTCTGAATATGTATTTATACCATTAAACAGAAAAAACATTTTAATATTTTGATTTCCGCAGGGGTTGATACCTGTCCAACCAGGTTTTTAGTCAACGTGATTACCACATTGACTACAGCAGCCTTTTATTACTCGGTACTATTTTGTATTTCATTTGGGTATTCAGTACAACTCGATACTTTAGACGTGATTGTAATTTTTGCATTAATTCAGAATTATATTTGGACTAGAAATTTAGACAGAGCCGTGAAAAATTACCAAGAAATATAGAGCGACTACTTCTGGATATCCAAAAAGAAAATGTTAATGCTTGGTACTCCATACCCAATTCTCCATACTTTTAAAGAAAGACTATTTTCAAACTTTAAAACATTTTTTTAAGAATTTTTTCTTAATTATTGAACAAGCGACTTTATAGCGGAGCTAAAAAAATTGCAAAAAGAATTCAACAATTTTTGTCTTTAATAAGATAAAACTTATCTATTTGATATTCGAATAGTCAACATTTAGAAAGAACCTTCCATTATAAGGTAGAAAAAACCAGTTTAAAATCCGTTTGAAAAACTAAATTGATTATTTTACTTAATACTTAATACGTTTACAATACTTAAACAAATAAATTATTTTGACAATTAAGCTCTTTTAGCTTTGAATTTTCAAAAATTGCCAAAAAGTATTAGATTTTTCTTAAAGACGAATAATGCTGGGAACACAATTGGAACGAACGACGAATTTCGTCTTGCACGACGAATTCATCTGTAAAAGTTCGCTGCGTACATTCGCAATGTGGCGCACAATTAGGACGAAAAAGTTACAGCTGTTATAATAAACAACATTGTTTACTGTCTATAACAAAAAAGTGTTACCATAGAACAAAAAATAGTTATACAAAAAATTAAGCATTAAGAAAAAGCCATTAGAAAGCAATTTTATGGAAAATAATTGTGGATGTTTAACTTAATGATGTATATTAAGAAATAAACAATAATTAAGGTAAAAATAACTTTATTTACTAATATATTTAAAAGCTGAAAGGAGAAACGGCAACCCTGTTCCAATTTAGTCGTCGTTCGTCGGCGTAAGAAATAGAAATAAATCTATCGGAGAGTTCGTCACGCACGACGAATTTCGTCGACGGCGGTGTTGTGTTAATTTTCATATACACCAATGTGTTTTATTTTTGACGGCGAATATGCGCAACGAAAAATTCGTCGTTCGTCCCAATTGTGTTCCAAACATAAAGTTCGTATTTATAATGAATTCATGAACGACATTGACGTAGTTAAGGTATTTAAAATTAAACATTTGAGAAGAATTTTCCAAAAACAGACGACTCTTAATAATTTGAAACTCAAGGGACCAGAGAAAAAGTTCAAATAATCAAGTTTTCACATTAACGAGACTTCAAAATATCAAAAGAAAGATAAAAATTTCAAATTAACAAGAGCTTATAGAGCGGTTTAATTTACTTTTTAAAACAGAAACAAAATTACACTAGGAGTTCAAATGATAAGGTGTAAAATGTCGAACTTTAAATTATAAAATGTTGGCAGGAAAAATGTCATTTTGTAGCACATCACAAATAGAAAAAAGAAATGATTGTTTTACTTTTGAAAATTAAAACAATTCAAATTATAGAGCGTAGAGCTAAAAAATTCAAATTATAGAGAGTTGGTGATCAAAATTCTCTTAAATAATTTCAAACTATTGAGGGGACCAAATTATATAGATTTTTTTAAAATATATTGAGTGTCTTTTAAGGAACCTGAAAAACAGTTCAAATTGACGATTTAAAATTTTTTTAAAGTCGACTGTATTATGGCCCAGCCAAATTCGCCCTTTTAACCGAATTGATTTTTTTATCTGAAGTGTAGAGATGTTCGTTTAAGCAATTGCGATTTTATTGTTTGTGGCCTCAAGTGGCTCCAAGCCAAACACAGCAGAAGCAATTTTTAATACCGAAAGAGTAATTTTTAAGATGAAACTGCTACGACCTGAGAAACAGCATTAATTTTCAGATTTAGTCTATCAAAGATGCATTAAGACAAATTTTCAATAAAATCTGTTAGACACCACATGATATTCTAACATATATAGTATGTTTTTTTTTTGTTGTATGAAAATGGGCACTAGGTTTAGTAAAAAGCACCTTCTAGGCAACAATCTATGTAACTTTCTTTCAAATGTCTTTGAAATCGCTGCGATTTATGTATTTAGATTCTGCTTATTATACGCTTGACCACAAGCAAAAAAGTATTTCTAATTTTGTCATTCCGTTTGTTATTTCTACAATATCCATATCCGACCCCTTTTACATTCTTAGCCCTTATGCATAGCGAAGCCAATTGAGCGTTTTCCGTCTGTCCGTCCGTGTTAGTATTGAAATCAAGTTTGCAATAGCACTTGATTAGCTAAAAAAATTTAAGTACGCCAATCGATCAGATATAGTTTTAAAAAAGGTACTATTGAAAATCAGCAAGATCGGTCCATGTCCCTTGAGGCAGTGGACAAAACACAACGCCAACCTATAACTTTCCCACATCATTTGAAACAATGAAGTAACTCCAGTCAAAACAAATATATAAAGCGATAGGGAATTAAAAAATAAAAATAAAATATTAAATTAAAAAAATTTGCTATCGCCCATATTTTCCGAGTTATGGGCCTCTGCACTTTTAATAGAAAAATACGATTGTGCACCATATTTTTTTTAAGATATCAATATGGGTATCATTTAAAGGCTTTTAAGGAGATCTTTTAGGAAATGCCAAAATTTTTCAATAACGCTTAACCTATTAAGAGCCGATGACATTTTTATGTAAAAATATACAGCGTCCTAAATTTTTTTTAATTCTCTGTCATTCCAATATTTGTTTTTTGTTTAGAATTACTTTACTTAACTAGATTTACATATTTGATGAAGGGTATTTAATATTTGCTTATATTTTTAACCATTTGGTTACTTTTTTATTAAATTTCGTTTGTAACATTTTTTCGTTGGTCGTGGTAACACTGGCCCCAACCTACAATTCAATGGCGATAAATGTTATCAGTTGTTTAGTAACCTTTGAGTTTTAGTTAAAGAAAGAGTTTCTATTAATTGAACATTCGATAAAATTTAAAAATACTTGCAAACGGTTTGATTGGAAGGGTTCTTTTTTCTTATGTCCTTTTTTTTCATTAAATTTTTGTTTGTTTGTTTATTTGTGTCATTTTTATTTTATTTTATTGCTCTTTGTCGTTGTGAATTTGCGATAAGCCTGTGTCAATAACTTTTTCGAAACGTTTATTGTCATTACAAATAATAAATATTTATTTGACAGTGTGTGAGGACAAATTGTTCTTTTAAAATTCAAACTCAAAGTACGAAGCAACACGAACAACTTTGAAAGTACTTTTGTCATCACACTTACAATTATTTGGTGAAAATATCAGACGATTGGCTTTCTAAAATTGTTGAGCCTTAGTACGTTCTAGTTTTAATTAATATAGAAGTCCCTACAAATAAAACATGGAATAATGAGGTTGCTGGTATTTTACGGAATAGATTAGATTTATTAGAAATAAAGCACTTAAAATAACATTGTTTAAACATAACGAACACTTTTTTAATTTCCATAACAAATTAAATCAGTTTTTTTTTTAAATAAAAATCATCGCAATGATAAAGCGTCCGAATTCTAAATGAACAATTCCTTGTGCTAATAATATTCGCTTGTAGCGACGATTACGGCTGGTGAGTAATACTTTCATTGTGAATAAATAATTGAATGAAAGTGGCACACAGGCAGGCATGCAGGTATTCATGTGTTAAAAAACAAATGTTATTGACTGACTTATGCACAGTGACTTTATTAGTATGTATATCCCACCAACATGTTAATAATGTTTTGGGTAAAAATACTCCTGCTGGTCAGTAGGTCCCAATTTGTTAATAAGAATTTTCCAAAAGTTAAAACAAGTTTTGAACAAATAATTCTTGCAAATAAAAAAATAGTTTTGCCTCATACATTAAATTACATTAACTATTGGAACACTCTTTATATTCCAAAACCAAATTTTATACTTGCGGTTGTAGCAGAATTAGCAATAAAGGTTCTGTGCAAATTTCTATCAACTGTCTACAATTGTGCAAAAGCTTGGTCTTATACATCAAATAACAGCAACTATTGTAACACCCTATACTTAATAATTTTAAATATTTATACATTTCAATATACCAGACAATGAAATGGAGATTCTTTTTAATTTTCAAATGTTTGTATATCCCGATTGAAACGAAAGGGTCATGTAGCTCAATTTACTTCAAATATAAGAACACCCTTTAATTTCTCAATCCAAATTTGATACTTTTTGTTATAGCGGACTTAGCAATACAAGTTCTTTCTGGCTATAAAATTTCAAAAGTTTGGCCACATACATCAAATTACATTAACTATTGGGACACCCTCTAATTTAAAAATTTTGAATGTTTACACTTATTAATATAACGGTCATAGTAATCGACATCCTGATCAATTTTGTTTGTCTATAACGGTTTAATAGAGAGACGCATATAAGTCAATTAACGTCATCTATGAGGACACCCTTTAATATTAGGATTTATTTATGTATTTATTTTTGCTGTTGGCAGCTATAGTAATACAAATTTTTTTAAATTTTAAAGAAGTGCGCTTTACGGTTTATAATGCTTTTAAAAATCCTGTATGTTGTATGGGGACACCCTTTAATTTTAAAGATTACGAACTGTTTTTAAAACTGGACCAATCTGTTAGCATAATCTATCAAATTATACAAAATTTTCAAAATTGATTGGGAAATGACTGAGTTCTGCAGCCACAAACAAAAAAAAAGCAACATTCAGTCGACTTGATAACCTCCTTCTTTTTTTGAAGTCGGTTAAAAATAGAAACATTTCGTTGAAACTGTTATTTTTCTCTGAATTATAATTATGTTTGGAGTTGCGCATACAAATTGCTGGAACATGCCCACGATTTTGTAGCGTGCACAGAAAGTTGTTGGTTGCTGGGCATAGAACCCTGACCTAAACAAGCCCCAAAAATTAACATTTCAACCAAAAAGCCGACAATTCAGAAATAATAAAATTTTTCCAAAATTATTGAATTTTACAAGAAAATAATTTCAGCAAAAAAAAAAAACATAAATAAAAAATAAAAAAATATTTTTTTTTAAATAAATGAATTAAAATTTAACTTTTTTCGGCTTAGGTTCATTTATTAATTTAATTTCTAATTATTATTAGAAAAGAAAAATTATTTATGCGAACGTTTCCCAAAGAAAACAAGATAAATTAGACACTAGCAGAATTAAATATAGCATTTTCTGGAGCGCTACATCCTTCATCAGCATTTGTCACATCTATTTACCTCAGACTGTGTACATTGAAAACATCATATATTCAGCCAACTAATTTTTCAATTGAAAATACGAGGAATATTCATAGTTGGATTTAGACGCAATTGGTTTGTGTCTGAGGTATAAATATCGAAATTTTGAT
Organism: Cistogaster globosa; assembly: GCA_937654795.1. Classification (NCBI taxonomy): domain Eukaryota; kingdom Metazoa; phylum Arthropoda; class Insecta; order Diptera; family Tachinidae; genus Cistogaster; species Cistogaster globosa. Next base: position 134,055,066 of record OW569403.1, on the reverse strand, counting down.
TCACACACATCTTAAAAACAGTGTTGTATTTTAATTTGTACTCAATATTATAACAATTTCATACTTATTGCGCAATAAATTATTGAGATTTTGTATGGAATATTGAACACAATAATGGCATTTCTTTGTTGTTCTCTCTGCTACTCATCTTGTACAGAAAATGCTGCATTTCATCCTGCTAGTGTCTAATTTTGCTTGTTTTCTTTGCAAAACGTCCGCAAGCATTTATAATTTTTTTTTTTAATTTTTTTCTCAAATTAAAAATAAAATCTTCAAAAACTCAAATTTCGATAAACAATTTAAAACTCTCCAAAAGTTTTAAAAATTATTAAGAATTAAAGTGATATTTAAGTTTTTAATTTCTACAAAATTCAATTACCGTTTAGATTCGTAAGTTGTGTTTGTGTTCGTAAATTTGTGTAGATTTTTACAATACACCGATTTTCAGTTATAGTTTTTGAAAAATAAATTCATAAACGGTAATGTGGATAGAAATGTCTAGTGATTTTGTTTTTTCACATTTTTTTAATTCAAAAAATCATTTAAAAACGTTAAAATTCTTCAAAAAGATAGAAATCAAAATTTTATTTCAAATTTTATTAAAAGAAATTAATTTAATAAAAATAATAACAATAATTATATATTTTAATTTCACCAAGAGATACTTAATATGATGATTGGGAAACACTGCCCAGTTAAATTTCACAGTCAGCAAATATCAAGTCAATATAAGCTTTTTTTATAATTTTGAATATTCATATGATAAGACTGTACAGTACGTAAATGCATATGTGTGTGTGTATCATTATTATTTTTGTTTTTTTTTAACACATCCTGATGATAAAATTCAAATAAATTTTGTAAGTTTATTTGTTGTTGTTTTTATCATTTAATGTTGTTCGTTTGTTGTTGGTTTTTAGTTTTGAGGTTGTTTGTTCATCCTCGTACAAATAAACAGTTGCAGATAAAGTGCCTTTATTTTTGCTGATTTTTATTAATTTCTGTATGAATTCAGTCAGTCCTTTGAAGAATTATAAATAAATAAAAAAATGAAAAAAACAGGGAAACAAAAATAAATGCCCAAGGTTTTTGTTTTTAAGATTTGCGATTAGTCTTTGGGTGCTTTATTTTTAAATAACAAAAATTAAAACAACAACAACTAACTTAGTAATAAATAAAATTATAAAAAAAACACATCCGTTTAAGTATCTGCACAAAAATAAAGGAAAAAATAAATTCACAATTTTGCGAACTTTGCAAATTATTTTTAACAATAAAAATTTTGTTTTTTTTGTAGGACATTATTTAGAATTGTTAATACTTCAACGTGAATTTGTGACAAACGATTACTCACAAAGGCTTATAAGACGAAAATGAAAGACGGTGAAAGTACAGCATGAATTAACGAGGAAGAGCAAAGTATAAATATGTAGAAAATTTATTTGGAATCATTTTACTATCGCTTACTTTTCTTTATAGAAAAATTAACAACAACAAAAAAATCGCTGGATCTGGCCGAAAAACGGCTAAAGTCGCAACCTGGTTTGTGTGTAATCTTGGGATTTTCTACAGAAATTAAATATGTTTAAGCAAAAATGAATTAAATAACTTTTTTAACGATACGGGTATTTTAGTTATAAGTAAAAAATATGATTAAAAAATTTAACAAATATTATTTAAAATAGAATAGAGTATATCAATGTTCAAGAAATTTTTACCTTTTTTTAAGATGTAAACAATTTTTATTCATTTAAAATTTTTTTAAATACTTTTTGCAAAAAAAAAAAAAAAAAAACAAATATTTTCAAATAAGTAGAAATAAATTTAATTTTAATGCTGCAAACTTTTTTTGTTATAAAATTAATTTTTTTAAATTTATAATAATTTATATAAAATAATAATAATTTCAGTGGCAACACTGAGTGCTGCCAAGTGAACATTTTCGTGCCATCATTTTTCACAACTTTCGACGTGGATTATCACGACAAGAGTGCATTGATGAACTTAAATCTTTGTATGGCGATGAAGCACCATCCTATAGCACTGTGAAAAATTGGTATAATGAGTTTAATCGTGGCCGAAGCTCACTCAAAGACTAATTCCGTGAAGGTCGTCCAAAAACGGCTGTTGTGCCAGAGAACATTACTGCCGTGCGTGAACTCATAATGCAAGATCGACATGCGACATACCTAGAGATAGAGACATCCTTGGACATTTCTCCCACCAGCATACATTCGATACTGCATGAACACCTGGCCGTAAAAAAGGTTTGTTCTTGTTGGATCCTGCACAATTTGAAAGTCGCTCAAAAAAAGACTCGTGTCGATTGGTGCAAAGAAATGTTGCAAAAATACGATTGCGGTGCTTTAAAAGACGTTTATAAGATCGCCACAGGTGACGATTTATGGTTCTATGCGTATGAGCCCGAAACGAAACAACAATCGACCGTTTGGGTCTTCAAAGACGAGCAAAATCCAACGAAAGTTGTTCTTCGAAGCAAATGGTCGCCTGTTTCTTCGGCAAAACTGGTCATGTGGCGACTGTTCCGCTTGAGCAACGTAGGACGGTCACTTCTGAGTGGTACACTACAATTTGTTTGCCTGAAATTCGAAAAACCAACAAAAGAAGACGAATCATTGTTCACCATGACAATGCGAGCGCTCACACATCGGCTCAAACCAGAGCGTTTTTGACCGGCCAAAACGTCGAAATAATGGGTCATCCGCCGTACAGCCCTGACTTGGCACCTAATGACTTCTTCTTGTTTCCGCACATCAAGAAAAAAATGCGTGGTCAACGATTTTCGTCGCCAGAAGAAGCTGTTGAAGTGTTTAAAAACCATGTTTTAGAAGTGTCGGAGTGGAAAAAGTGCTTCGAAAACTGGTTTAAGCGCATGCAAAAGTGTATAAATCATGCTGGAGAATACTTTGAAAAACAATAAAACCATTTTTGATTAAAAATATTCGCATTTTCACTATTAGGCCAGAAATATATAGAGCAACTCCGTAAAAATATATGCAGTAAATAGAAAAACTAAAAAAATTATGGTTGACTTTTGTAAATTTCACAATTCCTAGAACAATTTTAAAAATTTCCAAAATTGGGATTTTGCATTTTTTTTTGTATTTAACAATACGCGAGGAAGAAATACTTATTTCGAGGTAAAAAAGAAAGTTTTGAAATATTCAATGTAGGTAAAACCTTTTGATTTCGTTTAATCCGTGGGAGAAAATCTAGTTTTAATTTAATTTTTCACATAAAAAAAAAAAAAAAAAAAAAAAAATTTGACAGCTTCAAAAGAAAACATCTTAGTTTTCTCGTGTACGTTATTGTATAGAAATAGCTTTCAAACCAATGTAAGCACTATATAGTTTTGGTTACAAATTTTTGTGTAAATTTTAAATAGATGTAACTTTTTTTTGTCAAAAAATTTACAAAAATTTATTTTTCTAATTTTTTAATTTATACACATTCATACTTACATAAATATGTAGAATGGATTTATATTCGCATTTTTGTTTTAAAAATATCTACTTATTAAAAATTTGTTGTCTCTAAACTACAAAATTTCTTGTCAATTAAAATAAATATGTTTGGGACAACGGATTTTTGCTTTTTTACAAGAAAAAAGCTAAAGGCCGATTACATACCAGGCTGTAAAAAATAGTTCATATGTTCAGGAGTGTTATTTGAAGGCTTTAAATTTCGGATACCGTTAGCAGTTTCTTTTCAATTGAAAATCAGTTGAATCGGTCTACAAGTGTAAAGGATGTTGTAATCTTAAATTTTAATGGTTTGCTATTTTGAAAACTAAAGTTTGATGTTTGAAAAAAGTTATTTACAAAACGATTAACTGCAGAAATGCTTCTTTTGTTTTTTTTTTTTTTTTTTGGTCAGCAAAAGTTGCTGTTTGCAGCTGCTAAATTTAAGAATATAAAAATGACAACTTGAATACTGAAATATCTCATTGTTAAGAGGCTATATTCGCCTAAGCCGAATTATGTATATCCTTCACCATGTGTAAATCAAGTTATGAAAGTAACTCCAATTAAAAAAAACCAATGTTGCCAAGACAGAGAATTAAAAAAAAAAAAAAAAACAATTAAGTACGATACATGAATAAGAATGTCATCGGCTCTTAATGGTTTAAGTATTTTGAAAAATCTTTAGTATGTCCTAAGGGACCTTTTAAATGATACCCATATTGACAATCGAGCTTTTTTTATCAAAATTTCAGAGGCCCGTAACAAGGAAAATATGGGCGAGCGCCAATTATTTTACAAGATGTTTTTTTCTTGTTTTTAATTCTCTACCGCTTTATATAGTTATGTTTTTTTTTTTTTTTTTTTTTTTTATTGGGGTTACTTTATTGTTCTTAATGATGTGGAAAAATTAGAGGTAGGCCCTCTACCTCGAGGGAAATGGGCCGATTTTGAATATCAACTCTATTGAAACTATGTCTAATCGATTATCGTATTTAAATTTTCTCTTGCTCATTTAGGGCCTTTGCAAAGTTGATTTTAATACTTACACAGACGGACATCGCTTAATCGACTTCTTTATGCATAAGGTCTCAGAATATACACACTTTATGGGGTTGGAAATGGATATTGTGGAAATTACAAACGGAACAACAAACTTAAATATACCCTTTTTTCACCTTTTTTGTGGTGAGAGGTACAAAAATAAGACAAAACAAAATCAAGTACTATTTATAATTTTCCTTAAAAAATGTCAATTTAGTATTTACTGAAAATTTTCTTCGTCAAAGTGACACCCAGATTGATGTCTTAAAAAATATGATGCACAATCGTACTTTTCTATGAATAATTCAGAGGCCCATGACTCGGAAAATATTAGCGATCCCAAGTTTTGCACTTTATGTTTTTTTTCTTAATTTTTAATTCTCTATCGTCCCGTATATTTGTTTTTTTTATTGGAGTTACTTCATTAAACTAGATTTGTTTCAAAAGATATCAGAAATTAAAGGTAGGCCTGGTGCTTAAAAAACGGAATAAAAACTTAAGGCCTTGTAAATCTAACGTTAATGTTGCGGACGGCTATAACGTTAAATAGTTACTATTTATACGTAAACGTACCATATGTTTTTAAATTTGGAGAAAATAAACAAAAACGCTATCAATAAGTGATTGCGATAATTAAAGAAAAATACTTTTTATTAATTTAAGTTTTTGTTATTTGTGTATTTTGTAAAAAATATGGTTTATTTTGTTTAAAAATATGACATTTATTTTGCCAAAAAAGAGAAACAAAACATTTTGTTCTTTAGTAAAGTTGCTTCAAACAATGTTGTCAATCTGCGTTCTATGTTTGATGCGCTAATTCGAAAATAAGCTAAATAAAGAAAAAAGATATACAATTTATATATTAATATAAAAATAATATTAAATTATTATTATTCAAATAGGGTTATGCTCGTTATTAATAGTGATTAACTGTAAAAAGTAAAAATTAGTAAAGAGCAGAATGAAGTGCGCCTACAAGGTATTTATGCAGATATTTAGAACAACGGTTCTCTATAGCAACGGTTATATAGCAACCATCCAAAGAGTCCGCATGAAAAACCGAAAAACAGTGTTTTCAAAAATAAAAGAAGTTTTATTTTGAACTTGTGCTTCAGAGGGGTCCGCGAAAAAGAAATTTGTTTACTAGGGGTCTAAGAGCAGGAATTTGATGAGAACTCTTGATTCGGAAGAAGTGGATATACATTTAGTTGTAAGTTACTTCATGATGAACAGCTTTAAGAAAGAGGAAATAGGAAGGTTTGTGGTCATTATAATAATATTTTTAATAAAATGGAATATACAAGTTTGAAGTAACGTAAATAAGAATATTAAAAATATAAGTTCGGATGAAGAACAAATATGTAACGCAAAAATCTTTTTTTTTAATTAGGACCAGCACTCAGGGTATGACCCCTACTTAAACAATGCATTGTGCTAGAACTAGGAAATTATGTTGTGGGAAGGGGGATAAAGGGAGCAGTGCTTGTGGACATTTGATTTGAATCTTTGCACATTGAAAGTGGCAGAAAAGACATCTGCAGGGAGTTTAATCCACATATGAACTGTTTGGCTAAAAAACGAATTTTCTCTGTAATGCGTAGTGCGATTCACTGGCCAATCGACCACAAAGAAATGCGGTGTGCAGAGATCGTTGCGCGTATGAAATTATGGTTTTCAGGAATGAGTTCCCTAATTTCATAAGAGCTCATTCCGTTGTAGCAGCGATAAAACAGTAAAACACACTCCACATTGCGTCGATGCTCCAGTGAATAAATAGAGTTGGATACCTTTGCTTTCTCCAGCACGCGGTCGGGTAACTCAAAAATAGAATTTGAAGCACCGGCCTATACATGAGAGTTGTATTCCATTTTCGATCTGATAAAGGTGATATAAATACTAAGGAGATCAGATGGATTGAAGTATTTCTTACACCGTTTTAGAAAACCAAGCCATTTGAATGTTTCTTTTGCAACATGAAAAAAATAAATTTTCAATCCAAGAACATCGAGAGCTTCTGTTTCCTTTTCTTAGACTCTAGCAGTGCCAACGACTTTGTCAGCATTTCATTTCTTATTTTCTAAAAATTAAAATTTAATAAAAGACAACTGTGTTTTTTAATAATCAAATTATATAAAATTCTATTATTGCAGGGTTCAGTAAACAATATTAAAATTTTATAAACATAAAATGTGCTGACAGCTGTTTTAGTATCACTATACCAACAAAATTGCATACTTTCACATTTCTCTATTTTCGCTAGGAAATGATATATTTTTATAAATTCTATCTTTGAACCATGGTTCGAAGGGACCTTCTCAAAAAATTTTACCTAAATCCATCCAGCAGTTTTTACGTGATGCGAACACATACAGACAGACAAAATTTCTGAAAGTAGGTTTTTTTATGTACTCTTTCTGTAAGTTTGTTTGTTTTTGTATTAGTCATGGCTAAACGGTTGAACTGATTTTAATGAAATTTGAAACACTGGTAGATATTTAAAGGACCAGGAGGGCAGAAAAGAGGAAGCAGGCATTTTCATGCTTCTGGATCGATCTTAACAAAGTCTCAGCTAACTAATGTTAATAAATATCGAAATAAAGTTGTATTCTTATCTTAATAGTCCAATATTTATCTCTTTCTAGAACAAGACCTGTATAAAAGAAAAAAGGAAAAAACGGGCACTAATGGTCATGTCCGATTTTATTTAAACTCTAGTTAAACGGCATATTGCTTGTTTGAAAATATAGTAGAACATCGAGGCTAGAATATATTATATAGTGCCTAAAAAAATAGAACCAAAATAAGAACCAGGCAACGCGGGGTAGAATAAGCTGGTACTTAATAATTTGTTTCTTAAGTAAAAATCTCTAAATAAACAAAATATAAAAAAACCTAGGACGGCAGCTGTTTTAAATAAACTCACATTTCTTTCTATTTGCCTTTTGAATAAAAACGAAAGACGAAAAACGACAACATCAGAAATATTTTATAAATTAAAAAAAAAAAAAAAAACAAAAACACAACATCAAAAAGAGCAGAACAAAATATCTTTTAACCTTTAACTTTAGGAGAATTTGTAAAACATGATAAAAAAATCACTTACTTGTTTGTTATGCAACCTTGAATTGAAGTGTAAAGGTTTTTTTTTTGTTTTTTCTTATTTTAAAGTTTCGTTTATTTACTGCGGCACGTTTTACCTTCAACATTAAATTCTTGTAAATTTTAAGAAGTGCTTGCTTTTTATTTATTTATTTTTTTATTTTATACTTTTCTTTTTATTTTTTATTTTTGTAAGTTTTAGCATGACAATTCAAATAAAACACATTTAAAGAAAAATAAAATTTCTTTTAAATCATATTGCAATAAATTGGTTGGTTGTTGCATGCAAAAAAAACAAGAACAAAAATGTGATACTTATGACCCACATTTATTTTTAAGCAATAATTTTTTTATTTAACAATTATAAATTTTTTTCATATATATTTTTTATAGAATTTTAAAGCGAATTAAGCAAAAGAAAATAATTTTAAGTTAATTAGAACAAATTGCAAAAGAACTTTAAGGTTTCCGTTTAATGTTGTTTAATTAATTTTAACCTACAAAAGCAGAGTACATAATTAATGAAAATAATTAATTTAAATTTATTTATAAATCATTCAAATTCTAACAAATTCTAGTGACTAAAATTTTAAGATTTTTGTTTATTTATGCCAGACTGACAGTAGAGGAATTTAATAAAAATATTTGCATTAAATTGACAAATTTTATATCGTTTAGCATTTCTTTAGGGTTAGAAATCTAATTAATTTTAAAGTAGATTACCGTCATTGTCCCTAGGCCAACTACATAAACACAAACTCCTCATTAAATGTTGACGATTCGACTTGCATGCATACAAAGCAAATGTTATTACTGCCAGCTACTTTGAAATATCTTTTCGGTGGTCTTCCTACTTAGTGAAATACAAAGCGTCAACTAGCGCCCCCTGTAGGTGTTAGCAACAGAATTGCAATTTAAAGAACATGGCTTGAAGGACCATGTTCTTTCCCTTGCTTGAGGGTTGGAGACTGTCCAACTCCGTCTGTTGAATGCAACAGCACAATCGAAACGGCACCGCACTTTCGCTGCGAACACCAACCTTTACCAACAGCCACCATATGTGCCCTAAAAGGACCATACCAATAACCGGCTACAAAGATGGGCGGCTCTCTCTATGGGTTAGCGGTTCTAGTGGCTCTAGTCTCTCTAGTCTCTCTAAAGAAACTGACCAGTCCTTCGACAAGTACCCAACTTGTTTGTCCAGATTTGGTGCCTGAACACCGGGGGACTGGTTTCCCCTATACCTTTAGTGCACTTTGTCTGAACCTAAGTTAGCTCGGCCAGATTTGTAGTACCCCCGGGAGACACAAACTGTGAAAGACTTTCTGTCTATTTTGATATCCTATTCCCTACAGTTGTACAAACAGTGACTTAAACTTGAGTAAAGACAGCAAGCCGACCCTGCTTTGGCAGTTCCATTTTACATTGGTCGAGAGAAGCGCCACCTGGCTTTGCATGTGATGTTAGAACAGTGCTGATGAATGATAAGTCACACTACATGAATGCAATGGCTTAGAGGGACACGGAGAATTTTTATTCTTCAACTGAATTAAACAAAGGAATTTCTGCTGAGAAACATATTTTGTTTTTACTTTAGAAAATTGATCTTGAGCAGCATTTTTGGTGAATTAAATCGGGGAGCATTTAAATAAAAACATCTTTAATATGTGGAGTAATTACTCTCTTTTTTATGTGTAAATAATTACTTTACATTCAATAAGAATTAATTTACAGGTGACCTTAATAGCCCAGCTTATTTTTGCTTATGTTTAACGTTGTAAAAATTTTTAAATAATTAAAAAAAATTTCAAATAATTTGAAAATATTTCATATTTTTTCTTTTCGAGCTCTAGGTCAATATATTTTATTTAAATAAAACTCTTTTTTGTTTTATTAAATAATAAATAAATTTTATTAAATAATAAAAAAATAAAGGTTGAATCAAATAACCCAAATAGAATAATTTGAAAATAAAAAAATTAAATTTTATAAAATTAAATTTCAAAACCAAGAAATGAAATGTGAAGTATTGCTGCATGTGCAGGAGAAAGAAACCAACTGGGTACAACTTCATTTAAAGTACCAAATGATGATAGAGGGATAAATTAAATTCAGCTTCCTTTTGCTTAGTCAGCGATTTTTAACATCAACATGGTGCTTAACAACGGCCATTGCGACCACCTAGTAATTGATTCGCCTTGATTTACAATTATATTTTTTGATTTGCAGTGCACTTTTCAAAAAGTGAGCGAAATCGTTCAGACGAATTTTTTCGTTTTTATACCCTTTATCTCAAAGAGGTCTTTATTAAATTGTCATTCCGATCCCATAAAATAATTAAGTTCTTGCTAATTATGCATAGGGAAATCGATATAGGGATCACCATATGTTTATCCATTTGACCGTAGTCGGCTTAAGAACAGAGGGCAATTTACGGAATTCGATATCGAACGAAATTTCCATTTAAATTCTATTGAAATTTTGATAAACCATGGCACAGCCAAATATTGCACTCTTACTTGTTGTTGTAGAGTATAATTTTTCACATACCCCAGATATTTCTATTGTCAAAATTGCCTTCAAACAATTTTGCCTTTATTTACTTACAAAATCAATTCAAATTTCAATAAATGAGCTGGGAATGAATTGCTAATTGTTTTTTATAATTTATTTGATTTAATTCAAAGAAATTTCAATTTAATTGAATTGGAAACGCATTATAGTTCATTTTTACTAATTTCGTTTGAATTGACTTAAATATCGTTCAATTCATTTTTTTATGTGATAAGAATTAATTCAAAAAATGCTAAAATTGCTTTAGTGCATGAATGATTCGCGAATTAATTCAAAAATGAATGATTCATTTACAGCTCTGAGAGAAGGCCAAACCCTGTGATCAACCGGTATGAAGCTTTAGACCTGCCTAACGAGCTGAAACCAGCTTGTCTTTGAAGTAAAACCTTGTGCTTCCCATAGAGAGTTATTATTAAGTGTCCTACATCTCGATAACTAAAATTTTTTTTAAGATTTTACCTTTATTTTGAAGATTTTTTAATCAACATAAGATTTGAAAAAAATTTTTCCTAAAATTAAGATTTTTTTTGATTTAATTGTTTGACACCTTATATTGCAACTTCTTTTTGATCAACTTTTGTAAATTAAGACTCTAAACAAATCTTGTAAATTTCAAAAAATTTCGTCAACAAAATAATTCGAGGAAACATGTAGAAAGGAAAAATTTGTAAGTCAAAGAATAATTTTGCAGTTATTTTTGGCGTGGTTTTCCAAATTTTTATGTCACAAAATATTTTTTAATTTATTTATTTTTGTTGCTTCTTTATTTAAAACTGTTTTACTTTGCTAATTGCAGAGTTTGAATTTAATTTTGCCTTTTTTTATTATTAATTTTTGTATTTTTTTTTTTTTTTTGTATTTTTTGTATTTTCGACCTCGATATTTTAAAAAAGTGATATTTTTTTTAACATCAGCACTAAGTAATTGTATATTTTTATGTAATCAAAGAAAGACTGAAAACGAGCAAGAATCTTTTGGTTGTAAAAATATTTTAGTTTCGCCCTTGGCTGAGTACTTGGTTTCATAACAAATTGGTAAGTGGAAAAATATTTAATTGTAATATTTCGTTTTTATAAAACAAAATAATTAAGAATATTAAATTATTAATAAGTGAGACTTATTAATTAAAGCCATTAAAATAAGTACTAACATAAATAGGAAAAGACTCAAAATAACTTTTTTTTATATTTTATTCTTATTCTTATTTTATTATAATTTAACATGATTATTATTCTCTCAGACAATATTATGGTTTCAAAAATACTTATTATCATTAGGTGCAACAATATTATGGTTATACTAAAACCATAAAAATAAATCATAATCTTTGATTTGGATAACCTCAGCTAAGTTTTTTCTTTGCACGCAGAAAATAAAACAAAGTGTCTCTGAATTTTTTTTTCCTTTCGTTAAGAATGTGTGGACAATTTTCTTAGCCGAATTGAAAAATATCTTCTGTGTAACTTCATAGTTTTTTTTTGCATATAATTTAATTAATCAAAGAAGAAGGAGTCCATTAAAATTTTACTGAAATTTCGATCGATACTCAGTGCGCTAAATATTTAACGCCAGAATATGAATTTTATTTTATGAGAAGTTACATTTAGACAATAATTCCCACTTATTAATTCCTTAAAAGATCGTAAAGCCATTTTTATTTTCAACTTCACCGATGATTAGGAGTATTGCCATCGAATAAGGGCGTTGTTTTATTAATATAAGAATGGAAATTCTTAATAAATAACAGACAATTTTTAATAATCAAACTGGCAAAAGCTGGGATATGAACTCTGGCCAGCAAACGAATTACTAATTATATAAAGTACAGCATCGATTAGTTAATCTTTTAAGTTATTTGATGGAGAATTTTGTAATTTAAAAACTGAAGCCCATTTCTGTCATTTTTGGAAATTTTTAAATCTTCTTTGTAATAGAGTTTAATTATTTACTACCGCTGAGATTATTAGTGGTCTGAAAAAAATGCAACAGCTTATATACTTTAAGGATTTACAACTTTCATTTTTGATGAGCTCATTTTCATTGTCCATAAAATTTTTTTTAACTGCCTCTTACCGCTACTTGGAGCGTTTTAGTCATTTTTATCATCTTCTAAACCAATTTCAGAGTGTAAGCTTTAGTAAAACTAAACTTCAATCTGCCAGTATAAATCATTATCATACAATTTATTAGTGAAAACCTTTCTAGTATATTAATTAGTAAATCCGACCCTGAAAAGGAATCCTTGTCTTGTATTTTCTAAATTATTTTAAATTCTCTTTTTAAAACAGACAAAAAACAAATAATTTGTTATCACAGTTTTGTCTTTTAATACAAATAAATATTTAAAGGGCGTTGACCGCAAGGAGTTTTTGTTATCAGGAAGTATTTTATTCTATTTAAAAAAAAAAGGCACAAAGAAAAGAAAAAATAAAAATAAATAAAGTAAAATAAAATAAATCCTATTTACAAAAGTTCAGTCACTTACTTTGCTCAGTCAGTCAGTCACTCGTTCACTATAGATGTTTGTACGTACGTGCACATTTTCTTTTACCACAATCTACATATTTTCCCAACAAATAAACAAATTACGGGCAACAACAACAATTATATTGTGGAATGAAAAGGCTTATCAGTGGAAAAAAACAACACATGGAAACCTGAACTAAATTGAATTGACTCGTACAGTACAACCAACAAAAACAATAATATTACACACAACATTCTGTAGGAAAAGTTATTTAACAATTTTCCTTAAATGCCAAAGACAAACTGCAGAAATCTAAAAAAAAAAATTAACACAAACAAAACACACAAAAGGCAGAAAATAAAAAATGCAAAAGGGAAAAACCAAAGGAAAACCTTTCAATTTACAATAATAACAACAACTTGTATATTTATTCATTCACCGATATAGAATTCCAAGCAAATGACACTATGGTCTTAAAGCACTACAAGCACCAAGAGCTGAGATATTCACAAAAAAAAAAATTTGCAAAAAACAGTACTCCGACTGTTGCCATGTATCCAACCATCCATTACATCTCTCCAGCTCTCCTGTAAATTATATTTACAATACAAATACATACAAATCCATGAGCACCTCTAGTATTTTCATTGCATTTTTCCTTTATTTTACTTGGCCGTAATCGTTTATTGACTGAGTGACTGAACAGTTCAGTGCAACTGCCTGTAATTTGGTTTTAGCTTTTTACAGTCGGTGGCATAAAAAAATTTATATAGAGAAAGAGAAAAAAACTATCAGGAGTTAATAATAATAAAACAAAAACAAACTATCTATTTAGTGGTAAAGAAACTGAAGAATCTATTAGAGGCTCTTTTACAAGCAGATACTCATTCGTATTCGTATCTCATGCAGTTTAATGCCCTTCTTTCATTCATTCTGCTTCTGCTTGCATGCATGTGCATGTTATATATGCACATACATATGTGTGCATGTATGTAGGTCTGCTGTTACATATAATTGCTAATACACTACTCATCGTATATCATCATGTGTAAGTGTAACTTTAATATGCCACCATCATACCCTTAAAAAGATAAAAACTTAAAGTATTGTGTTTGTGGTGCATGGGATACCATAGATACGAGTAGATATTTTTTCCTACTTACTTTAAGAGGAAAAGCTATAAAAAAGTGAAGGGCATAAAACGACAGTAAAGTGCACTAAACAATTGTAGCACTTCAAATTATTTATCACTGATGAACGGGGTTGTCAGATGTAGCGATTTCTCGCCAAACGTGGCGATTATCCAACTCATTTGACGAGCTAAATTTTTATTTGTCGACATGCCGATTTTTTGGCGTCTTAAAAAATATTTAGCGATTTTTACATGTCTTTATAAGCATTTAATTTGTTTCGACAACTTTCGATAAGATAAAATCATATGTCAACAACATTTTTCTATAGTCATTTTTATGTCAGTATTATAAACATATCTAAGGAACCATAATATTTTTGCACATTATAAAACTGAAAAGAAAATGGTACTGTAGTGACAATCCAGTATTACGCTTCAAAGTTTTTAAATGCCAATCGTTGTTATTCTGATTTCTAAATTCTAAAGAGCGTTAAATTTTACAGTTCCTACGTAATACTTTAAGGAACTTTAACTTTTTAACTCTCGTCGTTCTTTATATGCTGGTAAATCCAATAAGAAATGCCTGCGTTGAAAGGGTTTTTTTGTTAATGAATTCTTCTAAGACTCGTATGAGATATAGAATGCAGTATGAACTTCAAGATGCTGTATTGCGCGTTATAAATTATATGAATGCAGATAACACATGCTGCACTTCTTTTATTCTTTCTGAATAAATGGTTTATAAAATCAATTCGAATACAATGTATTCCTAGGAAAAGGAGGCTGACAAATGTCTTGAGAATGAAATGTACAGCACATTAGAAATAGAAAAAAAAAACCGTAAAATTATTACATTATATTATTTTAATTATCAGATCTTTTATATGTCATATTTTTATTGAATAAATTAAAATATAACTAGTTTATAGTACCTTTCATGTATTAACAAATTACTTTTTTTTAATAAAATCAAATTACGTATACACGGGGATTTGTTTCTTTTTTTGGCGAATTTTAGCCATGTTTTGGCGTTTTTTGATTTGGATTTTTGGCGAATTTAGTAAAAATAATCTGACAACCCTGCTGATGAATCGTTATATGAAGAAAAAAATATCAGGCGATTTGATTTTAGTCTTAAACAGAATACTATAAATGACTGTGCCGAATCTTTTCTTACGGTGTAATTCATAAGAAGTTTCTATTTTAGATTTAAAGTTTACAATAGTTATTGAACACCTTTCGTTTAACATGCTGTTTTTAAAATTTTGTATAAAATAACACACAATGGGTGCGTTCCCATACTCAACTTTGGCATACAGCGGTACCATGCACGCAAATATCTTCCAAAAGTGTTATTTACAAGTTTTATCCCAAAAAATATTAAAATAAATTTAAGAACATACAAAATATTTGTATATTTCTATTTTCTATGAACAACCGCATGTTTGTTTTGGTTGACATTTTGTTTTGGGATAGAAGTATGGTTCTTTTTTTCCCGTACTTTTGGGCATTTTCGTCTTCCAATGAGAATTATTTATGTTTTAACTCATTTTACCAAACTTTATCCAAAAAGTTTTACCTGGCAACAACAATTCTAATTTCTTATTTAGTGATTTTAAAAAACAATTTTAAATTAACCCGAAAACCGAATTTGGTTTTCTTTTTATATTTATTTTTAGTAAAAAAAATTTTTGGTCACAGAAAAGCACTTGAACAAGAAATGTATTAACAAATTCATAAAAAAATTAAGTTTTGTTGAATAGATAAAATGAAAAGTATTCGAATACCGAGTTCTAGTACGATCTAATTATGTTTTCTATACTTCAATATTAAAATAAATTTGTTTTATTTTATGAAACAAATTTAGTTTGTCCCAGCAGCTTCAAATGTAATAAAAAGTTGTCCGGGGCTCAGAAAAAGCAATTATAAGCAAAAATTGTTATGGGATAAATCCCACGAAACCTCATACTTTCACAGATGCGAACCTCTAAAGTTTCTTTATGAAATTACAAATATTCTATGGCAGAATGGAGCACTATAGGTATCCTTATAGAATTATATTGAATAATTGTTAGACCATTAGAAACCAGTAAAATGTTACTTAACTTTTCATTATTAATTTTGGGAATATATTTACAAAATTTGCTCCTTTTGTACTAAAAATATTTTGTTATATAAATGTATTTACCCAGCAAGAAATGAGTGAGGAAAACTTATATAATTAATTAATAAAATTTTATACTGAAACAGCGTTGCCGTTGTACGGCTTTTTGTATTAAATTTAAATTATTTTTTTTTTTTGCTAATTAAATCTAAGTTTTTACTTGTGTTTATTCAAACTTGATTAGCAAAGTTCAAAATCTAGTTAAATCTGTTTCAAGAAACAGACAAAATTTTTAATATATTTGTAAAAGAAAGTCACTCGTAACGCTATTTGGTACAGACATCACACGTATACAAATGTTTACATCATTTTTTTTATTTTCCCTTTAAGATTGTGATTTTTTTTACGCAGTGATGGATATTTCCATCATCAGTGATTGTCATTTGTTGGATCAAATGATGGTCACTGTTCTTCTAGGGTATGTAGATACACAGCTATCTTCGAGGTATTTAGTAAAATTAGATTTAACGGCGGGTTCTTAATTTGGCACTTGATAGGAATTTTGATAGGATCTTCATAAAGTCTCATTCTGGAACAAAGTGTTGGAGATATCACAAAATATTTATAAACACTTTAGCGATATGTTACTTTTATTAACCAAAAAAAAAAATTAAAATAAATTAATAACAAAATTTTGAAAAATTAAAATTTTTTTGATAAAAATTTCGTGAAAAATTAATATTTTAGTGAAATTGTAATCGTTTAGTTAATGTTCAGTTTTTTTTTTTTAATAGAACGTTTTTTTTTTACAGAATTTTCAACAAAATCTTTAATTTCTCAATAATATTAATATTTTTGGTGAAATGTTGGTGAAAATGTAATATTTTGGTGAAATTTTTATGGTCTGGTGATTTTCCAATAAGCTGATAATTATTAGTTTTTTTTTTTGTGTCTGAAATGTCGGTTTTTAACAAAATAAAATAAAAAAGTTCATTTAAATCTATAAAACGTAAGAAAACTAGAGGCTCTCGCTTTTTTTCCAACACGTCCACATTATATATGAACCGATGTTGCCAGATTTCAATAGCATATATTTTAAAAATTATGTCTGAGAGAATTTTGGTCATAAAATTTCGGTAGCTCATCTGGGAATGTGGCAAAACTGATTTCAAACCGATTACGGTCAGATGGTTGGAAAGACAAACAGTGGGCCATCGCTTAAACGACTCAACTATATATAAGGATAGAGATTATAAATACTTTAAGAGGTCGAAAATAAATATTGTAGACACCTGTGGTGAAGGATATAAAAAAAGCCTTGGAAAATTTTACGTACAGTAATATTAAAAATTTTCCATCTATATACTTCTATTTGCTAAACATATTAAGCACAAAATTTGTTTGCAGAGACCCGTTGCTTCAAGTGGGCATGGCACTTTGCATGTATTTTTACCTATCTAATCCTTTTGATACCGTTGTCATACCTTTCTTTGAAGACTGTTTATTTGGTACGTTTGGCGAACGATTAGTACTCACATAGAAAGCGCTCTCCAAATATACCAAATAAACAGCCAGTGACGACGGTCTGTACCGAAAGATATAATAACAGTATAATATTTACTGGCGGAACAAATTCGATTAATAAAATACCTTTTGGTACCTTTTATATTACCCTTGGAGAAAAAAAGATTTCTCAATGTAATTTTTTTCTGTGGATGGAGCATATAAAAAAATGTATACTATACCTTGTTGGCGACGAGCTGGCGAATAGGGGGACAATGCTTGACGATGGTAACATTGAAATTTTCTGTGGCATACCCTTGGCCTTCTCTTTCTGCCCCTTTCATCTCTTCATCCCTAATTCCTATCTTAATCTTCTCTCTTTGTTTCTTCTTCACTCTCCCTTCTAACATTAGGTAACACAAAGGGGCCAATAAATGGACCCAAGTGGGCTGTGGCAACACGGCCGCCTGCCGGACCTAACCATTGTATATAAAAAAATATTTACTTATGTGAAGTACCACAAAGTAGTACCTTTTTTACCCTGCTCATACATAAACTCGTATTTTTTAAAAACAAAAAAAAAAAAAAATAAAGAACAAGAAATATTCGTTTTTTTATTGAGAAGAATTATTTTCATGGCTATTATTTTATAAAAAACTTGAATATCAAGAAGTACCAAATTTTAGGTCTTAAGGGTGCAAAAATGAAAAATTTTGTTCTTTTATTAGATTAAAATATTTTGTAAACTTATAAGATTATTTATAGAGGTGATCAGGTTAAAGGCCAGGATTGCCTATCATACTCAGTCGTACGATCTGTCAAAAATTGCATGTGAGCTCAAAAAGTACGATAGTGTGGATTAAAAGTGTATGTGTGTGTTAGACTTTTTGGCAGATCTGTACGATTTTATAATCTTTTGAAATAATTCATTTAAAGATTTTTGCTATGCGATCAGAGTTTTGAAGATGAGGAGAAAAAACACCAAAATTTTTAAAGCATCTGTTATTTGATCATTTTTGCATAAGAATGTGGTACCTACGACGGCATTTTGAAACGATTTTTAAAGAAGGACAGAATTCTGTCGGATTTTTATTTGACTAAATCGTACTATTGTGTATGATAGTGAATCCTGGCCTTAAGCAGTTTTTAAATTTCTTCTTTATTAATCGCTTTTGTTATTTTTCTTGAAGAATGAATGATAATTCTTTTTTTACTTCCACCTCTAGTAGAGCCCAACACTTTAAGTAACGAATCTTACTTCATATTTTTTTATTCACAAAAATTTAAAATTCTTAAGGCCCAACTATAATGTGCATAAGCTAGCTTGAGTTTATGTCAAAAACCCAACGAAAAGCCTGTCAAATGCTTAGGTAATTCTTTAAAGATTTTTATGTGGCTACAATGTACTTACATAAATTTTAAAAATAATTTGCCACAGTTGCACATTCATGTTTAAATCGTACTTTCCCAAAAATATATATATTTTTAAATAAATAAAACTTGTAAAGAAAAAGGCATCGAAAAAATATATTATATATATTTAATAACATTGATTTAAATAGATGTACTTTCTTTTGCTAGTTTTTAAATAAATTCGATAAAAAATGGCATGTTTTTTACGTATTTTTGGTCAAAAGTACCAAAAGATGCAACGGTGTCACTGATTTAATTTGAAAGCAGTTAAAAAAATTATTATTATAATAAAAGCGCATCATTTTCTCTCATATAAACCCTTCTTTTTTTACATTTTCTATTAAATTAAAAAAAAATCTTTTTCAATGTCGCTCTTCACTGCAATTTTTTCTTTATTGATTTATGTATGTATACACCAAGCGCAATCAGCTGTTTCTGTACGGAATGTACGATCAGCTTCCTACATTGCTTAAGCAAATGACATTTGACGAAACTTGACGAAAAGTTTTCTCAAGTACATTATAGTTTACCACATTTGATTTATATGTATTTGCACAGTTGTATAAGTTGGCATATCATACATCGATAGGACAAGTTAGGCACTAAATTTAATCATATACCTGGCAGAAGTTTTTGATGGTTGATAACGCTTCAGTACCTTAATCTTTAGCACTTGTTTATGGCTAAAATTTTATCACAACGACTTTAAACTTTTTCTAAAAAAAGAATCCTCTCTCAATATTTACTCTTTTTTTAGTTGAATCAGTACTTTTGGAAATTAAATCAAACGTACACATTCATTAATAGTTTCCTGTTGATTTGTGTGCGAAGTGCAACACCGACTTGATAATTCTAAAAATAATGAGCTACTTGAAATAGAATGTCTAATTAATTTCCGAAACTTCATTGAACAATTATATCTTCCGTACACTTTATGGGAGTGTTTGAAAATGCATTACTGCGGTACATTTAGAACACAGTTTGTTCAGGAAAAATGCAGTTTGCTCGCAACTGCATTACGTGAGGCAATAGGGCTTTAGTAACTGCCAATAAAAGTGGCGGATGAAATCAATTATTAAAAATTAAATTTTCTATTTATTTGTGATTCTTCTCCTAATACTTTTTCGCATTGCCAACTGCAGAGTTTTATTTTAGTTTTGCCTTCATTGCAAATTTTCGCCCATGATACTTTAAATATTTTTTCTTTGTTTTTCACATGACCATCGTTTTAATATAATCAAAAAATGACTGAAGAAAAAAAACAAATTAACTTTTTATTGTAAAAATATTTTAGTTTCGCTCTTGGCTGGGTAGTTTGGTTCATAACAAAATGGCAAATGGAAAAATATGTATTTAATTGTAATATCTCGTTTTTATTAAAAAAAAATAAACAAAAAAAATAAATTATTAATAAATGAGACTTAATAAATTAAAACAATTAAATAAGCAAAAGCGTAAATAAAAATTACTCTAAATAAGCTTTTCTTATCATGTTTTGTTCGTATATTTTTACAAGATTATTATTCCATCAGACAACATTATGTTAACAGAAATACATTATTATCATTAGTTGCAACAATATTATGGTTATACGAGAATCTTAGATTTTGGTTACCTCAGCTAAGTTTTTTCTTTGCATGCAGAAAATAAAACAAAGTGTCTAGGAATTTTGTTTCCCTTCGTTTAAAATGAGTGGACAATTTTCTTGGCCGAATTGAAAAATATTTTCTGTGTAGCTTTATAATTTTTTTATTTTTTATTTTTGTAACTATTTTAATTAAATAAAGAACAAGGAGTCCATTAGAATTCTACTGAAATTTCGATCGATAGTCAGTGCGCTAATTATTTAACACCAGAATATGATTTCTTTTTTATGAGAAAAAACATTTGGACAATAATTCCTACTTAATATTTCTTTAAAAGATCGTAAAGCCATTTTTATATTCAACTTTACCGATGATAAAGAGTATTAACTGCTAATAAGGGCGTGGTTTTGTAAATATAAGAATGGAAATTCTTAATAAATAACGGACAAATTTAATTTATTAAACTGACAGATGCTGGGATATGAACTCCGGCCATCAAACGAATTACTAACTATAAAAGCTACAGCATCCATTAGCTAATCTTTTAAGTTATTTGATGGAGAATTTTGTATTTTATTTTATGGCTTGTATCCAAAAATAAAAATACAATAATATTAATAAAAAAATCAAATAAACAAGTAAAAACATAAATAAAAAAGGTTTAAAATAATTTTTTTTAATCATATTATATTATAACATGATTATACTTGACACGTATTTACGGCTGTACTTTTAAAAATGTATTATTCTCTTAGACATATTATGGCTTGGTCTGGTTACAACCATTTAAATCAATCATAATGATTGGTCTTTGATTTTCTCGTTATCTTTGAGTTTGTTTAATTTTCTAGACGGAATTGAATTGGATTAAGAACATAAAAATATAAAAGTGAGTATATCTTATTGTTTTAGAAGGAACAATAATTTTTAAAGAGGTCCTATCACTTGCCATATGGAGAAAAAATTTTTATTTTGGAAGTAACATTTTCTAAAATAATTTTAAAAATTATTTAGAATTGAGCCGTTTACTTTAAAAGTGACTTAAGTCACTTTGGTTTTAAATTAATACATATATTAAAAGGATTGTGTTTTAAAGGTTTTAAAAGTTCTAAGGCTAAATTTTGAGAAGACTTATTTGCACTTCTATCTTAGGATTCGTATTTCCCAATAAAATCTTCGGTAAACATAAAATCATAACAGCTCTTAACATTTAAATTTGTTTTTCTTAATTTTTTAAAAAAGTGACTTATGCCACTTTCAGAATAAACGGCTCAATTGTAAGAGTAAGACTTGGTCGTGATTATATGTACGAAGTTTGTATTTTGAAACTGTGTGTTTATTCCTATGAGTGTTTTTTGTTCATTGAAGAACCGTTTCCACTAGTACCGTTTTTGCAAAGCCACTCAGTCACGTGAAGTTTATTTGAGTCTCTTTCTTTCTAATTCAGAAAGCTTCCAGCACTCAAATTTGTTTAATTAGTTACGCTTCTTGCTAATACTAATTGTAAAATACGTCTGTTTACCGACCTGCAGAATGAGTGACGACGAGTAAAATTAATAAAGGAAGCAAAGGTTGCTTTTTTTTTCTTTAAATTCTACGTGTTTGGTTGACAGTGCTGTATTTTTCAACTTCATCATTAATAGTTTCGTAAATGATCAGATAATAGTTTGAGTGTAGGGATTATCGGTGGAACCTTACATTTTAAAAGAAAGTGTTCCAAATCAATTTCTTTTTTTACAATGGAGAGATCTAAGGAGCTGCAAAACTGATAGCACTTCACTTTTCTTACTCTGTAGATAGTGGACATCTTTTGATTAAAATCTGTTATATTTTATTAAATGAGACGCTTAGGTGTCGAATTAGGCATCAAGTTTGAGATTTGTCCAAACTGATAACACAAAATATCTAAAGTTTCTGCATTAACAAACCAAATGGCTTTTCTGCAACTTGTGATGAATAAGCATTTTAGTGCCTAAGATTTTGTAACCGTAAGCCTTCTGGAAACGTTTAAAAAAGTGTATTTGAAACGCTATAGCAATCCTGCTTTATTTCTTCATCATTTAATAACTTTTGATGAAATATCAACTCATTATTTTATGTAGGAAATTAAAAAATGTTTGATACCCTGAAAGTCTAACGAATTTGTGTCGGACAAAGTGAAAGCCCTTAAATCGAAAAGGTCTGGAATTTTCCGGAGAAAGGAACAACACAATATGAGAATTATGTAATTTAAAGCATAATTGAATCAATCAGAAGCAAAAAAGATGAATCAGCCATGGGCAATTTAGACTCGCTTACGAAAGGTTCCTTGCTATAATACATAGATGGGCCACCCTTCAATTATGTGTTTGATGCTTTTGTTAGGATCTCAAAGATAGGAAAATGTACGTCAACATCAGGTCCTCTATTGTGTCACTCTTTTTATACTTTAATTAATTTTTTCAATACTTTTTGTTATGAGTTTATATAATCTGTAATAATTTAACAAGGGACACCCACTAATTTTTAGCTTTATTTTAATATTTGTTGCTGTAAGTGAGAAAGCTACTGTTGTACACCTTAAGTATGAAACCTTAAATCGACACCGTGTGTTTTCTGCTCCTGAATTTTATTTGGCGTTGAAGTTTGTAGCACAAACAGCTTTAAAGAAACTTGATAAACCGCTAAAGAAAAAGAATCAATTAAATATTTCTTGAAAAAAACAAGTTGAAAACAGAAAAACTTAAAATCATATTTCTTCAGGAATTATATTTTATTTGAGAAATATTGCGTCAGGATTTTTGATATGTCGTAGAACAAAATATGAATGCAGATTAAACAAGAAAATTCAGCAGTTATGTAGTCACCCTTTATTTTAAAAATTTTTATTGCTGACACAGTAAAACAAAATTTGATTAAATTCTAAGCGTTAGTCTGCAACTGTTCAAAAGACTGGCCATATACATTAAATTACAGCCATTAGGACACCCTTTAATTCTTAAGTTTAAATATTCATAATTGTAACTTGATTTAGTAATGGACATTCTGTCAGATTTTTTAGAGTTTGTCTGTAACGGTTTCAAAGAAAGGGCCATATCGGTTAAATAACATCAATTATAGGGACACCCTTTAATTACAAATTTCAAGCTTGCTACTTGTTTTAGTGGACTTATCAATTAAGATTCTGTACAAATTTCCATCAACTGCTTACAACTGTTCAAGTAACAGCAACTATTGTAATACCCTATAATTTATAATTTTAGATTTTTATACTTTTTAATATACCAGAAAAAGTAGTGGACATTCTGTTTAATTTTCAACAACGGTTCAAACGATAAGGCCTATATGTATTTAAATTTACTTGAAATATGGGGACACCCTCTAATTTCTAAATTTAAATTTAGTACTTATTATTATATGGAACTAAGCAATAAAGGTTCTTTGTTAGTTTCAACTATCTGGTCATAAGACTTCAAAAATTTGACCACATACATTAAATTACATTAACTATTGGGACACTCTTTAATTTATAATTTGAATGTTTATACTTGTTATTATAACGGTCATAGTTATCGACAACCTGTCTAATTTTCAAGCGTTTTTCAAAACGGTTCAAAAGATAGACGCATATAAGTAAATTTACGTCACCTACGGCGACACCGTTTTATTTTAATATTTATTTTTGTATTTTTTTCTTTGTTTTTTGTTTTTTTTTTATTTTTTTATTTACTATTGGAAAGAAGTGCGCTTTACGGTTTATAAAACACTTAAAAAACATGTATTTCGTATGGGGACACCCTTTAACTTTTAAGATTATGAACTGTTTTTAAAAGGGGACCAGTCTGTAAGCTTTATCTATCAAAAAAATTTCAAAATCGGAGCAGAAATGACTGAGTTCTGCAGGCACAAACATAAAATTAAAAAAGCAACATTCAGTCGAATTGATAACTTCCTTCTTTTTTTAAAGTCGGTTAAAAATGTGTTTTCGATGTTTTCCATAAGTCTTACCGATTTTTTTTAAGTCACTATATAACGGAGGCTATTAGGATATGATCGAAGGCGGCACTCACACCTCTGATAAGCGTTTTAGAAGCTGCTACCAAGCTGAGTGTTATTGTAATCTCGAAAGGATTTGCAGGAAGTAATTTTTTGTATCGGCCACTGGGAGCTAGCTTTTCTAGAGGAATACGAGTAAACACCCCACTTTAAGACCCTACTGTTTTAGATAATGAAAGGGAGTAGAGGAAAAATTATCACATTTCGGAAGTTAATGCCATGTTTAGTTAAATTCTTACTGGGAGCTACCATAGAAAAAAAGTAGTAGTTATCTTTCCAGATTGTAATAGTCTGAATAAGAAGGAGTCCAACTTTAAATAATTGATAAGACAAACCAGACGACATTTTAACTTGCATTTCCAAAGTGTAGGGTAAACAAAGTATGAATTAAAAACAGTCTCCTTTAACTTTTGGTATTACAGAACCCGGCCACACACACATACGAGTGCACACAGGCGCATTTATTCAGTCAGTCAGTAAATAAGTCATTTTTCGAGTAAAAGAAAATTTGTTATATGACTGTAAAAGTAACGTTGCACACAAGAGCACTAATGGAAATGTTAATTGTTGTGGCATTCGGATGGTATGAGTTCATTGTACGATTTGTTGGAACAAAAGCGAAAGAGGAAAAAAATGCTTTGTAATCTATTTGAGGTTCTAATGCAAAATGAACCAACAACTGCAACAAACAACTCCAAACAATGTTGCTCAAGTGTGAAAATTATATTAGGAATAACAAAGAACAAAAACAAAAAAATGAAGGTAATAAAGCAACAATAACAAAAATTAAAAATAAATAAAAATTAAAGAAACAGAGTAGAAAAAATAAAAACACAACTTACAAATGTTAATAAGTCCTTTAACCTCTTTTTTTTCTTTTTTTTGAAAAATAATGAAAACAAGAAAAGACTGAGATTATTATTTCAAAGTAATTCCTTTTGAAATTTTCATTTCCTGTATTCAGTAAATTCTTGTTACTTGTTGTTCCCTTTAATATTTTAAATTTAATTGTAATTTTCAAAACGACCTCTTAAATATTTAAAGTGAATTTTAGTTTAAGAATTCTTTAACCTCTAATAAAGTTTTATTGCTTCAGATGGCAGTAACTAAATGTGAGTCTTCTAGAGTGAGTATGTGTATGTGGCTTTATATGTGTGTTTTTGGGTAGTAAATTAACAAATCTGCGGGTACTTAAATGCTTTAAGTAAATCCTACAGCAATTTACAGGGTAAATGTGCGTGTGAGTCAGTTAGTTTTCAGTAGTTAAAATTTATCAAAACGGTAGCTACAGTCCCTTGTTCTCTATTAAGGATTCATTCCCTGCTTTTTTTTTAATTTACTTCTGTATGTCTTCTTTTATCCACCACATTTTGTTTCTTTTCACTGTTAAATTTAACTGCTTTAAAGCAAAACAGCAGAGGTCTTTACTGCCACTGCTGTTGTTGTTTTTCCCAATGAAAATTAATGATCCCAATTGAAGTTTTTTTTTGTATCTTTGTCTTTTTGTAATTTGGGCAAAGGTTTTGCACGCGTCATCAATGAAATGTGAATGAATTATGCAGGATCTAATAAATTTAACTTGATTTAAATTAGTAAGGATAAGGGCAGGATCAATAAAATTTCTACATTGTAATTAATAATAATTTAAAGCATCGTTTGAGAAAGATGTAAGGGGCAGTGACCAATATTATTTACCCTACATTTAGTAGTTTATAAAACTTTAAAATCATTGACATGGTCACGGACTTGTATTTTCAACAACAAACTAAAATTCACTGTATGTCAAGGCTTGCTGTAAAAAGCGGAAATTTTAGATTTCCTTGTATTTAAATTAAAAAAAAAACTTTACAAGGGAAGGCATTTTTTTGGAAATGCAAAACATTAAACTGAAAAAAAAATATTAACAATTGCTTCATGATCATATGTGCAAGCAAATGATGGATACATACTCTTCTTAATGTAAAAAGCAAGCGATGTACTGCTATTGAAAGTGATCATTCTATTATAATGGCTGATATGAGGCTCAAAACGTCACCAACCCTACGCGAACAGAGAACAAGCCGAAGGAAGGTTCATATATAGAGACTGCATCGTAAGAATCAACTTCATAGAAACAGCCTAATATGTGCTTGGAATGGCCATAAAAGACGCCAAAGAGCGTCTGAAGCTAGTCAAAAGCTAAAGGGCTCAAAAATTCATACTCCTTTCGCTGCCCAAAACGAGAAATAATGCGGCGATATGTCAGAGAGTCGATAACCTTACAAAACAAATCAAATGGCAAGCAAGAATTGATAAGCGATATTTTTTTTAGTACACTGGGGTATGAGGCCGAAACGGCAGCCAGCAAAGGCAACATAAAAGAAGTATATGCAATATCAAGAAAAATCTCTAGGACAACCCCAACAAGAGTGACGTTGTTAAGGACGAAAGTGGCATTTTGATAGGACTCTTAATGTTCTCTCAAACAGTGACAGCGTGGCTATCCCATCCGCGAGACTACCAATAAGAGTCATAAGAACTGAACCGACCAGGATAGAAATTAAAGGAACTATAGATTCCATGAAAAATAAAAAGGACGCGGGTGTAGATGATTTTCCAGCTGAATTGCTAAAAGCTGATAGCGCCAGAACGACTGACATGCTACTTCCGTTATTTAACTATAAGTGGAATACACAAACGATTCTGTCAGAATGAAAAAAGTCCATTATAGTTAAAATACCAACAAAAAAGTGAGACCTCTCCAACTGTAATAATGGAAGAGAAGTAGCGCTGTTATCTATCACAAGCAAAATATTTAATAAAATTATTTTAAGCCGCATAGTCTGTCCACGTTACTAAAGCAATGCATCGTATATAACAGTTTTTATCGACCACGAAAAAGCCTTTGACATAATGAAAATATAATAAATCAGGAACGTATTGCAAAACACAAGTGTACCGCAGAAAACCATAAATATTATATTCAACATCTACAACGACGCTAAATACAGAGTTTTTCATAACAAGTTTAGTGAACCATTCAGCATCCACCTTCGGTGTAAGACAATTATGCATTTTATTGCCGCTGATATCTATTACTGTTCTCGATCGCATACTACAAATTTTTGATAATGCCACCAACAAGCGGGAAATCAAATGGCATTTAGATAGGTGTCTTGAAGACCTTGAGTACGTGGACGACATAGTTCTGCTCTTGCTCTGGCATAATCACACGCAATCAAAGTTAGATGATTTGCAGTAGGAATAGATAAAATTGGGCTTAAAATCACTATAACCAAAATGAAATCGCTGTTAATTATAGCAGCCAACGATATATCATTTAGTATAAATGGCCAAAATATAACAGACGTCAATAGCTTCACATGGTTTGGGTAGTGTTCTTACAACCAACGGAGGAGGTAAGCAGAATTTTTTTCAGTCGTATATAAAAGGCTCGAGAGGCATTCGCCAAGCTGCGAAACATATGGCATTTAAGCAGCAAAATTACTGTAACTAAATGCTAAATTTTTAAAACCTGCATGAAATCTGTGCCCCTTTACTGTTTAGAGATAACGAAGGCATAACTTCAGACCCATATAAGCTGTTGCCTTGAAAATATTCTGCAAGTTTGGTGGCCCAGAACGATATCAAATGGGGATCTATGAAGAACTACTTATTAGCAGAATATCAACGCTGAAATAAGGAAGATATGGATGGATTGGGCACACTCTGCGGAAGCTCTACGACAGCATTCCCCATGCTTGTCTAACCTGGAACCTACAAGACGTGCTATTCCGTAAAAGGCCACAAACAACTTGGCGTAGAACTGTCTGTAGTGAAATAGGCAAATCGTTTAACAAACTAAAGCTACTAGCACACGATAGAGATACGAGTAATTGAAAATCCTCTGTTGAAAGCTTTAGCTCCTGAGCATGGAATATGGATTTAGTAGTAATAAGTTTTTTAAATTTCCATATATCTTACTAAATCCATAGGAAACTTGGAAACAATCAACGAAATGATCACTGTTAGTGTCCAGTCCAACAAGACGAACAATTAGATATCAAATTGCAACCGGCGACGGCTAAACAAAAGACTTTCGGTGGCGGCTTGAAGTCGACTAACTGTTAACAGTAAAATTCAAAATATATTTTTTATTTATGTAATTTATTTTAGACAATTTGTTCATCAACAGGAACTTATAATAATAATTATTTTTGATTGTTACAAAGAAAATATCTGAGAGCCAAGTCAAGCACACCATTTTGATCGTATATAACATAATTTTTATAAGATCGTATGATTTTCAATTTTTTTTATTTATTTTTTTTTTACTAGGAAAGATTCTTATTGTATGATTTAAAATTTTTTTTAGAAAAAAACTGTTCCGATTTTTACTTTTTTGGTAGAAATAATTGTCAAAACAAGCCACGAGAATATTGAATTTAAAAAAAATGTATCGCGCTATTTTTTCCGGATTGAATTATTAAGACACGTTTCGTTTCGACGGCAATTTACATAGCTCTTCAAGAAAATTCTTACAAATATAAAAAAAGCTAATTAAGCGGTAGTGAAACGGCCATCGTTCTTTTACCCTCAATAATCAATATGGGTGATTTAATAATTTAATAGCGATTAAAAATAGTGCGATATTTTTAAGAATTAATTAATAAAAATAATTGTTATCTTTTTTTTTTATTTTTGCAAAAGTAACTGTTGATTTTTGAATTTTATTTTTTGTTGGCAGTCGGCTAACATTTTTATTCGATGTTAGCCGTCTACTTCGGCGGCGGTTGACTGACTTAAATATATATCGGCGGCTATTAGTCGACTGTGAGCTGATCGTCTTCGTTCCCTGGTTAAGTCTAAAACAATGACTCAAAACGGAGTGTTTTAAGATGAAAAAAGCACGTCTAATGATGAACAATATTTAGCAACGACACTTTGAGGATATTTTGTCTAACAAAATTATTCCAACTCATGGTGTTTCTTGATTTCCCTCTGCAGTTTTTAGTTTAGTTTTATTTTTTTATTTCTAGCGATTGAGATTTAGCTTTGGCGATTTGTAAAATAAGACTGCTGGATGGCTTTGCTAATTTTAAAAATTGACATTTCTTATTTTTTTTTGGAAAAACAAAACGACTAAACGATACAGTTAGTGACATGGGGTTGCAACAAGCCGGTTATAGATGCCGCGCGGCCTGGAAACTAATTCAGTTTAATTAAGAAGCTAAATCATCAACCTTCTCAATTATTTAATAATTAAAATGCCTAAAACTTATAAAAATATAATTCATATACTTCACATATGGGCACCGGCACACTCGGGCCAACCCGGGAACAAAATTATAGACGAACTCGCTATATCTAGAGTCCCGTTGAACTGCTGATCTGACGTGGTCACCTGTGCGATTTTAAGGACATTATGACCTCAGTATGATAGCAGGAGAACTGCAAGCCTACGGAGGTTTCCTAATGGACAACTGGGCATATTGGTTTCTGTGTTGACGGGGCACTGTGTCATCGCTACTCATGCCAGGAGAATGAATCTTCCATACCATGACTTCTGCAAAAGTTGTCGAGATGAGGAAGAGGAGGAAACGGTGGAGCATTTGCTTTGCCATTGTCCGGCTCTTTCTTGGCAGTCCAAGACTGAGTGGTCTTGTGGACCTTTCGGTCTGTGGTGTTGTTAGGATAAATTAGTTTATACGGTCTTTGGTATGGTTTGGTGGTGGATCTTTGACGGTGACATAGGAACCTGAATTGATCCTATGCAAATTTCTCACAGGCAACACAACGGGACCACTTTTTCACCCACGAGGGTCGGTTTCTTCTTCTACGGGCAGCCTGTGCAACCTTACCTAACCTAACTTTCTTCACATGAGACACTTTCTGATCTCGTGTTCTTTCATTTCAGTGATATATCTATATTCCATTTGAGGTTTTCTAAAATCATACAAGTATACCAGCAAGCTGACAATCATTT
Organism: Cistogaster globosa; assembly: GCA_937654795.1. NCBI lineage: Eukaryota > Metazoa > Arthropoda > Insecta > Diptera > Tachinidae > Cistogaster > Cistogaster globosa. Next base: position 134,024,662 of record OW569403.1, on the reverse strand, counting down.
ATGAATTAAAATTCATTACTGCGTCTGCATTAAAATGGCGTTAGCAAATGGCGGCAAAAGTGTGCGCATGCCTCAGCAATGCTGTTGAGGCCACTTACCAAATAAAGGATATTTAGAAGCAACCCTTTTTTGTTCATTTTATTATACAAAAGAAAATAATTTTCTTAGGAATAAACATTCTGATTTCTATTTAATTTAAAATTTGTGTAAGAAGTCCAAGAATAATTCAGACTTTTATTTTTATTAAAATGAATATAAAGTGAAGAAATAAAATTTATTTTATTATATTCAGTTGAAGCCAAATTCAGAAACTATTAATTCATTAATTATTACTAATATCTTACTTTTAAATTAAATATTAAGGGAAAACTCTTGATTTTTTTTTACAATATTTTACATTATTTTCTATGACTAAGTACAAATAAAATAAACACTTTCGACTTTGACACATGTCACTCACTAATCGCAAAAGACTTCAACCCTGTTAAAATAAAAGAAATCTTTGTAATTTTATTTTTTTAGTCCTGTTGTAATTCGATATCACTTTGTTAATATTTAATTTCATGTTTTTCACACCAATTATAAACTGGAAAATATATCAAATATTAAATTCCTTTTTTGAAAAAAGAAAAACAACAATAATAATAACAAATTATTTTTGTTGTAGATCTTTGACAAATACTGTTGATAATTTAGTGTCATGTTACTAGAAATTTTAAAATTCATAAGCAAACAAAAACAACAAGAAAATAATAAAATAGAAGGCGTATTTGTTTTTCTTATCAGACCTGCAAACAATGGAAAAAGAAAAGAAAAGATTCTGAAATTCTTAAAACTAAAAACGAAAGGAAAAAATATCCTTTGAAGGCCATATTTTTTAAAACTCTTTCTGCCAACAGTCTCTTCCAGGAAAACACGTGTTTTGAGTTTAAAAATATTTTATCGTCTTATTAAATTTAAAACAATTTTTGTTGCTGCTTTTGGCAGGCATGTAATATTGCGGTGACGTCCTTATAGAAATACATTTTATTTTTGAAAAAGGAAATGAGTCTTTCTTAAAGAATGTTTTTTTTTTGTTTTTTTCTGCTAGAAGATCAGTTGACTTTACATTATTGTTTGCTTTGTTTCTAGTTTTTGAAAAAATAATGACGGCTTGCTTTGAAGATGATTATACTGATGATCATTAAAGGTCCACAAAAGTATTTTCTCTCTTATTTACTTTTAATCAGTTTTACGCTCTCAAAGAGAAATACCTATTTTAGAGAATCCATAAGTTTAAATAAAAAAAGAAGAAAATAAAAGACTGGATGGGAAACATTCTTCATGAAAATTCTTAAAGATGCTATAAAATCAACAACCTGAAAAATATGTGGTAGAAGTAAAAGGGTTTGGCTTCACCTGTAGATAAAGTGGAAGAAAATGTTTTTTCCCTTAAATTGTTTTTGCTATAACAACAAAATATGTACGAGATAAGTTATAGTTCATCGGGCTAATGGTCCTTTTAGCTTTGCTGACAAAATTTTTAATGACAATTTGATTTTGGAAATTTCGTACCCAGAAACGAAAGAGTACAAATTAAAAAAATATCTCATGTAGTAATTAAATTAATTTATAAACTGTAGAAATTCAATAGCTTGTTGTACAACTCTGTTAATATGTCGCTCTATCGAGCAGCAGTAACAGTCCCTAATTGGTGAACACTATTTTATTAGGACCAGCACTCAGGGGATGACTCCCACTTGTGTATTCACATTGTGTTATGATTAGGAAATTAGGTTGTGGGAAGGGGGATAGAGCTCCCTATTGCTTGTGGACATTTGATTTGAATTTTCGCACATTGGCGGGAAAGACCTCTGCAGGGAATTTATTCCACATACGAACTGTTACGCTAAAAAAAAAAATTTTCTCTGTAATGCGTAGTGCGTTTTAGTGGCCAATCGACCACAAAGGAATGCGCTCTTGATGCAGAGCGCGACGCACGTACGAAATTACGGTTTTCAAAAACAAGTTTTCTGATTTCGCGCGAGCACATTCCGTTGTAGTAACGATAAAACAGTTCAACACACCCCAAATTGCGTCGATGCTCCAGTGAATCAATAGAGCAGGATACCCAACTGTCACTGATGAGCTTCTTCGCTCTTTCCTGCACGCGCTCGAGTAACTTTAAAATAGGCTTTGGAGTACCGGCCCACACATGAGAGTTGTATTTTATTTTCGGTCTTATTCTTATTTCTTATTATTATTTTATATTTTTTATTATTATTTCTTTCACCGTTTCAAAAAACCTTGACACTTGAATACTTCTTTTGCGACGTGAAAAATATGCTTGTTTCAACGAACATCGCGTTGGATTTTCACGCCAAGAACATCAAAAGTTTCTAAATACTTAATATTTATATCATCAATAATTACAGATGAGGTAGCATATTCAGCCGTACGTCTGTGCGAAAGCACACATCACTGGGTTTTACGAGCGTAAAATTATATTCTGTTCACAAGGCCCGATGCGGGGATTATCAAGAAGTCGCGATTAAGAGTATCGTCCATGTGCTTTCGCATGGCTCAAATTTCCGGAAGGCTTGGCTAGTGCGGAATGAACATGAATGGCGTATGCTACTGTCATCTGCGAAAAAACAGACAGGTTTAAAAGTCTGGTCGTTAAGAAATATCAGACGTTTAATTATGACTGATACGATTTCGTAGTTTTTAATTTATAGTTTTAATAGAAAATAATCTTGTCTGAAATAAATTCGGAGGTTTTTAAGATGAACCAGTTTTTAGAAAAGTCCCTAATTTTTGAAGTTGTTTGGGTTGCAAACAATTACTTTTTTATTCTTAAACAGCTTGAAAGCTCCAATAAATGATTCAGTAAAATTGCCCTTTTATTTCATATGGTTTGCTGCGATAGAAGTTTGACTTTAAATAAAGATATCCCGCAAACAAAGAATTATAAAAATTATTAAGTTCAAGATTTATTAAACAAATTTTAACTTTATACTTCTAGAAAAACCTTTCTGAGAAATATTTACAAAAAAACTAGTTTTTTAGAAGTTGTGCATAAATCAAAAAAATTCAGCACTGAAAAAGCGCGTGAACATGTGACTAAAGATGAAAAAGTGACAATCTGCCAGCATCAAACTCTTGGAAGGGTCACAGTACGAACTGAAAGGAAAGATGGTCAGGATTAATTAAAAGTTATACTGCATTACGCAGCTAGTTTCTACAAGGTACCTTGGAATCATAGAAAGGGAGAGAGAGGTTCAATCGCTAATCAAATCAGTCACTAAATGAACTCATTCTGGAAACAAGTACCAGACTTTCAAGGAATTTTTACTCCAGCCAAGAAAGACTGTAGGCTGAGGTAGAAAGCTTTTGCGGGCTTTAAAATATGTAGCTACCTTTCATTATTCCGTAAGAATAAGGATCAGTTTGAATACTAAGTATTTTTTCACGATGTGAAAAACTTAAAAGGAGCTAGAAACTGTGGCAAAGTTGGCTGGTTGACGGCTGGCTTCATCATGGAAATACAGTGGATTAATAAAAGATAATGAAGCTATTCATTCGATCGGGAGTAATTGACACAATGTTTGCTTTTTAAATATAATTTCTTGATAAATAAACCGGGTGGTCCAAATACAATTATCGGATTTAAATTATATTTTATTTTAAAGCGGATCGATTTTTTTTCCAAAATATTGACCAGTCAGTACCGTACCTCCCCAAACCAATATAATTTGCTTTATTTACATACGTTCGAAAATAATGCAAATTTATTTTAAAGTGAGTGCCAAAGTACTCGTATTGAATAAACACGCAGCACTTTTAATGAGCGTCTTTGTAGGGTGCGTACCAAATATAATGTAACTGCTGTAGTCGAATTGAATGACGACACGCCATAGTTCTTACTAATTCTTCATTTCACACAAAAACATAAAGCGAATTTTGCATTAAGATCCGATTGATTTAACTTTTGAAAGTTAACGTCTGTTTTATTTCAAGGGGTTCTTAGCCTGGGATTTACAGCATTCCCAGTTGGACATTAGAGTTGGCCGAAAAATAACATTTTCTGATGAGGCGCTTTTATCTTTCACGGTCCAAAAAATAAAACTGCTTCCTCCCGGTATGAAAAGCTCTAATGCCATAGTTGACAGGTAAAAACAATTTGGCGTAAATTCTGGAATGGTGGCATCATTATGTGCGGCAATCGTAATATCACACATTGACATATGATATTGAGATTTAATATTGTTTTTAAATTTTATCTACCGACCTCCTACAACTTATGAATGTTACGGGTCTAAATTAATTTAGACCTCAAAAGTTATAAAACTATTAATATTTTTAAGCTAAAAAATTTTTTTCCCTCACGAAAAATAAAAAGCCCCTGAAAATACAATTCAAACAATAAGGTTTTTTTTTTACGGTCGGATCATTAGTTTTTGAAAATGTGCAGACATTCCTTCAAACATTTTTCTTTTGCTACATTTTCGTTGATCCTCTTTATTTTCTTAATTCGTAAGTCTTTCAATTATTCATGTTGTAGGTTTTGTGTGCAGAACATAATAAAAATACAAAAATCTTTTAAACTTTATGACGTTTTGACTCAGCATGTTTATTTTATGGTTGGTTTCACACACACGCACGTATTCTTTGTCCCTTGATTGCCTTTGAATACTTTTGACAGTGAAATGTGAAAATATGTATGTGAGTGTTTGTAATTGTAACTAGAATTTGAATTGTTATAATAAAAATATTGAGGATCAGTTTCTATTCTTCATAATGATCATCATTATCATCATCATTATTATGTTCACAATAAACATAATCTTCATTATTATGTTGATAATGTCGTGCGCAGGGCAACATCCTCTTAGTTTACACACACACATACACATATGGACTTGTTGACTTCTATACACTCACACACTCATACACTCTTTCTTATCAAGTTTTAATGTTCTTTTGTTTGTTTAAATAATTTTTCTTGTGATTTCTTTTTTTTTGTGTCTTTAAATTTAAACTGAAATTTTTCCTGGTTCGTAGGAAAACTAGAAGATTTTTTTTTCTTTTTGTTAAGGTTCAATGAACTTCTCCTGACGATGGTTGATGTCGTTATTTTAACGTTGTTCATACACGTGGTGTATTTTGTGATAAAAAGGGTTTTTATTTCTTGAAACTACAATTCAATCATTTGTTTTGTTTGAATATTTAAAAAAGCATTAGAGAAATTTTAAAAATCTTCTAAATAAAATAAAACATGTAGGTAGTTGTGATCGAAAGATAGGAAAATAAAGAAATAAATATTAATTAGTCAACAAACATAATAAACATCTAAATTCATCATTTGCAATAGATCTAACAATCATTATTATAAAATGTTGACTTTATTACCTTAAAAAAATTCAACAGTAATTGTTTGTATTGTTGAAAACTTATCAAAATGCAAATTAATAAAAATTATTATGAACACATTTTGTGACAAACTGAGAAATACAAATTGCTATCAAAAGGTATTTTTACACATTTTTAATTTTTACATTTAAAAAGAGCAAAAAAATCATGAAGAGGCGAGGTTAAGGGAGCTCCTACAGCTTAAATATTTGCTCCATAAACATGTATAAGTAATATCGCAGGAAGGTTTATGACTTCTAGATTTATAATATAATGATTTTTATTCGCACTTCATTTTTTAAATGACATTTACCAGAAAATCTGAAAAAATGACGTTCAGAAGGTTTTTTTGAAAAATGTGGAATTAAAATTATCAAAAAAAATAAAAATTTTGAATTTGTTTAGACAAAGGACTTTTTAATCAAATGTTGAAAATAAATTAATATTTAAACATATAAATTTGCGGATTGGGAAATATGTATGTCCCAAAAATTGCTGTTTCACAAAAGAGGATTTCATGATCACGGAGCTGACCAATCCTTTTTGGAGTGTGTAGCCAGCAGTTGAAGACTTAAAATCCCATTAACGCTTTTTGAATCGGTGCTTTGCACACGAAGGAATTTTACAAAATTTTTTATAGTTTGTATAGTTTGGAGGAAAAGTGTTATAATTTTTTACTTTCTTTTATTCTCATTTGCTGTAGGTTGTCTTTAAAATGGTTTGGAAATAAGTGCTTGGACCAAAGTAAAATTAAATTATATAAACAAGAAAAGAATCACCCCTACCATGAATATCTTCTCACTTAAAATGTTTTCCCTTTTCCCCAAATTACAATCGCGAATAATTCACATGAACAGTTTTTCACATACAAAAAAAATTCCCCTTATCGTAATTGATTTTTTTCACTCGAAGTTTTTTCACTTTTCCCTTGAATCTGTTCACTTAAATTTTACTGGAGAACTGCAAGTTTTAATCACTTATAATTACAATATTAAAATTATTAATACATTTTTTTAATCAAGATCAGTTTCTGCAGCGAAGACTGACATTATACTCGACAAGATGCAAGACAAAGAGATCTACTGCTTGTAAATTTAAAAGAAATTTTTATTAAAAATGTCATTAAAAAAATGGAGATAAAAAATTTGTATTAAAAATTTAATACAAATAATTAAATACAAATTTTGTTGTTGAAAGGGGTCAGCAATTTCTCGGGTAATTTCAAGGGGTTATACGCGTCTTGCACGTCACGTTTTAGTACTAAAAATTTTATTTATTTATTTTTAAACTTCAATTAACAAATTTTTAGCTTATACTTCTTACTTATATTCAATGTGCACTGATAGCTTATTAACTTTGAACAGCTGTTCAATGAAGTGAACAAATATTTCATGGGAATTCCATGATAGCTATTTTCACTTTGAGGGGAATGAAAATTTAATGGGAACAAAAATTTTTTTCCAAACAAAGAAAAAAAATAACCTACACATTTACGCACATTTTTTATATATAATTTCAAGGCCTTATTTAATTTAAAAAATCTTAATATTTGAGTCAAAAGTAATAATAATATGTTCAAAAAACTATATGCCCGAGAAGGAGGCCTACCCAGAAGTCGCCCTTAACACTAGCACGCCAATCGTCCGCAGGGTTACTGCGAAAAACTGCTGCTCTATCTCTGTTAAAAATACTTAAGATATCTTAAGTGATGTATGAGATAATGAATTTTGTCTAAAATAAATCGTTTTCAAACCACTGTACCTTGCCACACTTAAAGAAAGTAATAATAATTTCAAAATAAAAATCTACAGAAAAAACTTTAAAAATTTCCTATTGTTGGCAAAGTTTCGCCGGTAGACTATATCTATAACGATATGTACAGTCGCTTATCATGGCATAGATAAGCGATCCAATTAAAGGATGTCATTTGCCGCAAAATTTTGAAAAAAGTAACAGACTCGATAAAAATGCAAGAGAAGGGTGTTTAAAACCCGATAGAACTTTAAATTGTAAAAAACAACTCAAACAATTAAATTGTAATGAAGAAAAAAAAACGAAAGTTTGGAACATGATTTCGGGCATATGGCCTCTGCGGCTGCTCATAAAAAAGCGCATTCTAGACGTCGAAATTTGTGTCACTTTTTCAGGTACTGCTGGCCGTATGTCACGATTAAATTAAAACAATGTTGGCATTCAAAGCGTCAATTGTTGCTGGTTTATCACGTAGACCAACAGGGTATAATCAGGAGGTGTCAAATCGCATGATCTTGTAGGCCAATTGACAGGTCCATTTCTCCAAATCAACTTATCGCCAAATTTTGATTTTAATAACTCGATGGTTAAGGTTGCCGTATGGGACGTAGCGCCATCTTGCTGAAACCACATTTCTATATTTTCAAACAAAAATCATTACTCATGATGCGATAACGATCTCTATTGACCGTAACGTGAGATCCGGCCTCATTTTTAAAGAAAATATGCATTTTTCTGCACGCAATGGAGTCTGAAGAGTGTGTTGTGGAATAATCTCACTCCATAAGCGGCAATTTTGCTTATTACCAACCTGTTAAGTAAAAAATGAGCCTCATCGCTGAACACAATTCAGCGTTAAAACAATGATTTAGTTACTAACTGCTGAAGAGACCGATCGGAGATAGAACGACGCATATAATGGTCTCGTGGCTTTAATTCTTGCACTAGCTGGATCTCATACGGGTGTAGGCTAAGATCTTTGCGCAAAATTTTCCGAATGGACAGAGCGCCAATTCCTGCGACCGACGAAGAATCAATAAATTTGGATCTTCTACCACACTTTCGATATTCTCTTCAGTACGCACATTCCTACAACGTGTTGGTGTTATTGCATCCTCTAGAGAGAATGTAGTACGAAATCTATCCGCAGTTCGACGGATGGCTTCCTCAGACGGACGATTACATATGTGCACCATACAAATCACGAAGTCATCTACAAGTTGCTCGAAATGATGACTGATTTTCAAAGTAAACTTGAATGATTTTTAAGCATTGTTCAAGCGTAAATCTATTCATAATGATTTGCCAGAGTTTGCTTAAAATAATAAAATAGAGTTTTTCATCAAAATTTAATTTATAGTGTTATTTTTTTATAATTCAAAGTTCTATCGGGCTTAAAAAATACCTAAAATTTAAAATCCGCAAAAGGTTGTCGCCATCCAAAAAAGGGTAATAATTAAATAAAGTGCTTATAGTGTGAAAATCGAACGAAATCTAAAAAGCTTGCTTGAGTTTCTTAAAACAATTAATACAGAAAATCGCTAAATACAGAAAAAATAAAAGACATTGTCAGTCTACAAAAAGGCGCTCATAGTGTAACAACGCTAAAATCAACTTAAAATCTTAAACTAAAAATACAGTTTAAAAAGATATAATAAAAATCTTGAAAAAAAAATCTGAAACCACAAAAAGCACCGTAATTGACAAAATCGCGAAAAATCCGCATTGCAAGTTTTGACAACACTTAAATTTTATTTTGTAAATTAAAAAAATTTTAAATCATAAAAAAATACATCAAAGTTACAAAAAAGCACTAAAACAATATATTTGCTTAAATAATAATAAAAAGAATAACTAAAACTGCAGAAAAATATTAAAGCTCAAAAAGCTGGAAAAATGGACATTAAAAGACAGGCGAAAAAATTGAAAGTAAATTGCTTCAATTTAAGCTTCAGAATATTTAATTAATAATAAAACTTTAAGCAAAATCAGCAATCAAAAGTATGTAAAGAATTTTTTCTGAAAATGTTTTTGTTTATGTTTTTTGGTACATATTTATTAAATTCCTACGAGAATTTTGTTAATTGCTGGTCTGGTATGATTTGTTACAAAAAAAAAAAAAATAAGAATAATTAAAACTTTATTAATTTCATGATACAATTCATTAACGACTTTGTTATTAAGCAATTTTCATTTCTGGTATTTTAGTTTATTCTTAAGGGATGATCGCTGCAATATTATGAAATCAGTAGCAATAAGTGGCAACCACCCTCTTGTGAGTGGAACTGCCGTTGCTGTCACAAAACAATAAGTTACTAAAACTTTAATTTAAATGGCAGCATTAATATCATTTGTGATTGAGGGCTGCGGGTGTAAATGCTGGTAGAAAAATTTAAGACTCTGCTACTCCCACGGCGACAAAGCAGTTCTAAGCAATTGATCGATTTACACCATCGAACACATCTTTAAATAATAGAAAGGGGTGAGATTTTATTTGAATGCCCTTTTAAAATTAATTCTTAGATTAACTTCTTTTTTTTTGTCTTTTTTTTGTTTCAACAACCACCCCTAAAAAGTAATGTAACTAAAAATAACTTCTGGAATTTATGTGGGTGCCCTTGAAGATTCGCTATAAATTGGTTGTTTGGAAAAAATATTCTTTTTATAAAAAAAAAACTCCTGCTTGATTTGTTTGAAGGGAAATAAATAGAAATTTTATTGTAAACTTATAAGGGTCCTTTTTATTTAAATAGAACTTGAGGATTTTTATGTAAAATAAGCCCGCACTAAAATTAAACCAAAAAAAAAATAATAAATTTCAAACAAAACAGAAGAAAAAAGATAAATCCTTCTTACATTTAAATACACACACATACACAAATTAAAATGAAAAGAGAAAAGGATATTAAGACCCCTATGGTTCGTCACTTATCTGGATTATTTATGTTAACGGCCAAAGGTCAATGTTATCAGTTGTCTGTCAGTCTTTTAATATTAAATAACAAACAAATGATGAACGAGCATTTAATTTAACAAAATGTTTTTTTAAAGAAATTATCCTTTTGTCTTAGATTTCATATCTTTGATTTTTCTTTTTCCTTATTTTAAACACCACAAAAATCAATCAAAATTAAATTGACAGTTCAATTGATTGTCTTTAATTATATCTGTGCGTGTGTATATATTTTTTTTAATAATTATGGATTATAAATCATTAAAATACAACATTAAATTGCTTCCATTAGTAGTTTAAGATAAAAACCATAGTTGCTATCTCTCTCTCGCTCTTATCCTTGTCCTTTTTTTTCCTGTTTTTCAGATTGGCAGCCTGAAAGAAAAATATTTATCATTAGTTTGTTTTTATTTTTCTTTACTCAACCTTCGTCATTTATTTCTATGACCCTTGAGGACAATTGTTGATTATGAAATATTATCTTTAAATATTGAAATATGCCAGCTTGTTTTTATGCCCACAAAATTGGAAAAAGGGCCGACCCCATATAGTTTATATATTCTGAGTCCTTCTGCATAGCAAAGACGATTGAGCGATGTATGTCTGTCCGTCCGTGTTAAAATCAATTTTACCAGGACAGTAGATCAGCTAGAAAAAATTTAAATCAGCCAATCTATCAGACTTAGTGTCGAAAGAGGTGCTATTAAAAATCAGCAAGATCGTTCCGTGTCCCTCGAGCCAGTGGGCTTAACACCACGCCTGCCTTTGATACAATAAAATAACTGTTATCAAAAAAAAAAAAAAAAACAAAAACAAATGGAGCGGTAGAGATTTAAAAATTAATGTAAAAACATTAAGTTATAACTTGGCGCTCGCCCATATTTTCCGAGTTATGGGCCTCTGAAATTTTCAAAATTTTTATAATATCAATATGGGTACCGCTTTAAAGCTTTTAAAGAGATATTTAAGGAAATACTAAAATTTAAAAAAAATTCATAACCCATTAAGAGCCCATGAAATTTTTACGAAAATTGTCTTTTTTTAATTTTCTGTCACCTCAATATTTGTTTTTTTTTTATTGGTGTTATTTCGCTAAACTCGATCTATAGAGATGGTGAAAAGTATATAAGATTCGGCATTGCCGAATATAGCACTCATTGCATTAATAAATTTTTAACTCAAATATTATTAAAATTTATTTATCACTACGTTAAACCTTTTCTACTCGGCTACTTTATTTATTTATGATGATAAAAAGTTAAAAGACAACTTTTCAATAAAATTATTTTTAAATTAAAATGAATTATAATTTTTTTTTCAGTTAGGCTTGGGTTCATTATTACTAGAAAAAAGATAAAATTATTTTGCAGAAAAAAGTTTGAATTAACTACAATTTAAAATAAGGAAAACAAAAAAAATCTTATCGATTGTCATTATTAACATTAATATTCTATCTCGTTTCCTAAAGATTCTAAAATCTATTTGACAGCCGCAATAATTTCTTGCATCTGCTGGGTGATTAAAACAGAATTTTAACTCTTTGACAGTTACAACTGTCTGCACAGGCGGCTTAAATTCTTAATAAATTTAACAAAGAACCAGAAATTTTTAGAAAAGACTCTATGGCGATAACACGATCATATATTTAAGTTTTTTTGGTGTCTTAAAAACTATAGATACAATTTCGACAATTGAAAATATACAAAGAAGTGAAAGCAAAGAACTGAACTTATCGAATCTTTAAAGGGGCACATAAATAATTAACCATCCATCTCATATAGAATATATAACCTTGAAACTTAAATTTAAACTTCCATATTCATAAAAAATAAAAATTTTTTAAATGTCTTTTGTGACAAATTTTCCATAAAAATTTCTACTAAAATAAATTTTAAATCTTTTTTAATATTTTGTGAATTTAGCAGAAAATGTTTCAATTAAGTTTTTATCAATTGACAATTAAATTTATTTCCTGTAAATCTTAATCCTGATGTTAATAATTTCTAATTATTTTTGCTTGCTTATTAACGCGAAGCAAATCACAGAAAACAATAAAGAAAAATTAACTGACTGCCTTTTTTTGTTTAATTTATAGTTTAACACATTTCAATAAAAAAAAAACAATTTACAACAATTTGCTAATGATTTTAATTCATTTGTAAAAGAAATGTCATCTTATTTTTTCCTTTCTTCAAAACACTCCTTTCACATTTTGAATTTTAATGACACAAACACATGTAAAAAACACAAAAAAAAAAACACTTTCATCTTTTCAGCTTTATTGTTGTTAATTTATAAATAAAAAAAAAAATTGCTTTACAGTTCCACTTATTTTGAAGAAATTTTTCATCGTATTGATGTCTGCTTTACAATTGTGATTGACATACGACACAGCGTCGATTTTGGGAATTCAAAAGCCGGGAAAAAACCGGGAAGTAAAAATTCCCCGGAATCGGTTGTTTTTTAATTGAAAAATATAATCAGCGCCAACTCTGGTATCTAGAAGAAATAAACTTCCAAATAACTAAATAAAACAACTCTCTATTTAGAAAATAGTTATGAATGCGCGTTTAAATGCCAACTGTTTTATTGTTATGTTTTTTATACCCTCTATCACAGAAAAGGTGGAAAAAGGATGAATCTAAGTTTGTCATTCCGTTTGTAATTTTTATAACATCCATTTCCTACCCCATGAAGTATATGCGATCTGAGTTCTTATGCATAGTGAAGTCAGTGTTAGTATTTAAATCAACTTTGCGCATGCACTAAATGATCTAGAGAAAATTTAAATACGACAATCGATTAGACATAGTGTAGAAAAGGCGCTATTGGAAATCAGTAAGATCGGTTCATGACCTTCGAGGCCGCGGGCAAAACACCATGTCTGCCTCTAATTTTTCCCTATCATATCAAAAAACAAAAACAAATGTATGGAGCGATAGAAAGTTAAAAAAATAAGCAAAAAACGTCAAGTAGAAAAGTTGGCACTCACACATATTTTCCGAGTTTTGGTCTTTTGAAATTTTCATAGAAAAGTACGATTTTGCACCATATTTTTTAAAATATTAAAATGGATTTCATTTCAAAGCTTTTGAAAAGATCTCTCAAAAAATACTAAAATTTAAAAAAGGTGAAGTGACATGAGCCCAACAAGAACAGTGACAGTTATATATCTATCATTTGAAAATCATTGATAATAGAAATAAGCATCATTACGTAAAACTAAGTTTTTATCAAACAGATTTTTTATACAAACAAAAAATCGTTTCAATTTAATAACTAAAGCACTTCAACGGTAACACCGTTCAGTGTAAAATTGTTGCAATTATGTTACTAAAAATTTTTTTATCAAGCAGTTTCGCTCACTTATTTTTTGTTTAGAATCTTTCAGTACTCTTGTGAAAAAATTTCTCAATTATAGATTTTTAGTAAAAAAAAACATCAAGCTGATACACTTTTTCTCTTAAATTTCTTGCCGCTTGTCTGGAGTTCAAGTGAAGTCCAGTGCTATCTCAACAAAGACTAACAGATATCGTTTTATCGACTCCCCCATCCAAAAGATGGAAGTTGCAAATAAATTTTATCAAAATTACAATAAAGAATAAAAGAACATCCACTAAATTTCCATTTTCACAGCAGCCATCAGCGTTGTTCTAACAGTGAGCGAAGCAGGCTTTCTAAAGGTCATTCTTAATCCAACAGTTAATAAATATCATGCTCGAGAGGTGCACACACTTATTTTTCAGTTTTTGTCACTTGTTCAACGTTTGCCGCTTTTCCATTTTGTTTGCTCTATTCCCATCAAATACCTTCTAATTTTCTGTCATATTAAACACTTGAATAAACTAGAAAATGCTTGTAGCCTGTCTAATTTTTTTTTCCAATTTCGTATTATTTGAGTTGTTGGTATGAAATGAATTTATGCTGAGCCGCAACATATATTTAAATGGCATGCAACCAACAAAAAGGCTTTTGAACTCATTTTATTGTTTGTAAAAAATCAGTTGATTGCGCATGCGCAAGTGTGGTAAGGAAAGCAATTTCTAATTTGCAATATTTTCTTTACAAGTTACAAAGAATGACATTTGCGTGATTGTTTCTTACAAGTATTTATGTATGTAAAGTAACAAAAGAAAGAAAGAAAGAAATTTTTTAAACAGAGATTTTCAAGGAAATTATTGTGTGAAAAGAAAAATGAACATTTTGTATTTTTAACACACGCGCGTGTGTTTGCCTTCAAAGGGCATCGCTTTTTTTGATCTGTCTTCTTTGGTTCAATAGATCTCAGATCTTAATTTATTTTTTTTACTAATTATAAATATTAATTTACCATAAATTATTATCTTTGGATTTGTAATGAAAATATTTTAATTTTCACTTTTACTTTGATTTTTATTTTTAAATAAATTATCTCCGTTTATTTACAATCATTAAATTATTTCTTCTTAATAATTGTTGAAATAGCAAAATTAACATTTATACCTACCGCCGTAAAGATGGATTCCAAGAATGCTGAAGATGGTTGCAGCATTCTGAATTTCACTATTTTATTTTTTTACAATTAATTGAACTAAAGAACGAACATAAGCCTGTCTAACTGGAAATAAAAATTCATTTGTTATTTCGTTTATAAATAAGACTTTAATAGACAATTTATTGTTCTAGAAATACACTTCAGTCATACATTGTAGTGAAAGAATGATTTAAAATTTTAATGCCGATAACCAAACGCCGAATTGACTAAAAAAATTTAAAAAATTGGAAGAGAAGAACGTGGGCGAGACGATGGATATTTTTAGTCAATAATTTTCATTTTGATCGTCCACATTGCCAGATCTCACTGCGCCAGTCTTCTTACTGTGGAGTTTTGAGAAACTTCACAACAAATAATCACAAACCTTACAAATCCTTAAAAAAGACAGCAATTTGTTGCCAGTTGCTTTGCGAGCAATAATTGAAAATACCATATCACGAGCAAAAATGTTTATCAACCCGAAAGTTGGTGATTTGACCGATAAAATTTTGTGAAAGAGAAGTTTGCAGGTATCAGACACAAGATTTTGGGTGGAGAGCTTTCCTAATTAGCCCAGGCTTAGTTTAGGCTGGTCACTCTTCCAACTCTAAAGGGGAGTACATACAAAGATGCGATAAGCCTTAACTTTGGATTTTCAAATGTTTATTCTTGAAACCAGACCACATAAAAATTATGAAATGACATTACTTATGCGCCACCTGTTGTAATACGCGAAGTTTAAATTTTTGGTGAGACTATCCATTTAAAAGCAGGAGCCGTGAAACTTTGTTACGCTCTTAGTTGAATTATAAAAAACTAAATCAGAATACCTGGAGTGGCATCTTCTATATGAAGTAAAGTTATCAAGCATGAATAGGAAAACAGTACCATTGAGAACCTTGACATATTTTTACACAGATTTGGATAGGGATTTCAAAGAACAAAATTTAAGCCATCCAAACGTTTCGTCCTTTCCCCTACCCTATTTCTTATTTTTCTTAATGACCTTCTACGTCAGACTTCCAACCCTATCTTTTCTTTTGCAGATGACAGTAGCATATGCCATTCATTTTCGTTTCGCAGTAGACCAAGCCTTCGGGAAATTGAGACTATGAGAAAGCACATGGACGATATCCTTAATCGCAACCTTTTGGTAATTTCCGAATGGGGCCTGGTGAACAGGGTCTAGCTTAAAGCTTATAAAACCCAGTGCTGTGTGCTTTCGCACAGGTGTACTGCTGAATATGCTACCTCATCTTTAGTTATGGGTGATACATATATTAAGGAATCAGAAGCTCTCGATGTCGTTGGCATGAAAATTCAATGCGATGTTCGGTGGAACAAGCATATTTTTCATGTCGCAAAAGAAGCATTCAAGTGTCAAGGTTTTTTGAAACGGTGTAAGAAATACTTCACTCCATCTGATCTCCTTACTATCTATTTCACCTTTATCAGACCGAAAATGGAATACAACTCTCATGTATGGGCCGGTGCTTCAAAGTCTATTTTGGAGTTACTCGACCGCGTACAGGAAAGAGCGAAGAAACTCATCGGTGACAGTAGGGTATCCAGCTCTATTGACTCACTGGAGCATCGACGCAATGTGGGGTGTGTTTCACAGTTTTATCGTTACTACAACGGAATGTGCTCTTATGAAACCAGGGAACTCGTTCCTGAAAACCGTAATTTTATACGCGCAACGCGCTCTGCATCAAGAGTGCATCTCTTTGTAGCCGATTAGCCAGTGAATCGCACTACGAATTACAGAGAATATTCCTTTTTTAGAGGTCTTTCCTGCCACTCTCAATGTGCAAATCTTCAAATCAAATGTCCACAAGCACTACTCCCTCTATCCCCCATCCCAAAACCTAATTTCCTAGTTCTGGCACATAGCATTGCATAAGTAGGGGTCATCCCTGACTGCTGGTCCTAATTAAAAAAAAAAAGATCTTCTTATTAGTTTGTTCTAAACAACTCTTTAGCATCAGATGGCGTTTTGATTGCATTAAATAAAAATAAATAAAATAAAATAAAATAAAATTAAGCCATTAAAAAGAGTTGCCACCATACTTTGGAAGTTATTCGAAATCGAGTTCTTCAATATTTATTTTTTAAATTACGAATCATTTTTAAGTTATAATACATTGTGTGCGGCAACCTCATAATCACAAAATGTATTTATAGAAAAATTCGTGCTTGTTTACGTAAATGTAAACGAAAATTTTTTTCGACTTTTATGGCACACCTAGGCCAGGCCCCCTGCACTATCAGATAAAATATAAAAACAAGCTTAAAGTGGCAATTGGTTGTTAATTAAAAAGTAAAAGGACCGAAGGAGAATATCTAGATCTACCCATGCACAGTAGGAGTTTTAGAAAAAAAATCTACCACATCCAAAACTTTATATTATGTGAAAATTAAAAACAAAAAATTGTTTGCAACTTAAGTTATTTCGCTTGAAACATTTGAGAACTAAATAGGGATGCTAGGCACTACGTTTTCAAAAGAAATTGTCTTTTCTATTGCCTCATAGTGGGTAATATTATTCGTTGTGTTTTACACTTTCGCATTAAATAAGTGCAGATCCTGTTATTTCATACATGGAAAAAATGTTGCCAGAAACAGTTTGCAATAAACATGAAGCCCAGCGATGCCAGAATGTAGATTTTACCTTCATTTTAAAGATTTTTTTTAATCAAAAAAAGACTTGAAGATCTTTTTTTTCAAAACTAAGATTTTTTGATTTAATTGCTTGACAACTAAAATTGCAACTTCTCGTTAAAATCTATTAAACATATTTACCTTTGTGAAACAATTTTATTTTAAATTAATACTCTTTTACAATTTATTAAGCACTAGATCAGGTTTTAAAATAAAAATATTGTTTTTTATTTTTTCAATATTTCGCCACCCGTTGGGTGGCATAGTCAGGAAACAGGAAATTATTTAATACTTTAAAACAAAAAATTGTATCACTGCCGTTAATGGATAAAAATGTAAATAATGATGAAGCTTACCAGGTCCATTATATATGTAAAAACTAAAAATTCCGATACAAAGTTTAATGCTACTAGATTAAATTAATTCATTGATAATTGAATTTGACTTTTACGAAGCAACCTAAAAAAATCTTTCATATATTGACCCTCAAAACGTTATAAATAAAAAGTTTCTTCACTAGTAAGTCTAATAAAACTTTTTCCAAAACTAATTAAACAGTGAGATATTTACTTGAATTTGGTAAAAATTTTAAGAATTTAGAAAAAATTTACAGTTGAAAGAGTTTCGGCACACAATGTCAAATATTTGTAGAGCGGATGGTGATTTAATATTTTCAACTTTGTCAAAGTTTGTAACTAATTTGATATATCTTCCTTGTTCATCCGCAAACGTTAAACAAATATTTTCAAAAGTGAAAAAAAAAAATTAAAAGTTCGAAGATTTTTTTTTTCCTCACTTAAAATTTTTTTTTCGATAAAGGAAGATTTTTCTATTAAAATTTCTGGCACCAATGATCAAGCCAGAAATATTTCTTGCTTTTTAGCAAATTAATCAGTGTAAAATTTCAGCAATATTAACACCTAATGATTTTAAAATCTTTAGAAAAGTGTTAGGAAAAACCCAAAGAATTGTTTAATAATAATTATTGGACATTTCCTAAAAATCTCCTTAAAAATCTCAAAACTTAGAACTGAATTATTTTTTTAATGAAGGAGGTCGCTGTTGCTTTTTTTTAAGTTTATGCCCGCAATACTCAGTCATTTTTGAATTGGTCTTGAAAATGGTTTCGACGTTATAATCTTAAGAATTAAAGGGTGTCATGTATTACATGTATTATAAATCGTAAAGCCACCGCTTTAAAATAAAAAAACTGCGTACCATTATATGTCCTAATGGCAAGAAGTAATACAAAAATAAATCTAAACATTAAAGGGTATTCTCATAGGTAACGTAAATTTATCTATATGGGCCTATCTTTTGAACCGTTATAGCCAAACGCTGCATGATTGGAAAGAATGTCGATTGCTATGACTGTTTTAGCAACAATTATTAATATTAAAAGTTATTAGTTAAAGGGTGCCACAATAGTTAATTTAATTTGATGTATTTGGGCATACTTTTGAATAGTTGTGGACAGGTGGTTCAAATTTATTAAGAACTTGTATTGCTAACTCCGCTATACCAAGAGGTGTAAAATTTGGATTTGTAAATTAAAGGACGTACCAATAGTATATGTAAATTGATGTATGTGGCCAAACTTTTGAACTGTTATATACAAAGAGTTGAAAATTGTTTGCTGTAAGGACAAGTATAATTATTTTACTTTGTAAATTAAATGGTTTACCAATAGTTGATCTAATTTGATGGATATATCCAAACTGTTAAAACGTAAAAGACAGACGTTTGAAATTTACTAAAAATCCGATTGCTAAGGGTACTTCAACAGCAAGTATAAAACTTGAATTTGGAAATTAAAGGGTGTCTATAGCAATTGAAAAGTTTGGCCACAAATTACATAACTATTGGTACACCTTTTAATTTATAATTTTAAATGTTTATACTTGTTATTACAGCGGTCATAGTAATCGACATTTTGTCCAAATTTTAAGCGTTTGTCTATAACGGTTAAAAAATTAGGCGGGTATAGAGCAATTTACGTCAACTATGGGTACACCCTTTAATTTTTAATTTATTTTTGTAGTACTTTTTGTTATTAAGAGCTAAATTAATACGCTTTTTTTTAAGTAGGCTTTACGGTTCATAATACACTTTAAAAACATGTATGTTGTATGGGGACACCCTTTAAATTTTAATATTATGAACTATTTTTAAAACGGGACCAATTCGTTAACATAATCTATCAAACTACAAAAAAAATTTAAATCGGTTCAGAAATGATTGAGTTCAGCAGGAACAAACATAAAAAAACAACATTCAGTCGAGTTGAAGGCGGTTAAAAAAATGAGTACAAATCGGATCGATAATAACGTGATTTTATATATTTTCTTTATCCTCAATTTTCTCTTCTTCTACTGTTCCCCTTTTTGCTTAGATGTAGCATAAAAAATCGTTTTATAAAAACCAAGTTAAAGAAATTTAAATAACTCTGCTTCGTCCATATGATCCAAATTAAAATTAAATTATTTTCAAATGTTACAAAAGAAATAGAAAATGTTTAGAAAAATGTTTACTTATATGTACCGTATAGTACAAGAGAAAGAGACTACATTTTTGTAATTTCAAGAACATTTCACAAGTCACTGACTATTAGAATCTAAACTAAAAATTGTTATCTAATGCCAAAAAAAAAGACTTTAAAATGCCACCTGACGACATAACGGCTGAGTGAAAAATTAAAGCTTTAACTCTATTTTCGCTTAACGCGGGCTTATTTATGCAACAAAATGTGGAAGTTTTGTTGTTGTTGCATTAATATGTTGAAATTGCAAGGAATGTATTACTAACTAGGAGGTATGAAAGAGAAGACATTCCTTTATGACAACATTTTGTAGGATGTGTTTTTCTTAATTTGATTTCTGTTTTGCAACATGAGCCTTTTTTGCAACATGATAATGATGTCGTTGTTGTAGCTGATAAACAGAAGTCGTTTAGTTTTTTTTTTCCTTTTTAGAAATAAACGTGTGCGATTGTGCAATAGCTCTCATCAAATGTATAAATATTTGCCTGTTATTGTTGTTGTTGCTTCATACTTAATAAAATTGTTTAAATATTAATTTCTTGGAAAGGATTTTTTCAGTTTAAATTTATTTTTTTTTTCACAGTTTTCAGTTCCTTTATTTTAGTTTTCTTTTAAGTTTGAAACCAAACATGCACTTGTAGAGCGATTAATCTTTAATGTTTGCTTTGTTTTAAATTCATATGTATGTTTTAATTTGATATTGTTGTTGTCATAATCATGTTGCAGTTAAATTTTGTTTGTCACTTCCAAGACATTGGAATAAAATATGAGTACGTCCGTGATAGGGTTTTCACTTTCGAATTAAATTTTATGTTAAATTTTTCAATTTTTTAAATTCATTTTATAAGAAAATCTCACAAAATATTAATAAAGAAAACTCTAGTGTTTATGAAAATTTTTATAAGGTGACTTAATTATAATATACCGTTATTAGAAATAATCAAAATTAAAATTTTTTCATTTACTTCGCTAGAATTTACGAAAGTGCTAAATGTCAAACAAAGCAGTGTTGCCAGATATTTTCATTGAAAAATTTCATTTATCGAAAAAAAATCTTTGTTTATGGGAAAAAAAAACTCTTCAAAATTTTTTATTCTTATTTACTTTTGAAAATATCTGTTCAACGTTTGTAGCTCAGCAAACAAATTTATTGCAAACTTTGACAAAGTTGGAAACATTAACTTACTATCCGCCCTAGAATTATGTGACATAGCGTGCCAAAACTCTTTCACTGTAACATTTTCTAAGTTTTTAAAATATGTATTTAATTCATTCTAAATTTTGACAGTGACAGTGAGATGTCTTCAATTAAATTTGGAAAAAGTTTTATTGGAACTACTAGTGAAGAAACTTTTTTTTTTTGTTTTAGGGCCAATATAAGAAAGGTTTTTTAAGGTTGCTTCGTTAAAGTCAAATTGTTTTAATATTTGTTTACACACCTCAATGCAAACATTAAACTATTAATCGGAAATTTTATTTATTTTTTTTTTTAATTTTTTTTTTTATAAAGAGTTTTATTAGTTATTTTACTTCGCCGGCGAATATGCTATGAAGAAGTACCGACGAAGGAGGCTGCATGATTAATGTTAATTCTGAATATGTATTTTTACCATTAAACAAAAAAAAACATTTTTTTTTTATTTTTGGTTGCCGCAGGGGTTGAACCCTGGTCAACCAGGTTTGTAGCCAACGTGTTTACCACTTCGACTACAGCAGCCTCTTTACAGGTAAACGTCATCATTATTTACATATTTCTCCATTAGCGGCAGTGATACAAAATTTATTTCAGAGTCCTAATTTACAATAAAATTGTTTCACATAGGTAAATATGCTTCTTTTATTTTAACAAGTTTTCAAACAACTTAATGAAAAAATCTTAATTTTGGAGAAAAAAATTCTTCAAATACATTTTGATTAAAAAATCTTCTTTCTGGCATCGCTGAAACAAAGTGTCATACTTCGCTAATTTTTTGACGTTCATGATCAGTGTAATCTGGCAAATCATCATGAATAGATTGACGCTTGAACAACGCTACCAAATTATACAGATTTATTTTTTTATAAGATCATACATTGCACTTAACGGATTTTTAATGAATGAAACTAATCCAAAAGAGATCTAGAGATTTCATAACAACCTTTTTCTGGTACCGTTTGATGCGTAGATCGCTCTACGATCGATTGAGATTGCTACCACACCACAATCAGTAATTTTTTGTTTAAAAACATGGATGACGTTGAATCGGGCGTAATGGCATGTTCGTATGGCTGCAATCGTACTTACCGTATTATTGCAAAAAAAATTTGAAGATAAGTTGATTTTGGGAAATGCGTCTGTCGATTGGCCTTCAAAGTCATCCAATTGACACCTTTTGACATCACAATAAGTCGCTGGCGCCTTCAAAGCCAACATTTTTCGTTCTATCCTTATCGTGCGGCCAGCAATGTACAAATTAAGCAACAGCTGCCGTGGGCTTATGCCCGAAAACTTTTTAAATGTTGATTCCATGTGTCTCCGAAGAACTTTGAAATAAAAAATTTGTTGGTAAAATTAAATTTCTTGCTCTAACTCTTCTACCGGTCTTAAAAGGGAAATATATTGAATTTTTTGTATAAAAAGATGTTAATTACAAAATATAAAAAATAATAAAAATTGCAAATTTTTGACTAATCTACTTTTGGCAGAGAAAAACTTTTTGGTAGATTTTGCACTTTGTCTAAGCAGCATTAGGGAACTGAATAGTTGACCAATTTTTTACCAATGATTGATCATATTTACCTTCTGAACTATTTCCACGGCACCTGCTTCGCTCTCTATTCTTGCTTCGCACTCCAATTATGAGCGAATCAACTTGCTTCGCCATACAAAATTTTGAGAGCGAAGCTGGTAGATTCATATTGAATCTACTTGCGAAGCATTAAAAATTTCTGTCTTCTCTAATTTTTATCGCAAATTTATCTGAACTAGCTGTATAAAATGTAAACAAAAAGAGAAAAACAATGTTTAAAGTGGTGTGTGGATATGTGTAATATAAAAACAATTAATTTTATTAAAATTTTAAATGTAATAAATTACAAACAAAAGAAATAAAAACGAAAAATAAAGTTTTAAAACAAACTATTTGAAAGTTGTTTCAGTTTTTGTGCAGACGTCCAATCGAAGCATGTAGCATGTGTCGTGTGTCGTGTAAACGGTATGCTTCGCAATCATGTTTCGAAGAGCGAAGCAAGTGCTTCATTTTGCCGTGGAAACATACTATTAGTTCATATTAACTTTTGAATTATCCCTATTTCAATGTGAATTAAATTTATCATTAATGCACTAAATCAAACTGAATAAATACTGAATTTAACTATTTCAATATGGCAACACCGTCGATAATCAACAAGCGGTTGTGAAGTTGTTTACTTTTTAAAATTAATAAGGATTCAAAGGCAGAAGAGGTACCTTATTTTAATTGTTCTTAGTAAAATAAAAAATAAATTTTAAAATTTAAACGATTTTTCTTTTAATTATAAGCTGCTGACGGTATTTCCTGTCTTCTATCCATTTGATCGTAATGTAAATGATTATTAAATGCAAAAACTATCGTCTGTTAGAGTAAAATTTTAATTCACAATTTTGTCGTTTGTCTTGGCTTTTACAAATCATAATCGACTTTAAAACAAACATAAATAATTTTTATATTTATTTTTAAATTCCTCAATAGGAATATTAAAAAAAAACTAACAAAATATTATTATTAGCTGTAAAGGGAAGCTCTATATGATAGAAATGTAAAGGGTAAGTACTGCAACTCTTTAAAAATAGGAAGGTCTTCTGTCACTAAGATCTCCCATCATCCATGCAGTTTTAGTAGCCCAATATTTTGATGTGTTGTCAACGCTAAGTAGTCTAGCTGATTTCTCTGTAATTTTTTGGGATACATTAAACACCAGTAGGTCTTATGTAGTTTGGTATCATTACAAATTTGTGGAACTTTGCCCATTGTTTCGATAAAAAAAATTGTATCATTAGCACGTGCCGTTGAATGCCTAATCCATGTTGATTTGGCAAAGCATATTAAGCAAATAAGAGCCGCTTATGACAGAAGTTAACTTTAACAATATGTCCACTGTCAAAGTTTGGAAGCTTTTATTAGAAAACGCTTAAGAATTAAAAATTTCCCCGATAAGTATTTTTTGCCTTAAGCCCGAATTTAAAAAAATAACTGAAATTGAAAATATCCTTAATATTCTACAAAAAGCTCTTTAGAAACCCTAATCAATTTAAATAAAATTCACTCCTTTTTGTAAAAAAAAGAAAAAAACGAGCATGAAAACTTAATGCCTGGCTGATGGATGACTGACTGCTTGGCTGGATAAATGTTTGTTTCATTTTTTGGATTCATTTGTAACTTGACAAAGTTTTGACATAGAGTGTAAGTGTATTTATGTATGTCTGTGTGTGTGTGGTAAAGCGTTTGTTACTTCTGGTTATGAAATTCAATTCCTTAAACATTCAAGAAGTATTTAAGTTGTTCAATGTTTTACTTAAGATTTCTCACTTGTTATTTTGAATCATTTACTTCATTATTTTATTTTTTATTTTTATTAATTGCAACTTGGATTTTCTGTTTAGTCTTGTATTTTTTTTTTTTTCTTTTAACTGTTGTTGCAATTGATTTAATTTCTCCGGTTGCTTTATTGTTTTTAGTCAGCGCAGGAAATAAAAGAATTAAATAAAAAGTATATTAATAAAAAATAAAAAATTAAAAAAGGAAATGCACTTTGTGCACTTTGCAATATTTAAACAATTTTTTTGTAACTCTTTTGTTAATAAATTTGAATATTAAAATTTTTAAAACTTTATTTTGATCTTAGAAGGATTGAAATGGACTTTAAGAAACTTGGCTCTAAAATGTTATTTTATAAAGTCAAACTAGGAATATATGTTAAAGGAACGAAAAAAATTTAATGATTTAATGAAATCAATATTTCCTCTTAGAAATGATCAAACTATTACAAACAAATGAGAGTCAAATATAGAACTATGCTGAATCTTATATACGTTTCACTATAAGTGTAAAAACAAAAAAACAAAAAAAATATTGCGGCAAAAGAATTAAATAAAAATTAATTTTACATAAAAACGTCATCGGTTCTTAAGCTTTTAAGTGATATCCATAAAGACCATATTGACAATCGAACTTTTTATAAAAATTTCAGAGGCCAATAACTCGGTATATATAGGCGAGATATCCCAATTTTTCACGTGATGTTTTTTTTTATTTTTTTATTGTCTATCGCTCGATAATTTTTTTTTATTGGAGTAACTTTATATTGCCAAATGATGTGGAAAAATTAGAGGCAGGTGTGATAATAGGCCCACTGCCTCAAAGGACATGGACCGATCTTGCGGATTTTCAATCGATAGGAGTGTTTAAAGTTTCTTAAGCTCATCTGGTGCCTTGGCAAAATTGATTTCAACACTAACTCCCTATGCATAAGAGTTCAAAATATAAAGGGTCATCCAAAAAACGCGCCTACATATTTCTTTGAAATAAAACACAAACTATTTGCAATTTTTTCAAGCTGTTTTTTTTTATTAAAAGTATGATCCATTAAAATTATAAGTGGAATAGAATATCATTCATATGTCCACTATGACTGCGTCTGCAGACATCAATCCGAATATCGAAATTTTCAATGACTTTCCGACATGTTGCCGGTGTTATTTCACGAATTGCAACTTGAATGTTGTTCTTTAGATCATTAATTGTTTGTGGCTTGTTAGCATACACTCGACTTTTCAAAAAACCCCACAAAAAAATCTAATGCTGTTTAATCACATGACCTTGGAAGCCAATTGAAATCTGCATTTCGTGAAATTACACGTTGAGGAAATTTTTATCGCAAAAGCGTAATGTTTTCTCGAGTTGTGTGACATGTAGAACCGTCTTGCTGGAAATAGACGTCAGACACATCAATATGATTCAACTGTGTCCATAAAAAGTCTCTCAACATTAATTGGTATCGCTCAGCATTCACAGTAACAGCATTTCCAGCATCATCTTCGAAGAAAAATGGCCCAATGATTCCATTTGCCCAAAATGCACACCAAACAGTAACTTTTTGTGGGTGTAAAATTTTTCATGAATAATACGAGGATTTTAATCAGCCCAGATACGACAATTTCGCTTATTGACGAATCCATCAATTCTGAAATGAGCTTCGTCACTAAACAAAATTTTGCGATGGGTATTTTTCAAAGAACTCCCATTTTCATAATAACTTTGAATGATGTAAACGCGTTGTTGCAATGTGTACCTGTCCATGGTTAAATCTGTACTACCTTCTAATAAAACAAAATGGCTTATGTCATTTGAAAAGATGTCACGTGTAAAAATTATATAGTGCTGACATCTAGGCGTCGCATTTGGATGACCCTTTACTTTATGGGGTCAAACTTAGATGTTCCCTTCTTGTACTTTTTGTGGTGAAGGGTGTTAAAAGAGCATACAAGACAAACACATCTGTCTAATCGGCTCATATGTGGTTCATAAATTTTAATAGTTTCTTTGGGTGGTCTTCGAAGTGTCTAAATCGCGAAACAAAACAAAGAGAAAAGGAAAAATTGGGAAGGTTTTTTTTAACTAATAAAGGAAATAATAAATTTATAACAAATGTCCTTCAAATTCCACAATCTTTATATTTTTCTACACAATAAGAAGTTTTAATAAAATAAACTCCATAAACGAAAAGGTAATAAATAAGTCAACACAAATTCAAATGAAAAGAATCACGAATAAAATAAAAGTACAGTCAACACTTAACGACACTACATGAATACAAAAAATTTTCTTAAAAGGATACGCGTACGTTTCTTAGGCCAAATAAAAATTAAAACAGTACAAAAAAATACACTCACACACATATAAACAACAACAATAAGAGTCGATTAAAGGCGATGAAGAATAAATATTTAATCATACAAAAGAGGCAACAAACAGCCAACAACATCACAACTGGAATAAAGGAATCACAATCTTTTAAACATAAAACTAAAAAAAGGAATGGACCTCAAATATACAACGACGATAAATGATAAAAAGGACAGACAGGAATGTGAACTGAGAGTATGGAACATGAAAAAAATATATATAAAACAGGCAACACTATCATTCCATTAACTGCAACATTTAGTTTTTATCCTCTTGGACAGACAATATTATGGTTGTTGTTGTTGTTGTTGTTCTTGCTGCTAACATGATTGTTGATTGTTGGCGGTTTATCTTGACAAAACAATCCCAGTTTTATGGATGTGGATGATGGAGTAAAAGCAACAAGTTTATTCATATTTCTACTCTATTCTGTATGCAACGCAAGATTTTTATTTTATTTTATGGTAGAAAGAAGGACATTAAAAACGCCAACTCATGATCACACAATTGTGTTTCATTTTTTATTATTATTTTTCTTTTTTTTTTTTTAGTTGAGTATAAATGTGTGTGTAAATAAATGAGGATTCAACAATACGAGTTCGAAAACAAACTGGTTTAACACAGTCAAGAGAGTATAAACTCCTTGGCCGTTTTTAATGAAACAAAAAAAAAAAGAACGCAAAAGTCAACTTGCAGCAGGAATACGATTTGTTGGCCGCTTTCAAACCAGTTTTTCATTTAGTTATAAATTTCAGTTCAGTTTTCTTTAGATGGTGGATGTTTGCTTTATGCCACATAAAACAATCTTGTATTAACTTTACCTGCTCTTACAACTCACCAGTGTCGACTGAAAATGTTTCAGTGCAAAGGGTCCCAAAACAACATTCTGTTTATATGTAAGAGCCTGCTTTTCATATTGGGGAGGACTTGAGGACGTTAAATATTTTGAAGTTTGTTATAAAAGCAACTCTCGTTGTGGTATTGAATATGTACGAGGATTGCATATAAAAATCAAAAAGGATTGCACTTGCTTTCCCTTCGTATTTAAAATTTTTTGATTGCATTCTTCAACCCACTTTCTGTAAAAAACATTGGGTTATTTACTATAAAAATGCCAGCTCTGAGCTCAATATTTTTAACTAAATATTTTTTAAAAGTTAAATAACATGTCTCAAGAATTCGTTTTTTCCTTTTTGTTTTAATTAAAATTCTGTGAATTGCGAATTTTTGTGGCATCGTAGGACACGTAGTTAGCTATTTATTTCGAACCTTTGGAGCAATAAACTACTTTTTTTAAATCATTCTGAAAGTATAACACTGCTAGAAGGAGCTTCTTAACACCTCTCTATTGTATATAAAAAATGTTCCATCAGAGCGACGAATGTTTTGGGTACCTCTCCAATCCGCCTTCGATTCTCTTGTCTATGTTCCATTTTCCTTTATACCATCTTCCCAATTGTTGATCCTGCTTCTAGAATAGTCTAATAGTACCGTCCCTCAAAGCAATCATATCGTTTTGCTTAAAGTTCTTTTTCGTAATTTTTCGCTTGCTTCCTTTATGACT
Organism: Cistogaster globosa; assembly: GCA_937654795.1. NCBI lineage: Eukaryota > Metazoa > Arthropoda > Insecta > Diptera > Tachinidae > Cistogaster > Cistogaster globosa. The sequence continues at coordinate 133,996,366 of OW569403.1, read as the reverse complement.
CCTTCGGCAACACTATTTGAGCTTGCGTTTAGGAAGCAAATTTTGGACTTAAACTTTCTTCAAGAATGTTTGTTTCTTTTTGTTGTCTTCATGTTAGCTTCTTTATTTTACCATCAATTCTACTTCAAGCTCGTAGTCACTTTTTTAAGTATCATAAAAACCTCAAAAACTGATACTTTTGCATCATCTTGTACAGATTGGTTTTTTCGCTTCCTACTTCAGCCATTGGTTTCAGTAAGGGCAGAGTGGCACTTTGTGTATCACAGTCCATTTTAATATCACAGACACCAAAAAAGTTGCCTTCTCCTCTCCCATCAAACCAACTGACTAACTTTAAGAAGCTCAAAATATGTTACTTATTATCGTTTTTGAAAATCGGCTAATTATTCGTTTAAATTGAAGTTTATGGCCGATGCTGGTAACTTCTCATTTTTGCAGCTCCACACTAGTTATTAAAGGTGATCTACCAAGACAGCGTACTTCCAAGACTGCCACGATACCACGAAAGAGATATCCGATCTAGGCAAGGACAGTAAAATTCAAGCAAAGCCACATCAGCCTGGAAAGTGAACAGTAATGAAGTTGTCACCATCTGTTATTACATTTTCTAAAGTCTTTACAATGCAACGACAGGCTCAGCAGCGTCTAGGGTCGGTACATAAATAAAACGCAAATTTAAAATTGCGTAGAAGGGTTTTAATTACTGACTTCTTTACACCGAATGGCAAAGTGGCTCTTCTCGACGAGCCAACCGCAGGTCTGATAGAAGTAACACTTCCATTAGTACAATGGCTATAACGTCCACTGGTTTGCGTGTCGTTACAACTATAGGTTTTTGCAAGATTCCACTTAGCTGGCCTTATAGGAATTAGTAATTCCTACACAAATACTAGCAAGATTGTGGGCCACACTGCGCGTCGCTAGTAAGGTCGGCTTTCACGAGGTCCCAGTCAAATGTTGGGTCCTTAGGGAGTTAAAATTCCTACACAAATACCAGTCAGATAATGGGCCCATACTTTTAGAGGCAGTACTCCTGTTGATGTTGTATCACCCAGACCAGTTATTTCGGTCACTACTAGAAGGCACTATTTATTTTTGGGGAATTAGTAATTCTTTACCAAATTTAAACTTATCCTCTGGTCAGCCACCAAACAACCTACAGACATTTCTCTCTATAACGTGTAAGGTAGTTTTTGGCCTTGCAAGCTTATCTGCTCTATTATTACATAAAATATTTCTGTGGCCCAGCACCCAAATAACGTAAATTTTCATTTGAGGCACATAGAATACGTCATACGTTAAACTTTAATGTACTCAACTGATAAGTTAGTTAAAATACATGTTTTCTTATGAGCGATGTCACAATCAGTACGCGTCCGTCAACGCAAAGAATGAAATTTGGCCAACTTCTAACTTTTTACGTACGTTGATTACTTTGCAAACTATCAATTGCACTTCTTCTTTGTTTTTTTTCGACTCTTGATGTGTTTCAATTGTATTCTATTATTTTAATAAAATAATTTTGGTGGCAAACATTCGTGATAAAATATAAATTAAATTAAAATAACAAGTGATTAAAATACAAATTAATTTTTAAAACACACTTTGATTTAACATCCGTCAGCAAAGTACTCATTATGCCAACCTTATCCGTCATTATTTTGACTTGATTTGAATACTTCAAAGTACAACCTATGACGGGTGCTGTGTCCAAGCCTTAAAATACTTATTAAATATAGAAAGAATGTGTGAAGATAACGACACAAACCTTCGTATTTTAGATTTCCGCCTAAAAAGCATTGCAGTTATTAGGCAATCTCCTTGAAATGACTAGTTGTAGGCACTTGAAAAATTACCCCTAAACTAGGGATGGACACAGTAAAAAAACATTGATGTTTTTTCCATGCGATGCATCGCAAACACACATCGATGTTGCATGGATATTTTATAAAATATATCGATGTATTTTATTCATCGACTGTTATTTTCTTTTAATTATTTATTATTGAAGTTTTGGTGTTTTTTATTTATTATTATTATATTTTCGAAAAATCTTAAGTTTATTTTACATGTCCCAATACTTATTCTTTAGAAATAAAAGTTTACCAAGTCTTTCACATCTCAATAGTTTTCTTTGTTGAGTCATCACCTTAGCCACTTGTGAAAATAGTTTTTAAGACAGAACCGATGTTTGCACCATTGTAAGGTATTTAAAAGCGATCTTGTAAAGCATAGGAAACTGCGATTTACAATCTTTCCAAATATCCAACGGATTTTCGTTCAGTCTTCCAACAGGAGTCCTCAAATAAACTGAAATTTCATCAGGCAATTTATCATCACTCCTATTGCTTTTTCAATTTCTATGAAACTTTTGTTTAATTATGTTTACGTTCTGTATACAATTTGTCATTTCGATGCATCGAAAGAAAACATCGATATTTTTCGATTGTTTAGGAACCAAAAAAAACTTTGCATTATATCGATGTTTTGATGTTTTTTGTCCATCCCTGCCCTAAACCCACTTGAAAATTTCATTCGGATTCATCAGTGTAAAAATCTACATACCTCTTCCTACCAAGTACTCGACATGACCAATAAAAATTAGTTCCGGAATTGTAATAAGCAGAGTCTGGTGGATAAAACCTATACATTTGATATCAGCCTTTCCCGACGATTCATAACTAATTGTAATAGATACTTTCATAAAATCTGGTTAGATTAGACCACGTTTGACTGAAATTGCTGTGTATTAAAATTTATCTCTTAAATCTTGATGGGTTTGCATTAAAACTTATTTTAGAGAAAACGTAAGAGGGTACCATACGGGGCATTCGCCATATAGTGAGGCACCGATGTTTATTAGAAATACTTTCTGTCGGCTTTAGAAATCTACTTACCAATTTATTATTTAAAATACAGCAAAATGCGCTGTTAAAAGTAAGAAAAAACTTAAACAACACAACTTTAAGACCCTCGTACATGTGTATCTTCACGTATTTAAGTTTTTGCCTCTATGTCAGTTGTAATTGTATTTAAATACATTTAAATACATTCAAGTACTTGTATTTGAAGATTCACTTGGGACGACTACGTTCCCTACAACGAATCTGTACAATCCTTTCGTTTGTTGGGGTTCATTGTTGGAAGATTGCTTGAATAACTGGCCGGTTCTTTGTTTCTTTATTTGCACTTTGAGTTTGTGTTTTTTTTTTCTTTGTCTTTCTGTTGAGTTTCCTTTTTCGTATTTGACTTTTGTTCTCAAGAGAAGTCATTTTTAAGTACTGGGGGAATAAAGGAATAAACTGAAAAAAAGTAAAAAAATTTATTTACCTTCGTATTTTATTTAAGTTTTGAGTAAATAAAAAATTAAATATCGCACCCATGTGTGGAATAAAAATTTATTTGATTTTAGTCTGCCGCTAAATAAGATTTTTGTCCTTAGCATGTCTGTTTATCTGTCTGTCTGTCTGTCTGTCTTCTTTTGGATTGTTTGTGTAGGTTACATTTTAACTTTTAAACACGAGACTTGAATTATTTAAGATGAATTTCATAAAAATTCTATTATATGGAAAATAATTTCCAGGAAGCTTAACTTTTTGCAAGATCACCGCCTTCTCATTTTCCTTTATGTCAATATGCATTTTTACCCACTTCAGTGTTACTTCGTTCCTAAAGGTACCAGAAAAAAGTCACTTTTTTGGGAAAAACTTCATATTTTTTTTATTAATTTTATCGATTGCTTTTTTTAAATATCAGTGTACAGTTCCCTTTGGCACACTTCCTGCACTTAAAAATGTCAAAGATAATGTAACATATTAATTCAGTTACAAAGGTTTTGGTTGATAATAATTCTCCTGTGTGGATACCCCTATTGACTAAAATTTTTATTGCGTTGCTCTGTGTTACGACAGTAAAAGGCCTCAAATCCCAAAAATTACCGATCAATTGCAAACTATTACAAGTATGATAAATTTTTTTGTATGATAAATTATCTGTATACAACAGTTTACAAAGTGAACTGAGAGCCATCAGGTCGGGTAAAATAAAATGTTGCGCTTCTATCAAAACTAATGTCAGAACAATATTTTCAAAAATATTATGAATAACGAGTTTTTATAGACAAGATCTCATTAAAAAATTTCTGTCAGATTTTTAGATTGTGTGAATAGTTTGAAAAATAAAGATCTTCTGAGAATACTGAAATGTAGTCATGTTATAAATCAATAGAAATCGAATATTTTTTATGTCCTTTGCTTTAAAATTAAGAAAGCATTCGACCGATAAAAATTATTTGAACACAAGTCTCAAAAGGAGCACTGAAGTACTTCAGCTTGTAAGTGCGATTTGAGATATCGTTCTCTTCATTAAATATTTTTGTTTCTAGACTGAATATTTGAAAATTTTTGTCTCAAACCTAAAAAGCTCATTACAGTAGAGTATCCGCCTTTCAACTGTAGTGTGTTTCGCTATTAGTCGCGCTTAAAAAAGGAATGTGTTGAATCGAAATAAGAGGACCTTTTTCTCAATACCCTAAGATTTTCGTAGTTTCGGAAATACCTTATTTTTCAGTCCTGCAGCTCATATAAGCACAGCTCTTCGCCCATACTTTTTACGTTGTGGAAAATTTGTTTTTTAATTCTCAGCAAATTTAATTTTGGCAATAAAAAAAGCCATCGCTAAAGATGATTTTATTTATGATTTATAATTTTATGATTTTCAATAATTAACTCACAGTACTATCCCTGCGGCAGATGGTCTGAAGTCATCATATTTACTGCAACTTTACCTTGTTTTCGCTTCAGATGTTTTCTGGATTTTAAACCAGTGTTTAACATTGAAAATGAGTATAAATTATAACTACCCTGTCTAGAATCCAATTAGGAAACATATTGTTAATGGTATTCAGTCACTAACGTTCGTGGAGGCTACAGCTGTCTCCTAAAGCTTATTCCAGAAGTGGCAGTGATAGAGAAAAAGAGAAGAAAACCGATTCTCTACCATCTAGATTTTTGTTTGCGAATGAGATAAATCTTTTTACGAGTGATCTGTTTAACTGGTTGACGGCGGTACAGCCATTAGACTTTTGCAGTATTCAAATATTTCTTGGTTTTAGTATCACAACGAGAGCTAATTACTGGACCCATGCAAAAAATTGTAATGAATTTATCTATCGCAAATTATATATCTCGCCTTTGCTTGCTTCAGGGTATTGGGTGAATGATTATTTAAGAATACGATATAAAATACGTTTTCTTTTTTTAAAAGAAGTAGCACTTCAGGCATTAATACCTATTTAGCTATTATCGTAACTGTGCTATTTTCCTAAGGAAAGGGATAGATGAGAGGTAACACACGAGTTGAAAGGAGACAGATATAGCCGTTTTTATTAGTTATTTTACTTCGCCGGCCAATATGCTATGAAGAAGTATCGACGAATGAGGCTGCACGTTTTAAAGTTTATTCTGATTATGTATTCATACCATTAAACAGAAAAAACATTTTTATTTTTTGATTGCTACAGAGGTTGAACCCGGACCAACCAGGTTTGTAGACAACATGCTTACCACCTTGACTACAGCAGTCATTACGATAACTGCCGTAACCCCCATATAAATACACTCTATACAAACTGAATAATTACTATCGTGAACATGGAGAACTACAGCGGGCAAAGCCTTAAAATGTTCAACAAATGACTCTTGTATTAATGTGCATAACTGGAGAAACAATGGTCTGACTTGATATAGAAGGCGTTGTACTTTCCATATAAAATAAAAAATTATCGTCGTTTATGTAGAGAATTACAACACGTAGAGTTCTGAATTTTTGTATTAGAAACTTAGTTTTTTTAAATGCATAGTCGAACATTGATTGGAATAGTGAACATGGTACCTCCCATACAAAGTGAAAAGTTGTTGTCGTTTACATAACGAACTCTATCGGGCATGTTTTAAAATTTTCAATTTCGTATTTTTCAAGGCATTGTTTTTGTAAAAAATAATTTTATAGCAACAATGCAATGCGTATCTGTGTATATGTTCTATGTGTGGATGTGGAACAATTATTTCTATTTGGAAAACGAAACGCTACAGGAACAGCTATTCATATAAATAACTGAAGCAATGTGTGTGGCACTTATCATTCAACTAAAGCTTTTTAATATTGTGCCATTAATTAATTCCTTTTGTAATGTGAATCGTTGAGCTAAAATAATTCTTGCAAAAAAAGCCGACTTCAAAACCAACAAACTTAAAATTATAATTCTTTAGGACGGTAATTATACATACATTAATTATATTTTATTATATTCGAGAAAGATTGTACCAGGATTTTTTATATGTCGTAGAACAAAATAAGAATGCAGATTAAATAAGAAAATTTAGCAGTTATGTGGTCACCCTTTATTTTTTACCCTTTTTATTGCTCACACAGTTAAACAAAATTTGATTAAATTCTAAGCGTTAGTCTGTCTTAAACTGTTCAAAAGACTGGCCATATACCTCAAATTACTACCATTAGGGCACCCTTTAATATCTAATTTTATATGTTTTTACTTGTTATAATATTTGAGTTTTTCTGTAACGATTTCAAAGATGGGGCTATACGCATCAAATTACATCAGTTGTAGGGATACCCTTTAATTTCTAATTTCAAGTTTGATACTTGTTATGGCAGACTTAGCAATAAAGGTTCTGTGCAAATTTTAAACAACTGTCTACAACTGTCCAACAGCTTACTCATATACATCAAATAACAGCAACTATTGTAACACCCTTTAATTTATAATTTTTAATATACCAGAGAAAGTAGTGAACATTTTGTTTAATTTTCAAGTGTTTGTATGTAATGGTTCAAACGATAGGGTCATATTGGTCATTTTACTTTAAATATGGGAACACTCTTTAATTTGTAAATTTAAATTTTATACTTGTTGTTATAGTGGACTTAGCAATACAGATTCTTTGTAAATTTATGGACAGCATAACGGTTCAAAAGTTTGTCCACGTACATTAACTATTGGCACACCCTTTATTTTCCAAACACAAATTTTATACTTGTTATTATAACGGAGTTCTGTGTAAGTCTTAACTATCTGAATATAACTGTTAACAAATTTGGCAACATATATCAAAATAAATAAAATTTTGGGGCACCCTTTAATTTATAATTTTTTAAGTTTATACGTGTTATTATAACGGTCATTGCAATCGGCATACTGCCCAATTTTCAAGCGTTTGTCTATAACCGTTCAAAAGATAGGCGCATATAAGTTAATTTTTCTCACCTATGGGGACACCCTTTAATTTTTATATTTATTTTTTTATTACTTTTTGCTATTGGTAGCTATAAGAATATGCATTTTTTTATTTTAAAAAAGTGCGCTTTACGGTTCATAATACGGTTAAAAAAATGTATGTTGTAAGAGGACACCCTTTAGTTTTTTTATGAACTGTTTTTAAAACGGGACCAATTTGTAAGCAAAATCTCTCAAATTACAAAAAATATTCAAAATCGGTCTAGAAATAACTGAGTTCTGTAGACACAAACATAAAAAAAGCAACATTCACTCGAATTGATAACCTCCTTCGTTTTTTTTTGAAGTCGGTTAATAACGCCAGATTGTTACATTGGACTTAGCAGCTCTCCTTCAAAAAATATATATCTTATTATTTTGTTTCTAGACAGCAACTGTATTCAGGACGAATAGTCTGAAAGTGATTGGCAAGGACTGCAAAAAAAATACATATGATATTAACCCCGGAACTTGAATCATCTATAGAAACAAACAATCGTTCTTATATAATCACATGTTCAGAGAGCTATTGTAGTGGAGCCCTAAGTTTACTGTATTAAAATAGTAGGCATTGAACCTCGCACAAAATGTTTATATTTGCTGTCTTTATCTCTATAACATTAATAATCGTCGCATTATCCACTTCAAGTTGATAACTGGAGGTGTAACAAACTCCAGAATATTACGTTTAGTAATGATTTTTAAAAAGAACTGAAGTTAAAAAAAAATAACAAACTGGCAAATTTATAGTTGACATAAAACTTTTTATTCTTCAATATGTTCAGTAGTAATATTAAGATGGAATGAACAATTCTCTGAGATCTCTATAAAATTAATTTAACCTCCAACTGTTTCCGAAAGTCTTCAATAAAAAAAATTTTGCTTAAGAGTTCAGTAAAAGCATTTCATTAGATTTTATCTCAAATTTTTATTTTTCTTTCCTTTTATTCGTGCATTAATGCGATTGATCTTGATTTCATTTTAATTGTAGCCATAAATATGGCAGCTTTATAGATTTTCAAATGTCTCATAAATGTTTGAAATGTTTCATGAATCAAACTGAGTGTTTTCTACAAACAGAGCAACAATTTCATTTGTTATTTTTAATTTTTTTTTTTCATCAACAAATCATACAAAAAAGAGGTTTTTTAATACATAAAAATTATCACAAAAAAAATAAAGAATATTTTGTGTTCCTTGAAAATCCTCTTAAGTTCCAAATGGGTAAAGATACAGTAACACATGCACACAAACGCACACACGTACACTCTCATATGTACAAACACATACTTTAACATGAAAAAGTTTTAAATTAAACAAAAATTTTTTTTAACAACGACAACAGCAAAATTTCAAAAGAATTACGAAACAGGGATACGCGGATCAACACCAACAACAATAAGAACAACAACAACAATAAGAAACAACTACACAAAAAAGGCAACAAATAGTTTAAGATCAACAACAAAGTCAGTTTCAGCGTTTCTCATAAATGTAAAAATTGTATAAACAGGGGAATAATGTTGTTGAGCATAATGACATGATGTTACAGTGAAGTTCATAATGAAGTAAAACAACTGCACACATAATAGAAAGGTTTAAATTTAGAAAGCTAGAGATTAACAAAGTTCTTACCTTAAAAATATTTTGTGTTTAAATAAATAATTAATTTGTTAACATAAATTTACTTACGGCTTCCTACACCTTTTAATTTTTTTTTATCTATTGATTTTTTGCAATTTTTCTTAACATTTTTTACACGCATTTAACATAACCGAACACTGCACAAGTTAAATTAAATGACAGTAGAGTCGGAGTTGTGACCTATAAGAGATCAATATTCGATGCCTATGAAAGTTGTTTTTGTAAATTTTTGATCAATCAACTTATTATCATCTGGTAGCTTAAAAAAAGTTACTCTTAATATAACAGATTTAAGGGAAAGTGTTTTTATATTAATATAATGAGTCTTTTTGTGCAATAAACTTCTGGTAGAAACGAAAGAGTGATTGCTAGAAGATCTTAATTCGACAATAATGAAGTTTGTTTTTGTGAAATTGAGTTTTTAAACTAAAAAAGTAATGAAAAAGTGACTTCTATCTATAAATGCTCTGTAAAATGCTGGCAGGGTGAAGAATAATAAAAATATTTTTTTTTAATATTAAGTCTTCGATTGAAGCTGTTATGTTTTAAAGATTTTTTTGGTTTTGATTGTTAAAATTTTGTTATATATATTTTTTTGCTTAATTTTAAAGAAAATATTAAATAAAAAAATTATGTTTATTTAAATTTTTAAGACCAAATGAGAATTATTGTAAAGCTCAATAAATAAAACAAAAATAAATATTAAACAATAGCTTTTCGTTTCTGTTTATGCTTTCTTTTTTCAATCATTGTAATGATATTGTGTTTTTATTGTTATAACCTGCCCATTTCTAGATGTTTTTTTTAACATTCACCAAGTCTTTCATCAATTTTCACTTAAAGCAGTTGCTGTAAAGCTTTGTATTTGTTTATTTCTCAATACGCATATTAAGTATGAAATAAATTATTATATAAATATATATTATATTGATAATTTTATTTAAACTATTTTTAATTAAATATGTAATTGAGAGAATCAACAATTTAATTAAATTTTTGATTGATTCAAATATTGATTTAATTTTAAAATGTTTTCTTTTCTTTATTTTTGAATAAATATATAACTAGTAGAATTAATTATTTTATTAAAAATCCTTTTAATTAAATATTTAATTGAATGAAACAACAATTTAATTAAATTTTTGATTGATATAAATATTTATTTAATTAGAATTTTGTTGTTTTCTTTATTTTTGATTAAATATATAATTTGTACAATTGATAATTTTATTAAAAATCTTTTTAATTAAATATTTAATTGAATAAATCAACAATTTATTTACATTTTTGATTGAAAACAATTAAAACCTTTAATAGGTACAAAAACTTTATTATTATTCATCGTCATATGTCATCATCTATTCCTACTATTTTTAGAACATGTTAATCAAACCGGATGTTGGAAATAATTTTACAACTTAAACTTATCCAAAAACATAATTCTTTAAAAATTTAACAAAGCTTTTTTTAATTCTCAATTAGTTCTTATTTCAATTTTATTCAATTAAAAAATTATTGCGTTTATGAAGTATCCACAACTGTTGTTTATACTCTTACAATCAGACACAAATACAAAGAAGTTAATTTAAACAAAGTGAAATCTAAAGCCTCCCAAAGAGTTAAAAACGACTACGAAGCAACAGGAAAAAAAAACGAAAAGATTATACAAACAAATACTTCGATTTCGATTCCTGTTGCTCCTTTACAGTTGAGACGAGTATTTACACAAAGCACAAAATTGACTTTGTTGCTATAGTTGTTATTGTTATTTGTTTTTATTATTGTTGTTGTTTTTGTTTTAAATGTTGCTGTGATACTTTAAGCTGCTTTGGGGTATGGGAACGAGTAACGTTTTGGGTTGGTCGGTATGTATCTGGTTGTTCTGTAACAGGAGGCTGTTAGGCAGACAGGCTGGATGAATCTTTCGTATAATTATTGTTGTTGTTGTTGTTGTTGTAATATAAGATCCCAAGCGGTTGGTTTTCTATGCAATACATTACATATACATTAATGCAATGAAAAAAAAAAACTAAAATAAACAACAACATCAACAAAAAGCAACAAGTCACTTAAGAAAGGGGGAGATCTTGAAAAAAAATGAAATGAAAAGAAAAGAAATGAAATGAAATGAAAAGGATTGTATGGCTGCCTTATTTTGCTGGTATCTTTCTTTTTTTTTTTTCTTTCTGTTACAAGAAAAGTTGAGGATGATTGCTGTTGTTTGGAAGCACTTACATTCACACAAAAACACACACACACACACGCAGCTAACTACAAACTCTTTGCATCACTATGTGTTACATTACATCCAGAGAAACTGAGGTAACTTCAGTACATTGAACTTTTTACGTACTGGAAATAAAAATAAAAGAGAAACAAAACAAAAACTATTTCAGCACAAAAGGAGCACAAACACAAGTTTTTCTTGTATAGATTTTCCTGCCATTAACTCAACGTTATATTGCTGCAAGAAGGCAAGTATTAGAGTGCCACAACTTGCCATATTGTTGTTGCCTGGCTGACTGCCTGCTTGCCTGCCAGTTTTTCTTGGTTATTATCCTCTTTTCTACATTATTTTATTTATTTTTAATAAATAATTTAAGTTACAAAATCTTTCTTCTATTCCCTTGAAGCCACCTGGTTTTGTTCAATAACGTCTGTAATAGAAATTCAAGTACAGGAAGGAAATCATCAGCTGTTGGATAAAATGCAGCAAAAAACATAAACATTAACTCTTTATCTTTAATAGATGTTCAATATTCAATTTAATATGTTTTGCTATCAATAAATATTTTTTTATGGAGTCACCAAATCTCTTAGAATTGCATCTGTTCGTATTTTTTTTTTTTTTTTTTTTTTTTGTTTGGTTTGGTTTAAAAAAAAAAGCTTAATAAGTTATTAATGGCATTTGAAAAATCTTTCAGATCCATATCCTTAAACAATTAGAATTCTCATAAATGAAACATTTAATACATAAAAAATTAAATAATGGAACAACATTTTAATATTTGTTTCTGATCTCCAAAAAATTATGGTTAAAACTTTCCAATTTGAGAAAAGTAAAAATATTTCATATGCAATAAAATTAAAAAAAAAAATTAACCAAAATCAAGTGGCAAAAAATCTGCCGCATTGAGGGAAAGGAAATCCCACAAATCCCAAAATAAAGAACATAAATTCAAAAATTGGAACTTTTTACTCTTTTGCCTATAAAGTCAACATATGGACTAGGGCTCACGAAATACTTTCAGCAACAATTCGGTGTATATTTGACTTTTTATAACAGTTTTCTTTTTCCAATTCCAGCTTTAGGAAAATATTAATAAAGTAAAAATTCAATGTAAAATAGGTCAAATTACAGGACTTCTAGCTTCTACAAGACTTATCAATTTTATACGAAATTTGGTCTAGAGTCTAGACGTACACACATATAGTAAGCTTAAACAAAAATAAAAAAATTAACATATTCGCCAAGAAAATTTTTTTCTATTTAAAATATTCGATTGGTGACCGTTTTTAGGCTAAAATACACAAAAAATCAATAATTTTGGATTTCTTAAATTACATTTTTAATTTAATAAATTAATTTATATTTTAATTGTATAATTTTCAAGCCAGAAGAGATAGACATAAGCAAGGCGAATAAATTACCAGGTGGCAGCGTAGGCGAATTCAGTATTTTTTGCTGGTATACACCACTGTCAAACTCCATATATAAAAAATGTACCATATTGGGGATAATAAAGTCGCTAGTATTCGCCAAAAAGCAAATGATTGACGAAATGGAGAATAACTTTGGCAGCTTTATTGCCGATATATGGCCAAAAAATGTTAATAAAGTCTTAAAAAACTAGACCTCCAGAGTAGACTGCGTCCGAGCTGGGTCATATTAAGGAAGGAGGTCGTATAAAGAAAGTCAATTTAAACTTATAAATCTAGAATAAAGAAAATTTCATGTTAATTTCAAAAATTCAGTTTTATTTTAATCCAGTTCAGATGTATAGAACATCTATAAAAATCAACCTTTATTTGGAAAACACATTTTTTTATTTGTTAAAGAATAGTAATGTCGTATGTTAATAACAGCGGATATTAACATACGACAGGTTTCTTTTTAAGGGCTGGTTCCAAGAAATAATCTTATTGTAGGGTTGCATCAAACTCTGTCAAAAGTATTTTGAAAAGTAAAATTTTAAAACTGGAAATGGACACAATCAACGGATGTTGAATTAGCCAGTTCAGCAATTTGTGCTGATTAAAATTTTGTGAGAATCAGCTTTAACAAAAATGTCTGAGTTTAGATTAAGAAAATTATATGTGATTCGTTACTTTTGTCTGTTTTATGTTGCTACGAGAAAATGAAGCAAATCTACGAACTGCTAAAAATTGTTGGGTCAAAGAAGTTGTATTGAGTTTAATAAATTTCTCTTTCCTAACTTAGCCATTTTTCCATTAAAGTTATTATTTATTATATTTGTTTAAAAGCTTAATTAACTAAATGTTTTTGTATTTTAATTTAGTTAACTTTTGGGAAAAATTAAGTTCTTGTTTTTAATAAAATTAATTTTATGTTTTTGTTTTTTCATCCAAAAGAAATTTTTATTTAAATTACAGGTAACAAAACTTGAAATGAGAAGAATTTTCTAGAACCCAACTTGTGAAGTTATTAATAGAAATTGCTCAACTTGCATTCTGTTGCAATTTAGCTATGAATTTTCAAAGGAAAAATATGAGATTTTAAAAATCATTCAATTTCCAAAAATAAGAAAATTTTGAAAACCCCTTTAAATTTTTTCTCTACATTCCGCTAGAAAACAGTTATCAATATTTATTATTGATTTATTGATAAAAATTAGGGTTTGCAACAAAAAAAAAAAAAAAAAAATAATAAATAATAAATTGTAGTTTCATCATCAATTTCGCCTTTTGCACACACTCACAGTTCAAGTAATTTAAAAAGTCTCTCACTATTCTTGCACCTGCATTCCTATTTGTGAGCATTAGAAAATGTTGTATCTGTGAGAACTTTTTATACCTTTTACTAGGCATTTTTGTGCCTAGTAAACATATTTTACTTTTTCAAATGTTACAACCACAAGGCAAGGAACAGGAATTTTTGGTGGCTGTCTAATTTTAGAATTTTCTCCAACTTTAATTTTTTTGTTGTATTCGCTTGTATTATAGAATATAAATTTGCGTTGACCGAAATTAGTTTTCGCCTTTTTAAATTGTGAGTCTGAATGAAAAAAAATTTTCAATATAAAAATAGATGTAGCCGTGTTTGAATATTTCCAGATGCTTTTTAAAATAGTTTATTTTATGTTTGCTTAACAATCCACAAGTTAAAAAATAATAAAAATGTATTTTAGGTGAAAAAAAAACAAAAAAAAACAATGATTTAAAAATAAATAAGAGTACTACCACAAATTAAAAAAAAGTTTTTCAAGAGCGTTCATTCTTTGAAAAAGGAACTATTACAAAAAGTACCTTCTGTAAAAAAAACTCTTTTATATAAACTGAACCGCTAATAATTGAGCATTGATTAGAATTTGTTTAATAATCGCTTGCTAAATATAATTATTGCGAAGATATCGTTATGCAATCCACGGCGTATCTGTAACAAGAATATATAATGATGTTGTCAATTAAATTAGGGCAAAATAATTTTTAAATTTAGTTCGTGTGAATAATCACCATTAAAAAAATTGTTTATTGCGCCTTAATTATTTATTGAAAAATATAATTTGGTCACCGTGACTATATAATTATTATAGTCAACTTACCACGACCATGTTTTTTAATACTGTCAAAGTTGAAATGGCTTTAAAATTAACGCTGTACGACACTACAGAGTTGCTAGGATTTTATATTGAACATCGAAAGCATAACTTTTTAGATTGGCGTTATTCTAAGCTTTTAAATTATTTCTAGAAGGACTTAATTTATTTAAAGGGTGTTGAACATAAATAGATATTTTTAATTGTATTTCGAAAATTCTCTAACATATTACAAAAATTATATGGAAGTCTTTCGTCCAACTGTTTCCAATACAGACAATGGCTTAAACAAAATATGAAGTTCTTTCTTTAAAATCCTGCATAAGTTTTCAATTAAGTTTAATATTTTAGAAGTCTTATGAAACCATTTTCGCTGTTAAGTTTAATTACACAAAAATTTTCTCAACATTTATGTTCATTTTTAGTAAAGACATGTTAACAAAATTCCAGCTTTAAAGTCATTCTTCATCATCCACATTCAAATTTAGTCATCTTTAGAACATCCAGTTTCATACAAAATGTTTAATAAAATTTTAACAATTTTTATTTAACTCGCAGCACAAGGTGTTTTATGTCTCAATTGATTATAAAATTTAAATGAAAATCTTTTATTTTCTCCCCATTTAAAAACAAGAAAACAAAGAAAACTAAAACGGAAATTAATTACATTAAAATCAACAACCTGTTTCTTCCAAGCCCATGAAAAATTCATTTGTAAAGAAAATCTCATGCACCCTAGAAAAGGGTGGTTTCTAGCTAATGTTTTATTAACAAAAAAACAAAAGAAAAAAAAAAAGAACTTAAAATAATAATTAAATTAAAACAAATCTTAACACTCTAATAAATTTTGTGTGAAATTATAGTTAAATCTAGTCAGGGCATAAATAATTACCTTTAAATTAAGGTTATAAATTTATGCTTGTTAAAAAATTTAAAAAAAATTAAAGGACCATCCAACCAACACTTCACACATAAAAGAAAAAAGTGCAACAAAAGGACAACCAGTTATCAGTGGGAACTACTTTTTGTAGTTAAATTTTTTTTTTGTTTACATAATTTCACGCTGTTTAATAGCGGAAAATTCTACCCTTAAAATTAATTTTAAATGTATTTTTGGTTTCCCTAACGCGCTTTATTACAAACACCTGTGGCTTAGTAAAAGGATATTAAAATTTTGTTGTTTAACTTTACAAAATTAATTTGTTTATTTCCCAGAGTGGTCATGGTCCTTTGAGTTAAAAAGTTTAAAAGTAAAAAAAAAAATTAAATTTTAAATTAGACAATCACAATTTGAAAATCGCGGAAATTTGTGAAACTTCATGGTCAGTTGGATGAGATTTTTCTAAAGTGTTAAGTTGTGGGTGGTTGTAATATAAATTTTTCTCATTTGTTATTTGATAAAAGCAAACTTGTTTCCATAGAAATAGAAAATGCCCATTAATTTAAAGGCAAAAAAAAAAAAACAAGAAACCTGGACATTTTGCGGCAAACCTTTTAATTATGAATAAATCCATATGCTAAAAGTGGATCCACTTTTTCTAGTTATTCTGCTACTACTTAAGCAAGGTAAGAATGTAGAAGGTCTATTATAAAACTTGATTTCGAAAGGCATTTAAATGTTGCTCATCTCAATATTTTTGACAGTGTATTCAGTTGTGACGACAACACCTTTATGCCTGCTAGCCGGAGATGAACTGAAAGATAAATGAAGAAGCAATTTCTTAATGAAAGAAAATTTTTTTTCGCTAAATGAAACTGCTTCTTTTCTTCTTACCGCAAAATTTCTTATCAATTTAGAAAATTCTGTGCGCATGCCGAAAAAATGAAGCCATCTTTACTTGCTGTCTTGGCTTTCTTCAGAACGCTTTACCATAATAAAATTACTGCTAAAGAAAATGTGTCATAGACTCTAACTCATTTTCTGTATCCTTATGATTTCACTAGAGCTGTTAGATGTCTAAAGAAAAGCAAAACATTGCATGAAATTATTTGTTTGATTTGGTTGTAAAAAAAAGTCTTAACACGAATTTTACACAGCCTCATTAGAAACATTTATTAATTTTTTATGATTCATTTAATAAATTAGCGCTAATAAAAGTTTAAATTTAAAAGGCTTTCACGTCACAATTTCCTAATTCCATTAATTTATATGTCTCCTATAATCCGCAGATGAAATTGAAGTAATCTGCCTTTTTTTAAACTTTTCACATTCCTTAAATCGCCCATCTAAAATAAGCTGTTCAAGAATTATAACTCCCAAAAGTGCGGTAGGCGGTAGGTAGGTTTTAAGTATTTGTCAGGGTGATTAAGTTACATTACAAATTCTTTTGTAAAGACTAAAAAAATGTATTAATTTTAATTTGAAGACCAAACTAGACTTTGTAATAATTGTGAAGAGACTACTGAAGTACTCTTCAGTGTACAGCTTGAAGCCACTGATCCATTAACCATCGTTTTTCGGTGATTTCTTGTTATCAAGTTATTGCTCTGTGCAAACGATAACATTTATCTGAAGCTCTAGTTGGCGTTTTTTTAGTAGCTGAGGTCACGAAATCACAAGCTTTTCCACTTAGAACCACCAAGACATTCACAATTATGTAGGCGATGTAACTTGCCACATAAAGTAGACGAAGAAAAGTCTGTTCTCTATGCAGACTATGGACACCATTCGACGTCGATTTTAAATACAGAAAAGCTTAACCGGTTCGCGCTATGAGGAAGAGGTAACGATACCTTGCAAGAGATCAATTTAAAGAAAACTTTTCAATTATCAATAAAAGAGAAGAAAGAAGGAATTACAGAAATTTCAGGGTCCTAACCCTGGTAGTATAAAATCCTGTCCAACTACAAGAGGGATAATATATGCGCATAGCTGCCGAATAGTCTGGCATCGAGATCCACTAAGAAGCAAAATCTAAAAAGAAATTGCAGCAGACAAGCACATATCGACATTTGCTCCTAGAAGGTGCGCAAAATAATCTGATCATCGTCTATCGTGGGCGAATTTAGAACACTGATCGGCATTAAGCTGAGGACCAGGGGAAGTAGCAGAAAGCTATGAGGGCATAGAAATTTCTAAAATAGAAAAATTATTTCAAAAGTGTTATTTGTTGGGGTCAAATTAGAATTCATCCCTTT
This sequence comes from Cistogaster globosa, assembly GCA_937654795.1. Lineage (NCBI taxonomy): Eukaryota > Metazoa > Arthropoda > Insecta > Diptera > Tachinidae > Cistogaster > Cistogaster globosa. The sequence continues at coordinate 133,978,513 of OW569403.1, read as the reverse complement.
ATCTTCAGTCTACAGGAAAATACAAGCAAAGTTTCCTTCACACTTCTTTACTTTAAAAAAGTCAGCCTAAAGGTCTCTTTTGTTTCGCTTTTCCCTAGAAGAGGGTAATTTTTAAAAGTGTTTTCTTGTCTTCGTTCTTCCTTCATTTCTTACAAACAAATGAATTTAATAAAAGTATGTTAAAGTGCTAAAACATAAGGTGCGGTCAGATTAGTCAAATATTTTACCACTATTTTTACAATTGTTTATACAATCTTTCCTGGCACGTATCATTATGAATTATGAATTATAATATAATAATTGTTATATCTTAGCTTTTATATCGTGTAGGATCTCATATTTTTGAGTAGGACAAAAAAATGTTTCCCATAATTTAGTGGTTACGTCTTTTTGGTCAAATATTTGACTTATCTGAACGTACCTTTAGAAATATTAAAATAAATAAAAGAATTTGTGATGATTATAAATAATTTTTATTGCAGGATTTTTCGTTTGAAAGGTTTTGACACTCTTTTGCAAATTAAAAATAAAAATAATAAATAAAAAATATATTCAGATAACCCGATAGTGTATTGAAATGAGGCATTTCTTTTGATTTTCGGTGGACCATTATCATAATTTTGTTAATGTTATAAAAATTCTTTTAACAATTTAAAAGCCAAATATAAATCAAACAACTCTGAAATAAAAAGGCATTTTGATTATCGTCTTCAATAAATAACACCTGGTTGTTTTCAAACTTTCATTCCCAAACAACCAAATTAAATAACAAAAATAATATAACAAAAAATCCTTAAAAGGATAATTGATAAAAATAAACGAAAAGAGCAGGCAATTATTTTTTCTTTTCTTTTATTTTCTCGTTAAATAAACACAAAAATTTTAACATTAAATCAACGCGTCATCTATAAATAAAATTAAGCAACAACATAACCTCAAATTTATATGCATGTGATCGTTTATTCGAAAGTGTTCACATATTAAATATACATTTGATAAAGGATTCACTGCCAAACATCCCCCGATATGTTGAATGAAGGTGTTGAAGCAGCCAGCAACAGGATTTCTTTTTGTTGATCTTTTAAATATCGTATGAACAAAGCGTCAGTCAGTTGCAAGTCAATCCTCTTTACGGTATGTCAGTCAATAAACAAAAAAAAACCCAGGAGAATCATGAAATGATAAACCAAAATTGAATAATGATTGTTTGTATGGGGATTTGTTTAAAAATCATGTACAACAGAGTGTGACTGTAAAAGTAAAAGTACATGTGTGTGGGGGTTGAAAAACAAGAAGTGAACGATTAAATAAAACGAATAGGAGTTTTAAAATAAAAATAAACCAGAAAAACTTGTTGAACTTGTAGGGAGAGAAATGTTTGTTGAATGCATAAAACAACAACAAAACTCCTCGCACACACATTTAGATGGAGTATAAAAATATCCTCTATAAAACAGGATGACAGCAGGACAGACATTTTAGAAGAATTTATTTATGTCTTATGAACGTTTTATTGTAGACAGGCAGCTAAATAAATCCTTTTAGTATCGGTATTTTTAGAAATTTATGTTTATTGGGGTTAAAAATTAAAGGATTTCATTTAGTTTTTTTTTTTTAAAGAACAAAACCGTTTTGGGGATAAAATTTTAGATTTGTAAAAAGAAAATGAAATTTTAAGAAAATGCTAAAAAAATCTTAATGTTCATATTGAGTTTTAATACTTTAAAAGGATTTTAGAAACATGTGCATTTTATTGTTATTTATTATTGGCCTGAGAACCAGCAAAATGTTGAACTTGTACGGGTCCCCAATTTTTTCACTGTGGGAGCCTGGCTATCCATCATTAGATATTTTCTGATACTCCAAACACTTGAAAATATTAACACAATCTTTGTTAAACTTTTTTATGAAAAAATATTTTCTAAAATAATTGCAAAAATATTTTTTATCTTTCTCACATTTAAGTTACTTAAGCCGCCTTTCTTAAAGCACTAATGATGCGCATCTAGTGCTTTTAAAGCTTCTTGATTGGTTAGTGATTTTACGTTGCCCACCTTGAATTCATCAATAAGTCATCGCACAATCATTAACATTTTTTTTGAGCTTTATTGGTGTCAACCTTTTTTTTTTTTTTTGATTGTTGAACACTGTCATGACATTCGCAGTCACTGTAAATTAATTTCTGGGCCACAGCAGAATTTTAGCGAGTGTTTCGAGCGGTTTCAATGTTTCCCAAGCACAGCCTGCAAGCTTTAATTTCCTTAATGGGTTTCTAATTAGGGCTGATTTTTATTTTCCGATTCCTTTACCAGGCTATTTATCCTTCAACAAATATTTTAGTTGTATCTTTAGTTTTTTTCTCTTTTTTTTTGACATTATTCACTTTTAACTAGAAAACGGTGAATCGAAAGATTTCTCTAACTAAAAGAAGCGTTACGCTTCTGCCAAATCATAGCAGGTTCCTAAATATGTAAACGAAAATTCTTATCGCTCTACGGTTCAACTGATTTAGAGTCTCTAAAGTTTAGCCTTTCACATCCTTTCCGTTCATTTCTCATTCGTAAGAATTCACTCATTCACTGTTAAGTTGTCTGCTTATGTTTATTCTCTTCTTGCTAGATTATTTAAAAATTTATACCGAGATTTTTTGCGAGCATTTATTATACGAATATAGTTGAGGAGAAAGAAAATGTTCTTTTCTTCGAAGACACTGAGTACGAATTAAACCAGAAGTACAGTAAAACCTCTCATAGCCGTCGCGGTATTTTTGTCCGGTTATAAGAGGTGTCCGCTTATAAGAGAGGTGCTCATTCCGCTACGTATATGGTTTTTTACTTAATGACACATTTCAAATGATACATTTCATTGTTTAATAGTTTATTGCGGTTAAGCAAAAATATATATTTAGAGAAGACTGCTTCAACTTGATTGTTTTAACATCAGCTGTTTGTTTTAAACTGACTTACAATGTTACAACAAAATCTTCTCTACCAAAATGCTTCACCATAAGAATTTATGGAGTCTAGTATTTTTCATGTCCTCCAAAACAGAGCTTGGATTTATTATTTCAATACAGTCATCTTAAGTATAGACACTTTTATCCATTTTTGAAAATTCACCATCATCATCTGCATCAAAGTTTGATAATCTAGCTTTCCGAAAGGAGTTTTGGAATTTTGCTTCTTCAACTTTATCCCAAAAGGCTTTGATGAATTATAAAGTTTTTAGAACAATTACAGATCTTGCAAGACTTGATGCTTAACCTCTATTGTGAACCTGAAAATTTTGGATTAAACCTTGGTCAATGGATTGGCTTACTGCAGTTGTATTGAGGCAAAAAAAAAAAAACATTTAATTCTCGTGCATGAGATCTGTATTGTCAGATCTCAATTTTCTGTTAAACTGCTGCAGCCATTTACTCATGTTGTCTTAAGTTTTCCATACCTTTTTATAATTTTCCAGTTTACTGGAAAAAAATTAACAAAAGATTTTAAAAAGCTCAAGGGCGGGCTGTTATACCTCTTCTAACAACAGCTTTTTCTCTTTAGAAAAACGTCTATTTGAATACAACTCTGGTTGCTGTCTTTATGCATCTGTCCGCTTATGACAGCTGTTTTGAACAATATTTTTTGAACTTCGAATTCACATCCGCTTGTGCACATGGGAATGCAGTTTGTATGGAAAAACTAATGACCAGGTTGGTTCTACAAAACTTGGCCGTTTAATAGAGGTGTCCGGTTATAAAAGGTGTCCCTTTTCAGAGGTTTCACTGTATTAAATAAGACTTTAGAAAACATAAGTTCAAAGATCCGTTTAATTTCTTGTCATCCCAGTCGTCTTCTTTCCGTCTGATATTCAAAGCAAGAAGAGAAGTTAGAAGGTGCATTTTTAAATTAGATAAAAATTTATTAAAAATGACCTTGTTTGTACTAATTTTACTAATTTACATTTACTATTTCGCATTTCCTAATAACTCTTGTAGAGATTTCATTCACATCTTAAAAATCTGCAATTACATTCTTTTTAACTTATTTAATTGCCTTTGGTCATTTTAATTCATTCCGGTGCTATAACATGGATGTTGAATTCGTGGTCTATTAAAATTATATTTACAGAACTTATTGTGTTTAATTTAATGAAATGTGTTAACTTTCAAATAAAAGTATTTCATGGCAGAACGAAATTCAGTTTCGCTATTTAAAAAAATAGAATACAAGTGGCTTTAACTAAAGAATTTTTAATTTGCAAAATGTTTGGTTTTTCTAAAATTCATAAACATCTTTTCATTTTAGTACTTTCTCTTTTGAAAGCCTAAAAAAACAGCTCTTAAATGTTTCTAGGAGTAACGATAGTCGATTCAAAATTAGCAGAAACCTTTTTTTTTCAACTACTAATTGGCCTTAAAACACATCTACATATTTCAACTAAAATAACATTGTATCGTTTTTTTTTTTGTATTTTGCTTCCAGTTTTAATTTATTTTTTATTGAACAATCAATAGATATTCGTAATGGATCGATCTAATCAAACGTATGAAGATGAAAGAATTAATGAACAAAACAAAAAACACCTGATAAAACACAAAGAAATATAAAAAGATACAACATTAGGTAACATAATTTAATTAAAGGTATCTATCTCCGTATGGGTTCAATAGACAAACACACACACACACATACATACATACATAAATTTAACTTTTAACATTAAACATTGTTATAATGATGTTAAAATAAGAAGAAAAAAAAATTTTATAAAAGGAACAATGGGAGTCAATGTTGTGAAAAATGGTTTGTTTTATTTACAAATACTTCACACATATTTTCAAAATAATCGTACACTGAAAGAAATTTTAAATTAAATCCGGGATATTAAGCAGCCATTGAACACAACTAAACAAAAATAAAGTAAGGGCCGGGGCACATAGAATCCGACACACGTTAAAGTTTCACAAATTCAACTGACAAGTCAGTTAAAATACATGTTTTCTTATGAGCGTTGTCACAATCAATACGTGTCCGTCAACGCAAAGTACGAAAGTTGGTCAACATTTAACTTTTGACGTATGTTGAATACTTTGACAACTATCAACTGCTTCTTCTTCTTCTCTGTTTTCTTTTAACTCTTGCTGTGTTTCAATTGTGTTTTGTGATTTTAATAAAACAATTTTTGTGGCAAACAATAAAATACAAATTTAAGTAAATTAACAAGTAAATAAAATACGAATTAAATTAAAAAATGAATAAAAATAGAGAGCAAACTTTGATTTAACATTCGCCAGCAAAGTATTCATTGTGCCAACCTCATCCGTCATTATTTTGACTTTAGTTGAATTTGTCAAAGTACAACGTATTACGGATTCTATGTGCCCCGGCCTTAATAGATTAATTCCGTTTTTTTTAAGACTTTTAATGCTAAAGATTATTTCATTGATATTCGCTTTTAAATATTATTAATTTGAATCGAATCTAATATAGTTGACCATACAATTGTGTTGACACATTGTCTTAAATACCAAAAACTTTTCTATTTGACATTTGTATCGAAAGGATGACATCCATTTTCTACATGGTCTTCTAGTAAGACTGTAAAATATTAAGGATAGAAAAAAAAGAGCGAAGTCAAAGTAGACCATTCTATTTAAACATTCCCACATTAAAGAGTGTAGGGATCTTATTCCCTGCTAAACGATGTAAGAAAGGTATGAACAATTTAGCGTTCGAAATACTGTTTCGTATAACAACTGATGTCACAGTTGCTTTGAATTGCTTTGAAGTAAGATTGGTTTGTCATTCGCACGATGTCATTCGATAACAGACTCGTAGTCAGGTTTTACCTCCGCTAGGCGGATGTCTAATCAAGTCAATCAAACTTTGGATATCTCTAGACTACCAATTTTAACACTTCTCGTAGGTAGCACGAAAAAATTTCAATGGACATTTAAATCGTAATTTTGTCAAAATGAAAGTTGTTGAAGATACTACCTGCAGACTGTAGACGAAAGAGTCGGGGCAATAACGCTAATTGTGTATAAATTTCCGTTACTTGTTACCACAAGATGGGCGAACGCATGTTTGCTATTACTAGAGATTCTGTGATGAGATTCTGCTTCGGTTTCCAACGCCTTTTATAACCATTAAAAGCTAGAAAGTGGGTAAAAATAGTTAAAAACTGCTATGATTTTTTTCACCGATGATATTCAATTCTGATTGAAAGAATAAGCAGATTTGTCGTTCCTAAAGTTAAAGGAACCCGGTAGTGATTATCAAAAATCAATTACACCTTGAAAGGGTCAATGTTTGCTATGGTTTGAAATTATGCACCATTAATTCTGCTGATAATATTCATAGCTAGAGATAAAATTGTGTGAAATAAAAAAAAAGGCGTACCTACCGTAAAAAGTGAAAAATAGTCATCGTTTACATAGAGGATTATAATACGTAGAGCCCTTAATATTTGCACTAGAAATTCTCTTATTAATATGCATACTGTAGTGAACTACTAAATGGTTTGAGAAACTGGGCGTGGAAGCTCCTATACAAAAGGGTTAAGTTGTTGTCATACAAGTAGGGTTGTCTTCCGGAAATTTTTGGCTAAATTCCCTGGAAGCAGGAAGTTTAAAATCATGAGCACTTTAAAAAAAATACACTGATTGTTTTTCAAATTCTTTGGTTGTGACATTTAAAAATTTTCAAATACCTCTTTTCCTGTAAATTCTACTACATCTATACATTTGTACATAAAATATTTTTTGAAAATTTTAAATAATGGAATACAAAACACCTATTTTTAGAATTTTTGTTTGTCTGTCTGTTAAAACTGCTAAATGGATTTGAACAAAATTTTATGAGAAGTTCCCCTAGAACTTTGGTTCATACATAAAATACTTTTTATTTCATTAAAATATTTCATTTAGTAGAGAAACTAGAGATACCAATGTGAAGCACCCGGTATAATGGTACTAGAACAGTTGTCAGTACATTTTATTTTTGTAGATCTAAAATTTTTAACACTGTTTATAGATCTCTTTAATAATCATTTAAAAACACACTTTTCTAAATTTTAATTGTTTTAATAAAACTATGAACTTTTTAATATTATTTTATTAAATAAACTTGTTTTCTTCAAGATATGCTACACACTGGGAGTAGCTACTTTAAAATATTTCCTATACTTTATTTTAATTTTAATTTAGGAAACCCTCCTACTCTTATTTCTTTATAGCAGATAAAAAATGATGTTCAAAAAACTTAAAGTTAGTTTTATCATCTTCTGGTGATATATTTGTGCAAATCAGTTTAATCGTTGACGAGTTAAAATTTATTAATGTGACCGCTTATTTAACGTGGTCACATTTGTTACACCCCTTAAGATATCTGTACGTAATTGAAAAAAGAAGTAGGAGTGCTACATTCGGCCGAATCTTATATTCCCTACACCATATATGTAAATCTAGTTTAATGAAATAACTACAATCGAAAAGACAAATATTGGGGGACAGAGAATTAAATAATTATTGCAAAAAAAAAACCGACTCCAAAACAGACAAACTTAAAGTCATAACAGAGTTTTAATAAAAAATTTTAAAAATTTTATATGTATGACTATTATTCCAGAGGATATTCTTTAATTCCTTGCGGAAAAAACTATTTTTCTGCTGATTAACGCACACAAAAACTTTTATTTAATAAAAAAGAATTTTTTTAAATTTCAATCGCTTGTCTACAACACTTCAACCGTATGGCCATATGCATCAAATTACATTAAAAATTGTAACACCCTTTGATATATAATTTTAAATAAAAATATTTTTTAATATACAAGAGAAAGTAGTGGACATTCTGTTTAATTTTCAAGTGTTTGTATACAACGGTTCAAAGGATAAGGCCATATATGTCAATTTACTTAAAATATGGGAACACCCTTTAATTTCTAAATTCAAATTTTATACTTGCTTTGTAAATTTCAACGGTATAAAGCTGTTCAATAGTAAGGCAATATACATCAAAATACATCAAAATACATCAACTATTGTAACACCCATTAATTTACAATTTTTAATAATTATTCTTCTTCTTGTTATGCCCAACAAAGTATTTGACATTCAATCTAATTTTATAGTATTTCTATATAACAGTCCAAAAGGTAGGCCCATTTAGGTCAAATTACATCAATTATGGGAACACTCTTTAACTTCTAAGCTAAAAATGTTTACTTGTTCTTATAGCGGCCTTAGCAACAAAAGTTCCTTGTAAATTTTAGCAATTTGTCAAAAACAGTTCAAAAGTTCGCTCACATACATCAAATTACATCAACTATTGAGACACCCTTTAATTTTCAAATCTAAATTTTATACTTGTTGTTATAGCGGAGGTTCATTGTATATATTAAGCATCTGTCTACAACCTTTTAAAAATGTGGCCTTATTCATCAAATTAACTATGAACTATGGGGGCCACCCCCCCCCCCCCCCTAATATATAATTTTGAATATTAATACTTATTATTTTAACATTCATAGCAATCGGCATTATGTTCAATTTGTAGACTTTTGTTTATAACGCTTGAAAAGAGAGGCCCATAAAGGTCAATTTACGTCATATATGGGGACATCCTCTAACTTTTAGATTTATTTTTGTATTATTTTTTTAAATGGTGCCCCTTACGATTCATAATAATATACGTAAAAAAAAGTATATTGAATGGGGCACCCTTTAATTTTTGAAAATAAAAACTTTTTTTATAATAAAACCAATCTGTAAGCATCACTTTTCAAATAAAAAAATTTAAATCGATCTAGAAATGACTGATGCACAAAAATAAAAAAGCAACATTTAATCGAATTGATAATCTTCTTCTTTCTTCGAAGTTGGCTAAAAATAAGAAAAAATGAAAGGTATTAAAAATAAGAGCGATATAAAATTTGACATAAAAATATCATCGGCTCTTAATGGGTTAAGCATTTTTTTTTTTTAAATTTTTGTATTTCCTAAAAAATCTCTTCAAAAGCCTTTAAATGATACCCATATTGACAATCGAACTTTTTTATGAAAATTTCAAAGGTCCATAACTCGGTAAATAAGGGCGAGCGCCTATTTTTCACTTGATATTTTTTCTTATTTTTTAATTCTTTATCCCTCTATATTTTTGTTTTTTCATTGGAGTTACTTCATTGTTCTAAATGATATGGACAAATTAGAGGCAGATGTGGTGTTTTGCCCGCTGCCATAAACCGATCTTGCTAATTTTCAAAAGAAAAATGATTGATTAGCTAAATACCTTGGCAAAGTTAATTTCAACACTAACACGAATGGACAGACGTACATCGCTCAATTGACTTCGCTATGCATACACTTTATAAGGTCAGAAATGGCAATTGTAGAAATTACAAACGGAATGACAAACTAAAATATGCCCTTTTTCCATTTTTTGTGGAGAATGGTAACACTTTTATATACAAAGTAGGTGTAATAACTAAAATTCTATTAGCAAATGTCCATTACGTAACAGCTTTTGTTCTTTTAATTTATCGCAAATAATAAATTTCTTAAAAAATAAAATTCTTTATTACGAATCTTGTTAGTTGGTGAATTGGCTACGGCCAAACTTTAAAATACCCTTGAAAAATGTGCATTTAAACAACTTTATCTTCATTGTGCTTTATTATCTTAAATGACTTTTTATCTACAAATACAAATGCTTGAATACTTTAAAATTCCCTGGTGACGAATTTTTTTTTTTATTTTGTATTTTTTTATAGTTTTTTCATGCATGTGAGTGTTTGGGTGTATATAAGTGTGTAAGTATCAGCAAATTATCCTTGATCATTTGCTTTATTTTATTTTGATTTCTTTTATGCCTTTGCTTCGATATCTTTGAGCATTTGATGTTACAGTTCCCCTTCTGTGTTTTTTAAAAATAGTTTTAACTTGACTTCATATTCTTTCTATGTGTGTGACCCTCTTCACAATGAAACTGTTCCAAAGACTATCAAAGGAATTTTTGTTCCCCACAGGGTGCTGCTGATACCCAACTATTTTACAGCCTTTCTATAGCAACTCGTTGTGCTCCTTATGATTCATATACGATTCGTTTAAGAAGGAAACTGATAAAAAGGGGCAGACTCACAAAAATGATCGTTACAAAATAAAATTTAAATTCACAACTTGGATTTCTCTTTTTTTCACACACAAAATAATAAAGTTTCAAAAGCAATATTTGTTGTCTGAATGACTGACTGACAGACGAACAATTTGGCATGATTGTATCAAAAGCATTTGAGTATGATTTAAGTCAATTCAGAGGATATTATTTCAACATCAATTTGCATTCCAAAGTGTATTTCTTACACATACAACGACACATTGGGTTTAAATAATAAAAAAAAAAAAAATAAAGAAACGAAATAAAGAAAAGAAATAAAACAACCTTTAATATGGAGCCCAACCCATGTGACCATGACGAACGTGTGATCCCTTTTTTTATAAACTTTAAGTTATAAAATTTCTATTTTTATTCGCCTGTCTCTCTGTCTGTCTACTTTTTTAGCTGTTGCTGTTTGAAGCTTTTGAAGAAAAAAAGGAATTATTTTATTGTTAACAAATGTCAACGACGTCAATAAACGCACGCAAGAATAAATAGATGGATATTTGACTGAAATTAATGTTGCAAAGTACGTGCATGAGAAAACATTTATGTTTTCCTTAACGTTTTAAGTTTATGGTTCCAAAAGAGCAGGCTGTTTTTAAAGTTAATAGGACAGTATTCAAATAAGTTCTTGATTTTGGAAATTGAAAGTGCAAAAATCTTTCCAGCCTCTGGTTTCAAATGCTTGGTATTTGAGAGGAGCATAAAACCCTTTTCTCTTAAAATAGAAATCGTTCAAAATGAGATTTTACTTTAAAATCTGCAAAGGACTTAAGTGCTTATAAATAGTATATGTATGTATGTATGGAGAAATGAATGTTTAAAGGCTGGTAACATTTCTTTAGATCATCAGTTACGGCACAATATTACAGAAAGTTGAATATTTTACTCAATTAAAAGAAACCAGGGCCATTACATCGAAAAATGCATCAAGACTTACCTCCTTTATAAAAAAAGGTCAAACGCATCTACAGACTGTGGACAATTTACAGTCATTTTTTCCGTATACGAAATTAAGGAATTAGGGAATTATATGAATTTTTATTTTGTTTTCTTTTTTCTCAATTTTTGGCTTAAATTCGTTATTGATTGTGATAAACTGAGAGGGAGCAGTAAAATTAAGAAACCAACACAAAGGGCACGTCAAGTAAAATTTCAACACATTTATATTAAATAATATAATTTCATAATTAAAAATTGCTTCAACCAAAGGTTAGCGAGCGTAGCCACTAGAAAATTTTTAAATTGTGATATTAGAGGATAGAATGTGGTAGCGTTCATAAATAATTTATTGTCTACCAACTAGAGTTTGGGATTTCCCGGAATTTTTTATTTCCCGAGAAACGAGAAAAAATTATTTCATTCCCTTTTATACAATGAAATAACATTAAAAAATTCATAGTTTTATTAAAAAATATACAAACAATAGAAATACTTCTTAAATAATAGTTTTGGCAATTTAAAAAACTTAAAACTAATTCAGGTGACAAGACATAAGTACATGTGTACATTTGTACTACATAATGAGAGATAACAAAGATAGAAATACTGAAAAGTATTTTATTATTTATTTTTTTAAATATATGATTTTAGAACTGCATTTAACAAATCACTAGACATTCTGTTTCTATCTGTTTTCGTTGCAAAAATTCCAACAATAGAAAAAACCTTTTCACTTTGTACTGAGCATATCCATGTTCCTTCTTCAAATGTTAGTGGCTTCGAATAACTTAAAATTCTTTTTAATGAGATAAGTAACCATTTGTTCTTTTTTATATTTTACTGGCAGTTCTCACGACTTCGTCTGCGTATTATTTCTAATTTTCTTAAAAATAAAATTTAGAAAAATGCGTTTTCAAACATTTGTTGTAGAGTTCTGTAAACAATGTTAAAAACTTTCCATCTACAAAAATAAAAATTACTGACTTCACATTGGTATCTCTTGTTTCACTACTTAATGAAATATTTTTATGAAAAAAAGTTCTATATTTGATTCAAGGTTCTAAGGGAGTACCTTACAAAACTTGATTCAAATTCAAAAATTTTAACAATAAGTGTTTTGTATTCCATATCGATTACTGTCTACACCAACATCAAAATTTCCGAAAAAAATTTCATGTACAGATGTATAGATGTTGAAGAATTCACACGAAACGATATATTTGAAAATTTTTAAATGTCAAAGCCAAAATATTTGAAAAACAATCAGTGTATTTTTTTTTAAGTGCTAATAACTTTAAACTTCCCGTTTCCAAGGAATTTAGCCAAAAATTTCCCGGGAATTTTCAAACCCTACTACGAATTCATAGTTAAGAATAACGACTCTGTAGATAAATAAATAAATATTTAAAAAATATATTTCAATAAGTACTTCAAAATAATACAACACAAATTAATTAATTAAAACTTTTCTTTTTCAATTGATAACTACCTTGTAGATGGATACAAAGAACGCTGAAGAAGCTTATGGTGAACCAGAAATTACACATCATTTTACTGGTATCTAAATTATACTGTTCTGTTTTAGTTTGTCACAAATAATAACGAACTTAAATCAAAAATTAAAAAAAATCAAAGTAATTCATTTACCAAGTAAAATTTTCAATATTTTTATTAATTTTTTTAATGAAAAAAAAAAAAATAAATAAATATTAAATAGTTCACACTTTTCTGTTGGCAATAACAACACGACATTTTGGAAAAAATTATTCACTTAAATATGAATATATTTTCCTATTAAAAAGTAAAGCTACTCTTCCTTTCAAAAAACATATCAATATTAATCAAACTTTTTAAAAAATAACTTTGTATGAGCTATTGATCCCTTTTCCTCGAACCTAATAATGGCCACACGTTTTTTAAGCATTAATTGTTTGCTAATGAACTTTATTTAAGCCAAACACGCACAAAATCAATAATCTCCATCTACTTTTTAATGTTTAAGAATCCATCAAAATCGGATAAACTTTTTTGCTGTTTAGGTGGCAACACTGTACACCTCCTTTTACAGTATAAATAATAAAATTATTAACTCTGTTTTTAAAAAACTTTAATGATGAACAGTGGTGCCAGAATTTTTCATAGAAAAATCTTTATTTATCGAAAAAAAAAATTTTTAATTTAGGAAGAAAATATCTTCAAAATTTTTAATTCTTTTAACTTTTGAAAATATCCGTTTAGATGAACAAAGGAGACTTTTCAATTTTATCGCAAACTTGTTTTTTTTTATCTGACATGTCAAAATTCCCACTGAAAAACACATACATGTCGTGTAGGGCTGATAAAACATTGCTTCTGTAAAATACGTGTGAAAAGTCATCTAACAAAATTTAGTTTAGAACGTGTTCTATTTTGATCTGACAAATCATCTGATATCAGATGTTTATTTCCAAAAACCTTTGACGTATGAAAACAATCAACGGCGGTTAATCATTGGTGGTAGCATTAGCCGGCTGTGGATAATATTTTATCTGAACAAAATCTGAAATTACTTTTAACTATTTTATTTTTTTTAAATGTGCAAATTCTGTATCATTATTTAATGCACTCTAATCTTTTTCATATTTAGAGTAAAAAAAGATAATTAAAATTGACAAGTATTTAGTAATTCCGTAACGCATACAAAAATATTTTAAGATGGCAACAAGGCATTTTGAAAGAGAAACAGATCTTGGATATTTGTGCAGTGAAAAAAGCGAATTAATTTAAAAGGAAATTTAATTTTTTGGTTTTTATTATTAATTGTTGTTTTTTTTAATAATTAAAATAACACTACACAATTTAATTTCTTTAGTTTTTGAATCCTTTTTTCAAATAACCACTTTTAGCAAAATACCTAATTTGCGAGCAGATCAGCTGTTGTAAACAAATTACAGTTTTGTCAGATGTTAATGTTCATTTACGTTTTTGACCAAATATTAATAGTCTACTAATTTTAACACACATGCAAAATAACATATGACTCGCACAGTTAAAAAGTCAGATGTAAAAAACAACTCGTATATAGAAAGCTTCACTCGCTATCCGCTCTACAAATATTTAACATTGGTACACTCTTTCACTGTAACATTTTCTAGATTCTTAAAATATTTATTAAATTCATGTGGCGGAGTTCCCTGAATTCATCAACTAATTTTTGTATCTCACTTTCTTTAAATAAATTTTGAAATAGTTTGGTTAGACTAACTAGTGAAGAAACTTTTTTATTAATAACGTTTTGAAAGCTTTTTTAAGGTTGCTTCTTTAAAATCAAATCGTTTTGTTATTTGTTTACACACCTCAATGTAACAGGCGATACAATTATCAATGAATTCATTTTCTTAATTTACAAAACCCCTTGTATCCGTGTATATTGTGTATTGTTCAGTTCAAATACAATATTGTAGCTTGTTGTTGGAAATTTTCATATTAAATTTCAATACACCAATACACTTTTATTTTGCATGTTTTTGAAAAGTTGTCTTGGTAATCGTGTTATCAACTACATGTGAATTTCATATCACATGGAGAGAAAGAAAATAAACAAGAGACATTTGTATTGTTGATGTTAAAAATTTATTTATTTCAAAAGTATTTATTTCAAAAGTATACTTTTCGCATAAAAAATTTAATATTTTGCTTTTTTCAGTCCTATTGTCCATTTTCCTTCCTGAAAACCTTCTTCTGAATACTTATTTTCTTCTTCTTATTTGCTTTTTGACGTTTCATATACAAAATAAATTGATACAATAATGCACTGCGTGTTCACAAGCATATAAACAGAAAGTGTATTCAATACAAAATACACCATACAAGATTTTGTGAACTAAGCAATTGAATTCAGTCGCATTAAACTTTGTTTAGGAAATATGTATTAGTTTTTACAAATACTCGTATATGTATCTAAATAAGATTTCTTTGTTTTAGAGTATTGGTTTACAATAAAATTGTTTTACAATATATAAAATGTTTAATAAATTTTAAAAAGAATTTGCAAAATTAGTTGTCAAACAATTAATTAAAAAAAATCTTAATTTTGGAAAAAAAAGATCGTTAAATCTTATTTTGATTAAAAAATCTTGAAAATTAAGGTAAAATCTTCAATCTGGCATCGCTGGTGATAAAGTAAGTCCCAAATGAATAAACTCTCAACAATATCTTTCTTTTAGCATTAATTCCAAACATTTGTTTTCTTTTTTGTTAGAAGTTATTTTGAATGGAATAAATTTTAAAGAAAACAAACCGTAACTAAAATTTTATTAGGATTTATTTAATTTTTGTTGTTGTTTTTTTTTTACGCCAATAGCAATTTTTTATTTACTTCATTTTTGTTCAATAAATTTTTTCATTTATCTTAATATTAGATTTTACAGCACTTTTGAGGTAGATAACGCAGAAAAATCTGTTGGAAGTTATACGGACAAGAAAATCCTTAAGCCCGTTTGAAGGCCTATAATGCAAAAGGATTTTAATTACCGGCTTCGTTCCCAATACTACAAAACAGAATATGCCAGAACTTGGCCAAAGAGTGGCAATGCAGATAAATTTGGCCAGTGGATGTTTGAAATACTATAGACAAGTAAATCCTAAATCCCCTCATTGGAAACACTATAAAGGAGAAAATTCTTAAGCCCGGTCGAAGAGCGGCAATGTAAAAAATTTTTATTTTTCAATGCCAGTGTTCGAAATGCCACATGGTAAAGAATATCTTGGACTTCAGTCGAAGGACGGCAAATTTAAAGCAATTTTTTTTAGCGGATCAGGTGTTTGAACTTCTCTTGGTACTTTTTTCATTGGCAGTTATAATAAAATTATTCTGACTTATTTTATTTGAAATTATTTTATTCTTAAATATTTTATTTTTTGCGACTTAAAAAATTTGAGAAATTCTTTTTTTAAACATTGTGTGCTGTTGAATTTTTTATTAAAGATTTATTTCATTAGAAGTGCTTTTATTTGGGACTTATTTTCTGGTATCTCAATTTTCGCTTGGTACAAGTATTAACAATTAAGTAACCATAGAAAAGCCATTGGCATCCTTAAACATGATCATTCTTGTTGTTACCAAAAATAGACGACATGAAAGTTAAAATTATTTGGCTTAAACAGGACCAAGCCATAAGCCACACATGAGCTCTTTTCCGGCATTCTTGCGACATAAAGTTCCTGACATGTAAGTTTGTTCCTTTTGACATTTTAGTAATTACCATATCGGCTCATCGAGAAAGCTTCTTTCAAATATCGGACAAACCTAAAATATTTTAAAAGTTTTGTACTGAATTCGTAAAAAGAATAAATTTTCAACCTGATTTTTGTTGCGTTTTACAATAATCTGCTGCCATTCAATAAATCAAATAAACGATTAAGTGGAACAAAAATATTCATTTTAAGCTGCATTTCCGCTACCGGTATTAAATGAGTTCCACTAAAATTTTAATGTGTCTTGCAAAGGAAACAAACAACATGCACGTGAAAGGCAGAAAAAAAATTCGTGTCATAATTTCCAACCAACATCGACAGCCACAAACCAAAAAGAAAAAAAGTGTCCAACTAAACTCCTATTTAATTGTTGACACTAAAAGTCGTGTTAAATACAAGAAGACAACAACTACAACAAAGTTAATAAGAAATAAAAAAGAAAAACATTTACCTGCTCTGTTTTTGTTATTTGTTTGAAGTGAATTTATAATCGTTCAAAAATCTGTTCCGAATCTTAAGAAAACACTGTCAGTGATAAAGGGCAAAGACCTTACGGCTTCGTTTAGTCCCAATGTGAATGTTGTTGTCGTGTTTTCTTCATGGTTCTTGTTTCGCAGCAAAATGGTTTAAATACACTAAAAAAAAAACAAACCACTCTACACGTGTTGGACATTAAATTTATTTACTTCTTTTTCTACTCCGTCTTTCATAGGATTTTTTCTTTATTGTAATTATTTTTTTTTTAATTTTTTTCCAACAGAAACATAATCTTTTGTTTAAATATTTGTACAATTTTGAAAGTTCAGTTAATGTTGAGAGTTTTTTTTTTTATAAACTTAAGTACATAATTTGGAAAGTGCATAAAGTCAAGATGCATTTTTGTTATTCACACGTGTGCCGAAAGTTATCAAGAGGTTAAATGAACAACAGCTCATGTGCTGGCTTGTCAATCAGTAGTGTAAACTAATTTCAAGTTCTATGGCATCGTTAACAAATAAAAAATAAAAATCTTTTTATTCTTGCAAAAAAGGATAGAGTGAGAAAGCCAGTGAAGAAATTAATGGGTAGACTTTAGAAAAGCAAGGATTACAATCGGCCTGACTAAAAATTACAACAAACTTTTTATAGAGAACTATTTTGCCTTTTTTTTTATTACTTATAACGTGGATTAGAAACAAAAAATATCAAAATCAATCCTCATTCAAGGGACTCTGTGAGCAGTTCAAAATTATTAGCCGACTTAGTCATAAAACGGAAATCGTTTTTAACAAATTTTTAACTCACGTGGGAGCATTAAAAAAGATTTTTATTATTAACATTTAAATGAGAAATTTTTGAATATTTTCTTTTAATAATCATAAGGCACTCTTATTTATTTATTCTGAAGTATTAAGCCAGATATCACTGACTTTACGCTCCTCTTGCTTGATAACAGTGACGAAACTTGACTTTTTTTATAGCACAAGATATTTCGTACTTTGTAACTTTTGATTTTCCCAAAGTAAGTTTGTCATAAAAAAATAATATTTAAGGCAAATTATACTTGTTTTTGAAGCTTCTAAAAGGAATATAAACTGGTAAACATTACCAACTAATTACAACAACCGTGATACTAACTAGATACATGAAGACTAGAGGAATCGGCTAAATTACCAGGAAACGATAAGTAAAATCATTAGCGCTTAAAAAAAAATACAATAATGGTTTTTCAAATATTTTGGTTATGACATTTAAAAATTTTCAAAGATCTCATTTCGTATCAATTTTACTACATCGATACATCGGTATTTAAAATATTTTTTGAAAATTTTGATGTTGACAGTAACCGATATGGAATACAGAACACCTATTTTTAAAATTTTTTTATGTCTGTCTGTCTGTGTTCGCATCACGTAAAAACTTCCAGATGAATTTGAATAAAATTTTGTGAGGAGGTCCCTTTAAATATTTGTTTAAATATGGAATACTTTTTATTTCATAAAAATATGTCATTTCGTAGAGAAACAAAAGATGCCATTATGAAGTCGCCCAATTTTATCGTTAAATTGGTACTAGAATAGTTGCCAGTTTACAGATTTCTACAACACATGCCTGGAAATCCCGGCAGTGCGATAAATTTTTCCCGTTTCTCGGGAAATGAAAAATTCCGGGAAATCCTAAATCCTAATGATGACATTTGATTAAAAAGACGTGTCTACATTTAAAATCCAACATTCAGTTTTGTCATTTTTCTGTATTTCTAGCTGACCTACTTCTAACATACTTATGTATTTATAAATAAAATTATATCCTCTCAATTTTGCTTATAATACAATTATTTCATATCTACTGATCCGTTTAATAATCTATTTTCTGCTCTAATTATGGTCATTATTGTTCACACAAATACAGCCAATAACTAAATAATGAAATGAACAAAATAATGACTTTATTAAACAGCTACAACGGTAATTTGCAAAAGTCAGACCTGGGAGATTTTAATTACATTTTGTTATTACTCACCGAATTATACGAGGGTTTATACTATTTAAATTTATTTAATGCTGGGAACACAATTGGAACGAACGACGAATTTCGTCTTGCACGACGAATTCATCTGTAAAAGTTCGCTGCGTACATTCGCAATGTGGCGCACAATTAGGACGAAAAAGTTACAGCTGTTATAATAAACAACATTGTTTACTGTCTATAACAAAAAAGTGTTACCATAGAACAAAAAATGGTTATACAAAAAATTAAGCATTAAGAAAAAGCCATTAGAAAGCAATTTTATCGAAAATAATTGTGGATGTTTAACTTAATGATGTATATTAAGAAATAAACAATAATTAAGGTAAAAATAACTTTATTTACTAATATATTTAAAAGCTGAAAGGAGAAACGGCAACCCTGTTCCAATTTAGTCGTCGTTCGTCGGCGTAAGAAATAGAAATAAATCTATCGGAGAGTTCGTCACGCACGACGAATTTCCTCGACGGCGGTGTTGTGTTAATTTTCATATACACCAATGTGTTTTATTTTTGACGGCGAATATGCGCAACGAAAAATTCGTCGTTCGTCCCAATTGTGTTCCCAACATAAGATTGAAATAAAGAAAACGAGTAAGTTTAGCTTGAAACGAATTGAAAGAATGAAAATAATTTTTATTGTTTAACAAAATATTTTAAAATAAACAAATTATAACGATAAATAACAAATAAGATTAATAAGTAAAAATTTATGTGGTTCATTGCAACTACATGTTATTATAAATGAAAATATTCAATTATAATTCTATTTAACCAAAAATTTTAAGCTTGAGTTAGGAAATAAAAAAATGGTTACTTTTTAAGTTGTTATTTTCCAAAAAAAAAAAATATTACA
Source organism: Cistogaster globosa (assembly GCA_937654795.1). Lineage (NCBI taxonomy): Eukaryota > Metazoa > Arthropoda > Insecta > Diptera > Tachinidae > Cistogaster > Cistogaster globosa. Next base: position 133,958,828 of record OW569403.1, on the reverse strand, counting down.
TTAAAAAGCTTATTAATTATCTTTGCAAAATAAACATGTAAAAATAATGATTTACTATTATTATGTGTTATATTAAAAAAATAATCAAGGGAAAAATTTAACGAAGGTAAAGATAACAAATAAGAGTGCTATATTCGGCTATGCCAAATCTTTATTACCCTTCACTACAATCAAAAAAAAAAAAAAAAAAATCAAATATAGAGGTGAAAAAAAAGTTTAAAAAAGTACAGAAGATTGCCATCGGCTCTTAATAGCTTAGGCATTTTAAAAAAAAAAGATCTCTTTAAAAGCTTTAAAATGATAACCATATTGATATTTTAAAAATTTTGAAAATTTAAGAGGCCCGTAAATCGGAAAATATGGGCGAGTGCCTTATTTCTTATTTTTTAATTCTCTATCGCACTATATATTTGTTTTTTTTTTATTGCAGTTACTTCTTTGTTCTAAACGATATAGAAAAAGTAAAGATAGGCGTGGTATTTTGCCCGCTGCGTCGAAGGACATGGATCGTCCTCTTTCGACACTATGCCTGATCAATTGGCGTATTTTAATTTTTTCTAGCTGATCTAGTGCCTCGGAAAACTTGATTTCAACACTAAAATTCAAATACTAAAATTTTTAAAAAATACTTAACCCATTAAGAGCCTATGTTACTTTTATGTAAAATTATATACATGCAGTACCAACTTTTTATTTTTTTATTTTTTAATTCTCTGTCACTTGTTTTCTTTAAATTTAACTTTTTTGTGTATTTACGTCCATTAATCTTTGACACCAGGGCGTTAAAATAATACTAATTAGCGAAAACAAGTCGTGCTGAGGGCCGTAAATGTTTCATTTGTTAATTTTCAGAACTTTTAGTTGTTTTTAATAATACTAAGAATATACTTGAATTTTGTTTAGTCATGATTATTGTCCAATTACAATTAGTTTCCAATTTAAATTACATGTAATGCGTAATTAAAAATAATTAATTCCTAATGACAAGTTATTAAAATTTATAAATCAGTTTGTAATTGACTTTATTCTCTGATATTTCCCTAATTTACATTTACAAACGTATCACGTGTAAGTTTAATTGTAATTCAACCCACCAGCTCTGGCAAAAAACAAAACAAAATCACACTCAAATTAAGCCTAAAATTTTCTCACTCGCAACAAAAAATCATTTTTTGAAAATATTAGAGCAGTGATGCCAGAAATTTTCATGAAAAAAAATTTCATTTATCAAAAAACAAAAAAAAAAAAAATCTTAATTCAGGAAAAAAATCTTCAAAATTTTTTATTCTTTTTGCTTTTGTTCTGTTCAACGTTTGCAGATGAAAAAGGAAAACACCATGGCACAATAATACCAGGTATTCCAATATATTTTTATTTGCTTTCTTATTTTTCACAAATACATACACACATTACTAGACGTTTTTGACAGCTCGAATTAGTTTTTACAAAAACAAAATACGCAAAAGATAAAACATATGATGAACACATACATGATCTGATGCAGTCACCTGTTTGATGCGCCTTGGAAGACACATTCAATTTATTGCAAACTTCCACAAAATTGGAAACCTTTACTCACTATTCGATCTAGAAATATTTGACACTGTGCGCCAAAACTCTTCTACAGAACATTTTCTAAATTCTTAAAATATTTATTAAATTCATGTGGCGGAGTTTCCTAAATTCGTCATCTAAATTTCTCACTCATATTGGAAAAAGTTTTATTAGATTTACTAGTGAAGAAACTTTTTTATTAATAACGTTTTGAGAATCGACATGAGAAAGCTTTTTTAAGGTTGCTTCGTTGTTTTAACACCTCAATGTAAAAGGCAAATTAATTATCAATAAGTTCGTTAAATTCAGTAGCATTAAACTTTTTATCGGAAACTTTGATTTCTACAATTATATGGACCTGGTAAACGTCATCATTGTCAAAATATCTTTAAAATTGAGGTAAAATCTTCATTCTGGCATCGCTGTATGAGAGATTAAAAAAACCTAAGCGAAGCAATAATTCTCTCTCTACACATAAAGAAAATAGTTTGGATTGTATTAAAAAAAAAATAATTCGCCATCGATATTGTAATAAAAATATGCTAAAATTTAGAAAAAAATTGATTAATTTGTGCTGTCCTTTAGAAGGAAGTACTAGGATTTAAAACAAAACATTTTCCTGGAAATACCATGTTTTGACAAAAGAATGGGAAATCTTAAGGAAAAACACAAAACACCCAAGCAAAGAAAAAAAACGGCCTCAGTTTATGCCACATCTTTACCAGCATTAAGAATAAGGTTATCTTCAAATTTGTATTTCAAGCTGCCCTAAATAAGTTTTTCACAAATTCAATATCTTGGCTAGAACGTCCAGTTAAGGCTCTAAATTGGAAAGACATCAACAAAAGCCAAAAATTAGTAGTAAAAACAATTGTGCGACTACAGCTCATTTAAGCCGTTTTAGCCGATAAAAAATGTACAAACAATTAAAAGTCGTGCAATTTATAGAAAAGATAAAGGAGTCCGGTATTAATCGTTTATAGTACGCAGACCTGAATAGATTGTAGCTTTTCTCTCTACCATGTTTAGTGTGTGTGGTAAAACAAAATAAAAGAAAACTAACGATCAAATTAGAAAAGAAATCGGGAAGCAAAACACTAAAAGCCGAAAGTTGCAACAGAGGTCCTGAGTACAAATAAACATATTTATTGTTCTGTTGAAAATCCCGGTAAACGAATATTTTGAAGCTGAAGTGCAAAATCTTTGCCAAAACCACGAGCTTTCCTTCTAATACTTGACACGGGCGGGTACTTTTTTCTACATTTAAAGAAGAAAAAAATGATTTGAATCGAACAAAAAGGTCATCTGTACAATTAAACCTAAATTATAAAATAGGCGAACAGCTGAATAAGTAATGATAAATTTAGTTATTTCTATTTTTGTCCATTAGATTGTTACTCAAAATGCCACATAAGCAAATTATCAGATAAACTAATCATGTTCATGATAAACTATTTTAAACTTATTGAGAATTATGAGGCTCTACGTATAATTTTAAAGCTTCCACAAATCTCAACAGACAACTCGTAACTCTACCACAAATTTAAAAACGAATTAAGTTGTTTTAATTATGACAAAAAAAAAAATTGGCTGATTCCTTTTCTCTGTGTGTACTACAACAAGAAACTACAACAACACTAAGTGTATCAATGTATCAATTTACAAACAATTAATTTTGCATGACTTTTATTAAAATATTTAATAAAATTAAATCAATTTCAATGATAATTTGCATTGACCGTTTATCAATTCAAGCATATTTTGATTGTATTTCTGCAATCTTGTGTAGAAAGAAACTGATTCATTTTTATTTTGAGGCAACAAAAAAAAAATTTTTTTGACCACCACAAAAAATAACTCTGCTACACTTGTCGCTTTGAACGAACTAAATAATAAAAAAAAACATCTATGGCACTCTTGCATAAAAAATGGAAGTTAGTGTTAGAATACGAAAGCACCGCACCTATTCTCCTCGTTTAACGCGTAAAATGAGAAAATTGTGTGCTAAATAAAAAAAACGTGCGACAAAATTGAAAATAATATTTAAAGCGACTATTAGATGATCAAACTTGGTATTTAAACATGGTATGATGGCATACCATCACAGTCGTGTAATAGTGCAAAATGTGTGTTTGTCACCTTGGTTGGATGGTTTTCAAAAAATTTTGGTATTGAAATCCTCTCTCATCAAACCGCTCTCACATGCAATGTCTGATCGTCTAATAGCCGCTTAAAACATCAACCGAATGATATTTAATTGTAAAGAAAAGAAGGGTAAATGTAAAAGAAAAGCATAAATCTGCCAAAGCCATGCAAAAAAATGAATTTCTATAGCAAATAGAGAAGAAAAAAGAAGCGCAAAGGCCTCAACTCCGAAAATTCCAAGAAAATGGTACGCAGTTGACGTCGAACATTAAACAAAGAAACACATAATTCATGGGGAAGTCCAGTCTTATAGCTAGAAATTACACTGCCCCATTGACGACAAAGCAGAAAACACAGGTGTGACCTGTGGCACAACCTCTCACTGCTTTTAGCACCGGAAATAGGCTTTTCCCCTTGTTTAAGAGCTGGAGATTATCTAAAATCAAAACGCACTTACGACACAAACGGCTTCTCCGGGATTTGGCTCCTTATCACAGCAACAACGTTACTCGCCGAAGGTACAGCCAATAGTCAATACAGAATCCGGACTACCGGTTCACGTGGTAGCAGTAATTAACCACTAGCCAGATTCCAAAGGTCTTTCTAAAACAGTTTCAGGCCCCTGCAAAAGACTGGCGCTGCTGTTTATTTCAGAAGCAAAGCGTCCTTTTAAAAACAGGGATGGACACTGTAAAAAAACATCGACGTTTTTTATGCGATGCATTGCAAACACACATCGATGTTGCATCGATATTTCATAAAATACATCCATGTGCTTTATACATCGATTGTTTTTTTTTTAATTATTTATTATGAAGTTTTGATGTTTTTTATTTATTATTATTATATTTTCGAAAAATCTTGAGTTTATTTTACATCTCCCAATACTTATTTGCAATACTCTTTAGAAATAAAAGTTAATCAAGTCTTTCACCTCTCAATCGTTTTCTTTGTTGAGTCATCACCTTAGCCGCTTGTGAAAATAGTTTTTAAGACGGAACCGATGTTTGCAGCATTGTAAGGTATTTAAAAGCGGATTTTCGTTTAGTCTTCCAACAGGAGTCCTCAAATAAACTGAAATTTCATCAGACAATAATTCATCACTCCTATTGCTTTTCTTATTTCTATGAACACGTTTATATATTAACCTACACGTTCTGTATACAATTTGTCATTTCGATGCATCGAAAAAAAACATCGATGTTTTTCGATTGTTTAGGAGCAAAAAAACGTCGGATTATATTGTTGTTTCGACACCATACATCGAGTGCTTTTAAAACGTCGATGTTTTTTGTCTATTCCTATTTCAGACTCAGTTATTACTAAGAGGACAAAAATGTTCAGTCACCTACTTAAAATCATTTAGAATTGACTTCCCATAAAGCAAACACCACCAAATAATTCCTGGTCCAGAAGATCACCTATTTCGCATAACATGCACCTATAAAAATTTAACGCTCGAAAAATACTTAAGCTAAACTAATTTATTTAAAGGGTGTGCCGGAAGTGACATAATATTCATATTGTTATATTTTAAACTGTGATAGGCAGACAATTAAGAGGTGTCCCAATATTGAAGTGATTTCCACTATAAAAATAAATTGTCAACAATTAATTTCGAAATCAAAAGGTGTTTCCAAAAGCCCCTGAATTTGAAGGCCCTATCTTTTAAACTCTTACAGGCAGACGCTTAAACTTTGTACAATAAATGCGCTGCTATGTCCACTATAAGTACAAAAAAATTAAAATGGAAAAAATGGTATCCCGGTAGTAACATGATTTTCACATGCATATCCTTTTTTTTTGATTTGTAATAGACTTTAAATTGAAAATTAACCCAAAGTATGCATTACAATGTCCGCTGTAACAAGTTAAAAGAATGGGATTAAAATTAAAGGGTAATCTTTACATTATACAGAGCCCCTCGTGTGGGAGTTAAACTCATACTTTACGAATATTTTAGTTAAAATTAATTTTTTTAAGTGTTATTTATACGAATTTCAGGGAAAATTGTTTGGAGTAGATACCTAGATAACACTAAATTTTAATAATGTCCTATAATATTTAACGAAACGCTTCAGAGTTACGGGTTTTAAAGTATAAAATATAAAAATAATCACAAAATTGAACTGTTTTAAACGATATTTAACTAAAAAGACTGTATCAAAACGAAGGAGGCGACTACTCCGAAAACGGGAGTTCCAGAAAAATTTTTTGGTTTCTGTTTTACAGCTTGATTAATAAACGTATAAAATTGCTTAAAAAATTTTGCTTCATTTTTTTAAAATTTAATATATTCGTTGAAATAGGTTGAAGTGTAACGGTCTTTTGCATACAGTTATCATAAATGATAAAATGTGTGTCAAATAATGAAAAACCTAAATCAATTTTTTTTTTTTAGATTTAAAAATATTTTACACTTGTTATCGAATTACACGCTCATACATCATGAATCACAGAAACATTTATGTTCCGCTCTTAAAAATTGCATCTTAAAATCTCTTAAGAGAATGTAATAATTTTATTTAAACACTCTCAACAATTTATTCTCTTATAAATTAATTATACTCAAAATATTAATAACCGCTCTTTATATTTCTCTGTTCAATTTTATTTAAGAGTACATTTTCAAAAAGCTTTTAATTTGTGGAGTTTTAAATTTGGCTGTCCTCTCATTCTTTCTCTTTAAAATTATTTTTTTCTTTTAATTTGTTGTTGAAAAGTCCGAAAGGGTTATTTTGTCTAAAAGGCATTTGAAAAACAAAAGCACTCAAAAACAAAATGTAATTAAAAGGAACGCCTTTTAACACGCAATCATACAAAACAACCACCACCAGCATGAAAAAGAGCAACAGTAGAGTTTAAAACAACAACAACCACCATTGTAAACAGAAACAATGTTTTTTTTTCCTGTTGCTACTCACTAAAATTATTTCTTCACTTACATATGAATTTTGTGATGAATTTCTGTTACAGTGGCGCCAATTAAAGATAAGTGATTGAAAATTATAATTTCTTGCAAAAAATAAAAATGTGCAGTTATTCCTTCATATTTATAGAACGACGCCTAAAATTTAGGTCTTTTAACTATGGACATTTTTCGTGACTACAATCTGTTGTATATTTAATTTTAAAAATACCAACATATCATATTCTTGCTGATGTTTATAATCAACTCTGCTTCATGCCAAAAAAAAGTAAATCAAGTAGGTACTATGGCCTAAGTCAAATATAATATAAACTGTACAAGCGTATTGCTGCAAAGATAAAAAAGGATTGACAACTTCTTCGTTCTGTCAGTAATGAAGTCATTAAAAGTACCCAAAAAGAGAAAAGTTTATATTATCAAAGAAGATTCTTCTCTGCTCTTGACAATTGTTTTAAACGGAAAGAAAATGAAAAATTAGTTTAGTTCATTCTACTTCCTATGAAATAGACTTTGATACAATTAAATTAATTCACAAGCTTGAAAATATTCAAATATCTAAACTAAAACTCAATTTCAGTGGTGCCAGCAATTTTCATAGAAAAATCTTCACTTATCGAAAAAAAATTTAATTTAGGAAAAAAAATTTTTATAATTTTTTATTCTTTTATTTTTGAAAATATCTGTTCAACGCTTGCAGATAATCCAGTGAGACATATCAAATTTATTGCAAACTTTGACAAAGTTGGGAACATTAACTCTGGAAATATTGGACATTGCGTGTCAAAACTATTTTACTGTAATATTTTCTAAGTTCTTAAAATATTTATCACTTTCATGTGGCGAAGTTCCCTAAATTCGTCAATTAAATTTTGTGTCTCACTGTCTTCAAATATATCTGGAAAAAGTTTTATTAGAAGTGAAGAAACTTTTTTATCAATAACATTTTGGGGACCAATAAAGGAAAAGTTTTTTAAGGTTGCGTCGTTAAAGTCAAATTGTTTTAATATTTGTTTACACACCCCAATGAAGAAGGCAATATCGGAAATATTAGTTTCACAAATATATGGACCTGGTAAACGTAATCATTATATATGTACATATTTATCCATTAGCGGCAATTTTTGTTTCAAAGTATTAATTTACAATAAAAGTTTAAAATGTGTAATAAATTTTAACAAGAAGTTGCAATATTAGTTTTCAAACAACTAAAAAAAAAAACTTAATTATTGAAAAAAGATCTTTAAATCTTTTTTTAAGTAAAAAATTTTTAAAATTAATGTAGAATCTTTATTCTGGCATCGCTGCTCAATATATATGATGTTCTTTACACTTTTTTTTATCGAAGAGAAATTTAGTTTTCCATTAGTGAGCCAAAGCGAAATTTTGTCAAATTTGTTCTTCAGTAAAGGTGCCTTTAGACGAAATGTTTTTTACATATGACTTATCAGTTTAAAAATCCACATGTAATTTCTTATGTATGTCAGGGTAGTCATTTTTACATATGACTTTAAATTTCGCGCTTAAATGTACATTCATTTTACTTCTGACATAACCTACAAAGTAAATCATTGTTTACAACAGTTGTTTGATGAGCGGCTCTGTTAATGCTAATAAAGATGTCAACTCTATTTTGCTTCCAACGCTTTTAGTGCTTTTTGCACTTTTTGATTATTTAAAAACGGTATAAGTGAAGAAAAAACAAGTTGCACCACTGGAAGTCATATGATTTGTCATATAAAAATAAAAAACGCTCTAAATGAAAATTTGTCATATGACTTTTACATATGTATTAAACATAGGAATTCTTTTAAACCGTTTACACAATACATGTGTATTTTGTTATGGAAAATTTTACAAGTCATAAGTAAAAAACATTTCGTCTAAAGGCACCTTAAGTTCAGATGCTGTAGGAGTGAATCAAATGAGTTCTGTTTTTTGGTTCTTATGCTAAATCTTTTTAACACAATTCTAACAAAATCTGTAGTCTCGGAAGACTTAAAAATATCCAAAGTGGTTCTCATTTCTAAACAAAATAACTATTTCAGACCCATATTAACCCTTCCTATCTTTTCCAAAGTCATTAAAAAGAATATAATAAAAAAATAATAATATAATTAGAATCTCTTGTTCAATATGAAATGGGGTTTCGTTAAAAGAAAAATGTGAACTGCTGCTCTAACGAACAAAATATAATATTTTCTAGAGTCATCAAAAATATGATGTCGTTCTTAAAATTACTTTATCATAGTAAGGCCTCTGATTTAGTTAACCATAAAAGAATGATTAAAAAGCTTTAAAAATACTTTTGTTTTTCACAATCAGGTCTTAAACTCGTATAATCTCAGATTGTTAATCTCAAAGGCAAATTTTTAGATGCAGCTAAATGAGGCAGAAGAATACTACGAGTATCTATACTTGGACCATTAATATTTTGTCAATGATTACGCAGGCATAATATAGGCCACAATCAATGGAGTAAAAATGAATTCATCTAAGTGCAATTAAACTAACGTTGTCTAACCATAAAAACTGTCTTTTAATCAGAGCCAGCGAATGAATACTGCTTGCTAAATCTTTTATGTGTTATACAAGTCTTTCAGTGACAGCTCTGACTTTCACAAACTAAACGTTACCTACAATTAAGCTGCCTATAGACGAAATGTTTTTTACATATGACTTGTCAGATTTTCGATAACAAAATACATATGTATCATGTAAACGATTTAAAACATTCCTTGTGTTTAATAAATGTGTACAAAAATAAGACAAATTTCCATTTAGAGCGTGTTCTATTTTTATATGACAAAGCATGTGATATTCAGTTTCTTTTAGTTTTGAAGTGGCTCGCTTTACGGTTCACAATACACGTAAATAACATGTATTTTGTATGGGAACACCCTTAACCTTCTAAAATTAAAAACTGATTTTAAATGGGGACCAATCTGTAAGCATAAAGATATAAAGAATTTTTTTTTAATATCGGTTTAGAAATGGCGGACAGGCACAAGCATAAAAAAACAACATTCAGACGAATTGATAACCTCCTTCTTGTTTTAAGTCGCTAAAAAAGGAAATTAACGCCACAAATTTGTGAGAAAATTTGTAAAATAAATTTTTAAGTAACTTTAACAATTTGCTTTTGAAAAAATTATAAAAAAATAAGGAAAATATAAAAACAATCAGATGTTACTTAAATTTTCGCCTTAAAAGAAACATTAATTGCTTCCAAGGCGAATTCACTTCAAAACACAACCAATAACTGCACATTTTTCTTACCCTTTTAATCAACGTTTTTTTGTAAGTTTTTTTTTTTTTATTGATTTAAAACTGTTGTTACAACTCAATTTTAAAAAACATTAAAAAATAGCGTTCTTTTGCCAGCTACTTTACACATAAAAAACTAAGCAAATAATAGTCAGCAGTCGCAACGATGCCACCCGGTTAAATTAATTCGCCTTGATTGTTTTCTTATACCTATTTAGTTCAAAAAACAAAAAATTAATTTCAACTTATCAATGTTTTGATTATTTTAAGAGATTTTTTTTAGAGAAATGTTATCGAGAGAAATAATAGTTTCATCTGAAACTCAATAAAAGCCTTAATTAGAGCAAAAGACTTTTTCTGTAGAGTAATAAATCTGTTTATAGACATTCTTTAGTATTTACAGTCATTTTGCTATTTGCCCACTGTAAATAGTTTTTGCTACTGCTGCCTATATTGTAGAGCATGTTGTTACAAAGTATGGAGAACAACAAAAAGCTGTAACAGTCCAACTATTAGCTTTTTATGTTTTTGGTTTTCTTTAGCTCCATGTTTCTAACAACAAATTGAGAATGTGTTAGTGATGGTTCTGTGTGTGTACCCAGCTTGTGATAGACAGGCAACACACTGTAACATCATTATGATCCTCAACTATTTAGTAAAATGACGATTATGATGTTAATGACGATGATGATGGTGATGATGTTGTTGTTGATGAAGCAACAGCGAAAAGGGTTCTTGAACTTAAAAGGGGTCAAAACTTTATTTGAAAAAAAAAACAAAAAATAGAAAAAATAAAGAAAACAAAACAAAGCTTTGAATGGTTAAAATTTCTTGCTTTCTTTCATTAGAAAATTGTTTGTTTGAAATGTCTAGAAGAGAAAAGGAGTTAAATTTATTTTTAGAAGGGGTCTGTCTGTCTGTCAGGTTTTTTGTTGTTGATTTTTTTACATTATTGTCTGCCCATCTTTAAGACATTTTTACATTTGATGGCGATAAGAAACTTTCTACTTTTTTTACCTGTTGATTATTAGAGGATTCTATTACCCATTAGAAAAAAAATAAATATTTATGTTTATTAAGTGTGCATACGTAGGTAAATATTAATATGTAAATTATAAAAAAAACATATCCCGTTATATTTTAAACATAAACATATGAATAGAAGTCAAATTAGAAATAATATAAAGAAGGTTTTTGGACAAGACTGAGACACACACGTTAAGTAAAATACATAAATTAACGTATTTTGTTATTTAAAAAAAATTAAATTCCTGAACAGAAAAGAACTTGTATTTATTTTTGGTGTGGGTAAAAAAAAGTGATTAAATATGTTTTAAGTTCAAGAATTTTAAGTGCAACCAAAATTAAATTTGAAGTTAATTAGTACACAAACCTAAAACTTTTTTTAACAGATGCAAAGCAGCACTTTGTGAAGTTGCATAAGCGGGCCTAGAACTCACAATTAAAAAATATCCATGATCTCTGATTTTTTTCTTTTTGGTAACTTTGTGTCTTATAAACGTGATGCTTAAATTGCTACGCAGTGCCGCTATTCGCATTTTCTGGCCATTACATCGCACAGTGGGATTTTTTGTGCAAAAATAACGATACAGTAATGTAGAAAACTGATTCAGTATGAAGAATTCCTAAAATGTATCCCAATAAAACGTTTAATTGTCCTTGAAATAATGAAGTAAAGTCACATGTAAATTTTAGTTCAAAATATTGAAAACTGTTAACGCACTTGGCCAAATATTGTATAAACAAATCCTACTGTGCATCGCTCCTTCCCCCCGGGGGTAGTAAAAGAAGTCTGGCTGATTCTAACCTAGGCACAGACATAGTACGCTCGGTGTATAGGGGGAACCAGTCCCCCGGTGTGCAGGCACTGAATCTGGATAGACAAGACGTGGGTCATTGTCGAAGTGCTTACCAGTGTCCTTAAAATACTGGCGCCACGGGAACCGGTGGCCCATACAGAGAGCCGACATCTCTGTAGCTGATTATTGGTGAGGTCCCTTCGGGATACACGTGTTGGCTGTCGGTTAAAGTTTAGTGTCCACAGGGAAGGTGCGGCGCTAAACAAATAAGCTGTTGCATATTTAACCCTCAAGCAAGGGGAAGGACATGGTCATGCAAGCCATGATCTTGAGATTGCAACTCTGTTGGCTAGCCTAGTCGACGCTTGTATTTCACTAAGTGGTAACACCACCGTCGGGTTAGGTTTCGCAGCCAGGTTAATCTTGATCACATAATGTGCATCGCTCCTATGCCTTGGTAAATATCGTGTTTGTCAGCGGTGCTGGATGAGTTTCAAAAATTGTTGATATTGAAACTCTTTTTTTTTCTCTCTCATCAAACCGCCCTCACATGCAAAGTTTGACCGTCTAAACGCCGCTTTACTTCTTATAATAGTC